>JAWZYV010002341.1:0-1391733 GCA_038373885.1 Cheiracanthium punctorium | reverse complement strand
AACGCAAGCTCATAACCCTTATTGTTCTGCAAGTGCCGACAATCCAGGTTAAATTTGGAAATGACAACACCCGGGAAACAAAATTGGTGTTGAGAAGTGGATGGCCATGAGTGAAGAGTGTTATGGAAACAAGGATAGCAACTGATTTGAGAGACATCTACTTTTATTTATAGCAGCCTGGCACAGAAATGTATCACAGTCAGCAATTACTTGTAGAACAGGATTTCATTGCAAAAAAAACTATTAAATATCACAGCTATGCTTTATCACAGCTAGGCACAGGAATATATCACAGTCTGAAAAAACTCGTAAGTACTGGCAAAAATGGTTTAATGAATTTAAACTTCACAAGCCGTTTAGATTTCAATTTCAAAAGCTGCTTTACCTTGAAGAGAACAAGTCCACCGGGAAAACTTCCGATCCTTAAGATATGTAAAAATTACGATGAAACACGAGGTTCTATATGACGGCACTTCAAACAGAAATTCTAACTTCTATTTCACTTTAAAAACAGGTTAAAAATAGCGGCATTAAATGTTGATTAAAAAAACGTACTATCATTTCAAAGATTAAATAGAAGCAGGCTTAGCTGGCTAAAAATAACATATCTGGAACTTAAAGAACATTACCGCTCGCCAAAACGTCTGTCAACTGTCAATACAGCCTGATTGTCTAATTGCTTAACAGCGACGATCTGCCATGATCAGCCTAACTGCCTCGACTGCTATCGGTCTGCTTAACTGCTTAACTGCTTAGATTGCGGCGAAAGCCCCTCCTTTTATTTGTCACTGCCGACTGCGCATCTCATTTCTGAGTTGTTCTCCGGCTGCGCGGTTGAACGGCGTTTACCGGGCTTCTGGAGCGCATCGGTGATTGGATGAATAGCTTGAAACAGTTTTCTCCGGGCGATACTCACTTCGCCAACCAACCATTACGCCCGTCCAAGATGGCGGCTGTTGACGAACTGGAGATCAGAGCCGTGCGTCTTAAACGATTGTTGACGCAAGCCACGGTTAAAGCGAGGTTTAAATTTAACAAAAGTTATTCCTTTAAGTTCATTTAGCATTTGAATTAAACTGCTTGCCTTTGGGAATTTATTTAATTAACTTTAAGTTGTTGAAACTTTATCTTAACCTTTTATTGTGGCCCTTAAAGTTGGAGAGTTTCATAATTCAGGTAAGTCAGAAATTAAATACACATAAGAGTTGGGATATTTATTGTTCACAAATAGCCATTGGGAACATTAAAGATATCACTAACATGAGCGGCTGTATGGTTGTTAATGGAGGGGATGGACAAGTCAAGGGTTCTGTCTCAGATGCAATATTTAGTGAAGCACTTTTGCATTATATCAATACGTAAATCATAACAATATGGGAGCTAAAGGGAACTGAGACGCCTACCTGCCAATAGGTATGTGCGCCCAAGATCACTGGTTCTTATTGTTCATCTTATGCAAAAATTTTTGGCCAATTGATGATTGGGAAAGAGGCATGAAATTGTAATAAAAATAATTTATTTTTCAGTTTGAATCCCGCGGGATTATGGTCTTAATCCCCTTAATCTTGATCCTAAAATAATCTTAAGACCGGATTCTCGGTCTTAAATCTACAGTCTTATCCGGTCTAGTCCCGGAAATATTTGTGCAGGATCGGGATTGCATTCCCTACTGCAAACCCTTTTCAGACAAGTAAATGTTACAGCAGTAGAAATGCATGCATTTTCCCTAAATCAATAAAGTTTACTTTGGTGCAGTATGATACAGTTGCATAAGTGAGAGCAGACCTTAACAGGTAATTCCTTATATAATAAGAGAATAATTAAAAAATAAGTAAAAATAAAAACAAGTGTTGTTTTTTGACCCCCTCCTGTCTCGAGCTTCTGTTCAGAGATAACACAGTTGAATCACTGGAATGCAAGACCATGTTGATTTTTCTCCTTCTGATTGCCAGCGCAGCAGTTAATCAGTCTTCAGCAGTGAAATGTTTTGTTTTTGTAACATGTTTTGTGAGCATTTCCTCCTCCCCCCCCCCCCCCCCCCCAACACCACGATTCATGGAAATATCGATACCTCGTGGCAGCTTGAAATTTGCATCGCCCTCCCCAGTCTAAGTTTGGACAGTTGTGGTTCGCAGGAGTTAATCAGTCTTTTGACAAGACTTATTAACCCTAGAAAGAAAAAAAAGGGAAACTGAAAATTTCCGGCATTTTAAGAGCAAACAATGCTGGATAATCAAGCTTTTACTGTACTTAAAAGTAGGACTTTCATTTTGCTTGATAACCATCTTGATGCTTTATCAGCATTCATTTGGGTGGCGGCATTTAGATAGCTACTTTTCAAGAAATATAAGTTGAATTTTTCTGCTATTTATATTTATTCTTAACATTAAAGAAAATTCTATTTTGTAATTTATTTATCATTAAAGCCAAGATTTCGATAACCCAAAAAATGCCCTTAAAAACGTAAAAAAACTCTTAAATTGAAAAAAATGCGCTAATATTTAAACAAGAATTTCAATCTAAACAAATGATGCAACAAAACAGATCTTTATTAATGAATTAAAACATATTTATTTAAAGAAACTCGTATGTAACATATTAATATTCAAAACAAATATGAAATAATAAAAAAGTTAAAGAACCTGACTGTGTATCAACATCTAACTAAAATATATTTAAAGAAACTGAGATAAATATTCAAAAATGTAAAATCACAAAATGCTAAAGAAGAAAGGTAAAATATAATGAAACCTAGATTTTTTTCTCTGTGTATAGACATAAATTTCAATGCATTTTAAATTTTATGAAATTACAAGAGATCAGAATTACATTGCATTATTAAACGTTTTTTAATATTATCAAATGTGAAAGAATGTCTTTTGTCTGAGAGTAAATTTTTGTATCTAGAGAAGCTTCTTTCAATGTCTACTGATGTGATCGGTGCCTATTTGAAGAAAACTGAATCACTTACTGACAACTCTTCTTCGATTTCAAAAATCACCATTTCACTTGTTAATATAAGAGAGATTTTTCTTATTGTTTGGATGCCATAGTTCTCTAAAACCTTGTTAGACTTTTCAATTATACACTGTCCAACTTTTCGTCTTGCCTTTTTCAAAACTACATTACTTTACCTTATTACTACATTACTTACCTATATAGTTTATCGCATCGACAACCTCCATATCTTGTTTTTCTAAGCTTGTGATTGTTGAGCATAAGATACTAAAGTTAGATTTAATAGATGCCAAGTTTCCTTCACTTTTATTAGAAGAGAAAGCATTTTGTACAATTTTAATTGAAGCAACATTAAAACTATTTACAATAGACTTCACAGTCTGAAAATTTTCGATATAGTATGTACACGCATTTAGCCAGGTACCCCAGCATGTAATAACTGGCTTTGGGGGCAAAGCAAGACTAAGAGCTGTAGACTTAAAACATTCCCAGCGGGATGGAGCTTTCAGAAATATTTTTTTAACATTAGATACTGGATTGTTGACATCAGGATAATTCACGCCAATCTCTTCAGCAATGTGATGCGCAAGAGTGATGTGCTTGCATGCGCAAGACAATTTATATGAATCAACTTAGGATAAAATCCTTTAATTGGCTTTCTAGCCTTGACCATATATGGTGCAGCATCAGAAAGAAATGAAAGAACATCATGTGCTGCACACCATTCGGCCATAAAATATGTAGTGATTTGTCAAATAACTGACAAATTCAGAGTGATTTACTTTATCTAGTTCATCAACATTTAACAAAAATATTTCAGACGGATTGTCTAGCTCCAATGTCTCAATTATAATATTTGCTGTGAAATGACCCTCAGCATTATTCCTTTCGTCAATTGACACAAATATATTTTTATCTTTCACACAGTTTCTAATTTTCTCAAGTTTCAACATAACAGTCATCAATGCAGATTTTGCATAGGGTAGATTCATCCGGCATCACATGACCCATATGTTTTTCTAAAAAGTGGCAAAATCTAGAATTGTTCAGTTTGTCTAGAGGAATGTTTGCAGATACTAAAACTTTGCATAATTCTTTATAAAATGGTGACTTCTTTGATCCACTTGAGAATGCACTTTGGGCAATCAAAAGTTGAGTTGCTTGCTTTTTTCATTCAGCAATTTTAAGAGCTCGTATATGTTTATCTCTTCCAATATGCTGAACAACAGTGAATCATTTTTCAGCTGCAACTTTTGTTTCATATAGTTTGTATAGCATTTCTCCATCTGTAGAAAACACTTTTTCTCCGAACTCGGAAATAAACTTCCACAAATGGCTTGATTTTAGTCATTTCATTAAACACTATCGATTCTATCACCAGACAAAATAAAACTCTCACCACCTAGACTTTCTACCTGTAGTGTGCAGACTGACTCAGAATGAAGCTTTAACATAAGAAATAAACTTAATTATAGAGTTGAGTATTCCTTTTCCATTAAGCAATGTAAAACAATTACAATATTATTTTAACTTCACTACTCTTTGTTTAAATAATTAATAATTATTCACATAAGTTTTTTATTTTAATGGGAAATAGTTTGCTGGATATATTGAAAGTTACTAAATAAAATGAAAAACTATTAAAAATTTTATCATTTCTTTCAAAAATGACCCCAAATTAATAAAAGTATCATAAAATGCAAAATAATGTCCTAAAATTTAAAAAAATGCCCTTAAAGACCTTAAAAAATGCCCTAAAACAGAAAAGGGCTAAAAAATACAAATATCATCAAAATCCGGGCTTTATTTATCATAAATGTTGCATGAATCTTATTTTATTTCAATATCGATGTGCATTAACAGGGGTCTGTCCAGGTCGAAATCGGGTCCGAAAACGGACCCTTCACAAAATTCAACAAGTTAAAAACGGACCCTTCACAAAATTCAATATCAGAAAAACGGACCCTTCACAAAATTCAATATCGGAAAAACGGACCCTTCACAAAATTCCGTTTGACCAAAACGGCCCTTTCACAAAATAACTATTGCACTTTTCAATTGAGTTTAGGAATTATTATCATTTAGCGATCGCCGATCGACACCCAATAATATCTTCCTAAATGTAAACAATGTTGATGATGATGACGGGAGGTAGGTTGATTGGAGGCCCTAAGCCAGGGGGGTAAATTACACCGCCTACGATTGCAGTTTGAAGCAGACGCCTGCACTTGTTTGTTCTTCCTCCTAAGTTCCCCTCACCTGCTATGTAGGAGCTCTCTTTCTGGGAATAAAAATCGGACTAGTAGCGAGCGCTCATTTATTATTTCTTTTCATGTGAGTTGTGTTTATGCCAAAAAATTAAACATCAAGACATGTTCCACTATAATATTAATAAGGCTCATTGCCAGAAGAAAAGGTGATGACAGCTGTCATTCTCGGATAATTACAACGTTCTTCATGAATAAAGCCAGTGGCGTATGTAAAAAGGGCAGCCAGGTTGGGAGGAGATTAAAGAAAGCACTTTGTTTTCCAAACTGGCACATTTATGCACCATGTATTAAATGTTCAGAAATCGTTTGATGCAATCTCAAAATGATTAACTTAGTCCTAAATCTTATTCTAAAAGACAGACATAAATTCAGATCAATGCAATGTTTCAAAATCGCGCAAACGTTCTAACTCGCAATAATTCGTTTTGCATTTTGAAAAGAATCCGTAATTCTCTAATGTTTAGTAAATATCTGTAATAACTATAAATAATCTGAAGTAGAAAGGCCATGTAATGATTACACTAAAAGCAATGATTAAGAACAACTTGCAAGAGTGCATAACATCCAATTCAAAACAACGGGAGCTGCCGTCATTGCGTGGCTAAGTCTAAGCTTATTGTTTACTAATTCACAACTGCATACTTATCAAACATAACATCCTTACAGGTGAAATCATTTTCAACTCTCCTTCTTTCCCCCAAACTGAAAGCGTAATGTGCCAGATGGCCCTTTTACATTGCTGAAAAAACAAACATTCCAAAGGCATCTTTCAGATCACGCAAATAAAAGAAAACAGAAACAATTATTTATAAAAGGACATTTTATCTCGTTGCATTTAAAAAAAAAAAAAAAAAAAAAAAAAAAAAAGCTGATTGGATTTTTTTGAAGGAACAGTTATACTTCCTGTTTTGTAAAGGGTCGTTTAAACATCAATTTTGACTTCATTGTATTGTCTCCTGTATAAGAAAACTGTATGGTAAGGAAGGAGAAAAAGTTTTGGCAAATAAGAAAAGAAAAACGGACCGACATACCCAGGCATAGAGGGGAGAAAAAGGACATTGCCGGGTGCCGCGCCCTGTTTAATCCGTCGAGAATCCACACTGTGGAATGTGAAATGGGATAAATATAGGTCAATCACTGCTCAAAGCTGGAAAAAGGGGGGGGGGTAGAAATAGTGTAATACTGCATTTTTTCATTCTTGGGAGTGAACAACAAAGCATAGGAGTGATTTTATTGGGATTTAATATCATTTTAAAGAGCGGTCATAGGGGTACACTACAGAGAAATGCTATCGGCATAGGCAGGGCCATAGCGAGCAATTTTTTGCTAGAACCTATCATTTTTGATAGAAGACTGAAAATTTATAACTTAATTAATTTTTTTAAACTTAATTAATGCATGGGCACATCTTACAGACTGGGAATTTTCTGTTTGGAGACCATATAAAAATGTACATTTGTATTTATTTAGATTTAATCTTCAAACATTTATTATAATCATTACTGTAAAATTCTGTGCCTTTTTTTTTTTTTAACATAAATTTGTGATTTACTGTAAAATATTTGTGAAAAATATTTAAGGAATAAAACCCCAGGTCAGTGTTTTGGGGATATTCTGTGTACACTGACAAGTAATTTTTCTTTAATGGTACAAGTTGAAATTAATTTTTAAAAATGTTAGCTAATTTCTCCCATCTGTAATTATCTGCAACTTATTTTTGCTTTCCCTTCAATTGTTGAAATTTAACTAGATTTATAAATTGCATTTTTCACATTGTTAGTATTAGAGTATTTCTAGTCGAAACTGACAGACATTGTAATATTTAAAAATTACTAAAGTTTGAATTTGGGGTGTAAATAAAAGTGTTTAGTACCTGCAATTTAAAATCAAAACTACCATGGCCTACGTTTATTATAAAATCTGTTTTTTAATCATTTAAAAGTAAAGATTTAAAGCTTTATATTTTTAATTTTAATCGAATTTTTTTTTAAATATTGTTCTAGGGTATGAATATCCCGGATGTTCGGTGAACAGGAATTATTCAGTTTTGGCCAACTTTTTTTTAAGGGAACTAACTATACCCATTTTCTTTTTAATTTTTTAAAAAATATTCAATTCTATTTCGTGATTGCTTTCTTGCTCAAAAATTAAAAAGAAAATTTGAAGAAGTTCACAAAATAAGGAAAGATTCACAAAAATAGAAAAAATTCACAAAATTAGGTATAAATTCACAAAATTAATTATAAATTCACAAAATTAGGTAAAATTTCACAAAAATAGGACCCTGGGAAAGAAACCTGGACTGACCCCAGATTAAGAACACTTTTTATGAAAAATATCACCAGTTTGCTACAGATTATTCACAGATTATCTGGTGCTGCGGATTATACGATGCAATTTATAAAAATAAAGGCTGATAAAACCGTCTGGGGATTGTATGCCATTGCAGATTATCGTCAGTAAATTACGATACTTGATTAATGTATGGAACATACTATACTAATTCTGAATTTTTTTTGTAAAAGGGCCATATTAAAATTTTAAATTTATTTAGATTTATCTGCAGAAAATTTTAATCGATACTATAAAATTGTGTACCTTCTTGAGGTAAGTTTGCAATTAATTTTTATTTGTCTGTAATCAATGTTTAACGCCCAGATGGTGTAGTGACTTAAGGCGACATTCGCAAAAAATCCCTGCTCAGATGGGAAATGAGCGACCTCTGGTGAGCGAAGCGGACCCCCGCAGAGTGGGCGTAAAAATAAAAGGGGTTTCTTACTGGGGGGACGTTTTGACACTTTTATGACTGTGGGGGGAGAGAGAAGAGGGAAATTTTTTCTCTACGATCTTCTTCAAAAACAGTTCTTTTTTGCTGCTTGTCTGTTTACGAATTCTGAAAGAAAGAGATGGTTATTTTATTTTTGATAAATTTGTGTTCGTCACAATAAGCTTTATACAGAGTGTAGAAACTTAAAATTTGATTTTCAATTTGAAAAAAGAAATAATGTATATACATGTATATTTATTTATGGTGTCTTTTTTTTATCACGGTAAATAATGTTTAGATTAAACAATTATTTATTTATTTTAATAAAATGAGCAAAATTAAAAAGTTTTACTTTTTTCGTTATGCTTTATAATTTAAAAATATCGTAAAATATTGCATGCGTAGTTAGAGCTAGTTATTGAGAAATTCTAGTAATTGAAGTGCTCAATTTTCGTTTAGGGTACTCTTAATTAAACATTTGTTGTTAAAATGTAAAAATCATGCCAGTACAAAAATTAAATTCCTAACATAAAAAAATTTTTTGAGAATGCATTACTTTCATACTATCTATCAAAGAGCAAAGTGTGTTTGCCTTTTTTTGCAGAATATTGAAATCTTGTATAAGACATTGTATTTGACATATTTGAATGGGATGTAGTTTATTCATTTTATAAAAGGGTCACCTGAAAAGAAAAATATAGATAACTCAAATATCTTGCAAACGGCAGATTTCTTTTTTCAAAAATGTAAAAAAAAGGCTCGAGGGATCTAGGCCTAGACTTTCTAAGGGATCCTAACCCGCATTCACTTGAAGTTTCGGAAAAAACCTCGGAAAACTCCGAATGGTTAGGCCGACGGACGCGACCTGGTTTCGAACCAGGCACCTTCCGTCTCCCAGTTCAAAGCGCTAATGCTATGCCACCGGTGGGACTTTTTTTTAAAAATACGTTAAAAAAAATTAATGTCCAAGTGTAGATTAACTTTTCTATGATTGTTGCCAAAATAATTGCCTTTGAGTACTATTTTAGACTTTCAGGAATGCTTTAAAATCTTTTATCTACTGGTGGTATTTAGAAGTAGAGTAAACATAAAAATATTTTAAAAAGTCATTAATTCATTCTTTGAAAAACAGCTAACAAATACTTCATTTAATAAGTTTACATCGTGGCAGCATCTTCCATTACAGAAAGATTGTTATGGATGGTTTTCTGCTCACTTTCTAATCATGTTGAGTCAGTAAGAGGATTTAAAAAAAAAAAAAGGGGGGGGGCACTCTTACAATTGCAACTGTCAGTTCTTCATGTAACTGAACCTGTATGTCTTTGATAAGGATTTTGTATTTTGCAAGCATAATAGCAATGAGGAAAAGTTTTAAAATACGTATTCCTATTTGCTAGTTTTTCTAGAGCTTTTATCAACGGCATTTTTAAATTCATATGTAAAATCCCTATAAATCTATATTGTTTATTACAAGGAAAGTATTGTAATCATGAAAAAATTCGACTTCGAGATTTTGGTGTATTGACACGTTTCGAGGTCTTCTGAATCCATTTATGCTATTTTTACGAGATGTATGTATGTATGTGTGTTTGTGAGTGAACACGATAGCTCCTAAACGGGGCATTCGATTGAGCTCAAATTGGGTATATATGTTATAAACCACCGTCGCAAGACCGGTATCGATTTTTTTTATTAAAAGAACTCATTTTTTAAGTTTTCAGTTTTTTCCAAAACCCAAAATGAATATAATACAAGGACAATTTATGTTATTTATTAAAATGAACAAAATAGTACAAGAAGGAATAAAAGAATTGAGAAAATAAGTATCCAAAAGTAATATACACATTACGTAAATACACATATATAGACGAAGTGCTCCCTATAGCCAACATTTTGGTTTTATTGTCCAACGGCTCCAAATCATGTATAGGTAGAGTGGCTACGCACTGCTGATTGAGACTACTTACAGAGCCAATTAATTCACGGTAGTAGATAATTACGCCAACTTTATCGTTTTCTACCAGGCGCAATTCAGAAATAAGGAATTCTAATAAAACTAAAAATTGCATAGAAATATTGAAAATTCACGTATATTTTATCAAAAGTTTAGCACTTTTCATCGCAAGTTTAAAGAAATATCACTAGGCTATAACACCCTCTATGCTTGGATGAAACACCTTTGATGTCCAGATGTATCTGATACCAAAAAGCCTAGCTATTCTGAAGATGCATGATGCATTGTGACGGTAAGTGGGTACGGTAAGACATTGGGTAAGTGGTCTCACCAAGTAGCACATAGCCACTTTACTATACCTAGACATAATTTTTCTGAGTAGCTGGAGCCGTATAGCATAGGAAAGCGGACTTTAAAAACTCTGTATATATACACTTAAAAACAACAGCTAATAAAAACAAACATTCATATGCATTGTATGTAGCATATATAAATCAACATGGGTGCCCATGGAAATTTTTTAGTGCGGGGCAAACTTCAAAAATTTTTCCTAGGGGGGGGGGGGGGCAAATTTCACACTTGCAATAATTTGGTTCCGATTTTGCTTTGTGATGCACTTCTGTTTACATGATTGTACAATATACTAAATCTCTACGGGGGGGGGTGGCAAATGCCCTACCTTGTCCCTCCCTTATGGGCGTCCATGTAAATCAATTCATATGCGCATCAAAATTGTCCCCCAAAAGTTTTTACAAAACAATTTATTTATTGCTAACTGAGTATCCTTTCTTCACCCAAGCACAGTTGTAAGGGCGCCGGCAGCATAGGGCAAGGGGGTCATGTCCCCCCCTGGGTTTTTGTATGCAGTGTTTTCCCTTGCTTTTTTGCTCTTTCCAACATGGTAACAATACGTTAAAGTAGTCTTTGCCCCCCCCCCCCTTGAGTAGTCTTTGCCACCCCCTGGAGTAGTCTTTGCCCCCTGGAAACAATTCCCCTGGAAAAACTCAACCCCCTGGAAAAAATTCTGCTGGTGCCCATGAGTTGCTGTCTTTTTTTAACTCATAAAATCCAATAAGAGATCTGGGACAAACAAAATTTCCCTGAACTTTGAGTCCCTAAAAACAAAAACCTAAACCATGAGAAGTGGGCACGCGCTGGATGTAGTAAGAAAGGAAAATCGACACTAGTCACCTTTTTGTGAGGGGTTGGATGTTTTTAGAAGGAGGCAAGAGAGTGAAATTTCATATAAATCAGGATATTATATTGGCTTTAATTTAGGCTAAAATAATGTTTCTCGAAAATGGGCACATGAGTCGATTTATATCGCAAAATGTGCTAATGAATATGTTTGAAAATAAAATTCGGACTTAGATCAGCAGTTAAAAAAAATTGTGCAACAATTTCTCCAAATAAAAGATAATTTATGATGACACCCGCCCTCCTCCCCCCTCACATTCCTTAGCATACATACATTTTTTAAGTCCTTTAACAATGAATATTTCATCCCATTAATCCTACTAAATTTTGGTCCTACAAAATATTGTTACTGGTAATGTCTGAATAAACATTTTAGGAGAAAAATATTTTGGAGTAAAAATAAGAATAAATGATAGGAGTTTTTAAACATGCATTATCACCTGCTCGTTGCCTTTCTCTCTCAACGGCGGCGGCGACAGCGGCCCTTACTTTTTTTTAGAATAGAGAAAAAATTTTCATCATGCAATTTAGTATTATATATAATCAACAAAAGTGGGCCCCTTTTCGAGGTGGAGCACTGGGGATTTTTCATTGCTCCCCCCCCTCTCTCTCTGCTCCACTGATCGTACGTGACATTGGCATGAGTTTGACGTCTTGAACAGGAAACAATTTGCAGAACTTGGATCCCAGTGTCTTACAAAGCAACTTTCATATCACGCCATTCAGAGAAGGATGTTACCACATCATGAAAATGATTATTTAATCAAGATGCAAAATAAAATGCAATAGTTTAATAGTAATGATATTATGCAGGATACAGTGGCGTAGCCAAAATTTTTCATGGGGGGTGGTACGAGTACAGCAGCTCATATATATGTATACGCGTGTGTGATAAGGGAATGAAGAATATACATTTTGTATGACAAAATATTCCTCATGGAGGGGGGGGGGACTTGACTACGCCACTGGAAAAATAATAATAGTTTGACTGTATTATTTAATTTTCAGTCATGAATTTTATTCCATAATTTTTCAAGTAACATGTTCTACAATATTTTTGTATTTATTTTCCTAAACTTTATATGAGTACATTTTTAGAAAGTGATTCCATCAACCTTTTAAGTTATTAGGCAAGTTGGAGTGTATAGGCTGATTAATTTTATTTTTCACCAACTATGCGAAAAATAAAATTAATAAGCCTATACACTCCAACTTGCCTAGTAAATTTATATGAGTATTTTATTCATAGAGTTTAGATTTTCACTTTGTTCCACTTTTGGAAGGTATTCCCTTTTATCTGCTATAATTGAAAGTCAACTCTATGGTTCTCTCGCTATCAGTCCACGTTCATGATAAGTTTATGTAAATGATAAGTTTTCGGTGATGCCAGAGACTAGAAAAAAAATAAATAAATAAGGTGTGGATATATTGCTGGCGATATGAAATAGTATATTATTAGTACAAATATTTTTCATAAAATTAGTTTGTCTCTTATTTTAAATTAAATTAAAAATTTACAAACTTTTAAACTTAGAGGATAATTTGAGGGGCCCTTTTGTTGAGGCCCATGGCACTTGCCCCCCAACGCCCCGAAGGAAATCAATCCCTGATCACGAATTTAAAAATGCATTAGAAACCCAATTAAGTTCAAACTTGTGATGTACAAATTACGTCACGCATGGAATAATTCAAGTAGTTTTCCGATTCCTGTAAACTGCAAATATTCGCTTAAAGCTTTTCTTCATTAATCTCTCTATATAAAGGAAGATGTCCTGACTCAATGACTGACTTTATGCAAATATTTATTTAAAATTCTTGTCCTTGAAAAAAGAAAAAAAAAGAGCTCTAAAATTTGCTTTTTTCTACTGACTTTTTAATAACTCAGTATTTTAATTTTAACTAAGTTTTAATTTCTTGATATTAAGTACCGATTTTTTTGTTACGCTTTTGTTTTAGGAGCAGTTCTAGACACACACACACACACACCGGAGATGAGATAGCTCAGTCCGAGCGTGGGCACGAACCGATCTTGAGCTCGGTAATTCACGATTGCGTTCGGGCTCGGGTTCGTGAAAATTTTCTCATTTATTGTATAACATCTTGAAACAAATTTTAATTGTTGTGTGTGTTTATGGCAACTAGGCAATATGGTACTAGGGCAATCTGCCAGGGGGGAGGGTGCCTTGTTAGGAGGGCTTTCTAAGGGGTTTTAACTCGTATTCACGTTACATCTGGAGAAAACCTACCAAAACTCCAGACCGTTAGATCGACAGCCGCGCGATGAACCCGAACCCGGGACCTTCACACTTCAGCCGTCTACCATTTTCAGTGACATAACCACTGTGCCATGTGAAACAAATTTTAAAAAGCCATTCATGGGAAAAGTAAACGTACTTATTAAAAATTAAAAATCTGGAGTGGCTCCACTTGACTTTCCGAACACTTATGATTAAGATCATTACCAAGCATTTAAATAAATTTTAATCGATGAATAATTCAAACATCTATACAAAATTGAAGCTCAATCGAAGCCGTTTAAACGCTAGCGCACTTTCAAGAGTTTCCCCTCATAGGCAATAATGCAAAAGAAATCTTTGTCGTAGCCCTGTAGAAAAGCTATAAGTCCTATACACACCAAAATCAATATCGGTCTTGCGACGGTGGTTTATAACATATATACCCAATTTGAGCTCAATCGAATGCCCCGTTTAGGAGTTATCGTGTTCACTCACATACACACACACACATACACATACATACATCTCGTAAAAGTAGCATAAATGAATTCAGAAGACCTCAAAACGTGTCAATACACCAAAATCTTGAAGTCGAATTTTTTCATGATTAAATAGTTTCCTTACATGGTACATGTTCAGAAACTTAAAATAGCTCGTAGCTGCACGCCGTTTAGAAGGTGCGTGTAATTAATATGCAGAAAAGGCAAAATGTATTGTATTCTATCTGAAATTTTGGGCTCCAACTTGAAGAATATTGCTCGGGCTCTGGCAGACTCTGATTAAAAGTCCTAGGGCTCGGGCTTCAAAAAATGAGCCCGAATTCATCTCTAACACACAACGCTATAAATAAATAAGTAATTATTATAATAAATTAAAACGAAACAATGGTTCATTTTCCTTATAAATCAAAAAAATATTTTGCTGTATTGTGTATAATATTTAAATAATCCTGTACAAAAGAAAAAAGAAAACTGAAATCTCTACTGCTGTGTCTGATAATTTAATTAACACTTTACAAATATTTTTATTATATGATTTCTCTGATGAAAACTCCTCCGCCCCACCTTTCAGTTTTTCTCTCATTTGAAGGCAATTTACGTTCAACATAAAAAAGTTGTCTGGCAGCTATACAAGAATAAAGAAGATTGAAAGGTGTATTTTAAAATGTAAAGAAGCAGTAAATGAGTCCCGATTTGTAAAAGTTATTACAAAGCAACTAATTTTTTTTCCACAAAAATGCTTTTTGCAAAATTCTCGTGTAACAAATATTATTCCTTTTCACGCACTTTTGAGAACACAAATTTCGGTTTCCCGTCCCAACCTAGCGTGCCTCGCTATCCCAACCCAGTGTAGAATTTCTTTTCCCCTTCTCATACGTACCCTACGTACAACTCCACCCCCCCTTAAGAATAGCCCTCTTGCCCCGGGTTAGTAATCTATCATTCTCCTCCCTACAAACAGGGCAGTGGCTAGCTCGTGCAATGGCCCAGATGGCGCACTATTACGGCGGAGAATTTTCACAGAAATGTAGACTCGATAGTTTTGCTTATCGTTAATTTATTTTTCATCAAATATTTTTTTCTTTTTATTGAAAAATCAGTAAACACTGAGAATGTATCTCCCATTTACGAAATTTGTTTATCTTAATTAGCAAATATTTTACGGCTGTTCAAACACAAAAAACCTGTTTTTCCCAACTTTAATTGAATATTAAAAATATTAATAGAACTGATTTCAAAATTTTAGAAATTAAATAATCTGTATCGCATTAATATCTTGGCAAGGAAAAAAAACTGAACAAAAATTGTAGATGTAGGACGAGAAAATACACTTCCAGTAGGTTAACATGGGAAGTCTCAGTTTCGTTTTCTACCAGCGTATGTCGCCTTAAGAACCATTCTATCATGCCTTGGGTCCTGTTCGAATACGGCTTGGGCACAGATGTTAACTTGTCCATCTCTTCATAAGGGGTAACGCTGACTGTCCACTGGGTGCCCCATAATAAAATGGCCACAATACCTCCAGACAGTTGTAATGGATAATGCCTAATTGGCAAGTGCGTACTTGTTGAAAAAAAAGAAAAAAATCAATTTAATGAATTAGTATTTTGGAACACTGCATGTATGCACATGAATTATAAGATTGAATGTTAGAACCTGTTACTGTAAGCCTCTATTTCAAATAAGGTTGTGTGAAATTTAAAAAATGCAACAAATTTCATCTTTTATGCTGTACTAAACTGCTAGCTGTATTTCTGTCATATATGGGTATGTTAGTTGAAAATACGTATAGGAAATTTATTGATCTTAAAAATATTTATTTTTTGATTTGTCAGTTATTGTAATTTGTTTAATGAACAATATAAAATATAATGTTTTGTTTATCAAACCAGTAACTGAATTGTTTATCTGAAATGTTAATATTTATTAATTTACAATCAAATCTGTGTTCAAAACACTGTATCTCTGTCATCATAATTTAAATTAGTAAATTAGTTAATATTTATAAACAAAACCTCATGTAAAACATGATGAGCTTTAATTTAATGATTTAATGAGCTTTAATTGTTACTATAAACATGAATAAACTCAGTTATTATATAATTGTTTTTAGGTGGGAAAGTGGTCCAGATATATCCGATTGTCGAGCAGGAGCAGGTGTAACCTGGTGTGCATTTAGTACTGAACATTTAAAAAGAATATGTAACATTCGAACTAAACATCGTACAAGTGATTCTTCTGCATTACATTTACTCAACTCATCATGAAATTTTAAATGCCTTTATAATAATATATGATACAGCTGTCTTATAAATGGATTATTTTAATTTGTCACATTGATTAAAATATTCAAACTCATTAATTACATACTTTCCTTGTGAGCCATATGAATATTGTAAAAAAGTACAATTGTTGTAATATACTGAGTGTTTTAATTTGTTTGAACACAAGGGAAGTTTTAAACTATTGACATTAATAGTACACTCTAAATGCAATAATTTTTTACCATTATAATTAGAAGTACTGTAGAACCTCGATTATCTGAAGTAATTGGAACCGAACCTACTTCGGATAATCGAAATTTTTGGATAATCGAGAATTCATCAATAATCATCTAGTTTAATATGCAGTATTGTCATTGAACTGTTATGATGACTATTTTAACTGTTAAATAAATTAAAATTATAAATGAAAATAAATCTATTTCTGAAACAAAAACTTACACTGGTTTAAATGGAAGCTTCATCTAGTGTAAATTGGCCATCCTTTGCCGTGCAGCTCCATTCTGAAGTTTTCTTAAAAGCATGAGTTCAGAGGAATCGCACTGTTCCTGTTGTTCCAACCAAAAAAGGCCTTTTGAGAAACACTCTTAAAGCATCATTGTTACTGATCTTATTTACTCCAGAATCATTCTTATCTTCATAATCATCATCATCATCTTCTTCTTTTGGAGATTTTCGGACTTCTGCTATTAATTCCTCATCATTGAGCAACTGGAAGCCTGTATCTTCCATGTCACAATTCAACCAATCTGTGATTTCTCTATCCCCACAATTTTCTAAATCTTTCATTGTGCTAAAAAGGCTTTAAAATTCAGTAACACTATCTTAGTACAATGCTATCTGTAGCATTTTCATCTGCGGCAGTTGAAAAATTCAGCAAAAGTTTTCGCCAACTTCGTCTTAGTGTTGATTGCGGCACAGATTCCCACGCATCACTGATCAAATAAATGCAGTCTTTGATACTGATAGTTTTTAGAAACTCAATTATTGAAACTGCACCAGATTCAGAATCTCCTTCAAAAAGTAATTTTCTGATTAAATGCTTTCGGTAATGCCGTTTCTTTAAAGACTCCAAGATGCCCTGATCCATAGGTTGCAGCAGAGACGTTGTATTCGGGGGCTAAAATAGACACTGGATGTTTCCAGATTTTAGAGAGTTATCTTCTGGATGAGCCGGACAGTTGTCGCATAACAAAAGTGCTCCATTCAAATGTTCTTTTCCTTGACAAGATTTTACTGCAGGCACAAAAAAATAAACTCAAAAACAAACAGGAATCCATCCAAGCATTTCTTTGATTTAAATAATGTACAGGAAGAGCAGATTTGCTTACATTACGACATCTCGGATTCTTACTTTTCCTAACAACAGCTAGTTCAAGCTTGTGGGAGCCCTACTTGTTGGAACAGGCTAATATAGTGACCCTATTTTTCATTCTTTTCCTTCCGGGAACGAAAGTTTCGTTTACCGCAGCTAAAGTTTTTTCAGAAAGGGCCTTCTAATATAGTCTGGTTTTATCGCAGTTGTAAATTTGATCTGGGGTTAAATTCTCTTCTTTCATCGATTTTTGCAATAAATGAATCAACTGCTGCGACATTTCCAGACATTTTTTCACCCTCGATATTGAGTTGTCTTATACCATGGCAAATTTTGAATTTTTCTAACCAACCACTACTGGCTTTGAAGTCATCAGAACCACCAAGCTTCGAGTTGAGAATCAAAGCTTTTTCATTATCATTGGCCCAGAATGGGGTATTCCTTCACATCTTTTCTGCACAAACCATTTGTACAAAGCCGCATCTACATCTGTATGATCAGCTAACTTCATTGTTTTTCGGAATTTGGCGCCTTTCCCGACATCAAATTCAACAAAACACTTCTTAATTTTTTCAGAGTTCCTTTCATCTCACTAACAGTTGACACGCCAACGTGAAACTCCTTTGCAAGTTTTGTCACAGCTTCTCCCAATTCTAGTTGTGTAACAGTATCATATTTTTCATGTATGGTTAATACGATTCTTTTTCTCTTCATGGAAGATATGATAAAAAAGAAAACTTGAGTATAAAATAATAAAGACATTTTGTAAACTCTATCAGATCCCCCAGCAGGTCAAAACTACCAACTTCACTGATAGCACTCAAGAAGAGAGAACAGACAGAAAGAAGAATGCTGAAATTTCAGAAAATTTCTACTCTTAAACCATGAATTCTATGGAATTCTGTCCAGCTGCCAAAAATGACCATACCATCGTTCTAGTAATGTTAGAAAGAGAATATCAAACTGGTTTTTCCTGCCTTTCTTCCTTTTCCCTTTACTGGAACAGAATTGTCCACAAAGGATAAGTAACACAAAGTGACTCCTCCCCCTTTTCAAATTCTGCTGCAATGAAAATTTCTCTGTTCTTGAGATGACAAAAGAGGTTAGGTTCTTTGCACTTGCTTATAATCAGAGGATACAATAACATTTGATTGCTCTGGGACTCAGCAGCTTGACCTTCCAAATTTCGAAATGGGGTGTGTTTCTGTTTAGAACAGGAATGTTTGAAAGTGGGGAAGAGTACACTTATACTGAGAATCGAGCTGGAGAGAAAGAATTCTATAAAAGGTAATTCCAAAATATTTATCTGCACTTGAAGTTTGGAAAGGACGGCTTGCATACACAAGGAATGTGGGGAGAAAAAAAAAGCTTTGAAAATGCATGTTTGTTAAGAGAAAATTTTGGATGATAGCCAAAAGTGGAAAAAAAAAAAGTGAAGAAACCGACTTCGGTTAACAGACAGTTTCAGTTGATCGAGGTTCGGATAATCAAGGTTCTACTATATAATGCTAAAGTCAATAGTTTAAAAGGATGTTCCTTCTGATCAAAGAAATTGGAACACATGTTATAACTACTTGCTTGTTGGAAACATCACATGAAGTAATCAATAACAGAAATGATATCAGTTAATTTCAATAGCATAAGTAAAATAATTATTTTATTATTTCAATTCAATAGATTGTGCTTTGATTTTAGAAGCATATAGTGAGTACTCTATATAGATGAATGCGGATATACAGTGAAGCACTGTTTATACGTTTCTTGTTTATGCATTTTTCCGAATGGTCCCGGTGAAATCCATTAGATTTTAAGTCTAAATAATTTCATTTATACATTTTTCTGAAATCGTAAACTTCATGTATACATATTTTAGAACTGAATAGGAGAGAAAATGTGTGATGTGAAAGTTTTCAACAAGCTTTGACAGGTTCTATGCAAAACCTGTAACAAGACATAATTTTATGCAAGAATATCTAATATCCGGTGATTTAAATGATAATGTTAAACAGGCACTTTTAACTATGTACAGTAAACGTTTTTCTGTACACTCCCAAACAGCCATACAACAGAGAATTATAAAATATTTTGTGCCTGCGGAATGAATATGAATACAAGTACTAGTTTTACATTAAATTCAAAATAAAACTGTTAGTATTACATACCTAATGTGCATTTTGCTTTCATGTAGTAATATAAGATGCAGTATTACAATTTAAATCTGATTTTTTATTGTTGATTATTATGAAAATGTATGCACTTTCAAGAATTTCATTTAAATGTTTTTCCCCTAGTCCCTTGAAAAACATATAAACAGAGCTTCACTGTATATATAAAAAACCTTAATCACTAATGAAAATGTTTATCATTTTTTAATAATCCATTGTAAGTATAATACTTGATGTAATTATCTTGTAATGTGATTAAAAACATTAAGTGTCATATTATTTCATTTATTAGTTAATTCTTTAGCTTTAGAAGAATAAAAAATTGTTCATATATTTCACTCTTTTGCATTATATTAGTTTGTCTGAATAACTATTTCTTTTTGTGATTTTCCATGTTTCGTTCAGTGTGCCTGTGTTTTCTGCTCGTATCTCTAAAATAATTAAAATTTTGCAAAAATTTTATTTTCGTAATTTATGAGAAGGTATTGACTTATTAGGATGATTGAAATGTACCTTTTGCTAGTCAGTTAATAGTTTTGAACCAAAAATACTATTTAAATGGTTACTAGTATATAATATATTTAATTAATATATTTGTATTAGATTATTTTTTCTATAATTTTTAATGCATTGCTAGTCGTGTGATTTATTCTTGGGTTTAATTTTGGAATTTGATGTCTGAGCAATATAAATATTTGGTGCTGTTAATTACTTTCACTTATTTCTTTATTTTAGTTTGCCTAAGAAATAATTCTTTGTGTATTTTGTACAGAGTCCAACAGTTTATGTGTGTGTACGTTTTAATCCAGTAATTAAATAATATTTTTTAAAAATTGTATATTTTTCAAATGTACTTTAGCTAAAGAGTTTTTCATTTGATTGTTTAATTTCATAAAAGTTACATTATCCCCCTTTAATTGTGCACACATTTCTCATTGCTGCTAAATTGTTTTAAGTTCACGGTGATAATTCTCTTGTATTTTCTATGGTTTTCCCCTGTTGAAAGAAGCTCAATGATTAAAATATCCACTTTTGTTTTCACATTTGTGAACTAATGCTCAATACATTAGATATCTAGACATTAAATTGTGATTTTAATTGAAAATGCAACTTAGACAAATAATTATTTAAGTTTATTCTTTTTATCAATTTGGTATATAAAATTTAATTTTACTAGAAAGAAGTTCATTATAGCTTTCAATCATTATTTTTTTCAGTGCTGTGATTTATTATACCAGTACCTGCCATGTATTTTTTTCTTTATATGTAATATAATTATTTAGTCATTTTATACTTATTGTAGACATGAAAAATAGGGGTTTTGGGTTTTCAATGCATTAAGAAACATTGTAATATGAGAAGGGTTTTTTTAAATACTATTTACTTGCATTCAGGGACAAGCAATTTATGTAGTAGATAGATGAATTTTTTAATAAAGTGCATTAAATATGAGTGTATTTTGCAAATAAAACAACCTCTATTTTAGCACCTTGTGGTAAATTAAGCATCAACTCAAATTTAAGACTGCGAAACTCATTTTGTCAATGAAATTGACTAGGTAGCTTTTCTTAGCTTTTAGATAACAATACTTGCATTGTTAGGAAACTACTTATAACTCAATTAAGAGTGTCTTAATTGATTATCCAATCTTGCTCCATTCATTTGTCAAGTTTGAAAATGAAATGAGTCAATCCATTTAACAAATTTCACCATATGGAACTTTCAAAATAGAGATAGTTAATTTTCACTTCCTCCTGCATTGAGTTTTAAATGAAGTACTCATTAAAATGTGTATTGATTTACTGATTATTAGAAAATGTCTAACTGAACAATGTATATGCATACATATACAGTGCGGACCGGTTATAACGGACCTGCGATATAACGTACTATCGGTTATAACTTACCTAGAAGCTAGGTCCCGATTGAAATCCTATATTTATAATATATAACTTCGGTTGAAACGTACTTAACAAAAGTATGTACTTCGGCTATAACGTACGTTTTATACCAAAGCCAAGAATAAAATTCTGCTTTTCTTAAGCATTTTATTTCCTTTTTTGCATAAATTTCAGTACGTTTAAAAACACTCGTTGTCAGTTTTCAGATTCTCTGGCGAGATGAATTGTGCATGAATGAAGAGAGCGATCTTTTATCTTTTCCCCTGCTAGGTAGGGCTAAGAACAAGACTAAGTTTTTTCTTTGGCATTCATCAATGTAAATGCCATCTGAAAAGCCCTATCTATAATGATTCCGATGATAGTGAAGAAAAAACAGAGGAGCCTATACCAAGCATATCCGACGCATTAAATGCTGCAGAAACAGCATCACGATATTTTGAATGCCGCAGTGATGATGCAGAGACTCTACAGAGGTCTATTATGGATTTCCAAAACGGTATTTTTAAAGTAGCATCTGCTCATTTAAAAGAAAAGAAAATTACAGATTATTTATCCCAATAAAAACTATAAGTGATTAAGAATTTTCTGTTTTTTTATTTAATTTAAATTTTAAAAAATCAGACCTGTTTAAAACACATATTACAGTGAAATTATGAGCCCACTTTCTTTGTTTGTGTAATATTGAATCTTACCGGCGGTATTTCTTATAACGTAGTTCGACTATAACGTACTACTTTTTTAGGTCCCATGAGAGTATGCTATAACCGGTGTCTACTGTATATAATCATGAAGTTTAACACTGTGATACACTTATTTGTGCAATATATATTACATTTGAATGTTTCTTATTCAGGAATTTTATTTAAGAATGTGATATTTTCTTTAATGTTTATCTGTGGTTTTTTTTTTTAACTGCTTTTGTCATTTTTATATTTCCTAAATATTGCTCAATTTGTTAGATAGCTAGTCAATGAATTTTGTGTTAAAAATATTTAAGACAGAAATAAGTTAATGATTGTTTACTTTTTAATTCAATTTATTTAGTTTTATGAAATTGTAAACTTTTATTACCTTTCTCTAAATTATTGTTCTAGTGATAAAAATGTAAAAATTATAAAAAAGGCCAAGTACCTTAATTTTATATAGCATAAATTAGGGATATAATGAATATTCGGCCACTATTCGGTATTCAGCCTGTTTGGCTGTTTTGTCGAATATCCGATAACCCGAATATTGAACAAGTATTTGGCTGAATAGTTGTTGCCAAATATTGCTGCATATTCAGCTGAATAATTTTAGAAAAAAGGGTTAAAAATTTTTTTCATGTATTTTTAAATGCATTTACAAAGAATATTGCTTATTTATACTTATGTTAATTTCGTATTATAAAATATACTAAGTTATTGACTTTTAAGCTGAATATAGCATAATCTAATGTATTTAATATTACAGAAATGCATTTCTTTTCTGCTTGGTGACACTACTTCGCTTGATTTTCTAGATTTCTTTATGGGGTGGGGGTAGGAGGAATCTTTACAGATCCTTGATTACTGACATAATTTTGAAAAGCTGCTAAGTATGTTTTGCCCAGAGGCTATAAAACCCAAAGCATGATGCAATTACACACAAATAGCAGATTAATCACATTTACCATAGCATATTTATTAAATTATGAATATCTCAAAATATAACTATGCTGCTGTTATTGTTTATTTAGCCCTGCTAACAATATCTTTTCATGACCAAGATTTTTTAGTTTTACAGATAATATACTGTTATGTATTTTTAAGTACCTACATATAATATAAAATGAATTTTAATTATCCTTTATTTTGTATTTAATTACAAATTTGAAAAGTGACATTTAAAAAAATTTAATATTCAGCTGACAAATAGTCAGTATTCAGCCTAAACTATATGCCGAATATTCGTATTTGGTCTAAGCTAGTGGCCAAATATTTGGTATTCGGCTATTCAGACAAATCACTGTTTGTTACATCTCTAGCATAAATCAGTATTTCATTATCAGTTATATAATTTTATATTTTAAGCATGCTTTGTTCAATGAAAAACTTATTTGTGTCTATTAGAATGCAAATATTTCATGTACACATTTTTTAGCTGTATACATAGTATCTGTGAATCAAGTCCAAAATAGTGTGTAACAATGCCCATCCTTAAAGAGCCTCTTTTAAAGATATATGTAATTTGGCATGAGACAAGTCTGTTCAAGATAATATCATTCATGCTATTGCAAATTATTTTTAACAAAAATAATTTGCAATATGTATTGTATGTATGGAACTGAAACTTCCATACATACGTACTGGCAACTTTCATAGCCAGGTATGGTCAGCCTTTGAAAGTTGCAGGCCAAACTTTAGGATGTTAGCAAAGTTGCTGGCCATATAATTGGAATTTATACAGGATTTTGAATGGTTTATATGTTTTATGCAGGGTTTTGAAATGTTCCATGGGCAGGGTCAAAAGCCTTGGCCGGCCACATCTGACCCATGGGTCTTAGGTTACCCATATGTGCTTATAACTTATTTAAACACCATATCAAGTTGCTGTCAAACATAATGGCTGTGTATATTTTTCTGTGAGAGTTGCTATAGTGCATATTTAATTGCTGAGTTGTATTATGTGCAGAAAAAATAGGTTCTTGAAAAGCTTTATTAAATTATTATAACTGTTTTTTTTCTTTCTTTTCTGACATTCTCTTTAAATTTTTGTGACAGCTTGACAGAAAATTTTCTTAAAGGACGACAACATTTTTGAAAGATTCTGTGTTAGCTTCATAAATTTGCTTTTGTAGTTTGTTTTTTTTTTTTTTTTTTTTTTTATAATCAGGGTCCTCTTGTATTACATTTTTACCCAAAATTTGATTATTTTTTAATATCTAAGTACAGTAGCAATGAGCATAGTTAAACATATATCTATAAGCATAAGTATAGGGTTGAGAGAAGGGGAGGGTGTGTGCCCCCAATTTTATTTAGAAAACCATTTATTTTAAAAATCTGAAGAAACATTGCTATTTTTACTCTTAAATATGTTTGACCCTCTCCCACAAATTTTTGATTGCATTGCACTCATGTTTATGAAAATAATTTTTCAGATGTATAATCAAAATAGGTATTTGGCTATGTTTTCCTTATTCCTATTGTGAAATTCTCACATTAACAAGCCCTGATTAATTAGAACCCATTTTTAACAAGGGAAATTAAGATGAATTCTTGTTTTTTTTTTTTTTTTTTATAAAATCCAGCTATTACAAGCACATACCTGCCAACCCTTCTGGTTTTGACAGAAGACTTCTGTTTTTTTAAGCTATCTTCCGGTCTTCTGCCAGAAGATAAAATCTTCTGTTTTTTTAACTTTTTAGATGATATATTAAATTGTATTGCAAACTATTATAAAAAATTGGTAAATAAATAAATCCATTTTAAAGTCATTTATTAAGGTAATCATTTATACAGCTAACAGCACAATGCTATTGTATGGGTGAGGTCAAAGCATTTGTAAGCAAATCTTTTATCCATAGTTTAAAAAAAAAAATCATAAAAAAAAAACAGGACTTCATTTCATTTTTCCGTCAGTAATTCATCATTAGAAAATTTATTTGTGTTGAAAACTAAAGCTAACATACTTTGTTATGAAAATAATTTTTCTGGTGTACTATTAGTGAAAGGAAAAAAAAAATCAATCTGTTTATTTTTTAACGTACTTTGGTTAAAAATAAGTCGAATTTCCATCTATTTAATTGTTTTTACTTTTGTGAAAATACTCCATTTTTCTCTGTTTTGTATAAAAATTTCAGGTAAGCTCTTTTCTATTACTATTTAATTTTGTTTTAATTTCCATGCATTACTAATATAAAAAAAATAATGAGAAATGGTGGTAAACTGGGGTCTTCTGTTTTTACTTCTTATATTTAAAAATTATATTCTGATTTTTTGTGAAATCTTCTGTTTTTTCAACCAGAGTCTTCCTGTTTTTGGCTTAAGGAGGTTGGCAGGTATGCAAGCATAGCTTGGATTTAAGAAACATCTTTTCCATGATAACATCTTTGCTTTGTTTGATGGATTCTGTTGATATTGATAACACCAAGCCTCTCATAAATCCCCCCACCCCACCCTACTTTTCTGTGTTACCATGGTGATCATTAGAGAATATGCTGAGACTACATTCTTCAAAGCAAATGTGTAACATTTTGTATTTTAAGAATAATTTATTTTGTTTCTTTCATAGATTTCTTTCTTTTATGAGATAATTTTAACAATGGTACAGTGGAAGTTAATGTAAGTAATTCTTGAGAAACATCTGTGAGGTGTTTGCAGAATGTCTGCACATCTGTAATCTAAATTTTACAGCACTCATTTTAGTGAAATAAATTTAGCCCCACCCATTCCTTCCCTAAATTTATTGAATTGCTGTGCTACTGGTGCAAAAACAGTAATATTTAAAATTCACTAAACTGTTAAGTATTTGTTAGACTTAATAATCCTTGATTTAAAATCTAGGAATTTTTATATAATGCATATAATAAACATTCATACAATGCACCCTGTTTCTGTATTACTGCTTTGAATATTTTTAGAAGAAAACACCAATAGTCTACGAAGATCATAAACGATATTTTTTAATCAAATTTTGAAACCTTGTTTTAGTATGAATGTCAATTTTAGTTCAGATTCTGCTATTAAAAAAATTATAATTTAAAAAATCTTATTAGCTCTTCACAAATTATACATTAACCTAAAATGTAATTTTGAACATGTAATGCATTTTTCAATAACCACTACAGTTGAACTTTATATTAAAATTAGAGATTACCATCACATACTTAGAAATTTTTTTTTTTCACTAAAAGGATTTTTTATGTCCATCATTCTTTATCATTTATAATTTACCATCATTATAAAACTTAGTTTTAATTTTATACATGTATGTTTTATTATGTTTGCGTTGTGTGAATAAAAGGAATTAAAGTTCTAAACATTCCCTTCCTTTTCTCTTTTTTTAACTCAAAATTGAAATATTAATCAGAAATGCAACTTTTTATTCGAAATGTAATTTGTTAAAAGGTAATACGGAGGATTTCCATAGTTAACTTAATAAAAATTAATACCATATTCCTCCGGAAATATATTTTGGCCGCAACTTCATGGCCATCCTCTGTCCTTGGCTTCCCTCATGAGAATGCGTCCCACGAGGGACACAAGCGAAGGACTGAAGATGGCCATGAAGTTGCGGCCGAAATATATTTCCAGAGGAATATGGTATTAATTTTTATTAAGTTAACTATGTAATTTGTTTATTGTAGATTTAAGTTATTTTTATAATTAAGTTGTCAATTAATGAAATTTTAGGACCTTGAGTAATCTAGGTTTTTACATGCTTGAATGTCTGAATGGCTTGAACATCTGAATGGTGTTTATTCATTTCAATAATTCAAAGAATTTATTGTGTTAATTAAGATGTATGTGAATAAAATTTATTAATGAATGAAATAATTTACATTTATTCTTTATTAATGCAAACATGTAAGCAAATTAAACATTTAAGTTTTTAATTATGACATACATGACATTACAAACATATAGATTACAATTATATGTTTGTATTAATAAATCATAATACTAATTATGATTTATTAATAAAAACATCTTTAAAAATTCAGCATTTAGAGGATATAGCCTGTTAAAGCCATCGTCGAGTCAAAAACCAGTTTTTGTCTTCAAATATTCAACTGAGCTATTTAAAAAATACAACTATTAAAATTTTCCCCCTCTAAATTCTTTGATTTCAGTACCATTTCGTTTTATAAATAAAAAGTAAGACATTTTTTTCAATAGCCATACATAAAGCCTGATATTTAATTAAAACTTTTTTAATTAAATATCACTCAGTTTAATATACATATGTATACATATTTGGTATTGCTTATATATAGACTGTGGATTATATGCACTTAAAAAATGATAAAAAATCTTAAAATATGCACTAAAAATCTAAAAATAAGCACCAAATAACTGAAAAAATATGCACATAATAACAGAAAATAAAAACCTATTTACTTGTAAGAGTATTTTCTATCACTTACCTTGCCATTATGACACATTTTTTTCTCTCTTTGAAACTTGAAAACATCATGCAAGACAGAATAAAAAATAGCGAAGACTGCTTATGGGTAAAGCAGAATCAACTTTCATTCACAATCTTAGTTATGTGAAATATGAATTAAAACTGCTTTCAGTAATGTTTGTTACAATACACAATTAAGTGTTTTTCTAAATTTTCAATAGTAAGACTTTTCCTTTTATCATCTGAAATCATTTCATATGCTGAAAATGTTCTTTCAACGTCGATGCATGTCTTAAAATATTTCGCTTTGGATTGTTCTACCTTTCTGGTAATTCACCCCCCTCACCATTAATAAAATTATTTATTTTATTCAGAGCCAAAAATCCTGAATTTTTATTTAAAATAAAATTCAATTTCTCACTGATTTCGTCTCCTAATTACTCTGGAATCTTACCAATGCATTCCTGTACTTCTGCAACTTAACTAATTGCATCACTCAGCAGCAGATTTTGAGATTCTAATTTTGTGATGACTGATGTTAAGAAGGAAAAATGTGTTTCGATTATCGATAGACTTTTTCAGATGGGCATATTACTAAGCATTTCTTTCGCAATGAAAACAGAAGAAGAATCGATGCTATCCAAAGCATTAACTACATCTTTTATGGAGTCAAAATTTTCAGAATAAAATACAGCGGCATTTAACCAAGTGTATCATCTTGTCAATACAGGGTGTGGTGGCAGTGGGAGGTTGAATACATATCTCTGTATGTTTTAGTGCACAAAGGAGCTTTTAAGAATACTTTCTTAATGCAAGATGACAGTTTATTCACAGGGGCGTATATTTCTCTTATTTTTTCTGCTACTCAGTGAAGCCCGTGGGCTATACAAATACAAGTAATATGTATCATATTTGGAAAGAAAAAAACTTCCACTGCCGATGCTGCTTTTATCATATAAAGTGCTGCGTCAGTAACGAATACTAACACGTCATCAGTCATGTCTTTTTCAAGCCACAATAATTTCAATCAATCATCAACGAATCTTTCAATGATAAAAAATTTAACCAGTATAGGGAAAGATAGCTTTCTTCAGCCCCTGAAAGAGGTGTGCAATAGTTCTGTGAGCAATAACGAGTGGAAGAAGGAAACGAAAAATTTTGGGCTATTTCTACGGCAACGTGAGGCTGTATAAATTTTTCAGTGTGGGACTTAGAGAGTTAAAGAAAAAAATGCTGAAAGGAAGGTAAACAGTTGCAATCTCAAAGCTAAAGAGATTGAAATATGCATCCAACAAAGAAAATACATCATTTTATGCAAAAACACCTGGAATATGCAAATATACGATTGCATATAATCCGCGGTCTGCTTATATATATAAAATAGTACTTATAATTACAACTCAATATGGGAATTTTATTTCCCCTACCGTTTAAAGAAACAAAAAATTTGAACATCATAAATGCATAAAAGAAAGTTATTAGTTGCATCCCTTTATGCATTCATGTATTCATTTCATATTTATTTATTTTGCTTCCATTTAAATCTATGTTAGAGCAATGTACAGATTTTTTCTAACCAAATTTTATATTGTTTCTATAATGTAGTCAATTTTCAATGCTTTTGTCCATAATTTAATAACATGTAATAATATAATAGCCAAGTTACGAGAAATTTTTCAATTTTAAAATATTGGGAGACATTTAAAATAAAGGAAAACACAGTACAGCTGCTTAAAACAGTCTTTTTTTAAATCTTTTATTGTGTTTGCTATATTTAAAACTTTGTGTACATATTTTACAATGTGAAATGAAGTTGAATATGTGTACATTGTTTTTGTTTATATTGATTGTTTGCTAATTGCACTTTTTGCATGAGTAGTATTGCCTAATGCATGGTGTACTGTATTGCTTGAACAGATGATTAGCATATCACACACTGGTCAAATACTCAAGCATCCCCTACATTGATGAGTAAAGTTGTTTTACAGCAAGCACTAGTCCCCCAGTATGCATCAGTCTGTCAGAGCAAATATTCTTTTCACTTTACGTACAAAGGCTGGGGTCAGTTTTATTCCTTTTTAATTAGCTAAAGGAGCTTAAGGCTCTTATACACAATGATTTAGTACATACAAGGATCATTCACTTGACAGAAAAACAAATGCTAGCCTACAAAGGATGTTTTCTATTGACATACATAACTTGTATGTTTCCTTTATTATTTGGAATTTGGCTTAAAAAATTTAAAAAGTATGGATATGTGTTAATTATACTTCAGAATTGTTAGCAGCAATGGTAATCATACTCACATAACTTTCCATAAATGCAGATTTTAGTAGAGCAGCTGTAGTACTCAGAGAACATTTCGTGCATACCGCCATTTGAGTGGTGATATTACCAAGAGAATGCTTCATGGATGCAGCCATTTGGTAGCAGTAGCACCTAGAGAACGCTTGATGATGGATACGCCCAATGATGGATACCATCATTGGGCGACATTAGTTCCCAGAGAACATTTCATGGCCACCACCAATGGGTGGCAGTAGTGTCGAAAGGGTTAAAAGAATCGTAAGAGTATTTATGTAGTGTAAAAAGCCTGTTTTTTCCCTTCTGATGAAGAATTCCAAAAGAATAATGACACATCAGTCAAAATGTCCTGGGACTAACCCACAGATGGCGCCACAAGTGAAAACCCCCATATGTGTCACAAATAGCTGTGACCTTCAAAAGATACGGGTGAAAGTTGCATGCAATTTTCAACATTATTCTTCTAGATATTAGCGTCTTAGTGGCACTCCAGTTGAAATTTTCAAAGAATAGAAAAAAATGAATTTCGTATGTTGATTAAACACTGCTTTATAATGGACAAAATACTGTTCAAATGCAGCAATGGCTTGAAAAATGTTATAAAGAATCTGCTCTATCGAAAACAATTATTTGTTGGTGGTTTGCCAAGTTTAAACGTTGCTGTATGGGCACTACTGTTGATGCTGAATGTTCTGGATGTCCAAATGAGATGACCACACCTGAAAATATTCAAAACATTCTCAAAATCGTGTTGGACAACTGCAAAGCCAAGTTGCTGGAGAGGGCTGACATCCTAAAGATATCCAAACACACAGTGTATATAATATTTTACACAGACATTTGAATATGAGAAATTTATTTTCCAAATGTGTACCACATGTGCTGACACTGGAACAAAAACAACATGTTGATAATTCAGAATCCTGTTTGGAAATCTTCAGGAAGAATAAACAGGATTTTTTGCATCGATATGTGACAATGGATAAAACATGATCCACCATTATACTCCAGAGTCAAATCGGCAATCAGCTGAGTGGAAAGCAGTGGAGAAAAGTTGTCCAAAGCGACCAAAGATACAATGATTAGCTGGAAAGGTTCTGGCGAGTGTTTTTTGGTATGCACATGGCATAATTTTCATAGACTATTTAGAGAAAGGAAAAAGCATTAATAGTGAGTATTATGTAGCATTACTAGGCAAATTAAAAGAAGAAAGCATGGAAAAACAGAATTTATGGTAAAGAAAAAAGTGCTCTTTCACCAAGACAATGTACTTTGTCACAAGTCGATGGTTACAATGGCAAAACTTTATGAACTGAACTTCCAATTGCTTCCCACCCACCTTATTCTCCAGATTTGGCCCCTAGCGACTTACCTCTTTACAAGTCTAAGAAGAATGCTCCAAGGAGAGAAATTTTGCACTGTGAGATTTCCCACGTTTGGAGAGCGGTTGGAATTTTCCTAGGTACGTGTGTACCGAGTGAAGGACACTTAGGTCGGCGGCTTATCAAAAAGAATCCAAGCAATTTGGACTTACAAAGAGGAAATTCCACAGCCGCGAAGGGGAACTCGCTGGACAGGTTTGCACGAGGAGAAAAAGAGAGGTGTGGAGAGAGAAGAAGGGAGTCGAGCGTTGGTACGGGGAGGCGACAGGTCACCAGGACTGCTCTCTGCCGCGCGATTTTGATTTTTTCAAACCTTGCTTCGGAAACTTTGTCGTTAGTGAAAATTTATCGGTCGGCCAGGGACCGAGGTATCTGCTGAACTTTTCCTGAGAATAAATTCTCAACCCTTGCCTCCCGCGAGAGCACTTTGCTCTGGAACGACGTGACACACCATTGTCTCAGTAAATACTGCCCGGGTCTTGTTTATCGGTCGGCCAGTGACCGAGGCCTCTGCCGAAATTTGCCCTGAGAAGGGATTCTCAAGTTTTGTTTCCCGCGAGAGCACGTTGCTCTAGAACTACGATACACCAGTGTTCCAGTGACGATAGATATAGTCCTGTTTCTCCCTCACGGAAATTGAATACGAATGTCTTCGAGCACCCATAAAGCTACCTATTTCTCCAGAAGATTCTAATCAAATCGAACTCAGGTTGACTCCGAACTTTAATCAAAAATCATTTAAGAAATTTGTAAATAATTATGTCTGTGTGTGTCTAATGTGTAAATAAAATTCTCGTCTGAGAGAAAACTGTGGTCCTATCTTCAACACGCCACAGCACAAATCAGGAAGTGATAGAAGCTGAATCTTTTTTTGGAGGTCTTGACAATTCTTACTACAAGAAAGGCATCAAAATGCTCCAGAGGTGTTGGAGTGAGTGTATCACTGTAAAAGGAGAGTATGTTGATGATTAGTCAAATTTTACAAAAATTTAGTCTTTTTAGTAGTTAGTCCCTGGACTTTTTGACCAATATGTTATGCTCACGAGACATTCACGACTTTATGCTCCCAGGATAAAACAGATAAAGGCCCAATATGCAGTATTTTAACCCTTAAAAGGAAGGCCCTTTTGGCTGAATATGATAGAAAAATGTGTAGTAGACCTTTAGATAATAAGGGGGGAGGAGGACATGCACTCGTCTCTTTCCAGGACCAGAAAAAGAGAAATAAAACATGCTTTAATCGTGGCCAGGGCATTACATTAGAACCTGTCCAACTAGACCTGCCAAAAAGGCAGCGTGGAGCACAAAGTCCAACCAGTCTTCCCAAGGGAGCCAGCATAAACAGAATAGTGCAGGAACTAGCGGAAAGACAAAATCTGGCCCGAGGATGAAAAAGAATGTTTGGAGGGCCACTCGTTTTGCTAGTGCAAGAGTTTACTTCTCTGGACCTGCCCAAGTCCAGCTGACTGTTGATTCTGGTGCCTCTCATTGTTTTGTCAAAGACAGGAGCCTGCTGAGTAACTTCAAAGATGTAGAGAGCCGTTGCTCTTTAGCTGACGGAGAGACTGAAATAAAGGGTTAAAAATGTATAAATATAACTTAAATGCCCTGAAGTGTTCATATAATTTTCAAGTACGGGGCAATAATCTTGGCTAAGTGTTTTATCGGATATTTTATATATAAATTTTCATTTTTAACCTAGAACTCAGGTTTAACTTATACCGTCCCGTCTCATATTGAAAATGATGGGAAAAATAGCTATCGCTTGCCGCGATAAGTTCCCAATCTGAAATCTCGCGTGCGTTCATAAACTCAGTGACTACTTTCACTGCATTCTAAAACTCGGTTAACTATCGTTACTGTTCGTAACATTGCGTCATCAACTTATTTCTATAACCGGACACTATGCAAATTACGGTTATCTGTGTCAAAACCGTACTTCCACCGTCAACTACGTCAACGGACTTCAATTGCATATAAACTGCAAGTGTGATGAGACGACAAGCAGTCTGTTATACCGGCCAGGTGCCGTGGTTGTTTTTTTTTTTTCATATGTTTTATTTATACCAAATTGTGCTAATAAATTACTTTTTAAACTATGTGCTGGTCATGACTGTCTTCCACACACCCACTGCCTTTCTTTAGCCTGCTAAGTGTCATATCTTGACAGAAAAGATGACCAGGGTTTCTTCCCATATTGATTTTTGAAAACTCCGCTTTGGCCAGGGGCTGATTTACGGTAGGGCATTCGGGGCAAGTGCCCTGGGCCTCCATTTTCTAGTCGTCCCCCCACCTCCCCAATTCTCCACCTGCTATCGAAATATCTACTAAAATTATGTTTCAAACACTTTAAAGGACTGATTTCTACCTGATAATCACAGTAAATATCTGATTATCGAGTTAAATCTATTAAAAATACTCAAATTTTAATTTAATCAATTTACCTTTACATTTCTTTAAGTATAAAGATAGTTGCAATTTATGTAAAAATGTATGAATTTAATAGTGTCTGATAAGATAACTAATAACGGGTTTGTCAAAAAAAGAAAGAAAGAAAGAATAGAGGGAAATTCTTGTCATTTTTCTTTCATAAATTTTTAAGTTTTAGAAAGAGGAACATTAAAAAAAATTGTCTGAAACATTGATTTCTTTTCATTTTTTATTCTTGTGTTTTTTTTCAGAGAAAAGAATTTCATTCAATCGAAATATTTTATGCTAGTAACCTAAGGAATTCTTGAGCAACATGATTGTCGTGTTCGAAAATTTAATGTAAAGTAAATGTTTATGCATGGGTGATTTGAGAGTGAATAAATTAGATTCAATATAAAGTATAATTTACAGTAAGTTTTTGTGTAGGGGCCCCCACAAGTACCTGTACCCAAGTCCTCAACTATGCAAATCTGACCCTGGCGTTGGCTCAGTGCTCAGAGTTGTACGTACGCATTCGCTGTTTTCCAGAGGAGCATTCAAAGACATTTGCTTAAAAGGAACTCAGATGACAGAAAGGGAGTCTTCTCCACAGGACTGATCCTAGCGTGAGCATGATGGTGCACAGCACGTGGGCGGTCAAGTTTAAGGGCGGCGGGGAAGAAATTAAATCATACTGTTTGTAAAAAGATGCAGCCAATTTTTAATTTGCACGTGGACGGCCGACGATCTAGAATAGGTTCTGCTTCTCCGAACAGGTTAAACCTAGGTTCAATGGTAGATTAAATTCCTTAACAACTCGGCAGATTTTGGTTCAAGAGAGAAACGACTCTTAGATTCGCCACTGCTTTTTAATGGAAGAAAAAATTGAATTGCTGAACTACTTGTAAAAGTAAAATACATATGAAAATAAAAATAGAGAAAGAATCCCATGTTTGCCACCCCACCCCCTGCTGTCGTATTAAAAAAGTAATCTAGAATAAATAAGTATTGGTTAAAACGTATTTTAATCGATACTATTATTTATTCAATCTTATTTCAAGGAACTGTAAGACAGCTTGTAACTGTTCAATAAAAACTTTATTTTTTATATTTTGATTTATGTATATAAAAAAGGGTGTGTGTTTTCTGTATCCCCCCCCCCCCACAACTATAAATTTCAGATTTAAAATATATATTTTTCGCGATTTATTTTGAAGAATAAGTTAAGATAGGGATCATTTTGAAATTCAGTAACATTTTTCATTGACGGACAAAACTGAAACAGTTAGGGAACAGAGATCTACGTGAAACTAATATTTATAGTTACACATATATTTCAGTGTTTGCAGTTTTTAATTTGTATGCAAAAATAAAACATTTCATAAGCGTTCCAACTTTTTCCCCCTTTCCTAATCTTGGAAAAAATTATAGCTTGCTGCTGGACTGTTCTTTGAAGTGACAACCAAAAGAAATCATAAACAGACTTTCATTCCCGCGAATTAAATATCTTATAATTTGTTGTAACAGAGATTTAGGAAATTCTGAAGATTTAAAAAACGTCAAAAACAGCAGAATTCAGGGATGTGCCAGCTGCTCCAATTGCTCCAAATTGTGCCAAATTAATCCTGATGTGCCAATCTGCTACAAAAAGATCATTCTGGGACATTTTTGCTCCAAATTCAGCAAAACTGCTACATTTTTAATTTTTCCATATATGTTTAAACGTTTGTAAATCTCTGGAATTTTTACAGAAGTCATCACACATTCTAAGCATTCTAATTTCAATATTTTTCTATTAATCTTAAAAATGAATATTTTTTCTTTGGCATCCCTTTGTTTAAACCTCGAAAGCCTTAAGAGTAAAAATTGACCTCTGTTTTAAATTTAAGAGAGGTCTGGTAAACAGAGATTTGGTAATTTTTTTTTTTTACCAAATTTTTTATTAGCTGCTGATGATAGTTAACCCATTTGTGCCCAGATATTTTTAAGACTTTCTTTGATTTTTTGCTAATACCAGCAATAATAGATTAATTTCTGATGTCAACTTCTTGAGCAAGGGATGAATAATAGATAAATTTCTGGTGTCAACTTCTTGAGCAAGGGATGATTTCTTTTAAAATCATTATGTATAAAAATTGAAATGTCAACATCCTACTGGGTCATGTTAAAATATTATGTGGAGTTGAGGTTCTATACGCGTGAATAAAGGTTAGGAAAAATAAATAACACTTTCGAATGATAGCAAAAACGCCGTCCCACAAAAGGGACGCTAGGCATAAATGGGTTTATATAGTTTAGTAAATATTGTATTTTTGATTTAAAATAGATATTCTGTATAGCAATGTATAAAATAACTGAACTTTTTATTTATTTCATAAGCTTCTGACTCCCCCCTCCAAAAAAAAAAAAAAAAATCACCAACAAAACTGGTTTTTGTTATAAGCTAAGAGTTTTTAAGAACCTCCTTAATTTTCATATTTTTGATTGGCATTCTTTAATGACTTTTCTCTTTCCCTCCAAAAATAAATTTTGCATTTCAAAATTGACATTCTTATGCTCCAAAAGTGACATTTTCTTGCTCCAAATTGCTCCACTAATCTGTTTTTCTTGCTCCAAAAATGTCTTTTTTCTTGCTCCACAAATTGCTCCAAAATTTAATTTCAGCTGGCACATCCCTGAGAGTTAATAATAAACTTTTTTTAAAAATTAAGAACCCGAAACATAGTTCTTATCGAATAGTTATGAGATGCCCGCAGCCCAGATGCCGGTCTTAAGTTTATAATAAGAATAAATTATTCATAAAATACGTATAAATATAATTTAGTGTACTGAAGGATAAAAAAAAAAAAAATTCCAGCAGACGGCAATAATTATAGCTAAATGTTTTTATTGGAGCTGCGTCATTTCTTTCCTTTCCTTTTTAAAATCATTTTTAATCTTCAACTCAGGTTTAACCTGTTCCATCTCGTGCTATGGTTTGCTTGTTTTTTGAAGCCTTGTTTTAAAGTGCTGTGTGTAAATTCTTTATTGCTGAGTCTTGAGAAACTATTTGCGAAATCCGTCGTATATTTTCACTGAATTTTTGCCCGTGGATGTGTTATATTTTGTGTGAGAAATACAGCATTTGTGAAAGCTTCTGTACAAAGCGGATTCTTTACCAGAACGTTCTACACCAACTGGATTTGAGAACGACGAACCCAGGAATTAGGAGAGTATTCTGAAACTATATATAGATGTGTGTGTGTACACCAATAAGCTTTTAAGATTAGAAAAGGAAAATTGCCAATTTCAAATCCGATACCTAGGATGTCATGGTTCGGCTTACTGGTGAAATTATTAGTAGGGGAGTGGAGGGTAGGGTATTATGGAATAGTCGGGAAATATGGAATTCCGAGTTTCCAACTCTTTTGATGCTGCTGTCACGTGAGAATACTGTGAAATCCTTGGGAAAGACCACCATGATGCAGTGCAGTGAGAATTGACTACTTGTTGTCGTACCACTCCACCATCAACAAACTGATTTTTGATTTTCAGGAATTTTTACAGATACGTTTTCAAACATTTTTACCTGCTAAAATAATCTGACTTGAACACTGTTGCTAAGCATAATGTACAGCTGCGGAAAGAAACAGCCCACTTGCACTTTATTCAGCTGCCGTTCGTCGTACAGCCAAATTACATATACCGATCGTTTACGATTAATGTACATTTTAATTTGCTGTACATAAAATTTGCATAAGGGGCCATATCCATATTTAAATTTGCACAAACTTTTTTTCCCTATAGCAAAACCAAGATTTCACTTCATGTTTCAAAAATTAAGCTCATTTTCAGTGGTGGGAAAAACTTTTTTTTTTTTTTTTTTTTTTGTAGCGAACTACAACTGCAGCTACTTTTCGAAAAATGTAGTTACCTATAATTACAACTGCATTTTGACAATTGTTGTTAGCTTCACTACTTTAACGTAGTCACTACGCGCTACTTTTAGGAGACAAATTTTGCTAAAAGATTCAGTTTGCATTGCATTCATATTTAAGGATTGATATCTATAGGAACTATGATCCTAATTAGAGAACCATGAGCCATTAAGAAACTATTGCTCTAATAAACAACTACCAGGGGTTTGTTTGAGGGGCGTGGCGGGCCCCCTCCGAAATTGTAAAGCAATTATTAAAAAGGAGCTGTTTTGAAACATTTCTTTTAACTTTAGAACAATAAAGTTGAAAATACCGAATCGTCCCCCTCCCCCCGAAATGGAAGCCTATATGTATGCTACTGACAACTGCTAATTATTGAAGTACTGCTGAAACTAATTAAGTTTTAATACCTCTATGATAAAAATAAATTGGGAAAGTGAGCTCTGAAAGCATGAGAAAAATCATATAAGCCAAAAAATATTTTTAAAAAAAATCTTGGATGTCTGAACGGGGAAAAAAAAAGGGCCGTTTTGAGAGTCCTTTCATGTTGTACAAACATTCTAGTTTCTTGAGCACAAATCAAAATTAATGAGTATAAAGGCCCTTTTTCATGACTTGCCAAATTAGTGATTTATGACGAATGATCCATGTGAACATGTAACATTGTATATTTTAATTGAAAACAACATACATGATATGCATATTATAAAATAATGAAAATAATTACTAATTAAATTCATGATATATCTATATAAAACATTACATTCAAAAAAAAATCCTCTGTATATGTTAAAGAAATTTTTTAAAAGTTATCAACACAACTTTTTTTTTCTTTGTTTTATTCATAAAGAATTTTATAGAAATATGTTGTTATTTTAAGGGTAAGAGAGAGATAAGTCTCTAAGGATTTTACAAACTATTAATTATTAATAGAAATTCTCATATTTTCATCATTAATCGAGGTCAGCAATATTTTTAGCCCCTAAAATAATATCTTGGATGCATATGTTTATACTTTTTTGCCTTTTTAACAAACCTCAAAAAGAATGAGGCTATCAACTTGTCAAAAAAAAAAAATTTATATACAATTTCTATGTATTTATTTACTTTTTCAGTTTTAGGTTCCACAAAAAATTTACTAATCAGTTTTTACACTTCTTTGAGACAAAAAACATTCCGAGTTGTAGAACATAATCATGTGATTAATTAATGTTTGAAAAGCAACTACAATACTACAGAGCTGCCATTACTCTTGTGGAAGTTGAACACAACAGCAGGACACAAGGATAATAACCCAGACAGCACATAAGCTTAAATCAAGCTTGACATTTCTTTGAATTTGACGTATTAATACAAGCTTCACAGTTCAATTCATTTTAAGCTTGCAGCAAGCTAGCTTGGAGAAGTCATTTGAACTGTCAAACTTGAATACAACTTGATTACTGCTTGATTTGGAAAGCCACATCCACATAAAAAATAATTTATCACCAGTCATAAATGTACTTGACCATAGAATTAAAAAAAAAAAAAAAGATTCTATATTTCCAAATATGGAAATTCTTCAAAATAAAATACAATTATTTTACGAAATTGATTTCAAAATCCGTCGTTTGTCCCGAATTCGGCCAGTATTGCCCAACATGAGTGTCGCGATATTGAAAGTTTTAAAACGTGTGCTGCTTTTAAGTTTATATTATGCTTATTTCCCTATTAGTAGAGTCTATAAATCACACATAACATTATTTTAATTTTGATTCATCCCATGGAAAAATAAAAGAAAGAAATCGGCATCGGGCACTGATCGATCTCGCCAGAAAACGGCGTGACAACCATGACAGTCACTTCAAACTTTAATCGTGCCAGCGCGAAGGAGATTGGCGGAACGGTTAGACGCTGGCCTCCCAACCCTTAGGTCCCGAGTTCTATCCCAGCCGCGGACGCTTGATGGAAACAGATTAAATTAACTTGAAATTTCAGCATACAGGGGAAAATGCGGGGAAAAATAAAATATGTGGGGCCAGTGAGCCCCGTGTATTTAAGAAATTTTTTTTTAGAAAATTTTTTTAAGCTTCAAATTAAGCTTGCTATGTCAAGCTTAATGCAAGCTGGGCAAGTGTAAACTTGAACACTTGGTTCAAGCTTGCATTAAGCTTACACGCTTGAAATTTTCAAGTTTATTGACTTGATAAATCAAGCTTGCTGCAGTTTCATGCAAGTTTGCTGTGCTGTCTGGGAAAGAGTGCCCAAACTCATAAAAGTGCACTGTAACGTCGAAACATGACCAAACCTTAATATAAATAAACTTAGTAAAATCAAGCATAAATAAAATTGTTGTTGAATGCATCGAACATAAGGAGGATACAAAGATAAAATTAAAAATGTGGGTAACTCTTGGAGAAGCGGCCTTGATGCTCTCCTATGAACTCATAGGAATGAAAATTCCTATGAGAAAATCTTAAGTTTTTCTCACGCTTCCTTTTCTACTGATTGTAGTTTTCCGCAGATAGTGGTGAGTGAGGGGATGGGGGGGGGGGCGTTCGCTAATTGCGAGGACTGACTATATATATCATGTCATATTTGAAAGGATATCGCCTAACAGGAAGGTCACGGAGTACTGGACACTGAACAGTGGGCAAGTGGACACTACACTGTATTTATGGGTGCAATAAAACAAAAGACCAAAGAATATTAATGATGTTAAAGCATACTATTTACAGATATGTAATATTCCTTTTCGAAAACAAAAAATGCTCACTTTTATGCACAGAAGTAGATATTTTAAAAACTCGGGCATTATATACATTCTAATTTTCAAAATAAGTCAATTTTTATTGTCTAAACTTGATTAATCTGGGGAGTGCACATGCCCTCTCTGGATCCGCCAATGGGTCTTGCCTTAATATGAAGTTAAATGCAGCTACTTTTTCTTTTACACTCTCAGTCAGACTAGACATCAATGCAAATGCAAGTTGATCTAATTCTGATTTTTCTCTCTGATATTCCATTTTATGACCCTGGCAAAGGGGGGGGGGCAATAGCCCAGGCCTCAATATTACGATAATATAGATTAGAAATTCATATATACCGAAATAATAATAATAATGAAACTGAATTTCCTCGGTAATAGTTATTGTTGTCCATCACTAGATCAACTGGGTGACATATTTCCGGTGGTAAACACGATTTGAACAAAGTACAGTAATTGAAATGACATTTTACCCCGAGTACCAGTGCCTTGTGTTTTATGTTTTAAAGAAGAAAAGAAAATCACAAATTTTTTGCCTTGTAGAAACAACCATCCCAGACTTAATGTCCATAAGAGTTAATAATACAAATGGGTAAAATATTAAAATGAAAATTATTCTTGGTTATATAATCTTGCTCAAGTGTAAGTACGTAATTTTACTTGTGTTCAATGCAGTGGCGGGTCGTGGGATACAGCAAGTACAGCCGGGCTGCACTTGAAATTATCAGCACATATTTTAAAATAATTTATTCTACTAATTTTCCTAAATTCAGATTAAATTATGGAATCCCTACGGTGAATTAAAAAATCTAAAAAAAAAAAAAAAAAAAAAAAAAAACGTATTGTGGCCGGATCACTCATTCAGAAAAAAAGCCCTTTAATTTTCCCGCAATTCAATTGGAAAAATCTTTGGTACAGCCCTCAGCGCTGATAAGAAAATTGGCAGCACCGTTGCCATGACAATGACTACGTAAGCAGTCTCTCCGGCATAGGCTAGGCATAGGGTACGCAGCTAAGCTGATGAAAGATTTTTTAGCTACGGCTGCACTTGTGAATTCTACTAACTGATTGGCTCGGACGAAAAGTGAGGGAGGGGGTAAGACACAGAGAATATATGTTCTAGTCCGTTCTAACCGAAGGAAAAGGTTTTTTTTGTCTGGGAAGGTTGAAAGTTTTTACCTTTATTTGTTACTGTATTATTAAAATTTATGATTTAACCGTTTTGAAACATGCAGCCCCGTTATGATCGAGTTTGTGTCTTGCTTGAAACTCCGTTTAACACATGGAAAGAAGATAATAAACGACAACTACTAAAAGAAAATAGACCGACACCAAAATTGTCCATTCATAAGAAAACAGCAGGCTCGTCTCAGCATGGTTGTAGCTTCCAGTCATCATGGTATGCATTATTCTCGTAGCTATGTGGCAGTTTTTATTTACACTCATGTCCATAAATTAAGGATAATTCAGAATCACACAGAAATTGATCTCTAAAATAAAAATTTCACCTGTGGAATGATCACACACATCTTGAAGAAGAATATGCAAATTACAAGAAACCACCAGATGGCGTGGATGGTACGTCACAAGGACGAGAGTGTAAGAGAGGGGTATATAAGGAATGGTGGCAAAGAAGTAAAATTGTTTGTTCACAAGCGCTGTGAAAGCCTTTCAGTGGAAAAACCGCACAGTTATGGCACAAAGGAGGCATTTGGATGATGTTTTACGTGGCAGAATTATCGGACGACTGGAATGTGGACGTACCCAACTGGAAGTATCCGAGGAACTTGGAATCGCCCAGAGTGTCATCTCCAGGCTTTGGCAACGATTCCAAGATGATGGTAATGTGAGTAGACGTTACAGCACAGGTCGCCCCCGAGTTACAACGCCGAATGAGGACCGCTATTTGGCAGTTACTGCCAAAAGAAACAGACGGAGTACAGCATCAGACCTGTCTCGTCAGCTCTCTTCAGCTACCGGTACGACAGTTTCAAGGCAGACCGTGTACAGACGCTTAGGGCACATTGGTCTATATGCTCGTAGGCCTGTCAGATGTGTTCCACTTACCGCAACTCACTGTCGCCTGCGATTAACCTGGAGTAGAGAGCATGCATTGTGGACACCGCAACAGTGGTCTTGTGTGATGTTTTCCGACGAGTCCAGGTTTAGTTTGGAGTCTGATTCTCGCCGGACATTCATCTGGATAGCGCCAGGTACCCGTTACCACCAAGAGAACACCATTGAAAGACACCGTTACGGTGGTGCAGGATGGCTCGTTTGGGGAGGAATTATTCTTGGTTCCAGAACTGACCTGCATGTTCAGAGTGTAACGATGACAGGCCACATCTATCGGGATGTCATTCTGGAACAACATGTACGTTTGTTTCGGGGCGCCATGGGTGCTGAATTTGTGTTTATGGATGACAACGCCCGTCCTCACCGTGCAAACATTGTAGACGAATGCCTTCAATCGGAGGATATCACCCGTATGCATTGGCCAGCATACTTACCGGACTTGAATCCAATAGAGCATGTGTGGGATATGCTTGGTCGACGAATTGCAGCCCGTCAACCCCCTCCCACCTGTCTACTGGAACTTCGGAGTGCATTGCTTGATGAGTGGTGTAATATTCCCCAAGATCAGATTGATCATTTGATACTCAGCATGCCTAGGCGTTGTCAGGCCTGTATTGCATCGTCCGGGAGACATACTCCGTATTAACCATCCTACTAACCATGTTATACTGTTTTTTGTAAATAGGTTCTTTTTTTAAATTTGGTCAAGGGAGTAAAACTTGCAATTTTTATTAATTATGTCAAACATATAGCATCTTTTTTGCTCTTTACTTTTTGTTTAATAAATAGACTTTACAAATAAGTCAAATTTGTTTTGCTTCTTTCTCTTTCTTTGTCTGAACTTCATTATCCTTAATTTATGGACATGAGTGTACAAAAAATGTTTTGTTGGCCGTGTTTAATCGTTGGGATAAAAAAGACCGTTTGGCATGGTACTGGATATGATGGGGTAACCACCATCACAAGAACATGTAAAACACATGAAGGTTCAATCGAACAATTAAAAAATTCTTTAAAATTTAAGGAGTTGTTAAGAAGTGGGACCCAAATTGCTGACGCATTAAAGGAAAACTCCCGACATTATATTGCTGAATTTAACAAGAAGGTAAGCCTGGAGTCCATTTTATGGAAGTAAAATAGGATCTCCTACATTTTTTATGTAATTTCTTTTTTTCCCCTCGGTGAGGGCATAATCCGCCAGCTTTCGAATTCAGTAACAAAGATTTTCCACTTCTGTCCGGAGGAGGGGGGGGGGGGAGGGGCTCCTATGCTTCCGGCTGCACTAACATTTTTAACCACGGGCCGCCACTGGTTCAATGTTTGATGTTTTATGTTGCAAAAACGCAATAGCGGTCAAACATATGCAGACCCTTGAAAAGAAAGAAGAGAAAAAGGAGGGAAGGTGCAAATGCTTCACTCACATGATATTACATGAGAAGTGCAGTCGCCGAGACGTCTGGGAACTGACTTCTATCCAAACAAAAGTCATAGATTGTTTATTCTACGGAATCACAGATACAGAAACTACATACAATGTACCTGTATCAGAAGTCTCCCTTGAGGATTTTGAGCTTAGAAAAGAGACGAAATTTTAAGGCAGTCGCCTTTGAGTATAGTTAGAAACGATAGCATTCATTTTGACTTCTTGACTTCAATTCCAAATCTTCAATCACCCGTTTAACCCTTTGAGGGGCGCAATATTAAAATTATTATATATTAAAAAACAAACATGCAGAAGGAGGTCTAATGGTCCTAGAGAAAAAAGAAATGTGATTTAAAAAAAATTAGGGGCCCGCGTTACCGAGAGGGCGCCGTTTGCGCTGTGCAAACGGCGCCCGTCTAGAGTATTTCAGTTCGAACACTCACTTGTCTTGCTTTACTCTGGCTACAGGGGCGTAGCCAGAAATTTTTCATGGGGGGTGTTACGACTACTGCAACTCACATATATGCATACATGAGTGTGATAAAGGAGTGAAGGATATATATTTTGTATGGCAAAAAAATTCTCATGGTGGGGTTATGACCCCCCTAACCCCCCCCCTTTGCTACGCCCCTGCTCTGGCATATGTAAAAAAAACCACTGATCTTCTAAGATTATAATAAAATTTCTTTCGCCAAATAATTTTAAAGAATTCGAAATTTGAATTAAATTTTTAAAATTAAAAAAACTAAGAAAATTTAAGAAATACAATTTTAATATCGCATGCTTATAGCATGATAACAATAACAATCAAACAATTTTCAGCAAACATACTATACTTAAATACACTTAAAATGTGAAAGAATACTTAATACTGAATACTTATATTCGTAAAATTTGAAAAGTATTAGTACAAAACACAGCTTCTGACTACTTGCAGAATATATGATGGAGGGAATATCTAATGTTGCAGACGGGCGGCGTTTGCGCTGCGCAAACGCACTATAAAAATGCAAAAATACAAAGGAATAAATTTATTTTAAAAGAACTAAAGACGTGCTAATAGTCAATGAGGACTATTTATAAAATCTAACCAGAAAAATTAAAATATTTTAGAGTTTTAATCCTTAAAATAATTGAAAATCGAACTACATATGATACAGCATTGAGCAAGATTCATAATTCTCCATGTTGAAGAGCAGATAAATTGCTTGTGCTGCCATCTATTGCCAGTTTAAAGAAGTAAAAGTAATATAGAATGTTCAATGGGGAAAATTTTTAATTTTTTTATGGTTTAAAAAAATCGCAAAAATGCGTTTGCACAGTGCAAACGGCGCCCCTGAAAGGGTTAACATTTCTTCAGCAGGGGATAAATAGTATCCCTGGCAGGGACCCATTCATGTTTTTCTAGCCAGGGGATTACATTCTTCAGCCGGGGACGAACGACGGCATCCCCCGTCTGTTCGCGCCCTGCCGTCAACCCCGACTCCCTTATATCGGAGTTGACGGCCCTGCCCGAGGCAAGAGGTTATTTTGGGCCCCTATACTATTACAGGCATTTTAACTTATTTTTGATTGTTTTCTTTTTTCCCAGCATAAAAATAAAACATTTTAAAATAATTCTAAAATTGAATTAAAAATTACCCATGTATTTATACTCATTTAGAACAAGACTATGCATTTAAAATTGATTTTAATATTTTTTAAATACATTTGTATTATTACTGTAAGTGTGCGCCAAGTTTCCCATGCCAGATAATTAAAAAAAAAGTTTTTGTATAAAAAATTTTGAAATTTTCTTTTCTTCATCATAATATAAAAATGCTAACTATTGGATATTTTGTGATAAATACATATGGCCATAAGTTTTCAAAAACGCTTTTAATTTCTTATTTATTGATCCACGCGTCTTAGAAACCATTATCATCGAGGTTTATTTTCCGTTCTTCTAACTCAAAGTCTTTTTATTGTTACACAATTATGATATAGATATTATAAAAGAAATTTAGCTTAAAAAATTATTATTGCAGAATATATGAATTTAATACAATAAATCGAGAGATTTGGGAGGCTCTTATTTTTCAAGGGCCTCGGGCTATTGCCCGCGTGATAATCAGACTCTGAAAATATGCTAAAATGCTTGGTATGGTATAGTAAAGGGTGCCCCGGGGCCCCATCTAAATATGATCAGCTCTGGACCTCTCTTTCCTTCTTCTTTTTCTGTTCTCTTTCTGGCAGAGTAGTGATTCTACAAATAATACGGAGAATGATAAAAAGGATGTTGTACAAGGTCAGGCTTCAGGCAAATCAAACCCTCTTCTCTTGTCTTCTTCCTTCACTAGTGTGCCGCCTGAGGGGGGGGGGGTGTCTGGGTGTTCCTTCAAGCATCAATTCCAGTTCTATGCTTGGAGTCAGAAGAAAAAGCAACTGCACCACGTGATCAATCGTCGTAAGCAGGGACTGATTTACGGCGGGGCATTCGGGGCACGTGCCCAGGGCCCCCGATTTTTAGGGCCCCCCAAATCTTCCTTTTATGTAATCATAATAACTACTAAAATTATCTCTCAAGAGTAAAATTTCTGATTACTTACTTCATTTCATCACAAATATTCAAAATTTTTAATTTGATGTAACTTGTAATGTTAAAAAATTATCCATTTTTTATACAAAATCGATAGGACGCCTTATCATGCTCCTTCTCTTATTGTTTCTAAGGAGTGTGACGACTGAGTCACTCGTTCCTCTTGTCCACCAAAAGACACAGCCTGTTTGTGCACCAGTTCATGGGCGACCGGCAACTGTGGGCGTGGGGAATCTTTCGACTTACGATCGCAGATTCAGATGTTGCTAGTCTGAGAGGCGCGTGTACGGTGCTGCTACTAAACTCTGCTCTACAAGAATAGTGAAATGAAATGAAGACATTGAAAGAACGTATGTGCATGTGATTTATCTTCAAGCTCCTGTAAACAATATGGAAAATCGTTAAATTTATGAGCCGTATGTGATTAATTTTGAATTTCTTTAAAGTTATTTAAGTAAGGTTTTTGAAAAATAGTTGTTAAGTTATTATTTTTATTTTAATTAATTTGATTTGACTGTAATCATGAAGAGATCGTACCCATCTGGTTCTCAGAAAAGACGATTAAAAGAGAGAAAAAGGGAAGAGATTGAGCGCATGAAAGGAATGATGCTGAATTATACAGTAAAAAAAAATCCTGAAACGGCTGAAGATAAAGAATGTGATGAAGATAAAGAAGAAGAATTAGCACATGTTCATGATCTTGCTTGCACTAATGAAGAGTCCATACCTGCAAAATATGCAGAAAATAAAGAAAAAGAATTAGCAGATGTCCATGATCTTGCTTGCACTAATGAAGAGTCCATACCTGCAAAAGATGAAAATTCATCCAATAGCGCAACACCTTCTGAAAATAAAGAAAAAGAATTTGTAATTGCTGAAGATCCAGCATTGTGGGAGCATGTCACTGACGAAATGCGTGAATATTTCATCAAATATCCTATAAGGCAAAATACGCATCTTATTGAATTCACAGAGCGATCTATTGGTGATAAAAAAAGATCCCTGACTGAAGCGCATTTTTATCGTTATAAATGCAACCAAGAAAAAGTGAAAAGAGAGTGGCTGACTTTGTCTCCAACGACGTTTTCACTTTTCTGTTGGACATGCAAGCTGTTTTCCAATACTTCATTAATTCTTTCAACAACAGGATTTTTTGATTGGAAACATGTGAGTGAAAGGCTACATGAGCATGAAAACTCATTTAGTCACAGAGAAGCAGTCTGTAAAATGGTACAAAGAAAGGAAAGCTCGAATCGAATAGATTGCAAAATTGTAAATACCACCAATTGCGAAAGCAAATATTGGTATGAAGTTCTTCGCCGTGTCGTAGCAGTAACAAAATTTTTAACTTCCCGTGGACTGTCATTTTTTGGACGGAATGAGACAATTGGATCGCTAATTAATGGGAATTTTCTTGGATGCTTAGAACTTATGAGCGAATTTGATCCATTCCTTGCAAACCACTTGCAGAAGTATGGAAACTGCGGGAAAGGGCACACCTCATATTTATCTTCATCCACTTTAAATGAGTTCATCGATCTAATGGCTAAAAAGGTATCAAATTTCATTATTTCTGAAATTAAATGTGCAAAATTTTTTTCTATCATTGTAGACTCAACGCCCGATTTATCCCATACAGATCAGTTGACTTTTGTCATCAGGTATGTCTCATCTGACAATGTACCAGTTGAGCGCTTTTTGAAATTTTTATCTATTGAAAACCATTCATCTCAACATCTAGAAGAAACAGTTGTGAATTATATTAAAGATGTAGGACTTGACATTAGTGATTGTCGTGGACAGAGCTACGATAATGCCAGTAATATGGCAGGAAGATACACTGGTTTACAAGCTCGACTTAAATTAATAAATCCTTTAGTAGACTTTGTTCCTTGTGCTGCACATTCATTAAATTTAGTTGTTGTCAAAGCTGTGGAGTGTAATGGAAAAGTGTTAGATTTTTTTACTTTTTTGCAAGAATTGTACAATTTCTTCTCTGTTTCTACACACCGGTGGAGATTGTTATGTAATAAAATGAGTGAAAAGGGAAATTATTTAACATTAAAGTCGAGATGTATTACAAGGTGGTGTGCAAATGCTGCTGCAACTAAAGCATTCCAAGAAAGTTATAAGGAAATATCTGATGTTCTTTCAGAAATTTCCTCAGACTCTAATCAGACGCCATCAGCAAGAAATGAAGCAAATTCATTACACAAAAAAATGCAAACACTAGAGACTGCATTATGTGCTTGCATGTGGAATTCGATCCTTAATAGGATTGATTCCATTAGCAAAAATCTCCAGAATCCAACTCTAGATTTATCTAAAGTGCCTGAATATTTCACTTTACTGATAGAATACATTCAGTTTGTGCGAGAGAACTTTGAAATGTATGAAGAAAAGGCATTTTCTTTAGTTGGACATAAAGATTATTCCGTAAAAAGGCAAAAAAAGATTCCTAAATTTTTCTACGATGGACAGTGTCCAGAAACTGTGTTAGATGGTAAAAGTAATTTTAAGGTATCTTGTTTCTATGCAGTGTGTGATACACTAATTACTCATCTGAATTCAAGAATGTCTGCTTATGAGAGCATATTAAAGAAGTTTTGCTGCTTATTTGATAGCGATAAACATACAGCTTTCGAAAATGCAAAAGTTTTACAAGCTAAATATTCATTGGATTTAGAGGAAGTGTTTCCTGACGAATTTATACACATTTTCCCAATCATACAAAAAGATATGTCTGTTGCTGATAAGTTACAGAAAATCCATGATCTTGGCATCATAGATACATTTGCCAATGTTCAAAGTGCTTTAAGACTATTTTTAACTTTGCCCATCTCCAATTGCACAGGTGAACGATCCTTTTCTTTGCTTAAAAGATTAAAGTCTCCGTTACGAACTTTGATGACGGATGATAAATTATCTTCTTTAGCCCTTTTATCAATAGAAGGAGATGTAACACAGAAGATAGATTATGAGGATGTTATAAAATTATTTACTGACACAAAATTGAGACGAAAGCTTATTAAAAATCATTAAATTAAACAGTACAAGTTTTATGTTTTAAGGTAAGATTCATTATTTAAAAAAAAAAAAAAAGAGTTGTTGAACAGGTATAGAATGTTTTTTTTTTTGTTCATTTTTTTCCACGAAGCATTCTATAAAGCATAACTAACTTTTTATTGAAATTGATAGCTTATAATTTTAATATTATATTAGCAAGAATATTGTTTTGACTATATTGGATACATAATGAAATTTAATTTTCCACTTTCTTTTCCTTTTTCTAGACAATGTTTTATAAAAAATATGTAGAAGATGACCATATTTCTTAAAAATTATTATTAACATTTCACACATATTCATAGCTTATACAATGCATGCAATGTTAAAGACATCAATTAATATTTGTAATACTACAAGTAAAATATTTGAGGTTTTTGACAGTTTTTGACAAATGTTTTCGACATAGGGTTTTTGACGTGACAGTTTAAACCATGGTTAAAACCGTCAAAAACTGTCATGCGTCAAAAACTTGCCAACCCTGGGGCTGGTATTACTTAGATATTTCAAACATTTAACCTTACATTTTATCATGTTATATCCGAGACTTAAATACTTAACTATTTAATACCCATAAAAACATTTCAAAACTGGAAAATTCATTAAAGTGGTATTTGTCGTGACATTTTACTGATTTGTGTTTACGTATGGATGGCTTAAGAATAATTGGTTTTAACTTAATTAAATTAAGTAATATTCTGCGAAATATTTTTGTGCAGGGGGCCCCCACAGGTACCTGTGCCCTGGGCCCCCAAATGTGTAGATCGGTCCCTGGTCGTAAGTGATGACACGGTAAAAGTAGCTTAAAAAGTAGTTTCCAAAACGCGCTACAAACTACTGATTTTTTTGTAGCGCACTACATAAACTATTTTTTTTAAAAAAAGTAGCGCGTTACACTATTAAATATAAAAAAAAGTAGCGACTACTGTAGTTTCGCTACCTGCAGCGCGCTACTTCCCAGCCCAGGGTCTCTACCACCATAGTATCGGAAAGCTTTCGCTAGCGAATATATTGAGCCTTCTCTTCTCATTACGTCACAATCCGAGATATATCCGATATGCCCTACTACCATCCTATCGTGATTGTTTCACTGTCATACTGACTATCGCAAATAATGCTGTTTTTTCTCGACACGTTGGATGAAGGCGAAAACTTACATTCCGGTATCGGGGAGTACGAGATGGATGGGTTTTTATTGTGTGGATCGTGGAGTGTCAACTACTTCCACAAAAGGACTCCTCTCCCTATCTGTCAGAAACGGGCTTCCACTCGTGATGGATGTCTCCGGACTCTTCGAAAATTCTGAAGACAATGCCTTCGTTTAAGAAAAAGGGGGGAAGTCTAGTGTTTTGATTGCTTGATCGCTCTGAGTGTCGGATAGACCTCTAGCAAGCACAAAAATACTCGCTTGTTTTATTCGACACTCATCGTGGTAGCACCAAAAGGAGAGTCGCAGCTATTTATCCGAAGTTTCTGACTATCCGAGAGCGAGAAATATCCGTCACTGATATTCTACGACACCATGGTGGTAGAGTCCCAGGGACTCTAGTCCATGGTGGTAGAGTCCCAGGGACTCTAGTCCATGGTGGTAGAGTCCAGACTTCGTGTAATCATAATCGTGTAATCGTAATCGTCTGTAATCGATTACATTTTCTTGTGTAATCGTAATATAATCGTAATCTTGCAATTAAAATTTTCGTGTAATCGTAATCTAGTCATAATCTAGAAGTTTATTTTTTCGCGTAATCGTAGTCTAATCGTAATCTAGAAATTTCATTTGCCAGATAGTCGTAATCGAAGAGACTGTAATCGTAGTCGCTTTGATTACGAGAGGATTACAAAACGATTACAGTTGCCCAGTTTTAGTTTTTGTTCTGCTTGCTGGGAAAATTTTCACGGGGAGGCACAGGCATGCCCTGAAGACAGGAAGTTCCCCTGGAGCTCCGACGTTTGGAGGAAGACAGGAGCTCGCTTGTATTATTATTTTTTTTTTTCCCGGGAAAATATTTAGATGACCATTCTTTTTTGTTGTTGTTTTTGTCTGTCGTCTTCTGTTCATCCAAGTCTGGACTGGTGAGAGACAAGAATGGACTTCCCAGAAGAAAGTGAGGGTTGCGCGGGAGGGAATAGCTAAATCTATTTCTTGTGGTGTCAGATCTTTCCTTCATTTCTTCATTTTGATTTGCGGTCGTGAAAAAGAACATAAATGGCACCTACACAGGAAAAAGTGCAGCATGTTTTTTCAGTTTTAGAAAAGTATAAAAATAAAAATGGAAAAGGATGTGTATTTAAGAACTGTGAATGTGTTGTTTGGATTAGTGGACAACAGATAAACTTTGGTTCCTTGTGTTGTTTGGATAAGCAGGTAGGAGCGCATATATTTCTGTTAAAAATTAGTATATCTTTGTGCTATTAATAAGAATGTAATTGCATAAGAATGTAATATTTTATAAAGACCTTTAGAAATATCAATATTTTTTAATGATCGATAAATTTCTGGATAAATGGGTAAAGAGTAGGGAACATAGACAATGATCTACAAAACCCCTTTTCCCCCTTTAATAGAATTAACATTTTTTTTTTCCTTCAATAGAATTTTATGGTGAATAAAAATGCGTAAAAATACATAATGAAGTATTAAAAATCAATTTTGTCTTATTTTCGACTTGATTGGCTGCCTTGACTTAGTTCTAAAAGTTTATCGAATAAATAATTTATTTTCATTTATGCCAGTGTTAGTGATTAGTCACAGAAAACAGTTGATTTTTTTTTAATATGATTCACAAAGTATTCATACTTCGTTTTTTTTTCACTGATGAATGTGAAAATTATTTAAAATATTTTGTTTCTATCTAATTTGTACTGTACACATATTATATTAAAACATAGTACGTCTTTCGAACTTGAATTGTTGGCATTTATTTATTATCAATTTGGAATTAAACTGGAGACTAATTATATATAACTTTTCTATTGTGTGTATTATAAGCTTTTATAATTCCTCCGAGAATTCGCATTAACCAACATAGGCGTAGGACAGGGTTCCGCTTGCCGTCTACTTTGTTTAAAATACCATCGATTCAAAAGTCTTTTCCTCCCGCAAAACCTATAAAAATTTCACTATTTCCACTCTTGAATATATTATATACACACATCCCTCTCCCCCCCCCCCCTCTCATCCGCAAATCTTTGACATCTCTACGTCTATATTAACCTATTTTCTATCTCTCATAAAAATGTTAGCTCCTTTATACCACATTCAAAAGTTTAAAAAAACTTTTGGCACTGTACTATTTTCATTAAATTTCAAATGTATGTATGTATGTATGTGTATATTAAATATTCAATATGTAAAAGGAATTCTTGACCAGAGACAAAAATGTGTGTCTGTTCTTTAGCATATATAACAGCTAATTGCTTAGAAAGTGAGCATCTTTGAACGGTTAATTATTTATAAAATAGTTTTACAGTAAATTCGTGCCTTTTTTATTGTAATTGGCATTACGTTGGGTTTTACCATTCACACCGCCAATATCACTGTCCAGTTTTGTTTATTACGTCGTACCAGCACCAATACACTATATATGACCCACCACACTTTTAAGATGTATGTTTAGAGATATCTTTAGACATCTCCATTCTGCTATTCTTAAGTAATTCTTATTAGTAGTATTCTTAAGTCTTTCTGTAATTCTTAAATTACCCTCAATAGATAGTATGCATGTAGTTTTGAGTTAGTAGTTAGTTTTGAATTTTTAAAACGGCGTGTGTATTCTAGAAATTAAAAGTTTGTTTGTTCGGCAGGCCCAGTTTTAGATATTTAATGCCCATATACGTGTTATGAAAGTATAAAAAAAGAAGTTAAACTGTGCGTGAAGTTTTCTGTAAAATAATAACTGCAATATACGTTCAGCCTCATCTATTCAGATTCAGGCTAACGGTTATTGTAGAGAAAACAATGCATTTGTCGAGAGCACCTGATTTTAGCATTTTACTCAATGCATTAAAAAATCTTAAAATTTGGTTTAATATGTTCGCGCACATCGTTGCAAGATCGTAATGACAGAGGTTATTTCTCCTTCACGGCTGAATAGGAACCACGGCTAACTTTTCATGCGTCTGCCAGTACCTCTTTCGAAACCAGAAAACCAGGATATAGGCAAGGAAGCAACGCCGAGTATAGAAGGGATCAAATATCAATTTTTGTATACTAATTTTTGCTTGATTAGGTTAAACCTGGGTTCATTTCAAAGATGTGTTAAACCACCAAGCCTGTCCCCCCCCCCTCCCACCCCACACGCACACTGCAAATGACATATGTTTAAGTTAAAATCGGAAAATGCCATGTTCAAATAGAGGTTCGTATGCATTAAAAAACTTTTCACAAGTGGGCCTAGGAAATCAACCAGGTTCGTCTAATAGTATAGAAGTTCTTGCTGTATGGCATTCTTGTAATTTAGCTCCCTGAACAGATGGACCCATTATTCTGTTCTTGAATTAAAATTGTAAAATTTAGACATTATAATATCAACGCCAGAAGGGTAAAAAGAAAAGTTTTGTAATCGTAATATAATCGTAATCGGACTCAAATGTAATCATAATCGAAAGTTTAAATAGATTACGTAGTCGTAATCTAATCGTAATCGGAAATTGGGTTTTATATGATAATCGTAATCTAACCATAATCGGGAATTATACTTTCTCCGGTAATCGTAATCCTGGTCTAAAAGTGAAAATTAATCGTAATCGTAATCGATTACACGTCTGTGTAATCGGCACGAAGTCTGGTAGAGTCCCTGGGACTCTATCACCTCGACGGATCTCGACGGATGTTTCTCCACTTCTTCTCTCTTAGTGACGTCATGAGAAGAGAAGGCTCGATATATTCGCTAGCGAAAGCTTTCCGATACTATGGTGGTAGAGCCCCTGCTCATTTTAACCAGGATACCAATTTTCAATACATTGGAACTAAAAATGAATGAGTTATGTATGAGCTTAGAAAATTTCCCTATGTTAAAATATTTTTAAATATTTTTTCGTATTTCAACCCATATCTCATTGAATATTGTTCTTAAGAGTTGATTTTATACTTGCACTATTATAACTAAATTACCAAACATAATTTACTATTATTGTAATTTTTTTAAAATAAATTATTGGTATGAATTATGATATTAATATTCGAAGAAAATATGAATAGTGACCTAACCAAATTTCAGCGGAAATGGATGCAGAAAATAATTTCACAACGCCGTGCAAAATTTCAAATTTTTACGTTCAGTAGTTTAATTTATATTAATTAAAATGTCTTATTTTGATGAGCTAAGGGGCCATGTATAAATTAAGTCACAATTTTTTGAAAATCGTATTTAAAAAAATGTTAATTAGAGTTCTTTTGAACAAAAACACTGAAAGTTAGCGATATTAAAAAATAGCAAATTTTGAAATGGAGGTTTGTGCAGTTTGATGGGGATGAAATAAGACAATGAAAATAATACACCATATTCTTCTATATTTAATTGGTTATGTACTCTTATTAATTGCTTTCCCGTTATGTACATAATTCAAAAATTCAGTGTTAAATAAACTCACGTAATAGGGTAGGTAATTGACACTTTAAGAGCAATAATAAACATTAACTAGTAATTGCTAGTTGCTAAAACTATGTAGAAAGAAATTTTTGTTTTCAAAACTTAAATGAACATTGAAAATTCATCTAGAGTATAATTTATTACAGAATATTGGAATTTTCTATTTTTTATATATTTTATATGTTATCATAGTGGCGATACCAGTAATTGACACCAAGAACAAAATTTTGACTCCAATGAATGACATTTCCTTATCCAGTAATTGACACCTAAGAAATGAGTAGAAAACATGCTAATTTATTTTTTAATGCTAGGACGTAAAAATGACTCAAGCAAATGAAATGGAATTTGGTGACATCATAGGTGGTCACTCAACTTAAACTGCTGGCGTCGAATTCATGAGATTTTGCGAAAATTGTTTCAAACTGCATAAATTTTTGTTCGCGCATCACGTAATAATGACTAAGGCGAAAATGCAAGCTGCCTTGAATGGGGTTAGCAGCCTTATTTATACTAGAAAAAATAAAACGCAAAACAAGATTCTAATGTACAAGGCTCTTGTTAGGCCAGTTGCATTATATGCTGCTTGCTCCCACCTGGGCATATGCAGCTAAGAAACATATAACCAGCCGGTTATAGCGATTTCTTGTAACATATAACCGGTTATAGCGATTTCTCGTTACTAATGCTGAATCTAGATTTCTCAGAATTATCAGACATGGTCCTGCCTTTATTTTGAACAAAATTATTAGGAAAGACCTTCGAATCAACACTATGACAAAACAGCTTCACAAGCTAACCAAACGTTTTTACAATAAGCTCGGCTCTCTCCCTAATAGTAGGGGAGCCCAATGTGTTTTTGGGGATTTACTCGAGCGCAGCAGATGAACATAAGGGGGGGGGGACCTTGCATCATGTTGAGTACCTCCACCATATATAAGCCCTTTATGTAGGGCCGTGCGTCTAGGGCAGCTCATCAGATTAGTAAAAGAAAATTGATCGTCAGATATATTAAAGCGCGTCAGATTAAGATAAAGTGGGTCAATTACTAGCTAAAAAGTGTACATTCAGAAAATCTGACGATTTGAGTGTAACGTAAATGAGTGGGAGGGTTAGAAAGCTGCAAAAAAAATAAAAAAATAAATAAAATAAAATAAAATAAAATAACGTTGTCTTGACATTCTCGAGCGCGGTTGAATTTTTTTTTTTTTTTTTTTTTTGAAGGAAATAATGCAAGAATCACGAAATAAATATAATCCGCCGAATTCCATGAGCCGAAGTAATAAAAATCGTCAATGAAGATTAGAGCGTGCAAAGATAGCTCGATCAAAGATAACGAGCACGCTCTTCGAGTTAGTGTAGATGACAAGGAGTTCTACGTCTCTGGCCCTCAATAAACAAGAACAGCAAATTTTTAGAAAGAATGAAAAAATATCAAATTCAAAGAAGCTTTTGTCAAGTTTTTAATTCATCATTGAGCTGATCAGGAGATGACTACTATTATTAGTAACAAAACAATATATCTTAAGATATGTGTTATGTATGTACAGTTACCGATAATAAAGTTACCTGAACAATCGACCATGAACTCTCATGTCCTGATCATGAAGAAGCAGATACAAAAATTGTATTTTGGCAAAGAAGATTCCACAGTTACGATCAGAACTTCAGACACAGATATTGTTGTCATCATGTTGGTCAATGTGGAACATCTCCAAGCATCGGTTAAAATATGGATGGATCTTGGAGTTAACAATGTACACTGTTATATTGACGTATCTACTCTCTATGCTAAGTTCGGCCCAAAAATTTCGCTAGCGCTCCCAGCTTTATAAGCGCTAACATGATGCGATTACAATCCGGCACTTTACAGACGAGGGAAAAAAAAAAAAAAAAAAAAAAAAAAAAAACCCTCTGCAAATTCTTATGGGTTCAAATGTTTTTCGGAAAGCATTTGCAGATGTAGGCTCAGAGGATCATAATACAGAAAATTCTTTTGACATTTTACAATCTTTTATGTGTCACTTGTATGGCTTGAAAAAATTAGCTGATGTCAACCTAGCAAGAATAGAAATCTTTAATAAGACCTGCAAAGAGTCAGATAGATCACAGCACTTCACATTGAACGTCCGTAATTACGATGCTTGTTGCTTGCCTCCTTACCAATCTGAGCTACAGCAGCACTTATTCCGAACGAAGTATACTGCGTGCTAGTGGAGGAATGCACACAATAAAACTATGATTAACATGTCACTAACAGATTACGGGTGGACAAATGTCGATGGAAAATTTGAAATGACTTGGTTTGTTGGCAATCAGTTACCTGATGCATACGAAGATGTTGTCATAACACCAGTTATTGACGAAACTTCAGATTTAGGTATATTTCTTTTTAATACTTTGATAATATGTTATTCATGAAATCAATAAAATTGTGCTAACGGTTATAGCGATTTCTTGTTACAGATACGAAAACTGCAGACAATATTGGAGATCCAATTCAATTATTAGATTTGGAGTATGATAATTCTTTGGATGACGACGGAGATTAAAACAAATTTTTTTCAACAGATGTATTTTATTTTTATATTATTTTCTAAAAAAAATAGTCTAAATATTTAAATAATTTTACGTGTTTTTATTCATCACATTTTATGGATATTGAAAAGAAAATTCATAATTTTTTTCTAGCCGTCAGATTAATGATACCCCCGAAAATAATCGTCAGATTTTAGGCTACTATGACTAGAACATCAAGCTAAATCTTCTGTATAAAAATCTGACATGCTCGAGTATTTGAATATGGCGATTTTTTTTTTTTTTCCATTTTCAAAAATTCGCTACGAGCTTCCGAAACGTCAGTCTTTTGAATGGGAGCATTTTTAGGGCTCACTTAACATCCCCCTCTGAATATCTGTCGCGCTCGAAAAAAATTTTTTTTTTCTATTTTCTACCCTTCCGGATGGCTACCCCCACCACGCAAGTCGGCAGATGAACATACCTTTGGTATCAAAGACACGTTGGGGCATCTAAACTATCAATATCTGATGCGCTCAAGTATCTCCCTGGAACTTTTTTTTTTTTTTTTTTTTTTTTTTTAACGTCTTTGAAGGTCTGTAGACGCTTCCTCCACCACTGAAAGGTGAAACATCACCTTTTATTCTTCTTATTATCTAAACTACAAAATCTAATAGGTCCTCATGACGCTCGAGTAAATCCCGAATTAGCACCATGGGCTCCCCTTACTAAAATGAGATTATTGCCGAGCTCCCTGATTATGACTTTCACAACATCAGATACAGAAAACGGTCTAAGGCCGCTCTGACTCTTCTTGCGCCTACGGCCTGATCACAATCTAGCAACACAGCTGAAGTTCGTCGCTTGATGTCGAGGGGAAGCTGGGTAGACCATCGTGATCAGGTCCTTCTTCAAATTGCAACCTTCTTTTCACGACTTTGGCTTGACTGAAATTTTTTTTCTTTTTTTCACGAGTAACTTCGGTTCTCAATTTTTACTAAGTGGTTCTCACTTGTTTTTTCTTATTTTTCACATCTGTATTGTCCAATGATATTTCCGCCAAACTGGAGGTTAGACAATTTTTCTGTCAGGTACTCCACTAAACATAGTTTTCAGTCAGTCAATAATGACTAACGCGAATGAAATGGAATTTTGTGGTATGATAGTTGACCACTCTACTTTATCATCGAAGTTTTTGGAAATTTTGATTAGATTTTGAGATTTTGCGAAAATTGTTTTGAACCACGTAAATATTTGTTCGCGCACCACGTCATAACCACGTAAGTGAATTAAATGAAATTTGACGATATTATAAATGGTCATTCAACTTAAACTATAGGTGTCAAATTTAAAAAAAGTAATTATATTTTGAGATTTTGCGAAAATTGTTTCAAACTGCTATATTTGTTCACATGTAGCGCAATAACGAGTATTCTCTTTATATCTGGGGAAAACGGCTCCAAATTTCAGACCGTTAGATCGACAGCTGAGTGATAGGCCAGAACCCTGGACCACTTCAGCCACACAGTAAAAAAATTCGGAAACGTTACATACTTATAGCGGAAAGGTTTCCGAAAGTATAGCGTAACCTACCGATGCTCTACTCGAACTCACGATTTCGGAAACATAACCCATATTTCGGGGTAAAGTATTTACGGGAGAGAGGAAATCTTTATTTGGGACTTCGCGCGCATGCGCCAAGTGCCAAGAGACGGATAAGAGTGAACGCGTTTTCCCTAATAGCACACAAAAGAGTTGCTGTGACGTCACAATTGTCACAGGACTGTCACATTGTAACTTCTTGCACAGCCCGATTATGACCAACAGGTGCCCCGGGCATTGATGAATTTGGGGGTCCCCATCTATAAAATTTGTTTTCTTTTTCATAATATTTTGACATATAAAAGAATATTTCAGAACAACATTTGAAACTGGGGGACCTGGGCAAAGTCCCCATTTGCCCATGCGATAATAAGGGTCTGGTAACTTGTGAGTGATGTAACTTCACTGTGTGGTCACTGTGAAGTTTATTTGTGACCAGTCACCAGGTGACGTCGCCGGATGAATACTTAAATAAAACGGGTGAATACTTAAATAAAACAGCACATTATCTCCTGAAAATAATTTATGTGGAAGAAAAAAGATTTAAGATTTTTAATTTATATTTATTAATTATGGTATTTTCTCTCCATTTACAAAATACTTCAAAAAAATTTTAAGTTTCCCAAACAAGCCGTACCACAAATAACTTTTGCAGCAGTCAGTTTACTTTTAAAGCAAAATTCGGCAAGAAAACCGCAGCGTCGTGGTACCGTGCTTTCTTCCGATTGCGTAGGTCCAGCGTTCGATTCTGGCTCTGGTCGCTAGTCCTCACCGCTCCTTCCGACAGAGTTTGGTGCTGCCATCTAGATTAAGATACTCGAAACGCTTCATCTAGTGCATGTTACTTTTTCCTGAAAAACTCGGAAAGGTTACTCGTTAATTCGGAAACCTTTCCGAAATACTCGGAAACCTTTCCGAAATAGACGGAGAGGTTACTCAATATTTAACCAAAATATACAGAAACGTTACCTATCTTTTCCAGAAACCTTACCTAAAATGCAGGAAAATAGGTAAATATGTTTCCGACATATGCGGAAACGTTTCTAAATACTTTACCCGCATGGTTCGGAAACGTTTCCGCAATTTTGAATTACAAGAGCTGCCCCATTTTTTGGGGTAACGTTTCCGAATTTTTTTTTACCGTGGCATCTGCCATTGTCCAGCCCAGCCTCTCCATTCGAATCACCTTATAAGCCTATGCTAAAATTTTAACGTTATTTTATTAGCGGAAAAAACACTCAAAATACTGGTGTTAAACGATAAAGTAAATAAAAAACTTTGTAAAAAACACACATAAGATGTTACAGGTAAGTTGAAAAGTTTATTAGGTTTCAGGCAAGGGCAGAATTATTTTCCCATTATATTATTTTGTAAAAACCCAACATTATGCTAACTTTAAAACTTTAACTAGATTAAAATTCAATCATGGGACTTGAAAAAGTGCAACACAGGCCGCCAGAGAGAAATAAAACATTTAAAAATTTGATCAGGTTTGTAAACTTTATTTGTAAGGTAATATAGACAAAAATTTTTTATTAAAAATGCGTCGTTTCGGTTTAGCAACGCCGTTATAGTATACCAATGTGCAGAACTGCATTCAGTCACAGTAAACTTATTAGGGATGGACGCGAGACGACTTTTTTGCGAGACGAGACAGAGACTTACAGCTTTTTTGCGAGACGAGACACACAATTTTAACATTACGGTATAGGGATTCTTGCGAGACGAGACAAGCTTTTAGGCTATTTTGCGAGACGCGAGACGCTTATTTTTCATCTCGCGTCCATCCATAAAACTTGTATATTGTAATAATAATTATACTGAATGAGTGCGACGCTTAGTGATAGTAGACGGGCGAAGTGTGAAGGTCCCGGTTTCGGGTCCCGTCGCGCGTCCGTCGACCTAACCGTTCGGAGTTATCTGTCGTTTTCTCCGAAACTTAGCGTAAATGCGGGTTAGGATCCCTTAAAAAGACCCCCACGGAGGGCACCCCACCCATAGGCCTAGATCCCTCGTGCAGATAATTGGCCTTAATCCCACAACACAACGCGACGCTTAGTGAATTGCCTGCAATAAATTATGAAAAAAAATGATTATTGTATTTTATTTTAAGTATTCGTAAAAGCATTTTCTTGAATAATCTAAACATAAATTTAATGGGGTTCGATGCAATTATACATAAAATATGAAACTGCCAAAATTATAAAGCTGGCCTTTCTGTCGAAAGTTATAAGTGTGACCCTTTTGGAGGAGGGGGGGGGGGAAGAAAAGTTTTATTGAAGTCAAAAGGATAAATTCAAATGTAAACTTTCTGAGGTGGGATTATACAACCCCTGAATATTTTTATTTATTTATTTTATTTCATTTATTTTTTAAGTTATTTCTTATTTATTTTGGGATTTCACATCGAGCATGATTTTTTAGAGTAGAGGCTGCGCCGCTCGGAAATTCGCGCCGGCCACGTAACGACCTCAGAAACCCGGCGGCGCGCCCCGGCGTGGGAAAATTTTTGAAAAAGAGCATGATGAAAATGGGTTTATGCTTAAACGTACACACACACACATACACATATATGTATAAGTTGGCGCTAAAATGAGATTTTTTAAAGACTAGAATGAAGATAGAATTTTTATGAAAACTAGTCTTGAGTATGATGTTGTTGTGCGATTACGGGCTATTACCTACACGTGGGCTCTAGGCCGAGAGGTGAGGGTGTAGTGATCACGACTGTGTTCAGGCGGGCTCGATTATATTTGTCTTTAATTTGCAAAAACGGCAAAATTTATGATATTCTATCAAAGAAGTAACTGACTTTTATTTTTCTATTAGCTGAAATTTTGGGCTCGGGGGCCGACTTAAATAATATCGCTCGGGCGGACTCGAATTAAAAGTCCCCGGACTCGAGCTTGAAAAAGTGAGTCCCAACTCATCTCTAGTAGGATGCCCTGCGTGGGGGTCTTTCTAACTGGTCCGAGCCCGTATCTGCTCAAAGTTTCGGAGGAAAGCACGGAAAACTACGAACAGTTAGGTGGACGCGACCTGGTTTTGAACCAGGCACCTTCCGTCTCCCAGTTCAGAGCGTATTGCGATCGGCCCTGTAGGGACTCCAGAGTATGACCTTACCGTTGTGGAACACTTTTAAAATATTTCTACTGCAAAATTGAAACAATAGATTTTATTAAAATGGGATAGGTTAATGTTCATATAGTACATTCACGATACATTTAGTTATCAATGTACAATTGATACATTATTTGCTTTTAAGCGGGTTTTTTTTTTCCCTCCACAACCTTCTCATGAACCATTCCAAACCTATAATGTTCGTTGAGGTATAATGCAACGTTTAAACAGTTTTTAAAGCAATAAAATTACGCCACTGACTCAAAATTTAAGTTGTATCTTTACTAGTTACTAACTTCAAGAAGTTTCCAGAAAAAAAAAGTAGTTGAAAGTTTAAGTACTATTTTTAAAAAAGTTTTGAAGCCGATTGTACGCCGCGGTGTAAAATTAGCATTCTTCGCATTCTTTTTTTGATACAAAATTAATTAAAAAAATAAAATTAATAAAATAAAATTAATAAATTAGCATTCTTTTTTTTGATACAAAATACAAATTACATGCATTTAAACACAAAAAATTACAAAATACAAAATACTTTCTAACTTAAAACATTCAACACACATGTATTTTCAAAATACACACAAAATACAAAATACATCTAAAACTTTAATCAAGAATAAGTAAAATTTTCTACAAAAACTTCTAATTTATTTTATTCCAATGTATTTTCAGATGGACAAACAAATGTAATAGTAACTATTTTTTATTTTTTTAATATACTTCTAAACGAAGATGAATTAAATTATATTTCTACTTTAAGATGCATTCATATATTACTACAAAAAAAGTGTACCATTGTAGTAATTTACTTAACAGTAATCAATTTAATTAAGAAATTATTAAAAGGACTTTTAAAAGACGGTATAATTATTCTAAGCACTATAATTTAGAAAAAGAATAATTTGCTTCCAAAAAACTAGTTTTTCAAACTGATTATCACTTAGTAAATTTCCTTTGGAGCATTTATGATCCCTGCAAAGGAAAAAAAAAAAAAAAAAGGCTTTCGACAGGAGCACTAGTCGGCAAAGTTAAATTTCATGAAAATTTCTGTTACTGTCGGATATGAATTTAGAACATTCAAATCTGTTGATTTTTCGGAAAGAATCTGCAGCAATTGAAGTTCAGTCGCATTTTGAGAATTTGTGGTGTATGGTTCGAAGTCATTAAATTCAAACCCATCATCATCATTCGTAGTAGTTTTATCTTCAACCTCTCTCGTATCACTCTAAAATTACTTCATTTTGGTAAGGACAACATTAAAAATTGAAAAGTTTACTGAAATGTTTCATTTATTTCATCCAAGCTAATAAAATAAAACTATTATGATACGAAACATAAATTTAGGGTTCAATCTCTTAAAGCGAATTCAAATCCATATCTAATATTTTTAATACAGACATCAATGGTGAGATTTAAATTTCTGAGAACTCGAACACAATCCATCTATGATTCTAAATATCGGATGAGAAAAAAATGAGTAAATGATGAACAATTAAAATTAATAAAAGAAACTTCAGTTTTACTTAGATTTCCAAACAAGACAAAAAGAATGTTTTTTAAATAGATGAATGCTGTTTCACTCTCATACTTTTTGAAAAAGTAGGACAAGAATGCTTTGATAGAAAGAGATGTAAATATGACTTGCAGAGCATTCAATTAAAAAAGTTTGAAAAAAAGGCGTTGAAAAACTTGTATATTAATATTTATGATTTAGTTCAGTTAAACATTTGAACAAAAGAACCCAGGTTAATCAATTTTATGATAAGATTGAAGTTTTACCTTTAAGAGAGAGTTTTAAAATTTGTAGTGGTTTTGAATGGTCCACTTACGATAGACCTTTTGGGTTGGCAAAGCTGGCACTGCTCCTTAACTCATTTGCATCTAGGATAAAATTTGAAGCTTTTTTCCACTAAGAATTGTACAACGATTTGCAAATTCATCTAAACTGGAAGCTTGATCCATCTCGTGAGGTAACTTCAGAAATACTGACTGGCTTATTTTTCTGTAACTTGGTAACACATTTGAAATTGTTTATAAATCCTTTTACAGGAATCCAGTGAATATTACTCAAACATGTTTTTCTCCTTTTTCAGCTTCATTCACATTTGTGAATCAGTTATCAGCAATACAGAAAGCCTCCTAGACCAAATATCCTTAAACTAATCTAAATAGGCGTGTGAGATTTCCTCCCTCCTTCTTGCTTAATATAACCTAAGCGTCTCAAACAATCCTAACATCTATTTAGTCACCATTTATAAGACTAAAGTAGTGCAGATGCAACAGAATTGCCAGCAGTCCTATTATTTTTGTTTAATTTTCGCAAACCAAGCTAATTTTGATGTTAGATAAATTTAATTTCAGAATGAAAAATGTATTTTCGATATTTTGAAAATACAAAATACATTGAAAATGTTTTTTAAAATACATTTTCAAAATACTTTGCTTTTTCTTGTGAAAATACAAAATACAAATGTATTTTCAAAATAATATTTCAAATACATGTATTTGCGATACTGCCCAACTCTGTTAATAAGCATGTAAAATTGCAAATGCCAAGTGAATTATACGCTACGCTGATGAAAATAGTGTTAACACAGCGTAATAGTTTAATTATTTTCACTGATGGTTATTAAAATTATCGTTAGAAACTTTCACACAAAAAGCATGTCTGATGATTTTTTTTTCTTATTAAAATTACATTTTGATAGCTTATTACATCTTATGATTTCATATCATCGTAATCTTTTTTTAAATAATCATATTCATAAAAGAATTTTCAGAACACTTCCCCTATAAGTGCAGATTACATAATTTATCACCAGCCTTCTTACTAATCCAAGCAACGTTCGAGATTCTTTTAATTAAATAACTGCCAAATTGCTCAAGGGTAACGTTTCATTTTATGTACCAGGAAATTATCAACTGACTACTTTGGGCTTATCATCGTCAGTTGAGGCAGACTAACATATCTCTCAGCTTTACACGTTCGACACTTACATACGATGATATAGCTTGGATTCGCCTTCACCCCTCCCTTTTTCGCCACTGTCCATAGATATAAGAAACACGACTGAGTCATAGCAACAGAAAACTTGGTGCTTCCAAACAGAAGCCATAATAATAGCACCGCATGAGCAGAATCAAGCTTTTTAAATGATAACTTTTTTTATTCATTTCTTTCGTAAATTCTGTATTTTAAAAAGTACCTACTCCAGAGCCGTATTTCTAAGTAGACTAGAGTAGGCCGCAGCCTAGGGAGGCAAAATTTTAAGGATGAATCACAGGCGAATGCAGCTAATGCAGACCTCCTTTCCCCACTCCTCCATATAAAAAAGGATTTACCCACAAACACATTTATTTCGTCGAGGCTGGTCACATTCGATGTCATAAGTCATTTGCCAAAGCGAATGGCTGTGATAACGCCCCGCAATATACCTTGAGCATCAAATACATGTGTTCAAAAATCTACCTCATAGGACCATTAATCCACTTCCGAGGAAAATTTCCTGGCTATGGCCCTCTCAATTTTTCTCTAGAATGCATTTTTTCAACTGGCAACGCACTAATAGTATGCATGGAGATATCAAAGTAAATGGATCATGCTGGGAGCAGCATTGATTTTTGCTTATGGCATGGACCTAAATGCGGCCCTGATCTACTCATTTCTAAATATTTTCCATCGAATTTCTTTAATTTATTTAAAAAATAAATGAAATTATATATAATGTTTCATTTTTCATTGACGGCAGCGACACTCGTGGAAGAAATAGAATAACTTTTGGCATCACAAAGTACACTAATAGGATTATTGAGTGGGACAACTCCACTTAGCTGATTCCTATCCTGAAGAATTTTTAGGAGGTTTACAGAAAATTCCAAAACATGACCTAACCAATCTATTTTCCTCATCCGGGATGACTCGGGAGATTTATATTCTTTTATTTAAAGAATTATACTTTTTGAATAGTTTGGTGAGATTTCACATGTATAATTTTTTAAAAGAAGTGTAGTAACTCAAACAAAATCTTTTGATTCGTACTTTTTGAAACTTTTCAATGACAGATTTTTGTTTTCTTTTTCATAAGACCCGATAAAAGGAAAATGAATTTAACGCGAACATATGCTTTGGATTCCGGATTGCATTCATTTCAAAGCTGTTATTAACGTTACCGCTTGGTAGGAAGGGGGGGGGGCTGAAAAATTTCCTCGGCAGACAAGAGTACAGTCGGAGCCGCGGTGCAATGCAGCGGTAAAATGTCCCACTATACTTAAGGGCATTCATTCTTTTCACATCAGGCGGTAAACCTTTGAAACTGAGAGGCGGGAATCGCCAATTTCATCTGGTGTGCGATGAATTTTTTTTTTTCTGACCAGAAGACTAGATTATTCATTGTCTCTCCAAAAAGTGGTCACGAAGTTTTCGTTTTCTCTGTTACCAATGCGCCAAAAACGGATATTCAGTTTCTCTGAAAGCGGAGAGCGCTCATTAAAAATCAATCAGCTTGATTCCTGTATTTGAAGCATACAGTTAAGTTGAGTTTCTGGATTTGGCCTTAGTCTATGATTATATCTCTTGCAAGTGCTGTGCGTGCGTGTGTGTATAAATCCTTGGCCAACCGAGTCACTCGAGACCCAACTCAATCCCAAGGCCCATTTGCATCCCCTAAAACCTTTTTCCTCTAGCATTATAAATACACTGGCCTCCAAAAGTTAAGGAACAACATGTTTTTGGAAGCTCAGCATAAAAAAAAAAATGACACTAACAATAAAATTTATAGTTTATATAAATGATAAAAATGAGCTTTATCCAAATTTGTGCAAAAACGATAGCTACCACTTTTTTTAATAGAAAAGAACAGGCATACATATGAGTGAAAGAAAAATATGCAAATATCAGGCTTTCGTAATTACGCGTGCAACTTTTGTTAGCAGATTCGTTGACAATAGGCAGTAGGGTCCAACAGAGTCTCAGAGAAGCTGTTTGCCCTATTCGTTAAGGTGGTGGTCGATCGGATGAATGGAAATGGGCTTGTCACAGGCTGAACTGCTAGGCGTCTCGCAGTGTGGTTCACCGTCTCTGTAAGCGATATCAAACCGAAGCTTCTGTGTCCAGAAGACATGTTCCAGGCCGACCACGAGCTACAACACCTGCAGAACACCGTTTTATAACTCTTTCGATCAGAAGGAGAAGCATTTTTGTGTCGCAACTTGTTGCAGAACAAACACTCGATAGCGGCAGGAGAAGAATATCCCCTAGTACGGTGCGAAGGCGTCGTCACAATGCAGGTCTGTATGCAAGGCGACCAGTTGTGTGTGTCCCACTGACCAGTTGTGTGTGTACGACAGAGAAGGGCCCGTTTATCTTGGGCAAGGGAGTACGTTTCCTGGACCAGACAGCGATGGGCTTCTGTACTCTTTACAGACGAGTCCAGATTCACATTGGTGTGCGATTCAGGACATTTGCTGATCTGGAGGGAACAAAGCATCAGATACCATCAATCCAATACTGTTGAAAGATACATTTACCGAGGGGATGGAATAATGGTTTGGGCAGGGATCTCACTCGGCGCTCACACTGACCTGCATGTATTCAAAAGAGGAGCTCTGACTATTGTGAGATATCGGGATGAAATCCTTGATCCATATGTCCGCCCATATACCGGTGCAATTGGCAATGATTTCATCCTGATGGATGATAATGCACGACCATATCGAGCTGCAGTTGTTGAGGAATATCTTAAGGACTGCTGCACACCTGTTTTTCATGGATGCGATGATGTTATCGATAAGACTGGGGAATACTGTTCCACTCCTCAAGAAGTGCAATCTCCAAGTCTCGGACAGCAAAAGGAGGCCTTGGTCTCGCAGCAATGCGTCGTCTGAGCATGTCTCAAACATGCTCGATTGGATTAGGTCAGGAGGGCACGCTGGCTATTCCATACGCTGTATTGTTTCAGCTTCAAGCATGTTCTCTACAAGACGAGCTGAATGCGGTCTGGCATTATAATGCTGGAAAACAAAGGAATCTCCAATGGCTGCAGCTTAAGGTATGACATGAGGTCTCAGTATCTCGTTTGCATACCTTCGGGCCGTCAAAATACCATTCCGAATTATATGCAGGTCCGTACGTCCCCCTATGCTGATTCCACTCCATACCATCCAACCAGCTCGTCTGTATTGTGACCTTTCACGAACGAATGAGGGGTTATTTCGGGTGCCCCTTTTCTTCCATACCAAAACACGTCGGGTGTCACACTGTAGTCTGAACTGGGACTCGTCTGTAAACAGCACTTGGCTCCAATTATGTTGCTCTCAATCTCGATGTTCAGCAGCCTATCTTCTTCTGGCCGCATGGTGGCATGAGGTCAACGGAATGCAGACTATTGGCCTACGTGCATAGAGACCTCCCTGATGAAGCCTATTACGTAGTGTTAGGCTGGACACATTTCGTCCTGTTGCCAAGAGCAACTGTCTTTGCAGCTGAGTAGCAGTGTCTGTTCTGTTTCGACGAGCTGTTAACAGTATATACCGATCGTCAGTTGCTGTAGTGGCGCGTGGCCGACCTTGTCTTGGTCGACGTCTAACATTCCCTGTTTCTTGGAATCGATTCCACAGCCTTGGAATGACACTTCTGGCAACCCCAACAACGTCCACGGCACTACGTTGTGTTTGCCTGGATTCAAGTCTGCCTATAATACGCCATGCCATGGATTCCGGTAAATCATGTTATTGAGACATTTTCAAGCCACCTTTTCTCAAAAAAAAAAAAAGAAAAGAAAAAAGAATTTCTGAGCAATCGAATTTCACAGTTAAGGAAGTGAAACAGACGTTTCTGCAACATCCCGATTTCTGCCCTTATATATTTTTTTTCTGGTTTTTGACGTCATGAAGTTTGATTTGCATATGAAGTTTTCTTCTTCTGTTTGTTGCTAGGCTTTAAATTATGGATGATTTACTTTATGTTACTCATCGGTGTAAGCATTTGCGTAATTTCGTTAAAACCATGTGCTCCCCTAATCGTTTTGAGCAGTGTAGTTATTGTGCACTAAAGTTAATTTGATTATGTGGAGAGTGTTGATAATTGTATTCTGAACATTTTGAATTATAAGTGTTATACTACAGTGAATTTGAATTTGAATTATAAATCCATTAATCATTACAAATAAATAGGATTACTATTCATTACAACATAAGTACATAATTATTGATACCTAATAAATTCGCACTTAAATAATTATTAATTAAATCGAACAAAATCCAACACGTGGAGAAAAATGTGTATTGCTGATGTATACCGTACACATATACCAGCTGTGTCACGTTGCGGCCTGTACGTGAGCTCCCTCTCTCTTTTTAAATTTTAAATGTACGCACAAATCGAGGACGAAATTCGAAATGTAATTAAATAAAAAGAAATTCGAACATTTCTAATGCTAACCCAGTGAAAATTGCTTTAAAATGTGTACAAACGTAAAAAACTATGTGAAAATGTGAGAATATCATAAATAAATGTGCGATACCCTTACAGCCTTCAAAAAATATTTAATAAATTTGAGAAAGCTTGACAAAAAGTTTTCATTTCTCATGTGCGTTTCATCTCTCCTCTACGATTGACTTATTTTTTAAAAATCATTTTTGCTTTTTCCTTATGTAAAATACTATGTTGCAGTCAATACGTAACTGTTTTGTGCACATGTCATCCAAATTTGGTGTTTCTACATTCATTCCTTTGAAAATTAGACGCAAAAAGCCGGTTATTCCTTTACTTTTGGAGGCCAGTGTAAAATTCTGTCTATGCTCCGTTTCCATAAGAACACGGAAAGTGAAGCAGCACTGGCTTAGGCAGTGCTTGGGAGGGTGTAAACCTTCTTTCGGCTGGGCTGCTGTGGAACTGTGTACGCTGAAGGGAGATAATGCCCGTAAAATCTGTCGCGACTCCAATGTCTTCCGCGTTCAAATAACACCTTTGAACTTGCCAATCCAGGTGTTAGGTCTGAAATTGTTGCGAAATTACGATACCCCAAGCTAAATCGGAATTCCTCCATCTGGGGCTCATTAAAATGGAAACCGCTCGCCTTTGCCATCCTATATCGAGGATTTAGCACCGCTCCGCGGTCGCCTGAGCGGCATTAGTAACAAAATAAAATCTTCTGACTCTTATTAACAGATATTTTAGTTTTTTTAGCTTTCACCTCTAAATTATTTATTCACTTTGTGAGTGCCCATGTGAGTATTTTTAGGCAGGGCCCGACTAACCTCTGAAGTTAGAGTAAGCTGGGGCTCATTTTACTCCATCCCCTTCTTATTTGATGGAATAAGTTTTCTACATACATGTTACTGTGAAAGACCGAAATTGGAGAATGTCGACAATCACCGGTAAATGTCGACATATACCAAATACGTCGGTGAAAGACCGAATATTTGATTATATTCTTGTACATTCGGACCATCACCGGAGTATGTCGACAATCACAGATATACTGTGGTGCAGGTCGAAAATAGCAATAAATAAGATTTCAGTAACATAATATAGTTTTTTATTGGTATTATTTTCTTTTCTCATCTCTGTTTAAGTTCAAAAGTTTATTTACATGTGTTGTTACTTGAGCTTTTTTCTATTTTGACATATACGGTATAAATGCAAAAGTAAAAAAAAAAAAAAAAGTTCTTTATTGGCTTAATTTAAAACTAAATGCTTAACATTTATCCAGGCACAACTGCTGTTATTATTAAGAAGGCAAGTAATATCGAGTATCTCTTCTCACGTTAGAATCTGAACATGTCCAGCAGTGAAAACGTCTTTACAGAGTGACGAACCCCCTCTTCTCACCGTGATTGCTTACTCCTCTCAGTAAGATAGACGAAAAAGTTACGTCACCCTTGTGGAGCTTTATCGCTCCTGAAATACGCAGAACAAAATGCAAATTTCCGACATATTCAGCATTCACCTTAGTGCATGGTAAATGTCGACATTCGCCGGTGTGAGTCAGAAATAAGGATATTTGGCAAATATTTCATACTTACACCAAGCGACTATGTGAATGTCGACATTCTCCAGTTTTCGAACTTTCACGGTAACATATACATATTGAAACGAAACTCACTAAAGCTACAAATATTATTCACAAAAATAGCGCAGCGAAATTCAGATTACAGTTCATTTTCTCCCCTTCACGCACTCATTCACATATAAAAATATTGTTCACTATGTATGGCTGCATCGAAATTATACGGTTTTTCGAGTCGAATGCGCCCTTTCTATGTCGTTTCGAGCTAAATAAGTGTACCCTGGAGTTTCCCGCCACAATTTGGATTCTCATCAGAAGGACTTCTGTGAATACTGGCACCTCTTGGAAACTGCTGCAACCACCAAGGGTACTTTCGGAAGCACGGATTCTACGTACACATACACCACATTTACACCGTGGGCTTCACCTTCAGCGACATGTCGGAATCGAAACAAAAACCTTCCGGTGCTACCACCAGGCTCTCACTAAGACTGTCGGACACATGAACCCTATTATTCTATAGGGACTCCCTATACAGTCGTAAACTGACAGAAAAATAACTGTCAGCTAGGACGGCAGTTTCTTTCCGCATATTTTACGGAAGTCCCCCTTATTTTTTTCCGTATACGGAAAATTTCTGTAAAACAAACTGAGAATCTGTAAAATTTTCCGTAAAGATTTCCGTAAAAAACGGAAATAAACTGGCTTCCTGGCTGGCAGTTTTTTTTTTCTGTAAATTGGACAGACATTTCAGTGTACAGAAGGGAGAATCGCCAGGGGCGTAGCCAGGGGGGGATATCGGGATATATTCCCCCCCCCCGAAATTTTTGGATTAGTGATGAAATCCCGTCTATTTATACACATATCAGTTCATATCCCCCCCCCCCTCCCCTCCGAAAAATTTTCCTGGCTACGCGCCTGAGAATCGCTGTCGTTGCATCCTTGCAACGATGGGAGTTAACAGGTGAAATGTTTCTTTCGTGTGCTTCTATCTGGCAAAAAAAGTCTGTTTCCCCTTTTAAGTAACGCTCATGGCACGTACCTATATGCCATACCGGAGCCATCGTAATTTTCAATCGGGCCTGCTTGTGTAATTCGATGAGTCATCCAAAGAGGCCTGCGGATGCTGACTTATTGGTTCCAGCACTTAGATACCTCATCTGAAGGTCCAGTCTAACCAATGAGAAGCGTCCGTCGGCAGGGCCTGATTTCCCATTAGGCCATGGCCTAGGGCGCAGCGGTCTAAAGGGCGCAGAACAAAGAATTCCCCTGCAGAACAATCACGGATGAGGAAAAGGACTGGAAAGGAGAAACGAAAACGAAATTTGAAAACGTATTATCAACGCTTTCATCCAAAATATATCGGTGAAACATCGCGCAATTAATGAAACGAGCATTTCTGGTTTCTTACTTCCATCAAAAAATCGCCAGAAAAAGTGCATTCTGATTCTGATATGTTACCCATAAAAATGCCGAGAACAGAAACTGATACCGAAGTTTTGCAGAAAGTTCAACTAGGTTTGACAAAGTTCATTAGCAGCGCCCAATGTGGACGCTGCTAATGAAGGTGAGCGGAAAAAACGCCACTTTTAATAGTACTCTACTTTCCATAGTTTTATGATGTAACATAGTCGTTATATGCTAGTCGATGAGGCAAGGAGCGTAGCCAGAAATTTCTTTCGCGGGGTTGTATGAGATATAATTTTGTATTAATAAACTTAATTTCTTATTGACGAAAAAAATATGAAAGCCCTTAATAATTAATTTTGAAAGTTTCGCAAGGGGATATATCCCGATATCCCACTCCTTGGTTACGCTCCTGCAGTGACGTTAGAAATAAGAAGGGAAGTATTTATTATTGTGTGTATTATTTCTATGGCGGGATAAGGGGGGGAGAGGCTTTGGGGCTTGAGCCCCCCCCCATACCTTTGGAGGATGATAGAAAATAACCATATATCGGTGTCTTTTTCAGTGTCCAGAATCTTTGAAAACATACTGAGCCCCCCTTCCCCCCCAAACCTACTGAATTGCTAGGCTACTGCGCCCCTATCGGATTGAGGGGAGACCTAGCGTTGAGCTATGTCTTATTATTACTGGTTTTCTTTTTATAAGTGCAAGAGTTTATTATGATTCATAGTAATTTATCTTATTAGTTCTTTGCTTTTAAATAATAAATTTTAGAATAAGGTAGATGTATAAGTATATTTATTTATATATAAATATATTTATTTTTGAAAATATTCAATTTAAACATTGGTACTCTCTCATTTTAAAGATGGCTTTTTAAAAAATTAAATTATGGTATTAATAAGTCAAAAACAATTTTTTAAAAAATCTTCTTAAATTAAATGTTAGTGTAATTGTAATTTTTTTAAACAAATTTTTAAATGCTGAAAAAAAAGCAGCAACACTTTTTAAAGGAAACTGGTTTAAAATGATTTAAAACTCATTTCTTAAAATGTAAAATATTGGCTATATATATCTGTGATTAAAATTAATAGTTAATTAGTTTTGTTAGAATAGTTTTAATAATTATGTTTACTGTTTTTGACATTGAAAAGCTTATTGCCACTCACAGACTTTGATTAAATATCAGTAGCTTTCTTATGAGAAAGCTTAAACTTTCTACATCACCTCATTAATGCAAGGGAGTATATTTTACTTATTGGGAATTTCTATACGAGGGCTGTATAAAAAGTAAAAGTTTGTATTTATTCACATTTAATTTCCTGAAAATTTTATTTGACGCCATTCGGAATTAATTATATATGTCTAAGATCAATATTTAAAGAAGAAAACCCAAGAAAATAAGTGCTATTACAGTACTCACTTTATCTGCAAATAATCATCTGATCGCTGACATTAACGATAACTCTTTGCGATTTAAACGAAGCGATTTTCTTATTTTATCTGATCCAGTCTTCGAATTTCTGTACCAACCTCGAATGTTGTGGTAGGAATACTGACGGACGTCTGACGTGTCCAAAAATCGCACGGAGTTTACAATGCAATCCTCTGTTTTGCGATGACTTTTCACAAGTTTCTCAAAACTGAACTGTTTCGTGGCTTTAAATGGTAAAATTTAGGGTCTTCCTATCGAAATGATAATAGATAATGTAAATTATCTGACAATCTTAAAAGAAACTGTACTTTATAAAACACTTTTTTTACGTGACATATAGTGCTGATGAGAAAAAACGAATTATTATGCATATTAAATAGGAATTATTAATCAATTTTTCGAGGGGGGGGTCGCAATTATAGCCTTTGGCCTATGGCACAAAAATGTGTAAATCCGGCCCTGACTCTATGTAAGACCGCTGTGTATATATGATGGACGTGTACGTTAAATCTGTTGTACCAAATGTTACCTTATTTGGCGTGCAATAAGATTTGCTTTATTATCTTATAAGAAAATTCCCTTCGCATATATTAATTCAAAATCCGAGAGATTCAAAGAAATTGCTAAAAATCATTCAGCAGGCCATCAATGTTAGCAGTATAGCTAAATTAAAACGAGTTAAAGCTTGAAAATACAAATAATTAACTTTTTTATGCTTTTTTAAATCCGAAAAATACGCTTGTAAAGAGGCACTGACAGATTAACACAATTTCGTGGGTGGTGGTGGTTAGTTTGAAGATTTACATGCACATCCATTTTATGGAAGTAAAATTGGATCTTCTATATTAATTTCTTCTTTCTCGGGAGGTGCGGTCTCGTCCTTTACGTCCTCTCTTTAATCCGTCCTCGTAAAGAGGTTAAAAATAGTTCCTTACACCTTTAAAGCTTGTATCTTTATAAATTGAAACTTTTTTGTGGTCAAAGTTTTAGTGGGTTAAAAGTTTACAGTAGTTAGGCCTACCGATAGTGGCGGATAGACAGGCCCTGCTTACCGCACAAGCCAACAAGGCCATGGCCCAGGACCCCATATTTTACGGGGCCCCAAAATTATTAAAATTGTTTAAGTTCTATTCCTAAAATAAATAAGTTATGCTAAATTTTTAACAGTAATGAAAATAGATAAGGAGATGTACTTTGACAGCACATACCGCTGAGCAAAAGGGTTTGTTTACACTATATTTGGAATAAAATAAACGTTATGTTAAGATCCCAAGAATTCCACCATGGAGTATTCATTGGTGTGATGTCATTTGATTCATAAGCATAACTTCTACATTAAAAGCTTAAAATTTGTGAATTTTAAGTTGAAACTTTTTGTGGAGAATTTGAAGCTATAGTACCTCCCCCCCCCCTTACGTATGAAATTGCAAAGAAACACGGTATCTTATGATTATAAGTGGTATGACCAATAAGAAATGACCGCACAGGGGCCCCGCAAAAGTACTGGGCCTAGGGCCTCCGAATGTCTTAGTCGGGCTCTGCGGATAGAAGAGGGCGCAATGGGGTGATCGCCCCACCAATACTAGAACACATTCAAACCCACTTTTGAACCCATGTTAAACCTATTCGCTATCATCTTTGAAAAGACAGAACGGAGAAGACTCCTTATTTTTAGCAATGCTGCTTCTTAGCTTGAATCTTACAATTTCTGGTAAGCAACAGTGGTCATAGAGAGTCTTCTCCTTTGCCTGTTTTCAGTGATGACTACGAACTGATAAATATGATCAGAGCCATTGCTAAGACTTTTTTTAGAGGGGAGGGGGAGATGTCGATAAAGTGCCATGTCAAATTTCGGTGTTTACCAACTTATTTATTTTTTTATCAATTATATTATTAACTTTTTAGTTTTGCCAATTGGGTTTGCGTAATTTTGCCACGTGTACCAGAGATAGAAAGTAAATTATGGTTTTCATTGAATTATTTTTATCAAATTTGCCAACTAGGTTTCTAATTTTGCCAAGTTTTATGGAATAGTGCAAGTTTTAGGGGAGGGAGACTTCCCCCTACCCACTTTAGCAAGGGCCCTGAATATGACTTCATAATAAAAACAAGGGAAAAAAGAATGACCCATCTCTGATAAGAAGTCTTGTCAAACTTATTCCTCCTTGAAAAGTCCGCCCCTGCCTATCGTTTAACACGTTTACTCTGACAACGATCAAGTAAAAGCTATTCTTGGCAATACAATATGAGGTTTCTTAAAAATTACTTTTCCTTAAAGGATATATTATTTCAACTGCTCCTAGGGTAATCTTTTAAAATCGAAGTAACACATCAAGGTGAAACTCGTGCCAAAACACGTGAGCTCTCGAAACCCCGACTAAAGTGTGGGTCGCTGACACTGTTAATCTTGGATAGACTGGCCCAGTTGGACCACACACGCCAATAAAAATGCGTCGTCGTGTATGTGTGTATTACTCATTGGTATTACTTTCTCTCACCGCACATGCCTAAAAAACATGCTTAATCACTTTTTAAAAAATAAATTGGCAGGCACTTTAAAGGAAGAGGTAATTTTTCCTACGTGACTAGTTTAAGGGACTAGGGCCTTTCCGACTGCTAAAAAACAAGAAATTTTCACAATGGTCATATAGCAAGAAAATAACTACGATGTTCAAGTTAATTAAACATTTTTTTTTTCATTGCACATTGTATAAAGTACATGATTTGAGAAATTTAAAATGAGATCTTTTCTTTTTTTTGCCGTTTAGACAAAATAGCATACATTTTTAAAGGATTTGATTCACAGATACCTGTGTCGAATTTTATTTAATATCTTTTACAATGCAAGCATATGGAGTGACCAACAAAGCCGAAACCGAAAGATAGTTTAGTGTAGTACTTGCGGCAGGGGCAGAAAAGTATCATTTTACTTCGACCCGTTCATATCAACCCGTTCCCGCCCACACTATTCCATTTATATTTTCCAATTTTTACTGATGCTTGCACGAATAAATAAATTTTTGACATCAGTTGTTTGAGCAATCAATTGTGAAAATTTCACATGCATAACTGAAACATAAAAGCATTTATGGAAGTAATATTTAATACTATTGAATTGAAGATAGAAAAATTGAATAACGCTTGAGAATTTTTGTGACCAGAAACGAAAATGTTAAGACATTCAGGTGTTCTATATGTAGAACACTGAGCGAAAATGTATTAAAACAGAATGGTTATATGAAAACGTAACTGAAGTTTTGAAAATTTATTGGCAACCCTAATTTTCACTTATTTGAAATTAGCACACACACATACACACATATAAAAAGAAGCCTAAGTATAAGTTTTCACCAATTTTGAACTAATCGTGTATGAGTTAAAAGCACTCAAAAATGACCTGTAATGTTAAGGAGAAATTTTAAACTCTACGCCATGACGCCTAAAGTATTGAATGTGTATGTGTCTGTGTGTATGTGTATATATATGTATGTATATACCTCTTTTTTAGATTACAATTTATAAAAACTAAAAGATAACCATATATTTTGGGGGGCTACTTTTTATTCGTATTATAATTATGATCCATTAAATCATGTTTGTTTGCTTTGGTTAAGACAAAGCTACATGAAGGCTATATGCCTAAGTGGAAATGGCTTGAGAAAATGTGTTCTTATGGGCTTCTAACGAGTATTCGCATTATATCTGTAGAAAACCGCCCAAAACTCCCGACCGTTGGATCAACAGCCGCGCTAGAGGCAAGATCCCTGGAACTTCACACTTCAGCCATCTCCCAATGTTTAGTGTCTTATTCATTCGGCCATTGATCGGCAAACATTAAATCATACTTTTAAGAAAAAGAAAAATCGTAAATAGGAACATGCACATTAAAATTTCATTTTCATTATAGAATTACTAATCTGCATAGTCCAGAAAAATGAATTTGGATTTCTTTTCGACCAGTAGTTTTGAAAATATCAGTTAGCATAAAATGAAACTTAATGAACTGTATGTTAAATTGTACCAAGACACTCTTTGTTCTATTCACATTTCATGTAAGCAGAGTTAAATATTGATACGGTCCATACTTTAAAACTCGCTCACAGTGGCGGATTTAGATCTTGAGAGGCCCCGAGGCGCAACTCAAGTTTGAAGCCCCCCTCCTCAAAAATAAATAAATAAATAAATAAATAAAAATAAATAAATAATAATCACTAACCCCCTGCAACTTTACATTGCGCCTTCTATATGCATAAGTTTTTTTACAGTAATTAATGTATCACTTTGATCAGCCAATATTACATTACCAATGTCTGGCGTCTGTATTTAAAAGGTTGCTAATGTTCCGAATGAAGCAAAAGTATTAAAACTATCTGATAATTATTGATTAGAAAAAAAATGCTCTACTTTAAATTTCTCCTTATTTGTATTTTTAATAATCTAGTAATCTATGAATAATAAAATAGTATTATTCATAGATTACTGGAATCTCAAAATATCTCAAAAATTGAATTTTCGGGGAAAAAAATGTCTTTTTTGGCCCAAATTCCCGATTTTAAAGGCGCTGGTCAGCGAAAAATAATTCTTTATATAGAAATAAATTAATGAACGAAAAATAGTATTATTGTCAAAAAAGCGTGGGGCGCTTTGTGCTATATTTTTTGTATCATTTTTGTACTAATCGTACCGATCGAATATTTTCAAGAACTGATATATGGAGCACCCCACGCTTTTTTCACAATAATACTATTTTTCGTTCATTAATTTATTTCTATATTAAGAATTATTTTTCGCATTTTAGTTAGTTCAATTTATCACTAAAACGTGTTTTTTTGGTTTTTTAAACTATATTTTTATTTTTCACTTTTTAGTTCGATTTGCTATAAAAGCGTGTTTTTTAGTTTTTGTTAAACTGTATTAATTTTAAATTAATTTTAAATTTCGATATCTCTCATAAGACACTAAGGAACACTAAGTTGGAAAGTACAAACTGTGAGATAATTTATTTTCACTGTGCACCAGTGGCGTAGCGAGGATTTTATTTCGGGGTGGGCTGGGTATCAAATTTAAAGCTAAAGTTCAATTGTAAGCTAAGTAAAGGGCCCCATTTCGGAGGGGGAGCAGCCTTCTGAGACCCCCTCTTGCTACGCCCCTGCTGTGCACTAAAGTATTAATCAACCTGCAGTTAAAAGCTTCCTTCCTTACTAAAAAGGTAAAATAGGTTTCTAATCAACAAATAAAAGCGTGTTAAAAAGAATGGCCTTAACATGTTCTTGTACTCAACTCTTCCATAATGTGATGGATCACGATATTTCGTAAAAATAAAAATATTGCCGTGCCCAGGATTCGAACCTGGGTTATTGCGGCCACAACGCAATGTACTAACCACTATACGATCAGGGCCACAGTAAGAAAAAAGTTTTCTTAAGATTGTAATCTTTGGAAGTGTTCTACTTTCAATCAGGATAAGAAATGACGAAATTATTTAATCCTGGCGATCCTGATCAGGATAATGAGATAAACTTATAAAATTATTGTATTCTCACCGGTTCTTCATAAATGTACAAAATTAAATCTGACCGTTTAAAGTGTGCCAAATTTGAGTTCAAAGGAGTCGGTTACAAACATACATACAGGTGAAGCTAATAAATAAAAGCGTGTTAAAATCAGGATAATGGGATAAACTTATCAAATTATTGTATTGTCATCGATCCTTGATATATCTACAAAGTTTAAATTAAATCTGACCGTTTAAAGTGGGTCAAAATCGAGTTCAAAGGAGTCGGCTACAAACATACAAGCATACAAACATACATACAGGTGAAGCTAATAAAAGCGTGTTATAAACACATCACTTTATTGCTAAAATACAATCGCAGTAATTTAAGGTGAAGGAAAATAAAACTTGAAAAGAATGCATTGTCCTTTCATATTCTGCTGAAAATTTTACTTTTGTAATTCAGGATGAAAGTCAAAATCTCTTTTTTCTTTGTTAGGTCGGAAACTTATCAGACAGCCCTAGTACATCCATTTGTTTATTACTACAAGAATAATGATGAAATTTGTTCCAGAAGCCTCTGTATAATAAGCGATTGTTTAGTTCATGATATAGCTACTGTTCACGCTTTCCAAAAACACCAAACTGATAATAGTAAAAATACGGTACCCACTGTAGAAAAAAGTTATTTAATTTTCAGATAGTTCCAGCAGCCTGAAAAATAAGAATTTTGTAAATGTTGCTCTGAAATGAAAGCAGATTGGAATTTCTTTGCTTCTGCACACACGTAAAAAATGCTGTCTATGGAATAGGGGGAACTCGCCAGAATATCATTACACAGACGTAATGACTTTATGATTCTAATCCATACGTTAGCCAAACTTTAAGACTTTTTTGACTGCTGTTCAGAAAATATTTTGGGACTTACTTATTGATATGCTTCAGCAGCGGAAAAAGAGAAAATGAGAAAACACTAAACAAAAGATTTCAGTTTTGCAAAAGAATTTCTGGTAACCGGGGATATCACGGATTTGTGAGAGCCAATGCAAGTACAATCAGATGCTTCATGACATCTGCATGCAAACAATATGATGATCATAGTATTTCAAAAATGTGTCAAAGTTCCTTATTTCAAAAGAATGGCTATGTTACATGCATACATGAAAAAGAGTGGTGGATAGGAAAAGCCCTGGACACAAACGAAGAAAACAATAACCTCGCAATCCACTTTTTTCACTTATGTGGACCCATCACATCATTTAAACCACATATGAGCAACCTCCGGCCCGCGGGCTGGATGTGGCCCACCACGGTTTGAGAGTCTTTTGGGGCAGTCTCTTGTGTCTTGTCCTTCTGTTAAGCAGGCTGTACAAAACTTCGGCCGTTTTGGATTTAAACAATCTCGTGAGAAATGCCCTTTTTCAAAACAATTGTAGCAAACATTTGAATGTAATCCTTTTTACATAATAAGAGTTCTATCATTTTTCTTAACTCTGACTTGTTCACAAGACGGAAGCAATTCAGTATTTTTCCCGCATAAGCCACACAATTCAACATACTTATTAATTTTATCGACCAATATTGTAGGCGATTTGAATGACGGCCACTCACATAATATTCTCGTATTGTTGAAGGCACGATTTGCTTAATACTATCTGAAATTATTAATGTTTTTCAAATCTTCCATAGTTTTTATTTCTAGTCCGTTAACTCATCCTTCAAAATAGGTTTCCAATTCATAATAATATTCTCAGCCAGTATTTCCATTTTAACTGCATGGGAATAGAACAACTGTCTAAACCAGGGATGCACATTGCACAACCTTTTTCAGTCTGCGGGCCATAAAATCGAAAAGGTACCTTACCTGGGTCCAATGCAGCGGTTCAGTTGTAAACACATATGCTCTTTTTTCGTGGAGGGATCATATGATATGAAGTAGTATGTACTGCAGCTTATATAGAAGCATCCTGAAATTTTTCCAGTCAGTGGAGCAATTAGTTTTTTTTAATTTGTAAACCAAGAGTTTTGATTATGCAACATGACAGCGTTATTTTTCATCTTTGAACTGTACAGTGTAAAAATGCAGCTTTCATGAATTTTATTAGTAAAACCTTGTTAAGACGAAGTCGAAGTGTAGCAAAAATATCTTCGTATTAACCGAAATTCGTGATTGGGAACTGTTTTCATCCGTCTTAAGAGAAATTTGTGTTTAGCGATTCCATCTTAACTAGGCCTGACTGTAGTGCAATTGGCTTTTGTTGGGTGTGTGGTACAGTGAATTGCAAACATCTGAGGAGCACGTTCTTATGAAAGTGTGTGGGAGGTGGGTGATGAATGATTTGCTCTCTGGTAATGCCAGGTTTCGTTTCTGTAGAAAACAGACCCAAATTTCAATTACATCGATCTTAGGGATTGTAATCCAGAAATCTGGCGGATCTGACATCATTAGACGTCTACCGGATCCGAAAAGTGCTAAAACGAAGACTACATATGAAGATGAAGGAGTTCGAGGACAATGCTTGTCTCATATTCATGACTATTTGTTGACAATGTTTTTGTTCTTGCTAATGCCCTCTGGCAACCGCGGAGCGGTATCAGATCCCCATTTAGGATGGCGATGGGCGGAAAGGGGCCATTTTAATGAGCCCAGTGGAAGGAAGACCGACTTAGCTCGGGGTCCCCGAATTTTAAACTAGTTCCAGATGAAGGGACCAACCATCTGAAATCGGCATCCCCAGAGGTAGCGTTAAACATGGAGGACATTGGAGCTATGATGGATTTTACGTGCACCAGTTCCCATGAGCGAACACGGCCGCACAGCAGCCCAGCCGCGAGAGGAGTTCACCCTCCCAAGCACTGGCCAAGCCGGGTGCTGCTTCACTTTCCGTGTTCTAATAGGAACGGAGTTTAGCGACTAAACCCCCAGGGAGCATTTGTTGACAATAAAATAGACATGTGTAAAAGCTGAAAGGACCTTGTCAGCCGCTGGCTATATTTGTAACTCTCTATTAAAGTCGATTGGCAGATGAAACGATTAACACTATTTGTTTCCTACGATCCTTTTGTAAAAAACAAACTGATTTTTATAATCGATATACCCAAAATTATTATTTAAAGTTAAGTTATTGAAAAATGCTCCATATTGTGATAATTGTGCCATTCATTAAACAATGTTACCTGTCATCATTATTATAAGACTGCTTAGCTTGACGAAATTACGTAATTCTTGCGAACTCAGTTAATTTACATTTAGGTAACACAAGAAACTTGCATATTATTTTAGAAGATATCGGTAAAAAACGTGTCGCAAAAGGCTAATTTTTGCTCTCCGCCATTTCGCAATTGTAATCCCCCAAATAGAAAAAGTGAGGATTAAGCATATCTAGGTTGCCACATTTGGCAAGTTTATTAAATCATTCAGACTCGAAGTAAAAATAAAAGAATAACGATTTTTTTTTGTTTAGATTATTTGTAAGGTTATTTTTTAATTAAAATATCGTGTGCATGTGAAATCGGAGCAGGAATGAAATGTTTTATACCCAAAAGAAAAATAGGATTTGGAAATTTTCCGAAAATAAATGTGCAACTTTTTAATTTGGCGAAAAATAAAATGGTTGATATGCGATTTAGAGAAGATGATTCTAGCGGATATCACAATTTAATGAGAACGTAAAATATAAATTTGCAAGAAACCCACTGTATCACGTGACTGGGGCTCTATCATCGTTAAATGATGCTGAAATAATTTTTTATAGTCATTTTATCTTCTGCTACTTAGATTATGAATACACCTGAATAAGTTTTTGAAACTTTCATTTAGTTCGAATTGTGCATTTTCCTGCGCAGCTTTTTCCCATCTATTTCTAATGTATTACATACAGAAAAAGGATGTTAGAAATATCAGTTTTAATTTTGTTTAATCACACTCATTAATAATGATACACTTTTCAATTTGATCGAATAAGGAAAGAAAATAGGGAAGGCCCATGGATTATAATACGCTTTTTGACATTAGCAGGGGTGCCACTTACCCTAGGGCCGCTCCTGTTTGTAAACATCTTAATTTTAAATTACATTCAGAATCTGAGAGATTTCAGTGCCAAGGAAGCCAGTCAGAAACAGGCTTCTCTCCGAATAAGATTTATTAAGATGGCGAACCAGCTGGTCGCCGGAGGCGGCTAGTTATACATAATCTATATAAATAAAACAAACTGTAAAATGTCAGTCATTTAGTTAGTTTGTCTGTGTCTCGCGTAGCTGCCAGGCGGGGGATCGTAGACCTACCAAATTTTGTATGGAAATTCTCCAGGACGGGTCCCGACATACCTCAAAGCGATTTTTTCGAAATTCGAATTATATTAGGAGATATCGATAAAAAACGTGTGGCGAAAGGCTAATTTTTGGTCGCCGCCATTTCGCAATTGTAACACCCGCAATGGAAAAAAAAATAGGATTAATCATATCTAGGTTGCTGTATTTGGCAAGTTTATTAAATGATTCAGACTCTTGAAGTAAAAATAAAATAATATAATTTTTTTTGTTTATATTATTTGTAAAGTTATATTTTAATTGAAATATCGTGTGCATGTGAAATCAGAGTAGGAATAAAATGTTTTATACTCAAAAGAAAAATAGTATTTGGAAATTTTACGATACTAAAATGCGCAACTTTAATTTGGCGGAAAATATAATGGTTTATATGTGATTTTGAGAAGATGATTCTAGCGCTTAGCGCAATCTAATGAGAGCGTATTTTTAATTTAATATAAATTTGCAAGAAACCCACTGTATCACGTGACTGGTGCTCTATCATCGTTAAATGATGCTAAAATAATTTTTGTCGTCATTTTATCGTCTTCTACTTGGATTATGAATATACCTGAATAAGTTTTGAAAATTTCATTCCGTTCGAATTGTGCATTTTCCTGCGCAGCTTTTTCTCATCTATTTCTAATGTATTACATCCAGGAAAAGGATGTTAGAAATATCAGTTTTAATTTTGTTTAATCACACTCATTAATAATGATACACTTTTCAATTTGATTGAATAAGGAAAGAAAATAGGGAAGACCCGTGGATTATTATACGCTTTTAATATATAGCACTTTAGTGCGTATTTAAAATCTGAAAGTGTTTCGGATTTTCTTACTTTTTTTTCCTTTCCTTTTTTTGATAAAGGCCAATATATCCAGAAGCTCTTCAGAATTAATATAGGACGAAAATAATTTGTACCTTTTTGTAGGTTTTTATCATTTAACCATCTTATTTTTGTTACCAGGCGCGGCTCGATACGGTAAGCATCGCATCTGGGCGACGGCTTCGAAGGGGCGACATTTCGAACTTAAAAACTAAGCATAGCATTTAAGGGGGCATTTTTTACGTGAGCAGCGTGCGTCACTTACTCTAGGGCCGCTCTTGTTTGTAACCATCATAATTTTAAGTTCCATTCAGAGAATATGAGAGATTTCAGTACCAAGGAAGCCAGCGAGAAACAGGATTCTCTCCGAACAAGATTTATTAAGATTGAAAACCAACTGGTCGCTGGAGGTGGCTAGTATAAAATATAGTAACCTAGATCTAGTCTTATATAACATTAAGATTAAAATTTAACTAGCTACTCTAGATACTAGATTTTCATTTTTCACTTTATTCGTAATTGTTGCTTAATTATAATAGAGTTGATAATAAGTAATTTCCTAAGAAATAAACGGTCTTTTTTTATAAACTTTACGATACACTCATGTAAACATCTTTTATTCAGTTAATTTTGGAAGGAATGAGAAATCGTTTTGATGTGGTCAATCCGACCGGAGCCGGATTGCAATCTCTAATCTATCCCTGTATATACTGATTTATTTCTTCAAGTTTGAAATAAAATTAAACAAAGACATCCCCATTGTAGCGTATGCAAATTTATTTTATTAAGGGGTTCACGGGCAAATGAAACAGGCGTGGCTGGTCAGATTTGGCCCGCGGGACATAGGGTGTGCATTAGGGTGCAGTGAAAAAAGCTTTTTTTTTTAAATTTCAAAATCAAATAGCGACCAAAAGTTGTGTTTTGTATTGAAAAAGAAAAATGCAGAATTTCAAAATTTTTGAAATATACCTTGAGGGTCCACTATTGCACCAAAGTATCACGAAAATTCGAAAAATCAAGCATTTTAGCATTATTTATAAGATAAAAATAAATATGTTTTTTAAAATCCAATTTCGATAAAAATTTGGGTTAAATGCTATTTAATGGCCGTGCAAAATTTTAGAATTGTCATAAAATATCCTGAGGCTCCACTGCAGGGAACAGTGAAGTACAAACAGAAGGAAAAAAATCTCTTATCATTACAAATAATTGCTTACCTGAAAATGGTTTTAAGTTTGACAAAGTACATATAAAAGGAAAGAAAAAAGGTGAACGTTTAAGGGTTATTTATAATGACACTTTTTTTTTACGGCATGGCATTTTGAAATTTATTTTAACAGCATGGTGCTTTGAAAATGTCAAAAAATTGCGATTGTAATTCCATACCTTGATTTCCGTCAATTCATCATTCCTGATTTATGAAATAAGTGGTGGTGAAGTAACTTGGATATCATGGCATCTCCAATCAATCAAATCAATATAATTCTGCGCCTTGAAATTCAACATTGGAACATTGAAATCTCTTACATTTTGGATTTTGGGTTGTTCTCGGGCTTTCAAAATTCTACGAGATTCCAGCTTTTGGATGTGTGTTCTCTTGTCTGACAGCATAGACAAAAGAATGTTTTCAGGGTGGACGAATAACTCATTTCGCTGAATAACAGGATCTATCACTGACATAAGTTCTTCGCTAAGGTATCGGGACATCATTGATCATACGCCATAAGTGGATAGTTCCATCCTTGCATGATGGAGATGCCTTTATCATAAATCAAACTGGGCAATATACTTTGGCAATGTAGGATGTTAATGCTATGAGATCATGGATTTGGCTCAGCAACGTATAAGTGCAAAATTCGTTTAGCTGTGATTAACCACCTCGAGTGGGACAATTTCCCGGAATTTCCGTAAGCTAAATTTTCAGAACATTGCCCTGTAGTAACAGCTTGACTTATTTTTAAAAGATACTTCTGATCAGTGGCTTAAATTTTCTGAAGAAACCTCTGACATCGCTGAAGGGATAGGAACGAACTTAACAACAGGCAGTTGTTCGTAATTTTTCAGTTTTTTCCGATCGTACTAGAAAAACCTCATAGTCTAACAGTAGGCCCATCTATATGTTCTATTAAGTGCCTGAGCAGCAGCTCACATGCATGGAACAGGCAAATTAGCCATTGCAATGGCTTTTGAAGCTCTCTTTCCATCAGTTTGATGACACCATCTTTACGTCCGGTGTTGATTACTGTGCCATCACAGCCAACAGCAAGTAACATGTCGGTGTTAATGTTTTTCTTTATAAGATGATTCATAATGGCGTCTTTAATATCTGCTGCTGTACCACTTGCAAGAGAAACATGACCCAAGTATATGTCATGAGGCTGATTTACTAGAGACACATGCTCTTCCATAATTGTTTCTCGATGACAGACTTCTCCTCTTTTCTCTATAGAAAGTGTAGACTCTTTTCTACCTTTCTATGGAAAAAATACCATCGAAACAATCGAAACATCGAATCGACCAATTTCCATCGAAAAAAATACCCCAGACATACTTTCTTTATTCTTGTCTTGCAGATTTTTACGGGTTTTCCGTCTTTCTCAAGTAACCTTGCTTGCATCCATAACATTTGGCATCCTATCTTCAGATATTATACCCACGTCTTTCAATACCGCTGAAGCAATCATTGCTGATGACCTGTCAGAAACCGCATAGTGATCACAAACCTTTGGAAATGTAGGCAAACTAACTCGCTATTTGCGAGGTGCTGTTTTTTTTCCAAGTAGATGTAATCAGGCTCAGTTACCTTATGAAAGTTACTGTCCGAAATTTATTCTTCATCAAAATTTTCCGCTGAATACTTATAATCGGTTTTTTACTTTTTTTTCAAGACGACTTACTTCCAAAGATTTTCTTTCATCTTTCGCATCATTTTTATAGTTTCAGTCGTAATAGCGCCAATAATAATGCTTCGTCCACCACTCTGGTCCTTCGGAAAAGCCTGTTCTTTTATGGGAACTTAAAGAGAACGTTCACATTTGCATTTATCAGATTAGCATTTGCAAGCAGCAATATCAAACAACTTTCTACACTCAGCTAAAAAACTATTAACTTTTTGCGGGACAGTCTCGCTCTGTTTTCTATTACCGCATTTCTTAAGGTTTTGATATTTATTGCGAAAGGATCGAATCATTTGAAGAATTCTTTCTCTAGGAAAAATTGGAATTGAGGCACGATTCCAAATCAACTCTAATCTATCGGCCATGATTACAGAAATTTCTCTGGCTGTCGATTCTTAGATTTCTTATCATGTTTCAAGTTATTCCGTAGAAACAAATGAAACTGCAAAATTTCTTTGCATGTGGGCAACATATTATCACTTATCTGCTTTGGTTTTCCAAGAATCAGGTCTTCAACATCACCTCTAGTTTTCACATTCAAATTCATGCTGAAATGCAGCATCAAAGCAGGGAGAAAATGCTGTGTTGCCTTCTAAATAAATTCACTTTTATCTAAACAGCTTTTTATGTCTAGAAATAGAATTCACAAATACACAAAACGAGTTGCGAGATGATCTCACAGCAATAATTTCGGTTGGCTGGTATTGAGACCCTTAGCCAGGAGGCTGTCAGCAATAATTTCTTTTCTAAAGTAAATATATTGCGCTGTGAAAAATACCATCACCGCCACCTGGTTCTGATTAAAAGGGAAAATTTCGCTTTGTTTGTTCTTATTTGTTCTTTACACGGGACCCTCAATATATAGTTTAATACTTTATTTAAGTATACTTGTTTGTAAATGAACAAATGAAAAGTTTCTCCTTCAAGCAATTTTTTGTTTAAAAAATGATTTTTCTTTTCTTTTTTGACCTTTATTGTTCGCTTTAGTGGACCCTCAAGCTATTTCCCGACAATTCTAAAATTTTGAACAGTCATTGAACAGCATGTAATCCAACTATTTTTTGCTATTGTATATTATAAATCATAGTTTTCTGTATTTTATAAATAATATTAAAATACTCCGTTTTTCGAATTTCTGTGACATTTTGGTGCAATAGTGGATACTCAAGATATATTTCAAAAATTTTGAAATTCTGCATTTTTCTTACTCAATACAAAACACAACTTTTGGCCGCTATTGGATTTTCAAATTAAAAAAAAATTTTTTTTCACTGCACCCTAGTATGCATTCCTGGTCTACACTTTTCAGCGTTCAGTTGATAACGCTTAAGTTAAGAGTGCTTTAACATGTACGTAATTTTCAGGTAATACTTCGGGTTCTCTCATAATTAACTCTATAATTCCACTTGGCAGAATGCCAATCAAACACGCCATCCAGAGCGATGGTTCCATATTAACTCTCTTCATAACTCTTTCAAAGTGCACTAGAAACAAACCAACATCATTTTTTGAATCAAAATGCCGTAAGTGATTTTGCCCATCAATTTTTGGTTTGAATGATAAATCACTAGTAGACCTAGACACAGACCACAGTGTTGGCTTCCATTTCTAATTTTTTCATCGCCAATTCATGCTGTCGTCTAGATTCGCCTTCAGCTGCTTTATGCGGTCGCCTCAATTCAGTTAACTTTTTTCATAACTCTTACAAAGTGCACTAGAAACAAACCAACATCATTTTTTGAATCAAAATGCCATAAGTGATTTTGCCCATCAATTTTTGGTTTGAATGATAAATCACTAGTAGACACAGACCACAGTGTTGGCTTCCATTTCTAATTTTTTCATCGCCAATTCATGCTGTCGTCTAGATTCGCCTTCAGTTGCTTCATGCTGTCGCCTCAATTCAGCTTCTTCTCTTTCAGCTGCTTTTTGTCTATCAGCATTCAAAATAAAAATCATACCTTGTATTAACTCATCATCAATTTCTTACTTTTCCTAATTAATTTTTCAAATCTACAATTCCGTCGGACGGTTTCCCCTAATTCATAGGCGATGAACTGCAAATCACGTTTCCGTAATTTTTTTAAAACTGTCATTATAAATCCCACTTCTGAAATTTAAAACAAGACATGAAACGAAGGATCTTTATTTTAAAACGTATCCATACAACTTATATCAAGAGAACTAACTTAATTTTTAACAGTTTATAGAATATACACACGTGTATATTCTATAAACTGTTACTTGCTCCAAATTGGAGCAATGTATAAATTCATAACCGCGTGTGATATAAAGACATAGTCTAAATACATTTTCTAGTGATTTTTTACACGTGTCTCGCAAAATTTGGTTTTGGTAGAAACCATAGAGATGGTGCCAAATCTGTTCTCTGTCCGAGGGCTCCAAAATCTTTAGTTACGAATCTATTTTTATTTTCGGATCTCCCTACTGTCCCTGTGGTATATATGTGTACCAGGAGAGGGCAGTTTACGTCATCAAATGTGTCGATTAGAGCTATTTGCGCTCTTCCTGTAATTTCCCGCACGCGATCCTCGTCTTTTTCAGCGATCCTCGTCAGAAGCTGAGGGGCTTTTGAATGTTGGCTTCCCTTGGAATCGCCCCAACAGGACTTTCAGAATCACTTATTTAAAGTGAATGTACACAGGGGCGGCAAATAGGGGGCGCGGTCGCAACCCCTAATTTCAGAAACATTTTATTTATTCAATATTCTGGATTTTAATATATCAAATCTCGCACTCCCAAATGTAAAACTGAAATGTCGCCCTGTATGTTCACCGCATTTACAGGATGGGCATTAGAGGTATTTTGGGAATCGAACTTGCGACATTTTGGTTAAGGATCTGTGGTATTATCGTTAACCCTTAAATAAATACCGATATAGATCTGCATGGTATATTTAAAACCTCATATCTCTTTATGTAGCAACCTTTGCATAGTGTTTTTTTTAAATTTTACCAAAACTATTTTATTGTTTCGAATGCAACTATAATCTTTGACAGTTTATTTCTTTCTCTGTGACAATTTTCATTGTTGGCGCGCTGAGTACAATTTCACTTCAACGGGTATTACGAATTGCGATTATTTATATACTTAGTCAACGTCAATTTGTTCACTGAGGTTTTTGTAATTTTAAAAATGTGGGCTAGTTGAAATGTTGTGAAATGCATAAATATATGCAATTCTACGCTATGTACGAATGTCACAACTTAAAAAACAAAGAAAAAATTGAAAGTTCGTATAAAATTTGCATTTTTAATCCCAACCCTTTTAAATAAAGTTCGCGAAACAATAGTTTTTATTTAAATATTGGACATAAAGTGTTTTCTTTTTTTAGTATATATGAAAATGCTATTTCACCGGCCATCCCAAAGTTCTTTTGTTTTAGAGTAAAGAGGGGGGGTGTGACTTTGGTGAAATTCGAAAGTGTATGGAGTAGGGGGTAAGCCATCTTAAGAAAACTTTTAGTATTTGGCTTGCTTTCTTTTTATTTTATTATTATTATTATTATTTTAATTTTACAATGTTTGAACACAGGCGAATAATATATAGAATGTAAGCCATTTATTATATTTTGAGAATTCACAATTCTGCTAAATTATCATATTAATCACGGAAATTAACCGCATTAAATATAAAAGAATTGCATTTGGCCGGTCGAAATCACAGGTGAAGTTCGCGAGTTTCAGTAAGTTCGTCCAGATAAAATAATTAGAACGGGGAGGATCTTTTCACAAAGACAAAACGGTCGGGGTATCCTGGAAGCCATAACCGCAGGTAAACCGAAAACAAAGAGGGCTTCCTGCTACTCTTGCTCCTCAAAGAAACTCACAAAATACTTGATTAAGATTATTATATCCTAGAAAAATATTTAAAAGTAATACGATAATGAATGTTTTATCCGAACTTTTTATTATTTATTATATCGATTATTCTATTTAGAAATGATACAATCCTCTAATTGAGATTTTTTAAAACAAAATGTTTTATATAATTTTTTCGAGGGTAGGTTGAAAAATAATGCCCACATGCTTGTAGAACACGAATGAAATGACATTTAGAAGTGCTCTAAGCGGTATGGGGAAGTAACAGCCCCCTCTATAAGCATGTACAGTTTGAAGGCGTTCCTTTCATCCAGTGTATTTTAAAGCGGAAGTATAACTGCGTTAGATCTGCCTATCCTCAGCCCATTAAATAAATGAAGTTAGCAGAAGTTTAACCTAGTAATGACCTTCCAAATAAGGGAATAATTTTATCAGTATGTATTTTTAGAGGAGAAAAATCTGTGTTTAAACTCACATTTTAACGCACATTTTGTTTTTGAAGGCTCTAAAAATTTATGGAAACTTATTATTGTATGTATGTAAACTTGTTAAGTAGTATGTTTGCATATGGGAAAGGGGTTGGATTGTTAGAAACTCGAAATATATACTCATGAACATTAGCATTCATTGAAAAATTGAATTGTATGTGTATATTTCTCTCTATTACCCCCCCCCCCCTAGCCCTCCCAAAATAAATAAATAAATTTTTTATTTTGAGGGGCATTTTTTCCGTACACCAATTGACCTGGAGAAATTGATTTGCATAGTGTTAGCTCAAATTCGCTCTTACTAAATCAAGAAAAGTTCGTAAAAGTTGTGTTTTATTTTATCATCGCGTAAAATCTAGACATTAGCGCACCCGAGGGGAGGAAGGATTAAAATAAATCTTTCCTAAATCTAATACGTGACGTGGAAAGTTTTAGTTTAATTTACATCTAATTAGCATTAGTAATCCCATTAACTAATTAATTCGCCCTAAAATAAATTATAATATAATCAGTACAATTTATTTTCACAGATAATTAATCTGTTCTACTCTAATATGGGGGTATACTTCTCCCTCACAAAAAAAAGAGCCTTCTGGGTGCGTCACTCAACTAAGGGCCCGCTGGTAACATTTGCTACAGGCCCCGCGGCTGTCTTAATCCGGCACTGCTCAGCAAATACAGTGCTTGGAGTGATGCCACTTTTCGAAGCTTGACGTAAACATGGCCATTCGCCTCCACAGCTTATTGCTCCAGTCCCCATTCAAGGAGACAGGAAATCGGGGAAATCACTTTTATAAACAGCGCCATCCTTGCCCGTATTTTTATGTCAGAAACAAGGAGCATGTCACAAGGAAGATTTCTAAATTTAAAAACTGGAATATTTCTTTCTCTAAGTACACGATCTTTCGTCTGCTGTGCTCAGTCGTCATGGTAACTGTTTCCATAGAAACGACATTTTCTTTATCACCTGATACAACGGATACCTGTACTTAAGCAGACTAAACGCAAATATAACCACTGATTGGAATGTGTACATTAGAAAAGAGAGAAAGGGAAATCTTTTGTTTACTGTTACGTAATTCTTAGACACTTATGTCAGTAAATTAAGAGGAAATGAACCGGCATTGAGAAATTATTACAGAAATAAATATTTCTCAAGCAGAACTTACTTATTAGAGAAATATCGTAGCCATCAGGTTTAAACTATCGAATTGAGCACGTGCCATCATCACACGTGCCACAAATCCTTTCATAGTATGGATTTTTGAAATTATGAGTTCGTAAAATTTTCAGCCAGCAGTTTACAATTTCATTAGGTTTATCTAATCTCATATTTCATGTGTACACATATATGGACTTTTGAGTTTTGGAGTACTGTATTTTAAAAGTGACAGCTAACAGTTTAAAAAATATACATAATTCATCCCGAATTTCCCCCTTCTTTTTATCAATAAATATTCACATCAGACATAATTATTAAACATGGGATTCTGGGAGCGTAAACTAAGTTGAGAGATTATCGGATTTATCCCCTTCCTTCCGCCTTTTTTAAAAAGCTTGGACCCAAGAAAAAGATGCAGCTGCGGTGAAAATTCAACTTTCATCAATGCTGCGTTTTCTTAGCATTGGTGTTTTAATACCCCCTGAATACATTCAGGGGGTATTAAAACACCAATGATAGGATATCATCTATCTTTCAAGATAGATGATTCCAGAAAAAAGCAGGCAAATTAAACGAAGAGTAGTGTTTATATTTTTTTACATCACTTGTAACAAAAACGCAAGAAAGTATTACACCAGGGTATTTAATTTGAGATATCAACAGGAACATAAAATCTCCTAAATTCGGATATGTAAATTAAGGAGAAAAAAAGTCTCAATATTGAGTATGATCACTCCAAATAAGAATATAGGCATGACGCCGATGCCTTATGGTGACGACGTTGTCAATGAGCTACCAGCAACACGCCTCTTGAAAGCGACACATTTGCTCAATGGGATTAAAGCTGAGAAATCGTTCAGCATATTCCATAAGTCCCATTTGCATTTTGTTCGGCTGTTATTCGCCGAACAGCAAGTTACAAATACCAATTGTTTACGAATAACTTACATTTTAACTTGCTATGCATAAAATTTGTATAAGGAGCCATCTCAATATTTAAAGCTGCACCAACTTTACTTTTTCCAATGGCAGCACCTAGATTTCACTTCACTTTTGAAAAAGTTGCATTTAAACACAGCATTTTAATTCTAGATACCAATTTGCAATTTATTTGGACTAAAAATGAATGAATTGTGCGCTTCCAAAATTCCTCTCCCCCCAATTAAAATATTTTTTCACACTTCAATTCGTATCTCATTTAAAATTGGTATTGAGAAGCAGTTTTTTATTTGTAAGATAGAACTAAACGGCCCACAAATAATTTACTATTGATATAATTTTTTTAACAAAATATTGATATGAATTATGAATTGTTAAAGTAATATTCGAAAAAAAATATGAATAACGACCTAGCCAAATTTCGATGGAAATAGATGCAGAAAATAATTTTACATGGCTGTGCAAAATTTCAAATTTTTAGTTCAGTAGTTGATTTTATTAACTAAAATTCCTTATTTAGATGAGTTAAGGGCGTGTATCAATGATAAAGTGATAAATTTCCGAAAGTTATCTTAGAAATGCTTATTCATTTCATATAAATTAGATTTATTACGCACAAAAGTAGAAAATGTTTCAGTCATTAAAATAGCAAAATTTTGAAGTAAATGAATTACAGATTTGTAAAATTTGATGGTGCTTTAGTTTTAGTCATGTTAATTTCGCTACTCAGATTTGTAACCGTTTTTTTATAATATAACATTTAAGAAACCTTTCTCTTTGCTAATATTACATGAAAATTATCATTACTTATTTCCCTATTTTACATGAAATCATTCTTCAATTTCGGCTGTTGATAACTTTGATGCCCATATTGATCAGGTGAGCAGAGGAGAGCCTCTCACTCTTAGCAAAGTTCCTGTCAACATCTTACCTGTCTAAAACAACCTTCTAAATACCCAATAAACATTTCAGCATAAATTAGAATGTTTGAATATGTATTTGCAAAAATTTTACAAGAAATGCAAGGTCATTTAGATAAATACCACTGCCTTATTATTTAAAGATCCATCATACCATAATTGAAGTAAGCTAGCTATATTAACATGAAAAATCTCGATATATTGGTAAAACTCTAAAATATTCAATGGTTTATTACAACAGCATAACAACAATTTTGCATTCTGTAATATTATGATACACATTTTAATGCAAATATTGTAAAACAGCAAGCTTAAAGGTCAGGTTGTTAAAACACCGCCTGGTAAATTATAAATAGGAAAGTCTTTTTATTGCAAATAAATTATAAGTAAGGTACTCCAGTTAAATTGAAACTGCAATTTTAGATTAATATTTTCAAATCATAATGTAAATAACAGCTAACGTAAATAATCAGAATTCCTATTTTAAATATTAAATTTGTCAAGGAATAAAAATTATTTTAAAAGTAGGGTTATAAGTTTGTTTATAACACAATAACCGCATAATGCATTGCTTTAATAGTTTTGAAAATTCGCGCAGGTTTAAAAGTTTGTTTATAACACAATAACCTTATAATGCATTGCTTTAATAGTTTTGAAAATTCAAGTATTAAATTGCCTATTTGAAATTAGACGAAATGATGAATGACATTTTTATATTCTCATTAAAAAAAACTAAGACTAAAAAAATTTCCTTATAAATAATATTTCCTTTAATTATTGCGAGCGAAGTTGATATAAGGTGAAAAAATCGAAACCTCCACATACCGTTCTCGATTTGGAGATAAACCCTTAAAATCGTACAAAAAATAATTCGCAATATCTCCCGAAATTATCTTAGAAAATTTGTGAAAATGTATATCTAGTGTAGCTTGAAGGTTTCCTTTCGTTTAATATACGGGATCAAAAATACTTAAGTGAAAATACGGGTTGTTATTGAAAAAAATCGAAGTTAATGCACTATTAACTTAAGGGAAGACGACCCCTTATGAAAATTTTAAGAATAGGAAATTAAAGAATGCATTATTTGCCAACGAATGGTATACTATATAACTTTGCTGTACGACGCACGAAGGCCGAATGAAAAGCAAATGGGCCTTTTTTTTCCCGGAGCTGTACGCCTCACCATGGCACAGTGGTTATATAACTGAAAATGGTAGACGGCCGAAGTGTGAAAGTTCCGGGTTCGGGTCCCATCGTGCGGTTGTCGATCTAACGGTTTGGAGTTTTGGTAAGTTTTCTCCAGATGTTACGTGAGTACGCGTTAGAACCCCTTAGAAAGCCCTCCTACCAAGGCATCCCTCACCTTAGGCAGATAACCCTAGCGCAGGTTTGCCTTAATCAATCACACCGGGGCTGTACATTTACCAAAGTAACGGTACCTTTCTTTTGCCAAGTAGAAAATAAAAGGCCTTTTTGTTCGAATATTTTTATTTATTTATTTATTTTTCGCACTGTACATGCTTACATTTTATGTGATGTTACAAAATAGTCAAACCGCATCTAGTGAATCGAAATCTATAAAAATGTAAGCTGTCTTAACAGTAAGATATAGCTTCTATTTCAAAATGAATTCAATCCAAAGTAAAAGTAGAATTTAAATTTTAAAAAAAATGAAGAAAATCTGAAACCGTTTCAGATTTTAAATACGCACCAAAGTGCTATATATTAAAAGCGTATCATAATTTATGCGTCGTCCCTAATTTCTTCCTTATTCCATAAAGTTGGAAAGTATATCATTGTTCATGAGTGAGCAGTATTTTTCTTCCTTATTTTATAAAAACCATCTTTGGAATCGAAATCTATCTTAAAATCGCCTACTAAAACTATTTTACAATCTTCGCCAAGTATATTACAACTATACTTCACAGTTTTAAATATTGTTTCGAATGTGCATCATAATCCATGAGTCTTTTTGGATTGATTTATACTTTAACGCCACAACTCTCGCCAAGGTGACGATCATTAAACATATAGAGTAACCATGACGATTTTTTGTATTTATGTGGCAATCGTAATTTAGAATTAAAATGGCGATTTGGAACAACCTGTAAGTATAGCACTCCGTTACATTTTTATTTATTTTGGGTTTCCAATTAATGTAGTTTTAATAATTAAGTGACTTCAAATTCTTTAACTAGTGCGTTTATCACTAATTTGTTCACTTTAGTTTTTATGTAGATGTTTAGGGAGCGTTGAAACTTGTGCATAACTCCTTGAGACCCATGACTTCCAAGCTCGCCAAAGGGCGGGGAATTTTTAGGTTTACGAAAGTAGGGGCGTCAAAATAGGAATCAACTCTTTCTTGAACCATAAAGGAATCCACATGATTGGAAATCCAAATCTATCTTAACCTACGCCTAAATATACTGTTTTAAAATCTTCACCAGGCATATTCGAACTACAGGCATATTCCAAATATATCTCGTGGACATTTTAAATACTGTTTGGAATGAGCATCATAATCCATGAGTGTATCCCGTGTTTTCCTTCTTTGTTCCATAAAACACTTCTTCGGAATAGAAATCTATATTAAAATCGCCTACCAAAACTGTTTAACAATTTTCGCCAGGCATAGTCAAACTACACTTCGCCTTTATAAATACCATTTGGAAAGTGTATCATAATCTATGATGTGTACCGTATTTGTTTTCACTATTCTATAAAACACTTCTTCGTAATTAAAATCTATATTTAAATCGTCTACTAAAACTATTTTACAATATTCGCCAGGCGTTTTCTAACTACGCTTGGCGAAGTATAACGCCTACTCAAAATATATTTATAATAAATTGTCGCATTTTGGCACCCAGTTTAGCGATCATTTATCAAAAATTGCAAACCTTGTGCGACTTTCAACATTTTATTAACGCTCCCCCCCCCCCTCCACGTTATCTGGCAAACACATTTCAAAAGTGACTCGACGCGAAAATTGTACCAAAATCGTGTCTACACAAAAAAAGCAAGGTTGAAATTAATAGCACTCTGGTGCTAAAAAAAAAAAAAAAAAAAAAAGTATGAAAGACAAACAGGGTTGACACATGGATAATGATGCTCTTTCAAAATAATTTTATAAGGTAGACAAATAGAGCCGACACATAGATTATGATGCATTATCCAATATAATGGGGTAAGGAAGATAAACACTCATGGACTACGATGCACTTTTCAACTTAATGAAACAACGCCGACCGAGTTGTATGGTGGTTAAAGCACCGTACTACGGTTTCGGGTTCAACTACCGGGGTTCGATCCCTGACTGGGCGTGGTTGTCATGTCCGCCCCTTTATAGGGAGCGACGTTGGTCCACCTACTAGGTGACCCCATAATAAAGTGGCCAACACCTTCGAGCCGTTGTAAGGGACAACGCCTAATCGGCAAAGTACCCGCCCGTTAGGAAAAAGGGGGAAAAAAAAACTTAATGAAACAAAAAGAGAAACAGGGCTGACACATGAATAATGATGCGCTTTTAAATATGATGGAATTTGATAAAAAAGAATTTAAAATCAAGCTTTTTACTCAAAGATGGACTAAAAGGTATAAAGTAATTATTGAGAAAATTTACAAGCGCAAACACTTGTTGTAATCGCATAAACCCATCCTAGTTTATCGATCTTCGACGGAGGTTTTGAGAAAATTCATCAATTGTTACCTTTTTTAATGTAAGATAAATAATTTTTAAAAGCTTGGAAACTGGGGGAAATGATTTTCTTCGCAGCCGCGAGCAAAATCTACCGCTTCTGATTAAAAAATTCGTCAAAAATTAAGTATTTCATTTTTTTTTCGTTCTTTTTTTAAATGATTCAGGAAATTGCACATCCTATTCAATAAAATTTTCAAATAGGTAGAGTGTATATTTAAATTTTTTTTTTTTTTTTTTTTTTTTTTTGTCACGATGTAAACAAATTGAAGGCAATAATTGATCATTCTTCCAAAAAATCACTAAAGATTAAATTTTAATCTCGATAACGGAACTGATTTCATGTTTTTCAGAATCAAAAGAACTTTGCAAAGATAAAAATGTCTTAATAACAATTAGGAATATACGAGCTGATAAGTGTGGAAAAACACGACTTTTGGAACAAAATATTCAATATTAAAAAAAGAAAGAAAAATGAGTATCGAAAAACTAAAAACAGCAGTACACAGTGTCCGGAGTTACACTTGTACGCAAAATTTCAGATCGATACCGACGGTAGAAAATGTGTCAAATTATTTCGTCTACAAATTTCGAACTAAAATGGCAAACGCAGACCAAGCTAGTAAAAAACTTCTAATAAGGAAGACAAATAGTGGTGACAAATAAATTATGGTGCACATTCCAACGTAATGAAGCGACTTTCAAGAAGACAAATAGGGCCAACGCATGGATAATGATTCACTTTTCAACATAATGAAGCAAGAAAGACAAGTAGGGCCGACACATGGGTTATGACACGCTCTTAATATATAGCACTTTAATGCGTATTTAAAATATGAAAATGTTTCAGATTCTTTCTTTCTTTTAAGCAGATTTCAATTAAGAAAATTATTTGTAAAACACCCTCTCCCAGGGAAAAAAAGATTTTTCGTTTTCTTTCTTTTTCTTTGTTTTTAAGAGGGTATTTTTTAATGAAAACTTTTTTTTTTGTGTGTGTGTATTTGGTTATATTTAGCGAAAACAATTTCGGATGAGGAAACAAATTCGCCTTTACGAAGTGAGAGAGACTGTCTCTGACAAAAAAATGTACCTTTCATTTATCAGATTCATTCAGGTTTGAAAGCATAAATCCAATAGGTACATTATTCGCTTGCTTGGTGCTAATTTTTCGGGGAAAATTACATATTTTTGCTTAGAACTTTATCCTGCATTATTAGAAGGAATTGATTTTTAACTTATCATTTTCTTCTAGAGATGTTCTTTACATTTTCTAAAATGCAGTTCCAGTACAGAGCTAAAATATATTAGAATGCAGTTACTTCTAATGTTGACAACATGCAAATCAAAACATGAAATGATGCATGTTTAAGTGGGTATTGATACGGAACTAAATATATTAGAATGCAGTTACTTCTAATGTTGACAACACGCAAATCAAAATATGAAATGATGCATGTTTAAGTGGGTATTGATACGGAACTGTCCAATAAAATATCTTTTCTATAAATTACAAAACTGTTCTCTTTACCATTATGACCTTGGATCGAGTTTCATTATTTTCTGATGTCATGCAGTTGTCTAGACAACGAAATGTGCTCATATGAAATTAAATAACGGATTTTTCCTGATATATTTTCTGTTAATTTCAGTTCGCGTTTTTTCTCCCTGAATTACAGGCCCGGTCAGTTCCCGACTATAGGCTTGAACGCTACGAGGACCGGAGATGTTGGTCATTTTATTATTATTTTTTTTTCTATTATGCCCTCTGATAACCGCATACAGTGCCAGATCCCCAACATTCCCACAGATAGGGAGGGGAAAGCTAATTTCTCTCATTCATTTTCAAAAGTTACACTTTTCAAATTTGTATACTACCCCCATACAAAAAAAAAAAACGAAAAAAAAAATAAAATTCCCGATTAGTAAAATATGCCCGATACACTTAAGAGATGATGGACAAAATTTCAGCCTTTCATCGTAAAACGTCTCAGAGATATCTTAAAACAAAGGTGATTGGGACTGTACATGAATTAATGTGAACGTTGATTGCTAGCTTGCAAAAAATAATTTTCTTTCGTAATTTCATTCGATCATCCGGCGGTTTTTTTTTCCTTCGTGAACCACTGAAAAGGGGTTTAAGTCAGCATATATTTATCTTTATATCTCTGACAGTTTTTAAGATATAATTCTCAAATTTTGTACATGACCTCACTAGAGTAAGGAGCACATTTTATTAACTGCGAAATTTTTCTTTCGGGCGTTGTATACAAATTATGCAACTTTTCGATTGCGACTTTTTGAAAACTGACGAGAGGAATTCTTTCTTAAGATAGTCCTTTTTCCTACCTTATTTTGAACTTTTTTTTTTTTCAATTTACATTTCCCACTTATCTCTAATATATGAAGAATCAAAGATTGTTACCACCTTTTTGGGACATCCTGTATATATATATATATATATAGTAGAATTTTATGTAAAAATAGACAAAAATACAGTTGTATATATATATATATATACATCCTTTTTCTGTAAGCGTGGATACATATATTTATTAAAAAATAGCTTCATTAGCTGGGCTCGAAGTAAGATTCTGAAACTGTCTACAAATAATGTTGTGAGCTTTTATCAGCTGGCAAGAAAGGCTATTTATATAAAAACAGCTCACGGCAAAATCTTTGATTTTCTCCATAGCGATATATTGCAGTTGCAATTTTTTTGCTTAACTTGAAAAAAAAATCAATAATATAATGGGAATGACAAAAAGTAAATAAATTAATAAATGTTGCTTCACTTTTCTTGTAAGCTCTGTGCAATTTCATATGTAACTTTAAAATATCTTATGGATATTAGTAATTCATAGAGTCGGATCCACATGGTGTGATATCTATACAGGGTGCCCCATAAACACTGACCAAAGCTTTTATTCCTTAAATATTGATCATAGACGTGCACAATAAATTACAAACTAGCGTAAAGAATTTTCAGAATTTCATGATTTGTATAAATACATACTTTTGCAATTATTAGTATTGTATTGTCCTTTACCAACTTTGTTTAAACATATTTCAGAGACATTTTATGATGAAGGGCTAAAATTTTGTACATCGCCAAACTAATGTGTTGGGCACATTTTACAAATTATTAATTTTTTGTACGGGGGCTGTATAATAATTTAAATTTTGTACTGAGTTAGATTTAATTTCCTGAAATTTTCAATCGATACCATACAGTTCTGTATATCTTTTTACGTAACTTTGCAATTCCAGAGAAAATCGTCCAAAACTCCAGGCCGTTAGATCGACAGCCGCGTGATAGGCCCGAAACCAGGACCTTCACACTTCAGCCATTTACCATGTTCAGTATCTTATACACTCGGTAATGGTGGGGGCCCCTAAAAATTCATGAAGGAATAGGGCCGAACTAAAATACCACTAATAACCCTTTAATGACCGTGTTAATCTAAACCCCATAGTTGCGCACGCTAAATCTGTGGGGTCGTTTATAATAATTTTTAGCTAGTCTGCGTTACTAATACTGAAAAATGTCAGAAACTGAGTCTCTTTGCTCTGGAAGTTGGCCAAGAATTTTGTTAATAGTTTCAGAGTAGTTTAGTTAGTTATGAAGACAAATAAATATTTTGTTAACAAATCTGACCTTTAAAATTCGGAAAAAAGTTCACAATGGAAGGGGAATGAAAATACATAACGCCGAAACCAACCCTTCACCATGCGGAAAATATACGTATGATTCAGACACCATTAAAACCTCAGATCATTAGAACATCGATAGTCGCATATTCCATTTTAACACAAAAGTCAATATTTAAATCCACAAACTTGAACAGAACGAAAACGAAAAAATATATTATTGTAATATATACCCGAAAAGTGTTTTTTCCCCCCTGTACCGGAGACCCGGATTTTTAATCAGATCTCATCAGACACCCATCTTTCAAAAAAGTTCGATCGCCAGCTCATTTGTTTGATAAAATCATTTTAAAAATAAGCTCGCACACAGCATTTGAGCAGTACATGACCCTCGAAATCACGAAAAGAATGCGAACAGAAGTCATGAATACTGTTCGAATAGCATTCATGATTTGTTTTTCCAATACAGGAGGCCAGGAGGCATATTACCAAACCTTACATTCATTCGGAACCGCATTTTCGGAACACGGAGTGGAGATCCCTGATTGGTTAGCTCACTAACATCATGCCTGCCCACCGAATTTGAAAACTGGCAAGTCTATACGGAAAACACTTATATATTAAAATGATTAATTATCATGAGATGAAATACCAGCGAAATAAACATATAGGCAGCTTGAAGTAGTTTTAGATGATACCCAATAAAAGAATATACGATTTAAATTACGAATCTTATTTTAAACCTTATTTTCCACTGGTGCTGACATCTGTTATTACATAAGTAGACTTATATGACACGTTAAGTACACTTTTCATAGACGATTTTTCAGAAAAAAAAAAAAAAATCTCTAGGCTGTTTTCAATATGTGTCTATAAAGTTTAATTTAATTAAAATTATTATAAACTGAAATGATTCGCATAATACAATTATTCAAAATTTATTTAGTAGATTTTTTTCCATAAAAGTAAAAGAAAATATTTTTTGAAAAATTATGAATATCATTTCTTGAATAATGGTATGTACTCTAAATATTAATAAATGACTTAAGTTACAACTAGATGCATCAGATTTAATTAATTAATAAAAAAAGGAATTTAAATGATTCATTGCATTTTTTGTTTGCAGTTATTTAGTTGTAGTGTGGATATTTAAAAAAATTTACAATTAAAAAAAAACGTTTAACCGCTGTGTGTGTATTAAGTATAATGTTGGATTTCAAGTATATTTCACTGTTTGAATTATTTTAATTTACATTGCGACTTTTTTAAAATTTATATTCATGCTTTTTGCTTGTGATTTTTATTTAATGAGGTTCTTAATATAATTTCATATATTCCAAGATGTTTTTGTTTTTTCTTGAATTCTTGAGGGCATGTATTTTAATTCTTTATTTTTGAATCATGAATTACGATTTTATTAAAAAGCAGTTTAGCTTTATTGCTTTTTTTTTCATTTATTGCTGAAGGTGTTGGTTAACACTTTAAAAGCACTTTAAGCCTCATTGTCTGCCTAAATAATGACGCAACATTTTTTTACAAATTAGATTTCTCTCCATGTGTTGATTAGGGATTATTCCTGATATTTTTCTAATGTACATTTGTCCGTATTTCTATAATTCTATAATTTTGATGGATATGTTCATTCTAGTTCATAAATTTTATATATATATATATATATATATATATATATATATATATATATATAGTAAAATGCCTCTGAGATATCAACTCTCTTAACGACCATTATTTTTTGTTGAAAAGCATTTTCTGCCATAGACAGTTTTAAATTTAGATTATAAATTGCAGTTTTATACAAAGAGCTCTCCAAATTGTTTTCCTCTCTTCATGACTTTATTCAGAAATTATTAGAAGAATTTCTTTTTGATTTGGTCTATGGCAGAAAATGCTTTTCGACAAAACATGATGATCGTTAAGAGAGTTGATATCTCAGAGACATTTCACTGGATATATATATATAATTTATGTACTAGAGTCAACATATCATTTTAAAAATTATAGAAATACGGACAAATTCACTTTAGAAAAATATCAGGAATAATCCCAAATCAACACTGAAAAAGAGATACAAGGAGAGAAATCTAATTTATAAAAAAGAAGTTGTGTCAGTAATTAGACAGACAATGAGGCTTAAAGTAGTTTTAAAGTGTTAACCAACACCTTCAGCAATAAATGAAAAAAAGCATTAAAGCTAAAATGCTTTTTAATAAAATCGTAATTCATTATTCAAAAATAAAGAATTAAAATACATGCCCTCAAGAATTCAAGAAAAAACAAAAACATCTTGGAATATATGAAATTATGTTAAGAACCTCATTAAATGAAAACCACAAACAAAAAACCTCAATGTAAATTTTTAAAAAGTCGTAATGTAAATTTAAAAAATTCAATCAGTGAAATATACTTGAAATCCAACATCATACTTAATACACACACAGTGGTTAAATGTTTTTTAAATCGTAAAAATTTTAAAATATCCACACTACCACTAAATAACTGCAAACAAAAAATACAATTATTACACAAAATTAAATAATCATTGAAAAAATATGAAATTAAATAATCATTGAATTATTTAAATTCCTTTTTTTATTAATTAATTAAATTTCATGCATCTAGTATAGTCATTTATTAATATTTAGAGTACATACCCATTATTCAAGAAATGATATTCATAATTTTTCAAAAAATATTTTCTTCTACTTTTATGGAAAAAATTCTACTAAATAAATTTTGAATAATTGTATTATGCGAATCATTTCAGTTTATAATAATTTTAATTAAATTAAACTTTATAGACACACATTGAAAACAGACTAGAGATTTTTTTAAATTTCTGAAAAATCGTCTATGAAAAGTGTACTTATATAATAACAGATGTCAGCACCAGTGGAAAATAAGGTTTAAAATAAGATTCGTAATGCACTCGTAATTTAAATCGTATATTCTTTTATTGCGTATCATCTAAAACTACTTCAAACTGCCTATATGTTTATTTCGCTGGTATTTCATCTCATAATAATTAATCATTTTAATACATAAGTATTTTTCCGTACAGACTCGCCAGTTTTCAAATTCGGTGGGCAGGCATGACGTCAGTGAGCTAACCAATCAGGGATCTCCACTCCGGGTTCCGAAAATGCGGTTCCGAATCAATGTAAGGTTTGGTAATATGCGGCCAGCATCGTATCTAGAGAAGCTCCCCCCCCCCCCGCGCAAAAAAACCCCTGACCCTTTACTTAGATCATAATTTGGTAATTAGCTTACAGTTGAAACTTAGTTAACAATTTGATGCACAGCCCTCCTCCCGAAATAAAATAATGACTACGCCCCTGCAGGAGGCCCGGGTTTTAACCAGAGCTCCGACATTGACATCCGCCGAAGGACCCTATCATAATTATTTATACCCACTGAATTCTGGAAAGTTCAATCATCAATTCATTCGAGCTAACGCATTTTTGAAAAGCTCATATTAGATCGCTCAGAACATGGCATTCGCATAGCATACGGCATTCAAATAGTGAAACGATTGATCGCGGTAAATTGTGAATACAGTTTGAATTGTGCAACGATTAATTGCGAATACTATTCGAATCATGAAACGATTAATCGCGAATACTATTCACCATTCGATTAATCGATTATTGATACTATTTGAAACATTTACCCTATTTGAAACATTTGCCCTATTGTCGTAGCCCTATTTGAAATCAATCGATTTTGAAAATCATTCGAATCGCACATCTTTAGTTTGAGGGCTGTGTTTTCCTCTGGGTAGTCCTGGGATCCAAAGTTTTCTCTGATGAGAAAGATAAATGACATTTGTATAGAAATGGGTATCCTGAGCCGGGGAAAAAGACTCTTTTATAAATGAGGCTTTAGTTCTTAAAGATTTAGAGAAGCAGCAGTAGCAGTCAGTTTATATAATTTAAAGAAATCTTCGAAAATTTCTTTTTATCTCTGATATAGTAAAAAATATAAAGGGACTTTTGATTTAAGGCCTCCCTTAAAGGCGGGACCCAGGAGATTTATATCCGAGCACCCCACCCTGTGGCCAGCCCCGACTCCTAAAACGCTAAATATGCCTTTGAAAGGAAGCATTTAAGGCAGTTATGGGCAACCGCTGGCCCGCGGGCCGGATGTGTCCCGCCACGGCTTTTGATCTGGCCCGCGGAGCATATCAAAACCCCGTATAAAACCATTAGGGATGGACACGAGACGGGACAGAGATTTACAGCATTTTTGAGAGACGAGAGAGACATTTTTAACATTGCAGTATAGGGATTTTGCGAGACAAGACAAAGCCTTTCAACTACTTTGCGAGACGAGACAGGACTATTTTTCTTCTCGCGTCCATCCCTAAAGCCCATATAAACCGTTCAAAATCCCATATGAATCCCAATTATACGGCCCGCGACTTCGCTAACATCCTAAAGTTTGGCCCGCAACTTTTCAAAAGTTGCCTAAACCTGATTTAAGGTATCCACCTACGTCCGGGACAATTTTTTTTTAAAGTTTAAAGTTACAATTTAGTTTTTTTTCAGATAAATTGTAGACTAGAAAAAGAAAATTACCCAGAAAATTACTTATAACTGTCATGCATTTTGAGAAATTGAGTTTTTTAGATATTTTTATTAAAATTTTTCAAAACGGCTAACACTGTACACACGCACACACACACACACACACACACATACACACAGACACACACAGACACAGTTGTACTGAATGAATCAATTCTTTTTGACAGTGAGGTATGTAAGACAGTGATATTTGAAATGACGAAAAAACTAAGCGAAATTTTAATAGGAAAACAAAAGATGGCCAATTCCGTAGCTAAATATGCATTTTTTTTTTTTCAAATTTACTTCCTGTTTCCAAAAAAGCTTGCAACAGAAGCAAATAGTTATGTGAGAACAAATATTTTAGGTCATTTTTTAACCAATAATATTTTAAACATTCACTGAAAATTTTAATAAAAAATCTTCATGTGGAAGTTTTGGTGTTAGTAGTGAAAAGAAAATGCGGAAAACAAAATAAAGAGAAAAATGCATAAAGCTCTTAGCTGATGTTAGTTCAAAGCTGATGACGTGCTTTTAAATGGTTCAAAATTCCGTTCTAAACGCCGTAGGATAAGAAAGAAAATAGTTGTAGAAACAGTAGTAATGAAGAGCACACAAGATTTCCGAATAATTTTATTTAACTTTTTAGCCGAAATTTGATGTTTTCAATGTAGGCGGATACCTTAAAAGTTTTCTTATGAAATATAATGTAGGCTTTCAAAAGATAATTTAATAATGACGTTATGAGCTTTTTAAAGTCTTCTGTGAAAGTTGAGGATTAAAAGTAAAAAAAGCGGCATCGTTCCAAACTCGTGGGCGTCCCTACTCGGAAACATTTATGACACACTCTCCTTCCTTTTAAATACTAAATAGTTTAGGGTACATATGGGTAACCGCCGGGCCGCGGGCCGGATGTAGCCCGCCATGGCTTTTGATCCGGCCTGCGGAGCATATCAATACCCCGTGTAAAACCATTAGGGATGGTCGCGAGACGGGACAGAGATTTACAGCATTTTTGCGAGACGAGAGAGACATTTTTAACATTACAGAATAGGGATTTTGCGAGACGAGACAAAGCTTTTCAACCACTTTGCGAGACGAGACAGGACTATTTTTCTTCTCGCTATAACTCTTCTAACTATTTAGTATCCATCCCTAAACCCACATATAAACCATTCAAAATACCATATGAATCCCAATTATACGGCCCGCGACTTCGCTAACATCTTAAAGTTTGGCCCGCAACTTTTCAAAAATTGCCCATACCTGGTTTAGGGGATCTAAATCAAGTGGCTTTATTCCGAAAAATAAGAAGCATTTGTAGCTACAATATTGGAAATTATTTGAAGAAAATCTACTGTAACAAAAATGTAGTTCACTCTGCTAAATTTTGTCTGAATAATTTAAAAGTTCGCGCAAAAGTTCGCATTGATACAATATTACTACTACCTGTAAGTAATTCATCAAGTGTTTAACTAGAGTTGCTTTACTTATAAATTTTGAGCGACTTTTATAACTTACTGTAGTCAAGTAATAATAAAAAATCTGGAGTGACTCCACTCGACTTTCCGAACACTTCCGATTAAGATCATTACCAAGCATTTAAATAAATTTTAATCGATGAATAATTCAAACATATATACCAAATTGAAACTCAGTCGAATGCACCGTTTAAACTCTTGCGCACTTTAAAGAACTTCTCCCCATATGCCACTATGCCATAATATAAAAGAAATTTTTGTCGTAGCCCTATAGAAAAACTATAAGTCTTATACACACCAAAATCAATATCGGTCTTAAGATGGTGATTTATAACATATATACCCAATTTCAGCTCAATCGAAGGTACCGTTTAAACGCTAGCGCACTTTCAAGCATTTCCCCCCAATAGGCCAGAATGTAAAAGAAATCTTTGTCGTAGCCCTGTAGGAGAACTATAAGTCCTATACACACCAAAATCAATACCGGTCTTAGGATGGTGGTTTATAACATATATACCCAATTTGAGCTCAATCGAATGTATCGTTTAAACACTCGCGCACTTTCAAGAATTTCCCCCGATAGGCCATAATGTAAAAGAAATCTTTGTCGTAGCCCTGTAGAAAAACTATAAGTCTTATACACACCAAAATCAATATCGGTCTTAAGACAGCGGTTTATAACATATATACCCAATTTGAGCTCAATCGAATATACCGTTTAAACGCTAGCGCACTTTCAAGAATTTCCCCCATAGGCCATAATGTAAGAGAAATCTTTGTCGTAGCCCTGTAGAAAAACTATAAGTCCTATACACACCAAAATAAATACCGGTCTTGCGACGGTGGTTTATAACATATATACCCAATTTGAGCTCAATCGAATCTACCGTTTAAACGCTAGCGCACTTTTAAGAAATTCCCCCATAGGCCATAATGTAAAAGAAATCTTTGTCGTAGCCCTGTAGAAAAACTGTAAGTCCTATACACACCAAAATCAATACCGGTCTTGCAACGGTCGTTTATAACATATATACCCAATTTGAGCTCAATCGAATCTACCGTTTAAACGCTAGCGCACTTTCAAGAAATTCCCCCCCATAGGCCATAATGTAAAAGAAATCTTTGTCGTAGCCCTGTAGAAAAACTATAAGTCCTATACACACCAAAATCAATACCGGTCTTGCGACGGTGGTTTATGACATATATATCCAATTTGAGCTTAATCGAATGCTCCATTCAGGAGCTATCGTGTTCACTCACGTACACACACACACACACACACACACACACACACACACACATACACACATACATACATACATCTCGTAAAAATAGCATAAATGGATTCAGAAGCCCTCAAAACGTGTAAAAACACCAAAATCTCGAAGTCGAATTTTTTCATGATTATAATACTTTCCTTACATGGTACATGTTCGGAAAGTAAAAAGGGGATGAATAAGCATAAAACTACATTCTTCTAGCTTTTGTCTTAAAGCTTTTTCAGTTATGTCACAATGTCTAACCTTACAATCTCTTTCGGCTGGACTGTTGTGAGACGGCGTACGCTAAGGCAGCTGGTGCACGTAATATCTACTGTGGCTGTTATGTCCTCTAAGTTAAAACGATACCTCTAGGGGTGGTAGTCCAAGTGCTGGTCTCTCTGATCTGGAATTGGTTCAAAATTAGGAGACCCCGAGAAAAGTAAGCAAGCCTCCCACTGGGGCTGAATAAGATTTAAGACACTATTTTTTTTTAGGAGGAGGATCGGGGCTTCGCCGTTTTATATGAAGCATCTGGCGCGGTTAGTCAGAGGCCATCATAAACAACAACAAAAACAACAAGCTTTAATTTCGTGGAGAATAAATTTGATTGTAAAAATCTATTCGTATATGCCATTTATTTAAACAAAAACAAAAAATAGTAGTAACACTCATGACACAGCTCAAGGGCAGGTCTTTATAACTCAGTAATGACAATTAATAATCAGCTTTTTGTCTTTTAAATATCAACTAGCGCTAGATAATCCCATGTAGCACATGTAACATAGAACTTTTTATAAGAATGATGTAAATTAGTATTTGTAAAATCAAGCTCTTGTTTTGTTTGTGTAAGATGTATATCAGATTTGTGTGCTTGGCTCGAAACCCGCTCATAAATCCTTGTCATAAGGACAACACAAGGGGGTTGTCCTCCATGGGGGTCTTTCTAAGGTTTCGTAACCTGTATTTACGCTAAGTTTCGGAGAAAACGACGGAAAACTCCGAACGGTTAAGTCAACGGGCGCGCGATGAGACCCGAACCCGGAACCTTCGCACCACGTGTGGATTAAAAAGAGGGCGGAGGGGGGCTACCGCCCCCCCGAGAAAAAAGAAATTAATGTAAAAGATCCTATGTTACTTCCATAAATGGATGTACATGTCAATCTTCTAACCAACCGCCCCCCCCCCCGACAAACTTGCATTAATCCGCCACTGCTTCACACTTCGCCTGTCTACCATTTTCAGTGACATAACCGCTGTGCCATGGTGAGGCTTCGTATAATTTATTCAATGTTTGAATTCAATATCATCAATGCGTGAAAAATCTTTCAACAATGATGCCCACATACTCCTAATAAAAGAAATTTAGCAGTTGAATTAAATTAACATTGATTTACCACTGTTGTTATTTATTTTTTGACCAGAGTTAAAATAAAGCTGAAATTACTTTGAACTGGGGAGTCTAGCGTTCCGAAACAGCAGGAACATAAAAGCATAGAAAACGTTGTGTACCACCTATATAACAGCACCACTATTTTTAAGCACTCAGTGCGGTTAAAGCATAAAAAAAATCTGCTTTCTACCCAGCATAGAATGGAAAAAGCCAAGGTCATGCAATTTTATTTCACCTGTTTGGTACAGACACAAGATCAAGATTTAAACTGGCTTGTTAAACTTAGAACTGCACTCTGAAAATTTTCCCCCCATAATAACACCCTTCATTTGAAAACTAGTCTTTGATAAAATAAAAATTTACGAGTGCAAAATTTTTATAATGAGATAAGTAATTGGATGGTTTAAATTCGTGTGGGACTGATTTCAGTAGGGAAGTTCTCTGTTTATCTTTTCTACATACGCGAAAAATGAAGGGTTTGGCTTCCATTCTTTTGTCAAATAAGAATAATAATGCGTTCATTATCTATCATTACATGGTTATTTAAGCTTTGTGGACCGATGTTCAGCTCATCGGTCAATTGGATTCATCTGTTTTTTATGCTTAATGATTGGGTTTCGTTTGGAAAATGCAAATACTTCTGTATAATTCACGATCGAATGAAAATAATCTGAAGGGCATTACGAAATTAATTGAACTTCACAAAACACATTCATGAATTGGAGATTTAAAAATATACGTATACGAGTATCTATTATTCATCGCCAGAATAATATATGGAAGAATCCATACACAAAAAAAGAAAGAAAGAAAGAAAGAAAAATCATGAAAGAGTATTTGCCTGCAATAGGTATTTTTTGATGAAATGCCGTAAACGTCAAATAAAGTTTTCATAAACATTTCAAACTGAGTTTTAATCATTGCATAATAGTTTATCAGTCATGTTTCACATTTATAAAACACTACAACTCTTCCATTTTTACATTTGAGAAGAAATAGTACTGGATAAATATAAGTAAAATGTTGCGGTATTGTGCTGTTGATTCTTTCGTTTTAAAATCACAATGAAACTTTGTTGTTTGGAGGATTTTTAAGAACCCCTTTTGGCATTTGTAATAAGATATTGGATTTTTAGCAACATCGGTTTTCCTAACAACCGGTCTAAAATATAATATATGTTACAGACAAGAACACAAATGCGAAAGGATATGGAGACAAACATTTCAGTTCTGTTAGGATTTCATGCTGCGGTAGAAACAAAGTATTCAAATTAGAGTCGAAATATATAAAAATGAAAACGACCAGGGGTAACTTTAATAGCAGTGTTTCAATTAAAGGATTTCGAATGCGAAGCTGATATTAACGTACGATGAAAAGTGTATTAAAGGTAACTCTATATCATTTAATGAAATTTTCGCATATAAATACCGCTTTGATTTTCTAACGAGATAAGACTATGAAGAATATTTAAGAAATCTCTTGTTCTGAGATTGCTCACAGATTTTCTTGAAGATATATTTTATATATTTATTTGAACTCAAACCCTTTTTTTAATAATATGAATGTTAAAGTATTTTGTGATTATTTTTTACCGTGTTTTGACCTTAAATTTCACGGCATTAGGTGTAGTTTTTAAATTTCTTACGCAATACACATAGATGGTTGCTGAAATTCAGTTTAATTGCAGAATTTGTTTTAAAGCACTTTTAAAGGCGCCACCATAGCCTAGTTAATAAGACACTGAACATGGTAGATGACTGAAGTGTGAAGGTCCTGCGTTCAGGCCTATCACGTAGCTATCGATCTTACGGTCTCGTGTTTTGGGCGTTTTTCTAAAGATGTAACGTGATTACGCATTAGAACCCCTTAAAATATCCTCTGCCCACGGCATCCACCTAGGCAGATGCACCTCGTATTTGCCTGCTATAACATATAAAAGCAAACATAAAACAATTTTAAACAATTTCTTTGTGAATGAAAAAAAAAATATCACATTCCCCACCCTGGTGACGTCATTTACATCAGTCATATCTAATTAGATCATTGACGTCAAATAATACGAGGTGTCGTGATTAAGGTTCAATCTTGTCTTACGCTTTGTCTAAGGTGACCATATTTTTTAACGTAAAATTGGGGACATGTCCGCAGACTTGAAAAAAAATTGAGGACATTTTATAATTAATGAAATAATTAACAGTAATCGAATTAGAAAACAATGTCATAATTAAAAATTGCCCCCAATTGCTTTTTTACATTTTGGGGACAAATTGCAAAGAAACCCGAAAATTGAGGAAGTATGGTCACCCTAGTTTAGTCTCTAAATAATAAGATAAGTATCAGTCATGTGCTGCCCAGATCAATTTTGTTATTTACAGGGTACACTAAGAGAAACTCAGCTTTCTTTTTCTCAAATTTTAAATTGAATTTTCTCTCTAGTATAATTAACAGTACCAACAATACCATTTCATGTCATTAAAGTTCGATTCACGATCCCATTCTCAGCTGAGATAGTACTTTCTCCAAATCAGAAAATATTCTACAGGGTATCCCAAAAAGCTGGTAACGAGCTTTAATTCTTTACCTGTTAGAGATACGTGGTTGGCGTATATTGAAAAAAATCTTAAAAAATAAGGTCGGAAATAAGACTCCATTAAGAAATAATTCCTCTCGTTAATTTTCAAAAAGTTACACTTTAAATTTTTATGCAACCTCAGTACAAATCAATTCCCAATGAGAAAATGTACCCCATTTACTAATGATGTGACTTACAAAATTTGAGAATTATACCTTAAAAAGTATCAGAGATATGAAGATAAATATAACGCTGTCTTAAACCACTTTTCAATGGCCCTCGAAGGGAAAAATCACGTTGAATGATCGCATTTCAGGGGTCGTACAGAAATTATGAAAGAAAATATTTTTTCCACTAGCAATAAATGTTTATATTCAAAATCATGTATAATCCCCGGTCATCTTTCTTTAAAGATATCTCTGACGATGGAAGGCTCAAATTTGGTGCATCACCTCTTTAGTGTATGGGGCGCATTTTACTAATTGGGAATGTTTTTGTACTGGGGTCGTATATAAATTTAAAAAGTAACTTTTTGAATATCTACGACAAAAATTCTTTCTTAACGGAGTCTTATTTCAGATCTTGTTTTGAACATTTTTGAAAATATGTCAAAAATTTATACCGACCACTATCTCTAAAAGATAGAGTTAAAACACGTTATCACCTTTTTTTTTTGAGACACCTCGTATAGAGCTGGGAAAAAAACCATCTAATATCTTCACGAAATTATCTAATTTGTGAATGCTGAAATTTCAATAACGACAACCAATAACCTTGCAAGGTGTTTTGCTCTTGTACAATAAAATACATTTTGATCAATCATGGTTATTCTTTTCTATTCCTTATTGCAATGTATAACCTATTTTCCGAAAATTAATGATAAGGGTTCATTCAAGCGAAAAATTAAACTAGATAATTACTCTACACTCGTGGAATATATGAAGATTTGGTTTTCTTCTGATAAATACAATATATTAAGGGCACATGGAACATCTCGACGAGCAAAAAGAAGCAGTTTTTGCACAAGATTTAACATCATGTATTTTATTTAAAAATAAAGATAGAAATGAAAATTTTTGTCCCTTGTATATACATACATTATAGTCTATATATAAAGTTTAAAAAAAATAATTTGATTCATAAATTAGTTTTTAAGAACAACTTAACTTTTTACATATCTGTATGAAATTTTTTTAACAGTATGTCAGTTTGGTGAACTTTTCTAAAAAATATTGTGTTTATTACCTTAAAATTTGGTATGGTATCAGAAGACGTACTATCTGACAATAATAGGAAGCGACTTTCATTTTGGCTAAAAAGAAATAAAAATAAATTTTTATTAAAAAAAATTAAAATTCCTAAAAATTAAAGACGGAAAAAATCATTATTTTCAAAATTTTTTCACTCAGATCCCTAATGTTAGGAATTTTTAAAGAAACAAGCTAGCTAAGCAATTTTGGAAAGTTTCAACTGTTTACCCGAAACAAAATTTTAGAAAAGTGTACCAAAGCATCAAAAAAGCATATTGAGATAAAGGCAAAAAACTGAAGCTTTATTGTATCCAAACCATGTTTGTTTAGTTTTTAAATCCATATTTTGAGTCAATATTCTAAACCGACATGAATTATACATTTATGGATTTGTCTCAGTCTTGCTCTATTTTTTAGGCCGATAATTGAAAATTCGGAAACCTGAGCCAATTTATGTTCCATATGTCTTTAGATGCCAAAGGAAGCTGATGCTTGACTGGATTTATGACACCAGCATTCCGCCTTTGCTTGCTTAGAATAAGACGACCATATTTCTAAACAATATTTTGGGGACAAATCAAGCATTGTCCTAAGGATAACTTGGGGACACTAGAAAGTATTTTTGGGGACTTATTCGAGGACACAACATATTACCATGTGTACCAGTATACCCGTACTTTAAATCTAGACTGATTTTGATACTTAAAAATGAACTTTAATAGCTTTTTATATCAATTGTGTATTCTTATTTCTAATAAATTAATGGAAATATTTCATTCATTTATAAATATTTATTAAAACCAGAAATATGAAAGGAACATTATGTTGAAATATCGCAATTTATTCAAAATTTCACTGTTGGCATAGTATTTGTATTATTCAGAAGACATTGCTTTTTACATTGGCTCATTTTGTGATAATCTTTCAAAAAACTGTGTGCACCCTCTAAAAAAAGGATTCGAGTGCAAGAAAAATTTCGTACGTCAATTTCATATTTAAAGCATGATTCTTCATGAAAAGTGATTAATCATTAACAAAACTGAAATGGGAAATTTGGCTCATAGTCGAATACTTTATTTAACGTCTGTACATGCTACAAACACGATGACAACAAACGTTTTCAGAGATCGAATTTCATTGTTTCTCTGAGTAAAAGGCGCTTTTAGTTGTTTTATTTTTTTATTTCTTCAGTTTTTTCTGAAAGAAATAAACTAAACGGAAACTCTCAGGGAACAAAGTACAAATCTTTAAATTTGGAGACTTTTCGCGTCCCCTAGAAGTCAAAGTATTTTTGGGGACAAAATGAAAACAAGATCTATATTTGGGGACTGTCCTCGAATTGCGAGGACATATGGCCACCTTAGCTTAGAATTAAAAAGAACCTGCAGCTGTAAAAGGCTAGTAAGACTAATGAATACTCATTGCTAAAAACTAACTTTATAACTGGAACTAGATAAAACAGTAAAACATTTTAACATTGAAAAGGGAAGCTAAAACATGTTAAAAGCAACAAGACTTTGGCGAGACAGACTGCTTTGATTTTGAATTGAGAATTTTTTTCTTGATGTTTCTGACTGCAATGGCCTTATACCCCTGAATATTCGTTTTAACATTTATTAATCCAAATAACATTTAATAACAATCATATAGTCTAAGAGATAGCGACCGCCAGACCTTCGTCATAGTATAAAAGCTGAAACTTTCTCTGCGCATACCCCCCAACAGAGGTAGGAACAATCGGCCACTATAAAGTTTGGATGATCGTGGCTTTGGCAGGTAACAGGTGGCAAAGGTGTATAAAATTGCAGAAAATTTTTGTCATTTCATAAAGCTTCCTTTTTTTATATGTTCTTCTTCGCAGTACTAGAAATCACTTTATCCCTTGCCAGACACTTTTCCATCGTGGCAAACCCCCGCCAGACAATCTCAAAGTCATGGAAAACGTAAGTCTATTACGAGCGCGCTGCAGCATCGTAAGCAAGTTCAGAAGTAGCAGTATAAAATGTGCTTGGGACTTTGTGACAGCTTGACGTACTTCATCGCGGGAGTTTACGAACACAACAGTTTTCCATAACTCCCGTTGACTTTGAGATTGTCTGGCGGGGGTTTGCCACGATGGAAAAGTGTCTGGCAAGGGATAAAGTGATTTCTAGTACTGCGAAGAAGAACATATAAAAAAATTAATCTTTATGAAATGACGAAAAATTTCTGCAATTTTATACACCTTTGCCACCTGTTACCTGCCAAAGCCATGATCATCCAAACTTTATAGTGGCCGATTGTTCCTACCTCTGTTGGGGGGGTATGCGCAGAGAAAGTTTCAGCTTTTAATTTATGACGAAGGTCTGGCGGCCGCTGGCTCTTGCTCTAATAGAAGAACACAATAGAAGTACAAACACAGAATAAGGGGGGAAGATGACAGCCATGGGTTAACGGGCTTTGAACCCGAGCCATCACCGCAGACAGACTGCTGGCTTCCTAGCAAAGACACACAGGTTCTCTGAACGTCTATTAACTTTCAGAAAACGTCTCCTGAACGTTAATAGGCGTTCAGAGAACCTGTGTGTGTTTGCTGGGCTTGCTGTGTTGGAACATGTATTCGGATTTGTGTGCTTGTCACGAGGAACCGCTTATAAATTCACATCGGAGAAAGAACAAACACAAGGGGGGGGGCAAATGCCTTGGGGGAGGATTTTTATGGGTATCTAGAGCGTATTCACGTAACATCTGGAGAAAACCTCCCAAAACTCCAGACCGCTAGACCGACGGCCCCGCGAGAGGACAGAACCCTGTTCCTCCACTTGAGCCATCTCCCAATGTCAGTGGCTTTAACCACTGTGCTACACATTGGTGGCTGGCTTGCTTCAGCGGCAAGACTTAGTTATAAACAGTTCGTACAGTTAGAGTTGAGTTGTCACATCCATAACTGATCTTCAATTCCGTCGTGCGGTTGCGATCTGCGACAGCGTTGGAAATTTAACTAGCACTCGGCCACCGCAGTACGCCCTTCCCAGTGGTAACGTTACTTCTCAAAGTCTATCTGGTGTACTTCAAATGGACACGGCGCCCAGATCGGGAACGTAATAAGAGGGAAACGATTCAGGCCAGTATTTATATTTATTTAATCTTACTTTTAATAAAATTTAAAATTACTCATCTTCATTTCTTTTTGCCAGCAATTCTAGCAATAAAAAGAAATTTCAAGTGCATTTTTAATTTCCTACTGCATATTAAATAGTTAGACTTTAATAAGTATCAAAAAGTCATCTACATGAATGATTTTGTCTATAATTTCCCATCGACGTTCTGCAAAATATTAATGTAGAGCTGATGATACATCACGATATAAAATTTTCAACATCGTCCAACCCTGGACCCAAGTCATAAATTTGGAATTATAAAATTTATTAAGTTATTAAATCATCAGTGTTATTTAACAACATAAGATATTTTCCTCTATACGGCCTAGGTCGTTCAATGACAACTAGAAAGCTAAAGTATCTCTTAGTTTTCATGAAACTTTATCACATGGGTCATTACAAGTGAGTTTAGTAAAATACTTTCTGCCTTTTTAAACGAAACTTGGAACATTAAACGTAACTTGGCGATGCATTAATCGACGTATTTGGAGGATAAAAACACAATAAGAAATTTGACGGACCGTATTTTATTTTCACAATCTTACACATAGTTTGGGGAGAGTGAACACTCAGGCCGCCTCCTTCCCAGGGTTCCAGAACACAACTCTTTCCTTCAACCTAGTTTCAATCGGAGGGGACCGACACGCCCTCTCACGGGCCTTTTCACACTTTGCAATAATAAACATTCTCTCCCCCCCCCCGCAATTGAAATTTAACAAAAGTTTCAATATCTGAATAATTAATCACAGTAAAAGAATACATAAACAAGTACAGCAAATTTTCACAAAACAAAACTAACTACTATACAAATGATATACAATATTTTTTCGCACATTCGTTTTTATAGGAAGCATTGTGATGGAGCGCTTCAACTCGCCAAATTTGGTTTGGACTGTAACAACTTTTACCTTGCCATAGGATCCTGTATAAATGTTATTTATGCGACCTAATGCCCACTGCTAAGGAATCTTGCTTCTCCAGAACCATTAATCCACAGTCAAATTATCCTTTTTCATGATCCATTTTGATCTTTGTTGTAAAGTGTTTAGATAATCTAAGCTTCACTTTTTCCAAATTTTTTGGACAATTTTGGTAGTCATTTGCCAGCGATTCAGCTTATTGATATTAACCCATTTGTGCCTAGCGTCCCTTTTTTGGGACGGCATTATCGCTATCATTCGAAAACGTTATTTATTTTTCCTAGCCTTTATTCGCGAGTATTGAACCTCAATTCCACAAAATATTTTAATATGGCAAATAGGATGTTGACATTTCAATTTTTATACATAACGATTTTAAATGAAATCATCCCTTGTTCAAAAAGTTGACATCAGAAATTTATCAATTACTTCTGGTGTTAGCAAAAATCGAAGAAAGTCGCAAAAATATCCAGGCACGAATGGGTTAACATCCATCAACGATGGTTCGGTAATAGAGTTTATTGAGCTCCCGTTCAAAAAATGACCAAGGGTCAATACTTCAAAATCATCATGGTCATTTGATAAAGGTGTTAGCTGTCGCGAATTCAAAATACCCTCTACTTGAATAACTACAGTCTCGAATTCTTAATAACTGAGCCGTAAATCGCCTACCGTTTCTTTTGAGGAGGTGCTTCACAGATTTTACACCAGCCTCTCAAAGTCCTCCGAAATGGGGCGATTTTGGAGGTATAAATTTCCAGTCGATATTCTCAGACGTAAAATAGTTCGCCAAAGATTTGTCCGGAAAATTTACCATTCTAAAAAACGCTCTCAATTTTGAATTGGCTCCCACGAAATTTTTAGCGTTATCCGTAAAAATTTTAGAACATTTACCACGCCTAGCCATAAATCGCTTAAGAAGGGCAATTAGAGCGTCCGAAAACAAATCAAGAAGTAGTACAAGATGGATAGCACGAGTCACAAAACATACGCAAACACAGATTTAAAAAAATGTCAAAGAACCCTTGCGTTGATTCTTATAGGATATAAAAATTAGCTCACAGAGATCCAACCCACTACAACTAAACTGTGGAGACTCATTAATCCTCTCAAAGGGTAATTCACCCATAATTTACGAGCAAGGAATTGGTTTCACTTTAAAACAAGTAACGCAAGAATGTAGTTTTCCTTGCTAAGTTTCTGCCATTTAGAGGCCAAACAATTTAGAGGCCAAGAGATATTTTTAATCTCACTGAAATCAAGCGTTCTCGCCGACCAAAATGGAAAAGACGTTTGTAGAGCGTCGAAAAATAAATTTTACTTAATTTTGAATCCTTATGTAAAATAGCGGGACATTATTTCTCGTACGATATAGATGCTCTTTTAAGTCTTCCACCAACACGTACAATTCCATTCTTGTCGATGAAAGAGTTTAAACAAGAAAGTTTACCTGTTAGAGCCCGTTTACTACCTAAACAATTTTGTGAAGCTCTAATTAAAATGACCTCAGATGCCTTTATTTCTTGTAATGTCAAAGGCCCTTTTCTTTTTCCTTATTCCTGCAATTAAATATGAACTTACGAATAAAAGGTAAAAGCATGTAAAATTTTATAATAATTATTGCTCAGTTCCAAATGGGTATCAAATAGGGTGGTGTTCTCTATAGTCAATAATGAAGACACTGTACAGTTATTTTCCTCTTTGGGACACTCAACTTCACTGAAATAACTTTCACTTAAGTCACCGTCAATAGACACAGACTGCGACATGTTTGAAGAAAGTTCTGAAACCATTAAAAATTTAGGACCTGTAAACCAATTAGAATTGTTCATCAGAGATTCAGCACTGCTTCCTCGGGAAAGATCTGCGGGATTACCCGGACAATGGAACCAAGTCTCTGCATCTGTTAGGCGTTGAATTTCGTCAACCGATTGGCAACGAAAGATTTCCATCTTTTACTCGGTGCTTTAATCCGGGATAAAGTTACTTTTGAATCCGTCCAATGGTAGATTTTTGTCTCCTTTTTACAGCCGATCACCTTTTTGATTTCGGATCCTAAGCGAGCTGCGAGTAAAGCACCAAGAAACTCCAAACGTGATAACGTTATTCGCTTTACTAGAGCGACTCTATATTTATATGCAATTAGATTAACTGCAACTTTACCATAATTTTGTACTCTCAAGTACGCGACCGTGCCAAACGCTCTTTGACTCGCATCAGCAAAACAATGAATTTCAGCTTTATTACTGATGTCGACAGCAAAATATATCGAGGAATTTAAATTTTGTTCAATGTTGTAAGCTCGGAACACGATTGAATCCATTTTCTCAAATATCAGTTGGAAGCTCAGCGTCCCAGGACAGTTTACGAACCCAGAGCTCTTCAAACAGGCATTTAATTCTTATAGTGAAGGGTCCAGTAGGGTCGTAAATTCTGTCAAAAGTTTTCAAAACAAATCGTTTAGTATGTTTCTTTTCCTTTAAGAATTCTATTAGGCTTGAAAGATTCAGACTAATTAAATCTTGATCAACATCCCACGATATTCCTAAAACCTTTAATGAACTAGGAATACTATAAATTTTATCAAAAGGATAAATTTCAAATCCTTCGCTCTTCCTTATATCTAGTAACGACTTGTCGTTGGTTAACCCTTTTCTGAAATTAAAGTTGGCCTTATTCATAATAAACTTGGCGTTAGAGATTTTCGAAGCTTCTTCTACGTTATCGGTGCCACTTACTCAATATTCAACATAAATACAATTATTAAGGGCTTCAAAAGTTTCTGGACATTGATCTTTAAATTTTCTTATATGCTTCTTAACCCATTTATGCCTCGTGTCCCTATTTTGGGACGGCATTATCGCTATTAGTCGAAAACGTTATTTATTTTTCCTGGCCTTTATTCACGAGTATTGAACCTCAACTCCACAAAATATTTTAACATTACGAAGTAGAATGTAGACATTGAAATTTTTATGCATACTGATTTTAAAAGAAATCACCCCTTGTTCAAGAAGTTGACATCAGAAATTTATCTATTATCTATCAGAAATTTATCTATTAGCAAAAATCGAAGAAAGTCGCAAAAATATCTAGGCACAAATGGGTTAATTGTTGCAGCTAGAAGAAATGAACTGGCATTTAAACTGAAAAGCAAGCGTTTGAAGCGATAAACAGTCATTTCTAAATTATCGGATAATTTACTCGTGGGGGTCATTGACATCCATAAAGAAAAATCTAACAGCGTCCCTGTCTTTTTCAGACAAAGAGATTTGGAGAAATGTTTGTTCCACACCAGCTCTAATGCCTACTTTATTTAATCTAACATTTATGAGCAAATAAAAAATATTGGAGTTCAAATTGATTCCAGACCACAAACAATCATTGAGTGAGAGCTGACCTACGTCGTGAGAACTAACATCAAACACAATACGATTTTTCGTTGTAACACTGACTTCCCTACAATTCGCTGGATGTAGCATATAGTATACAGGTTTTCCAGTAGGTTGTGTTGTATCTACTACCATTTCAATGATGTCTCGAGATATTCTTTAAAAATTTCCTTATACTGAAAAAACAAGGTATCGTTTCTTTGCATTTTGCTTAGCAAATATTTATACCGGTTTTCAGAAACCTCGTAGCTATTTCCCAAATTTATTTAATTTCTTTTACATGGTAGAGTTACTTCATATCGATTATCCTTAAAGAAAACCGTTTCTTTTAAATTATCTAGAGCTTTAGCTTCTCCATAATGCTAAGGATCATCTCTAATCCCGATTGATTCTAAATCGAAAAATTTTCTTAATTCGTCTTCGGCATTACAAGTTAACCCACAATATGTATTGGTAACAGGGTTGAATCGGTTATACAACCGCCAACTACATATCTAAAGACGGTGTTTTGTAAAATAATTTCCAAATTTTCTGTACGAATCTGGTCTGCTAGTAGTAACTGATAAAAACACTCGGTTCCCAACAATGCATATAATTTTCTTAGGATGATTCAATTCTGGGTCAACTAACCTTACACCTTCTGGTAGCTGAGCGAATAGAAACCTAAAATAATTCCCGGGAATAAAACTGCTAATTTTCGGAACGATCAAAAAGTCTAAGTGTTCTCCTGTAATCAGACCTATTAGAGATGGTTAGTGGGGTCGAGGGTGTAGTGGGGCCGGAAAGCACCGGAAAGGCGTTCTGGTACTTTTTTGCGTGCCGGAACGGCGTTCCGGAACTCAAATGAGATTATTATTATTATTGTAGATCTTAACTTATATCCTGGAAAAAGGAAATAAGTTCATGATGTCTGTCAAGAAAGTCAAAAAGTCAGTATTTAAAAGTCAAGATGTCTGCTCGCACTAACACTATTTCTGTTTCAAGCCTATGAATACCGTGGTAGTTTAAATTCTACCAGTGAACTGATAGCCGAATCTAATCGATTAGGAATTCAATCCCCTGATCCCTGCCCTTTCTGTTCTCTCTAAGTTTTTGAAGAAAAGAAGCATCAACATCATGGACGCAAATAAAACGATACATAGAACTATTAGATTCTTAGAACCTATGTCGATAGGAAATGGAACACAAATGTAAAGCACGTACTAGATAGCATTGCAGGCTAAGTAATTTGTGACGGTCTACCTGACCAGCCAGTCGCGGATCCAGGGGAGGGACAGGGGAACTTCGGCCTCCCCAAGATATTATTAAAGGGTAACATTCCGCTTTGTTATACACTTTGGATAGGTAAAATGAACTTTTTAAAATAAATTATTCTCTCGCAAAGATTTTTACATAGGCTTAGACTAAAATTTTGCTTTATTGTACATTTTGTTTGGGATCAATTAAGCTTTATTCGAAATTATACAAATCCTCCTATAATAGTTACTAACATAAAAAGCCGGGTTCTATGATGGGTTCTTATAAACTTGCTCCCCCCTCCTCCCCTCGGAGTCATGCGTTTCGGGGGAAAAAAGTTTTACCGCTACAGCACTGGCCAACACCGAGTAACGCTCTCACACGTAAAAATTCGCCAGATCCACTTTGAATATTTATTACATACAACATGGATAAAATAGTCGTCTTCCTAACACACGTTTACTGAACGAGGTACCAACAAACCCCAGTTCTTTATTTATTTTGTTTCAAAACACTTTGCTTCAACATTCAATGGGGGGGGGGGGGGACTGATAAGCCACGTGCTATATATGCCCCTTCTTAGTGCCGCCCCAATATTGGAGAATTATTTTCTTTCTCCCCTTGAATGTGTAAGAGAGAGGAGTGACGCTTAGAGCAGAATTTACAGTTATAATTAGAAGGACAGTTCCTAGCACAGTGAGTGGAAGCAGATAAACAATTATAGCAGAATTTACTGCCTTTCACGAACTCGATACGCTCATTAACTGGCATTTTCTGAAATGTGTTGCATCTATATACAGGGTGAGAATTATCAGCTTTACAGCAGATGCACTTAGAGCTATTCGCACTTGCATAAAATGATGATGTCATTTTTTCCTTTTGCTGATATTTTTTCTGACTTGCGGAGTTAGGATTTGGAATCAAACTTGTAAGGTGCGCGCGGGGTTTTTCAAAAACGAAAACAGTTCCTCGGTTTTAGGTAACTCATCTTTTTTCGATTCCCGTTCCCACCACACCTTGGAACAAGAATCCAGTTTCTGGATTAAAATACATGCGAAAATAGTATCCGAAAAGCCTTTTTTTTTGCCCGAGAACTTCCAATGATCTAATACACTCATTCACATTATCAACTAATTTTAAAATAGATGACGGATTTTCACTTTGTGTATTAGACATAGACATAAATCTTTTCAGGTTCGCAAATACTTGATACCCCTCATTTGAACAACGTTCTTCTAATAAGTTCCATGCAATTTTATAATTAACAACGGATTTTGCTAACGACTGAAGGATTCTCGCTGCATCACAGTGTAAAGATACACTGTCTACCAATAAGTATTTGGACACCTGTGATAGAAAAGAAAAACGAACTTTATTCAAAATCAATAGTTGGTAGAGCTTCCACGAGAGGCAATTACAGCGTGAACCCTCCGGGGCATACTTTCGACAAGTCTTTGTATTACAGCTAGTGGTATTGTCTTCCACTCGGCTTGGAGTAGACATAAAAGTTCCTTCACCGATTTTGGACGGGTAGTGCACCCCTTAATTTGGCGATCCAACTCGTCCCAGAGGTTCTCGATAGGGTTCAGGTCTGGGCTCTGGGCAGGCCAGTCCATTCGATGAACTCCATTGGTACCATACCAAGCCTTGGTTAACCTCGAAACATGACAACTGGCATTGTCGTCCTGAAAGTAACAGGGGTCCAACCCGTAAAACTGCCACAACGTAGGAAGCATATTGTCATCCAAAATAGTGCAGTGGGCATCGGCGTTGAGCTTACCATGAATGGGGACCAAGGGTCTCAGTCCATACCAGGAGAAACACCCCCAGACCATAATTCCACCTCCGCCGAACTTGACTGTTGGCACAATGCGTTCTCCAGGCAGGCGCCAGACCCAGACCCTGCTATCCGAACGGTAAAGGGTGAACCTTGATTCGTCGCTCCAAAGAACCCTTTTCCACTGATCTACGGTCCATTTCGATGTGCTTTGCACCACATTAACCGAGCAGCGCGGTTGGACTTTGTGATCAAAGGCCTATGGGCAGCAGCACGACCATGAAAACCAAGCAGATGTGCTTCCTTACGGATGGTATTCATTGAAACAATACTCCCGGATCCCTGTTGAAACTCCTCGGATGAGGGCCATCGGTTGGGTGTGGTTCTTCCGAATTTCTCTGGACAGCACTCGTCAGTCTCTTATCTCCCAGTTTCGCTGGTCTGCCGACTCGGGGCACATTCCGACAATCACCGCTCACCTTCCACTTCTTAATCACATAGGCTACTGTCGATTTTGGGTACTTCAGATCGCTAGATATGTCCCTTAAGGATCGGCCACATTTGTGATACCCGATAATTATACCTTTCTAGAAATCAAAGAGCTCCGAACTGCGTGGCATCTTGCATGCGACCAATGCCGATCCCGTATCCTACACGATATATACCGGCGGAGGCCGTGACGTACCTCAGGACCGCAGATATCGTCATTTGCATAGGTGTCCAAATACTTATTGGTAGACAGTATAGTTTCAAATAGGACAGTTTTGGGGAATAGGATAAAAGATCTCTGAAACTTAGCAATTCGTGAATATTTCCGCTAAATGAAGGAAAATTAATTCTTGGCAATGTAATCATTTCGTTAGCATTTGCTTCATTTTTTTCCGGAAACATGAGTTACTGAAACCAGATTTAATTCGGACAGTTTTCTCTTTACGGTTAAATATATTTTGTCTATGCTCTCTTGTAAAGATTGCTGTTCTACAATATATTTATCTACGTCTTTTTCATCACAGATTTCAAAAAGTTTGCGAAAAATATCAGCACATTCTTTGTTAAAACCAGAACACCTATTATCATACAGTTCAAGCTCAATTTAATTAACGTAGTCTTATTAGTTAAGTCGTTTGTAGTTTTAGTTATATTAGAGTTTAAACACTTTTTCTCTTTTAAGTGTATTTCCATTTTGGCTTTTGAAATACAGATCTAATATGGAAAATAAGAGGTCAAGACATACCTCTTTTCACGGAAGGCAACAGAATCTCTCAAATTTCAATACAATACGTCTTTTGTTTCGATGATATCCATAGATCGCATCTTCAAGACTTGCACTGACCACATATCGAGGGGATAAATCACTATAACAAATTTGACGGACCGTAATTTATTTTCACAATCTTATACATGGATTCGGGACAGCGAACACTAGTGTTCTAAAAGTAACGAAAAAATTAATACCCGTAAGTATTCGTTACTTTGAAACTCACTACCCGTAACTAAGTATTCGTTACTAGTTACTAGTTCGAACGCGAGAAATAAGTCTTGTATAACCAGGCGCGTATCCGGAGGAGGGGGGTCTGCTGCCCCCTTTTATAAATCGGACCCATTATTTAGCTTACAATTGGATATTTATTTTACAATTGAAACTTAGTTAACAATTTCATACTCACCCCCCCCCACCCTGAAATAAAATCCTGTCTACGCCACAGTATATAGCATTACGTACTTTTCATTACGAATGTTTAAAATACTACATGCAATTCCATTTTCTGGTTTAAAAACAAATAAAAATATCATACATTATTTTTTAACTTTGTATGATATATATTCATATGAGTTGTATTTAGAACTCATTTTCTCTGATTTATATATAGATGTATTTATACAAATTTATTGTTTTTATGGGATGTTAAACTATTCGAATAACTCAGAGCGCACATAAAATCTTCCAAATCTTCTAGCATTACTTACCCCCACCCATTTTTAATTCTGAACGCTGGTTTAACCTGTTCATTCTTATCATAAAAAGAGTAACGAAAAGCTTGTGCTGCGTGTTGCTTCTGAGCACGGGTTCTTGAATACTCAGTGAGATCCAGGGATTGAGCCACATATATAAAATTCACAGGGCAAGGGTTCTCAGTAGGATACCAAATATTTTGCGTCTCTACAAGCATAATGTCTCCATTATTTGTAAGTATTTATTTAATAACAAAAATTCTTTTGCTGGACCATTTTTCGAAATAAGAATAGTTTAATTCAGTGACAGTTATCTATTTTTAAGATATTTCCAATTATATTTCTGCACTTATGGGATGGAGAGGGTTATCCCCTTCATTAGGAGCGTATGTAAAAGCATTCTTTAAACAAAAATTCCTACCCCTTTCGTAAAGAACAATAGTTGCATCGGACTAAGCTTATTCCATGAGTTTATGGGCGTCCATAAAATAGGGCAGATTGGGGCGTCGAGTCGTCCCCCCCACCAGGTTCATAGCTAGAGCAAAAGTACAAAGGGCGCTAAAACGTCTGCTGAGGATGCCCCTACATGCACACACACACACAAACACACACATATTTAATTTACAATGCAAACAGCGCATCTAAGAAATGAACTGACTTACTCCATTTAAATGAACATACAAAATTGATGAATGAGTGCCAGTTTGCATTGTAACAACCTTTTTCTAATATGCATATTTCTTGTTAATATATTGCTGTTTTAATCGTCTGTATGTTTGTGTATGTGTGTCTATATATGTACAGCTGCGGAAAAAAAAGTCCCACTTGTACTTTTTTCGGCCGTCGATCGTCGTACAGAAAAGTTACAGATACCAATCGTTTTCGATTGACGTACACTTTAATTTGCTATGAATAAAAATTACATAAGGGGCCATCTACATATTAAAATTCGCACCAACTTTCTTTTTCCCAATAGCATCCCCTAGATTTCACTTCATATTTCAAAAATTTTGCTCATTTTCACCCCGGATACCCATTTTCAATAAATTTGAATCGAAAATGGGTGAGTTATGAGCACCCAAAATCCCCCTCTCCATATGTTAAAATATTTTTTCATACCTTGAATCATATCTCATATAATATTGATAATAAGAAGCTGATTTTTATACGTGCTATTAGAACTAAACAACCCAAACATAATTCACTAGTATTATGATTTTTTAATAAAATATTAATATGAATTATGAATTATTAAATTAATATTCAAAAAAATTATGAATAGCGACCTAGCCAAATTTCGATGGAAATAGATGCAGAAAGTAATATTACATGGCTGTGCAAAATTTCAAATTTTTACGTTCAGTAGTTTAATTTATATTAAATAAAATGCGTTATTTTCATGAGTTAAGGGACCATATATAAATTTATTAAGGGACAATTTTTTGAAAACTGCTTAAAATAAGCGTAAATTAGATTTCTTTTGCTCAAAAACACAGTAAAAGATAGCGGTATTAAAAAAAATCAAATTTTGAAGCAAATAAATTAGAGGTTTTTAGAGTTTGATGGTGATTCTATAAAGCTTCTATTGTTGCTTCCGCTATCATATCCCACCAAATAAAATATTTTCCAGGTATAGAATTAGATGCAGTAGATGTATATGTCTTCTAATACAACATCCTATTTCTGAAAGACTAACATCCTCAACATTCCAGGCATGGATTTGACCTTTTTTAATATTGGAAACATTAGGTCTTTGGACTTCCCCATATTTTCGCAAACATTCAAAAAACATTCAAAATCACGTTTTTCTGTCTAAATTTTCATCTGACAATAAATTAAAGTACCACCAATAGTCTTATAAGAATATTGCTCATTGTAGACAATAATATTAAATGAAGAAAGTGAAATAACAAACACAGTGATAATATTGGCTCAGCAAAAAAATAACTGCGTTTTTTTAGATGAAATTCAAACAAATAAATTTTCAATCGTAAAACCGTTCTTCTAGTTCGACCGTAGCTGGTTAACATTCATGCTTGCAGTCAGAAGAGCCGAGAACAGCCTCTCACTCCTGCCAACATTTCACCTGTCTAAGAGAACCATCAAGGGAAATACTCAATAACAATTTCAAAGTTAGAAAGATTTTCAAAATCGTGAGCAGTCGTTTTGCATTTTTCCTGTAAGTTTTGAGTACGAGCCAAGGAAGTTATGAATTCACGGGTCATTTGGACCTCTGACTAAACATTCTACTTTCTACCATTGATATTCTCAGTACAAAAAACATTAAGAGAGATGGTAACAATATTTTCCTTGAAAATAACATCTATTTCTTTTAACTCTCTCTAGCGAAATGAATGAAAGGCGAAAAGTTCGGAACCTACAAATAGCGCTTTTCAATTTGTAGAAAGTCCCTTAAAAACGCGCAAAAAATAACTCGCAATATCTCCGGAAATTATCATAGAAAATTGGTGAAAATTTATATTTAGGGTAATTTGAAGGTTTTCTTTCATTTAATAAAGTCAAAATACAGTGTTGCTATTGAGAAAAACGAAGTTGATGCATAATTAAATATGAAGACGGCCCCTTATGCAAATTAAATTAATAGTAAATTAAAGTATGCGTTATTTGAAAACGAATGGTGTATATAACTTTGCTGTACGACGAACGATGCCGAAATAAAGAGCAAGCGGGACTTTTTTTTCCCCGCAGCTGTACATATATGTATACTGGCTAAAGTACCCGTCGTTGACGGGTTAGTACAAAATGCAAATTTTCAAAAAGCTTGAATCTTTGTCAGCATTGTAAGTGTATAAAGAATGGAAATAGTAGATTGGCAATAGTGTAGAAATAAAATTATAAAAAGATTACAGGTTTGGGAGTATCAAAGTGATCAGTAAATTTGACTATTATACATTCTATTTGAAAAAATTAAATTTTATTCTCGCTGAATGAGTTTTTCGATGTCATTCCTAACCTGTAACTAAATTTCGTTTGATTCATTGTACATATTTTAACATTATTCCTCGAAACCATTTTGTTCAATTTTCACAAAATCTAAAAAAAGCAAATAAAGATTTTGTAAATGCATTTAAAATTTTCAAAAATTTCCGATTTTTGTTGTTTTAGCTGTTGCTGATCATGTTTCTAAACTTCATTGTATTCTCTCAATCCATTTTTAAGGAATGCGAGAGCAAACATTTATACGATTTTCACAAAATCCCAAAATCTGTGAAATATTTAAAAATTGTTTTGACATTTGGAGTACAAATTAATTTAATTCCAAATTTTATTCTATCCCATTCCCATTTTCCAGGAATAGTGCAAATATGTACTGAATTTTCATAAATCTCATAATCTATTTAAAAAAAAAAAAAAATATTTTGACACAAAGAGTTCAAGTGACGACCAGAGACGATACTAAATTTTATTTCACTCGCTTCAGTGGTTTATACGTACTCGATAAATATTTTCATATTTTTAACAATTTTTGCAGAATCTCAAATTTAGTCAAAAGTTTTAAAGAAATTGACTCCTATAGTTTAAGTTGAGTGACCCCCATTATGCCACTAAATTTCATTTCATTCGCTCCAGTTATTTTAACATGATGGGCGAACATAAATGTAAACAGCTTGAAACGATTTTCGCAAAATATCAGAATCTAATCAAGATTTTTAAAAACGCGACTCCTATATTTTAAGTTGAGTGACCGCCAATCATGTTACCAAATTTAATTTCATTAGCTTTAGTCGTTATTACGTGAAGCGCGAACGAAAATTTACACAGTTTGAAACAATTTTCGCAAAATCTCAAAATCTAAACAAGATTTTTAAAAATTCGACGCCTATATTTTAAGTTGAGTGACCACCTATCATGTCGCCAAATTTCATTTAATTCGCTCTGTCGTTTTTACTTGATGCTCGAACAAAAAAAGCGTCAGGGACAGAATGACAAAATGACAGACAGACAAACGTTTGTTTTTAGAGTCGTACTGGATTCCCAGGTGCTTGAAAGAGATAGAATCGCAAAATTCGCAAAATTTTTGAATTCCAAGTAATGTACAGACAAAAGTCTAATTTTATTTATATCGATATATAATATGTGAGTGTATATAGTTGAAAAAGAAATTAATAAAAAAAAACAGAATATACAATGTGTTATATAATTCTTTAATACTTACCAACAATGTATGAATAATCAAGATTACGCTGGCATGCCAAGTTACCCTCGAAACAAGTGAATTGTCTTGGGTCAAAATAACTTTTTTTTTTCAATTCTTGTTAATCAGAAATCGAAGTTAGAAAACTGGGTGGAGTATTTCAAAAGGACACGTAGCCATTTTATTTATTTTTATTTAAGTAAAAAATGCATATACTGGATATATGCATTTATGTATATACATTATATGCATTATATTATATTATACGCATATTATATGCATTATATGCATTTATGATCTAAAATATGTCAATTTGTGTTTAAAAAAAAAAAGAAAAAAAGAAAGAAATGCGTTAAAAAGCCAATTTTCTAAGAGAAGAAACATCTCAACAGATAAGTGAAAACTTTAATGATGTTAAAAAAATACGTATAATCGGGTGACATATATTTCTTGTCTCGTCTAAGATTTTAACTAAATGTTTTATGCATTATTTTTTGTCGAATTTTGAATTTTGAATTTCCTTTTAACATCTTACAACATGAATTTTTTTAATATACCTTATAGTTGTTTTTTCAGAGTAAAACACTACAATGCAAATACAAATAATACAGTGCAAATATTGCTTTCATGATTACTAAAGAGTATTTAATATCAGTCATTGAGGTAACTTATCAAAAATGTCATAATTACAGGTTAAACAGGCCGGGAGCAATTTTTTTTCCAAGAACGAAACTATAGATTTTAGAATCTGTGGTAAACATTTTTTTAAAAATAAAATGTCAGACTAGACATGAAGGAAGGAAATATCAGTACTACTTTATTTAATAACTTAAAAATATTTGATGGATACAGGATGAAGAAAGCCAATTGAATTAATTTTTGAATCATTAAAATTAATATAATATATTTCTTAATATTTATTTTATCTAGAAGGACGAAATATATTGAAATTTATAAATTCATGTGCTATCCCTCAAAAAAATATGTTATCAATTTACTATATCATATACAATGTATTAATTAAAAATAAATTCGATTATATTTAAAAACTTAATAAATTATACTATAATTGCAAATATTATTTTCTTATTAAAAAAAAATTCCCGCGTGAATATTGATAAATGGAGATTAATATTTTAAGAACTTTTAAACATATAAAGCTTCCAGTTCTAAAATAACGACTTGCAACTAAATTTTAAAAAAATGTGTTATACTTGTATATATAATTATTTCAACACCTTTAAACTTAATACATGTATCCTATTTATTTTCCATTAAATCAAAATAATTATTTGTATATTGTTACGAGTTTTCGGGGCAACTCGCTGTTCTTCGGTTTAAAATTCGTGTTCTACGCATCAAATAATTAAATTTTGCCGTTTGTTGCATCAAAATTGGTTAACTAGAACGCGGGATGTGGAGTTTTATGGGGTTTTCTAGCAATCACGAAAAATATTTATGTTAGAGCTTCGCTAACCTAATGGGACTTATTTTTGGCACCAAATTCGGCGACATTTCACCAAAAAATCGCCAAGCTTGGCGACATTTCGGATACTTGGCGCTATTTTTCCAATGGGGCCTTTAAAGTTGGTTTTTCTGCATTAAAATCACATAATAGCCTAAGGATCTATCTGCATTCCTATGACGTAATCAAAAGTCCCGCTTTATGTAGAATCTTCGGGAGATACATTCTTCTAGAAGCTCCTTGTAGCTTTTGTGTCATCTATAAATACAGGCATGACCCCCCCCCCCCCCCAGTTCTGTGTTCATTGAGCTCTCGTTGGGTGAATTTGATGCATTACTCTGTGAATTGTGCTATATTTTGCTTGCTCATCAATGCTAGTTTTTAAGTGCTGAGTCTTGAGGGACTGTGTACAATTTCCCTCGTAAGTTTCCACTGAATTTATGCCTGTGGAAGTGTTTTATTTTGTGTGAGAAACAGTGGCGTCGCGTAAGGGGTGCGGACAGCACCGGATGACACCAGCAGAGGGGCTGACCCCCCCTGCTGGTGTCACCCATGAGGGGGTGACCATAAAATGCTGGTTTTAAAATTTTCAATTAATTTCAAAAGATCTGATTTGGTAATGGGAAAGACTTCCGAGATTAGAAATAAGAATAAATGCATTGAAAGACACATGTTCTGTGCACCTGTAGAAATAAAATGTGTTACTTCATCTGAACTTTTTTTTTCCTGTTTAAAATTTTGAATAAACTGGGGGTGCGCGCCTTATACAATACCTCATACAGGTGGTGTAGAAAATTGCATAATAACATAGTTATATTTGAAAGAACTTTCTTACTATTACCAGAATGGTGTTTGTGCAAAAATGAAGCATTATTTGTGCAGTGTGCAAAGAAAAAATACCATACCCCCAATGCTGTTAATGATTTTGCTTTATGGTAGTTAGTTAAAACTGTGCAGAACTAACTTTGAATGGCCTGTATATGTGGAAGAGGAGAAGGGCGTGACTCCGTATGAACCCGCACCAGCTGACACCATGCTTAGCAAAGCCACTAGCCACTGGTGAGAAATACAGCATTTGTGAACGCTTTTGCAGTACTGAGCGGACTGGTATCAGCATGTTACTGACTGATTGTGCTTGTGAATTTCATACAGCTGATTATTCGATGAAGTTCTAGAAGCTATAAAGTTTGTGTTCCATCCTGACTAGTGGACTCTTTACTAGAACTTTCTACACCAACTGGACTTAAGAACGACGAACGCGGAATTAGCAGAGTATTCTGCAACAAAATATTTAAGGTCGTCTCGATAAAAATCAAATTCTTCCACCTTTGAAATTTAGTTAAAAATACAATGGAAAGTTGTGAGACGTCTAGAGGGTGCTCAAATTTTTCCAGGGGGCACTAAGCACCCTTCAGCGTCCCCGTGGCTGCTGGCCTGCCCCCCCCCCCCTTAGATGTAGACGACGACATTTTTAAAATGGACTGAACTTTTTTGAATTATTTTAATACCAGTGGTGTATGCAGGAATGGGCATAGAAATCCCGGGTCGCTCCCGAAATTTTTGTTTTAAAACGAAACAATAACTTTAAAAAAATGTGTTTTAAGTTTGCATGCCAAATATTCTTTTAGTTCCAAATAATATTTTAAATAACAAAAATGTGTGAATTCGTTTACTTTATAAAAATACTTTTTAAATGTGTATTTAATTATATTGTTATTCATTACTCATATTTAGATTCTAGCTCAAGCATTAAAAAAGAAAAAAAAGTTAAGTTCGCAATCCTGCTTCGGGATCACCCTGAAAAATTATCCTGATTACACCACTATTTAGTACTAAAATTTCAGAAAGCTCACGATGAGCACCCCCCCCCCCTACTAACGTGCTTCTATTCTCATAGACATTGCTCTTCTACAATTGCAAGAACACACCCTTTCTCCCCCCGTCAAAAAAAAGTTCTGATATTGGCACCCCCACGCATAGCATACTAGTATATACTGCATCCCATCCTTGCATTGTACGAAACAATCTAGTCCCATATCATAATAGAGAAGCAGATACTCCGTATCTAAAATTGCGACTCATCAGTAACGAAACATACGGATAATTTCAAACCTCATCAAAACGATACCATTCGGCACATAGGAAATGTAACAGCCTTCTTTCTAGCGTGCCTCTGTACTTCCGGTATAAGTAACAAATAGCCAAACATACGAATACAAAGCATACTAAACGTGTGGAACCGAAACTCATTTTCTCTCTTCAAAGCAAACCCGGCAAGTCCGAAGCTGGTCGATGCGGATGCAGTAACGACTCATATTCAAAAGTAGCAATTCGTTACTTCGAGTCTGAGAGATTTTCCGCATCTCAGTAACGAATGCATACGGTTTGCCACAGATCTATAAAACAGACGCCATGTCTAATCCCATATCATAATAGAGCGGCAGATACTGTATCTTATCTCCGTAACTGATATTGCGTCATCAGTAACGATAACGAAACATACGGGTACTTTCAAACCTTATCAAAACGATACCATTCGGCACAGACGAAATGCAACCCCCCTTACTAGTCAGTAACGAATAACGAAACATATTGCTACTCAAATACCTCAAATACAAAAACTCTAACCTTTACCCCTTCAAACCGTGAGCCTATACTACTTCCGGTATGCAGTAACAAATAACGAAACATATTACTACTCAATTACCGAAAATCTTTTTCCCCTTTCAAAGCACGCCCGGGAGTCTTGTGTTCGAAGTTCGAAACTGGTCGATTCGAATGCAATAACGACTCATATTCGAAAGTAGCAATTCGTTACTTCGAATCTGAGCGATTATCTGCATCTCAGTAAAAAATACATACGGTTTGCTGCAGCTCCAGTGAACTCAGGTCGCCTCCTTCTCAGGGTTCCAGACCACAACTCTCTCCTTCAACCTAGTTTCAGTCGAAGGGGACAGACACGCCCTCTCACGGGCCTTTTCACACTTGGCAATAATAAACACACCGAAAGTCTTATTTCTTCAACGTGCTGAAAAGGCAAATCGCATGATGCAATCATTTCAAAAATTAAATAGTCGATTTTTATAGATTTGGAATTTGCATTGTCCCCCATATAAAGTTTTTCGAACTATATTCTTTAATTTTGGTTGCTTATAGTCCCTTTTAAGCATTTGCAAATTTGTGTCCTCTTGAAAATTTATGTCTGATGTCTTTTTATCGTTTTCTTTGCAAAACAATTCATAATCTTCTTTGCGTTTCCTTTTTAGATGATTTTTTAAAGGAAGTAGTTCCTTTTCCCTTTTGAGAATAATTTTTTTCGCAGATATTGAATTTTTCACATTCGTCATTAACTAAAGTAAAATAGCTCCAAATGGAACTGCTAAACTTTTTAGAAGATGACATTTTCTTATCGAACACCTTTAGAAACACAATTTCTTTCTAGGCTATCTCCAGTCATACTAAAAAGCTCCTAGTTCATGATATTTTAATGTTTAAAAACACGGCAAATAATATCATTTTAAATAATCTTTATTATTTCGTTACAATTATCAAATTTCAACATTCCTGAATTGGTTTACACGCAAATTCTTCATAGGTATATGCAAAGGAACAATTACATTTTGATAAGTACAAGAGCAGACATATGGCTGAGAGTTCCTCTTATGTGTACACTGTACACGCATAAAGAGATGTTTTTAATTAATTTGAAGAATATATCAGTCATGTATCGTACACATATTTACAAAATATCATCTCAGCTTGTTATGAAAAAGAAAGGTTGTAGAATTTACTCTGGGTTGAAGCAAGGAGTAAATAACTTCAATAATTAAAAAAAATATTTCATTTTTAGGTTTAATTCAAAAGAAAATGTAAAAGGTTTTCATCAGTAAATGGAAAGTACAATTTTATCGTTTTCAATATAATTTGTCTTCTTTCATACATAGCAGAATGCACATGACTTCTACTATTTCACATTATGTCAATTTTCAAATAATTTACTCAAAAATTATTCAAAAGAATTACCTATTTAATGATATTAATAATTGTGCTTTTTTGTAAAATTTCATAAATTTAAAATAAATAGCTCTTTTAGCTAGACAGTCAAAAGTTTGAGAAAAAAACGCAATTAACGCATTATTTTATCTTACTTCTATAGATAAGAAGTAAAACTAGTATCTAATCTACTTAAAATTTATATAAATAAATTCTAATATTTATAAAAACTTAAAATTTATATAAATTTGGAAAGTATACCACCACAAACTGTTTTATTAGGGTGAGTTATTGAAAAATTCTCATACAATTATCTTATTCTGTGCTGTATTTTGTATTATGATTTCACTGAGCTGTAGCATGATTTACTGTAGAACTACTGTTAAAAGACTAATTCAACCTTAAAAAACATGCTTTCTGTAAATGAATAAGTGTCTTTCCCATCTATTCCATGAATGTAATGAATACGAAATAAGTTAATTTTTTTTCAAAGAAGAGATTTCAATAATTTAGAAGAGTCTGTACTAACAATGAAACGTTTGAGACTTCCGAGAATTTCGTATCCGTACCATCTGAAATAGTGTAAGCTCCATTCTTTTTAATAACGTTATATGAAACGACAGTCTTCAAGAGAAAACTTTTTCGACCTATACCGTGGTAGTAATAATTTTTATGGTTACGCACTCACATTAACTTAATTGGTAAATCGAGCCAGAGCACCTAACTAAAGAAAAAAGTAATGGTTTCCCGGAATCTTTCTGTTATTTTCAAAATTAATTAGGCAATACTTGTATTTCCTGTTGTGCAGTGGCATGATGAAACGTTTACCTAATTGAAAAAAAAAAATGTACTGCAATATATACTGCATCGTTTTAGATTTCACATAGTTTTCGATAACCATTAAAACGTAAGCGACGTACGACTCGAATATTCTAATTGCTAGGTTTTCTTTAAATATGATATTAGAAGGTTAAATTACACTAATGTACATAACATTGCACTTTTAACATTAAGCAGACAATAATTTAACTTAATATTTATCTAATTGCCAAATTATACTGCCAAAAGAGCTCTTCGAATTTCAGATGCAAATTTATTTTTTTAAAAAAGGATTTTTGTTCACTGGATGTCAATAAAGAAGTCTTTTTGTGAAAAAGTTCATCTTTCCCATCGTTTGGGACATTTCCGATATTTTTTCTGGCTGTTTGCCTGTTTCAAATTATAAATATTTTCAGTGATCAGCATTCTATGTTTTATGTTAATAACACCAATATTGCCTAATTTAGGAAGGTATTCTAATAGTAGTTGTGTCTAACAAATAATTTGCTTACTTAATTCCTTTATACTGTACGAGTTAGAAGTGATTACTGCTAAAACAGATGCTATTCTAGTTTATCGTGGTAGAGTCCTCTCAAAAATTCAAATGTAACTTTAAGGTAAAAGATAATAGAAGTAACTGAGTTATCCCTTTGCTGTTTTAGCCATTTGTATGTTAACAGAATATAGACTGATGGGCGTTTTCCCTAGAAAGTTGCATAAACAACCAACTGTTAAACTGCTTGAATTATCCGTACTGAATAAATGTTTTACTTATTATCTAAGATAAACGCAGAATGTTTAGTGCGTCCAATGCGTAACTCGAAGTTGTGGTTTAAATTTATCAAGTTTCTGTGCTTTCATTGTTTTTTCCTAATCGTATATGCGCCTAATAGTTCAGTCTGCCCGCTAAAGTCCGTTGTCACCCCCAATAACTTCTGAAAGACAAGAGCTATAGTCATAAAAGTAGGATAGAGGTATATTCAAGTTGCCATGTGCTATACAAGGAAACCGCTTACAGCGCCGCCTGAAGGCTAAATTCGGAGTTATCGTTCTCATCTCAAAAACGATCCTAGATACAGGAAAAAGTCAATTGCAAAGTTCATCGATTTAGTAAGAAAAACACCTTAATTTGCACATGATGCACACTGATTGACACAGTAATGCTATTGATAGAAGACATGAAAAGCTTTTCTTTTTCTGCATTAGTTTGGTCGAATTTTCCAAAACTGTTAACTTGACATTAAGCTGATTTATCTTTCATGCTCTAAAAGTGTTTTCCGTCAGCAACAATACACATCTGGCAGCTGGTCTGCAATTCCCGCAGAAATGTGTTCAATATAGCTGGTGACAAGATGGTAAAAGTATCAATAATACGTTTTTCCGCCTTCATTTTTCACCTTCAATATTTAACATTAAAGTGATCAAGATGTTTTTTCTTAATAAATGTGATGCTGGACAACTTTGTTACTGACTTTTTTCACCATACTTCTTGCCGTTTTTGAGATAAGAACGCTAATTACAAATTGAACCGCCAGGTGGTGATGTAAGTGTTTTTCTTGCGTAGCGCATGGCAACTTAACTATATCTAAACCCCCACTTTTATGACTATACCTCTTGCCGTTCGGAAATTATAGGGCGACAACGGACTTTAGTGGGCACACGGTATATTTGTATCTGAAATCAAAAAGAACATTTTCACGAAAAAGTGGTGTATTCTCTATACAAAGACCGGATTTTTCTATATTATTTCCAAACAGTAATTTCAGACGAAAACTTAAAGAGTAACGTCCATTTAATATAAGGCAGCAAAACACATTTCTTTCTCCCCTGCCTGTTTCTCTTTCTGATGGGCATCCTTTATTTTCTTCAAAATTATATCTTATCGTCAGGATTTTACTAATGAGTCTTGTATACTGCCGTAAGTTTTAATCTCTGAACCACTACAGTTCTTCGATCGCAAACAAATAAATCGTAAGAGTCTATGTGGGAAGCAAATACGCCTATCCTGTGTCTTGATTTAAACAACCCTACTAATAACATTATTGTGAATTGATAGGGAAAACAATTAAGAAAATACAATGTTAATATTTACTCCACGTTTGCTTTAACAGGAACAGAAATGAACTATCTGTTTAAATTCCGTGTTTCCGTTATTTTAATCGATTGCTGCACGGTTATAGTTCAGCACGCAAAGAAAAAGAAAAAACAAAACCTTATTCAAACCACGTACGATTTGAAACTATCAACAAGTGTAGTTCAAATAAATTCTTAAAAGACCGTTTGATAGTTTTTGTCATTATATGCATTGCCATGTTCAGCTTGTTAATAGTTAGAGTTGCAAAAACCCCACAGTTTTTGAAAGCCTGGAAAAAGCCGGGGAATTTCGGGAAATAAAACCTGAAATTTTGAAAATTATCGGAAATTTTGAATGTAAACAAAATTATTCATTTTGCAATTTGAAGTTAGGGCTGATATATGAAGTATAATAGCCACAGTATAAATATGTTGCATATAAACCAGTTTGAGATGCGTGTATTAATTGTAATGATTTTGAATGTATACTTTTTCTAAAACATTTCATTTAAACATCACATCGAGTGATTTTTTTGGGGGTGTTTCTGTGTAAATATTCTAAAAAATAATAAAATGCGTTCTTTAGAATTACGAATAAATTATTCGCTATGTGACAGCAGTGAGAATTGTGGTGGTGACTAGGTAGAAACGAAGAAAAGAAAAGAAAATCAAAAATAAAATAAAGTGAGTGCCAGTTGGTCTTTTATTTTGAGCTCTTCTATTAGATTGTCGAATTGGATTCTGTCACTTTCCATGCATTGATTTTTCGATTTGAACTTTTGTTTAACATGAAAAATCTGAAATTCGATTTTGTTTTACTGGTAAAAGGGTATAGAAATTTTAACTGCAGTAAATTCAGATTAGAATATTTCTGGTTTTGATTACCGGTTAGAGTAAACAGATAAAAAAATCAGCACTTCTGTTTTCGATTTACATCTGTATTTTGATTGTTTACCTTACGGATTTGTTCTAAAATATTATTAAGAGCTATAAGAATTTTAATAGTGATTTTGTGATTTGTTTGATTAAGGCAACGCTACACCAGTGCGATCTGCCAAGAATGAGGGGTGCCTTGATTGGAGGACTTTCTAAGGAGTTCTAACGCGCATTCACATTACATCTGGAGAAAACCTACCAAAACTCCAGACCGTTAGATCGACAGCGCGCGATGGGACCAGAATACGGGACCTTCACACTTCAGCCGTCTACCATTTTCAGTGACATAACCACTACGCCATGGTGAGGCAGAATTTTAATAGTAGTCGTACTTGTTGATATTTTTGTTTTATAATTTGTAAATCCAGAAAACATACCAGCCTTTATTTTCTATGCTTAATGTTTGTTTGTTTTCTTGTGTTGGTTAAGTCAAAACAACTGGAGGGTCATCTGCCTGATGGGGGGATGTCTTGAGCGGAGAACTTTTTTAAGTATTCATGTCACATCTGGAGAAAACCACCCAAACCTCCAGACCGTTAGATCGGCAGCTGTGCGGTAGGCCAGAAACCTGGACCGTCTCATTTAGCCAGTGTCTTTTTCACTCGGCCATGGTGGGACTTTTTCTATGCTTATAAAAACGTTGTTCTCGTATTGGATTAGATAAAAGTTTTTAAAACTCTCTCTCTTCCAAGGTTTTTCTAAATTTCCTTCCTAAAATAACCGATTTTTTCCCCACTCTTCACAACTCCATTAAAAGCATATCTAAATACTAATGCAATTTTCAAAAGCTCGCAAGATCAGCATACTAGAACAATTGAATTTCATACGTAGGATAAAAAAGGCTCGCAATATCCATTGAGTAGATAAATATTAGTTTGTACTGCAAATTTCAAAATAAAAAAAATAAGCATGTAAGGCGACTCCTCAAAAGGTTAAAATTTATGGAGAAAGATACAATATATCAAATCATAAGTAGATTTAACGTTCTTTTTAACACCCTTTAGTTTTTGTTTCATTTTTCTCAATGAGTAGTATCCTGAGGAAATCTCCTCAGTATATTTTTTAAAATAATTTATCCGGAATTTTTCTTAAAACAGTGTGATAAAAACAAAAATATTTTGCACGTGTGGTTTCGTCGCCAATAGGGCGATGTCTGCATCGTTTCTGGTTGCCTTTTCGGCGTTTTTTTTCATGTTCTGTCGCAGCGTGTTTTTTTTTTTTCAGATCGAGAGAGGTGTGTACTTCGGTTTTGAGAATGATTTTTTTAGCTTCGTGATATTTTTTTGATTATAAATTGTGATATATATATAGAAATACTGGAGTCAACTGAGATTAAGTATTCTCGAGAGAGTCTACCTAAAAATTGGTGTGATAGTAAATTTCTTATGCTGGTTATGAAAAATAAAGAGTAAAACGTCTCACATTGGATTTATATTTTTTTACCGTGATGTGCTTCATGCTTGCCCCCAGGAGCAGATGGTGTGGCGGTAAGACAATTATCGTTTTCAATTTTAATGTATATTAATTATACCAACATGCATCTTGATTAATTTTCGGACTTGGCATTCCCATTTGGGATATTGCGAACACTGTTTCCTTTTGTTGTATACTAGCCACTATTTAAATACCGTGAGTGTATGTATTCTGTTTATTTCTTGTGAGAACAACTATTTACAAAATGTATTCTTTAGGACAAATGGTGCCGTGACCAGGATTTTCACCTAACAACATTCATTTTGCCCGTGACCTTTCTTTGTTCACTGACACCCTGGACCTGACTCAAACCCCAAAGAATAATACCTCTGATTACAAGATGTTCCAAATTTTAGAGGCCATAGAGAGCATATATCGCTTGGTCTTTAACAATCTGAAGGTCTCCCAAGAGCTCAACAAGGCACGTCAGAATTCAAGCAAAAAGCTCAGGATGTTCAACTGTGGTGATAGGGTGTACATCAAAACACCAGCTGCTTTCAAACAAAAATTGGACGGTCCATTTAAAATCATAAAAAAATTAGGCCCAGTTAATTATTTAGTACAAAGGGATGGAAACCCCAATTATAGAAAGTTTGTTGTACACACTAACAGGATTGTTCTATCTAAGCCCAGACCAGATAGACTCATTGAGTCTACCGTGGGAACTTATGGTTCTCATTATCAAATTACAAAAAAAATTAATCCAGTCTCTTTCCAGCAGAGTGTCTACCCTTTTCCTGTAGGAGATGCTCCAGGTGTGGGAAATCAAACTCCAACGCCAGAGGCCCTTCCTAGCCTGTTGCACCAACGTGCGGATAGGGGCAGATGGAATCCTAACAGAAAAACTTAGACTTTTCTACCCACAAGTTTGATAGGGGAAAACACGCGCTGGCGCAGGGAGAAATGCATTAGAAGATGGATTCGTGGGGAAAAGTACTTCGACGTTTTTAAGCAAGGATCGCGCTAATTTATTAATCGTGCGGTGTGCTCTCTTTCTTTTTTTCCCCGTTTTTTTTTTCTTTTGGTAGTTGAAATAAAAAATTGCCACATATGTATTTATTATATATTATGTATGTACACTTAGAAGTTTTTAAGCATCGGTTACATGGCCAATTAATTGTGCAGTTTGTTCTCTCTTTTTTTTCTTGTCTTTTGGTAATTAAAATTAATAATTTTATTTGATTTGAGATTTTTGTTAATTGAGACCCTTAACCAGGAGGCTGTCGTCTCGATTGCTCCGAAGAGAAATTAATAATAGTTACATATGAATTTATTATATATTTATAAATACATATATATGTGTATGAACGATTGTTACTATAAAGTAATGCATTTATTACTTATATATAGGAAAATATCAGTGGCATGGCTACTGGGTAGAGGGGTTATAACCCCCCATGACGAATTTTTTGTCATACAAAATGCATTTTCTTCACGTATACACAACATATGTATACAGCTCATTACGATACACGAGTTGCAGTAGTCGTAACCACTCCTCCCCCCCCCCCAAGAAAAATTTCTGTCTACGCCACTGGAATATATAAATAATTTGTTACTTACTTATACTTAATAATAAGTACAATACTTAATAATGACGTCACAATTATTTTAATTAATATTGCAATGGCCACTAACTTTATTAAAAAGGATGTCAATAAATAAAAAGAAATAAATCAGATTACAAAACACTTCCTAAAAAAGTTCATACATTTTTTTTTTCATTTTTAAAATAATGGTTACGCTTTTCAACATACGTCTCTAACGAGTCTCTTAAAGTTAGTGTACCCTTCTCCTCCTGTGTCAATCGTTGCATTTGGGAAATCGGGAAGCAACGACTATCAGGGTTGAGGAATTCAGAATATTACCATAATCTTAGAGAACTTGACGCCAGAATTATTTAAACTACTGTTGTAATTGCATATATTAAGTCTTTCATGCAGCATTAACATAATTAGGTCTTTGGTACAGCTGAGACCCAACGTGTGCGTTTGGGGTGTCGGGGAGCAACGACGATCAGGGAAGGGGAATCGTAACCATTGACGTTTTAGTTCGATAAGAAGAACATATACGATAATAATAAGATACAATAGGATAGGTAAATAAGATAAGATAGTTCCAACATCTGAGATGAAGGCATGGGCGCAGGCAGCATAGGGCAAGGGGGGGCAAGGCCCCCCTGGATTTTTGTATGCAGTGTTCTCCCTTGCTTTTTTGCTCTTTCCAACAAGGTAACCATGCGTTGAAGTAGTCTTCGCCCCCCCTGGGAAATATTCTGCCGGCGCCCATGGATGAAGGTATAATTCGCTCAGTACTTCGGTGTGATTTTACTTTTATTTGGAAGACTATAAGACTTATTTTGAGGTAGAAGGAAATTTACTTTTTACTAGAATTAAAGTTGGTTTATTTTTATTTATTTATTTTTCGTTTTATAAAACTCGAAATTATTCAATTTACTAAGCACAGACTTTCGATGTCCACGGGATCATGTGCAACAGTCCCTCTCATTCACCTGTCTCCAGCACCCGCTTCATTATAAATAAATTGTTTAATGCAACCAGTCATAAGACAGAAAATATTTGGGCGTATCCTAGCAAGGACGTATTTAGGGGGGAGATTAAGGGGGTCCAGACCCCCTTGAAAATTGGAATTTTGTTACTAAAATGGTAATGATATAGTATTTTTGTGTGAAATTCTGCCGTTTATACTGTTTGGACTTTGGACCCCCCCCCCCCCCGAAATTTTCGGATCCCCCCCTCCCCCGAAGTGTTTTTTTTTTTGGATACGTGCCTGTATCCTAGGACCAGTATTTTTTATAGGGTGCCTATACTGCTGAATCTTGTTAACGCAAGCAAGGTTAGGTAACCATCTTGTTTACGAAAAAATTCACGAGCAATAACTAGTTTTTGGAGTTTGTGCAGTAAATGGCGTTCGTAAAAATATAGTCTGTCTGGAATGTAGCGAGTGTAGTCTTTAAAGCACTTTAACAGGAGCAAACAAAATAGCTCTCATAGATTACACTCTAATGGCAGAATGAAAATATAATTTATTGCCTTTGTTTCTACTGCTACCTCTTATCGAATAGAAATGGTGGCTGCGATTCTCCATCCCTGATCGTCGTTGCTCCCCGATGGCCCAAACGCACACGTTGCGTCTCACCAGTACCAAAAACTCAATATCTTGATGCTGTGTGAAAGACTCAATATATGAAATTACAACGGTAGTTTAAATAATTCTGGCGTCAAGTTTTCTAAGATTATGGTAATAGTATTTTGAATTTCTCAACCCTGATCGTCGTTGTTTCCCGATTGCCCAAATGCAATGCAACGATTGACACAGAAGGGGAAGGATACACTAACTTCTTTTAAGAGACTGGTTAGAGACGTATGTTGAAAAGCGTAACCCTTATTTTAAAAATGAAAAAAATGTATGAACTTTTTTTAGGAAGTCGTTTGAAATCTCATTTATTTCTTTTTATTTATTGACATCCTTTTTAATATAGTGGCCATTGCAATATTAGTTAAAATTATTCTGACCTCTAATCATTATTAAGTCTAAGTTATTGTATATAGTAAATTAAAAAGTATTCATTCCAGTGGCGTAGGGAGAAATTTTTCATAGAGGGGGGGGGGGTTACGACTACAACGATTCATGTATATGTGTATATATATGTGTGTGTGTGCTGTGCGAGTGTGAAGAAAATATGTTTTGTATGACAAAAAAATTCCTTATCGGGGGGGGGGTTAACCCCCCCCCGTAGCTACGCCACTGATATATTCATATATATATAAATAATAAATACATTACTTTATGGACAATACATTACTTTATATGTGAGTAAATACATATATGCACACATATATATGTATTTATTATAAATATATAATAAATATATTTGTAACAATTATTAATTTCAATTACCCTTCCCCCTTCAAAAAAAAAAAAAAAAAAAAAGAAAAAAACGAGAACAGACAGCACAATTAATTGCCCATGCTTAAAAAGGTCTAAGTATACACACATAATATATAATAAATACATTTGTAATAGCAATTGTTCATTTCAATTACAAAAATTAAAAAAAACGAGAATAGATCGCAGAATTAATAAATAGCCATGTAAGGCGCTTGCTTAAAAACCTGGAAGTCCTTTTCCCCACGAACCCATCTTCTAATACATTTCTCCCTGCGCGCGCTCGTATTTTCCCCTGTCAAACTGGAAGGTAGAAAAGTCTAAGTTCTTGTATTGGGATTCCATCTGCCCCTATCCGCACGTGTTGCACCATGTCCCTGTTGCTCCATCCGAGGATGATGTCAATCAGGAGGTAATCGTCTACGATCATGGAAAGGATGACGAGACTCCCTGGCATGCTCCCAACCTTTCTAATGAGGTTTCAGGTGATGAAGCACGTTCCTCAACTTTTACCCGGAGGATACCCTCTACCTCTCCAGGAAATCGTCCTGTAACACCTTCTGCAGATTCCCCACTGGGTGAGAGGAGGCTCATACCCTCTCGATCTCCTGTTCCGACCCTGTCTACCGGCTCTGCAACAAATGTTTCTAAGAATAGGTCCATACCCTCTCTCACAGAACTTGAAGTTATGGCATCATCTCCTCCACCTGGCCTCACAGGGATGGCAGACCCTGTTCCAAATACCAGCGGCTCTCCTGCTTTCACCAAGGTGACCACTGCACCCTCGACTCCTGTGTGTGGTGTTGTTCCTCCTGTCCCTGATGTGCCAATAACTCCCAAACATCGATTAAAGGGTAGCAGTCGATACAACCTGCGCCCTCGTCATTAATTTGAACTATTACTTTTCTGAATAGAACTCTGATAACTTTTTACCTTTATGCTGTCGTTCGAATTTTTCTCACACTTTGATATTATATGCACTGAACTTTACACAGACAGATAAACTTTTTCTAGCCATTGTACATCTATACCCCTTTTGCACATATATATATTATTTCTCAAGTGTTGATATAAAATGTTTTTCTATTGTGTATAACGTGACAATTTAGTATTTTAATTATGATGTTTGTATCTTGAGTATTATGTTTCTATTTTGGTTATGATATTTTGTATTCGGTATATGGATTTTTCTCAGATGTTGATAATACTAATATTCATATTAATATGCAAAGTTTGTTGTATGGAAGTAAAGTATTAAGGTGGTTTTACTTACAGGTCTTTACAGTATGTTGTATTATTAGGACAGGTATGAAAATTTTTCTGCTGGCAGAAAATTTCTTTCAAGTGTGTCTGATTAATATTTCTCTTCACTTCTTTCCTTCTCTCTCCTCTTGTGGCCTGATCAACCACAAGTTCTGTTACTCTGTTCTTTTTAGTCATCTGTTTACAAACTCAAAGAATTACCTTGATTTGTTTACTACAATATAATAGTATTATGGTTCATCAACAATGAGTGCTATGCTTATGTGTGAATATTTTTTTTCCTTCTATGTATAATTTTTCTTGGTGTTTTACATTTTGAGTGCATTCACAAGATATATACTTTATCATGAGATTTTGGATTTTTGCTTAATGTCAAATTTTTTTTTAAAAAAAAGGGAATATTTTTGGGTTATGAATGAAACTTTATGCAAATATACATTTTTTTTCCTTTTGTGTAGTTGGCCAACTAACATTGTGTACTTATCATATTTTTTTACATAACCAAGAACTTTTTGTATCTTTGTGTGATGGGTACTTTAGAAAATCATGTCTTCTGTAAGAATGAGGGAGTTATGATGTGCAAACTTGTAAGGGTAAGGTGCTCCTTTTGTTGTGTGTGAAGTTTACATAATGTGTTTAACATTTCAATGAAAATTTCATTGTTGCATTGAATTTATGTGCCAGACTTTGTTCTAGAGACCTTGGGAACTTGATCTCAATTTTTTTTGTGTAGCGAAGGGGAGTATATCCTGAGGAAATCTCCTCAGTATATTTTTAAAAATAATTTATCCGGAATTTTTCTTAAAACCGTGTGATAAAAACAAAAATATTTTGCACGTGTGGTTTCGTCGCCAAAAGGGCGATGTCTGCATCGTTTCTGGTTGCCTTTTCGGCGTTTTTTTTCATGTTCTGTCGCAGCGTGTTTTTTTCAGATCGAGAGAGGTGTGTACTTCGGTTTTGAGAATGATTTTTTTAGCTTCGTGATATTTTTTTGATTATAAATTGTGATATATATATAGAAATACTGGAGTCAACTGAGATTAAGTATTCTCGAGAGTCTCTACCTAAAAATTGGTGTGATAGTAAATTTCTTATGCTGGTTATGAAAAATAAAGAGTAAAACGTCTCACATTGGATTTATATTTTTTTACCGTGATGTGCTTCATGCTTGCCCCCAGGAGCAGATGGTGTGGCGGTAAGACAATTATCGTTTTCAATTTTAATGTATATTAATTATACCAACATGCATCTTGATTAATTTTCGGACTTGGCATTCCCATTTGGGATATTGCGAACACTGTTTCCTTTTGTTGTATACTAGCCACTATTTAAATACCGTGAGTGTATGTATTCTGTTTATTTCTTTTGAGAACAACTATTTGCAAAATGTATTCTTTAGGACAAGTAGCACTACCACTCAAGAGAACCATAGAAATTTTAAGTTCTAACTGTGTCTCACAGAAGAAAGTGAGTTATCCTTATATTTCCGTAAATGTTCTCTCTTTTAGTCTATCTATGTATATCGTAAGTTTTGACAAAGGAGATCAAAAATACTTCAGTTTCATAGCAGGAAGCAAAATATTAATACGCTCCCCTCCCCATTCGAAAGCTCGCCCAATTTTTACCGTAGAGCAGTGGAATTTCGTATCTACGGTAATTGAGGATCAGGAAAATTTTCGAGTAAATAAAAGTAAGGATTAGTTTTGAAAATTTCAAATTTAATTAAAGAATATACAGTATGCCCACTAAGGTCCCTTGTCAGCATGAAGCCCTTGTCAGCATAGGCTAAGGCCCGTTGTAGCATAGAGCCCTTGTCAGCATAGGCTAAGGCCCGTTTTAGCATAGAGCGTTATACAAGCATCCGCTAGGCTTTGTTTAAGGTCCTGCAATGTAAGGGTTCGCATACACCTGCTGTTTCAGGTATTACCCACAGGAAAAGTTCAATGGAGTCAGATCAGGTGAACGCGGAGGCCACTCTTCGTCATACCCAATTATTTGGTACGAAAAGTCCTTGACGAGGTACTGCTTCACTGGACATGTCTTGTGAGCAAGTTCGCCGTCATGTTGAAATCATATACCCCATTTACATTCAGCAATTTGCACCGTCTTTCTCAGTGGCTAGGAAATGTTCTCCATGGGGGTATTTTAATGCTCCTAAAGGCAGTGAGGGTTCACATTCAGCTTTACTTCCCCTCTCCCACACCTTCACATATACACACATAAATCACGTGGTCACTTGTCCTGCCCTCGAAAATCCCTTTAAAAGGGATTGCGCGAGACGAGAAACAGGGTTGTCTCGTCTCGTCTCGCAGTGGTAAACCTTTGTCTCGTCTCTTCTCGCAAACACTTTGTCTCGTCTCGCGTCTCGTAAAATTAAGGACTGCGATTTTATAACCATATTTTTAGTAATATTAATACTATATTTTAATGAAAATTAATATTAATAATAAGAATTAGTTACATAGTACCATATTAGTACTATATTAGTTACCATATTAACTCATATGTGCATTTGAAGTGATAAAAATTGAGATTTAATCCGTATGTATAATATGACTTGACACCGAAAAAATATTTGTTTTTACTTATTTATTTCCGGAACTGCGTAAATGTAATATGTATGGGAGTTTCATTTGCTTTTGAAATTGTAAAGCTCTGAATTTTGTTAGAAATGATGCAGAACTCAGGACATGTTGCACAAATAAAATTTTAATCTAATTAAGCGGCCCCAATGCGCGGAATAGTGAATTCATAAAAGTTTCAATTGGGGACGGGATAATTATAGTGAAGCCTGCTTATCCCCCCTCTCGTTTCAGTGTATGAGATATGGGTTTCATATTTAATCGGGAACCCGGTTTTAACCTGCTCATTCACATCATCAAAAAGATGAGACAACAGAGAAAAATTGTGACCAGGGTTGTTTCTCAATATGGATCTTTGAATGCTCCGCTGAGACCCAGCGTTGTATTAGCGAAATCGCTCCAGTAGGTCATCCATTTACGTTGGCATAGTTTGGCTCATGCTGAAAACAGCACTTTTAATAACTGATGAAGCATTGTATTTATAAATATTATTCATCCTATTCATCCATTTTGATGAAATGTGGTCAATATTATAAATAAACAAAAGATCACAATTATTAAGTACACAATTAGAACATAAAATATCAAGTAAGCACACTTGCATCAAATTTAAAAAAAAAAATGTAATAATTACAGCCAGACATTCTAAATAAGTTTGAAATTTTTTCCATGAAAAAATAACGATGGCATTCTTGAATAATTTATTCATAATTCTGGATGTCGAGCGTCTGTAAAACACCAAGGATTTTCCAGAGCCCATAAATAGGTGCTTTGCCTATTGTACATGCCATTACGGGAAAAGCATGCTATGAAAAAATAACGATAGCATTCTTGAATAATTTATTCATAATTCCGGATGTCGAACGTCTGTAAAACATCAAGAATTTTCCAGAGCCCAGTAATAGGTGCTTTGCCTATTGTACGGGAAAAGCACGCTATGTAGAAAGCGGATAACTCCTCATTTGTCTTGATTAAATAACTTATTCTCAATTAATATTTACAAATCAGACATTAATAATATCACATCCGAATTGCTCTCACCTCAAAGCGAGACTGTCGAAACACATAACAGATGAGCGACGCACCACCTAGCAAAAATCTAACACATGACTCATCTGCCCACAATATATCTGCCAAGAATGTTGGCTGAACCTGCATATGATTGATGACGATGTTGCACCATGCGCAGCGTCGCTCGCATCCCCGTCCAGTAAAACCTGTTGAGGTGTTGAGGTATCGAGTTGGGCAAATATGTGAGGGCGTATGCTAATACCTCAGCCGATTGAACATGCTGTCCTACCTGAGCTGGTCTGCCAGATGGAGCTCGACTAGTCACGCAGCCTGTTTACAACAGTTAGGATGGTTTAATGAGAAGGTGCGGGCCTGTAGGGAAGCGTTGCCGGTACAAACTTGCTGCTGATCGTGCCTTACGTCCACATTAACCGTACATCAGTGGCGTAGCAAGGCGGTCCGCCCCGGGTGTCATCCTCAAAGGGGTGACACCTGATGGCTTGTACAGCAAAAATTCCGAAAATATCGCATGTATGGGGGCAAAAATGCTCGTATGGGGGTGACACCACTTATATCCGCCCCGGGTGTCACCCACTGTAGCTACGCCCCTGCCGTACATACTCAGCTTTGGAAAATCGCTCCATGAGCATGAGCATCAACAAACTACAGCCGTAAGAAGATGTCTTTTTTATAGCTGTCTCAGTGAACAGGCGTGACCTTCTTATTTACATACTGCAAAACGTAGGAAACACCGAAAGTTTCGAATACCAAGCGCAAAATGCGTGGAGATGATGCGACACTATTTTATACGCTCTTCTTATTGTTTACTCTGCTTATAAAAACAATCAGTACAAGGATGCAACCCTCGGGATTTGAACCGCGGTCCTTTTGATTGGGAATCAAATTCTGGTGTCACGTTTTGCCCGAAAGATAATCATTTCTCCTTCCGCTTAAGTTTCGTGACTTCATTGTGTAAGAAATCACGAAAAAGCAAATGCACTTTTTAATCGTTCTGTTCTTCACATCAATGTCTACAGGCGTCTTTTCGTACCAAATCGAAAATGCTCTTCAACGTAGTAAATCACTTTTTTTCCTTACCTCGATCCGTTTTCAGGATAGGAATGCTAACACCGCAGTTTTTCACCAGGTGACGCCATAGGCGGCTTCATTCAGTAGCGTATGGCAACTTTACTAAACCTAGAGATCACTTTTATGAATACAGCAACAGGTGTTCCGAAGTTAAGAGGGTGGCAAAAGGCTTTAGATGGCATACTGTATTGCTCAAATTAATCATTAGACCTGTTCTCACTTACGAATTACTTACAAAAGGTTTTCAAAAAAATTTGGGCTTTAAATGACGATGACTTGTTGAAACGACGACATAATTTTGAATTTTATTGGTCATTCAAAGAGGTATAAATTCAAAGTTTTGAAATTTGTGAGCTACATTTGCTGAATTTGCACACTGACATTTAGAACCCTGTTTCATAGATCAGTTGAAACTAGAATTTCAGTTGGGACGAAGTTCAGATGGACTGACTAAGAAGTAGACAGAATTTCAGAAATTTAAGAATAGGGATGGACGCGAGACGAAAAATTGATGTCTCGCGTCTCGCAAAACAGCCGAAAAGCTTGTCTCGTCTCGCAAAAATCCCTATATCATAATGTTAAAAATGTTTGTCTCGTCTCGCAAAAATGCTGTAAATCTCTGTCTCGTCTCGCAAAAAGTCGTCTCGCGTCCATCCCTATTTAAGAATTAGAGTTGCCAGCTAGAGAACAGTAGCTAAGAAGAGATAGGAATGGAAGAATAGAGAAATGCTCTCAGGTGAACAATGGCAGGCATGCCATGGCCTTCCTAATTTTATTAAGAATGAAATTCGAGGGCATGTGAAAACTATATTTAAGCAAACCGTCAATAAAAGAAAAAGTTCCATTAATTTTCAACACAAGACGTAAAAAACTTTCTCTATCGATATAATTCTTTGGCGCAGTGCCGGATTAGCCATATAGCAGAAGTAACAAATGCTACGGGCCCCGCGCTTTTGGGGGGCCCTCGCCTTTAGCTTAAAAGTTTTCGTTTCTTGCCCCCCCCCCCACAAGATCTATCCCTTATTTTTTAGCAAAAGATAATGTGATTGATATTGTAATTCTTTTTTTTTTTTTTTTTTTTGATAAGACAATTCTTGCAGCCCTATTATGGAAGTGTAAATCAACTGTAGATAACTCATTGGAAGAAAATGTATAAATTTAATGTAGCTGTTGCATGCCTGATTATTTAGTCCATTGATTACCTAGGCGAAACTGAAGGAGTATTCTAAAGACAGCAATGAGAGACACACACACAAGAGTATATTTAACACACTTCGGAACAAAAAAGGCAGTACCCAGAAAAAAAAAATTCAGAGAGCGTCCAAACGGTGCAAAAGGCAGAATTAAAAAAAAAAAAAAAAAAAAAAGGCATCATTATCTTATCATTATTGTTCTGTTGGCGAAAATCGCATCTCGGAAGAGGGGGTATCAAGACCCCTGGACCACCCACCTCTGTGTATGGCCTTAAAAAACTGCATTCCTTACCTATAATGTTGTAAGTTAGTCTTTATTTGAAGAATGAATCCAGAAATAAACAACATATAGAAAGAAAACTGAGCGCCCGGCCACTGGTGGGGCCGGTATTTAATCGGATGTTGGGGCGTTTCAAAGTTATTTTGTTTTAGAGTAAAGGTGGTGATGTTGGCGAAATTCAAAAGTGTATGGAGTAGGGGATAAGTCATTTTTAGAAAGCCTTTGGTATTTGGCTTGCTTTATGTTTATTTAATAATTTATTTTACATTTTACAATGTTTAAATACAGGCGAATTATTATTTCAAACATAAATAATATCTAGAATGCAAGTGTTTTTTGAGGTTTTTTTGAGAATCTACAATTGTGATAAATTGTCATATTAATCACTGAAATTAACCGCGTTAAATATAAAAGAATTGCTTTTGACCGGTCAAAATCGCAGTTAGAGGTCGCGAATGTCAGTAAGTTGGTTCAGAAAATTACAATAAATAAATTGTATAAATAACTATACAAAGTATAATATTTAAATAAATGAACCGATCATTTAAATACATCGATTTCTTTAACAAACTAAAGTATCGCAGTTTACCCTGTGAATAAAAACGGCGAGTCTGGGATAATTTTTGTAATACAGCCAAGTGTATAAGAGAAAGTGTCACCAAGAAAGAATTACAAGGGCGATTCTAAAAATGTGGGTACAAACACACATCATAGTTTAAAGTTATCTCAGAAAAAAAAAAATATAAGATCTTATAACTGACTTTTTTTTTTTTCCTCGGTGAACTTTTAGTTCTGCTCAGTAACAAGAACTGGAATCATTTACTACAAAAATTCGTTGTAAATATACTTAAATTAAAAAAACATTTAGCTGCAAATGGTTAGTTTTGGACATCTCTAACGTTAACTGATGCTCTGCAACACCAAGAAAATAAAAGAAAGAAGTTTCATAATCAAAATATTGTACGCAATAATAAAATAATGATTTGTTTACTATTTCGGACAGCATATGGCAGTGGCATGCTTAAAATATTAAAGTATCACAACAAGAATCACATAATCTGTTCTTGCTAGTTCTGTTTTTCAAAAAGTAACGATCGAAACAATGCTGTTTGGAAGCAAAAATAAATAATATAGAATCATCTCAATTCATTTATCATATTTTAAAAATAATTTTTTAAACGTTTTAAAGCATTTTCATAAATTTTCTCTGCTGTAAATATACTTTTCTAAATTATTGAGCGAAGATGTCCAAATCACGTAATGATCAAAACACCGATTTTTTTTATGTTTAATTTATTGTCACAGAGTTGCCAGTGTCCTAAAAATTTAGGAAAGTCATTAATTACAATCTTATTTTTCCAATTTAACTGTTCTTATTCGTGAAATGGAATGTATTTAGTTGAAATAATAGTTAACATCATTGATGAGCACGTCAAACACATGTACGGTCGAAACAAAATGGTGGCAGCTTCGATCTTACAAATTTTCGGACATGACTAATTAAAAAGTACGATTTATAAAGAATAGTAAAACCTCACTAACTTTATAAATTGACATTCAATGTTTTAAGTGTTTTATTTTGTTACGAATGCTCTTTTTTTTTCCCTCAGAAAATATACTTAAGAAAATTATTTGAGGAATTCAAATTGCGTAACAATCGAAACATTAATAATTTTTGAAAATAAATTTGTGAACAGGAAATAACATAATTTTTATTTAAAATTCAGAGATAAACCCCAAAAATTTTAAAGTATTTTTTAAAAATTAAATCAAGACAGTTTTTATTTTACTTTTAAATAAAATGCATGGACAAACGCTATAATATTTTGCATTGTTTCCTCATTTAAAAATTGATTTGTAATTTAGATAACCATTAAATTGCTTTTAAATAGCAAAAAATTTGTTTCTGTTTATTTTTCATTCTCTTAATTTATATCTTAATTCTTTAAAAGAAATTGCAAGTTCGATACTTCTAAGAACTTGCAATGAGTCAATGTGAGAACAAAAATATTTGTTTAAATGCATATAACATGTATAATTAAAATTCAATCCGTCGCTTTGCTTATAATATTGTTTAAATGTGACTCGTAAAAACCAATTTATCAAAAGATATAACAGACTTCTAAAATAAATCATCAAAATCGTCTCAAAATGTATAAGAAAAAAAATATTATACATTTGATTAGCAAAATGCAATTATATAGAGCCTATTTAATGCATTTTTAACCACTAGCATTTTTTAATGCAGATATCTTAAAAATTCAATGTTCAAAATAAGTAACCAAAAGATCACCAATGTCCAAAATCTGTCATCTACAGATAGAAGATGTCCAAAATCTGTAACCTACAGATCTGAAAATTAAATGTTTTAATTAGTGATTTTCCTGAGCATTTGCTGTCTTTTTATGTTTGTCTTCTCTATTCTAGGCTTATGTACTATAATGTAAAAAAAAAAATAGAGTAAAATTCCAAAATTTGAAAAATGGATTATAGTTAACGTTTGGTGACCCACCTTTTTAGAATCACCCACAAGAATTAGTACAAAAATCATTGAAAATACTTTCTCTATATTTGAAATATTCACAGTTTGGCTTTTTAACAGATTTTAAAAAGATTTAATTGTAATTCTATCCGAATAGAGAGAGTTATAACTAGTATTAGACAAGAATGTAAATTTACAACTATAAAATGTATTAACATTTAGAATGCACGCTAGTTAGTGTCTGAAAAACGCTAAAAATCACCTTAGGAGCGAGTAAAACTGTCATTGGTGAGACTAAACATTATTAATCTTTCATTTAAAATATTATTTTATGTGATTTATTGTCTTCAAATTAATTCTTATTCTGAAAGAAAAAGCTAAAATAAGGTTTTGATATTTGTCAAAAATTAAATATTTTATATTTTTCAACCGTTCTTCATTTAAATGATTTAGGAAAGGAAATTCTGCATTCAGTGAAAATTTCAACTATACGTAGAATGTGTAGTTTTTCGGATGTCTCAATGTAAAGAAATTGAAAGCAATAATTTATCTTTCGGAAAATCACTAAAATTAAAAATTTAAGATAACTGATTTACTGATTTATCTTTTTTTTTTAGAATCGAAAGAACTTTCCGAGTATGAAAAAAAAAAAAAAAAAAATTGCCGACCAATAACTAAGCAGATACGAGCTGATGCGTGTGATTTTTGTGGAGGGGGGGGGATATTTGATAATTAAAAAAAGTTTTGAAAAATTAAAAAGAGCAGTATTCGGTGTCGCCTGAATTACACACGCATGGGAAGTTTCAGCTTGATCGGATGATAGTGGGTTAAAATTCAAAAACAAATTTTGAACATTAATGACATCCACAGTTAAATAAAATCTTAAAATAAATAATGACTAAATTAATTTTTCGTTTTCAAATAAAAATAGTTATAACTATATTATAAATATGCATGTATTTTTTAGTCGCAGATGGAAATGCTAAACATTAATAAGAAACGTAGGGCAGAAGCTTAGAGCATATACAGTTTCAATATAAAGTGACATTTTTTTTAACTCACTAATATTTTTTGCATTTTAACTTCTTAAAATAATGATTTTTTTCTAATTCTCTTCTAGTTTTTTTCATTTTTTTAAAAATATAGAATGATATATTTAATAATACATATATTTTTAATTCATACCTGATTACTCATTACTAACAGTCCTAAACTTATTACCAGTTTTTGAATAAACACAATAATTAGACCAAACAAAGTTTTTCATTATTAAATTGTTTACAGTTTTGCAGTTTCAAACGGGAAATTTATGAATATATTAAAATACATATAAATGTTTTTGCAGGAATGTTAAATTTTTGTTTATTTTATCCAAGTAAAAAGTTCTTCTAAACTCAAAATGTCAAAGTCGTGTTTCTGATCAAGTTTCCCTAGTTCTGACCCTCAAAAGTCCCTGTTAAGTACTCAAAATTCTCATGACTGAAACAAGACATTTAACAGTGGTCGTCAAAAAGTGATTCCATATAATCAAGGAACACTGAAAAATAACCAGTATGAAATTGCATCTGCTGGGCTATACTTAGAGGTATACTGATCTTTATTTAATGTTAATCATGAAAAGTGAAACGTAGTACAAAAATTATTAAGTTCCGTGAGGTTAAAGTTTTTTAATGTACTAATCTATAAATATAAAAATTATTTAAAATTTTATTACTCAAGGAGGTGAGTATTAAAAATCAAGGAGGTTTCATACTAAAGGAGTGAAAAAGTAATTTTAAAAATAGTTTTAAATTATTTTTATTTTAAAAATAAATTAACGTTTATATTTTAGACATAGTTTACAATTACAGAATATAGAATAAAAAAATCGGATGTCTTGTTTGGTTCTTGTTTGGACTTTATCAAAATATCCATTCTCAGAAATTCCAAAAACTAATTCAAATCTTTAAAATGAAATTAATTCATACTAACTTCAGAAATGTTCTACTGCTGTTCAAAGTTGTCCCCTGTTTTTATTAGCAAATAACAGTAAAATTTATAATAATAATTTACAAGTACTATTTTATTATTCATAGATTACTAGATTATTAAAAATACAAATAAGTAGTAAATTTTAAAAAATGTTTTTTTTTTTTTTTTTTTAACCAAGAATTATCAGATGGTTTTAATATTTTTACTAGAATAGGAACATTAGCAACCTTTTAAATACAGCCACCATGCAGTTCTAATTTAATATTGGTTAGTCAAAGTGATTAAGTAAAATGTTAATTATTGTTTAAAAAAAAAAAAAACCTGTGCATATACAGGGTTACTGATAAATCGACATATTCCTGGTGAGACGTGATCATTGAGCCAAAATGATACCATTTTAAGCTCCATATGTATGGCCGAAAATTAATACTTTTCGAGAAAACTGAATTTAAAACTTTTTTCTTGAATAACTCAAAATTTGCATTGAAGTGCACACTTAAAAATCTACTAATTAAATGGGTTTAATTTTAATTTATTTTCGTAGCTTTAACTAAGCTAACGTAATCATAAAAAGTTTAAAACTAATTTAATATTTAAATTCATGAGCCACAACACGTATTTTTTAAATTTTGAATTCTCATGTTTCGTTTCAAAAGATGTTATTTATTTCAAAATATACGAGGGCAGTAAGCTTACGAATTACAAATAAAATTTCTACCATTAATCAGCTATCCAAGAACGAATCCATTTAAAGACATGTAATTCATAAAGAAAGGTGGGTTTTACTTAGCGCAGGTAAAAACGCCAAAGGAGGCACCAGCGTTCATTGTTTAGGATTGTCGGCCAACCGATCAAGTTATCACTAATTTTACCTGCTTAAAATCTTAGCCACTTCAAACTGTGAAAGTCAAATGGCTATATGCTGAGTTGTCAAGTTAGTTTCGACTCAGCGTCCCGTAAGCACGTTGTTATCACGCTAATCAACAAAACATGCTTACGTAACGCAGCAGGAGTCGAAACTAACACGATGACACAACACATACTGGTTTGAAGCGTATGATCTGATGTGGCTTAAGAAAAATTTTAAGCCCTTAAAAGCAGTGACAACTCAATGGACGTTGACGAGCGATTTTAAACGATGAACGAAGCTGCATCCTTTCGCATTTTTTTTATGAGCAGAAAGTAAAACTCACCCTTCATTACGAATTACATGCCTTTAGATGGACATTAATACGTTTTTAGACAGCTGATTGATGGGAAAATTTTTATTTGTAATTTGTACGCTGTTGCAATAGTACTTTTTGAGATAAACAACAAATTTTGAATGGAAAATATAAATAAATGAAAAAATACATGTAAAGTACGTGAATTAAAATGTTGAAGTATTTTTATTCTTAAATTTAAAAAATGGTGATAACTTAATCAGTTGTCCAATGATCCTAAGACTCAGAGAGAATGCATCCTTAGGCGTTTTTACCTGCGCTAAATAAAACTCACCCTGTTTTGCAAATTACATGTCTTTAGATGGATATGCGTTTTTTTTATATTTTTAATGGTAGAAATTTTATTTGTAATTGGTACGCTTACTGCCATCGTATTTTTTGAAATAAATAGCATCTTTTGAAACGAAACACGTGAATTCAAAATTTAAAAAATACATGTAATGACTCGGGAATTTTAAAGTAGTATTGCACTTTTTATGATTACGTTAGCTTTGCTAGAGTTTTAGCTATGAAAATAAATTAAAACGAAACCCATTTAATTAGTACTTTTTTTTTAATTTGCACCTGAATGTCAAATTTAGGTTATTCAAGAAAAACGTTTAAAATTCAATTTTCCCGAAAACTATTGCTTTTCGGATATACATAGTGGGTTAAAATTGTAGTATTTTGGCTCCCCTATCATGCCTTACCAGGAATACGTCGAGTTACCAACAACCCTGTAGAACGCGTAATGTAAAGGTGTAGGGTTAATGAAAGTTTTTTAGGGGGGGGGGGGCTCAAAATCGAATTGGGCCTCGGACCTCTCAAGTTGCTAAATCCGCCATTGCCCCTTTTTCCCCTCAGAAAAAAAAAAAAAAAAAAAAAAAAAAAAACTTTTATTTTGAGGGGCATTTTTTCTGCACACCAATTTACTTGAAGAAATAGATTTGTCTAGTGCTAGCTCAAATATTCTCAAATTAAATAATGAAACGTTCGTAAAAGGTTTTTTTTTTTAAATTATTATTATTATTATTATTATCGCACAAAACCTAGACATTAGCGCATCCAAGAGGGAGTAAGGGTTGGGATAAATCTCTCTCAAATCTAGCACGTGATAACTTTCAGTTTTATTTACATCTAATTAGCATTAGTAATCCGATTAACTAATTAATTATCACTAAAATAAATTATAATTAGCACTATTTATTTTCTCAGTTAATTTACCTGTACTACTATAATGTGAGGGTGAACTCCTCCCACTGAAAAAAACAAAAGCTTTCTGGGTGCGTCCCTGAACATAGGGCCCCTTCGTAACATTTGCTGCACTTCGGTGCCTAAACTTTTTTGAGAGATGGAAATATTTTCTGAATCAAAAAGATTACATTAACTAATGAACTAATAGAAAATGAACAGCCCCCTAAACAAATATCGAGAAGAATGAGAGACACATGGTGAGGTTAAAGATAATGTTCGTGGTAAAAATCGTAAAAGAAAGAATTAGAGTAAAAAGTAGACATATAAAATTAGAGCTGCGTAAAGTTCAGAATGTTTCTTCAAAGACTGTGATTACCCCCCCCCCCCCACACACACACACAAAAAAAAAAAAAATTTAAATCAAAATTAAAATCTGGAAGATTTTCAAATTTTAACTCTCATTAGAGTTCTACTTTTATTTATTTACTAGCTGCGTGCCCGTTCTTCGCACGGTAGGAAACGAAAATTTTCCTTACATGTGTAATTCGAAATTATTCGTGATGTGGAATTAAAAAAAAAAAGAGTAAAATTGACTCTTAATGTAACGTTTGTGTCATGAGTACTAACCTGATCATTGCAGTATAATGACTCAAAAAACTACGTCAGTGTCATTCACTATCAAAAAAGTGAAAAGCTTAATGGTTTGCAGAGAACTCCTGGCTTTCAAAATGTCTTATTTCTACATCATACTGTTTTTTAGGCTCAAGTTGTAGCATTAAATACCTAAGACACTACATGAAATGGAGCACCATTTATCTCTTTCCGAACATGTACCATATAAGGAAAGTATTGTAATCATGAAAAAATTCGACTTTGAGATTTTGGTGTATTGACACGTTTTGAGGTCTTCTGAATTCATTTATGCTATTTTCAAGAGATGTTTTTAAAATAGCTGCGCACCCGCTCTTCATACGGGAAGAGGGGAATATTTTATTACTAAAATCATATCTGCATGTGACAAAACAGAATTTCATTTTAAAAAAAGTTCAAGTAATCTCCTCTGTTGAAATTACTGCGGGATATATTAACGCAAATTAGAATTACTTTTCGTTTAGTTGGTTGTAAGACAACCGTTGAAACAGGACACTTTTAATTTCATGAAATATTTATTAACGTGGTACTTTGCGATTTATTCATATTATCTTTACAAATCTAATAATACTACCTATTACGTACATTAATACTATCTATATTCGCTTCTCTCTCTTCAAGGCTCCCTTAAAAGAAACAGCTTAGATTATTTGGCCTCAATGGGATCTTTCGATTCTGTGGCGATTCTTTGCAATTTACGCATTAGCATAAATAATAATCATTTCACATAATGGTTGCCATTAAGGAAACTCTCCATATATATTTAATTTATACATAGTTTTATAAGATGGGCGTATTTAGCGCCGCAAACCATTTCATCTTACTGTGGGGAGAAAATATCTAAGGGGTGCCATTTTAAATATCCATGTATCTAATATAGCGATATCTTTTATATCCTCCATAGTCCTGTCTCCTGAAAAACATCAAACTGTGTAATCTCGAGGAGCTACTTATTCCCACTTTAATTGTGACAGGGCGTTAGAGTTGCAGAGTTTACAAATTTCACGCATTTTTTTTTATTTATGACGTCACTGTTTGACTGCCGTAAAGGATACCCCGGTAGGTTGAGGGAGTTAATTTCGATATTTCGCATAACTGTTTTCAAACGGTATCATTAAAACTTTGCGTTATGTAACCTTTATGGAGGAACGTAATTCAACGTTAAAATAAAATTATACTCGCAACCTGCATGCGTATGTTAGGCAACGCCTGCGCTAAATTAAATGCCAAAAACAAAAATAGTAAATAGAAAAAATTTAATATATCGCGCTTTGAAACGAACTTTGTAACTTTTAAAATTAACATTTTCAGCGCCGTGAAAACATTTCAATTTTTAAATAAGCACCGGATTAAAATACCTCTTCTAATAATAATAATCGTGAATTTCTTAGTTTATTTCTACAGTAAATTTTAATCAAAATATCGTCTCCCTGTGTTGAAAATAGAGCTGGAATAAATGAGTTAAAATTATGGAGTAATTTTTACGTATCTTAAAGCATTTGACGTCATAGATCCTCACTTGCGAATTGAAATTCTGATATCCCATTTAAAAACTCGATTGGTTGAGAAAACCCTTTTTTCTAATCCTTTCTGTGGCAACAACCGAAGATAAATTCTCGTGCCGGCCGTGATCGCAATGTAATGAATGGCGTAAGATCGCGTTGATGCTATTAAATTATAAATATTAGGCTGCATTAAAATTCGTAAAAAATCATCTAATTTACATAATTTTTTCGTTTTTATTTTAAAAGAGGGAGAAAAGAATGTTTCACGATTTGTCAAAATATCAAAAAGTTATGACGCATAGAATTCAAGATGCGACAGTTTTAAAATTATTTTACGAAAAACAATCGCGAAGCAGATGCTTAGTAAAAAAATTCCTAAAAATCGGTAAATCATGTTACGTATTCAGAACAAACTGTTTTCAAAAGAAAATTTTCTCCTCTATCCGATAATACAAATGCCGTTTCGCTGCGAGCGTAATTTCCGCCGTCATTACGAATTAGGTGAGAAAAAATGACAGAAATCGCATAAAACATAAAATTAAAAAAAATCTAGGTCGAATTTTGAAAAAATCGCTTCGAGGTGCACAACTACATATTTACATCTTCCCGAGTACCAAATTTGGTGTTTCTAGGTGTAGCCGTTTGTCCGTAACGCTGCCGACACACACACACACAGACACACAGACACCTTCTTTTATAATAAGTAGAGATTTTTGTATAACTAACTTGAAAATCAGCCGTTTATAAATATTGGCGTGTTTCTTCATAGATTCAATTCAACATCTTTACTTCGATAAGTGGAAATCTTCAGGAAACTGGTTTGTACGTTCACGATCTTTTTGAAGTCGTTTTTCTCGAAATATTAATTTCCCATGTTAGGTTAATTTCCTTCTCGGCATGATGTACTTCTTTATTTTGAAAAGTGAAAGAAGCCGGCATTGCCGACAATTTTTTTTTTCAGGTTTAAAGTTAAGAGAAGTTAATAACACAAAAACATAAAATTTAAGTATATTCTACATTATTCAAAAAATGAAATTATAGAACTTAAAAAATGAAACATTTAACTTTTTTTTCGAAAGTTAAACACATAAAACTTTGCAACACCTTTTCAAGGTTTGAAATCAACAGTACTCTAGCGCTTAAAAAATACAGTATTTTCCAAAGTATGTCAAGAGACAGAAGAACTTTATCTTCTGTCTCTTGACATACTTTGTTCTAGTTCTTAAATATTATATTTCATTGCAATATAATAATTAAGAACTTTCTACCTAAAAGTTTTAAAACTCTTACAGATTCATTGGTTGTAAGAATGAATACAAAATTTGCAAATAATTTTCCAATTTTTTTAGTGAGTCCACTTCTAAAATTCGTTATTATTATTATTTTTAGTACTAGTAAAAGCTATGTGGCATAGTAAATATAATTAAATTTTGACATTCAAAAGGAGAAAACAACTTAGAAACCAAAAAAATATGTGTGAGCTGCATCACAATCTTCCGACTTTCAGTAAGCTACTATTAGCTTACCTTTTATTTGGTATTACTGTTGTGGTAAAGTATAATAATCGGTTAATCAATCACAGTAAAACAGAATACCAAAGAAATTTTAGCTTAACTACAGCTGTTTATCATACCATTTATCAAACATTCCCCTTCCCCCAAAAAATAAAAGAAAAGAAAAAAATAACAAATAAAATAAAGCCAGTGAAGATCTTGAATTTCAAGGCCACGAGAATCCCCCAGGAAATGAACGAGTCACTTTCACGCGAAAAACTACGGTCAAAGTCGTTTATTTAATGGAACTTTCGCCGTGTGTATACGAGCGATCCTATTAGTATTCGGATATACAATGCAACACAGCAATCCGCGGATAAAATTGCTGATTACAGGATTTAGAAAAAAAAATTAAGGTACCTTTTCTGAAATCACACGAGTGAAAGTAGGAAATTATGAACACGCATTCAGATAGGCTGAACTGAGCGGATGAATGTACAGGTAAATAAGAGGTAAGGTTAAAACTGGGGGTAAAAAAAAAATAATGATAATAATCGCGTCACATTACTCTTAGCTATAATTAAAAGTAAACTTTTTTAAAGCCTACGACAAACTTACACGACTTATGAAACTTTCCAAATAATTCTGAAAATTGGATTGAACAATTTGCTGGAACGATATAGATTTATGATATATTTATTTACCCCCTTACCCTTCAGATGATATCTGCCTGTAGAAATGAAGCTGCAAATTCCTGAGCTAACCCTGGGCTCCAACATGGCCGAGTGGATAACACATTCAGAATGGTAGGCACTGAAGTGTGTAGGTCCAGTGTTCTGGCCCGGCCTATCGCGGTTGTCGATCTAACGGTCCGGAGTTTTGGTCAGTTTTCTGCAGATGTAACGTGAATATGCGTTAGAACAACTCCTTAAAAAGTCCTCCGACCAAGGCATCCACAATATTGCCTAATAGCCCTTGTGTAGCTTTGCCATAATAGAACACAACAATACCCATGCTATCCTATAGGGCACATATGGGCGCCCGAGGACCGGATGTGGCCCCGCCACGGCTTTTGATCTGGCCCGCAGAACATAGCAAAACTCTGTATAAAGCCCGTACAAACCATTCAAAATCCCATATAAATCACAATTATACGGCCCGTGACTTCGCTAACAACTTGAAGTTTGGCTCGCAAATTTTCAAAAGTTGCCCATACCTACTATAGAGAAAAATTTCCATTGATTCCATCCACAGGTAAAAATGATTTTTCTCGTTTTTTCTCGACCATCTAGATCAGGTATGGACAACCTTTAGAAAGTTGCGGGACAAACTTATGTATGTTAGCGAACTCACGGGCCGTATAATTGGGATTTATGTGGGATTTTGAATAGTTTATGTAGATTTTATAAGGGCTTTTGATATATTCCGCGGGCCTGATCAAAAGGCGGGACGAGACACATCCGGCCCGTGTTCTGGAGGTTGCACATAAATAATCTAGATACTAACTGGATGCATAATGTGTGTTTCTGAAGTTTTGACATTTTTTTCTGCCGATATTTTAAAATATTTAGTTCAGTTACTTTTTGAAAAACTGGTTTTACAAATTTCAACGAAATATTTAGAACATTGGCCGAGAAAATATTCAAATTTCGGAAAAGGCACATGATGCATCGTGTCAGTAGCTAGGAGGTAGAGAAAATACCTAGACGAAATATTAATAATTGTGGATATTATAAGTGAAATATTTTTTCCCATGCGATAATATAGGACTTCGCAGCTCTGTCTTCCATCTGCACTGCAAAAAATGTCTGTAAAACGTACAGAAATTACTCGTATTATTTACAGAATAAGTCTGTTCGTGAGAAAAAACAGTTTCTTTCTGTTTTATCTTCACCCGCGCATGCGTACTAGACGAAGACGTCATTGCTCAACCTTGAGGCTCATTTCGCCTCCAGCGCAATTAAAACGGAAAGACATTGTACTACGTGTCGTTAGCTGGAGCTGGAGAAAAGGGATGGTATATTTAATTACAACTGCATACGTAGGTTCAGGTGAGTGTGTGATGTTATGTAGGGATTTTGTTCACTGGGCGTGTTGGCGTAACCGGGCTCGTTTGGACTTAGAACATTTTTAAGTACTTTAGTGTTTGTCGATAATGTTGACGCCGCGTAATTAATTGGATTAATTAATTGGCGTAATTAATGTTAAATCAATAAGTAATTAGCGAGATATAAAACAATACGTTAATTAATTAGATTGATTACTATTAATTAATTATTAATACAGTAATATTTAACTGGGAAGGAAACTCCCACCCCAAGAATAAAAGGAAAGGAGTTACATAAAAAATGTAAGAATTCTTATTTTATTTCCATAAAATGGACATTTAAAATAACTCAGGGCCGTAACCAGGATGAAATGTTAGGTAGAGCTTTGAATCTGGTAAGGGGGGCTGACCGAATATAAGTATTAGTAATCAAGGGGCGAGGGAAGAGACTGTTTTTCAATTTGTACATTTTTTTTAGAGTATTTGTTTCACAAAACGCCGTATTTTAAAAATATTTAACATTCATTATGTTAATAAATTTTTCATTGAGATTGCATGAAAAATATTCGAATGCAAATTTACTGAAAAATCCATTTTATTTATGTTTCATTTTAAATATGTATGATAAAGCAAAATATAAGTATTATACAGAGCGATCAGTTTAAAAGAGTCCCCGTTGGTTTTTCTTATTACCTTTAAATCTGACGAATGTGGCAACTATATGATTTCGAGCACTGTTGGGGACTGTTACAACTTAATGTGTGAGGTAAAACAGACATGGAGACACACGTTACTTAATCCTGTGATCATTTTGTTTTTGAAAAACATAGTTGAATTCCAATTTTTTACAGTATCAGTCTTCACAGCAGATGTTGAAAATGCTCGCCGTCATTTTGAATGCAAACATGAACACGTTGAAATTTTTAAGTTTTTACTCCCCCTCGAAAGCTTTGCGTGGCAGTTTTGTGTTCTCGGAAAAATCGAAAATCCGATGCTACGCGCAACCAAGAGCAGCAAAATAATTAACTGTATATATATAGAAGTCTAGCAATTGTGATAAGAAATTCCCCCAAAACAATGGTTATTTTTAATGATGTAAAATTTAGCGATTGTTAAAAATCATTCATTTCTAAACAATAGTATTTATCTATAAATTTACAAATTTTTTGAAAATATTAGGGGGGGGCTGAAAGCCTGCTAGGTAGGGCTCAGCCCCCATAGCCCCCCCCCCTCTGGTTACGGCCCTGAAATAACTTAGAAAATTTTGAAGGACTTTAGTGTTTGTGAATAATATTCACGCCACATGATTAATTAGGATAATTAATGTTAAAGCAATAAGTAATTAGACAGATTAATTGATTATTAATTGATTTATTTAAGTTTGTTAAAAATCCAGAAAACACCCTGAATATACATAATGTTATTAAATGGACTTGCAAAAGAGATGAATACTTAATAGTAAAAATTTAATAATTTCTATCAAAAAACATTGTAGTAAATTAACTAAATATATTATTATGTTTTGTTGATCTCCAGTAGTCATTCAATAAAAACAAAATTAATGATTTAATTAGAATGTATAATTTATTTTTTTTTAACTAATCACCTTTCTTTAACTTGAATAAACATGAAGATATCACGTTTGAAAACTAAATGGTGACACATATTTAGTAACACTGGACACGGAAGAGGAATCTCAGTCATTGTTGTGTCTCCTCGTTGTTGACTGGTAGATGCTGGACCGCAGCGGGGCAGCTACTCTTATTGTGAGTAGCAACACCGGACTCAGAAGAGGAATCTTAGTGACTGAGTCTCCTCAGTGTTGGCTGCAATATGCTGTGCCAGAGCAGGGCATTTACTCTCATTGTAAGCAACAATATCGGCCTTCTTTGGTAAAAAGTGGCATGTAACATTGAGGGGAGGGGGAATATGGTTTCTTTTGTAGAAAATATTTCCAAAAAGGTTGAATTCTTTTTTTGGGGGGAGGGCAGTTACCCCTCCGTCTTCCCTTTTAATCTGTCCTTGACATTGAATGATGGGAAATAGAACAGTTATGGAACTTGATTGTGAATTCGAGACTTTTTACCTACGAAAAGAAACGAAAAAAATCACCTGTGAATTTGATATATTTATTTTAGACTTGCGGGTGAGGGGAGGGGGGGGGGGACTTTTATGTGTAAAACTATACATCGAAACCAATGGACCAACCAGACAAATCGGCATAATAATTTTAGCAGTGCAGGGCATCACTTGATCTGACGTCATACTATGACGTCACCTTAGCGACTCTTTCTTCAGCTACTTGCGATTTATGTGCAAAAATTTCTGGCAACACTGATCGGAGGTGACGCTCTGGGTCGGCTAACGAATGATACGTACCGTTCACCTCACCATGACACAGCGTTTATGTCACTGGAAATGGTATACGGGCGAAGTGTGAAAGTCCCGGGTTCGGGTCCCATCGCGCGTCCGTCGACCGTTAACAGTTCAGAGTTTTCCGTGGTTTTCTCCGGAAGTTAGCGTAAATACGGATTAGGACCCCTTCGAAAGACCCCCACGGAGGGCTCCCCTCTTTCAAGGAAACCTCCCAAAAGCTCACTCACCAAATGGAACGAATTTCACACAATCACAAGTGCACGCTAAAAGGAACGTACTGTGTGAAAATTAGCTGCTATCTCCTCATAGAATTTGAGAAATTAAAGGTTAAAAATTAGTTAAAATCGCGCCAATTGTAACCCATTAGCTAGTATTTGGCGGCAGGGATAATTGGTCGAAAAGTTGAAACGCTCACGTGAGTACGTACTCGAAATATTTATAAATCAGTGTTTGCTATACCGTGTTATATTTCAACGTACTGGGTTTTTAAGTAGCTTAATCTTGTTTTCTACTAGTTAAACTGAAGTCCTATAATCTTTTTATTTTAGTTCTGAAAGTCCCTGAAGAAAGTAATTTCTTTTTATTTGTATTAACACATTGCAAGCTGCGAATTCAGTTTACGCATAAGTGAGGCATTTATTTTAATTCTATTCTTTTTATCCACATGATGATACTATGGAGCAAATATACTTAATGTTATTTTTATGCTTTACGCGGACTTTTCTTCGAAAAATATGACATTGTCTCCATGCACAGACGAAGAAAACGTCTGCAAAATTAAATTGTTGAAAGCTTGCAAAATTATCAGAAAGTAAATGCAACAGATTTGGTAGCAAATGAGCAATGCTTATTACTCGATACCCCTGAAGATCCTATATTTTCTAGTTTAGAAAACGAAAGCATTGACTTCATGTCCAGTGAGGACATCATGCAAAATAAGCAATTTATTTCTTGAAAAGATAAGGAGACTGCAGTAAAATACTGGCGGGATACAATAGTGGCAAAATCCCGCAGTTTACAGAGTGTTCAAAATTATCTTAAATTTGTTACAAATAAAAGGCAGTTATATCTGTGGGAAAAGCAAATTCAGAAGAATGGCGATTATAAATATAGACTAAATCAAATTAAAAAATATACGTTTTAACACTTCTAACACGCAAGAAAATTACAGAAAAATGTACATGATTGTGATTTACAAACTTGGGTTTCAGAAAAGGCATTCGAATTAGGACTGGAATTCCGCGCATCTAAAGGATGGTAGTACAGATTTTTAAAAAAGAATAAGATTGTGAGCAGGAAAGTTACAAAATTTGTTTTGCTGAAAAACTCTCGGTCAAAGGAAATCATTAAGAAATTAACGCAGGCGTTCGTAAATGATGCAAATGTCTTTATAAAGGATTCGTTGTTAAAAGACGATCAAATTTTTATGCTGATCAGTCAGGATTTAATTTAGAAATCCTTCTAGACGAACCCTGGCACAGAGAGATCCGCTTGAAAATCCTCGTCCTAATGACAAAACAAGGGAGTTACCCTCTGTAGGGGTCTTTGTAAGGGGTCCTAACCCGTATTTATCCTAAGTTTCGGAGAAAACCACGAAAACCACCGAACGGTTAGGTCAACGGATGTCCGATGGAACCCGAATCCGGGACCTTCACACTTCGGCCGTCTACCATTTTCAGTAATATAACCACTGTGCCATGGTGAGGCTTTGTGCAAGATAAATTGTTTATTTATTTTAAAGCATAAATTTTAAATCCATTTCATATCACTGTCTAGTCATAAAAGTATTTTTTTAATATTTTGCTTATTATACAGTCTGATCATCAACGTTATAAATTTCAAAATCTCGAATCATAAGTGTAGTCAGTGGCCAATATCCTGAATCAGGAACACTAAACATAGATAGAAATTTTTTATTCAATACTTGATATGTAAGAAAGTAATAAAAATTAGCGCAGATCTGATCGCTCTGTAAGCAGTTCTTTATAAAAGTTTTACATTTAAAAAGAGAGGAATGCTTAAAAATTTGAGCTTTCCCCTTTTAAAAAGTTGAAAATTTGATTCTTTTTTCTTATTCATTATTTTTTCAAAAAGATTTGACGAAAATTAAGCATATTGTTAAATGTTGTAAAAATATTTTATCATGTAAATTTATTTCGTATGTTCAATAGCAATGATGCATACAGTTTTATATTTTAAAACAAGATGGTAATTTTGACATTTTAATTCGCAAGGGCAGGCCCATGGTCAGGATTTTTATTCGGGAATGCTCAAATATTCAAATACCATAACTTAAACATAGGTATCATGGGGTCCTATGAAAGGTGCAAGAAAGAGCCCCCCACCCTCCGGCATAGGCAAGGCATAGTGATCATTTTAAAAATATACTGAAACTTTTTGTATTTTAGTACTGAAGTGTCTGAAATACTGAAATAAGCCTTCTCTAGAATAAGGGTCTTCCCTAGAATATAAGCCTTCCCTAGAATACTGGGTGGATTGTGGTAATGGGGCCCCTTGGGTGCCCCTCGCTTGTAGAGGACGTGAGGCTGCAGAGCCTGTTTCTCTAAATCCACCCCTGTATATAAATATACATATTTGAACTTTCGGGGGAGGTTGTAGCTCCTCAAGTCTCCCCTTCCCTGGCTACGTGCCTGTCGAGGGGGAATTACAACAAGTGCTGCTGAAAAGAAAAATTATTATGCTCCTAGCTTGTGCTAACAAATTTCAGTTTATAGATGAGTCAAAAGTAAAATGTGTTTCTTTTTAAATGTGTTTAATTTACTGAAGTAAATTATTTTGTTTCTAGGTGTTTGCTTGGAATAAACCCTAACAGAGGATGCAAGAAGAATCCTGATGTGAAAAAACGCGAGGCCGTTAATATGAAAATTCTCAATTTACTTAATAAAATGTCGGCATATGAGCTAATTGACCACTAATTATATATTAAGAAATACCCACTGGGAAGCAAATCTATAAAATTATAAACAATAAACTTTGTAAATATTCCTTTGTTTGTACTTTATAAATACTGTATCTTTTTCTTAAAATAAATCTAATTTTTCACAATTTTTCGTGACGCATTTCTTTGATTATTAATGGATATTACAAAAATCTAAGCATAGATATATCATGCAAGAATAATTTTAAACTCCTAAAAACTATTTCTGAAAAATAAGATGCATATATGTATATACATTAAAACCTCTACTAACGGTCACCTCCGAAGACTGGTCATCTCTTAAAACAGACACTGTTAGAAGTTTACAGAATTGAATTGAGACTATTGAATTAACATTATTGTAAACCTCCAAAGAACGCTTGTCTCATATAATGGCCATTATTTTATGGGACCAAACGTAGCTGATTTTCAGAGGTTTCACTCTATATATGTAGTATTTACTTGAACGACGCCATCACTACATTAATATATAGTTTAGAAGCAAACATATATATTCTTTTAACTACAATGACGCGCTACAATCACCTAAAAAATAAACGTTACAGTAATTACTTCCACTAACTTCATTTACTACAAATACCCCAACCATTTATTTAGGGACAATTGACATGACAAACTGATACGCTTCCCCACCCATGAACATAGAAATTGATGGATACTTGATAGATAATATCAAGAAATAATTTTGAAAGCATTAAAAAATAAACTTTAAACAATATGCTTGGAACATCTACACTCCCACACCTGATCCATTGATTCGTGTATAAATTTTCGTGCTTTGAAATGCATTGATTCATTTGAAATCAGCTTCTTTGATTACTGTTTTACTTGATTGATAGCAATCGTTCTTATAAATCTTTCTTTTTCAACATTAATATTTTATTTTGTACAGTTACTTAATTTTAAAGTATGCCCTTGGATGGAATTGATTGAAAATAATTAATGTCACCTATGATTTCAAAACATACTCAAGAATTTATTTTCATTAACATTTCGTAGCAGAATTTTTTTACCACTTAACAGGGCCAAGGTCATCGAAAGAAGCTAGTATATCATAAAATTATTGAATTTTTTAAGTAATTGTAAGTAAGTAATTTTTAAGTAATTTTAAGTAAGGTATTGAATTATTAAAAACAAAAGAAAGTTGTTATAAATACAAAATATATTTCATAAATAAACTGGTTTTTTCTGTCTTCTGTAAAACACACAGAATATTTCTGTAAAATAAACGGAGAATCTGTAAAAAATTACGGAAAACTTCTGTAAAACACACAGAAGATTTCTGTAAAAGAAACAGAGAATCTGTAAAAAATTACGGAAGACTTCTGTAAAACATACAGAAGATTTCTGTAAAATAAACGGAGAATCTGTAAAAAATTAAGGAAGACTTCTGTAAAACATACAGAAGATTTCTGTAAAATAAACGGAGAATCTGTAAAAAATTAAGGAAGACTTCTGTAAAACATACAGAAGATTTCTTTAAAATAAACCGAGAATCTGTAAAAAATTACAGAAGACTTCTGTAAAACACACAGAAGTTTTCTGTAAAATAAACAGGGAATCTGTAAAAATTATGGAAGACTTCTGTAAAACATACAGAAGATTTCTGTAAAATAAACGGATAATCTGTAAAATATTACAGAACATTTCTGTTAAATATACGGAAATAAATTGGCGTCCTGGCTGACAGTTTTTTTCTGTAAATTTGACAGACTTTTTTTTTCAGTGTGTAGATATCGCCGTAAGACTATTCCCTGAAACTATTATAATTCTCATATACTTATCGTTTGAAAGAGTTCATATAAAGGCTAAAAATATAATGGGGTCTTTTGAAATTTTTTGAGTTCTTAACATATTTTTTTCCAAACTTTTCATATGTTCTGTAGTTCAAAACAAATAAATAAAAAACTTATGTCCTTAGTTTGACTTCATGTACAGTTAGATGCCTCCATTTCTTCATTTCACAATAGTTTTATTTAATCTCAGTTAATCAGCTAAATTTATTCGAATGCTTCAGCAATGTGCAGAGTTTGATTAAAAAAAAGTTTAACTTATTCATGTTAAAAGAATTTTCAAAATAATTTTCTTAGTTGGAAAATACAACCGGATTTCCACATTTTCAAAAACCCTTTAAAAATTCTCTAAATGGAATTTTTAAAAAATCTTAATCTTAAGACAGGTATATTACTTTTGGATAATGTTTGCTATTTTATTTAATTTAGATTTAAAAAATACATAAACGATTTAAAAATAGATAACATGTTATGCTTGAATTTATTTTTTGTTCCAAAGTATAAAAAAGGTACATTTGTTCGTTCATGAAATTCAATACATCTTCGTTAAATGAACAATTGAGGTTTTTAAAATTTGAAAAATCTTAAATAAAAAAATTGAATTTACCTTTAAATAATGAAAAAACATCACACTAAACTACCAGATAAGAATTACCAACTTCTAAAATTTCATACTCCTCAGCTGATTCATTAGTTAACTGTGATTCTGAGCGATAAACTACATCCAATTATTCTGGTGTTTAATTCGCATTTTCAGGAAAGATCCAGTTTACAGTTACGTGCACGGGAAGGTTTTTCACATGTGCGCTTTCCGATCAATAAACAGAAAATTTCTGTGCTAACTTCATGGAGAGTAAATTTGTGTGGAAAGTTTTTTGCGTGAAACATGGCGAAACTAATACTTAAAAATTGAAAATTTTAAGGATTCGGGAAAATAGTAGAAATTGTACGAGTTTTTTGTAAATTTACTTTTCTTGCATTGCAATTTAAAATAATGACATTTGATTTTCGAGAATATTTTTATGATTAAACTTATCTGTTACTCCTTAAAAATCAGACATCAAAAATCAATTGAGCTGATTTATATCGCCAGTTTTTAAAGATGGACAATGTATATAGGGTGCCTGAAACTGAAAAGTTTTTAAGTAGACAAAAATTCTAAAATAAATACTTCATACACAATTGAATAAAAGTAAGGTATTTTATGTAACATGAGCGTATCGTGACCGAAAATTTGAGGGGGGGGGGTTGTTGCGGGCATTATAACATTGTATAAATAACATAATATAAATAACATATTAAAGAGAAAAAAGAGAGAAAAAGAGAAAATTTTTCTTCACATTGTGAAAAGAAACTTTAAAATAAATGGTTTTCTGAACACAGTTGGGGGGCACACGCCCTTCCTCCCAGAGAAATATTGCTTGAATTCTTTGTATTAGGTCTCTATTATATTACACGCAGATTCGGTGGAAATCTCCCTTTAGTATATTGTTTATTGTCTCTGTAAAAGTTCCATATTTTATAATGTTTTGAAGTTTTCTTGAGGCACGTGCCAAGAAATTAAAACAAAACAAAACCAATAAAACGTTCTTCAGATTTTGTTAGCACGTTTCACTCATGCATTTCTGTTTTCCAAATCAGACCTCTTGATCTTGATCTGAGAACTGTTCAATATTTCATCAGTCTGAGAGCAGTGCTTGCGTTGAGGGTATGTGTTTTAATGTACGGTTAAATAATTCTTTGTTCAGAAGTTGTTTTTCGTGTTCTTGGACTCATGAGATTGCAGATCCGTTTTATATGCAAAATTGAATTTCCTGGACAGTACATTTAAGCTTATATTACAGTTAGAGTATGTTTAGTATATTTACAGAAAAGAATAATTGTTTATTAATTCATTTTTAACATTTCGGATAAAATTGAAATTTCTTTAAAATTTGTCCATACATGATACAAGTGCAGAACCACGCACAGATTGCTCCGAAACTTTGTTATTGCTACGTGCTAAGCAAGCAAATAAATAGAGAGAGGCAACGGGGGACTACGCCCTACCTAGAAGTTTTCCCAGCCCTCTCTAAAATTTCTACAGTTTTATTTATTTATTATTTATTTACCGATAAAATACAAAAGTTTCAAAACAAGTGTGTTTTTCTAAAAATGTGCACAAGAAAAGTTTAATATTTTTTTTCTTCAGTTTGCAATGTGAGGATCAGTTTTATTCTTATTTACATTGTTCATAGGCACAAATGTATACATATGTAATAAAGGAATGGATGCAGAATTATTTTAAAAACACATATTTGAATGATTAGTTAACAATAAAATTTGTGGGTGTGGTTTTTTTTTGTGAAATTAATGCTTTAGAAAAAGATGTAAAGATTGAAACCCTTCCTTTCCTGCCTCCCTTCGTGATTGCTAAAAATAGTTAAATTTAATCAGCCTCCCCACCCCCTTCTGGATCAGATACGTATCCCAGCCTTTAATCTTGGTCATGGCCCTGGTACTAATTTTACCATGTACTTTCTTACGAGTAGTGTACGTAGAATTTATAATATTCGGGAACACTCAAAAGTATTCCAATACTTTTTCGGCTATAGTCAGTCATTGTTTAAATTGTATTTTATCTATTTCAAACACACAAAATTTAATTTAATAACGTTTATAAACAAAGCTAAACAGAGGCGTACATACGGGGGGGATGAATTTAAATACTAAAATAATTTTAAAATGTTTAGTATGCTATAAAAATTTTCATCATACCGTCTATATCTATAACCCCCTTTCTTCCAAAAGAAGTCTGTGTACGCCACTGAAGTTAACAAATGATGATTTGAACCTAAGTGATTCCTTTCCAGTTTTCTTCCGTCTCACTAGCATTAGCTATCCGGTTTGAAATTATTTCGAAATAGGTAATTAAGTTTTCTTCATTATTTTTTTTTCGTTCAAAAGCATATGGGTCATTAAAAAAAAAAAAAAAATTGTCAAAACAACTTCTGAGAAATTTCAAAATTAAAAATCCCCGAGTGTTTAATTTATTTGTGGATATATACTTGAAATTGTGGAAATTCCTAATGTTTAAGGATACAATGATGCTCTCTCTTTCTTGAGCGTAATTTTTCTTACAACCATACATATTTAACTTTAAAGTTAAATAAGTCGATAATTATTGCAGCTTTAAAAGCGGATAACTTTTCTTTGCAAATTAAAAATCATCCTAAAAACTTCATGTTAATGTCTTATTTCATAAAAACGTGATATGTATGTTTTCAACTGACTTTGGAAGGAACTATTCAGTTCATTAACAGTTCCATGAAGTGTTACAACTTTTAGCACATTAACATCAAACAATATATTTTTAAAATTTAGCAATCAGACAGAATAAAAGTATTCTTTAATTTTTACTTTTGGTTTCGACAAATAATGCAAGCTGAATTCCGTAAAAATTGATTTTACACCATTTCATGATGAGTGTTACTCTCGTCATGTGTGTTGCCGAAGGAGTAACACTCATCATGAAGGCAACGCGCATGACAAAATTACACTATATATACTAACTTTATTCCACACTAAAAGTTAATACAGAAGCAACTTGTTAGGCTTAAAAACTAAAGAATTCATGTTCTCATTACACATTAAAAGTAAACTCCTGTCACTTAATAATTATAATCACAAAGTAATATAACATTCATATGTTTAATAGACGTACTCACCTTTCTTTGCCCTATGTTCCCTAATACTGGTGAAATTAATCAAGAACATCTAACAAAAAGATATGTAATGTGTTACAAGTTGTTGTGAACATGAACATCGGATCTGCGTGCTTGGCTCGGGGTCCTCTTATAAATCCCCGTCAGGAGGACAACACAAGGGGGTGCCCTCCGTTGGGCTCTTTATAAGGGGTCCTAACCCGTATTTACGCTAAGTTACGAAGAAAACCACGGAAAACGCCGAACGGTTAGGTCGACAGACGCACGATGGGACCCGAACCCGGGACCTTCACACTTCGCCTGTCTACCATTTCCAGTGACATAACCACTGTGCCATGGTGAGGCACTGTGTTACACTACTTTAGGGAAAGAATAATAAACATCAAAAGCTCGTAGGTCGTATTGCCATCTATATAAACAAAAACAAAAAGTAGTAACATTCATGACACAGTTCAAGGGCAGGTCTTTAAAACTCGGTATTGACACTTAATAATCAGTGTTTTGTCTTTTAAATATCAACATGTGCTAGATAATCCCATGTAGCACATGTAACATACAACTTTTTATAAGAATGATGTAAATTAGTATTTGGAAAATCAAGCTCATGTTTGTTTGCTTTATTTTTGTAAGATGTATTTCGGATTTGTGTGCTTGGTCAGAAACCCGCTTATAAATACGGGTCAGAAGGACAACACAAGGGAGGAGTGCCCTCCGTGGGGCTCTTTCTAAGGAGTCCTTACCAGTATTTACGCTAAGTTTTGGAGAAAACCTCGGAAAACTCCGAACGGTTAAGTCGACAGACGCGACCTCGTTTTGAACGACATACCTTTTGTCTACCATTTCGAGTGACTTATCCACTCTGCCACGGTGAGGCTTCAAGCTCATGTTGATAAAATGGCCTTCGGACAGCAAAAATGTCAAGTTTTCAAGTCAATGTACATATATTTATTTATTAATGTGTTATAATTCCTAAAATGCTTGATAAAATCAACAATGATGCAGAAAATAGCCCAATAAACAAGTATATAAATGTATTTTTTGCATAAATAAATATAAAAAAATAACAGACTAAAATACCTCAGACAGTGACTTGACAAAATTTTTGAAAATGACCCCTACACTTTTGAAAATGACCCTGAAAGCTGAAAGATAAACATCATCTCAACGGAATTCCTCTAATCTTCTCATAACAGATCACCCACAACATGTTTTCGGTTGAAATAAATAATCTCACACAAGTTCATGTGTTCTTTTCTCTCTTTCTTTTTATGTCTTATATAAGTTACAATTTTTTTCTGCTTTTCGATCTTTTTAGGGTTCAAAGCCCTGCTTTTAAAGCAATACGCTTTTGCAACGTTACGTAAGAATACAGTGAAACCACTCTAAGCGGCCACCCCACTGTACCGAGAAAATTTGGCCGCTCTGAAGGGTTTTAACTATTATAAGATAATTGCTATAATGCGTAATGTAAACAAGTCTGACACATATTCCTTTGTTAAAATGAAATTTTAAGTGTACTGCTCGAGATTTAGGAAACGCGTTTCGACATCCTGGCAACTCAGATCACTGACCAACTAATGAAATGAAAATGGCGTGACGTGAATGACATTTTTGCTTCAGAATTATCGGAATCCGCCTACAGTCAATAGTCAGCAAGAGGTGCTATTCTTCCTTAACTTTACCGATTGGAATTCCAAACAAAGGCCCTAGGACACCTTCAACGCCTGATTGTCCAGTTAATCCCTCGGTTTCCATGGGTGGTGCAACAGGGATTCCCAATGTTGCACCACCCATGGAAAGAAAAATTATCATTTTGGCATTTATATCATGAGAAACTAATATTTAACTCTAATTTATTTCACTGGTTAAACGGTGAAAACGCGGGATTTAGCCTTTTATATCATAAATGCCAAAATGATATAAAAGGCCAAAAGGCTGTGGGGAGAATACAAAAGAGATAATAGATTTAACCCTCTGACTGATCATCCCGCGATTTTCACGGGCAACTCAAATGTAGCAAAATTTGCTCATCCCGCGATTTTCGCGGGCAGGTGTTTTTCTTCCTGCATTGAGGAGAGCATCCCGCGTTTTCACCGTTTAACCAGTGAAATAAATTAGAGTTAAATATTAGTTTCTCATGATATAAATCTATATAAAAAATATTTTCCAGAAAGAAAAAATGCACAATTCAATTCTCCAATGTATATAGATTCGAAAAAAAAAAAAAAAAATACACAATTTTTGAAGCGATTTTGGTCCACAAATTGAACACTGAGAGGGTTAATCTTTAACCCTGCCTCAAAGAAAGGGGGGAGAAACAGTGAGAATGGACTTCGCAAGTTATTCCTGGGTCTTATATTCGACCATAAACCAGACCTTGAATTTTTCCGCTCAAAAGTAAAGCATAGAGTGAATAGAATTTCCAGAAAAATGTGATGGGCGATCTCACTCGGTGGCTGTTTAGAGGGGGTCGGGTGGCCGCTGATAGAGGTTATTTTAACATAAGGTCTATGAGCCGAAAAATCCGTGCCATGAAAAATTGGCCGTTTAGAATTATTAATTGGCCGCTATACAAGGGTGGCCGCTCGGAGAGGTTTCACTGTATTAATATTAAGCTGGTACTGGATTAATTTCTTAATGAATGCACATTTATAGTAACTTCTTAAGAAAGATAATTCTCTTTCATATGAAAACGCTGCGGAAAAAAAAGAGTATATTTTCGTAATGTATGATCCGCATAAGCTTAATAAGGTTCTTCGACCAAATCAGTCTATCAAGATCAGACATGTCAAAAACTTAAGATGGACTAAAGAGAAATGACAGAAATAAACCTCGTATTTGTTATGCATATGCTTCTTATGCACGAACTAAAAGAAGTAAAATAATGCAGAAAGTATGTTTATAGAAAATATAATCTCTTAGAAGCTCATATAATGACGCATTTCATATTTCCATATCAAATGTTAGTCTGATCTTACTGGTAGCTTCATTTTTACTTAATTAACTTCCTATTGATTAGAAACTTTGCAAAATAACACACATGAAAAAGGAACTTATCAAGACCATCGTACAAAAGGTCCGCCCATCTTCTGTCGCAGAAAAATTCCACTATCCACACTAGCAGAAAGGTTAGAACTCGGGTGGAACTCTTTTGCAACTGAAAAAGGGTGGACCTTTTGTACTACCCGAAACGGCCCTCTTAATAAGTGCACCTTTAATGTATTACAACATTTTTGATTAATTTTACCTTTTAACACCAGTTTTTTGCCGAGTGTTCTTGTTAACTTTCTATTAATTTGTCTGGCCAAGAATATATATCCCCAGGCCTATTTTTTATTAAATGTAGATTTTTTTTAAATTTTTATATTTATTTATTTATTTATTTTTGTTTAAGAATGTAGGATCGGTCAGGATGTTAATAAACAAACTGTATGTCTTTCACTTCCTTTTTACTTTTTAAAAATAGAATTGCAAGTATAATTAACTTGATTAACCCTTTATATTATTTGGTCACCATCTGACTTTAATATTTCCAAGAGAAAAAGAAAATCCCTCTTTTTTTGTATTTTTAAATTCACCCCACGTTTTCACAATTGTTCCTTTGATACTGGGGCAGTTATTACCAGCCCCTGAATTGCAGAAAGAAAATTTTTCTGACCCTGCATGTGAAAAACCTATCGAATTTCAATAATTTATAACAATCACGCTTTTTTCTTCATATTAGAAGATAGTGCAGGCAAAGTAACTGTAAACAAATTCCATATCTTCAACTTTTTTATAGCAAGTATAAATAGACTCAGTGGCGCAGAGAGGGAGGGGGAGCAGGGAGAAAAATCCTCAGGCCCCACCTTGTAAAAGGCATATGTTGCAGTTAAAACCCGAAATCACTCAGAACCCGAATTAACTAGGGAAAACGCGTTCTAACTGAGAGCGTTAGGCGAAACGCGAATTAACTAGGCAAAACGCGCTCTGACTGACAGCGCTCGGGAAAACCCGTTTTCCCAAGCGAATTCCGGAATGTTAATGCTTTATGCACTAAAAATTGGGAAAATAGATTTCTTGAAAAATTACATTTGTTAGATAAGAAACAAAATAACTTTAATGGTTTAACAAGTGATGAATACGGACGAGGGTGAGTTGCATCCGCGCCAATAGCTATCAATCAAATCGATGGGCGAGTTGAACCGGAATTTTTATCTTGCTTCCCCCTAGAAAATATGCTAACGCTGGCCCTTTGCGAGACCCCCCCCCAAAAAAAAATCACACTGTAGGGGGGGGGGTCCCTCAAAAATATGCTTCTGCTGGGCGTTTGCGAAACCCCCTAAGAAAACAACTTGCCATATAACATATCGTTGAAATAAAGCAATAATTTTTGATATATGTAAAAATTATTGTCTAACAAATCAGTCAAAACCCGAATAATTCGGGTTTTGCCTAGCGCTGTCAATTAAAGCGCGTTTTCCCTAGTTAATTTGGGTTTTGACCGATATCGGGTTTTCATTGTAACATATATATTGCTTAACTGCATGTTGTCACTTTTGTAAAAAAAGAACAAATACAATTAAGTCCCCGGAAGTTTCATATTAATTTTTGAATGAAATTGCAAAAATACAGCTAACACAATCCATAAACTTGACAAAAACAAGAAGTGTTAGTGATTGAGTCTCCTTATCCAAAAAATGAGACTTTGACGGTATTATTCAACGGTTTTCCATCACTAAAGCTAGAAAAAATTAATATAACAAGAAATTAATTATTTAAGACACATTGTTAGATAATGGAAGAAAGGACAGAGCCAGAGAAGAGACTTTGGGCACAACCCAACCTCTGAAATTTTGAATTTTCATCAACGAAATGTTCAAGATCAAGACTTTCTCTGAGAAATTTTGATTCCCCCCCCCTTTTTTTTGGACTTCTGATTTTTTTTTCTTTTACGGATGCTTGCTTGAATGGTAGTATGAATAATGATATTGATTTTTCCAATACTGAGGACACATATCATGCAAAAATGTTAAGTACCAAATACTAGATTTTTATGGTGGTGACGAAACCTTCCAAACAAAATGTTGGTATTTTTAGAGCATGAATGTTTATCAGAGTACAATACAATGCTTTTAAATTGCTAATAATTTTAATTGTATTAATTATTTTTTCAATTACTATCAATTTAAAATTTATTTAATACTTTTAATAATGAATAAATGATTGATGCAATAAGAGATCAAAAGGGTTTCAGGGTAGCACAGGCCAGGTAGCACCCTGAATATTTTATCCCGGGGGCCCCGATTGGGCTCTCTGCGCCTCTGAATAGACTGCTTACCTCTCATAAAAGACTGCTTACTAATTACCTTGTTTACTTTCCTGCTTTAATATGCGAAGAAAAAAAAATCCTATTTACATTTACTTAATCTTTTCCTAACTACCTTTGAAACCAAAAGAGTAATTGTAAACAGCTCATATATGCTATTTAGCTTATATATGTAGTACCCAATTGTAGAAAAGTTAAGATTTTTTAATATTATTTGCAAATTGAAACATCGTTATTTTGTAGTCATTGATTATAAGATTCCGAATTTCGATACCTGAACATTCTTCTTTAAAACTCCTCTTAAGGCTGTTCTTTCTGGAAATCATCAAGCATTTTGGAATCATGTTTGAACAGATTTTTAAAGGATTTAATTAAGATAGACTCGAAGAAATTAAAAATGCCTCTTTAAAAGCTCAACGATGAACTTATACAAACAATGAACCTATAGGTGTTACGAAACACTCAGGAAAAAATACTAAACATACGGAATTAACTTCCCTAAACAGGTAACACACTAATCTGCTCTTAAAAAGAACCGATTACAGCAGGATTTGGACAGCTATAGACCAATTGCTTTAGATAATGGAGAGAATGATTGTTTCCCGTCTTAAATGGTACTTTGAAACCAATGGCTTGATTTCTTCCAAACAAGAGGGATTTAGAAATTACCATTCTACAAGCCAACAAGACGTATTCTTAAGCCAGTCATTAAAGATGCACTTGATGAACGAAATTAGGTATTGGCTGTTTAGGTAGATTTCTAAGCTGCGTATGATAACGTTTGGAGGTTAAAGACTGTTCAAACGCTCCAGACATTGGGCGTTGGCGGAAAAATGTTTCTCTGGATAAAAAATTTTTTGACCGAAAGTTTTTGTGCCACTCGTTAGGGCACCTTAACATTTTGGACATCTACTGCTAGTGTTAATGTGTGTATGTAGTACTTTATTAATCAGAACCCACCTAGTCTGGAATTGCTAATAAATGTTTTCCTAAATACAATGAATTTTTGTTAAGAAGGAAAAAAATAAGCACTAAAAATGTTCTTTAAACATGCGTGTTCTTGTACATCCAAAATAAAAAAAAGTTCATAGAAAAATTTCTAGACCACAAAAATAGACAAGTTGAAATTTCTGAATGAAGTGGCTAATGCATACTTTTAACAGTTATCTGAAGGTCATTTCATGCACATGGAAATGTGTTATTTTAAGGAATGGGGAGTTACCCTCTTTTTCTATTGTTTATAAATAAGTGGATTGCATGAAACGTACTTTATAACTTCCAATCTAAATCCTTCCCTGGCCTGCAACCTTTCTTTTTCTATGTATACAGAATTTCGAATTGCCAGAGTTTTCTACAATTCGAACGAACAATGCTCCGATTTCACCGGATTATCGATGTTTGAATGGATACTACATGAGCCTGACGCAAAGCCACGTAATAATTTTTCGTCTCAACCCAATGACACAGCATTTGTATTTGAGTTGTGTTTTTCCCCTTCAACCTTGAAATGAGCTTTCGCTGGGACAGTTCTAAATAAGCCTTAATGCTCATCCAAGCAGTAGGATGGACGCGAATTCGAGATTAGAGACAGATTTAAATCCTATCCATCTATTTTGGAGAGTATTCGTGTTTCGAAAAAATAACCGAAACATAAAAGAGAACCTCATCTTTTTCAGAGAAAATGACTGGCGCCAGGAGAGATTTCAAGCCCCGATGAAAATCGATAATTGGTTTCAGGGGCGTAATGCGTCAGGCGAGCGTCTTCGTGTACAAGACCTTTATATAATTGTAGTTGTTCTTCGGATATACATGAAATGTTGTTGTGTCTCTTGCCTACGTCGATTGCCCTTGGAAAAGATGCCTTTTCGATATGCAGAACAGAGGAGGGGGAACACAGAGGAGGGGGATGATTGACGATTTAACCCGTTCAAGGACTCTTGTAAAGTAGCATATAATTTTACTGTCTCTTTTTGTGTTTTAGAAAAGGGTTGTGTCGTAAGTAATTACATATCTCGAAAAGTCTGGAATGAAATTGTGGGCGCTAAACTAGGGCTAATGTGCCCGAAATAAGGATTCATTCTTGCCCATATTGCACTAACACGAGATGCTTTTACATGTAAAATGGCTATTTTGGAGGCATTTTACTCGCGTCCTTTTGGATGCTTGTCTAAATTTGCTGCCATAAACCGGTTAGCCTTTTACTTCCTTATATGTAGAGTAGGAAGTATTGTAATCTCGAAATATTTTCAGCATAGATTTTGACGGAAATATTTATTTTGTCAATTCCTGAATTCGTTTTGACTAGGTTCGTCTGCACTATCTCAATTTTCATCGATACTGAGAGCTGCATGAGCTATTAATTATAAACGATTGCTGAAGTTTTATATAGTTTAGCTGGTTCTTTACAGCTGAAAATAATTCAACTGTTCACATCCATCCTTATATGAAAAGCTACATGCTGAGATTTCAATCGAATGATTGATCAAGGATTTTTGGCACAAGATCCAAATAGGATATACTGTACCGGTCAGTGGTAGATTTACTTCAATTTTAATTAGCCATTAAAATCTTTTCAGTCGCGTAGCCAGAAATTTTTCATGGGGGGTGGGGGGTTACGACTACTGCAACTCACATATATGTATAGGTATGTGAGATAAGGGAGTGAAGAATATACATTTTGATTGGCAAAAAATTCCTCATGGGGGTATTGTGACCCCCCTATCCTCCCCTCGGCTACGCCACTGAATCTTTTCATTGTATTTTTTCATTATATTTTTTCATGGGAAATTCTCGTAGGCGTCTTCAGATAAATGCAATTTCATATTTTTCAGATTTTTTAACAGAAAGAAAGCTTTAAACTGCCTAGCGAGATGCGACAGAGCTTTGTTATGCGAGACGAGACAGACCCATGGAATTTTGAGAGATGAGATAGGTCTATTTTTCCTTACTATACGTAGGGTTTTTGTGAGATTAAACCAAACTTTGCAGTTGCTATGCAGGACTAGACAGCCCTTTTTCTCGTTTCACATCCATCCTTATATGAAAAGATACATGCTGCGATAAAAAGACATTAATAGACATATGCTGTTGATAGAAAGGATTCGACATTTCGACATTAAATGGCGTCAAATTACCTGCAACCTTAGCATGGAGAAACGTTACTCCATAATTTGTTAATTAAAGAATTTGCAAATGAATCAATGAATAAATCGAATCAAACCGCGTGTACGTATCTCACACAGCTTAAAAAGGATTAGCCGTAGAATGTTAAAATTTTGTAATTAGGAGTGCTGTAACAACTAGTTGTGTACCTACCTTTATGATTGCAATCTACTCTATTGACAGAGGGTCACCCAAGACTTTCAATACATTAAAGTCTAAGAGCAGTGACTGTTTAAACTGTCTTTTGTCTGTTCCAAAAAAAAAACCAAAGTAATACTAGATATATTAGTAAGTTTTAAAAGAATAAAAATTGTTGAAAATAGTACATGTAACATTTATAAATCTTGTAGAGGGACAGACAAAAAAAAAAAAAAGTGAAAGACATTTAGGCTCAATTGAAGCAGAACATCAAAAAATGCTCATTTTTATGAACGTACGAAGAAATCCCGTAATGCCTACATAAGATTTTTTTGCTAGTCTTCAAAATACAAATTTTTAAACTTTCAGGTGATTTAAGAAAAAAAACTTTTGCAGTTCTTTATAACACTTTTCAAGAACGTTAAAAAATATTTGGGATTCCGGTTTGTCTGTCTATCCGTCCGTTCGGGCTCTAGCTGCTCCTGTAAGTAAGTACAGATTGCTACTAATTTATATATGTTATTTGCTATGTAATGTACCATGAATTCTATTAGAAATAGTGACTATAGCATGACTACTTTTTTAGAGGAGCACTGAAAAGAATTCCAATATAGAACGCTCTATGGGCAGCCATTTAAAAGGTATAAAAACTTTTTTGAACAAAAACAAACAAAATTAGATACATAAATAATAATAATAACAATACATGCTTGAATTTTATAAAATAATTTTCTCTTTAGAAAACGATTGTATACAGCATTAACAGTTGCGTTCACTTACCTTTACATTCAGAGCAAAATGTTCGAATTTTAGGATAAATTTTCATGAAAGAAAATGGCGCAAGATTCACAAAACGATTACCTACATCTAAAGTTCTTTAGTACGACAAAAGTATAAAAAAATTGTTTTAAAATAATAAGATAATATAACATTTATAATACTTAGAATAATAAAATAGAATACAGTGACTGGGGAAAACAGGCCTCATTGATAAACTCATTTTTAGGGATGACAACTCATAAGCAGGCCCGTTGATTAGCGATGGCCCCGCTTTGAGGTGGTCTGGCGGGGGTTTGCCAGGATGGAAAAGTGTCTGGCAAGGGATAAAGTGATTTCTAGTACTGCGAAGAACATATAAAAAAATTAATCTTTATGAAATGACGAAAATTTTCTGCAATTTTATACACCTTTGCCACCTGTTACCTGCCAAAGCCACGATCATCCAAACTTTATAGTGGCCGATTGCTCCTACCTCTGTTGGGGGGTATGCGCAGAGAAAGTTTCAGCTTTTATACTATTACGAAGGTCTAGCGGCCGCTGGCTCTTGCTCTAATACGGAAAAGTGGAAGAAACTACGATATTTTGTGCTTTTTTTTTTTTTTTTTTTTTTTTTTTTTGATACTAATGGTAAGTCAGCAATCTTTATTCTTAATACAACATACTTGATAATAGTTAATAAGCTATAGAGTACATAAAAATATAAAACTGCTGTATTTTGCGTATTATAGTTTAGTGATTTCTGTTCTTTTGATCTATCAATCACTATGCTTTCGTTTGCTGCGTCCCAGGCTGTAAAGCTAATTACAAAAGAGGAGAAAATATAAAAGTTTTCAAGTTTTCCAAAAAACGAAGAAAAGCGGGCCGAATGGATTAAAAATATTCCAAGAAAAAATTGGTACTCAGGAGAAAATACGTATATTTGTATTGAGCATTTTCGAGATGAAGATGTTTTAAAAGAGGATACTATTTTAAAATCAGATGGGGCACTTTTAACTGTAAAAAGAAAGCATTATAAATTAGAACCGAATGCTATCTCGTGCATTTTTTCGAGCTTACCAGCCTATATATCCGATATTACCGAAAAAACAAGAAAGAATTGATCCTACTAAAAGAAGAGAAAACGTTTTGGAAAAAGATATTGAGGAAACCGAAAAAAATAATGCAAAAGAAAATATAAATTCTTTTGAAATTAAGAAATGTATCAAGAGTTTCATGGCAATTCTATGTTAAGAAAATTTCATCATCTTATAAATAAAAATGAAATTCTGTTTGTTTGTTTGTTTGTGGATTTGATTCGTATACAAATCCACAAAAATGGACCTATCGGCCTGAAATTTAGCACAGATATGTAAAATAATATAGAATAAATCACAGTCCACTTTAAAACTTTGAAAGTCCACCCGTTCCCGGAATTTAAGAGATTTTTTATGCTCTTCACGCAAAAATCTTTCCGTAATTGTAACCCCTGTAGTGAAAAAAGTGTGAAATAAGGATCGTGGTTGCCATGTGTGGCGATTTTGCCGAATAAAATGTCGTTCGTATACAAATACACAAAAATGAACCTATCGGCCTGAAATTTAGCACAGATATGTAAAATAATATAGAATAAATCGTAGTCCACTTTAAAACTTTGAAAGTCCATCCGTTCCCGGAATTTAAGAGATTTTTTATGCTCTTCACGCAAAAAGCTTTCCCTAATTATAACCCCTGTAGTGAAAAAAGGGTGAAATAAAGATCGTGGTTGCCATGTGTGGCGATTTTGCCGAATAAAATGTTTTAAATTCTCAAAGTAAAAATAAAAGAATAATAATGATTTTTTTTTGTTAGTTTATATTCGTAAGGTTATTTTTTTTTAAATTATAATATCGTGTGCATGGGAAATCAGAGCAGGAATGTAATGCTTTACACACAAAACAATAAGAATTGAAGATTTCCGAGGCTAATGTGTAAATTTTTTTAGTTTGGCGAAAAAATAAAATGGCTGAAATATGGATTTTGAGTAAGTGAGTTCTAGCGGTTTGCACAGTTTTCGGCTTGGCGCAATTTATTGAGAGCTTAAGGAAATAGATTTTTGAAAACAAGTGCAAAGGTTTTATTAGAATACAGCGTTAAATTTTAATGATCCGTGAAGAAATAATGCAGTTATTAAGGGATTTCAAGAGATCTAACTTCAGAATTCTCGCCAATTGAGTACATTGATTTAAGTTGGGGGAATTCCGCCAAATTTCAGAAAATCGAAATCTTCTCATTTAGTACATCGGAGCAACGATGAATAAAACACATTATAGTTGATAATTAAAAAAAAAATCGGCTGTATTAAGGGATTCCAATTTTCAAATAAATGCGTGCTACTCTTTGGCGGTCGAACCATTTCCCATATTGATTGCTGCTAAGTCAATGTTTCGAATGATTCCCTGAAAAAACTCTTGCAAAATGGCGTATGTTGGCACTTTGGCGAGGCTTAGATTTGAAACTGGATTTTATTTGAGACTGGTATATATAATAACACTGGTTATAGATAAAAATGAATATTGGTATGTGTTTATGAGGTTGAAAAACTCCAGCACCGTTGAGCACCGTTGCACGATGAAATTTGGTTCACCTAAGTCTTTTATGATGGAGAAGGTTTTTATGCAATCCGTTTTCCTTAACTTGCCACTTGGTGCCGCAGCACAACGTTGAATTCTATTCCGTTTAACCGTTTGCTATGCGAATATCGTCCAACCGATTTCGATGAAATTTGGTACACGCGAATATTAGAACACGGAGAATATTTTTTACTATCCATTTTGCGGTAACTTGCCGCTAAATGGCGCTGCAAAGCATCAACTTCTATACCGTTCGACTGATCGGCATAAAATTTTTTATACTTACTCATTTGAGCACGAAGAATATATTCTAACTGCGTTCCTTTTGATGTTACTCACCACTAGATGACACTGCAATGCATTATTATTTTAACTCGCCACTAGATGACGCTGCAGCAGGCCAAATTCTTGACCATTCAAACGGTCGCTATGAAAATCAGTATACATAGCTATTTGAACAATAAGAATATTTTGGCGTTATCCATTTTGCTTTAACTCGCCACTTGACGGCGCTGTAGCAAATCATTACTTTAATTAACTACTAGATGGCCCTGCAGTGTATCACTTCTTGACTGTGCAAATAATCGCTATGAAAATAGGTATACATAGATATTTGAACACGGGGAAGAGTTTGGCGCTATCCATTTTCCTATAACTTGCCACTAGCTGTCGCGTCAACACATGAACTTCAGGACTGTCCAGCCGATAGTCATGAAAATTCGTATACATCGATATCTGAATGCGAAAAATATTTTCGCCGTATCCGTTTTGATAAAACTCGCCACTAGATTGCGCTACGCCGCATGGCCTTCTGCACCGTACAAACGATTGCCTTGCAATTCGGTATGCATGATTATTGGACACAATATAACGCGATATCCACTTTGCTATATCTGTTTATTACAATGAATAGTAATCACCACAAATCGTAATATCAAAAAGTCCATTCATTCCCGTGCGAAGAACGGGTACTTCAGCTAGTTAATTATAAATTAAACTCAGATCTCCTTCCACTGCACATATCAAGTAGCTTAAGGTTAAATGCGGATCTCATGGTTGATTTATTTATTAAAAAAAAAGAAGAAGAAAAATAAAAATCCATTTGCTGGATACTTAGAAAAAACAAATAAACAAAAATAGGAACGTATTCATTAAAGAAAATATTCCCAGCTAAACAGTTTATTGGAATTTGTTGAAAATTCTGAAATTATTAATGAACACAGATTTGGAAATTAACTCAAGAAACAAAATGTATTACTGCAATGCTAACAACAACAAAAAAAAGTATATGTATTACTGCAATATATTTTACATGAAAACCCCTGAGAGCATTTAGGCAGTTTTACATATTCAAGAGTTATACCCACTAATTTTTAAAATATTTAATTATGTATATTTCAAATGTGATATTTGAAGTCTTACCCAGAAAAAACTAAAACAAACACTAGTAGTGCTTTTATAGTATTTGTAAGGTTTGGGTAATAAAAGCTTTTACTTTTTATTTTCGTGCTTTAATTGCTTCTAATAAAATTTTACATTAGGAGTCTGTATAATATAATTATAAATAGTATGTATTGTACAAGTTTTTAAAATATTAATTATAGAAATTTCTGATTATATTCCACGTGCTACTAGTGTTTATTGACATTATTGATCAGATTTCTTCCATAGAACTCAATACAAACTCTTTGAAATCCCATTCTGTCTTGCGACGTCACGAAATGGCTTAAGATGACTATTTATGAATCTGGATATTTTTAACATCAATTCTTTCAAAAAGCTTATTAAAACGAAGTAAAACTAAATAATGTATTTGAGTTTTTAAGTAAAATTAATAAAAAATATTACTTTTACTTAAAAATATACTTACTTTTACTTACTTAAAAATATGACTTTATGCTTATACAACGTATAAATTTAATCCATATGCATATTATTTTAGATAAATGATAACATTGAGTAACCATTATATTATTTAGAATGTATTTGCTAGCCCGAAATGCAAAACATACTGCATACGATGCTGAAACTGCTTTAAATTCAGTACCAATTTATTTCTTTAATTTTTGACAAAAAGTATTGTTGATTCACTATTTATTAAAGAACAAAGTGTTTCAAAACGAAGATGCAATTTTAGTGCATCATAAAAAATTAAGCTACTCGCGTTTATTAGCATTATTAATCCCATTTCTTCCATTGAACTCAATGCAAACTGTTCCAAATCCCATCCTCTCTTGTGACATCACGAAACTCAGTACCCAGACCCCCTCTTGCTATCTCCTCTCTCTTTCTTCAGTCGCGGCGACCCCGGTTACGGGCCATTTTATTATGGGGGCACCCAGTGGGCGGCCAGCGTTACACGAGAGGCTGGGCATAGCGGATTAAATTGCTCTCTGGCGATTTGGCGTGCAGTCAGACTCCTTTGGCAAGAGTCGTTTCTCCCGCTGTTATACACTGCACGCTAGGGGTTGCCGACCGCACCGCAAGTTGATCCGCGAAAAACAGTAGAGTTAGAAATTCCATGTTCTTTTTCTAATATTTTTTTATTTTATTTGTTGATTAATTGTTCTAAATATATATTTTAATGCATTTAAAATTGCAGTCTAAAATTACAAATCTAAAATTTTTATTCATATTTAAATGCATGCATTTAAATATGAATAAAAAATTTTAGATTTGAAGGTAATATGTTACGGAAATAAAAAAGAAACAGTGAACAGTTAAAAAGCAATCATCATTTGGCTTTTGTATGAATTTACATACGATTAGAGAAAACCCTTCTTTATTAAATGTTTAGTCCGGGGTTTTAGCAATTAATAGATATGGATTATAGATGAAGATAAACTCTTCGGGTTTAAACCTATATGTTCCCATGGATGCAGATTGAAGCGAGGACGAAAATTGCATTACTGATTCTTGTAGGATACTGAAAGATTAATATGGGCTAGCAATAATGTGTGTAACAACAAAGAATAATAACCGCTCGTCTTTGTAACGGTAAGAAAGTAAATGTTAAACTTTGTGTAAAGTTCATTTACATATAATCTATATTTATAAAATGCTAAATTCTTTTAATCAAGCACAAACTACTAATTCAATGAAAGAAAAAACTAATTCGTATTCAAGAACGATTTTTTAAGACTTTCTTTGGACCATTTTGTTTCAGTGAAAAATTAATAAGGTAAATAGCTAAAAACTTAAAATTAAATGAGAAAGCAAATTCTAGATAATTTTTTTACTGTTGTTTTAAACCGCAAAAGATTTCTTATTTGTTTTAAATACAACTTACTGTAATTCAGTCAAAACATTGTCTATGTATAAAGACAGGGGAAAAAAAAAAAAATGAACGGTGAAATCTGGAAATTTCTTGTATTGTCAATGACATTTTGTCTTTTTTTTTTTTTTTTTTTTTTTTTTTTTTTTTTTTTTTTTTTCCAATGGCAAAGGCAAGAAAGAAGTAAAACATTAAGAAAAAATAAAAAGATAACAAGAAAACTGTAAATAACTGCGAGATAAAATTTCATGCTCAAACGTTGAATTTCCCAATTTTCCATTATTGTTATTGCATAAATAAATATGTACTTTTTAAAAACCCACCCCCCTCCCCCTCTAACACCTTACTTCTATTCCATAGCAGTGTATGTAAATATACTGCAACAGAAAAAGAATGTGGAAGCTCTACTGTTTTTCGCGGATCAACTTGCGGTGCGGGCGGCAACCCCTAGCGTGCAGTGTATAACAGCGGGAGAAACGACTCTTGCCAACGGAGTCTGACTGATCGCCAGAGAGCAATTTAATCCGCTATGCCCAGCCTCTCGTCAGCGTTACCCCCTATGAAGGGACGGACTCAGACAAGTAACGCCCAAGCCCGGAATCGAATCCGGAACTTAGGTTTGATACAGTTGTTTTTTAGCCACTACACCACCTGGGCGGTGGAATTCCAAACTCGGAAGGCTATTTTTTAAATTGAAAATAACTTTATAGGATACGTTTTTGAAGAATTACAATATTTTTTTCCCTCTTTGAGCGGTCTCCTTTGAGGCCTCCAAAACGGCGGTGGCCCATAGACCTACTAAGCTTAATTGATAATCCGACTTCGTGCATTTACGCGAGATTGCCATATTTATCCATTTGTCTATTCTTGAGCATATTTTCATACTAAATGGTAAAATAAATTATTATTAACGTCCCAAGCAAAACTGTCAAAACGAGAGAAAAACAGCAAGCTCAGCAGTAAAACAAACTCTAAAACGTGGAGAATAGAGGTATTTTCGAGCTCATTTTTTAAAGCTTGAGCTTGAAGACTTGTAATATGAGAAGTATTCCATAAGACAAAGCCCAAAACCAAGCTTAAAATTTAAGCAAATTAATAAACAAAGAACAACTTATTTACTGTCGAAAAATCATTTGTTTGGGTTCCCTATGCAAATTAAAGACAGATAGTTTTGTAAAGTTGCTGCATTTTCTTTTTTTTTTTTCGAGTTTATCAAATTCTAATTTTTTTTAAATGTTTCTCTTTTCATTCAAAATTCTGTTGAATATGCGCGTCAGATTTTTGTTCGTATTATTTTGATAGACTGCATACAGAAAAATGCCAGCCATAAACCTTGTATAGTAATAATTTTAGAAGGTATTATTTTAAAAATATTTTAAGAAAAGAAATTTTGCATACTAAATTTCAAAACTTGCATTTTTAAAATGTAGTTGACAGGAAAAGATTATTTTATAAAATATTTTTTAAAGCATGATAAAAAAAAACACATTTAGAAATGTTCATTTTGTCTAAAAGGATGAATCATTTAAAAAAAACTGATTACAATATTAATATTCAGTATATGAAAATTTTCTCTTAAAGAATGTCATGACGAAGAATGAATAGTCAAAATTACAATATCTCTTCTGTGAAGCAACGCCGAGGAGCATGATCAAAATTTTATTTGTAATTTCTGCTCTTAAAATTTATTCAAATCAGATCAACTATGCGAATTTTTATTAAATACTAAATCCATTAAATTCAAAATTATTTATGTTCCCTGATTTTTTAACGCAAATATTTTCCTAATTGTAGACTCTGAACTAATTTCTTGTTATAAAAAAGATACTTCAGTCCTAAAAACAACAACATTATTTCCCCCATTATTTCCATTCCCGAATAAAAACCGGATACGGGAATACTTGCAAAAGGTAATTGATAAACCTCCAACGTTTTTTTTTTTTCAAATTATGGGGGGCTAAAATCAATGGGGCTAAAAGATTAATTTATCAAAATCAAAATTAAAGAAATTTCATTCACGCAGCTGCACACGCGTTGGGACTGCGCATTAGGGTGGGCCAAAAAAGGTGAAGTTTTTCCGATCAGAATCTAATAGTGCGGAAAAGTTGCCTTTGCTAAATAGAAAGAAAAAGAAAAAAAAAAATTTGAAATCCAACAATATTTGACCCTTGCGCATCGAGGTCGAAATTTTGAAAATTGTGTCATTTTTGACAATTTTTATTTCTTTTTAAATTTTGCTTCTGATAATTATATTTTATTATAGCCTGTTAATATTTGGTGTATAAGCACTAATTACTTTCTGTAATAATGATAATCCAAGTCAAAAGCAAGGATGAGAGCGGCTAGGGTTATTTCACGGACAATGTGACGCATTACAGATGTTTTGCGCAGACGCTCTACACACCCTTTGTTTGTATTTCTTTTTGCTTGCGATTGAGGGGAATTCCCCTTTCGTTCCCACTGCGTTGAAGAATGCTCCTAGTTAAGTCTGCATGTTATTACTGATTTGGTTTGCAGGAAGTTCGAACGCGAAATTTATCTTACGAATTCGATGTTTCGGCTGAGATTTATAACTTTTCTTGGCAGATCACTTTCAGAGTAACTATCTGTTTATTAATTTTTTGTGAGTATTACCTTGTAGAACATTTATGATGGAAGCGGAAAGAACAAAAAAGCATATCACAAGGAAGGCATTTTCTTGCCCAGGTCACCCAGAAGGCTTACCTTCAACGTAGCTCCCCACATATGAAGAAGTTTTACGTTGCTGTTTTGAAGAAAGATTCAAGTTGGCGTTAGAAGCTAATTATACGACTGTTAATTCTTCTGTTATTGCTGATTCAGTGGCAAAAAAAGTCAAAGCCTTGTTTGATATAGCCTCAATTCCGACCGTAAGTGAAACTAGAATCGTACAAATGGTTATCAGATATCATGACGCATACCAAAAACTAAGAAATTCCTATATCAGAGATAAGGATAAACAAAATTATAAGGAAAAGCTGAGTATATTCAAGCAAAAAGCTACTAAACTTTTCGACATTTCAGCTTGCAAGTGCCCCATGAAGCTCATTGGTAATTGTGGTAAAAGAGCCGATAGTTGCTGTGACGAAGTTCACATATTTTTCGCGTCTTAAAATAATGTTCCTATGTTTCGTCTTTCTAAATCAAAATTACGTATTCCGTATTAATCTCTCTCCACTTTGTTTTATCGGCTCGATAAAATATTCTTTCTTTTGCGCGACGCTATGTCTGGGATTTTTCGGGGTTTCCCTTCTAAATTAATTTCGCTTTAGCATATGCTGTGTTAGTTCTTAGCGCCTCCCGGTCTCCGTCGGTGTTTTCTCACAGGGTTGTAGCCTTTCGTATTGGCATCCGCCAAATTCTGGCACTTCTGTTTTGGCATAAATCATTTAAATCCGTTTGTTTCAAATTTTTATATTGTTTACGCCTACCGGACGGTGGTTGTCACGTGGGGCAGTGGCTTATGAGTGCTCATATTTTACTCGCCAACCTGTAGAGAGCTGGCAGTTTTTGTAGAAAGATTTGAAAAGACTTCTCGATTGCTCTCCGTCAGAGGAGGTTGTGTTCGTTTTTTTTATGGAACTCCGGCATGCCGTGTGGCCGGAACAATTAGATATGTTCCTGGTGTTGAAGCAATGTACGGTGCGTAATTGAAGTTGTTTCTTTAATAACTGTTTTGTGAAGATACCTACAATAAAGTGCAGCCTTTTTGTGTATTCCAGTTGTCCGACAGTTTTTCTCAAATACCTTTTGTACACTATACGTCATGTGAGCGGCCGAGGGAACGTTTCTCTTAATCGTCCTCCGACAACTCCCTCATATAAACTTGGTGCGTCATGACCAGCTCGTTTCCACGAGTAGTTGTTTCCGGCACATCACCGGCTGTCGGAGTTTCCTTTTGCCCAAGTATGAATGCACAAAAAAAAACTGTTCCTTCTTAAGCAAAACAAATTTTCTGCGGACTCTCCCGTCTCCATGTCATCGGAATTTTGATGTCTCCCTGCGGTGATTCAGTAACTGCTCCTTGTGCTGTGAACTTTCTCGGATTTTTCAGAGGGATGAGAGGATTTTTGATTACCCAGCATTGTGCGACTGAAAAGAATTTGCTGATACCTGTGTTCTTCGTATCTACATTTTACGTAGTGACCGTTCCGGTGTTACGATGCTCTTCTGGTTTCGCCTCGCGCTTCTGGTTTCGCGGCCCTGTGTTTTTTTTTTTCGCTACCGTGTTAGTTGTGCCCGAAGTCCTATGTTTCCTGTATTTCGCCGATACTTCTGAGTCAACTCTAGCGGAAACCGAAAGACGAGTGTGGTGTTCAGAATTATGTGTGTTTTTATAATGGATTCGGAACTTTTATGTGTGTCACAAGGATAAATGTTTTGATTTTCATTCATAAGAGGATAATTTTTGCGTTTTGTGTGTTTTATGTCATTTTTGTAGGTAAGTCATTATTTTTATTATTGTAGAATGTCTAAAATTTCTGATTTTCCTGTTAATATTCCATCATTTGATGGTAATGCCGTAGAATTAAAACATTTCTTTGGTATATTGGAAGACTTAGCATCTTTAAACAAATGGTCAGAAGAAAAAACTATTTTGTATTTCAAGACTAAACTAATTGGTCCAGCATTACAGTTTTTTATTGAAAATGAGGTTGTAAATAAAGCGAGAGATTTTGATGTAATTAAATTAGAATTTGAAAAATATTTTTGTAACAATGAAATTCTAGCTCCAGTAACCGAGCTTAATAATTTGAAATTTGAAGATTTTAACTCTGTAACTGCTTTTGTTCATCGATTAAATGTTTTGGTTTCTAAGGTATATAAAATTAAAGATTCTCAAGCTCTTGATGATATTAAATATGTTAAATTGATGTCGGCTTTGCCATCTAACATTAGAGTTAAAATTTTGGAGGATAACATAACTGACTATTCTAAAGCTGTTGTGCGTGCCCAGCAATTACAAAATATTACACAATCTGAATCACTTGTTTTGGCTAATCAACAAAAAGCCCCAGTGTTTGCTATTTCTGAAAAAATTGAAGAATTAGCTTCAAAAATTAATGATTTGACTTTTAAAAATTCTACTTCTGGTTCTGCTGACACCAATCGTAATGCTTCTGCTTCTGCTTCTGAGCAACGGAATTTTTTCAGACAACGTAGACCTCATAATACACAGTTTAAAAACAGAAATACAGTTTTTCAAAATTATGACAGAAATAGAGGTCAAAGTAGTATTATCTGCCAATTGTGCTCCGGCAGACATCATTCTGCACGCCAGTGTAGAAAATTTAAAGTTTTGCACAATACTCCACAAAATAATAATTTTGGTCGTCGACCCAACTTCCGAAATTCAGGAAGAAATTTTTCTAATGACTGTAATTTAAACTAATTTCGAGGTGTGATTTGACTGGTGGGAACACATCTCGTTCTTTCATACATACACCAGACAATTTCCCAATTTTGTCTAAAAATTTACCAAAAGTGTCTAATGAGCGTAGAGTTCGTTCTTGTTCGACTCAGACTATTGTACCTGTTACCATTGCTGAATCTAAATATGTACAGACTGATATTTTTGAAGATGAAAAACGAAATGAATATTTTATTGCAAATGTGAACAATGATTGTAATTTATTACCAATAATTGAAGTGATGGTGAATAAACAAAAACTTAAATTCTTGATTGATACTGGTAGTTCTATTTCTTTGCTTACAAGGGATGTTTTTAATGAAATTAAATCTAAAATCAATTACAAACACCTGGCTTCTTCAGTCACTATATCTACAATTAATTCAAAAATAAAATTCTCTGCTTGTATTAAATTAACCTTTAAAATTAAATCAATGTTTTTTCACCACTGCTTCTATATTGTTGACATTCCAGTTAATGAACATTTTGATGGTATTTTGGGTTTTCCTTTTTAAGAGAAAACAATATTTCAATTGATATGAAAAATTCTTGTCTTATGGTTAATGATTTAAAGGTATATTTTCTAAATAATAAAGACTCTAGCAATATGCATGTGTGTGCAACTGATAATAATGAAAAAGGTCCTAATTCAATTAAAGTAAATGACAATTCTGTTTATCTATGTCAAAAGGTCATTTTAGAATCGGATGAGCATATTTATGCTCAGGTTTGTTGTGATAATAAGTCTAGCACTGAATATTTTCTTTTTTCACCAAATGATGCTGAAAATTACATTTCTTATGAGGCTTGTTATTTAAATGAACACTTTAATCAAAACAAAAATGGTAACAAGTGCTCTCAAAAATTTTCTATATTTATTCATAATGTATCTGAACAGAAAATTCATTTAAATAAGAATACCAAGATTGGTAATATTTATGATATTGATGAAGTTAAAGAAAGAGACCTAACCGATGATTCTGAGAATTTTCAAATGTGTAATTTAATACAGCCTTCATCAGAAGTGCTTAATAAAAGAAAACAGCAATTAACTTCATCTGATTTTGACTTAGCACATTTGGAATGTAATGAACAAAGTGAATTAAGTAATTTATTACTAAGCAATTTTGCTGCTTTTTCAAAAGATATGTCTACTTTAGGACACACTGACAGAGTTATTCCTGTGTTGAACTTTACTAATGATTTTCCAATAAAAACATTGCCATTTCCAATTCCTCAGGCTCTTCAAAGTGAAGCTAAAGAGCAAATAGACCAATTACTGAATGCAGGTATAATTGAACGTAACTGTTCTGAATGGGCATGTCCTGTAATTTTAGTAAAGAAAAAGCCTGACTCTTCTGGCAAACAGAAGTATAGGTTAGCCCTTGATTTGCGTATGTTAAATTCTGTCATACAAGGTTCATCATATCCTTTACCTAAAATTCAGACAATTATTGCTAATCTATCAACATATAAATTTTTCACCAGTTTAGATTTACAACAGGCTTATCATCAAATAGATTTACCAAAAGATTTACAAGATAAATTAACTTTCACTTCTCAGTTTGGCTCATTTAAATATAAAAGAATGGTTTTCGGTTTGAAATCCGCTGCCTCAACTTTTCAGGCTCTTATGGATCTTTTACTAGACGAGGTTAACTCAGATGGAATTTTCGCATATCAGGATGATCTTATTATAGGATCGCATTCTTTTGAAGACACTGTACATAAACTTGAAAAAGTTTTAAAAGTTTTATGTAAATATAATTTGACACTTGCTCCTACTAAATGTTCTTTTCATAAAACATCAACAAACTATTTGGGTTTTCATATTGAAAATCATTTTATCAAGCCTATTCAATGTAACATTGCAAAAGTTGTTTCTTTTCCAACTCCTACAACAAAAAAACAATTAAAACGCTTTATTGGTTTGGCAACTTTTTACAAACACTTAATTCCTGCATTTTCTGAGTTATCTCAACCTTTGATTCAATTAACTACTCCTAAAGCTAAATTTGTTTGGACTTCTACACATGAACAAAATTTTCAAAAGATGCAACAAATATTTTTCTCTGAACCTATGGTAAGACTTCCTGACTGGAATAAGACTTTTTATTTAAATACTGATGCTTCCAACATTTCTATAAGTGCTTGTCTTTTACAAATGTATGATAATAAACTACTTCCAGTTGCTTATTTTTCCAAATCGTTAAATAAAGCTGAGCAAAAGTATCCTGCTCTTAAGTTGGAACTAATGGCTATATATAAATCTGTTAATGCCTTTAAATATTATTTGTATAATAGACATTTTATAATTCTTTCTGATAGTGCTCCTTTGAAAAAATATAAAAAGACTACCAACCCAGCTGACATAATCACAAGGTGGTTACTTGAGTTGTCAGAATATTCATTTAGTTTTCAGCACATTGCTGGATCTAAAAATGTACTTGCTGACTATTTATCTAGGGAGAACTTTGAAAATAATACTGAAACTCTTGACAGTAATCCTCAGTTAATTTATGATAAAGGTGTTATACCAATTGTTGATAATGTTCCTAAAAATAATGAATATGTGAACTTTTTAGTTACAAAAAACTCAAATAGTACTGATCCACTGTTGGAAATTTCAAATGAAACTTTTTTCAGAGAGCAAAATGCTGATCCTGAGTTGTCTGTCATTTATAATGAAATTTTAAGTAAGGGTTCCTCTGCAACTCATCCTGCCTTTTTTATTCATCCAGAAACTATGTTATTGATGTGTGAAAAGTATAATGTTCATAATCAAACTTATCATCATGTAATTGTTGTTCCACATTCGTTAAAAGCAAAAGCTTTAACAATTTCTCATCTGTCACATTATGGTTTAAAAAAGACTTACGAATTTCTAACAAGGAAGTATTTTTGGAAAGGTATTTATACTGATACTGTCAATTTTGTTGCCTCTTGTACTGTATGTTTACAGGTGAAACATCATCCTACTCGACCTGCTCCTTTACAACAAACATACACACCAACTTATCCAGGACATACTATTGCTATTGACCTTGTTGGTCCTTTCAGTAATGGTCGTACTGTTCTAACAATCACTGATCATTTCTCTCGCCATATGGAGCTTGTGCCTCTTACTTCTACGTCTGCTAATGTAATAGTCGAGGCTCTTTTTAAATATTTTACAACTTTTGGTCGTCCTGCAGTGATTTTGTCAGATTTAGGGCCACAGTTTGTTGCCTCAATTTATAATCATTTTCATGACAAACTTGGTATAAAAATTAATCATTCTTCGGCTGGTCATCCACAATGTAATTCGATTGCTGAACGAATAAATACTTCCATTAAATACTCTGTAAATTCTTTATTACTTGATGGCCACAACTTCGAACATGCAATTTTAATTCACAAATCTTTGTATAATGGTTCAACACATTCAACTACTGGTTTTACACCTAATTTATTACATTTTGGCAGAGAATTATCACTTATTTTTGACACATTTAACTTTGAGACAACTCCGCCAAATCTTAATGACATACACACTTATAAATTAATGCAAGAATTAGACTCTATTTATAAGAAAGCTTATCAAAACATTATTTCTTCACAAACGATTCGCTTTCAGAGACACTCACAACATGCTAGGCTCAGAGATTTAAATGTAAATGACATTGTTTATAAAAAGTCTTTGGATAAATTTAAACCTAAATTCACAGGTCCTTATGTGATCACTGAAAAACACTTACCTGTTTCTTTCTCTATTAGACGTTTGCAAGCTCCCCATCTCGAACCTCAGAGAGTACATATTGATAGATTAATTTTAGCTCCTCCACGTTCTGAATATCTTTCTTTACATAGTAATAATCACTACCATAATGGTGTTACAGATAATTTTAATCTACCTACAACTTCACATAATCAGTATAATTTAAGACCTAGAAAGTAGATGCATGTTTTCGTTTTAGTAATGGCGTGTTTGTGAAGGTACCCACAGACACTTCCTTGCTTTGTACACTGTTGTATAATATCTTGTTTGTATCTGGCTGGTCCAGTATTTTTAAAGATGTACACTTCAGTATACTGTATGATATGTATCTCTTTTTCTTGAAACTTAGTTAATCAAGTTGTTGTTAATATTAAAAAAAAAAAAAAAAGAGGAACAATAGTTTTCTGTAGGTGAGCTAATGGTTGTTGGGAATCATTTCTTTTGTTGGTGTCATGCTTTGTTTTTTTCTTATTGGCGGTCCCTTTTTGTAATTTTCCCTGAAGCTAAGTCGTTCCAAATTTACAAGTCCCATGCGCCCCGTTGTTGAGAAGAGATTTAGCTTCTGTTCACATGTGCTTTTTGCACTTTTGTAAGTTTTAACTTACACGTTCTCACACTGTCACTTTGGTCTCCATGTTTTGTTACACATATAGGTGCTACTTGACATTCTTTTTCCCCCCCTGTCGGAACTTGAATGCCTTGTGCATGCCTCGCCCGTGTCCCCATAGGATACTTGTTACGCTCGCGTTTTTTTTTGGTAACAAGATTAACTTTTGATGCATTGTCAACCTTGTCATGCATCCGTCTTTTGTCGCTGTGTCAGCACAATTGACTTTTCTTTTTCTTTTCTACACAATTTAATGGGTTTTTCTAAACTGCACCTTCTTTACACACACAAACATACATTTTTCTTTTGTGTTTACCATTTTTTTGCAAATATTGTTTATGTTCATGCTTCGTCTGTTTGAAAATTTCCTGATTTTGGTCACAAAAATCTTAATTTGTTTTGAAGCTCATGTTTAAAAAAAAAAAAAAAAAATATTTATATATGTTTTGATATTTTTATTCATTGAAAGTTTTTATTATGTTTTTCATGAAGTAAATTGTGTTTGATATTAAAAAAAATATATTAATCAATAAATAAACAAACTTTAAGAAAAAAGAGAGAGTTTGTTTTGAAAGTTGATAGCAATACCTGTACTGCAACTAAATTGCATTGGACACATTTCAGGTATTTGATTGCAATCATTTTGACTTGATTTATTTAAATTATGTCATGACTTTTATTAGAATCTTCTTTGACATTCATTTAATTAGAAGCGTCATCTTTGAACTTTATTTTAAAATTTAAACCTGATTAAGTGCACTAAATATATTTGAGATTTGTTAATAATATTGAGAAACTTTCATTTCTTATTTTGCATGGACGTTGATAATGCAAAGGACTTGGAAAGTAAATGTTTTTGAACGTGCAATGTTATCTGCAATGTTTTCTGCAAAGTTGTTTTTATAAAGAGATCTCACATTTATGACGTCATATGTACATATATTATTTTGAATATTCAAGGTTATTTTTCTTTAGTTTCTGCACATGTGTAATTTTGATATGTAATGGATAATTGAATCGTTTTATATTCTTTTATTTGTAGCAGAATAATGTTGATATTTTTGCAAATGGTATTTTGTGATGTATTATTTTATAATTTGTTATGTTATTTGGTATTGTATTTTTGTGATGAGCCCTCATAAGCGCTGCATGTTAGGCTTTCTGTTTAATTCAAGGGTTAAAGTTCTTTGTTTAAAAAAAAAAATTTCTGGCGTCAAAATTTTTTTGTTGGGCTGTGGAGAGATATATGTGACGAAGTTCACATATTTTTCGCGTCTTAAAATAATGTTCCTATGTTTCGTCTTTCTAAATCAAAATTACGTATTCCGTATTAATCTCTCTCCACTTTGTTTTTTCGGCTCGATAAAATATTCTTTCTTTTGCGCGACGCTATGTCTGGGATTTTTCGGGGTTTCCCTTCTAAATTAATTTCGCTTTAGCATATGCTGTGTTAGTTCTTAGCGCCTCCCGGTCTCCGTCGGTGTTTTCTCACAGGGTTGTAGCCTTTCGTATTGGCATCCGCCAAATTCTGGCACTTCTGTTTTGGCATAAATCATTTAAATCCGTTTGTTTCAAATTTTTATATTGTTTACGCCTACCGGACGGTGGTTGTCACGTGGGGCAGTGGCTTATGAGTGCTCATATTTTACTCGCCAACCTGTAGAGAGCTGGCAGTTTTTGTAGAAAGATTTGAAAAGACTTCTCGATTGCTCTCCGTCAGAGGAGGTTGTGTTCGTTTTTTTTATGGAACTCCGGCATGCCGTGTGGCCGGAACAATTAGATATGTTCCTGGTGTTGAAGCAATGTACGGTGCGTAATTGAACTTGTTTCTTTAATAACTGTTTTGTGAAGATACCTACAATAAAGTGCAGCCTTTTTGTGTATTCCAGTTGTCCGTCAGTTTTTCTCAAATACCTTTTGTACACTATACGTCATGTGAGCGGCCGAGGGAACGTTTCTCTTAATCGTCCTCCGACAACTCCCTCATAGTTGCAAGTGTCAAATTTCTATAACTTGTAGCTGTGATAAATCAAGAAAAGTACCTGCAATGGAGCTAAGGTTTCTGTATGATCAAAGAAATGACAGAATCGGTAGAATTGGTAACATAGATATCAAACAAACCCAAAAACTTACTAATAAACTACTCAGAAAGAAACGACCGCTTAAACGGCAAGCTTCTGGTGTTTCGGAGTCTAAAAGTAAACCTCAAACACCTACTGATTTAACTGATATCTTTTTCGACGAGGAAACGGTTGAATCTGAATCAGAAAATATAGATGAAACGTTTCTTCCATCAACATCTAAAGTATGCTCCTACTCACAAATGAGAATAAAACTACGATCTACTGCATTGGTTTGTGATAGATATGGTGTGTCTGACAGAGCCGCGGCTGCTGTTGCATCTTGTGTTCTTCAGGATGTGGGCATAATACATGATTCAGATATGACCATGGTAAATGACAAAAATAAAATAAGGAGGCAAAAAGTTTTAACGAGAAGTGCATTGCATTGTGACTGCAATACTAAAATTCATGGCTTATATTTTGATGGCTGAAAAGACGATACACTGGTGATAGAATCGATCCATAAAAAGCGATTTCGAAAAATCATAAAAGAGGAGCACATTTCTCTAATTCAGGAGCCAGGATCTAATTATATTGGTCATGTGTCTTCTCGGTCAGGTAAAGCCTCAGACATCAGTTCCAATATTGGGACGTATTTGGACGGGGAAACTACAGGGCCTAATACTTTTTCCGGTCCAATTGCCAAGGCACTTCGTGACTGTGAAAGTTTACCAATTGTTAAGTATGAAAGCATTGAGTATGATGTTCCTCTTGTTGACGAAACAGTTCTCAGTAACGATCAAAAATACCTTCTAAATATTACTCAGGCTATTCATGTGGGATTCTGTCCACCAGACCTTGCTGTCACCAACCCTGGGCCTCTATCTAATTCCAGGTGGTTAACAGCTGCCAATAGGATTCTTAGATTGTATATATCGTCAGAAGAACCCTCAAATGAATTGAAGCAGATAGTTACATTCCTTTTGAAGTGCTATATTCCAGTTTGGTTTGCTATTAAGAAAGAAAGTTCCCTCATAAACGGACCAAAGCATGTTTTCAGAGCAATACAATTAACTAGATATTTGCCTGAAAATCAGCTACAACTGATAGACCAGGTAATACAGCGAAATGGATTTTTTGCCCATCCTGAAAATGTGCTCATAGCAATGGTATTTCATGAAAGGAAGCATGTAAGAGAGATTGCTTTGAGGCGCATTCTAAAGGCCCGACAACTTCTTCCTTCGGAAAAAATGATACGTACATTCCTGCCCCCAGTAATCAACTTTTCTGCCACAGATTATTCTGAGTTAGTTGACTGGAATTCTTGCAGACTGTCTCCTCCGCCTCTTTTCCGTAATGTCAGCACAGAACTCATCAATGGGTTCATTAAAACGGGTGATGTACCAGACAAGAATGCGTATCATTTCCCTTGTCATACACAAGCCGTAGAGCGGTGTGTTAAACTTGTAACAGAGTCAGCGAGGAAGGTTTGTGGCCCAGAATCCAGAGATGGTTTTATCCGATCGACACTTTTGTCGAAATCTGATGCCCAAATTTACTCATAAGGGAGAATTTCATCTGATACCGATAGTCCCAAATAAATATTTGTATGAAAAAAATCTCTCATTATTCGTTGGTTGACTTTCAAGGGCACGCGTGAAACTCGACATTGTTTATAAAGCTTCATGTAGTAAGTATAGATTTATTTTAATGATGACTTTACCGTAGTAATCGTCTAAGTGTAACTTTAAGTAAAATGACTCCCCCACAGCTCGTTTTCTTTTCCTTCAGCTTATACTATCACAACTTCAATAATTTATTTCTTAGTTTTTGTATATTGTATATTGATTGATATATTGACAATAAAATATAATTATCAGCAACTTTGTTTTTAAAATATGGAAAAAGGGGCAAAAATGGTAAAATTTCTGAAACTTTGACCTCGATGCGCAAGGGTCAAATACTGACCGATTTAAAAAAAAAAAATTTCTTTTGTCTTCCATTTACCAATGGCAACTTTTCCGCACTATTAGATTTTGATCGGAAAAATTTCATTTTTTTCGGACCATGCTACTGCGCATGCGCTTAGTTCACACAACTGCTCACGCACTCTCCAAAACAAAAATTTATGAGACTCTTTTTTCTTCAGCTTTCCCTTACTTATAAGTAAATGTAAACTTTTTCATTTTTGGTTAAAAGTGCCATTTATTGGCTAATTAAAAGTGACATGATTTAGAAATTAATTATATTCATTTACATTGAAGCCCCAATCTTCTAAAAGGAAGCCATATAAATACTTTATGCTCTTGAATGAATTTGCAGTTATTAAAATTTAGTAAAACATTAATAGTTAATTTCTTGGTATCTTTGAAAGAGAAACCGCATATAAATTCTCAAGCAATATTACATCAAATGTTAATTTCTTGGTATCTTTGAAAGAGAAGTCATATATAATTTCTTAAGCAATAACCATCATAAACTATAGAAGTTTCTCCTTTTACTTAACACGTACAGTATAACCAATTATTCATTATCCAGTTTCTTATAAAAGATTCACTTTTATGGCTTGTATGCTTTTCTAAATAAAAGCTTTGCGTTTAATTTATGAACTCGACAGTAAAGTTTTACGCCAGACTATTTATCCATGCAAGGTTTGCTGTTAGAAATAAATTTAACATCCAGTGCATAAAAATTTTATTTAAAACGTCTTGTACAATTTAAACTTGATTGGGGTTTTATCCTAAAGTTAAAATCTCTTAAATAAAACTTAGTTATGAAGTGTTTAGATTTATTTATTTATTTATTTACTTTTGCAAATTATAATGTTTCATTTGAGTTTACATTGCATATATGGTTATAGGTCAGGGTTAGGTTAAGATATTTGGAGTCTGGACCCTAGGATTAACATTTTTCGTGGTTCCCTACACAGCCGAAGCCAAACTTCATTAACGGAATCGCTCACAAGCACAAGCATTTTCTTGAATTAAAAATAGTTCATGATATCGAAATTTAAAAAAAAAAACATAGTAAATTCGTATACGCAACTAAACGACATACCTCAACTTGCTCTTTGGACTTTTACACTGCACACATATGCTGTACATTACTTCCACATAGGTCGCCCTAGATTGGCGAATAACGCATCACTCTTTACAATCGTGGGACCGAGTTAGACTATGGGCTTCTTTGTTAAACTGTCCGTCACTTCATTGGGGGTGACGTTCGCAGCATACTAAAATAGCCCACACTTCCGGACTTGCAGTGGCCAATACTGGCAAGTGTCCGCCACTGGTAAGAGGAAGAACATTTACTTTTATGAAATTTAAACAAATATTTTGAATGTTAAATGTGTTCGATACTTTGGCGAACTCTTTTGGCCATGAAGCCAAAAGAGTATCAAGGCCAAAGTCAGTGCCAATTATTCTCTAGCACTCTAGAATCACTCTAGCACTGACGACAGCATGCCACTAAGTGCTGAATTTTAATTTTCCTATTGGTGCTCTGATACGTTGTTTTTTTTATTCTTATAATTAGCAAAGAGCCTTCAATTGGTTGAAGTGTGTTATTTTCGGTGAATGTCTTTTCTAAATTAAAATAAATATTTATTCTTTATAAACTCATTCTATTGTATCATGATTAATGTCACAATCACGAAAGCACAACATAAACATAATTTTTTTCTTCTGCCAACTTCAGTAATCCTACTATCAAAATGACTAGGATTTTCTTTCTTCTTTTTTTCTTTTCTTTTTTTTTAAATTTGTACTTGACTTCTTGCTGAATGAGACCTTTTTTCTTTTTCAACCATTTGAGACATCTTCCTTCTTACACTGCTCAAGAAAATATTCAGTAACGAAAATAGTATGTGTTACGATGGCAGTATTACATAATCTTGCTTATTAGTGACTACAGATTTAAACAGTTTCTATGCCTTACTTTCTTATTGGATCTTCCTTCAAACACTAAGAAATATTTAATGACCATGCAAACACTGCAATAAAAATTGTTGTTAGATTACGCTCAACAATTGACAGAAAAATTCCAGGAAAATCTTCTAAAACTGAGAGTAGACCGTAAACTTACATTATCCTTAATTTTACGTATTGTTACGAATTTTTAAGGTGGCTTGATCTTCGAGGATTAAATTTAGTGGAATTTTCATATTTTACTCGTCAAATTATTAAAATTTGCATTTTGTTGCATGAAAATTGGCTAACTAGAACGCAAGATTGGGAGTTTTGGGTGTCCTCCTTGTTTAACATAGGGTTTTCACGATTTTTCGCGAAATATTGGCGATATCGCTTAGCTGACTTCAGTTTTGGAGATTATTTTGGCGCCAATTTTGGCGATATTTCGACAAAAAGTCACCATGCTTGGGAACATTTGGCGCGGTTTTCATTTATGGGGTCTGTAATGTTTGTTTTCCTGCATTGGCATTACGCAGTAGCATTAATATTATGTCATCAATAAACGTGACGAGCGGGCAATGTTCCCGGAGGCAAAATTACCACGAAATTGCTAAAAATTTCGATGAGGCTATAAAAGAAGGGTAGATTACGTCTCAGGAATTCATGTGTGAGTAAAAGCTCGTAGTTAGTTCACTGCATTAGTAGCAATTAGGCTCTGTATTGTGAGCTTTTGTGAGCGGTCTTCTTGCTTGCTTTAAGAAGGTTATTTTTGAACGCCGTTTGTGAATTCTTCATTTTTGTACCTTGAGAAACAGCTGAGAATTTTTCCTCGAGATTTTCCACTGAGTTCAAGACTGTGGAAGGATTTTATTGTGTGCGAAATACAGGGATTGAAGATTGCGAATTGCGTATTGAAGATTGTTCGCGCCGATTTCCTAGAACCATTAAAATTTGTGTTTCGTTCTGTCAACTGGACTGTTTACTAGAACTTTCTAAATACATTGGACTTTAAGCTACAAACCTGAGAAAAGCAAAGTTTTCTGCAACAATGTGAAGCCGTAAACTGTTAGTCCCTAATATTACGTCTCATCACTTTTAATTTAATGTTTATTCAGAACAGGCTACATTTTTACATCGTACAAAGCGTTGATCGTATTATCACTAGAACTGGAAATTTATTTCCGTCATATGAGTATGTGTTAGTCGAAATTTCACAATCGAGTGAGTTGTTTTCATTAAATGAGAAAACTTAACCGTTAAAATAAGTATCGATCGTAACTTTTGCTCCTTTATCTAAGATTTGTTTAACCGTAATATTACTTTAAATATTCAGCTCGTTTTAGATTGGAGGTGTTCCAGATCGTTAACCCTTTAACGCGCAGTGTTCCCGCTCTGGGAACACCAAACTCTGACGTTTTGACTGTTGCCAGTCACGAAGAATAGATTTGATTTCTCTAAAAATAGTTGCGGGTGACATAGCTCCACGAGAATCCTTTACTTTTTAGCACGTCATTTCCCGTAAAAAAGTTATCACGATTATTTTTAACAGCACTGACATCTGCTGAAAAATGGAAGAATGCGAGAACAGCTGCCAGTACTTAACTTAACTACCAGTAAGATGCCGGACGATCGAAACGTTCATCGCGTGCCACAGATCTAGAGACCCTTTTTTGACGACAGCTGGCTGTGCTTTATAGAAATCAAATCTATTCTTCGTGACTGGCAACAGCCATCTTGCTGGTAGTTAAGTCGAGCAATGCCAACGGCTGCCCTTTTTTCAGCATTGGGAAAGGGTTGCGCCTCAAAGGGTTTAAAAGCAAGATCCGCTGATACAGATGTGAAAACGGATAAGTTGTTTCTTATTAGGGGTACGGGTCTTTTTGTTTGGAAATTATTTTGAAGAATATATTATCTTGAAACTTCACTTCCATGCACAATGTATGAAATATTCTGCCCCAATGATAACTTTCAAATTCTGTGTAATGGATGGGTTTAAAAAAATTGTGGTTAAAATCACATTTTTAAAAATGTTAACAGAATTAAGAAGACTGAAATATTAAAAACCATTGAAAAGGTAAAAGAAAATAACAAAAGAAAACAAAAGATTTAAAAGAAAGAGATTAAAGAAAAGAGTGCTAGAAAAGACGAATATTAGCTTGACTAATCAAAAGCAAAGACGTTGAATCAGTACTAATGATGACAATGGAAAATCTAGTTCATGAAAAATTTCTCACGTGTCTATGTTCTTTTCTCGCAGTCTTTTTTTATGATGAAAATCCTCTTTTTTAATGTTATTCTTTTAACATTCAAATTTGCTATCTAAACACTAAACACTATAGTAATTTAAGAATTACTAATTTTATATCACAGACATTTACCAAAGCCGGATGTTAATAAGAAATTTAAATGCTTAAGTTTTTTCTAATATTTGAGGAAGAAAAAAATTGCTTGCATGGATGCTGTAACAATATTTTTCTTATCTCTTCATTTGATTTCCGTGTTATTTCGTGAAATTATCATTAATGAAATGTTTCTGATATTATCAATGTAATACGACGTCTTCACTTAATTGTTTTACTTTGCTGTAATAATAATTTAAAAGTCCATAAGTCATTTCAGAGCATGAACTAAAAATAAAGGTGAGCAGCGGGACGTTCAAAGATCAATGTAAAGACATAAGGGGAATCCATCGCGTTGCGCCAAGAGAAGGGGGTGAAACTTCATGACCCCATTTCATCCATTTGCGCTTTCCACTATTATAATCCACATATACAGGCTGCCCAGAAAGGTGGTAACGGGCTTTAATTCTTTATTTTGACATATGATATAGTGACTTTAACATATGATACAGTGGGGGTATCATATCCCCACTCTATTATGATATGGGATTAGACATGGCGTCTGTTTTATAGATCTGTGGCAAACCATATGTATTCGTTACTGAGATGCGGATAATATCTCAGACTCGAAATAACGAATTGCTACTTTTGAATACGAGTCGTTACTGCATCCGCATCGACCAGCTTCGAGCGTGCCGGGCGTGCTTTGAAGGGAGAGTTTCAGTTCCCCGAGTTTAGTATATTTCCTATTCGTATGTTTGGCTATTCGTTACTTACACCGATTGATGGATCCAGAGGGGGAGCACAGGGGCACGTGCCCACTCCCAGACGAACTTAATTTACACTAAAGATTGAATTATTTTGTGAATTCAGACGAATTTATAAGAAAAACGAGACCCAAAAAAATTGTGTCCCCTCCAAAATTTTTTTCTGGATCCGCTGTTGCTTATACCGGAAGTATAGAGGCGCGCTAGAAAGAAGGGTTTTGCATTTCGTATGTGCCAAATGGTATCGTTTTGATGAGGTTTGAAATTATCCGTATGTTTCGTTACTACTGAGTCGCAATGTTAGATACGGAGATAGATACAGGGTCATTCCATTTCAAATCAACCAGGCCATGTCACCCACCGTCTCAGATTTCTTTGAAAATTTTTATGAATGTAGCCATTAGTGTTCTAACTAACAATATAAAATTTTACTTCAATATCTCTAAAACTTTTTAAGATAAAAATTATTAAAATAAAGGGAAGTGACCATAAATGGCGTTTTTGCAAACAATTATTTTAATGGTGCTTTTTCAGATAAAAAATCATAACTTTCTTTATTTTCAAAATATTAAATTGAAATATATACCAAAATGTTCACAAAGGCTTGGAGATTATATAAAAAATTAATTTGATAGTCCTGTTTACAACTGGAACCCCCCAAAAATTCATAAACTTTGTTTTTTTCAAAAAAATTTCATAAAAACAATAATTTTGCAAAAGCTGTTTCAGAAAATAGTGTAGCTCTTAACAAAGCAAACTATTTTTTTACTTACATGTAAATGCATAAAGTAAGATAATTTAAAATAAAAATGGTGGGTATTTGAGTCCTAATAGGTTAATTTAATTAAAAACCAAATATTTTGAAGATTTTTCTTAAAATGTTATGCTGCATGCAAATGTTATTATAAAATAATTTTTTATTTATTTAATTTAAAAGGGTGCTTATTTTATTTAAAAGTTAATAATGAGTTAAAGTTATTTTACTTAAAATTTAATTTTTTATTTTTAAAATATAAAACATTTTAAACAAAATATACATATAGTAAACATGCGTCAAAACTTGGAAGCTTTTCTTTTTTTAATTGTCAACTACAAGTTAAATTACACTCATTCTGACTTATTTTAGAGCAGTAATATAACTTAATTTTATTTTTTTAATGTAGACAATGCTTTGCTTATAATAGGAATCGCCTCACCTGTCAGGTAAAAACATGGCATTTATTTATTTTTAATTGAAAATTTTTTAATGGGTCATTGGAAATCAAGTTAAAATAGTTTATTAATGTTTAAATCGGTATTTTTTAAATCAGTTTAAGCAAAAAGAAAAGGAGAGTGTGTCAATAACAAATAATAAAAAAATGGGGGTAGGGGAAAAAGTCAGAACAGGCTGTTTTTTTTTTCAGAAATGATGTAACTTTTTATGTTATTTTTATGCAATTAAGTTATCCTAGTTTAGAGATTCAAAGTTTTTTAGAATGTCTCTTCAGCAGTTGTACTATGCACTTTTAGGAACAGTTATTCTAACAGCAATAAAACATGTAGAAAAAAGAATAGTTAAATTTATGTGCTGTACGGTCGGAAAATTTCAAATTTAAATGCTGTCTCAGCCAATTTTGTAATGTTTTTTTTTTTGTGTGTGGGGGGGGGGGGTAAATTGCCTGAGGCATGAAGAAGGCATATCTGTATAGCATTGTTTATATATAAAACAATTATTTATTTATAAATTCAATTTATATTAATTTTTAATTAAAACAATTTTAAAAACTGTTTTGTTTTTTATCATAATTTTGTTTCTTTTTACATCAGTTTAAAAGAACTATGACAGTAGTCTCTTTTCAGTCAACAGGCTTTTGGACTGTAACTATATCAGATCCCATGCTTTCTGTTTGTTGTGTGGTAAGGAGCTGGTGTAATATGAGAAGATGCAGGGGAGATACTGAGTAGTGTAGGATAGTAAAGGGGTGGGGTCCATTCCCTCTTCCAATGAGTCACCTTCTTGTTTGCAGGTGTGAGTATCCCTTTCTTGGTCAGATGCTTCCAAGGGAATTGGAATCAGTTTTGCCTTTCTTTGGTTAAGTGAAAATGTTGTTTGAGTAATTTGGAATTGTTTTTGATGTTCTCTGGGGTTGTTGAAGTTATTTTAAAGAGTTAAACCAATAATCTATAGTCTGTTCGCAGAAACGAGAGAACGAAAGTAAACAAACGGGTTACCAAAGAATTACATTTTCTGGCACCAATCCCTAGTTAGGCGAATTTAACCTTTCTTAATTCCAAGCAGCGTAAATGGAAGAAAGCAGAAATTCACACTGTGTTGGGCACTTTGGCAAAATTCCAGGTGTTTACTCAATGCCAGTTTACACATGCAATTGTTTAGTTTTGTTCTCTTGACTCGGCGAATGCACTATAAAGCTAAATTATTCAGCTTGATATGTAAGCTCATTTTTTTTTATCTAATTGAAAGTAAATTAGAATGTTTTTTTATTTTGTGCTACTACTGAATATCAGTTACATTTAATATGGCAGCAGAACATTCCCAGACGTTCTGTAGTATTGGCTAAGAAAAATGGAACTGAATGCCATAAAAGACTTATGCTCAAGTAGAAACTGCATCAAGTACTGCATTATTAAGCCTTCAGACTTGAACTTAATAAGTTTGAGAAGTAATGTACAATCAGAGCTTTTACTTAATATTTGTGAACATCAAAAATCATTTTATTTGAATAAATTTGAAATACTTCAAACATCATGTTGTGACCCATTGAAGTGCCATAAAAGAAAAAGATAAAAGTGTTTGAGAACCATTAATTCAAATTTATCTGAGGTAATTAAAAAATTGCCAAACTGTGAAAAATCCATTTCTGGACAAAAAAAAATGTAGTTTTTGTAGGAAGTAGGTAAACAAACTTATTTCTGAGCTTGACGACAAAGTATCAACTGGAAGTGATGAAACGTCACAAATTTGAAATTGTCAATTTCAAAACAAGAAGCTTTAGAAGATAATGTATTATTACAAAACATAGGTGAATCTCCATTGAAATTGATTGATTGAAGGAACGGAACTACTTTTTTTTTTCCCTGGAAAATAATGAACATAAGTGTCACAATCAGTCATAATAATTATATTTTCATTTTATGCTAAAGCAAGTTAGTATGTTTTTTATTTAATTTGTTAGTCAGTGATAAAAAGAAATGTTCAAAAAATCTTCAGCACACATTTTCTAATTAATGTTCAAATTTTGTCTAATTTTTTTAATTAAGAACGTATTGATTAAATAAATCCTTTTTTACACATTTAATTGCATACAGCTATTTTTTTAAAGAAAAATGTTTGTTTTTTAACTAAAGTATTAATTAGTAGTTGACAATAAAAAAAGCTAGAAAAATTTTGACGCATGTTAACCATAAGTATTTCCGATTTTATTTAATAAATCTTAAATTTCAAAATAATTTAAATTTTAAGTAAAGTAACTAATTCATTATTAACTTTTAAATAAAATAAGCACCTTTTTAAATTAAATAAATAAAAAATTATTTTATAATAACATTTGTATGCAGCATAACATTTTAAGAAAAATCTTCAAAATATTTGGTTTTTAATTAAATTAACCTATTAGGACTCAAATACCCACCGTTTTTATTTTAAATTATCTTACTTTATGCATTTACATGTAAGTAAAAAAAATAGTTTGCTTTGTTAAGAGCTACACCATTTTCTGAAACAGCTTTTGCAAAATTATTGTTTTTATGAAATTTTTTTGAAAAAAACAAAGTTTATGAATTTTCGGGGGGTTCCAGTTCTAAACAGGAGTATCAAATAAATTTTTGTATAATCTCCAAACCTTTGTGAACATTTTGGTATAAATTTCAATTTAATATGTTGAAAATAAAGAAAGTTATGATTTTTTATCTTAAAAAGCACCATTAAAATAATTGTTTGCAAAAACGCCATTTATGGTCACTTTCCGATTATTTTAATAATTTTTATCTTAAAAAGTATTAGAGATATTGAAGTAAAATTTTATATTGCTAGTTAGAACACTAATGGCTAGATTTATAAAAAATTTCAAAGAAATCCGAGACGGAGGGTGACATTTTTGAAATTTATTGGTTGATTTGAAATGGAATGACCCTACAGTATCTGCTTCTCTATTATGATATGGGACTAGATTGTTTCATACAAAGCAGGGATGGGATACGGTATATACAGTATGTTATGCGTGGGTGCCAATATCAGAACTTTTTTTTTTTTTTTGACGGGGGGAGAAAGGGTGTGTTCTTGTAATTGTAGAAGAGCAATGTCTATGAGAATAGAAGCACGTTAGTAAGGGGTGCTCATTGTGGGCTTTCTGACATTTTAGTACTAAATAGTGGTGTAATCAGGATTATTTTTAAAGATGGTCCAAAGCAGAATTGCGAACTTAACTTTTTTTTTTTTAAATGCTTGAGCTAGAACCGAAGTATGAGTAATGAATAACAAGTTAATTAAATACACCTTTAAAAAATAGTTTTATAAAGTAAACGAATTCACACATTTTTATTATTTAAAATACTATTTGGAACTAAAAAAATATTTGGCATGTAAACTTAAAACACTTTTTTTTTAAGTTATCGTTTCGTTTTAAAACAAAAATTTCTAGAGGGACACGGGTTTGCTATGCCCATCCCTGTGTACACCACTGGTATTAAAATAATTCAAAAGAGTTCAGTACACTTTAAAAATGTCGTCGTCTACGTCTAGGGGGGGGGGGGAGGGACGACTCGATACTAGCCAATCTGCCCTATTTTATGGACTCTCATAAACTCATGGAATAGGCATAGTCCGATGCAACCATTGTTTCTGTACGAAAGGGGTGAGAATTTTTGTTTAAAGAATGCTTTCATATACGCTCCTACGGAAGGGGATAACCCTCTCCAACCCAAAAGTGCAGAAATAGAATTGGAAATATCTTAAAAATAGATAATTGTCACTGAATTTAATACGAAAATTTTTATTTTAATTTACGAAATGGCTTCAAATTTATTTCGAAAAATGGTCCAGCAAAAGAATTTTTGTTATTAAATAAATATTTACAAATAATGCAGACATTATGCTTGTAGAGACGCAAAATATTTGGTATCCTACTGTGAACCTTTACCCTGTGAATTTTTATATATGCGGCTCAATCCCTGGATCTCACAGAGTATTTAAGAATCCGCGCTCAGGAGCAACACGAAGCACAAGCTTTCCGTTACACTTTTTATGATAAGAATAAACAGGTTAAACCAGCGTTCAGAAATAAAAAAACTGAGGGGAGAGAGAGGTGGGGGAAGGATGACTAGGCGATTTAGAAGATTTCTATGTGCACTCTGAGTTATTCGAATAGTTTAGCATCCCATAAAACAATAAATTTGTATAAAAACATCTATAAATCACAGAAAATAAGCTCTAAATACAACTCTTGTGCTTAAAAGTTAAAAATAATGTATGATATTATTATTTGTTTCTAAACCAGAAAATGGAATTTCATGTAGTATTTTAAACATTCGTAATGAAAAGTACGTAATGCTATATACAGTGGCGTAGACAGGATTTTATTTCAGCGGGGGGGGGTGAGTATGAAATTGTTAACTAAGTTCCAATTGTAAAATAAATATCCAATTGTAAGCTAAATAATGGGTCCGATTTAGAAAAGAGGGCTGTAGACCTTTGGATACGCGCCTGGTTATATCAAACTTATTTCTCGCGTTCGAACTAGTAACTAGTAACGAATACTTAGTAACGGGTAGTGAGTTTCAAAGTAACGAATACTTACGGGTATTAATTTTTCGTTACTTTTACAACACTCTATTCATAGTATCCTCCCCCCGCCCATTTAACACAACAAGAAAAAGAATCAGACCAAGGACGTACCCAGGGGGGGGGTCCAGGGGGTCCGGACCCCTCCCGAAATTTCGATTTTTGTTAACAAAATAATAATGATGAAGTCTTTCTGTGGAAAATTCTCCCTTTTTCAGCGTTTGGACCCCCTCCAAAATTTTTGGACCCTCCCCGAAATTTTTTTCTGGGTACGTCCCTGAATAAGACGAATCAGAAAGGGGAAATTGAGTATTGCAAATCCTCTTTATAGATTAAGGCTTTCTTTATTTTGCATGCACATGGTGATATTCAATAAATGGTTCTTGACTAATCTAGGATGGCCGAAGTACAGTAAAAATTAGACTAACACACTAAAGACGTGTATACTAGCGTAGTAGCGTCATTTTTCAGTTCTTAATGTTGTATATTTTTAAAAATATTTTTTTCCACGCAGCGGTGCACCATCTTAGCCGTAGTTTATATTCATTAGGCCTCCGCCGAGAATTTTTATACGGAGACCTTTTTTTAAGACTAGAGAGCACTTTTAATTTAGATGCATTTTCGGCAAACCAAACAGTTGTCCTACAAACTTCAAAACTTTTATGTGAACTTTGTGCCATCAATGGTACTTTTTCTGCTCTACCTATCATAAAAATAGAAAAAAAGTTCATTTTTTTTAAACTATCCGGATTTGAAATATGTAGGAGGTGAAAACTTAATTTTATTTGATAATGTAGTAAACATTTCACTTAACTTATCAGTGTATAACACTTTGGAAAGAAATAGCATTTCTGCCATAAATATAAATGTGTATAGTTTGGAGTTTAACAATCGATGCGAACATCTAAGTTGTTGACAAAAAAAAAAAACTTTATTATCTTGCAACTTTACCCGCAATAGGAAGTGAAAAAGACAGGCAATACATGAAAAATATGATTTGATTCCATTAGTCATATTGATTTTATAGCATCAGGGTCGCCCCATACACTTTACCAAAAGAGATATGGGTGGTTCCTCTTTTCCAGTTAAAGAAATAAATGTCATCTTTATTATCTTTAGCCAAATTATATTTTCGTTCTAAGACATACCTGTAACTTCTCTAGACGAGAGGAGAGTACTATGGAATACAATTTACATTTTTAAAATATAACTTTACCTAAAATCTCCAAACTCATCATGAGAACATACTATAACTAATTGTAATGAAATGTCACTTTTAAAGAAAAACACTATTTATTTTGTTGTTATAGAAAAAAAAAAATTTAAAAATGTTACAAATACAGGTTGATATGAAATAGATGATTAAAATCGTTTAAAAACTAACTATACTTCATAAAACATGATTATTTTTTACTAAAACCATATTTTAAAGATTATGTTCAAGCCATTTCTCCTTCGAGTCCCCCCCCCCAAAAAAAAGAAAACTTTATATTTTGAGGGGCCTTTTTTCCGCATACCAATTTACTTGGAGAAATTGGTTTGTCTAGTGTTAGCTCAAATTTGCTCATATTAAATCAAGAAAAGTTCGTAAAAGTTGTGTTTTATTTTACTATCGCACACAACCTGGACATTTGCGCACCCAAGTGTTAGGAAGGGTTGGGATAAACCCCTCCCAGATCTAACGCGTAGGAAATTTTAGTTTTATTTACATCTAATTAGCAGTAGCAATCCCATTAACTAATTAATTCACACTAAAAATAAATTATAATATAATTAGCATTATTTATTTTTTCGGTTAATTTATCTATACAACTATAATGTAAGAGTGAAATCCTCCCCCTCAAAAAAAAAAAAAAAAGTCTTTCTGAGTGCGTTGATGAACATGGGGCCCATTGATAACATTTACTGCAGTCCCCGCGCTGTCTTAATCCGGCACTGGTCAGCGTGAGCCTACAGAGAACAGCTGAATTCAAATTTATCCTCGTTGATCTTCCCAGAATTTTCCATTTTCAGAAGATAGATTCGGCGTCTTTGTTTTCCGGTTTTTCTATTGATGTGGCATGAAATCCATTACAACACTACCTAGTATAGCATAATAACGGACATACCATCTAGGTAAATGAGTCTTTAAACTGATAGGCAAGATATTGCCAGCTAAAAAACAACTACAGTACAACAAACTACAAAACTCTAGCGTACATTATGCGTAACATCAATGTTCAAGTCACGTGTATACTAGTAGGTTAAAATGTTTGAAAACTTATCAGAAAAAACTCTTAAAAATTCGAAAAACACACTTTGTTCTGCAGCGAGTAGTACGATAACAACAAGTGGTCAACTCTCACTGCATTTTAACATGGGCATCTTTCTTAATAGGCGGAGAGCCAGCACCAAAATGTCTCTGAATTGGAGAAGCCTAGATTGTTTATAGCTTATAACATTTGTCGTGTGCACAAACATACTGCGATCAGTCAAGTGAAACTGAGAACAGGTGTCTTTGGTGCACTGTCTAACCTGTTGTTTTTATAGAGGTAATAAATTGAATTGAGTTAGGCTGAAAATCGTTATATAAATTGGATATTGCATATAAATGAAAGTTATGATAGTCAGTCAGCTGAAAGTGGGGACAGAGCTGGACAGTCGGCCCCATTGTATGTACGAAAATTAAACTGTGCAATTTTACTGTGCAACCAGTCGTTTTCAGCCAGTCGTTTAGCACAGTTCAAATTTTTTTCAGAGTATTAATTGTTATATCAATCATTTAAAATATAGTCAGTCATCGGTTTTGTGGGACAACGACCGTCAGTCAGTAAAAAAAGAAATAAAAATTACTATTAAAAGAAATAAAGAAATAAATTTAATTCAACAAAACATTTTTAGCTTGAAATATTACAACAATTTCCTCATTATTAAAGAGTATTTAAGGAGTATCTCTCCCTATAGGTACAATAACCCCGAACTATTGCGCGCATAAATTCGGTCACCTACCTATGACTATTGGTTTTCTTTTCCTCGTATCCATCTAGCAACCTTCGTAATCCTCACAGCTGTCTCACAGATTTGACTTTAAGATGATATCGTTTTGCGCACAACATGTGAAATTAATTTAAAATAGAACATAATATATCCCTTTTATCACGTATAAAGAATATTTGTAATAGTAATGTATTTTCAAATTAAGAAGACGTCCCACTCTTCACTCTATCAGCACATATAATTACCATTCAATTTACAGATATTTCTTATTGTAAATTCAATGGTACAGTAGAAGAGAAATAACTATAAGGCAGTCAACTATTTTAACATGTAAAATACATTTTTTTTTTTCATCATAAAAGATTTCTCTTTTCAAAAAATACCCAAAGAATTATTTACTATTCAAAGACACTAAAATATAGAAATGAAGTTGGAAGGGAAAGTTTTAAAAAATTTCTTTTGGGGTCACTCCGTACATACACTCAGTGACGCATGAAATTTATGTAGGATATAAGACATAAGCATAAAAAAATGTGTAAATAAAACAGAAGGGAATGTGTTATCTTTTGTTTTATTTAAAGCGGTAGGCTGTATTGGCAACACAAAGCATTGTTATACGAGAAACGTCTTGTTCCAGCTGCAGAGAGAGTATAGCTATAAACACAGTACAGAAATGACGTCACACACAAAAAGTAAAACACAATGAGTAAACTGCGTTATATCAACGAAATACAGAAACCGACGTCTATTACTATAATGTTAACATGAAATTGAACATTGAACATTTATGTACACAGTAAGAGGATTGCATACCTGCCAACCTTTACGGAATATAATTATCACTTTTTGTAAACAGTAAAGCTTTTGAATATTTTTTCAAAATTGTAACCACCTCGTCATCTAACTCCGAAATTTTACTGTATTCTGAACAGAAAATATTCGTATACAAAAAGTGGTTAGTTGTATTCCGTTAACGTTGGCAGCTATAGGATTGAGAAAACCACCATCAAATGTACAGCAAAAATTTAAAGAGCATCCAATTACTAGGCTCTGTCCCCTGTTCTGCTAGTATCGGAATACATATGTAAAGCTCTGTTTAAAAGAAAAATATAGGAAACGGCTTACTGTTCGCTGCTCAAAACACTGCAACACTGCAACTTGGAATATTATCCTGCTTACAAAAAATGAGGGGGGGGGGAATCGAGTCAGAATTGAACTGTAATTGCCGCACAAACAAATGGTTTTTTTTTTGTTATTTTTTTTTTACTTCAGTAAATGTTCTCTCTTGTTCTATATAACATTTTTCTTAAGCTTGAGTCAGATTGTATGGTGGTTAGCGCACCACTCTCTACGATCTATGGGCCCAAGGTTTGACTCCTGGCGTGAACTTTGTTTAATTGTCAGTCCCTTCATAGTGTATAAATTGGTCACCTACTATATATTCCCATAATGAAATGACCAATACTTCCGGCCTTGATAGTGGCCAATGCCTGGATGGCAAGTACCCGTCATTGGAAAAAGAAAAAAAAAAAAGGAGACCCTCAATCTATCTATCTCTATCAATCTGTCTATATATATAGGGTGTCCAGTGCTAACGGCGCCCAGTGGCTATTTCCTAAACCGTTCGTCAGAGATACATAGTTCCAATGCAAAAATGCTTTAAATTGCATAATCTATTACATCAGAAGCAATCAAAGTCAATAAATTAATTTCTATAAAAATTACGAAATTTAAATTTTTATACGGTCCCCCGGTCCTATCAGTTATATTTAGAAAATTTTTCTTTATACAATTTCATGCACAATAAAGATGAATTCTTCCTTTAACGACCAAAATTCACCGATTCATGAAGCAGCAAACATTGTGACTTAAGTCCCTTTTCCACGTTTAAAAATGTCCCGTTAGGGCTATTACCGCATGGGCAAATCGAGACTTTGTCCAAGGCCCCCGGCTCGAAAAGGCTCCCAGTTTCAAATGTTGCTCTAAAATATACTTCTTTGTATCAAAATTTTATTAAAAATGAAACAAATTTCATAGATCGGGGGCCCTCCAAATCCATCATTGCCCGGGGCTCCTGTTGGTCATAATCGGGCCCTGCAAGCAGAGGGTTATAGTCAAGCTCTATTAAAATCTATCTGAGGTCAGACTTACTAAATCGTATATGTGTACCATGCAAATATGTAACATAAGAGTGTGCTACGCAAAGTACAGGAAGAGTTTTTTACACGGGTGCATATTTAGATTGCAGTAGAAGGAAGTTATTTAAGGCCAGTTCATTTAAAAACTGTTTATAAAATTCTATTTTCAGTATAATCTATATTTTTATGTTACTTTATGGGATACACATAGTTAAACGTTAATCTTCTTTCTTGCAATCTATATTCCTAAAATAGTTAATGAAATTGCTAATAAATATTACAAGGCTTAAAACCATGTACATTAATTTTTCTCAAATTCATTTTGTATACAACCCCTATTTCGCAGCTGGAAAAGAGCTGTAACTTTAAGCAGCTGTAACTCGGCGAATTTTGGTCGTAGAAGGACGAATTTTTTTTATTGTGCATGAAATTGCATAAAGAAAATTTTCCTAAATACAACTAATGGGACCGGGGGACCGAATAAAAATTTTAACTTCGTAATTTTTATAGGAATTGATTTATTGACTTTAAAATCCCATGCGTATAAGCATGGGATTTTTCTGATTTAATAGATTATATAATTTAAAGCATTTTTGCAAGTGGAACTATGTGTCCCTGACTAACGGTTTAGGAAATAGCATTGGGCACACTTAGCACTGGACACCCTGTATATACACTAAACCCAACATCTGAATATTCAATTATGACCTACCTTTTCACTTAGGAATGGCTGTGAGACGAGAAAAGGGACTGTCTCGTATCGTCTCTCATCCCTATCTATTCCCTTCCACTTGATATTTGAAAACCGACCGACAGAAACTTCTAATATTAATTCTCATTCATTTCCAAACAAAAATGTTTGTGATAGAGATGTCTAAATGAGCTTTATAATGTTAAAGAGAAATTTTAAACTTAACCGATAGCACCTAAAATATTGAACGTATTTTTAACCTTTAAAAAAAAAGAAAGAGGTTCTCAATGCGTCGGAATTTTTTATATGTATGTTTAACACCACATACACAAATTTCGATGATTCTTTTTTAGTGGCAATTGGATACCTTTGGCGTGGTCTTACATTAATTTCGTCAAGTGATGATGATACGATCTATAAAAAAATTACGGAATTCCTGAAATTTTACGAGCACATAAACGATACTGAAATCTCTTTTAGGCTTTAGGCTTTAAGTATCGGAATATTTCAGTTATCGTTATTTGAAGTCTGTTTCTTTTTAGTATAGATTGTATTACTGTATTATACTTCTCTTTTTCAAATTACATTTTATAAAAACGCAGAGATAACGACTTCTTTGGATAATATATTTTTTCATATTAATTGTGAACTGTTAAATCATATTTTAGAATGTCAAAAACAAGAACAGCATAAATTTTATTTTCATCTCAATCAATTCACTTTAAAAAAAACCTAAAATAAATTTCGGTTCTATTTAGACAAATAGCTTTTAAAATATCAGCTAATAGACCTAAAAGCGAATGTTAAAAGACTGTATGCTTTGTAAGCAGGAAAACGGGGAAGAGGTTCTTGTTAGGAAGCTAAACTCACCATTAAACTCAGGTTTAACCTGTTCACTCTCATCATTAGGCCTCTCATCATGTGTTTTATGAACCTTCCTCAAGCAAAACGCTGTGCTCCCTCCGGAGTTCTCGAAGACCAAAGATTGGAAGCAACACTAGTAGCAGAAGGAGAAGCTTTTCAATAATAAGAGTGAATAGGTTAAACCTGTGTTCAAAATTAATTGGGAAGAAAATAAACAGATGATGACTTATCTCCCAGAAAATTCTTTGCATTCTGATAAAATGCTGTGACGAACCTACAGCTTCATGCAATGAAACTTTTTTGGATTCAGCACTGCCCTACCGTTGAAAAATAGCGCAAAATCTCTTACTTCCTCTATAGACAGAAAAGATATAGTTTTCGCAGCGAAACTTGAGGAAAATAATGGCAGATAGCAAGGAGGGATTTTAATGGAGAGGTCTGCAGAAACTACGAGGTATTTTTCCTGGTTTTTCTGTGTGATGGTAGTTCTGGTATAAGTAAAATATTTCATAACATGAATAAAAGGAGTTATTTGTGACTGTAAACCATACCCACGGATTGATTATTTTCTGGCTGTTTTAAGACTTGCTTCTTTTACGTTAATTTTTTTTTCAATTATTTACTGTGTTTCTTCATGCATGTAGGGACGGGGATTTTAGAAAACGCCAGTGGTCTTTTGCTAACCTGAAAAAAACACCAGAGGGTCCTGGCACCGCTGTGAAGTGGGCATCTCTAAAATTCACTATAAAATCTTCCCCGTGATAGAAGCTAAGCAGATGCGCAAACTGGGCAAATTTCGGTACAGTTAAGACTACCAACTTTGAGAGATCTCGACAGATCACGTCTTTCTTTTCAGAATGTACACTTCATTCAGTACTAGTACTTTTCAAACATTTTTCGGAACTTAAGGCGGGTGGGAGAGGAGCAAGCTGGCAACTTGAGATTATGTCATTTTATTCACTGAAAAGTCACTTGAAAATTTATGACAAATTCATGCACCCGGGTACGATAACTTAAATGAAAACAACAAATACTTATTGTGTCAATGTAAATAAAAAATTTTCTTGCATTATATTAGGTTTGCTTAACTGTAGATGTTTTATTTTGAATATTTAGTGTAAAATTTTTGTGTGCCAAAATGATCGTATATTATTTCCTTTATTGAATAATGATGCCAACCATTTTTTTTTTCATGTAATAAAATTTAAATTTGCCTAGACGGTTAAATAGTAATAAAACCTCTGAGGAGAGTATTCGCCCTCAGATTGTTAAGAAATACTAGTAATAACCAAATAAGAAAGTACAACAAGACATTGCTAGAAATAAAAAAAAATGTCAGGTCACATAAATGCAGTACCTCATGCAGGCTATCATTTATTGTATTACATTGCCAAATTCTTCTAGCAAACGTTCCTGCTAATACTGCTGTTTCACAGCTATGGTTTTCGAAATTTTCTACACACTACGCACTTTTTTACATTGCCTTTACACATAATTTACTCCATTTTGCCAACTCCATTTTTCCAAGTTATTTTCATTCCATTCACTTTATGCCATGCAAGCCAAAGCCATAAGTATTTGCCAAAGAAAATAAATGTCAGCCATGTTTATCCATTTTGTTTAATTATATTACTATATTGTTGTACAGTATTATTGTATCCCACCTAGGTTGTAATTATTTTACTTGTGATATTTTGAAAAAAAAATTGTGCGCACTCATTGTTTTATTGTAAGATTTTCGTACTATTGCATCATTATGTTTTGTCAAATTTTAGAAACTGCATCCTGCCCCTCAAGTGTTGTACAACATAACTCCAGAATTCTAGTCAGAAATATTTAAGGTGTCTAAACTTGAAAATTAGATTAGTTCGCAGTTTTTAAGATTAGGTTGCAAGGACGTCTGACTCGCAAGTGAGAGACTGGCCACCTCAATGATATTGCTCGTCAGACTTCTTTCGCCGGGGGGGATATTATAATGCATAAAAAGGTAATTGGGGTTTTACTAGTTTGGGTATTGTTCAAGCGGGTACTTTCACTGTAAGTTTTGCTTTCCTGTCATACTTGCCACGCGGGCTCTGGAGCTAAGTTTTAATTCTTTAGTTAATTGCTAGACATCAGGCCGTCGATTCTGAGTTCTTTAGAGTGTACACGTGTCCCCACGCCTTTGTAATCCCGGATGCAGGTCATGTTCATAAGTGTGTGTGGTTCGATTAGAGATAAGAGAGAGGCGGAGTTATGTCATACCAGCCCACGTGGTATGATGAGCGTAAATACTCCCGCACATCGAAAATCGAGAGACTTCTGCCACTGGAACTGCTTAATTAGTCCACGCTGATTTTTGTACCCGTCTCCCCTCCCCTCTTCTCATTCTATATTGTAACTTAAATGTAATGTTCAATAAACCATATTACCTGCCTTAACTCTGGAACTTTTCTTGAAATATCTGACGTCTCATATATATATATATATATATATATATATATATATATATATATATATATATATATATATATATATTCCTTCACGCTTACTTTTCCTACTTTCCTTAGCGGCACTTTCCTTAAACATCTGGATTTGTAGATTTCAACATTTAAAAAATGCGTATAAGCAAACATATTTATAAAATACACATTTTTATAAATATATATAAAGAAACATAAACTTCTTCATATACAATTTGTACTATATAGTATTCCCGATAAAGTCCGTTGTCACCTCAATAATTTCTGAACGGCAAGCGTTACGGTCATAAAACTAGAATCTAGGTATAGTAAAGTTGCCATGCGCTACTCAAGAAAATCGCTTACAGCGCCACCGGCGGATAAATTTGCTCTTACCTCATAAACGATCCAAGATACGAGAAAAAGTGACAAAGCTGTTCAGCATCATCGATTTAGTTAGAAAAGACGCCTTAATCTGCATATGATACATGATGGTTATTAATTCGCACAATAATAATACGAATGAAAGACATAAAATGCACATATGTTTGATCGAATTTTCATAAACTGCACGTACCTGACATTGAGCTCATTAATCCTTCGTGATAAAAGTGTTTTCCGTCAGCAACAATGCGCATCTGGACATTTGTCTGCACTTCTTGCTGGAAGTTGTACAATCTGGCTGGTGACACGTTGGCAAATGTATCAGTAATACGTTTTTACTCCTTGCATTTTTCGCCTTCAATTTTTAACATCAATGTGCTCAAGATGTCTTTTCTTAATAAATCGGTGATGCTGAACTACTTTGTAATGGAGAGGGCACGCTGTATATACAGGGTAGTCATAAAAAGACTTCTCTGACTCATGAATCCCTATAGCGACCTACCCGCTCAGCTAATCGAATGGAAACTTCAGATATTGTTATTTGAAAGTATGCGCTAAAGATTGCGATTAAGATAAAAGAACAGAGCTCTCACGGCTACGGTTACAGTGAAAAAACTGAAATTTTCGAAAGGCAACAACTTCTTTATTGCGCAAATTAATTAGCGCATAGAAAAATCATTCATGGTGTTGCAACGGTACACGTAAAACATGTTACTTTGCCAGAGTAAAACATTTACAAAAAGAGCTGTGTAAAGGAATAATGATAACACAAGAAAGGAGAGGAGAAATAAACCTCTATTAGAATTATCAATTTTCAACATGCTTACCGTCGAAGTCGATAATGGTACTGCCTATCCCTGTTAATTATGCAAAGTGTGTCAATGCACCTCCTCTCTTGTGTTGTCATTAGTTCCAAAAAACATTCTTAAATGTTTTTTACAAATTTACTCCAATTTCCGTCAGACGTATGACGTTTCAACGACATTTATAATTTTTGAATTTGCTGATTCTTTTGCACAAAGAAAAACATGGGCTTACCATTCGAAATTTTCGAAAATTTTTCACTGTTCTCAATCTCGAGGGGATACTTTGAAATAACAATATCTAAAATTCTTTTCGATTGGTTAAGAGGATAGGCCACAAGGGGTACATATTAGAGATGAGACGGGCTCAGCCTGAGCCCGAGCACGGGCCCGACTCGGGCTCGGGATCTGTAATTCACGATTGCGTTCGGGCTCGGGCTCGTGAAAAATTTCTCCTTTGTTGAACATACTCCTTGAAACAGATTTTAAAAAGTGATTCATGGGATAAATAGACGTACTTATTTCAAAAAATAGCGGCACGGGGGACTAGAAGGTGTGTGAAGCTCCAAAATTTATTGTATCCTATTAATGAAGTAGTTAATTTTATTTGTCTTTAGCTGAAATTTCGGGCTCGGGCTCCAACTTTAATAATATTGCTCGGGCTCGGATTAAAAGTCTTCGGGCTCGGGCTTCAAAAAATGAGCCCGAACTCATCTCTAGTACATATATGGGGGAAAGTTTTTTATGACCACTCTGCATCTAACATCTTTAAAAAGAATCCTAGGAAGAAACTAAATTCCGACTCTTCATTAACAAACTTCCTATAGAGTTTGAAGCATTTCTTTCTCCTCTGAAAAATGTGATTCCATTCAATTACAATAAAACCTTGATTAGCACACTCTTTTTCGATATCAGCTTTTATTTCATGAATCTGTCGTAAATATTTCTAGGTAGAAAAAGTTATTTATCCATAATTTTTGCAGAAATCTCTTTACTCAACACCAATGAACGGTGAAAATGATTGTAAACATATCACTGCAAAAGAGGAATTGGGTCCAATTCTAAGGTCTATTTGAAGTAAACAGACAAGGCGTTTTAAACGGTAGAGTAAAATGGGTTCCATAAATTTTGGAAAGATAAATTGTAGCTTTTATGTCATTGAAACCTATCGTATTACATTGTTAGTAAAGTGGGTCGTGGTAGCCCAGTGGTTAAGGTGTTGTACGCGTAACCGGAAGGCTGTGGGTTCGATACAGGCGTACCACCAGAAGCGTAGCGTGCTTTGAAATAACAATATCTAAAATTCTTTTCGATTGGTTAAGAGGATAGGCCACAAGGGGTACATATATGGGGGCAGGGCCCTGTATAAAAATTTGTTAGGGGGCCCTTAGGAAGGGTAAAGATTTCACACAAAAGAAAAAAAAAATTTTGCATAAAATTAAAAGAAATATTTATTCATCATAATTGTCTATCTGTAACAATTTCCAAAATTTTTACAAACAATTCAAATTAAATAAACACTCTCCTTGCCTTTTATTCGGCAAACTGATTTATTAAATCATTTATAGCTCATGATGACTTTAGTTTTTCTAAAGTTTCTGCCTCTATGGACAATAGTGACAGGTCTGACAGGCGTTCCTGTCCTATCGAAGTTCTTAGGTCATTTTTTATCAGTTTTAATTTTGAAAGTTTTCAGCAGTTGTGGTTGTAACTGGAAGGGTCAAGAATAAAAAGCATGCTGTTATTACCTCCGGAAAACGAGATGCAAGATTATTGAATTTTATCAGCAATAATTCAATGAGTTCCTAAATGGAATGAATTTTTTTAATTTCAAATTTAAGCATGTTTTTAGAGCCTTTAATTGGTCATAAAGATTAACTGGGATGTCTTTACTGTATTTAACCGACAGTTTTCCGGAAGCGTTTAATATCTCTTCGTTTGAAGAAGACAGGAGTTTCTCCGGTTGTAATATTTCGAACATACTACTCAGGTCGCAAAGGCTCTGAAATCTCTGTTTAGTTTGAGAAATTAATATATCTAAACAGCAATAGTAGACAATGACTTTGAAATAGGATTCCGGGTCTGAAATTCTCTCATCTTGTGATAACTCATCAAAAAAACGCTTCGTTATCTTTCGCCTTTTGTTTCTAAAAACATTTGTTACCCTCCATTCTTTTGCTAAATCTTTGGATTCATTTAGCAAACTATTGAATGAATTTTGATTTCTTAATTCGCACAGTCTATTCAAAAGATTACTTAATAAAATACTAATTTTCTGTAAGTCATTATTTTCATGCTGTAGAGCTTTAGAAACAGGATTAATGATTTCAAATAGTGAAGAAAAAAATGTGACAAGCTCTAAGAAATCATAACTCTCTAAAATGTTAATTATATTTTTACATTCTTCACGTTTTCTTTTTTTTCTACATCTTTTTTTTCCGAAATTAAATTTAGTTGGTACAAAGTTTTTATGATTAATAAATAATTTTTCTTTACCGCTAATAAAGCGCCGTTCCTTGAAGACTATCTGGTAGGACATACCTTTTTAAGGGTAATTAAATATTTTTCAGATGAATCGTCACTTAACATTGCCCAGCGTTGTATACTATTGCCAAAAAAAGTTTATATTTTTTCTAAATTATCCAAAAAAGTCGACACTTCACGAACATGTTTCGCAGTATCGTTTAAAACTAAATTTAATGCGTGCGCAGCACAATGAACATAATCGGCATTCGGAGCATGCTCTTTTATTACGGTTTGTAATCCTCCATAAACACCCGACATAACATTTGCTCCATCGTAACCCTGTCCTCTACATTTAATCAAATCAATTCCATATTCTTTAATCGTATATAAAATTTCAGTTTTAAGTCCTTCAGCTCTGCAATCGGATACTGCCGTAAACCCCAAAAAGGACTCACAGATTTTTAATTCTTTACCCACATTATCATCATTTTCTGTAATCGAGATGTATCGAAAAACTACAGAAAGTTGGTCAATTTTTGACAAGCCTTGTGCTGTATCTAGAATTATTGTCAGAAATGGAGTTTTTTAATTTCTGAGATAATATTGTTCCTAACTGCGGTACCAAGCAAATTAATAATTTCATTTTGAATCGTAGGGCTTAAATAATTTATTTTGCCTTTTGGTTTTAGAAGTTCTTTTAAATTTGCATCATACTTAGATAGCAAACGTAAAATTGCCATAAAATTTCCAGAATCAAAATCATGGCCTCTTAAAGGTAGATTAGAAGATGCTAAAGTAATTATAACATTAATTATACGATGCAATACATCAGTGGCGTCGCTAAGCATGGTGTCACCCGGTGCGGGCTCATCCGGTCATCCGCGGGCTCATCCGGTCATCCGGCGGGCTCATTCCGGAAAGGAAGGACGAAAAGTCGTTCGACCACGCCCTCTAAATTTTTCCGTCTAGGTCCCCAGAGTGCACTTTTTGTGCACAATTTAGTTTGCACTTTTTATGCACAAGCAGAGGTGCCAAATACGCTCGGATTTTGTACACTTTTTTTTTTTTGCACTGTTCGTGCAAACTTTTTCTAGCTGGGTTAGGCTATTATGCAACTTTCCATACCACCTATGCAAGGTAATGTACGAGACGCGGAAATGACTTTTTTTTTCACATGGAGTGTTTTTTCCAAGAGGCCTATGCAAACCATGAGCCGTAGAACAGCCTGTTTATAATACCATTACCAGACTAATAAAAATACACTGTCTGCTAATAAAAATATGGCATTTAATTCAACTAAACATTAAATTATCTACACAATTGAAATTAATGTCTCATGAGACCTGTTTCATTGAAACCAGTTGTTTCATTCAACTCTCACTACAAAACTGCTTTACTTAAGAGTTCTTGTACCTTTTAAAAATAATGAAAATCGATAAAATTTTGACTGAATATACAGAATATATAGACATCTGAATATACATTACGGATTCTTTTTGACTGAATATAGGGAGTGATTCTAAACTCCCTATACAAACTTTACGGGATATAGGGCACATAATATAATGTCCTATCGCCCTTACAGTTTATAGAGTTTTCAACCGCCTTGCATATTGCTGTGTAAAGTTCCACATTGCTCGTACATTGCACATAAAATTTATTTACTTTTGAATTTGGCCAATTTCAACCAATGGTTTTAAAAAAGCTGATATAAATATTGTAAGTGAATGAGCTGCATTTTGTTAGTTCTATTAATGTTTTATATTCAAGATATAGTTGTAAGAAAGAAATCATTAAGAAAGCGTTTGTAACTGTGCAATAAATCATTAAATTTTGGATTGTGGAAAATTTCTGATTTCTTTGTTATTATTAAAAAAAAGAAAAAAACAGTACCTCTACAGGATTTAAATTTTGGGATTACGACGGAGTTCCCGGAAATTAATGCCTCGCGAAAATACATAATTTTACTATATTATTTTCCATATGTGGTTCATTGCGCGGAGCCGTACATATATAAAAATCTTTTAACAAACTCAAATATTTTATGCCTATAAAGACAAATTAAAGTGACATATTGTTAAGTAGAACACACATACTTATTTTATATACTTAAAATTATTATTATTATTATTATTTTACTTAAGCTTTTAACTTATAAAATCTTTTGTAGATTAAAATTTTATACAATACAGAGAATAAAATAATTGAGTTTGTAAGATGATTTTTATGTTCATAATCTGTGCGCAGCGAACTCCATGTGAAAAACAATACCTTTTAATAATTATAATTTTTGAAGTTAGTAATACAAATAAAATAAGATATTATGTAAATATATAAAATTGCTTACTTGTAAACCAATTATTTATGTAAATAGGTGGACATTTATACACATGCAAGCACTCTTCTCAATTTTCATTGCTTTTAAAAGGTATAAGACCTTTAATGAAACGCAAAAATTAAAAATAAATTGTTTCAAAATTTAAATTAATACTCTCCTAGACACCTAATCTATTTATTGCGTAATTTGAGCCTCAAAAATTGTAAATAACATAACAAAAGTTTCAATACATTTTGTTTATGGATTAAAAAAAGAAAAAAGAAAAGAAAAGAAAAGAGAGAGATGGGGGGGGGGGAGTTTTATCTACAAAGTAAGGGCCTTCTTCTAATATATTTACTTAAACACATTCTATACAGCTAAAAATCCGCCCCTGTAGCCTGCACCCTGCTTCTAACACGGTGTTTCTAAAACTTGGAATTTTCAAAGGTTCAACAACATTCGTTTACACGTCTTGAGATTCTTCGTAACAATGAAAAAATAAATGACATAGGTACGAAATAAATGTAGACTGAAAGGACCATATATGATACAAGGCACATTGCATTCGAAAACGATTGCGGGCTCATCACGCAGTCATCGAACTAACTATCTGGAGTTTTGGGTGGTTTTCTTCGGATGTAACGTGAATGCGCATTAGAACCCCTTAAAAAATCCCCCGAACAAGGTACCCATCCCTATTACAGATGAGTTCGGGCTCATTCTTTGAATCCCGAGCCCGAGGTCTTTTAATCCGAGCCCGCCCGAGCCCGAACAATATTATTTAAGTCGGAGCCCAAGCCCGAAATTTCAGTTAAAGATTAAAAAAATTCAATTACTTCATTGATAGACTACAATGAATTTTGCCGTTTGTGCAAATTAAAGACAAATATAGTTGCAAACTCTCAATGCACTTTCTAATTCTTTATATATCCATGTTTATCAAATAATGTCGGATCTCATGACTAGTGACTAACTAATCAGTATAAGCCGCCATTCTGAAATATCCAAAGAGTTTCACGTACGTTCTAGGCGCCAGTGCCACTATTTTTTTTTTATAAGTACAGTCAACTCCGGTTATAGTGAACCATTGTCTATAGTGAATGCAAACCATTAGTCCCGATTCACATACAGTATCTCTATCCATCATGAAGACACTTGGGTTTTAGTGAACTTCGGATATTGTGGACGAAATTGGATAGTCCCCAGAGGTTCACTATTACCGGAGTTGACTGTACTTTTATTTTCCTCATGAATAACTTTTTAAAATCTGTTTCAAGGAGTATGTTCAATAAAGGAGAAATTTTTCATGAGCCCGAGCCCGAACGCAATTGTGAATTACGGAGCCCGAGCCCGGTTCGGGCCCGGCCTCGGGCTAAGCCCGTCTCATCTCTAATCCCTATACAGATAGCCCTCGAGTAGCTTCGCCTTTGTAGACAATAAAATATAATACAATTCGGAAAAACCGTCATCCATCTAAAGCTCCGTGAGAACATAGCTGTTTAAGACAATTTAACCGCATGGAAAAGAGAGAGAGAGAGAGAGAAAAAAAAAAAGAATGGTCTCAAAAAGCATTTTCTGAGGCGTTTTGCCCCGCTTTTAGTTGATCGCCTACATTCGCACCCTCCTTGGGCCGGCCCTGCTTTGAAAACATAAAATATTTCAATTATGAACTTACCAAAAGAATGATAGCAAAAAATGAAAAAGAAATAAATAAGCAGGACTAGCGTTTGAAAAATAGTACTTTTACACAATAAACGAACTAAACTATATGAATGATCGGTCAGCGTTCTCAGAAATATGCCAGAATTCTGAGAACATCTTTAGATACCTTCCTGGCGTCGTCCTTCGAAACCTTTCATTTTGACGCGCGAATCCATGTTTTCATTCTTCAACCGTCAGTGCATTTACGTTAGTGTGTTTCGTACTTAAAAAAAATAATAATAATCATCATCATCATCATGAGTATGCTTTTCACCCTTTGAAGTGCAAGCATTTTCACATCCATACGGAAGACCCACCGGATAGACTGTCCAACGCTCAAAAAGTACAGCCGACGGGCACCCCCAGTTTAGTCAAGCGCCTCATTCGCACCCCTTGTCCAAGATCCCCCCCAAATAGCAAGAGAAAGTGTTCATAGTTAGCCCCTGGTTAAAAGCGAAACATACAGATGAAATGGCTACACATAAGTTGAGAACAACCAGCCGTATTCTTGTTTTATGGGGGAAATATGGAAAATTTTTAAACTGGAAAAAATGTTGAGATAGAGGAACACATTTTATTTCTACAGGTACACAGAATATGTTTCTTTCATATATTTGTTCTTAATTTTTCTCTCGGATATTTTTACATCACCAAATCAGGTCTTTTTTCAAATTAATTAAAAATAAATAAATAAACCAGCATTTTTTTCATTTCTTTTGGTGTCACCCCCCCCCCCTCTGTTGGTGTCACCCGGTGCGGACCGCACCCCCCCCCCCACACACGCGATGCCACTCGCATGGACATCTCTCCAGAATGTAATTTTACTATTGATTTCACTTTGCAATAGAGTATCGATGGTATTTCCTTGTAGCCAATTATTATAAGATAGGGATGCATTAATATGCTGCTGTGACTTTTCATGGTCAAGTATAGTTTGCGTAAAATTGCTTCTAATGGAAACACCGTTAACCCATGCAGAGGAGTACGATTTGCTTTGACGATCTGCTAATAACCAATAGAAGTGGCAATACGGTTTGTTTAAAACATTAGAATAACATAATCATGGTCTTGGAATTTTTATGCCTGTCTTATTGATATATGAATAATAATAGACCGAAAAAGGTCGGTTACTTTCTGAATCTTTTGGAAACGGTCCTTGTGGTTTAAATGGACCCAATTAAAAAATTTTTTTTCGTTCGCATTCAGTTGGACTGTCACCAAAATTTTCTCTATCTGATGAAACTATATTACAATCTTCAGATATCTCAGAATCGTCGATTTGGGTTTCTTCTATTTCCCGATGGACATCTGGTGAAGAATGTGCTTCAGAAGAATCTGAAAATATAATTGTTAAAAAATAAAATCAATGTTTTGATAAATTTCAAAAATATACAGTAGAATCTCGCTACAACGATATCCTCTATAACGATAATTCTCTCTATTACGATATTTTTTCATAGTCCTGGCTGAATTCCCTTTAGATTAATGTAAAACAGTTCTCTGTATTACGATACCCTTTAAAACGATAATTCTCTCTACAACGATGGTAATAATTATCCCTTACATCACAATAATTCTCTCTACTACGATATATATTTTTTTACGATGCATCAGAAGCCCAACTCATGCACAGACATTGAAAGCTACACAAAGAAAGTCGAGGTAAAATGTGGTTGGAACGGGTTGGACCACGCCTCTGCCAAAGAACGTCTTCTAAGTTTCGTTTTGCTGATGTAACACTATGGTAATGAGAAAGGGCATTTCTCGTAAGGTGGAAGGGCAGTTGGATGACACATCTTTGATTCCTATCCCCCTCTTTAAGAAATGGTCAAGGATTCCTTTCACCGGAACTGATATTGAAATCGATACGTTCTTTTGTCTGAACTTGAGTAAGAATTTTAACCTCCGATAAATCCTATCGAGGTCGATTATTACACGAGGATATTTTAAATCATTTATGAGTTTTGTTTACTTTGAAGCTTGTTTAGTGAAAATCGAAAGCAAATGGCTAAAAGAAAACAAATATCTACCGAAGTGAAATTCAAAATCATAAAAGATTTTGATAAAGGCATGAAGCAAAATAAATAAGGATAAATTAATGGGTATGTATTTTCAATTAATATCTAATACATTTTAAAAAACGCTTTTGCGGCATTCAGTTATTATTTATTTAGACATTATATATTTGTTATTCAAATATGCTATAAATATTTATAAGCTATATCCCCGCTAGAATCCCTGGCGAGGCGGCAAGGGTATTTAACTAAAATTTGTGAGTGTTGTGAAAATTACTGAAAAATATAAACATGTTTTTCTCCTTTTATTTATTATATATTACTTGCGAGGGTGTGCTGAATGAAAACAGAACACTTTCTGGTGATACCGCAGGGTATGGGATATATGAAGAACAAAAATCAAAAATCTTTTCGTTAGAATATCGATTCTCCCTATAACGATAATTCTCTTTACAACGATATATTATTTTGACCCCCCAAAATATCGTTATAGAGGGATTTCACTGTATGTTAAATAAATTACGTAAGGTTACGGTTAGAGAGTGTTCAGACGTACGCAGGCTCTACGGGTTGTGCGCGTGTTAGTACAAAATCACCTGCGAGCAGCCCATGTGTGTACACCCGCATGCGATCGGAATGTGGTGCGTGGCCATACCAAACGAACAGAACCCGAGCTCGCGTACGTCTGAACACGCAATTTACAATACGGACTGATAGACAAACAGACAACAAATTGATCCTATAGGTAAGTAAGAGTTCCGTTTTTTTTCGTTCTGAGGTACGGAACACTAAAAACAAAATTCACCCTTCGCTACAGGTAGATAAGATAAATGGGTTGGGTAGTACTTACCTTTGCCATCTAAATCACTCACAGGAGCTGGTGTCTGAAGAAATGAATAAATTTTGGGCACTTTTTTTATGACCTCCTCCCTTTTCTGTTTACTCTTTCTTTTCGTAGCTCCGCTGGGATAATCTCTTTTCCTTTCACTCATTGTTTTTTACAAATCTATTTTTATTTCTAGACATATTTCAAGTTGAAAGACATGCAGCACACTGTACAAAAATAAATTCTATTCAAGCAAGTAAGCACGTGTGGATCGGGTCTGGTGTCTTCGCCGGCTACATAGGGTTGCCGCTCGGATTTTTTTCACGCCAAGCGCCAAGTCAATGCTTTTCACTGTGTCCAATCAGGTGCTGTCGCCGACTTCCCTGATCACAACCCTACATCGATAACCGATGTAGGGTTAACTTTTGAAAGTACGCTTTACGCGGGAAAAAAAGAAATTGCTTTTTTTCATTTCTGAAAAAAAAAATTTCCATTTCTGAAAAAAAAAGGGATGTTTTTATTAATTTTTGCTTACCCACGTTGGGGACCCCGTGGCCCGGGGGCCCCGTATAATTGATACGGCAGATACGGCGGTAGCTACGCCCCTGCATACCACTAAAGACCAACGTGTACATGTGGTATACGTGTACGTTAAATCCGTGGTTCCGAAAGTCCTCTCGGCCGTCGATAGCAGTTTCCGAGGGGTGCCAATATTGAGAAGCTGCCACCTCCTGATGAGGATTAAAATTGTGGCGCGAAACTCCGGGAAAGACGTACGCAGCTCTAAATGACACGTTCAGTGACATGAGCTGTCCTCTAATGGCAAATAAATGTTAGTAAAGTCACTAAGAAAAACAGTATTTTAAAGATTTCATTAAGATCCAGAAGTAAGCTAAGGAATTTTGAAAGGCTGCTAAATATGTTTTTCTCAGTGCTGCATATGCCCTAAGTACGGCCTTGGCTACATGCAATTCACGTTATTTGAGGCTTTTTTTTTTCTTTTTTAAAGTAAGAGAACCATAATTGGTCAACCTGAACCAAATCAAAAGGCCGAAGGAACTCTGTCTGTCGTTCACTGTGGTAAACAGTTGTATCAGGCAGAGTTGGACAAAATACACCGAAAATGTATTTTCGATACAAAATACATTGATTCAAACACTAAAATACAAAATACTTCTTGAATTAAAAAAAATGCAAAATACAAAATACGTGTATTTTCAAAATACATACATGTAAATTTTTAAAGCATTTGAATTGAGAAAAAGCTAAATTTTCCACCAAAGATCTCAGTTTATTTTATGTAAATACATTTTAACAAGAATAACAAAAGCAATCTTAATAGTTGTGTCAAGGAAGAGATGCTGTTTGTTTTTTTAAAACGTTGCCTTTCAAAATTTTACCTTTATAGCAATAAGATCCGAAAAAGACCATTTCTAAGAAATTGCATTAATACTCAAAACGCAATGGAAATTATGCAATTTCAGAATGTGAACAATGAATAGTCGTTTGTTTCGAAATCGTTTATAAAAAGTTTAATTTCCAAAAGCCTCATTGCGTGAAATAAACCTCATAAAACACACCAACATGAAATATTTATTATTTATTGATTTCAGTTGAACGTTTGAATATAAATACTCAGCTAAATCACAGCCTAAAAAAAAAATTGAAGTTTTGACTTTCAGTGAGTTTTCGAATTTCTCGTGAATTTAAATATTTTGCATATTATCTAAGTTTTCAGCTACCATAACTGACACTGCTCCTTAACTTTTTCATCTCCATCTACAGACAAAATTTGGAAGCATTTTAAATTAAGAATTGCACAAAAGGTTTCAAAATCATCTAGAATGGAAATTTGATTCACCCCATCCTTTTACGTAAAGCTGTCGCTCTAATGGTTTGGCATTTGGGGGTTTTATTCCATATGCAACCGAATACTACTTAAAACCCCTTAAAAAGTCCTCCACTTAAGGCAACTTCCTCCCCCTAAAGCTGACAGCCTTCGTGTATCTTTGTCTCTTAACTACAATAACCAAGAATCCATTATACTACTGCAGAAATACTGGCAGCCTTGTTTTTCTGGAACTAAACACACATTTCAAAAATTCCCTCAAAGAATCTAATAAATACTACCCCAAAATGTTTTTACTACTTTTGGTTTCATATGCAGTGGGAATCTACAAGAAACAGTCCTAGACCAAATATACTGTTTCTGTTTTAAACAGGAGTATGAAAGGTTTTTCTTTCCCTTTCCTGTTCAGTTAAATTTTAAGATCAGATAACAAGAGATCGTAACACTTCTTCAGTGATAATACATGTAATGCCGGTGCAGCTCATGAATTACATCAAGAGAGGGGAAAAGTAAAAATCAGTAATTTTATGATTTTAATTTGCACATGCTATCTGAGCAATCTGTGGTGTTAGGATTAATTTAATGTCAGAATACAAAAAGTATTTTTTGTATTTTGAATAGGGATGGACGCGAGACGGCTTTTTGCGAGACGAGACAGAGATTTACATCTTTTTTGCGAGACGAGACACACATTTTTAACATTACGATATAGGGATTTTTGCGAGACGAGACAAAGGTTTAGGCTATTTTGCGAGACGCGAGACGGCTATTATTCGTCTCGCGTCCATCCCTAATTTTGAAAATACAAAATACAATGAAAATGTATTTTAAAATACATTCTCAAAATACTTTGTTTTTTTCGAGTGAAAATACAAAATACAAGTTACAAATGTATTTTGAAAATACATGTATTAGCGATACTGCCAAACTCTGGTGTCAGGTCCTTGCAAGTTTTTTGTGGCTCCTATATATAAAGCAGAAGTAAACAGTGAGTTCTGTAGAATTCTTTCCATATAGATTACAAGCGATTCGTCCCATGATATTACAATAAAATAAATTAGGTAATTTAAAGATATTTATTAGGTAATTTATCTGAATGATGTTCAGACACATCACATCAAAATCTACACAGTATGTAAGACAGTGACCTATAATATGCTCACCTAATTTGAGTTTAAGTAAAAGCATCACATAAACAGGAACGCACTTAAATAATTTTCATTCCATAGACAGTCATGTATAAAAATTCTTTTTTGTAGTTCGGTACAGAAACTATAAGCACCCCAATGTAAACCCCAAAATCTGTTCTGGTTTGTTTGCCAGGAGAGGTTAGCTCGCGTCACTGAATGTATCGCTTAGAGCTACATATACGTCCTCCCCGAAATTTCCCGCCACAATTTGTAACCTCATCAGAAGGTGGGGGACTTCTGAATATTGGAACCCCACGGAAACTGCTAGCGACCGCCGAGAGGACTTTCGGAACCACGGATTTAACGTGCACGTACACCTCATGTACACGGTGGTCTTTAGTGGTATGCCGGTATCGAACCGGCAACCTTCCGGTTACGAGTCCAACGCCTTAACCACTGGGCTACCACGGCCCAAAAACCGTATATATTTGGTTGGTGACGGTAACTTTCTACTAACATACACAATTTCAGCTTATTCGAATTCATCATTTAGACACAAGAGAACTAAATGATCTGCGCCCATAGATCTTAATGTATAAGAATTCAATTTTGCAACCCTATTAGCATACTATTAGTTCTACACTCACCAAAATCTATGGACGTCATTTGTACGAGAACTATAATATACGTACCGAATTTGCGCTCAATCGAATGCAGCACTTAGAAACTAGCGCACTTTAGAGGATTTGCCTCCACAGACCATAATGTATAAGAATTCTTTTTGTAGCCCTTCAAAAAATATTATACATCCCATACGCATCAAAATCAATACCGGTTAGACGATGGTGATCTATAAAAATATTGTAACCATGAAAATATTCGTCTATGAGATTTGAATGTATTTACACGTTTTGAGGTATTCAGAATTCATTTATGTAATTTTTACTGCGATTCATGTATGTATGTGCGTATTTATATATGTGAGAGAACGCGATAGCTAGTAAGCGGTTAATTCGATTCAGCTCAAATTTAGTATAATAACAAATTTTATTATTTAAAATATAAAAATTATTATTTGTTATTTTTAAGTGATTCTTCTTATTTAGCACAAAAAATGGCATACTTAAATTAGTATTCGTAATTTAAATCTATTAGCATGCATTTTCTATTGGCATTACTTGGGAAACTTTTTGAATATTTCTACGTGATATTTCATTCCACCCCCTCCTCATCCCTCCACCACCACTAAAAGGCTCCTCATCTCTTATTCTTGCTGTAGAAAGTATAACTTTCCAACAGGAATTTAAAATCGTTCTAAGGAGGGCTTAGCCCTCTCCTAGTTTTGCCAATGGTGTTTACACATACACTTGACTTGACTTGTCCCCCCCCCCCCAGATGATTTTTACTTTCCGAACATGTACCATGTAAGGAAAATATTGAAATCATGAAGAAATTCGACTATGCGAGTTTTTCCCATGAAAATCTTCAAGTGACGGATATCGTATTTATGTGCCAACATTGTATAATTTTTTCGAGCTACCAGTCTTAATAAGATATAACAGGAGGTTCTTCTTATTTAAAAACCTACTTGGTTTGGTAATAGCGATTCGATATTTTAAATCGTGTTAAGACATTTTAAAATGCGATTTTAACTAATTAAATATCTTTTGAATCATGAATTGCACAGTACCTGAATGTTACTATTATAACAGAATATTTCACACATTATACATAAAATTATCCCTTTGTTTATTCTTCAAACAAATCTCTAAACAAAAAGATCCATATCCGTATGAGTATCAGCAGATATGACAGGAAATGATCCGTTTTTATATCCATATTCGCGGATATAGAAAACAAATATTTCGTTTTCGTATCCGTATCTGCGAATCTAAAACACGAGTTATCCATTTTCAGATTCATATTCACGAATCTAACTTTTCAACGATCCGGCACCCCTCTAATGCTAAGTCAGTGATGAGATACATAGTGACATTCTTGCAAATATATGTGTTTCTGTACTTTTCATTCCTAATTCTACACAGAAAGAAGTTAATTCATTATTAAACTTTATATAGCGTGGTGTACACTTAAGGAAATCAGATTTTTGTAACTCTGTTCATAAAAGTTATTTTTTTTAATGGAAACGCAGAAATCGAAAAGAAAAAATCAACTGCACATTTATATTTCCAAACTTTATGTTATATTAGATTCTTAAGACAAAGAGTATCAGGTAGGAGAGGTGCTGATCTGATCGCCCCTCCTTTAAACCTAAAAATATGTCGAGTTCTCAGGGAATTTATTTGAACTCAGCCTAGAATTCAAAGACTCAAAAATGTCTGAAAGCAGAAGGGGTGCCTTCTCTCCTGAGTCTTTTCAATGATGAAAACGAACGAAAAGGTTAAACCTGGGTTCAAGATTAAAAATAACTAGAAAAAAATGATGATGATGAATGTACGATGAAATGCTTCGCTACACTTATCGCCCTACCCCCTTTAAACTTTTTTGAATGCACTACTTGTCTTCAATGACCTCTGAACTTGAGATCAAATAGCCACTTTTTCTCCAATTATTTTGTAGATTCTCAACAGATATTCAAGATTACCTTCGATCTTTCCAATATTCAGAATATCCTGGCTTACAGGCATAATTATACTAGACTTACATAACTTAAAAATATCGTTCTTGGAAATATATTGGTAGCATATATCCAACATTGGGCACGTACCCAGAACAAAATTTCCGAAGGCCTCAAAAAGAGGAAAACGCAGAATTTCCCATAAAAAATGTTCAATTATTAGAATTTCTAAGAAAAGTTCAAATTCCAAAAGGGAGGATTGGATGACGGGCATTCCGCCTGGCTATATTTCTGATTGGTATAGAAATATATTCAGTAATAAGTAAAAATTTCGAAAAGTGATATAAACATATAAATTACAATTCAAAAAAGACTAATTCAAAATCAGTTTTGTATCTAATCTACTCAGGGCGGCCCAAGGGGGGTGCGAATGTAGGCGATTGCCTAAGGCCCCGCGCTTATAGAGGCCCCGCTCCTGGGCCATTTTTTTTCTATCTCATACGACATGATAGAGAAGAGGCCCCACTCTTGCGCTTCGCCTGGGGCCCCGCACGTCCATCGGGCCGGCTCTGATCTACTTGCATTCACATGGATTCGGTGAATGCTTTTATCCAGATGGAAAAAAAAAAAAAAAAAAAAAAAAAAAAAAAAAAGTCATGTCTCGGTACGTATTTTAAGTCGTTTGATTTTTTTTTTGATTTTTTTTTGCTGTTTCAGAAAAGTTATTTCTATTTTACAGTCTTCAATTAATAAATAGATTTGAATAACAATTCAAATTACATTAGTTCTTAGAATAAAAATATTTTTTTCAATCTTGTATGTTTTAGTCAAATACAGTAATAAGCTAGAAAAATATGCACATTTTGTTATTGGCTTTCATGGGGGGGAAATTGCGTAAATAAATTATCTGAAAGTTGGAGAACCAAATAATATAAATTCGAACATTCGAACATTGTTTTAAAGTTGAATTAAATTTTTAATATATTATTCTAAACTATACGACTCACAATATCTCATTATACAGTTTAAATTTAACAATAAAAATTTATACTCGATAATATATTATTTTAGGCCGAGTAGATTAGACTCTCAACGTGTTAGATGGTTGAAGTGTGAAGGTCCAGTCTTCTGGCTTACTGTTAGGATGCCTATCTAACAGTCTGGATTTTGGGGCGGTTTTCTCCAGATGAACCGTGAATACTCTTAGAACTCCTGAAATATTCCTTCGCCCAAGGCACCCCTCCCTAGGTAGACAGTCCTCGTGAAACTTTGCTTTAACACAAAATCAATGCATTAGTTTACTTAGCAGTACTTTATATTTACATCTGCAATTGTATGCCCTTGAAACAGCTTTATAATTCTTCCCTAACCTGTGAATGAAGTATATGTATATAAAATCCTATAAAGTTTTCAAAATACTTGATATTATTAATTAAAATGTCCTAGTTTCTAAAGAAAAATAAGCTCTTCCAGTGTTAGCGGGTTATCAAACTATTTTCTATACGAGCGCTTTATGAGAACCTGTCTCAGGATTGTCTGTGATCCAAGCACTTCAGTTGGCGAGATATTTGGCGAGCGTTTGCGAGAGACTTACCTATAACCTGGGACTCAAAGAGTGATCATCGCCAGTAGACGGTGAAACTTCGGACAGTAAGGTTGACTGTTTTCCTGCTTCTAACAATCATATTTATCCTGCGATATGGTTCGTCAATTGAAAAAGGTATGTTTATTTTCTAAATATTTTGTTTAAAATGTACACATTTGAACTTTGTATTGTAAAATTCTGCATTTAATTTACATCGTAAAAGATTTATTTTGAATGATCTTCGTAAATTTACCTAAAAACATTCATAAAAGTAATGAATGTTTCTGAATCTCATAAATCATCTTATGAAATGTTTTACCAGTATCTTATATCATTAGAAAAAGATAGTTTGCTTATAAGTAATGAATTTATTAATTTTGTATAAGTATTTCGAAGGCAGCCTTTTCTTAAAAACAAATATGCATTAATATGTCAGAAATGGAAACAACGAGATTGTTCCATAAAATGTCATTTGAAAACAAAAATAGCATTTATATTTCACCCTTGACAATGACGATACAAAAATTCTCACGAGAAGCTTGTTTTTCAAAACTTAGTCCAAGCCGATCGATATTTTATTTTGACTCTGAGACAGAAAGAAAGGGTGAAATGGAACTAAACATAGTAACAAGGTGGATTCCCTCCCCCGCCCCTCAATAATGAAAACTATTTTTATTTTCAAAATTATGGATCTTGTAATAAGTCAATATTATTTTGTATTAAAGAACAGTAGTAATTTAGTACTGTCCACAACTTATCTGAACCTTTATGTTTTAAGATAGTGCGAAGATCGGGTTCTACCTGTAGTATGAATAATTTTTCTAGACAGCGTGACTCATCCGGTAACTTCAAGTATCTGTCATGGGAATAAGTATGGCTCGTTGACTGGAATTCACTCATGTCTGCTTACGAGTTTAGCAGGCATGAGTTAATAGAAAACTGTGTTACTTTCTTGACGCTATACTTCGGTTTCAATTGGATGATATTGACCACAAAGAGTTCACTGCTTGAATTTCTCCCCCATAGTACTTCTTGAGAAGTTTAGAAATTGTTTTTAAATTTCTATGGAATGGAAATAAATGTATTTTTCGATGCAAACATTTGAGTATCTCATGTGACTTGTAAAAGTCGGTGGTTTTCTTTTATCGAAAGCCCCTCAGAAGAGATGAAAGTTCGCAGTACTCTAATATGTAAGTGATTTTTGCTTTTCGTGTAGAATATGTTTTTAAATCACAGAATTTTTACTGAAAAGTGCGGTAGTTGGGGTTCACAATCATCACTTGGAGAGGAACGACATTAAAGTCCTCACTCAAACCGAAATATATATAGTTACCAAATTTCTGTGGAAAGTTAACATTCGAAGTTTTCACTGTTCTTCATGCTTTTTTAGTCTAATCAAAAACATGTACGATTAGATAGAACTTCTTTCAAAGTCTTAAATTATTGGAAAACTATTTATCCCCTGGTCTTTCCGTTCCAAAACGCAAGAACAAATATTTGGCAGCTACTCAAGATAATAAACATATCACAAACTTATTTAAAAAATTGCCCCTTTCGCGAGTCATTGACTGTTCGTTAGGATTCCTGCAGGCTTTTTTCTCTCCGATGTAAAAAAAAAAGCAGTTGTGTAAACTGTTTATTCCCTATTTAGAGCATGAGTCTAGACTATGAACAGGTTCTTATTTTATTTTTTTGATTGATGGGAATGGAACGACTTTAGATATATTTAAGAGCGATTGCTCATATTTCTGGGAATGCATATTTTCGCTTCCTATGAGTAATACACGATCCTCTGCAATATTTTTGTTTCTATTTTCATTATTGAAAGAGAAGGTTCTTAAAATATGTAACCTTGCTAATCGAAGCATAGATACACCGGGCGTTTAAATTGATTGGGTCAGAGGAGCATTTTTTAAGCGCTATTCACATTGCATTTTGCTTATTCTAATGGCATGCAGTATTTTTTATACGATGAATTTTATAAGCTATGCTGATCAAGGGCATGTTTGAAATAAATTAAATGAGAGAGATGTTCGAATAATTGGATGTTCGGATTATAGTCTCTGTGTGTGGGGGGGAGGGGGGTTCAAGTGGTCGAGGAACAGAATAAACGGCAATGTCCATTTTGAGTACTTTATTAAAGCATAAGTAGAATAGTTACATATACACACAATATATACAGAAGGGTTTTTGGATTTGGAAAGTGTCTCGAAGCATTTGCAATAGATGTCTCCTGGTTTTGATATGTTAGTTCATAGATTCCCCGCTAGGCGGCAGCTCTCTCTCTCCATCATTTAGTTGTCCCACAAAATCATAACACTATCTTCATTTGTTAAATTAACAGACATGGGAGGCGCCTTCTGACGAGACACATTAAAATTGACAGGTTCGCCCCTCCTGGGCAGCAAAGATTGCACCATGTTTCGTAATCCCAACTTATAATTCAGATGCCCAAAAAAATGAAAGATGTTTTTGATTAAGCCATAGAAAGCCAATTACGCTGGGGCCAATTATGGCGTGTATGACATATATATATCAGTTAAACATTGGCACAACAGCCCCAACGCAAGGCCAAGGTCTTTGCTGCCCAATCACACCTTCGCGACCATGGGCTCTGGGGTGCGGAAGCATATGCCTCGGTCAAGTGGTCAGCCTGACGCGAAGCCTCCAGTTCCACAAGCCAACTCCCAAGCAAACTTGGCCCTCATTTTATCGACTCACTTACGGCCGAGTCAACCTTGCTCCCTACCCGTGAATCGAACCACGGACCTGTGGCATGGTAGTGCAGTACCGGGCTTATATATACTAGCTGAAGTACCAATCATTGACGGGTTAGTATATAATGCAAATTTCCAAAAAGCCTGAATTTTCGTCAGCATTTTAGAAGTACAAAGAACTCAATTAGCGTATTGGCAGTAGTATAGAAAGCAAAGTTATAATTTCTGTGTAGTGTTAAAAAATTATAGGTGGAGCAAGAAAGCGATGATTAAAATTCACAATAGATTTTTTTTTTTTCAAAATTAAAGTTTTATTCTGGTTGAATGAGCTTTTCAAGTCAAGAGTTCAGGGGCGGCCCGGCAAGGTAAGCATTGCATCGGGGCACCGTCTTCGAAGGGGAACCCATTTCGAACTCAAAAACTGAGAAAAACTTGATCTTGAGCATAAAAAGGGGCGCCTTTCTTACGTTTGCAGGGGGGCTGCCCCTGAAAGAGGTCGTTCTTAACCTGTAACTAAATTTTGTTTGATTCACTGTAGATATTTAGCATTAGACCTCAAGGAAATTTTGCACAATTTTCACTAAATTTAAAACGGCAAATAAACATTTTTTGAAAGTTTTAAAATTAATTCAAATTTTTAAAAAAATCACGACATTGCTATTGTTTCAGTCGTTTCCGACCATGTTGGTAAATTTCATTTGGTGCTTTTAAACCTTTTTTGAAGGATGCGAGGACAAACGTATATGATTTTCACAAAATCTCGAAATCTATGGAATATTTAAAACGATTTTGTTATCGACAGTTTAAATAAACTTTCCATCTAACATAATTCTAAATTTCATTCTATTACATTGTCATTTTAGGAACCGAACAATTTCCGGTACTCAATTTTCCCAAAATCTCAAAATCTATAAGAAAAATTTTAAGTTTTTCGACGCGTATAATTTAAAAACCACCTGTGACGATACTAAATTTTATTTCATTAGCTTCAGTGGTTTATATGTAATAATCTCAATCTAATAAAAATTTTCTAAAAATTGACACCTACAGTTTAAATAGATAAACCCTCTATCATGTCACCAAATTTCATTTTATTTGCTTCAGTCATTATTTAGTGATGCGCGAACAAATAATTAGGCATTAATTTTCGCAGAATCTCAAAATCTAATCGCATTTTTTTTTAAAATTCGACGCCTATAATTTGAGTGACTACCTATCTTCTTACCAAATTTCATTCTCTTCAGTCATTATTTCGAGATGCTCGAACAAATTTACGAATTTTCAAATGATTTTCTAAAAATCTAATCAAAATTTAAAAAAAATACAGTTTAAGTTGAGTGACCACCTATCATGTCACCAAATTTCATTTCATTCACTTCAGTCATTTTTACATGATTCGCAAACAACAACAACAACAAAAAAAAGTCGTGCACAGAATGACAAACTGTTTTTTTGAAGGTCGTACTGGGTTCGTTACTATATATATATATATTTCTATAGTAGGATTGGGCCTAAATGAGTAAATACGCGTTAGAACACCTTAGAAAGTCCCCCACCCTTGGCAGATCGCCCTAGTGTAGCGTTGCCATAATCACACACAACAACAAATGTGTATTGTGAATATCTCTTTTGATATGCCACACAACCGAAATCCTACTATTTTGTTGTCTTTAATTATCTTCTGGGTATGGCTCCTGAAGAATGTCCCAGAAGCTATAATTTCCATTCAATTCATTCTGGTATAATTTGGTTCATTGTATTTCGAATGCTTGGCTTATATAATATATATATATATATATGTATATGTGTGTGTGTATATATATATATATATATATATATATATATATATCAGATGAAAACATACCATCATACACCAGCAGCATAGAGCAAGGAGTGCAATGCCCCGCCCCTGGATTTTTATATGCAGTGTTTTCTCTTGCTTTTTTGCTCTTTCCAACATGCTAATAATGCGTTGAAGTAGTCTTTGCTCCCCCCCCCTTGAGTAGTCTTTGCCCCCCTGGGAAATATTCTGCTGGCGCCCATGTCACACACCACATATACGTATTACGATCAAAAGAAAGAGCTCATAGACGTCATGCAATAAACGCGGTCATGTGTCAGCATGATCCCATAGAAATATTAGATTTGTATCTGCATCATAAAGTTATTCTCGATTGAAAATGGCAGCATACGAGCTAAATTCTCCTCATATGAGCGAAGTTTTAATTTCCTGTTTCTGTATGATTAAATCTGATTCTGAGGCACATCGAATGCTCAAAAATATTTTAGGGCTTCCTCGAAAGGGGAGGTGCGAAATAATCAAGTGTGAGTTTGTGACAGGGAGGGTGGGAGGAGTCAACAATGCTGTTATGTCACACTCGTGTTATATTGAATTTTCAAATTTTCGCGCCACTTGTTACAGTTTGTGTATTGGTCGAAACATTTCCACTGTTAACTCAGATTTATACACAAAAGACCCCAATCTAAAACTGCAGAATAACTCCAGCTAACACGGCATCCGAATAAGTAAAACACACTTTGAAAGTAATTTTTATTTAATAATTGCGCACGATAGTAAATATAATTTAAAAAATCGTATCGTTAAAATAAAATTCCTTGCCTGAAAAACCTTGATCATGCCGTTCGAATGCAGCAGCTGACATGTCATCCGATGCCTGCTTCTCATTTCTGAAAAAAGATTTCAGTTTTCCCGTAGCAGGAACTGAACTCATCACATGCAGTGAGTTTAGTGATTGCACAGAAATTCTATTAATTTCACAACTAATAAATAAAATACTTTAACGTTAAAAAATAATTCTATTTTTTTTCCATTCCAATGAAATAGCACTGTGAACATATTGTTTTAGTCAAGTATTAGTCATATTGCCTCAATCGCTAGTAGAAATATCGTACAATGCTGGACGAGAATTCACAAAAGATAGAGCTACGACAAAATTCTGATCGAAGAAAAAGGGGAAATAGATAAAATGAAATATAGAACCAAAAATTTGAAGTTCAGTGTTGTCTACCCTTTTTTTACATGGTGTTACAATGACATCCCTTTTCACTTTGCATAAAAATATTCGTGCAATTCCAAAGCAGGGTTTCGGACCCGCCCACAAACCCAAAAAAAACCACTTTAAAAAACCCAATAAAACCCACACAGAAGTGGGTTTTTTTGGGTTTATTAAAAATTATCAATTTTTCCTTTCTTTTATTTAAATCATTTTGTTATTTGACATTAAATAGATGTAATATTACCTACATAACTTAGTGCATTATATTAGATAAATATAAATATGCCAGTTTAATTTTTTTATAATTATTTTTCCAACTTCAACATAAAGAATAATAACCTTTTTAAAAATAATACCTTGAGCCAATTATATCTGCAATATTTGTTTTGAAATGAACAGGTGTAGAATGCAGGCAGGGATAACTTAGTAATTTATCTCTTTAATGAATAAGTTTTTAAATACGAATAAAATATGTAATTATCAGTATAGTGACAAAAAAAATCCTTTCCCAGATAAGAGAAAAATGGGACGTCTCTCTCTTACAGCTTACAAGCACGCATCTCAAGAATGAATTCAGGTTCAGGAAACCATCCTGTATTCTATTAGTTGCTGCATTACTTTAGTACTGAGAAATATAAATCCGATTCATTACACATTGTTTATGTGGGATTTAATATCAGACATATTAATTCAAGTAAAAAGGAATATATATTCAAAGCAAAAATGAATAACTATAAAGAAAATTATTAAATAAAGAGTAGTTCTGCAGTAAGTTGGCCTGCAAAGGCTTTACTGACTTATATTCTAACTAGAAAATTTAACTATGACTTAAAAAACATAAAGGTAAAAAAAATTAAAAATTTCTTAAATTTAAAAGTAATAGAAAACAGCCAATCAAAACCAACATATTTTTCTATGTGAACAATAATATACTTTTATCTATGGTCATAAAACAAAATAGGAGCCCTTTATAAACATCAGCAGAAAAAGATAGTATACTGCATTAAAGGTGAAGTTATTTTTACATTTAATTAATTATTATTTTGTAATGAAAGTTTTCTTTTACACTAAAATTATTCTGTTTTGAAATAAAACCATAAAATTTAAATCCAAAAAGTGTTATACTATAAAAATATCTTAATAAAACCCAAAAATACCCAATAAAACCCACCCGGGTATTTTTTTTTTTTTTTTTTTTTAACCCTGTTCCAAAGAGTAATGAATAAGTTACAAGACACTGCAAAAAATGACCCTTCTTCAGTGAGAAAAGTAATTGCAGCGCAACGTGCGGGTAAAAGTAATGCTAGCATGTTGTGATGCATTCTAGCACTTAATTTTTAAAACTCACTGTAGTAATATCATGGCAACCGTGTGTGGCACTGTGACACGACGGCAACATTGTGTTGTAAATTGATAGCACCTTATTATTCCATCGTGTGTGTTTTTAGAACAGTGTTGTAAAATTATAAGGCTTGGAATAAAAATGAGCTCAATTTCGGCCGGAATAGTAATCTTTGTTTGCAACCTAAAAGCATTCTACAGCGAATGACACGTGCGACGGAAGAAATTCTTAAAGTGCCTCATAACCAACTTGACAGCTTTGTGCTCTCCACCCCAATCTGGTGCCCGTGTATTTGTTTTTTAAATGTAAGTTTAATGGTTCGTAACGGGAATGCAATAATAATATTGAACTTTTATTCAACAGAAACGCTAGTTAATCTCCATACAGGGTGTCCCAAAACAGGCTTTAATTCTTTATCTATTAAAGATAAGTGGGCAGTGTAAATTGAAAAAAGTCCAAAATAACGTAGGAAATGCGATTCCGTTAAGGAAAAATTCAGCTCGTTAATTTTAAAGTTACTTTTTAAATTTGCATACGGCCGCCGTACAAAACAATTCTCAGTAAAATGTGCCCCATACATTCATGGGGTGACATACAAAATTTAAGAATTATGCCTTAAAAAGTGTCAGAGAAATGAGGATAAATATAGCACTGACTTAAACCACTTTTCCATGACTCTCGAAGGGAAAAAAATCACGTCGAATAACCGCATTTCATGGGTCTTGCATAAATTACGAAAGAAAATCTTTATTTATTTATTTTTTTTTTTACACTACCATAACGCTTACATTCAAAATCATATAGTCCCCTATCATTGTTAAAGATGTCTGTGCGGCGTTGCATGATGAAAGGCTCGAATTTGGTACATCACCTCGTGTGTGTATGGGGCACATTTTGCTAATTGGGAATTTTTCTGTATGGGGTTTGTATACAAATTTAAAAAGTGTAACTTTTTTTGTAAACGAACGAGATTTTTTTTCTTCACGGAGTCTTACTTCCGATCTTACTCTGAACATTTTTTCAATTTACACTGCCCACTTATCTCTAATAAGAATTAAAACCATATATAATATATATATAAATATACACACACACACACACACGAGGCGTATTCGAAACTAAGTTCCGTTTTGAAAAAAAAAAAAATTAGTAAAAAAATTTATTTTCAAGCCAGTTTAAGTATGCTCTTTCATTTCATGTAAAAATTAAACTATTTTTCTGCATAGTTGCCGCCTATGTTCCAAACACTTGTAGCGAGTTACGAGCTTTTCTATACCTTCTTCATAGAAACTTCCCGCCAATGACGATAACCAAGACTCCACCGCATTTTTCATTTCATCGTCGGATTCAAAGAGCTATCCGTCTAGCTCGCGCTTCATGTCCAGGAGTAAGAGGTAGTCGGACGGCACAAAGATTAGGCTGTACGGAGGGTGATCGAACTGCTCCCAACGAAACTGTCTAATCATCTTTTGAGTGTCACTAGCAATATAAGGCCGAGCATCTTCATGGAGCAACACAATTCCTTTACTGAGCTTTCCTCTTCGTTTGTTTTGAATGCACGTCGTAGTTTTCTTCGTAGTCTTAGTTATCGTCATAGGCGGGAAGGTTCTATGAAGAAGGTATAGGAAAGCTGGTAACCCGCTACAACGAGTGTATGAACATTGGCGGAAACTATGTAGAAAAATAGTTTAAGGCATGCTCTTTCATTAAAAAATAAAATTGGCTTGAAAAAAAATTTTACTAATTTTTTTTTTTCAAAACGGAACTTACTTTCCGAATACACCTCGTATGTATATGTATTTCCGTTTTAATACATTAATTTGGTGCTAAGTGTTGACAGCCATCACCTAGTAAAATTATCCCAATGACGGTATTCCGCATTTAAACAAAGGATAAAAATAAGACTATGAAATAAGTAAAAGTAGGAAAAATTAAAAAAAAAAAAATCTATGCCCTTGCAGGGATCTATGCAGACGAAATTTGGGTCTGTTTTACGGCCCCTTCACAAAATTACAATCGATTAAACAACCCCTCATTGGCATTTTATCGTATCTTTTAATTTGTTTTAAATTATAAGAAAATGAAAAACTTAACAAAAATAGATGTTGAAATTCACAAACAACAACAAAAAAGTTTTCACAAAAATGACTCTGGGGAAAAAAAAAAAAAAAATTCCTGAATCGACTCTCGTCTTGCTCAAAAGTTATAAGAAAGGTTCCTTCTTTTTTTCTTTCAAAAAATGAGTTAATATTGTAAATCGCAAACATCAAGTATTTAAATAATCGCAGATTATTGATTAAAATTTAATCTGCATATAAAGTGGACGCTTGTTAATTCGAACTCAAAGGTTCTCGAAAATAAGTTCGAATTATCCGATGTTAAGAGAAAACGTATCCTTTAACGTGTATCACTGAAGAAGAAAAATATCCCAGAATGTATAAACCCAGAAAACATATTATACTTATGCTATCTAAAATTAAACATATTAAAGAACAATCCCCCTAAAAAGTCTACCGCTCAAGGTGTCTAGCCCTTATGGCAGACAGCCCTCGCGTAGCTTTGCCTTAAAAACAAAAACAAAAGAAGCAATGTTTTAACTTAAATCGTAAAATGAAGCAGAAAATATACAGTAGAAAGTAAACTTTAATGAAAAATTGTACGAGTTACACCTTTAGGAAAAACTGCAAAATAAATGCTTAGTTTTGTTTATGCCTACATTTTCCAGCTAGCCTCGCGATTTAAAGTAAACATTTCAATTCAGTTACTCCCTAAAGTCTGAAGTAAATACTGGATTTTCTAAAATTCTAAGAAAATCAGTAGCAAATAAACAAATGATTCTCTCCCTAGCCCGACACGAGGCAAGAAAAACGATCTTGGTCCGTTAAGCACTGATTAGAAGTGGACAGTAGGACAATAACCAGTTACGCTTAGTGGCGATGCAATAGTGTAGGAATGCAAACATGAGTGAGAGTCCCTTTACACAAAAAAGAAATACAGACGATTTTGACACACACACACCGTGTATTTTCTCCGTTAAACGAGAAAAATGATCTTTTTTCTGTCAAAGTTTTTATTCGAACTAACCGAAGTGATAAAAAATTAGTTCGAATTAATGAGACAGTTTTTAACATTAATCCGAATATAAGTTTCTAGGTGTCTTTAGGATTATTCCGAATTCGAATTAACAAGCGTCCAATATAATTAAAAAAATCTACAGGAAATAGCAACCATAATATTTTAATGGGCATTTGTATTTCTCAATGTGTAGAAAAATGTTCAAAGTATACACTCTGGAGCGGCAGTTTTGATAAAATCAAATATGAATTTAAAAGTCCCAAAGATAATAGCCCCTATTTTTGTTTGAAAACTTTAGAAATGGATCAAACTTATGAATAATTTAAGTTTTAATATCAATGTGCCAGGAAAAAATAAATTTTAAAAAACTCAATTGAAGTATCAATAAACGCAATACATTTAAACACAGTTATGCAGAAATCGCAATTTTTACGTAGATTTATGCCTTCTCACCCCACCCCAACCCCCTCATTCCCATATTATGTGTATCGTGAATAAAATTGTGGGTATGGTAGTTGGCAAATGAATGTAAGCGGAAGAACTTTATTATAAAGCTTCATTATTTTGAAAATAAAATTTTTTTTAAATGCTCATAAAATCTTATTTTTATACCGGCGGATGACACGCTTGGTCACACGACATTTTGTTATGTGTCATTTGATCCACCAGAAGATCCAATCCATAGCATCCAACGTTGAATTTTGCACTTGCAATGATATAATGATACAGTTATTTAAATTACATTAATGAAGTGTTAATCGAGTAAAATGAAAGTTTTATCACAGATTACTTAATTGGTAGTCAACTTTACTGAAGCCATCCTTTATCGCACATTTTGAAATAATTTAAGATAATTTCTGAAAAATAGACATTTTTAGGGATCGACCGATACCACATTTTCGCCGATGACCGATACCGATACTTTACCTAAAAATTCATTTTCAGAAATAGCCGATACCGATACTTTTAAGTTATGGTATCGGCCGATACCGATACTTAACCGATACCGATACTTTACATAATTTAATGTCATTTAAACCTACATCTGTATTCTGGATAGTTTTTGTAACGAGAGTGGAGTTCGCGTTAAAATGAATAACAGCATGATGAAATTTGATCCCAGTAGAAAGCCATTAAAAAGAAAAAGCAGTGGATACTAGAGATGAGTTCGGGCTCATTTTTTGAAGCCCGAGCCCGAAGACTTTTAATCCGAGCCCACCCGAGCCCGAGCAATATTATTAAAGTTGGAGCCCGAGCCCGCCCGAGCCCGAAATTTCAGCTAAATACAAATAAAATTAACTACTTCATTAAGAGGATACAATAAATTTTGGAGCTTCACACACCTTCTAGTCCCCCGTGCCGCTATTTTTTGAAATAAGTTTTATCCCATGAATCACTTTTTAAAATCTGTTTCAAGGAGTATGTTCAACAAAGGAGAACGAGCCCGCCCGAGCCCGAAAGCAATCGTGAATTACAGAGCCCGAGCCCGAGTCGGGCCCGGGCTCGGGCTTTCGGGCTCGGGCTGAGCCCGTCTCATCTCTAGTGGATACATTGCAGTGTGAATTTACAGTAGTTCTAGTGTTTCTTTTCTATTCAATCATGCTGACGAATAGCCGAATTTATAAAAAGCTGAGCACTGGAAAGCGCCTTAGTGTGCAGGTTCGGAATTCTTTCTGCTCGCGTGGCTCTCGATCTAGTGGTCTAGAGTTTTGGGCGATTTTCTCCAGATGTTACGTGAATATGCATTAGACTCCCTTAAAAAGTCCTCCCCCCTATAAGTAGATGCCCTTCATTTATTCTTGACAGAACACAAACACGGGGGGGGGGAGTTAAAGGAATATATTAAGAGATTCTATTTCCAGTGCCGACTGGTGCAAATATTTAAATCAATTTTTCTCAACCTCTATTTTGTCGCCTAATTGTTGCTATGAGCCAGATAAAAGGTTTCCATAATAGACCCAAAACAGCTTCCTGCTTGCTCTTGCTATATGTGTCTTTGTTTTTGGTTCATGCCTTGATTTTGTGCTTACAAAAGTAAACACATGAAATTTATTCAACTTCAAAGATTGCAAGTTTTATTTAGATTTTCTTCAATTATAATTCTTTCACATATGAAAATATTTTTTTAGATTTCTTAAACTGCATTAAATTGTGATAATGTATAAATTGTACAGTATTATGTAAGTACATATGTATTTACATATTGTTTATTAAATACATATGTAAATTCTTCCCTTAAAATGCATAATAAGTTCACATTAATTAATGGTTTTATTTATCTGCTCCAATTATTTAACCACTAAGGGAATTATTAAATGTTTTAGCAAGATCTCTTTTTAGTATGAACTCATATGATCATTTTTAAGTTCTTTTTTAAAATCTGAATATTTTGATTCTCCCGACAGGGTTAAATCACAATTAATCCGGATGATCTATGTATTTGATCTTTTCCGTACGAAGAGCAGGTACACACCGATTATTCCTATGTTTTCCTTATATATAAACCAAACTACTCATATACTATTCACATGAAATATGCTTTTTACCCCAAAATTTGAAATAAACTAAATAATAATTAGTATCACTAATTATACTAATACAGATTCAATTTTTTAAATTAACACTATAAATAATTATTAGATATTGATAATTATTACACTTCTCAAAACAGAATGATACACAAATCCTACGTTCTCTCACTAATCTGATAGATAATATAATCATTAAATGTTTGATAATCCGTACTTTTGATAGTGTGTAATGTTTTAAAAATGAATCATTTAAGTTCCCGACCAACATAATTAAAGTTCACGGGAGTCGCCAGTTTTCAAGTCACTGTCAAAAGTTTTTTTGCGAAGGAATAAATTATTTTTACATATATAGCTTTTGTTTAAAAGTTTAGTATCATTAATTTTGGGTTGAAACAGCTACAATATGAAGAAAAATATTTATGCTCGTTTTCAAGCTACGCCTTGGAGTGTCTAAATAAAAGATGCTTAAAAATGACGAGATTATATGAAGGTTAAAGAAAAATCCAAAAATGATAAACTAAATTCAATTTTCAAGTCTTAAAAAAGTTGCTACTTAAAGTATCCATATTTAATGAAATTGCTCTTCAGTGCTTTTGTTTTTATGATCATTGTTAATGTTTTTCTGTGATTGATATGAACAAATTTTATCTGTTTTAATTCTAAACTCTGAGCAGGGGCGGCGTGGCACGGTAAACAATGTCTGGGTGCCATCGTCGAAAGGGGTGCCATTTCGAACTAAAACTGAGAAAATCTTGATCTAGCGCAGTGGTTCCCAAACTTTTTGTCCTTCTCTTCAAAAAAATCTTCAACTAGATTTTTTTTTCGAGACCCACTACTACATAACGATAACCAATATAGACTAAGCTATATGAAATAGTATAGTTTACTATATATATATATATATATATATATATAATACTAAAGTTTAATTTTTCCCGAAATTATTCGACCCACCGAAATTGCTCCCGTGATCCAACAATGGGTCGCGGTCCATAGTTTGGATCCATAGTCTAGAGTCCTTGAACTGAAAAGTCCGACAAACGTCATTCGGTTCAAACCCTATCCCCGTTTGCATGCGCAGAAATACGATTCACTTCCGATAGCAGAATGCTACTTTCGGTTTCAAATATTTCCGACTGACTAATATTAAAATGCCCGTATCTGAAGTTCTATAAGCTAAATTGAAACAAATTCCTCAAATGTATTTCGAAGGCTGAAATTTTACACTTTAACACACATATGGGCAACCGCCGGACGTGGCCCGTCACGGCGTTTGATCCGGCCCGCGGAACATTTGAAAACTCCGTATAAACCATTCAATATCCCATATAAATCCCAATTATACGGCCCGCCACTTCGCTAAAATCCGCAAGTTTGGCCTGCGACTTCGCTAACATCCTAAAGTTTGGCCCACAACTTTTCAAAGGTTGCCCATATCTGCTTAACACTTTAAAGGTTGTCATCCCCTGAAATATCAAACGATGATAAGGACAGTCTCCCCCATCAATTTTGATATCTATTTCATACCCAAGTCGAATCAGATGTCCTTGCGCCAATTTTTTAAAATAAAAATTTAAAGCGTGTCTCTTAAGCGTGAAATCTATATCAAGAGCTAGAGTTTCTCCAACGATATCAAAAGCCTATATGTACAGTAGAATCTCCCTATAACGAAGTCTCCTTACAACGAATTTCTCCCTATAACGAAATTTTCTTTGGAAACGTAACTTTAATGCTTAAATATTAACACTATAAATATTCTCCATGTAACGAAGAGCTTATCTTCTCATAGCGAATATTTCAGATGTACCTTTGATATTTTTCGTTAGTTTTGAAGAAAATTTTAATTTTTGAACAGACCACTTAGTGGAAGAGTAACAGATGATAAAAATGGGGGCCAGGAAACTGAAACTGACTCCGATAATGAAGACACTTCACCAGCGTCCGATTATGACCAACAGACGTGTGTCAAGCTGGCCGGACCACATTCTGCAAAATGAAACATAACAGGATAAAAAATTAGTGCTATGTTAGTGCTCATTAGTGCTCGAACCTCAGAATTAGTGCTGCTTATTTAAGCGAGTAATTCACAATTTAATGTGGTCCGGCTATCTTGACGTTAAGCTGGTCGGCCACATAAAGAAAAAATTATTTTTTCCCGAATTTTGGTACATACAGAATTAGTGCTAGATTAGTGCTGGCTGAATAACAAATTACAGAATTTTTGCTCCGTATTTAAGAAAGTTATTAAATAATCAATGTGGTCCGGCTATCTTGACGTCAAGCTGGCCGGCCACATAAAGAAAAAATTATTTTTTCCCGAATTTTGACACATATAGAATTAGTGCTAGATTAGAGCTGGCTGAATACCAAATTACAGAATTTTTGCTCAGTGTTTAAGAAAGTTATTAAATAATCAATGTGGCCGGCCAGCTTGACATCAAGATAGCCGGACCACATTGATTATTTAATAACTTTCTTAAATACGGAGCATTAATTCTGTAATTCGTCATTCAACCAGCACTAATGTAGCACTAATTCTGTATGTAAAAAAATTCGGGAAAAAATAATTTTTTCTTTATGTGGCCGGTCAGCTTGACGTCAAGATAGCCGGACCACATTGATTATTTAATAACTTCCTTAAATACGGAGCACAAATTCTGTAATTTGGTATTCAACCAGCACTAATCTAGCACTAATTCTGTATGTATCAAAATACGGGAAAAAAATAATTTTTTCTTTATGTGGCCGGCCAGCTTGACGTCAAGATAGCCGGACCACATTATTTATTTAATAACTTTTTAAAATATGGATCAAAAATTCTGTAATTTGGTATTCAGACAGCACTAATATAGCACTAATTTTGTATGTATTAAAATTCCCGAAAAAATAATTTTTTCTTTATGTGGCCGGCCAGATTGACGTCAAGATAGCCGGACCACATTGATTATTTAATAACTTTCCTAAATACGGAGCACAAATTCTGTAATTTGGTATTCAACCAGCACTAATCTAGCACTAATTCTGTATGTATCAAAATTCCTTAAAAAATAATTTTTTCTTTATGTGGCCGGCCAGCTTGACGTCAAGATAGCCGGACCACATTAAATTGTGAATTACTCGCTTAAATAAGAAGCACTAATTCTGAGGTTCGAGCACTAAAGGGCACTAATATAGCACTAATTTTTTATCCTGTTATTTTTCATTTTGCGAAATGTGGTCCGGCCAGCTTGACACACGTGACCAACAGGGGCTTGATAGATTTGGGGTCCCCCAATCTATGAAATTTGTAATATTTTTCATAAAATGTTAATATAAAAAAGAATATTTCAGAAAAAAATTTAAAATTGGGTCGGTTTAAAATTGGTAATTTCAAGTCGGGGGCCCTGGCCAAAGTCCCTATTTGGCCATATAATAATAAGGCCCTGCGCTTCACGACCAAAACCACATCAAACTTTAATGCTTCAACCTTTCAAAACCATTAAAAAGAGGTTTCCAAATGGAAGAAGATCTAATTCCGCCTCGCTCTATTTTCAGCAGACTTTTAAAATGTGAATATTTTTATGAAAATTTAAAATCACAGAATGCAAAACAATGTAAATTAACGGAATTTTGAAGTAAAATAAACGTAAGTGCATTCCATATTTTATTCTCTGAATTCGTGGATTGTCTTTACTTTTGAACATTTCATTTATACAATGAAAAGTAAGAAACCGTGAGTTTAACAAATTTATAATAAATACCAATTTATTTTTAATTGAAAGTCATAATTTAATACTTTTAAACATCAAATTAACTAAAAAAGTTTGTAATATTTGCCGATCAAATTGCAAAAATCTCTGTACAACGAAATTTTCTCTATAACGACTTTATAACGAACTCGCTCGGTTCCAGTTAAAATATATATATATATATATATATATATATGAATGAATTCTTTAAAACTGATATAAAATTATAGCCTACCTCTTGACATTTGTTTTTTTGCAATCCTTGCAGATAACGCATTTAGTGTTGGGCACCAATTCAAAATAATTTAGAAGAATAGACGATTGTCCTGTTAAACTGTAATCTAACGATTCTTCGTCCATAATTTCGACCGCACTTGATGATACGACATCCGTTTAGCGATGGTTAGAATTAAAAAAAAAAAAAAAAAAAAAACAGTTCGAAAACACTTGCGCAAACAAATGTGCCAATGAAACGACGCCGCTCATCTCATTATCTAAATAAAGAATCTGGAATTTATTGCGCCTGCGTGGTTTTCTTCTGAAAAGCGAAGTATCGGTTGAAAAGTATCGGTGAAAATGGATGAAAGCAACAGAAACCGATACTTTCCCGATACTTTTAGAATCGAAAGAACCGATACCTAAAAAAATGGGAGGTATCGGCGCCGATACTATCGGTCGATCCCTAGACATTTTAAAAAATTAGTGTCGTATAACGGTGTAGTGGGGTTACATGGAAGAATAAAGTATAAAAAGTTTTGCCTATTTGGTATAGTTTCTTAGTAATTTCTTAGTGGACCTGACCAGTTTCCCAGTTTGCCCCCCTCCCCTTAAAACACCTTGTGTCCCCACCCGCTCCCATGCGCGAAATTACGATAAAGTTGTATATTTAATATAATTGGAGTACAGCTTAAAAAATAAACACCCAAAACCCCATGATTACATAAAAAATAAGGTTTTCTGTCAGGAATTTTTGGAACAGTGACTCTGGTGATGTTGCGAATTGCGTCTCACAAACACAGCAACGTTTCAGTGAAGTCACAAGCAGAGAGTCGCAAACAAGTTGCATTGTTACTCCTAGCTGACATCAAGTGTAGGTCACGCTTGTGAAGTTTGTTTGTTTGTGGGATTACGGCCGATTAGCTATACGCGTGAGCTCTAGGCTTAGACTTCAATATACGCGATGCTATGACTCCCGGTGCTATTAAGGCATATATCCGTTAACAGGGAGTTTTCGCTAAAAGGGGTGCAGTTAAGAGAGGTTTTACTGTATAGATTATTTTAAAAAAGAGAGAATCTCTTTTCCTGTATCTGTATCTGTGGAATTTAGAGGGGAGGGGGGGGGTAGGGAGAGTCTGGCTGCGCCACTGGTCAGAATACTACTAAATTTGAAGGTAACCTTAATGAAACCAAGGGAGGGGAGATTTGCGTCGACAAAAAAATAGTTCGAAAAATAACCACCTGGTGTTATTTTACAATGTTACAGTAATTGAAATGTAAATTCACCCACCGCGTAGAGATGTAAACATCTGTTTCACAACTTCTGCATTGTTTTCTTCGCTCCAGAATGTTTGTATGTTTTATTCACACTAAAACGTTTTGCTACCTGCTGGTGACCTTTGAACTTTTTTCCCTAGGAAATCTTTCTCTTCCATAGTCTCATTAAGATTTCATGAAAATTTGGTAGCATTCTGGCCAGTAGTTTTCGCTGTACTCCGCTCTAATTAGAAAAACTTTAACACCCTGTACATCAGCGCATTTATTGGTCACACGAAGACACTATTTTACAGAGTGTTTGGTAAACAATACTGTAATTTAAATTTGCTCATTAAAATCTTCTATCTCTAAATATTATTGGCTTACGTTGTGTTGAGCTAAAGTTACGCAAGGGCTATCTGTCTGTGTCTAGGGCAGGGGTGGCGAACCAATGGCACGCGTGCCAATGATGGCACTCGACACAATATTTTGGGCACGCCACCGATCAAAACGGTTTGAATTTTAACAAAAAATAACAAAGTTTACTATGAAGTATCACGATCGAACGTTCACTAAGTCAAAATTATTTGACGGCACGTCTAAGGCCTCATTAAACATTTCTTTGGAAAAAACGGCACGTTAATCCATAAAGGTTCGCCATCACTGGCCTAGGGTATGGGGGTAGTGCTTGGTCGGAGGACTTTTTCAGGGTTTCTAACGTGTGTTTACGTTACATCTATAGAAAACCCACTAAAACTCATGATCGTTAGATTGATAACTACGCGGTAGGCTGGAACACTGGACCTTCACACTTCAGCCGTCTACCATGTATCTCACTTATCCACCCGGCCATGGTGGGGCCGATATTATTGACAGTGACCCAGTTTTTATTTCTCTAAATGTCACCGTATTTAAATATTTATTAAATTGATTGCCATTTGATGCGCATAAAAACGTTTTCATTCAGGGCTGGGGTGAGTTGTGAAAATAGTACATGGCTGCAAGAAAGAACACAGTAATTGTAATCAGTAATTTTCCAGAACACTTGCTGTCTTTTTATGTCTGTACACTCTGCAGCTTATATACTAAAATGTAAAAAAAAATTGGAGTGAAATTCCAAAATGTGAAAAATGGATTATAGTTAACGTTTGGTGACCCACCTTTTAGAATCGCTCAATAAGGGTAACTTGAAGGTTTTCTTCCGTTTAATAAAGTCAAAATACAATGTTGCCATTGAGAAAAACGAATTTGATGCAGAATTAAATATGAAGATGGCCCCTTATGCAAATTAATTTAATAGTAAGTATACGTTATTTGCAAATGAATGGTATAGATAACTTTGCTGTACGACAAACGACGGCGAAATAAAGAGCAAGTGGGCGGTTTTTTTTTTTTTTTGGGTTTTTTTTCCGCAGCTGTACGTAGTTAATTACATAATTATTCCTAAATATTGAAAATTGAATCATTAAGATTAATTTATTGTTTATTAAATTGTTATTTGAAAAATAGTCATTTTGAAGAAGAGTGTCTTTAGTAGCGTAATTTTTTCAATCTACAATCGTCAAAAATCTAATGGCAAAGTGATTATAAATTTCTTTTGGATTTGTTTTTCATCAGGTGAATCAGAATTTTATTGGCTCACAGTCTATTCGTTGACATTAACCTTTAAAATTTATTGGTAAAGAGTACTTAAATGACACCGAGATTGATTGCAATAAGACTTTTTTTTTCTTATGGCGGGCACTCGCCGTCTATAGACGTTTGCCACTACTAAGACCGAAATTACTGGTCACTTTATTATGGAGGCACCTAATAGGTGGACCAACTTTGCCTCCGAGCGAGAAACACACGAAATGACTCCCATGCCGGGAATGGAACCTGGACTTAGTGGTGTGGGAGGATGGTTCATTAGCCATTACACAAACCGGGCGGCTTATTTTTTTAAATAAAAAGTTAAATTTGCGACATGGTAAATTTTTAATTGTCTTATTCGGTTTAATTTGAGCTCAGTATTCATATTTTTATGTAATTTACAATGGAACTTCGCTATTCCCTTTTAGAATTTACAATGAAAGTTAGTCTTGAAAGGGATTAATGTAGTACAATATTTTTAAAAAAATGATTTCAAAGATAAAAAGAGAACACATGGGTAAACTGGGACACAAAGATAAAATGGGAACACACACATAAATTCTGTGATTTGAAAAGGATACTTATTTGAATTAGATTGATTTTGCATGACTTGAAAAAAGGGATGTTTTTTCTTTTGAGTTAAAATAAATGCAGTTTTTAATATTCTTTTTTATATATTAATACAGAGATGAGAATCTTCCGTATTTATTTATTTTTTACTATACGTGATGCGACCGATCTTCGCATTTTATAGATGCCAATTTAAGTTCAATCTTTTTGCATCCTTTTAATAAAGGAGTATTTTCATTCAAGTATTTCTTTATTCATATCTCTAATGCAGTTACTCATGTAGTTACAAATGCTTATTTCGATTTGTTTCTATACATTTAAAGAATTTTAAATTCATCTGAAAGCTTATATCAGTTATCTGAATATAAATTCAAAGCTTGGGAACACACACATAAATTCTGTGATTTGAAAAGGATACTTATTTGAATTAGATTGATTTTGCATGACTTGAAAAAAGGGATGTTTTTTCTTTTGAGTTAAAATAAATGCAGTTTTTAATATTCTTTTTTATATAAGACTTTTTTCTTTGTTCAATTAAAAAATGTTTTTCCCCATTCTATATTTATTGATCTCTGTGCCTTTTCGTCCCCTGAACCTTTAAAAACAGGAGAAATTGCTAAATCTATATTTCATTTTATTCTCGTGTGCAGTTTTCCCTGCAAAAAATAAATAAGTAAATAAATAAATAAAACGTGAAACAAATCTTATGAGTTATGTTCCTATTTTCTAGCAGTTTGCAGTTAATAAGATTGGAGATTTTGTTGCTGAATTGTTTACAACTCTGTGTCAAAGTGCTGTAACACCAGGTAGATTCTAAAATTTTCTGGAAAAATATTTATTTTTCCAGGTGAAGGTTTTTCCAGGTTATTTTTCCAGGAGACATTTATAAAGAGATTATTTGTCGATTAACAAGGATTTTTTCTTTTGTTCTAACCGTTCAAATGCTTATTTTTAAAACTTAATTTACTTGGTATTTCTGATCAAGGCTTCTGAAATAAAAATATGATTATACCCCAGAATCAGTCTCTATGTTCTGTAAGTTTTACACGAATAGTCAGAAATTTAATTATGAAATTTATGACTTGTCTTTACCTAGGATTTTATGAAATTGCTTAAAATCCTCTTTTTAAATAATGATAGTCTATTTTTATTTATTGAATAGAATGTTCTGTACCTAGAATTAATTATTAAATATTTATTTAGAGATGAGTGCTTTTTTTTTAGGATAAAAGTAATTGACTTGTTCTGTGGTTACAATTTAATAGCAAAAATTGCATTGCACGACGCGAAATACAGTTAAATCAGACCTCACGGGCTTTTCTTTTTTTATCATGGTGCATTCTCATCCCTGATAATACCAACTTGCACAAAATGATTTGTAAAAGTATAGGAAGCTGCAATAAAAATCTTTGCTTGAAGGGAAAGCTTATGATCCCGTTCAACAGCACGCCGCCCTTTTCAAAAATCTAAGACAATTCAAACTTGAACGTAGCCTTTCTGAGGTCACTATTTCACCATTTTATCTTAAAGGCTATATACTGTTTTTCATACACATTCTGTTTTTCATACACATTTGTGTGGAAATTCGTGTACCTTTTGATGAGTTAGCAATGCAACGCTGTTGATAGTCTGCATTTTGGACTTTTTTTTTTTTCTCTAAGCATTTCCTCAGATTACCTCGTGCAGTCGACCATTTCAGTCACATTTAGGTCAGTTACAAGTGTTCATGCTCTTGAATCACATTAACGTCGAATCATGAATTTAACTTGAAAAATTAAACTGCATATTGTTTAATAGATATTTTGAGAATGGTCACTGAAATAAAAGTTCTATAGTTATCATTTCATGCATTTTTTTTATTACATGTACAAAAAGAAAAATAACTTTAAAAGGGTCATCTCCATATTTTTTATAAATTCTTATGGAAATTTTAAAGGTTTTTGTTATTCGTTCAGCTGTTTTGTGTTATAGCAAGTGTACACAAGGGGAATCTGCCTACGGAAGAGAGTGGGGGGGGGTGTTGTCGGAGGACTTTTTAGAGCATTCTAATGCTTACTCACGTTACATCTGGAGAAAACCGACCAAAATTCCAGATCATTAGATCGACAGTCGCACGGTAGATAGGTGCAGGACCTTCTCAACTCAGCCATCTACCCCGTTCAGTGCCTTATCCACTCGGATCATTTTGGGCCTATCATTCTTTCAAACGATTTACTGAGACATGTTTACATTCTGTGTGAAATTTCATTACTGCACTGGGAAAACTGCAAATCAGCGATTGAGAAATGTATCTATGTTTATCTTGCTATTAGAGAAAGTTTTAATGTCAGCGAACAGGATTACGGAATCTTAAACATACGATTCCTTAACTTTTGATTTCAAATATGTTTGTTGATATTTTCAAAACTATTAGAACGAAAACTTAATTTGTATATTTTGAATGTATACTGTATATATTCTTATTTTAATTTTTTTCACAATGCGATTAAAAATATATCTAATAAAAGTGTTACCATTAACTTTATATGGAATCACTTGCATTTCTCTTACATTTATTTTAATGTTTTCATTTTTATAATTAAATTTGTATTCGTAAATTGTTTTCTAAGTAAAATATAGCGTAATGCATCCAATATTTCAAGTGTTATGGCTTAAAAATCTCAGTTTCTTCTTGATAATGAATTAATATTGATAAATAAGATAACCCTTTTATGTATTTATTCGATCTTTCATTTTCCATACTAAAATTAAATATTAAGTGAAAATTTACTGTCACTCAGTGGCGGCTCGTCCGTTTGAGCACTTGAGCACGTGAACCCCCAGAGGAAAAACTAAAGAATATACCGACTAACAAATTAAATTAAAAAAATATATTAAGTACACTTGTAGATTTTTGTGAATTTAAAACATGAGTTTTACTCTCCCCCACCCCCCACCCCACTATTATTAAACCCGTTTATTATAGCTAACGCACTGTACCGTAGGTTACTACAGCATAGTCTTTCGACGCTCGCATGAGTTTCGACGCTCGCAAGGTTCACTATAACCGGAGTCGACTGTATATTTTAACTTGTAAGGTGCGTCGTATCTGCATATTTAATTTTCGAAATTAATTTTGTGAACCTCCATTTAAATAAGCCACGAGCTACTGCTGTCACTGTTAAATGTCAAACCTTTCAAGGTTTTCATTGATTTTCAAGAAAAAATCTATGAGTAGAAACCACACTGGAAAATGCATCATATAGATATTAGAGAAAATTGAAACTGTAAGCAATACTTCCTAAATTATTAAGCATTTCATGACACTTAATTTCAAAATTAAATTACGATTATCATCCTCTTTTCATAAATTATTTTTAAGAATTATTTTTTCAGAACTATGAATCATTAAATCATTTAAAAAACTTATATATAGGAACATTCATAAGTGGTTTGTTCTTTTTTTCCCATGTGAATCAGTTGCCCCTACCATGACCGAATGAATAAGACACTCAGAATGGTAGACGGCTGAAGTGTGACGGTTCCGCATTGATCTAAGCGCGGTTGTCCATCTAATGGTCGGGAGTTTGGGTCGGTTTTCTCCACATGTAACGTGAATACGCATTAAAACCAAATAAAAAGTTTTCCGACCCAGGCAACCCCCATCCTTGGAAGATAGCCCTTGCTTAGCTTTGCCATAACACAACATACTTTCATGTGAATCAGCATATTTTAAAACTCAAAAAAATATTTTTTTCCGAACCGATCCCAGACCGTCGGCCGCCCAAGAGCAAATTAACTTTGACCATCCTTTTTTTTTTTTTTTTTTAAACAAAACTTGCGCTTTAAATGTCTTTTTTTTTTCACCGCCCTTCAGTTCTGCCGTCCACGTGCTGTGCACCATCTTGCGCCGACTGGGATGGGCCGTGGTTTTGATTCCACATGGACCAGTAGTTTTTAAAATATTAAGTTTAATACTGAATTTAATGGACGTGTGCTAGACTCTACTACTCTGCTTATTGTCTCTGTTCATCTTCCTAATAGTGTAGCCAAATATTTATACACTCCGCAGTCATCTATTCATCAAATTTTGTTGCTCTACGGTGAAAATCATCTCGTATAAACGAGGTTCAACTAATCAAATGGACGAATAAGGAATTCTTTGTACTGGAAATTTAAAGGTTAAGTGAAACATAAATGTGCACATTAGGGATGTAACGGATAGTAGTTTTGCCGGATATCGGATATCCAAAGCTCCTTTGGTTGTCGGAAACGGATATCCGGCACTAAACATGTATTTAGTTATTAAGTGTTTTTTCCTTTTTTATATAACATCAGAACAATAAATTGCAAACGTGTGTCACACATTAAAATAGTTTTTAATAATTGAATTATATGTAAAGATATTTAGTTTTCGTAAATTATATGTACATAAAAAAATTTTACTTAAAATGAAGGGTCCACGGGAAGAACAATGAGAGTCCAATACAGGTGATTTTCCAAAAAATCGAAAGGCGCAGGGGACTTTCCACGTTCTTCCCCAGTAAATGTATCTTAGGCTATTTTTTCAGTGTATTCTCATCGTTCTTTCGCCTTATGGGTTCGGATATTAATAGTGCCACTAATGAACAACAGCAGTAGAAACCTCAACATTGACGAAAAGTGGACTCTCATCGTTCTTCTCGTGGACCCTTCAAATGTAAAAAGTTAAAATATTCTTTTTATGTGTGCACTACTGGCAGAAACAAATAAATTTTAACAATGACACATTATTAATGTATCTATAATTGCTGATTATTTTCACAAAGAAATGTATAAATTTTTTTATTTAAGAATAAGATATATATTTTGATAAGGTATAATAGATGAGTTAATTTTTTCCAAGCATAGGTTTAATGCCTTTTTTTCTGTTTTAATAATTTAATATTAATTTACATTAAGTCACTTTTAGTTTTATTTTAAGTTAAATTGCTTTGAGATTGATAAATAAAAAGTAAATCTCTTAAATATTTATAATGGAATTATAATGCTTTCTTTTGTAGTTTTATACAGGTATAAAACAGAATTTTTCAGGTTATTCATTAAATTTCTTTAATCAAAAATATTTTTTAAGCTACAAGTTCAAAAATAAATCTGTTTAGTTGTTTAATTTCTAAAATTTACGTGCATTCTTTCATAGTACAAAAATTTATAAAAATTTATATATAAAATTTATATGTACAAAAATTTATATATTTATGGGGGGGGGGTGGATTCATTAAAAAAATTATTTTAAACATTAGTTTCAAATTTTTAGGAAAATTTCACTTTTTTACTATTGATTTCGACATTCCGACACACACACACAAAAAAAGAAAAGTCAAAGTACTTTATGTCTGGAGTGATAATCATACACAATTCTGTAGTAGTAACTAAAACAACTATTTTAAACTAGTAAAATACCATGTTACAACATGGCTGTCTGCACAAGCAGACGTGTTATAATTTCCCAAACAATTTCACTATTACTCAATTTTTCACTAATAAATATTTCACAAACACATTTTAAGTGTACAGATTTTAAGTAGACTTAACTTTAAAAATCAATTGAAGCTTGCAGAAAACCATAAATGATTTTAACTAACTAAATTCAATTAAAAAATATGTAAAATAAGCGTTAATTTTTAATCATTGGGTATTGGAGACTTCAATTAAGGAATGCTCAATAAAAGATTGTCATATAGAGAAAGGATGAAGATTGAAAATTTCTCCCTGCCTCTGTAAATAAATTTTGAAGACGGAATAATCGGAGTTTTTTGTTAATTGTCGGATTTCCGGAGCAAATTAAAAATATCGGAGAAACTCCATGGGGAGAAAGTGTAAAATATTTTTTCTTTTATTACCATGAAAGAAATCGCATATATTAAATGCGCATATTTTTCAAATGATACTCTGCACAGTGCTTATAATTAAACTTCCCCTATAAGCAGCAGTCTACAGCTGAAAAAGATGAATCGCCTCCAAATTTGCACATGGACACTACATGAGATGTGCTTAAGGTTTTTTTTAGTTCAGAAAATGTCCGCTAAGCGGAACTTTGCAGTATGAAATCAACTCTAAATATTATCCTAACTAGTTATAAATGCGCTCAAAAACTACTGAACAAATATTGAAGTTGTGTGTTTAATTTGAATGATTCATTTCCAGTGTTAAATTTGTTGTTTTTTCAGTTAAAAAATATATCCCTCTGTTTTATGTATCACTTTATCAAGAATGTTCAAATATAATTTTCCATTCTGTCCCATGCATATTATAGATAGAACTTGTGTAGTATATAGCGGGATATCCGGCAGAGAAGTCCAATATCAGACGGTATTTCTGATATTGAAAATTCAGCCTGATATACTTGCGGATACTTGCCGGATATCAGTTACATCCCTAGTGTACATAGCCCCTTAAAAGGTAAAACAGTATCTCGAAAACATCAAGCCATAACCATAATCTGAACAGCTTATATATATGTGTGTGAAAATTAGAACTGAATATGCACTATTGTTTCGGATTTTTGGATTTTTAAAGGGGGGAGAGGTTGTTAATGTGCACTCTTACTTTATGAACTCTGACACAGTTAAAACAAAAATTTTCGGTTGTAATTTTCAATCGTTCCTCTTCCGTTTTTCAGTCCTGTTTTTAAGAAGATTTTTAAATTTACTTAAAAGAGAAAGAAAAAAAAAGCAATAGGTCATGTCAAAACAGTGCTGTGTAGCTTAAAAATAGTTTTAAAACGTAGAATTTTTAATAATGTTTCTTCAAAATATATATCTACCTGTTAATTAACAAAATTTAACTTTTATTTTCTTCCCCCCCCCCACACCTTTGCCTGCTTATATCGATGTAAATCTATAATGAACCACTTGTCACCGTAAAGAATCGAGTGTTCTGTATTTGAGTAAAGGTTTATTTTTATGAATGCGGCACAGATTCAAACCGGATCCAAAACACAAAATGAGTTAGTGTCGTGACATTCACTTTGCATATGTACAAGACACTATCTATCGGAAGAGTGTGTTGAACAAATGACTCATCGTCGGCATTTTTCCGGAACTATTCAGTTAAAATCAATTTAATTTATATTCTATATCCATTGTATTGCAAAGACGCTGTGATAAGCGTCTGAAAGCATCGCAAAATATGTACTTGCATAAATTATGCATGATGAATTGCTTATGAATTTTATTGCATTTTAATATGCCCATTTTGTTTGCCCATGTAATTGTGCGACAGGCGTATGCTCTCGAGCTCTAATTTATAGTAAAGAGCGTCAAAAACCGAAATGAGAAAATTTGTGACAAATGCGTGGATATTGGATTTTCCGCACAACTTTCCACTATGCAGCGCGAAAAAAAAAAATCTTGAAACTCTGTTATTGTGAAAGAAAACAATTTACACTTTATTTATGCTTTGGCAGATTTGTATGTTTCTGTGAACTTTTACTACTTGGGTGAAGTAACATCTGCATGTTTTTAACCTGACTTTAAAATTTCCAATACAAACTGCTATTCCAATTCAGTTTTTTTTTTTTTTTTGTTTGTTTGTTTTATAAACTACATATGCAAATGAGAGCCAGAATTATGTATTTTTGAAGATTTTTCGAAATGATTTAATAATCCCATGCATTAAAAACAGCAATAAATGTAAGAGAAAAATCGGAGTTTTGAGCTTTCGCACAATTTTTAAACAACAAAAGGAAATACATTTAGTATTTTAAAAGCTATTCTTTAAAGCTTAAAAAATCTTTAATGTTAAACGACCATTTTTCAATGTTTCATAATTCATTCACTATTCCTTAAAAAAATCAATCCTTTTTTTAAAACATACTAAATTTAAGTAAGAAGTTGATACCACTATTACAAGATTCTATTTTATTGTATACATTGAAAAAAAAATTGTTCGTTTGGTTGTTTGCTGTTAAGTGCATTTACCGCAGAGTAAATAGAAATAAAATTTTCATAACCTATTCGAGTGGCGGCTGCCCCGTTTGAGCACATGAGCTCGTGAACCCCCAAAGGTAAAACTAAAAAATAAGCACATTAACAAATTAAATTTAAAAAAATTTAAGTACACTGCTAGATTTTTGCGAATTTAAAACGTAAATTTTACTCTCCCCCACCCCCTTCTATTATTAAATACTCTTATTATAGCTAGCGCACTGCATTGTAGATTACTACAACACAGTATTTCATCGATCGCACGTGCGAACGGAGAAATGGCCTTCTGAACCGCCCTCTGTGAACAGAAGCAGAGAAAGTTGTGGTAGAAGAAAGGCACTACTGATATCATTCCGTTCGCACATTTTGAGTGTGCGCAAGGACCATTTTTTTGCGGTTATCTCTTCCGATTCTCCCTTGGTTTGTTATGTTCCGTTAACCCTTTTTTTTTTCATTTTCTTGTTATTTTCTTTATTTTTATCATTTTTTACTACAATATTTTTACAAACCAGTGTAAATAATTAAGATGGGAGTAAAATAAGTGTTTCGGAGCTAAAACAATTACTTTTCGATATTATCCTTCGAAAAAAAAAATTTAAATCCAATTAATCAAGACAACATCTTTGGTAAAACTTACCTTAGTAACAGATTGTAACCAAAGATTACTTTTATTATTTCAGTTTGCATGCATCGCTTTCCGTTAACTGCTGGAAGCGCGAATAAGAGAAGGTGCGTCGTATCTGCATATTTAATTTTCCAAATTTATTTTGTGAACCTCCATTTAAATAACCCACGAGCCGCCAATGACCTAACCATTACTACCCTTAAAATGAGAGCCGTGGGAACTGTACCTCAAGACACTGAAAGATAAATGCTTCAGGCAGTATTCTCTCTTGTGAATTTTCTGTCATAAACGTCAGTACTACCGTTGAAGTGTGTGACATTGAACACATTTTACGGAAATTAGAATGCGTATTGGTAGGCAAGTGTAAGGGTATGGAATCATTGGATTTCTACTCACTCTTGCAAATTTCTGTAAATAAAACAAACTAAAGCAGCGGTTCTTTTAACGTCGCCCCCCCCCCCCCAACAAAGGCTAACTTACAAGCACCCCCTCGCATTTTTAGCATACATTCAATTTTTAATTTTTAACAATGAACATTTAGTCGAATTTTCTACAAATGTTATCAGTAAAGTTTAAATGAACATTTTAAGCGAAAATGGATATATTTGTGAGTAAAAATGAGAATAAATAAGATGATTTTTAAAAAACATGCATTACTACTTGCTCTTTGTTTTTTCTCGCCCCCCTCCCCTGCAAACGCTCTGCGCCCCTCTCTGGGGGCGCGCCCCACAGGTTGAGGAAGTTTGAACTAAAGAACAACCATTTCTTTTATTCTTACTGTTATTCCGTCAAATTAGTAATATTTATTTTGTGGGGGGGGGGGGGGAGGATGCTCACATCTAATAATTCTTCGCAGTTAGTAGAACCGTTAGAAGTAAGAGCACTGTCACTTTGGTAATCTTGGTTTGTGCATAAATTGGGGACCAAAACATTGAAACCAGAAAATATTACCGGGAAAAATTGCGGATCTTGTAAGTACAGTGAAAATAGTCTAGTTAGCTTATAGGACATACTGAAGTCATTTCAAATAAACGACGATTACCATAGAATGTAAAACCGTTTGTAACTATATTTAGGTTAAGCTTTCACAACTGGAACAAGTTAGTGTGTGTCAATACCGAAAATTTGAGGTTATTGGGAGCTTTTTCGTGTTAGTAAAATCTAATGTGACACGACGTGGAGCAACAGTAAAATAAGAATGTGTGAGACTTGAGCTCAAACTAATAACTTTACTAAAAATGAAACAGATGCTAAGCTAATATTCATTTTTCTTGCTACATAACTTGCAATCTGCGTTACGACTTGTCATTTTTTTAAGACATTAGAATGGACAAAACAATATCGCTTTAATTTTTGCATGATGATGCTAAAATAAAAATAATCACAGACTAGCTTTTTCTTCAAAAGTAATGTTTTGAGTCAGCGCCAATAATATAACCATTTTTATGTACATAATTTAGGGAAGAATGCCCCGGCGTGTTTGCGTGCAAAATTTCTCTCTCCAGACGCAGTGCCTTATTTTGTTCCAAGATCTTCAGTGAAATAAAATAAGCACTCTTAAATGCGCATTCTAAAATGCATGATTTTTAAAATGGGCCGAAAATAAAATTGTAACTTCATTTAGGTTTACTTATGCTAGAAAAAAATTTATATAAATTTTTTTAATGCAGTTTCCCAGAAAAATCGTGAAAAATGTTTAAATTCAAAAAAATTATAATAGTAGGGGAGCCCATGATGATAATTGGGGAGTTACTCGAGCGTCGTGAGGACCTAGTAGATTTTGTAGTTTAGATAATAAGAATAAAAAGTTACATAATGTTTCCTTTCAGTTGGGGGGGAAGCGTATACAGACCTTCAAAGATGTTTAAAAAAAAAAAAAAAAAGTTGCATGGAGATACTCGAGCGCGTCAGATATTGATAGATTAGATGCCCCAGCGTGTCTTTGATACCAAAGGTATGTTCATCTGCCGATTTGCGTGGTGGGGGTCGCCATCCGGAAGGGTAGAAGATAGAAAAAAAAATGTATTTTGTCGAGCGCGTCAGAGATAGATATTCAGAGGGGATGTTAAGTGAACCCTAAAAATGCTCCCATTCAAAAGACTGACGTTTCGGAAGTGACGCAAGCTCGTAGCGAATTTTTGAAAATGCAAAAAAAAAAATCGCCATATTGAAATTCTCCGTGTCAGATTTTGATACAGAAGGTTTAGCTTGATGTTCCAGTCATGGTAGCCTAAAATCTGACGATGAGTTTGAGGGGTATCATTAATCTGACGGCTAGAAAAAAATTATGAATTTTTTTTTCAATGTCCATAAAATGTGACGAATAAAAGCACGTAAAAATATTTAAATATTTACACTTGTATTTTATTTTTATATTATTTTCTAAATAAATTAATCTGTTGAAAAAATTATTTTCAATCTTCGTTGTCATCCGAAGAATTATCATACTCCAAATCTAATAATTCAATTAGACCTCCAAAATTGTCTGCAGTTTTCGTATCTGTAACAGAAAATCGTTATAACCGTTAACACAATTTTGTTGATTTCATGAATAACATGTTATCAAAGTATTAAAAAGAAATATACCTAAATCTGATGTTTCGTCAATAACTGGTGTTATGACAACATCTTCGTATGCATCGGGTAACTGATTGCCAACAAACCAAGTCATTTGAAAATTTCCATCGACATTTGTTCACCCGTAATCTATTGGTGACATGGCAACTTCGTTCGCAATAAGTTCTGCTGTAGCTCAGTTTGGCAAGGAGGCAAGCAACAAGCATCGTATTTACGGACGTTCAGTGAGAAAGGCTGCGACGTATCTGACACTTTGTAGGTCTTATTAAAGATTTCTATTCTTGCAGGGTTGACATCAGCTAATTATTTCAAACCATACAAGTAGCAGATAAGATTGTAAAATGTCAAAAGAATCTTCTATATTATGATCCTCTGACCCTACATCTGCAAATGTCTTCTGAAAAATATTTGAACCCATAAAAATTTGCAGAGGTTTTTTTTTGCCTCGTCTGTAAAGTGCCGGATTTTAATCGCATCCTGTTAGCGCGTGAAGAGCTAATACCGCTAACGAAATTATTGGGCCGAGCTTAGCATAAAGAGCAGATACGTCAATATAACGGCGTGCATTGTGAACTCCAAGATCCAACCATATTTTAACCAATGCTTTGAGATGTCCCATATTGACCCGCATGATAACAATATCTGTGTCTGAAGTTCTCATTGTAACCGTGGAATCTTTTATTTGACTCGCCAAAAATACAATTTTTGTATCTGCTTCTTCATGATCAGGACATGAGAGTTCATGGTCGATTGTTCAGGTAACTTTATTATCTGTAACTGAATATACATAACACATATCATGATTAAGATGAATTGTTTCGTTACTAATAATAGTAGCCATCTCCTGATCAGCTCAATGATGAATTAAAAACTTGACAAAAGCTTCTTTGAATTTGATATTTCTTAATTCTTTCTGAAAATTTGCTGTTCTTGTTTATTGAGGGCCAGAGATGTAGAACTCCTTGTCATCTACACTAACTCGAAGAGCGTGCTCGTCATCTTTGATCGAGCTATCTTTGCACGCTCTAATCTTCATTGACGATCTTTATTGCTTTGGCTCGTATTTTTATAATCGGCAGATTATATTTTTTTCGTGATTCTTGCATAATTTCCTTCAAAATCACAAAAATTCAACCGCGCTCGAGAATGTCGAATGCCACGACAACGTTTTTTTTTTGTTTTTTTTTTTCCCCCAACTTTGTAACCCTCCCACTCCCTTACGTTACATTCAAATCGTCAGATTTTCTGAATGTACACTTTTTAGCTAGTAATTAACCCACTTTATCTTAATCTGACGCGCTTCAATATATCTGACTATCAATTATCTTTTACTAATCTGATGAGCTGCCTTAGACGCACGTCCCTACATACAGGACATATATAAGGTGGAGGTACTCAACATGATGCAAGGTACCCCCCCCCCCATGTTCATCTTCCGCGCTCGAGTAAATCCCCAAAAACACAATCTGCTCCCCTACTATAATGACCACCCTGTGGCTTTCATAAAACAAAAGAAAGTAATATAGCCTAATTCTATATTACTTTCTTTATATAGAATTTTATTTTCATCTGCTTAATTTAGTCCCAATACTATTTTTTAATAGTTTTGTATTTATTTTCATTCATCAATAGAAACTAGAAGCCATCAAAAATTTGTTCGCTAAACTTATTAAAACCATGAATTCATGCTTGTTGCTCAAAAAATGTCTCCATATAATTTTAAAAACTAAAAATTATTTCCATAATGGTCTTATATTTATTTTAAATCTATATTTTAGAGAAAAACTACAAATATTTTTTATTTCTAGAATGAGAGTGTAGCAAATTGACTGCAGTATGCATTGTAGGGTTAATTCGTAGCAGATCGATTTATTTACAGTTCAGTTTGAAACTATGGCTCCGATAGACAGCTAAGATTAGACTGGATGCCAACTCATGACAAGTTTTTTAAACCAATACTTTTCATACAAAATTATTTGAACTACCTCGCAAAATTTAATTTATATAAACTCTAGTTAAAAAAGAAGAAAAAAAGACAAATATCTCTGTTAATTAAATATGGAGTACTCCCTACATTTTTTCAGAACTGTAAGTCATAGGATTTCAGTATTCAAAACATGACCTACCAAATCTGTTATATCAGGATATCTTAGTTTTTTTTCTTAAACAACGTTTACGTATTTAAATCAGATTTGAATGAAATGTGTGTATTTTAATTGCTCTCAGTGCGTATATTTAAGATTCTCTTCCATTCTACTTACTCCTTTATGCAGCATGATTGGTAAGTTTTCTTTATTTTAAATAATTAGTAAATGTAATTCATATGATTTTTATTGGTTTTATCATTTTTAATATTTTTAGTAGTACACTATTATTTATAGATGGCTAAATAAGCACCTTATCTGCTATTTAATACTGAAATTTAAATTGAAATATTTAACCATTATTGAATTTCAGATGCTGCACACATATGCCACGAGGCAGAGTTGGGCAAAATACACCGAAAATGTATTTCCGATACAAAATACATTGATGCAAACGCCAAAATACTTCTTGAATTTAAAAAAATGCAAAATACATGTAAAAATTTTAAAGCATTTGAACAGAGAAGCAGCTAAATTTTCCACCAGAGATCTCGGTTTATTTTATTCAAATACATTTCAACGAGAATAAAAAAAGCAATCTTAATAGTTGTGTTAAGGAAGAGGCGTTGTTTGTTTTCTCTAAACGTTTCCGTTCAAAATTTTACCTTTATAGCAATAAGATCCGAAACGGACCATTTCTGAGACATTGCAATACTCAAAACGCAATGAAAATTATTCAATTTCAGAATGTAAAGAATGAGTGGTCGTTTGTTTCAAAACACTTTATAAAAACTTTAATTTCCAAAAGTCAGTGCGTAAAGTAAACCGCTACATACACTATTTATTATTTATTGATTTCAGTTGAACGTTTGAATATAAATACTCAGCTAAATCACAACCTAAAAAAATTAGAGTTTTGTCTTTCAGTGAGTAAATTTAAATATTTTGCATATTATCTAAGTTTTCAGCTTCCATAACTGACACTGCTCTTTAACTTTTTCATTTCAGAAACTTTTCAAACTTTTTCATTTCTTTTCTTTAACCTTTTCATTACCTTTTTCACTTTAACTTTTTCATCTACAGACAAAATTAGGAAACATTTTTAACTAAGAATTGCACAAAAGGTTTCAGAATCATTTAGAATGGAAATTTAATTCACTCCATCCTATTACGGAAGCTGTCGCTCTAATGGTCTGGAATTTGGGGTGTTTTACTTCATATGTAATCGAATGCTCCTTAAAACCACTTAAAAAGTCCTCTACTCAAGGCACTCCCCCTTAAGGCTGATATCTTTGTCTCTTAACCACAATAACCAAGAATCCATTATACTACTGCAGAAATACTGGCAGCCTTATTTTTCTACAACTTAGCAACACACTTCAAATTCACTTAAAGAATCATAATAAATACTACCCAAAAGTGCTTTTACAACTTTTGGTTTCATATACAGTGGGAATCTAGAAACATTCCTAGACCAAATATACTGTTTGCATTTTAAGCAGGAGTATGAAAGGCTTCTCTTTCCCTTTCCTGTTTAGTTAAATTTAAAGATTACAAGTTATCCCAACACTTCTTCATTGATAATAATACGTGTAATTCTGGTGCAGGTCACAAATTACATCAAGGGAGGGGAAAAGTAAAAATCAGCAATTTTATGATTTTAATTTGCACATGCTATCTTAAGCAGTCTGTGGTGTTACGATTAATTTAATGTCGGAATACAAATAATTGTCAGAATATTTTGAAAATACAAAATATATGTATTTTAAAATACATTTTCAATAATCAAAATACATTGTTTTTTAACTAGTGAAAATACAAAATACAAGTTACAAATGTATTTTGAAAATACATGTATTAGTGATACTGCCCCACTCTGCCACGAGATAATCTCGTCATGCCTTCTGTAACTATATATAATAAACACAGATGAGAATCACTACTACCCTTGCTCCCCTTTCAAATAAATGGACTCCCTTTCTACCCCTCCTTCCTCTCTTTACCGCATCACTTACCGAAGCGATCAATAAGCCATGTGGATGTTTCTGGAAAACCTTGAAACTTGTTCCGACTTTTGTGTTCTTTAAAATGTTTTTAATTTCAATACTTTCTAATAGAATATATATACAAGGCTATCGGAGCAGGACATATGGAAAAAATTGACCAGGGAACTGCTATCGACTAAGTGGACTCGGGGTGCTTGGCTGGTTATCGCAGTTCAAGACAGACACGTCTGCCCCGAACTAAGCTCTCCATTCTAATGATTATTTATTAAAACTGAAATAACTTGAAAATAATACATACTAAGCCCATTTAAAAGGATCTATGATTTCTTCCATGACGCATTGCATGCCATTAAAATTAGTCGTGCATGTAATTTCATGTGAATGTAATGTTTTTTGTAGTGATGTATGATAACACCTCCTACAGTGTTAAACACTGTAGAGTACAATGTTACATTAGAGTAGCAGAGTGGCTCAGCCAGATTTTTTTTTTCGGGGGGGGGGGGAATCGTCCTTAGATTAATAGGTAGATAAATAAAAAAAATATTAGTACTGATTAGATTGTAATTGATTATGAGTACTAATCAACTAGTTTTTAGATTATTAGTACTTATTAAGATTGTAATTGATTATTAGTACTAATTAACTAGTTTTTAGATTATTAGTACTAATTAGATATCAATAAAACATGAAAATGTTAGTATGAACCAAACTTCCCGCGTGTCAGATTTTGGGAAGCTTTTAACTTCCCCCACCCCCTTGGCTGCGCTAATGTAATAGCATAATTTAATATACGGAAGGAATTTTCATTGAAAATGATTTGAATTAAAATATGCAGATATTTAATGATTCCTTAATCAGCTTTAAAATAAAATAAGACTTTTGATAGGTTTGCATATAACTGAACTGCTTTGAAAATGGGTGACAGAAAAAAAGCTCTAAAATTAAAGTTTATTATAAAATTTCACGGCCTTTCACACTTGAGAAGGAAAAAAAGTTGGCTGTAATTGTGGTTTATAGTTACAGGATAGATGATAAAATAAGATTAAAGAAATTTTAAATCAATTTTTTATTTTGATGGAAAGTTTAATTCACAAGGAAAACCAGCATTTCTGTTTTTTCCCCCGTATTCCCTCTTGATGGAATTGAGTGAGGAAGTTTGACAGTGATTTTTAATTTATCACATGAATTAACTTTTGTTCATGAAAATTCATCATAAAAGAAGAAATCTTCCTAACGTACAGCACTTCAAAACAAGGCCGTACCCAGGGGTGGGAGACCAGGGGGTCCGGACCCCCTCCCCCCCACCCGAAATTTAGAATTTTTAGTAACAAAATAATAATGAAGTCGTTTTGTGAAAAATTCTGCCTTTTTTACCGTTTGGATACCCTCCGAAATTTTTTCAGGGTACGGTCCTACTTCAAAATCATCACTGTTGATCAATATGGTGAATCTTCATCGTTTAGTGATGAAATCTCGGTAGGTTTATGCTGTTCAGGTTTCATTACGTCTGGGGGCCTTTCGGGAATTTCGTTTCATTGTTCTCAACCTTTTTAATATTTCCTACGTTCTCTAACCATAATTTTAACTGGCTCGACAATTTAAATCAGATTTCTTACTTGTTGTCCACATCATGTAAAGAATTAATATGTTAGTGTGTGTTTCGAAGAGACTGTCAAAAGTAAAGAACGGAATTGGTTAATATATGAGGTGGATGGAGTTCGTGAAGAATCATATGGGGATAACTAAAAACAATTAGTCTCAGATGTCTAATTAGGCTCAGTTTATTGGCCCCGCCATGGCGAAGTGGAAAAGACACTGAATATGGTAGGTGCTTGAAGTGTGAAGGCCTTGGGTTGTAGTTCTAGCCTACCGCACAGCTGTCGATCTAACGATCTGGAGTTGTGGGTGTTTTCTCCAAATGTAACGTGAATACGTGTTAGAATCCCTTAAAGTCCTCCGCCCAAGGCACCCCCTCTAAGCAGGTACCCCTGGTCATTAGCGTATCCAGAAAGGGGCACAGGGGCACGTGCCCCAAAACGAACTAAGTTGACAATATAAGAGATTAACTAATTTTGGAAAGTCAGATAAATTTACAAGTAAAAAGAGACAAAAAAAAAAATGTGTGCCCTCTCCATAATTTTTTTCTGGATCCGCCACTGCTCCTGGTGCAGGTTTGTCCTAAACACAATACATAAGCTCAGCTCATCTGTGACGATTTATGTATGTAATAGCATTTTATTCTACAGCACTGTACCTTATCGGACGTAGTTTGTTACAAAAAATTTTAATGACTAATAATATGAATTTAGATCACCCATTTTATCTCAACATAACCTAAAAAAATCAGCTTTACCACTAAAATATTAATTATAAAAGAGCACCACTCATGAATAAAGAGAATTTAATGATAAACACAAAATTTTACTTTTAACATGTAAAAAGAGAAATTTGTTTACTGTATTGTAATACGAGCTGAATATTGGCACCCTTCGAAAAATGCTACGATCGCCGAGAGGACTTTTGGAACCACGGACCGCATGTACATGGTGGTCTTTAGAGTACGCGAGTCGAACGAGTCCAACGCCTTAACCACTGGGCTACCACGGACCTTACACAAGATACTTGACAAAATTTTTAAACTGTTACTGCTACTACTTAATTCACTGGATTGTACCGCATGCGCCCACCTTCTCCTATACTGGAAAAGTCACTCTACCTTTGTTGATATTATGGTCTATGTACTGGTCTTAACAAAGGGCGGGGGGAAATTCCAAAATCTCCAATTTTCTTTTTTTTATTATGTTTTTTTTTTCCCCCTTCGTTTGTAATGGTTTTCTAAAGACCTTTTACATCTACAATCTGATATACTCGAAAAATTTGGTATATATTCTTGTGATTACAAAAACAGATTGTTTTAACTAAAGCTTCAAGTAAAGGAAAAGAAGTTTCAGCATTGTCGTCTTAATGGTTGGGTTCTGTGGGGGAGGGGGCTAAAACTCCCTCTAGAGATATCCAAAAAGTCTACCAAGTTAAGCCAAAGTTCATACTGTATTAATCTTAAAAGCATTGTTATAGCTAGAGCTAGGCTACATTAGGGCTGGATAATGCATCGACGCATTGAAATACATTTCTGTTTTTCGATGTTAAATTCATTTTAGTTTAATTTTACCAGCCCGCTAACCTTTAAAAAAACAGACGTAATTTCTTATGTTTTATGTGAAATACATTTGAGCCCGGATATTGATAATTTAAGACAATCTTTTACGACAAAAATGTAAAAATCTTTTTCAAACTAACTTTTGTAGATTTTTTTTCGTTTATTTTGGTATACTTCCTCCTCTGAAAATAATGAATATTTCTAGTAAATTCTCGTCCATTAGAAAGTATTTGAGACACATTTCAAATTGTGAAGAATTGGACGTAGAGTTGGTCATATGGACCGGGAGTACCCCCACTCTGGTCTAGTGGATGAAACACTCATAATGGTAGACGGCTGAAGGGTGGAAGTCCGGTGTGCTCGGCCCCATCGCGCGACCACCGATCTAACAGTCTAAATTTTCGTTCCTTTTCTCCAGATGTAACATGAATATGCGTTAGAGCCCCTTAGAAAGTCCTCTGACCAAGGCATCCCCCATCCTTGACGCATGGAACTTGTGTAGCTTTGCCATAACACGACACAACACATGGACCGAGAATACTTCTGTAAATGCAGAGTGTTTTGCTAACGTTTTCTCTTGTGCATATTTAAATAATTTATTATATTTTAATTGTGTATAATTTAACTACACTGCTGGCCATCGTAAATGCAACACCCTGAAGGAAGCATGCAAATAATATGAAATTTACAACATGCATTAGCTGAGGTGAGATATGCAAATGATTAGAATTTCAGCGCAGACGCACATCAAGCGCGCCTGTGGCGCCACCTCAAAGCGCTATTTAAGGCTTGGAGATTTCGACGGTTTCAAGTACAGCAATTGTGTTTTTCTTGCTTTTTTTTCAAAAAAACGATAAATTATGCCTCGTAGGAAACAACGATCATCTTTTGATCAAGTATCCGAGTTTGACAGAGGAAGGATAGTGGCATACCGAGATTGTGGGTTATCTTTCAGGGAAATCGGTCGTCGTATTGGACGAAACCAAACAACTGTGATGCGGATATGTGATCGTTGGGTGCAGGAGGGTACGACGGACAGACGTGATCGACCGCATCGACCTCAGTGCACCACGTCACGTGATGACAGGCAGATTGTACGCATGGCAGTGACGGACCGCTCAGTCACATCACGATCCATATCACAGCAGATTCAGTCTGTAACGCATCATCCAGTGTCTGCGCGTACCATTCGACGTCGTTTACAGCAGAATGGTCTGTCCGCAAGACGTCCGTTGCTTTGTCTACCTCTGACGCGGAACCACAGACGTCTCCGCCGCCAATGGTGCGATGAAAGAAGGATGTGGACGACAGAATGGAATGAAATTCTCTTTACTGACGAGTCACGCTTCTGTATGCAACACCACGACGGTCGGATTCGAGTCTGGAGACACCGTGGAGAGAGGATGCTGAACAGCTGCATTATGCACCGTCACACTGGTCCTGCACCGGGTATTATGGTATGGGGCGGTATCGGATATCTCTCTCGCACTCCTCTAGTACGCATTGCCGGTACTTTAACCAGCCAGCGCTACATCTCCGAGGTGTTGGAGCCAGTTGTCCTTTCTTACCTTCAGGGCTTGCCAACAGCCATATTTCAGCAGGATAATGCACGGCCACACGTGGCACGCATTGTCCAAGGGTTCTTCGTCAATCACCAGATTGAATTGCTTCCCTGGCCGGCGCGCTCTCCGGATCTTTCGCCGATAGAAAACATGTGGTCCATGGTTGCTCAACGACTGACCCAGAGTTCATCCCCAGCTGTCACACCAGATCAACTTTGGCAACGTGTGGAAGCTGCTTGGTCTGCTGTACCCCAAGAATACATTCAAAGTCTCTTTGAATCAATGCCGAGGCGTGTGGCAGCTGTGATCTCCAACAACGGCGGCTACTCTGGGTACTGATTTTGGCAGGAACCACGCTTCATAGAATGCTGTAAATTTAATCATTTGTTACTTGGTCAACATGTTATCTACACAATAAATTTTGTTGTGATATCTCTTGTTTTTCTTGGTGTTGCAATTTGGGTGGCCAGCAGTGTACTTAGATTTCCCTAAATATCTGTTTTTATGGTTTTAATGCAATTCCCAATTTTCATTTGATCCTTTCTTATTGAATTATTGCTGCAAAAATAATAAGATGCAATGATAATAAGTGTGTTGCATAGTACTTCACTGTTTGAAAAAGTGCGAAAATTTTTAATGGAAATCTTACATAAACTTTTCCTTCTTGAGTGCAAATATTTACATCAGTAGTTAAGTACAGTTTTTATGCTTATGTCATAAGGAACTTCAATGTTCTCACTGCGAACATTCCCGGCAGTAATCAGTAGTGGCGTAGAGCAAGTCGCGAACAAGGAAGCTCGCTGAATTAATTTAATGATTATCAAGCATTTTATATCTTTATCGATAGTATATATATATATATATATATAAAATATATATATCGATAAAGATATAAAATGCTATCCAAGTAACACAAATATTCAATTATTTTAAAACACACTTTTTTAGCACTTAATAGATGAGGAATGTCTCTGTTCTTTCCTCATCTATTGAATTGCCCAGCTTATTACAAGACTATTTGGGAGCAATAGAATCACACGGTCCATAGCTTTACTTCCACTGTCAGGTTAGGTTTGCCCCGAGATAGAATAAAGAGACTGCTTCTACCAAGGACGTATTTAAGGGGTTCAGAGGTCCGAAGCTCCAGGCAAAATTTTGATTTTTGTTACTAAAATGATAATGATAGTCTTTTAGCAAAAATTCTGCCTTTTTTACCGTTTGGACCCCTTTTAAAATGTTTTTCTGGATACGTGCCTGGCTTCTATCGTTAGTGTTTTCCATAAGTAGGGGAAGGCGGGGTAAGATGGCGAACTTAAGCAACTATGATTTTTACTGGCCACTGAATGAGAATAAGAACTGAAATTTTTGTGATAGCTTTCATGTCTTGCCTTACACCACGAATTTTTTCAATTGCCTGTTTCAACTTTTAAGAGGCGAAACAACGGTACTCCTAAAAGAGGCAATTTTCGTCACCTTTCCCCCGCTATGTAACCCATGACTAATGGAATAGGGTAAGATGACGAACTACACCGGAATCTGAATTAACAAAAAAGAAGCAAATAATTTTAATAAGAAACAGAAAAAAAAATGCATTTAAATGCACAGGTCATATTTTTAAGGTTTTTGGTTGGCTTCTCCACTATACCATCAGGAAACACTCAGTGTCAGCCCACTTTAAGCACTGATATCAAAGTTCATCCTGCCTTCTTCCGCGCATATGATGCAGAATTTATGTTTAAAATCGTCCAAGTTCATTATCTTCAGTGTCGATGTACGGTATAGAATAACAATAGTCTTCGTCAGAAGATGAAGAAAATTTCAAATAATGACGTCATGGTTTCTTCTTCATTCCTTTCGTTTTGTTTGCCCTTTTACAATCTTTTGTACTTTTAGCTTTTTACCTTCTTCGCTCCTTTCGTATCGTTTGTTTTTTTTTAGTCAATCTTTTTTGTATCTTTAGCTCTTTCTCTTCTTGTTCATTTTTTTTTTTTTTTTTGTTTTGTTTCTAAAGTATCAGCAGTCTTAATCATAAATGTTTAATTAGAAATACTCCATAAATTTCGCTGAAAAAGTTCTGTCCCCTCCGTCCCCCCAAGATTATATTGGGGGGACGCAGAGCCCGACTAAGACATTCGAAGGCCCTAGGCCTATCACTTTTGCGGGACCCCTGTGCGGTCATACCAGGGATACCAGTATTTCTTCGCAATTTCACACATAAGGGAAGGGATGGGAAGATGCTTTAGCTTCAAACTCTCTCCTGTACAAAAAGTTTAACTTAAAGTTCACAAATTTTTAGCATTTAATGTAGAAGTTATGCTTCAGAATCAAATGACGTCACGTCAGTGAATGCTCCAAGGTGAAATTCTTGGGATGTTAAAATGACGTTTCTTTTATGCCTGAATGTAGTGTAAACAAACCCTTTGCTCAGCGGAATATGTTGTCAAAATGATCGCTTTATCTATTTTTATTACCGTTAAATATTTAGTGCATAACTCATTTTGGTACTTGTGTATTATACCGTCGACATTTTCGCCAAAAATTTTTTTCACCTAGTTGGCGTCGCTAAGGTTGGGTTACCTTAAAATACTTTTGGTCAAATATTTACATACCACACGAGTTGTCATAAAAACAAAAAACAACAGATACTGCCTTTTTTATTTGCATGTGTACATAGATTTAAAGCAATAAATATATAAAAGGGCTTCATACATTCATATTAAGATAGATATTCAGTTCAACATTTTGCGGCAACGAACGCGTAGTTTTCTCTGGAAACCAGAAAATAATAGTTTCAGCCAAATGGAGAGCACAGAGGAACAGCCAGACAACATCTCGACTCATATTTGGCTGAGTTTATGCGGAGACGCCTACATTCTAATGAAGACATTTTCGTTGCAATTCTAAAAGCAATCCGTGATTTCTGGCAAACAGCACTGGATTCAAATTAAAGTAATTCATATTTAACTTTAACACCAACGTATTAGTCTGAAATAGTACCTACATAAAGTACTAACATCACGCCTCTAGTTAAATGAAATACGCAGTTTATAAAACGCAACAATTTTGGTATTATAACCATAAACGTATTTAACAAATACTTAAATTCTGTCAAGGCATACAAAACATTACACACACAAACATTTTAACCCTTTAACGTGCAGTGTTCCCGCTCTGGGAACACCAAACTCTGACGTTTTGACTATTTCCAGTCACGAAGAATAGATTTGATTTCTATAAAAATAGTTGCGGGTGACATAGCTCCACGAGAATCCTTAACTTTTTAGCACGTCATTTCCCGTAAAGTTATCACGGTTATTTTTAACAGCACTGACATATGCTGAAAAATGGAAGAATGCGAGAACAGCTGGATAGATTGCCCAATGCCGAAAAAAGGGCAGCCGTTGCCATCGCTGGACTTAACTACCAGCAAGATGCCAGACGATCGAAACATTCATCGCGTGCCACAGATCTAGAGACCCTTTTTGACGACAGCTGGCATCTTGCTGGTAGTTAAGTCGAGCGATGGCAACGGCTGCCCTGTTCTCAGCACTGGGAAAGGGTTGCGCCTCAAAGGGTTAAAATAAGTACAACACAAACGAAGTTCATCAAATGGCGCCTTGGCGGCCTACACATAACAGTTCCACTTAATGCAAACTCCGCAGTTAATAACACACTTTTCATATTATTCCCATTACAATGCTTTGCTAAACGCTTAAATTTCGTTAAGCCATAAATCAATTTTAAAAATCAACCACACACATAAAAATTTATAAATTTTAAAAGAAACACGGTTCATTTTATCCATAGCAGAACATTACGGTATTTTGATGCGCATTATCGCGTGCGCAATAACGGAACTGCAGAGTACAAACCCTTGGCGAGTAATCTCTTCACTTGGCATGTCGACGGTATAATACACAAGTACCCATAACTCATTTTTTTAGGAATAGAACTTAAACTATTTTAATAATTTTGGGGTCCCTTTCGCTTGGGGGCCCTAGGCCGTGGCCTAGTTGGCCTGTGTGGTAATCAGGCCCTGGGGGACGTATCCTCCGGTCCCCATAGCCATAGCATGCGACACTCATGTCTGTAATAAGCCTTGATTTCCCACATTCTTTACTGGGTTCTATCGGTGTAGATGGGCAAATATTGTGAAGATGAAGTATGATGCTAGCAAAAAATGGGGAATCTTTTCACTTTTGCGACGATAGTTGCTTGCAAGTGTCATTCTCTCAAGTTCAGAAGCTAAAAAAGCTCATAACTGTAGTTTTGAAGGACTGTGGCAGTCAAGGCAACGGACGGGTAAACTTGAACTGCGGAAACGGCTTCACCTTCAATGACACACGCAAAAGGATGTTCAATTACCCCCTGACAGTGGCGTAGCGAGGAGGTGATTTTGGGGGTCAGAACACCCCTAAATTTTTCAAAAAGGGCCTTATTCTTGACAATGAGAACCGGGCCCACGAAATAGAAGGGGCTCTATATCTTTCATATTCTAATTTTTAGTAAGGAATTTTAGAGATTTTTATTCATAACATCCTTTTACTATAGTAAATAGGAAATAAAATCGAAGTTGTTTTTGTGCAGTGGAAATATCCGATTATGAAGAATGAAGACAGATTCTTAGCAATAGATGAAGGACTCTGTGGCAACAAATGACAATGAAGCCTCATTTTCACTACTTTTTCCAAGCTTAACCACTGTTAATCAAATTATGATCCACTTTTCTCGCATGTGTGTCACGTCATCTCCTAAGCTCGGGGCCCAGGTGCACTGCTCGGGGTGTCGAGCGGTAATTACGGCCCTGGATAAGGGGTATCAATATACCTTAAAAAGGGCCTTTTTGAAGCTTACTATTTCCGGAACTCAAGATTTTACTTTAAGGCATTGCCTAAACACCACCCCCCCTAATTTTTTTTTAATTCTGGCTACGCCCTTGAAACCAGATATGATCTGTTCACGCCCATCGTTAGAAAGATACAGTGGCAGAAATTGCATGGTTTCAATGCAATGCCGGGCTTCAGCCAGGCCATTCATTGACCAAAGCTGGGTGACAACGCTTTAGACGCAAGACAGAAGACTAAACTCAACTGTTGCGTCGTTTCAATGATGGAAGCAAACAGATTTAAATCTTATTGAAGACTTTTTCAAACTTCTGAAAATAAAATAATTCTGAATTAAATTGTTTTCATATATAATCAGCATACACTGTTCCATGAAAACATTTTCAAGTCTTATCGTTCCAGCTTCTTCCTCAAAACTCAACTGGCCCTGTGAAGGTTCCAGACACATCGACCGTGCGGTAATCAGAACTGGCCACATTTCCTAGGGGGTGGGGGGTGGAAAAACATAACTTTTGTGATGTGAAAAAGCTTATTTTTACATTCCCTGTGGTATAAAATAGTACATAAGATTTATAAAAGAAATTTAACTGCAAAATATAAAAAATAACAATGCAGAGTCGTTGTGTGCAGCTATTTGCCATTCGCACCCCCCCCCCCACACCACCACCACTCAGTAAATTTAAAAAAGTTACAACCATTTATATAGTCAAAAATAATTGTACTTTCTTAAAAATATTTTTCGGGGAAGTAGTCCGAAAAGTGGGAAATTCAAATCGCCTCATAACGAAGCTTGTTTGATAATACGCGTGGCGTGACTGAAATTGGAGGAGCTTAATGAAAGATTTATGGGGCACAACTCGAATTTAAGAGCAAAAAATGGAACTTCATTTTGAATTTCCAAACATGTTGAAGATCAAAGGATTTTGTGTGACAAAGTTGGGTGGAGGGGTAGGGCGAGGGCACGCATGGGCGCCGCTTGCATCAGGAAATCACACAAAATTTAAAGATATTTTTTTAAAAAGTCTGAAATCTGCTCAATTTTTTTATTTGATGTTGAGCAAACCAGTATTTTTTTAAGTAAATGTCATAGAGGAAAAATATATAAAATTGTTAATTTAAGAACTTTTTAAGGATACCTTGCAAAATGAGTTTAAAAAGTGAAATATAATTAAAGGAATAACAATTGTAGCCTACATGGCTTTAGAGAAAACTCGTCCAAAACGTTTTGTAAGAAGTGTTCCAAATCACCATAAACTTTTTCTCGATGGATACTTAGCATGAAAAATCCTGATAATCTCTGATCAGTTATTGTTGATCTTATCAAAGATTTAATTCTACGTAAAGTACTGAAAGATCTTTGTACTGTACGGGTAGTAGCTGGAAATTTTAGAGTTATTTGCAAGCCTTTAGACACTGTAGGAAAAAACTTAGTGTGGTTTAACAAATCGATCAAGTGAAGTGTTTTTGTATCAAATTTTGTTGATATTGGAGGCGAAATCTGCCACAGTTCATACCATGCTTCGACTTCAGAACGAACATAAAACTTTCTACGCTCTTCATTTTCTCAATAAAATCTTTTACACCAATTTTCTTAATCATTGTTGGGTGAGGTGTAAAGAGGGCGCAGCCAACTTCGTTGTTTCTAGCGAATCTTTCTCTTAAAGATTGATATTAATCCATTCAGGTATGGGATAAAAATTGATATTCTAAAATACTCTTCTGCTTCAGCTATTTTAACTTCTGGATTAATCTGTAAGCTTGGTAACTATTTGTACGAGGACACTCCAGTTCAACATCATGCGAGCTTCTGCCATTTCTTTAGCTGATGTAAATATAGTTTCGAATGTACTTTCAGAACTATTGCTATGAGATATGAATTTTTTTAAGCTAATATGCTCTCTAACAGAAAGCAAATCCATGTCAACAGATGCAGAGTGTTGGCTACAGACTCTATATATGAGGAACACTTTGCTATGATGCATATTGCTACGATGAACTTTGGCGAGGTTGAAGCATAGTTATTCTATGTTTATTAAACAACATAAAATTAATTTTGCACGAAGAAAATTATTTAAATTAATTCTAGTAGTTAATTTTATCACGTGCGTGTTTTTCATATTTTTACTCTCTCGTTTTAATAGAGTTCGATTGCATATGTATGAATTTCAAAGGTTGTTGAAATCATAATTACTACAAATCTCATTATCATCTTATGAAAAAAAGCCTAGGTGTAATAATACCGGGTTGCATCACTCCAAACAACTTTTACCACCGTTACTCCAAGCAGATAAAATAATTATGCTAAAAAATATTAATAAAATCACACTTTTGGTTCGATAGACTTGAAATGCTTCATAATTATGTTTAAAAAAAAATAAAACAATGTGCGCTACTTTAAAAACCTGAAAATCTACCCTCTCTCTGATTTTTAGCAATTTTTAACTTAAGAAAATTGATTTATTTAGGTAGAAAAGTTAAAAGATGTAGCAGGTAAGACATTCTTTTATTTTGAAACGCATTCGCCATATTTGCGATTTACGAGAAAAATTTTAATTTGAAAAGTGTAATAAAATTCACACTTGGGCCGACCGATTTGCAAATCTGCACAAATACTTAAAAATAATAGGTGGGAGGATGCGCTACTTTAAAAATGTGAAAATCCACCTACCGACATGTAGTATGCACCACCAAATGATAGCTCGTTCTTTGATTTTAAGAATTTAAGTTGCATTGTCGAAAGTGATACTGACATATCATTTTGAAGCGACATGCTTAAAAATGTATTAGAAACCCAATTAGGTTGAAAGACTGCCATACAAATCACGTCTCGAACTAAATAATTCCACGATTTCTCTTAATTCCGATAAACTGGAAATAGTCGCTGATCCTGATGTTTTTCTAGGTGAATCGGATTCGATCAATCAAAGAATTGATAGATGTAAACTGAGCATTTAATTTTTTTTTCCGAATCCATAATTCGCTTTTAAAAAATTTCATAAAAATTAAACATGGTACATAGATGTTAAATCAGATAATGTAATACTGAGTCCATTATACGATATGTAATGTGGTCATTTACGTCATGTACCTCAGATAATCATGCATGTATGAAAAATATTATAGTGTAAAATACATCAAACTTCTGTATTAATTCCCAGACAGCACAGCAAACTTGCATCAAACTTGCAGCAAGCTTGATTTATCAAGTCAATAAGCTTGAATTAAGCTTGAAAATTCCAGGCGTGTAAGCTTGATGCAAGCTTGAATCAAGTGTTCTAGTTTACACTTGTCCAGCTTTAATCAAGCTTGACATTTCAAGCTTAAAAAATTTTCCCCAAAAAAAATTTTCTAAATACACGGGGCACCCGCGCCCCACATACTTTATTTTTCCGCGCATTTTCCCCCTCTATGCTGTAATTTTAAGTTATTTTAATCTGTTTCCATCGAGTGTCCGTGGCTAGAATAGAACCCGTGACCTTTCGGTTCGTAGCCGAGCGCGTTATCCATTCAGCCATCGGAGCCTTGTGCAGCTATGACTAAACTTTGAAGTGAATTATTAAGCGGTTTTCTGGCCAGATTGATAAGTGGGCGATATGTTATGTTTTTTTTTTTTTTTTTTTCCATGGGATGCATCAAAATTAAAATAATTTTATGTGTGATTTAGAGACTCTACTAATAGGGAAATAAACATAATATAAACTTAAGAGCAACACATATTTTAAAACTTTCGCAACACTCATGAGCAATACTGCCGCTGGCCAAAATCGAGACAAACGACTGATTTTGAAATCAATTTCGTAGTCAGGGGCGGCCCTAGGGCCGGACAAACCGGACCCCTGTCCGGGGTGGCAAATTTTAGGGGCGGCATTTTGGCTCGAATTTGAAATTTTTCGTATTAGTAAAAGAATTGTTAAAAAATATTCCGAAGAATATCCTTCTATATAACTTTACTAGCTGATGTACCCATCCGTCATTGATGGGTTTTTACTAACCGCGCGAAATTTCGTTTGAATTGTAGAGTACAAAAAATGGAATTGACATACTGGCAGAAATATAGAAGCTAAGTTATAACTGTTGTGTATTGTTCAAAAATTACAGGTTAGAGAGTAACAAATTACTGAGATAAACTGTCAATAGAGAAAATATTTTGCATTCAAAATTAACGTTTTCTTTTAGTGGATGAGCTTCCTACATCAAAAAGTCATTTAAAGTTGCAAAAGAAGATGCTGGTAACGAATATTAAACTGAGAAGAGAATATTTGGAAAATTCTTTGTAATAGCAAGTAGCCGATATTTAACACTGAAACGTCCGATTGAATAATATTTTGATGATTTTACTTGATGCGCGAAAAGCTTTATCAAAGTTTACGTCATACCTCAAAAATCATTCAAATTTGTAGAAAATTAAAAACCCGAAATTTTAATTTACTAACCGCCTACTATTTAACATAATTTCATTTCATTCCCTTTTGCCTGACCACTAGTTGTTTTCTCGAAGTGGTCACACAAAATTTTCTCAAAATAATATATATATATATATATATATATATATATATATATCAATGTTATTTTACTCAATCTCATCAATAGTAACTGAAATTTGTTCTATTAACTTTAGAAATTTTAATATTATGCCTGTAAAATTTTTGCACACTTTTCTCAAAATTAAAAAATAATTGTATTACCTCCAGACGCCTTAAAGTGACGCCCTCCCCTCTCTCCCCGCCCCCTAAAATAGAAAAGAAAAAATACTATGCAACTTTTGCAAACCCTTTCAATTTATTCAAATCTTTTAAAAATTTCGATGATGCTTTGTTACCCATCATATGGCCTAATTCCATTCTGTTCTCTTAATCCGTTTTTGAGGGATGCCAGAACAAACTTTAAAGCGATTTTTACAAAATCTCAAAGTCTATGAATTATTTAAAACAATTTTTGTAGCTATTGTTTCAATTAACTTACCATTCAATATAATTTCAAATTTCATTCTATTCCCTTGAGCCATTTTTTAACAATGGGCGAACATACATTTACACACAGTTTTCAAACAACAGTTTTAAATCTCAAAACTTTTAAAGGAATTAGAAGTATTTCAGCAACTGCAGTTTAAATTAAGTTGCCACTTTTGGTGTTGCTATAAATTTCATTTCATTTGCTTCAGTTGCATGGGCGTAGCCATCGGGGGGCAGGGGGCTGATGCCCCCCTAAAATGAGCTAGTCATAGGGTCTGATTATGACAAACCGGGGGCAGGAGCAGTTGGACTCCATGTCTCTTTGTTTTGCCCCCCCCCCTATGAAAATCCTGGCTACACGCCCTTGTTTAGTTGTTTATATGTGATGTGCAAACAAATATTTAAATATTTTGCATAGATTTTTCACAAGATTTCCAGTTGGATTCAAATTACAGTTTGTTAATGAAATTCAACAAGCCAAATATTATCCCATATTTCTGGATTGCATTCCTGATGCCAAAAAAATTGAACAGATCGCATTCATGGTAAGGTAAAAAGGTGTTGACAAATCTAATTCCAATGAGGCTAGGATTATTTAACTCTCTCAAACAGTTCATGTTCCTATGCTCTATTATTATTTGGTACAAAATCTTCAATTGGATGAATCCATTAGGAAAGGTATTGCAGTCAAAAGACAACGATTGACCACCTACTCTAGAACTCTTAAGAAACTGTGAAGATTTTTTGAAAGGATCTTCGATTTGATGCGATTTTAAATGAAATGTTCTGTTATACAAGAGAACTGACCGACGAAATAGTATTCTGGTTAACACTGAGTTTAAGCAGCCACGTAACATATTAATTTTGATTGCGAATCACGAGATGATCTGGTGAAAGATCCTAAATTAAAATTTAAGATAGATTTATTTTTTTACAGTAAACAAAGCGATTAATATCTTAGAATGTAGATTTAATTTAATAAGTTCCCAATGTAATTATTTTAAATTTTTGCACGGCATAACTGAGTTAAGACACTCCTAAAAAGTGCTAATTAAACATTGTAACACAGTGTAACCGCTAACAATTGGAGTTAATACTGACCGATGGGGAATCGGGGATTATAAACGCGCTTGATCTAGTAAATGAATTAGTGTCAGTTACGGCCTTATTAGTTAAAAAGGAAAGCCCAGTTGAAAATTTAAAGCTAATTTTAACTATAGATTTTACACCACATCTTGCTATTGCTTCGAGAATTTCGCTTTCTTTGCAGATAATTGTGGCAAGTGCAGAGAAGAGTTTCTCAAAATTAAAGTTAACTAAAAATTTCTTATGTTCCACAACTCTTCCAGGTAGGTTAAATAATTTAACTACATTGGCTATCGAACATGAATTAGTACAAAAATTGATAAGAGAAAAAGTCAGGAATTTTGCGGAATTAAAAGTCAGAAAAAAAACTTTATTTTTCTCTCTTTCTTTTGGTTTTTAGCTTAATGTGTGGTTTTTAATAAATATAGTTTTTCTTATGCTGTGTTATGTTTAAAGAGCTATTCCAATTTTATAGGCATGAAAACAGTATCTGTGAACAATTTATTTCTTTTACTAGTAATTTTACTGTGGGGGGCGGCATTTTATATTTTTGTCCGGGGCGGCAAAACTGTTAGGGCCGGCCCTGTCGTAGTATAATTGTATTTTATTTTGAAGAATTTCCATATTTGGAAATATAGAATGGGTTTACTTACTTAACACAAATTTTGTGTTAAGTAACCTGAAATCAAAGAAACAGATAGTTAAACGTTACTTCGAAATGCTATATCACAGTTGCTAACATAACATGTATGGAATACAAACACTTTAGTCAGTTTTGTAAATATTTCTTATAATAACGAATAATTGAAAAATTTTGCTGTTTTTTAACGCTAAAAATTCTCTTTACAAATTGGTTAGTTATTTTCCTACATATTGGTATGCTATATCGATATAGAGCATTTCGAAGAATTAAAAATAAGTTTAAATTAATTTATACAAATGTAAATTTGAATTATTTTCATTGTTCATACTTTATAATTAAAAAAATTATTTAACTTCTGAATTTTTTTTAATCCTTTGCAATTTTATTTTAAAACTACAAAAGTGTAAGATGTAAGATTTTTGGGCCCTAAAATCTGTAGGCCCTGGGCAGTTCCCCCGTTTGCCTTGCCGGTAATATGGCACTGGTAATAAAATAAACACATCTTTTACGATCTTTCAGCAAATCTGAGGACGCTAGACAAATAATGTCCATTCTCTTTCACAGATGGCGCCATCAACGCTCCTTTAAAAAGGAAAAATCAAGCGAGTAGCAATTGCCAAGCTTAAATCAAGCTGTATTTAAGCTTGACAATTCAACTTGACTCCTGCAAGCTTGCTGCCAGCTTAGAATGAGTTGAACTGTCAAGCTTGCATTAATGCGTCAAATTCAAAGAAATGTCAAGCTTGATTTAAGCTTATGTGCTGTCTGGGAACGGGCTTTATCTACTAGCGATTAAGTAAGATGCATTTTATATGTAAGATTTTTAAAAATACTGTGCCTCCAAATGTTTGGCAGTCCGTGTATATTTGTTTTATGTTATATTTTACACCCAAGGCCTTAACCAAGGGGGGGGGATCATGAGGATTTGATCCCCTCCCGAAATGTTTGTCAGTGCATTAGTAGTTTCTTATTTCGTTGGTTCGGAAGATCAATTAAAGTTGAAAAAACTTTAGCTCTACCTATACCTTCCCGAACGTCAGTTTTAGTGCTACGTATCCCCCTCCGAAATGTTTTTCTGGCTACGGCCTTGTTTACACCGAGCTTAAATTTTGAAAGAATACCTGAAATTTTGTATAATTAAGTCTTTCATTATATTGTGTTCAGCACTTGTTAAAACGTCATTTTCCGCATCACGTATTTTTTTCACTAACCGGAAATCTAGCTATATGTGTGTATACACACATGTATGAAAATAAGTGTCCCACTCTGACATTTTGCTCACCCTTGGAAAAATTCCGGACGGCGCCCATGAGGGCACGTGCTCTCTTGTGCCTCATGACGCTGCGCTATGTGTATGTGAGTGCTTCAGTGGCGGATTTCCCAATAGGCGCATGAGGCGCGCGTCTCGGGCCTCTCAAATCTAAGGGGCCTCAAAATTTCGGTTCTCAAAAAGAAAATATATATATATATAACACAAAACTTCGTCTCGCAAAACAGTGAGACGAAGAGGTTTGACTGATGAAGACTGAATACATTTTCAGTCGAAACGATCGTATCTTATTATAAGTGTCCTTTTATGTGTGCTTTTTCACAAAGTTTTTATTTATTTTAACGTTTAACACCAGTATTTTGAGTGTTTTTTCCATACCTAGAATGGATGTCAGTTGTACAGAAATTGAGAGGAATAATTTACCTTTCAAAAAATCACTAAATTTAAACATTTAAGCTAGAGATAACGACTTTATCGTTTGTAGAATCAAATGAGCTTTCCGAGAGTGTAATAATAAAAAATTGCCGACAAATAATCAAGCAGATACAAGCTGATATGTGCGAGATAACACAATTTTTGGGGGAAAATATTGAAAAATTAAGAAGAGCAGTACTCAGTGTCACCGGAACTATGCGTGCAAATTTTCAGCTCGACCACATAATAGAAAGTGGGATAAAATTCATAAGCAAATTTTAAGCTGGAATGACATACATAGTTAAAAACTTGAAAAATAAATGACTAAATTATTTTTGTTTGTTTTTAACTAAAAATTATTTATAACTATATTATAATCGCTGCATGTTTTTTATAGTCGCAGATGAAAATGCTAAACATTAATAAGAAACGTTGGGCAGAAGCTTGGAGCATATAGATTTTCAATATAAAGTGGAATTTATTTTTTTACTCAGTAATATTTTTTATATTTTAAGTACTTAAAATATTTTCTTACTCTCTTCTAGGACTTTTTTGTTCTATTTCAAATATAGAATGATACATAGATAATTCGTACTCGTAGTACTTCGTACAATAGTCCTAAACTTATTGCCAGTTTTTGAATAGACACAATAATTAGACTAAACAGAAAGTTTACTTTCGCTATTAAACTGCTTACAGTTTTGCGGTTTCGAGCGGGAAATTTATGAATATATTTAAATATTTATAAATGTTTTTACAGGAATGTTAAATTTTTGATTCATTTTACCCAAGTAAAATTTTTTTAACTTTGAGGTCTAAATTATGTTTCTGATCAAGTTTCCCCTGTTCTGACCCTCAAAAGTCCCTGTTAAGTACACTAAATTTTCACGATTGAAACAAGAGGCAAATATCAGATTCGATAAAATGAAGGAACACCAATATGAAATTGCATTTGCGCGATTATATTTAGAGGTATGCTGATGCTTATTCAGTGTTAATCGTGAAAAGTAGTAAAAAAAATTAAGTTTCATGAGGTAAAATATTTTTTAATGTACTAAACTATAAATAAAAAAATTATTTTTAATTTTTAATGCTCGTTTGTAGACATAAATTAGATGTAAAAGGAGTGAAAACATTTAAAAATAATTTTATTTTAAACATAAATATTAACTTTTCTCTAATTGAGAATTATGTCTAAAATATAATATAGAATCAAAAAATGAGATTTCTTTTTCCTTGTTTGGACTTTATCAATTAGTCCATTCCCAGAAATTCCAAAAAATAAATCCGAATCTTTAGAATGAAATTAATTCCAACTACTGTTCAAAAATGTTCTACTGCTGTTCAAAATGTCCCCTGTTATTATTAGCTAATGATGGTGAAATTTAATAAAATAATCTACAAATATTATTTTATTATTCATACATTACTAGATTACACTCAAACCTCTTTTTGTGCGGTGAATAGGGGCCAAATAAAAGAAAACGCATTAAAAGAATCGCACTAAATTTCACCTGCAGCCAGCTATAAAAAACAGTTTACTCAACTCGATTAAAAATAATTTTTTATGCGGTGAATAGGGACCGCATAAAAAAGCAACTTAAATTATGCGATTATACAATTCAATACATACGCAATGTAATTGACTGATGCAATACCTAAACTTATGTAATATGAAATACATGTCGAAAATCGAAAAAACTGAATGGCCGATCAAGCCTACTATTTATTATTATTATTATTATTATTGATAACTTCCTCAATTATCTTCCAATTTGACTGAAATTTTCATATACCGCACAAAGAAAGGTTTGAGTGCATTAAAAATACACGTAAGTAGTAAATTTAATATAAAGTGTATTTTTTTTCTACCCAAGAATTAGCAGATCGTTTTAATACTTTTACTTCAATCGGAACATTAGCAACCTTTTAAATACAGCCACCAGACAGTTGTAATTTAATATTGGTTATTCAAAGTGATTAAGGGAATCATTAATTACTGTAAAAAACGTGTGCATAGAACGCGCCATGTAAAGGTATAACTATAGTGAAAAGTATTTTTTTTTTAGGAGGGGGCTCAAAATTGAGTTGCGCCTCGGGCCTCTCAAGAGCTAAATCCGCCACTGGTGTGCTTGATTATATGTTGTGTTTTTCGCAGATATCCAATTATCTAGTTAAGTCGTGCCTGATATAAATACTAATACACTTACGCATTTACTTGTTAATATTTTTAAATTCTTCATCTTAAGTTAATAAATTTATTGCGCTTGGCAGCAATTTATTTAAAACAGTTTATTTTAAATAAAAATCTGAGCATTACAATCAAAATGCCATTAGAATAATGCCCTACGCAGTTACGCTAATCAGTGCCATATTACCGGCATGGCAAACGCGGCAACTGCCCAGGGCCCAAAAATCTTAAACTTTTATAATTTTACAATAAAATTACAAAGGATAAAAAAAATCGAAAGTTAAATGATTTTTTAATTCTAAAGTATGAACAATGAAAATAATTCAAATTTACATTTGTATTATTACATTTGTAAATTAATTTACACTTATTTTTAATTCTTCGAAATGCTCTGTAGTCTGTATAGCATACCTATATGTAGGAAAATCACTAACCATATTTTGTAAAGAGTATTTTAAGAAATAGCAAGATTTATGAATAATTTGTTATTTTACGAAATATTTCCAAAAAGTGATTGTAATCCATACATCATAGCAACTGTGATATAGCATTTCGATGTAACGTTTAACTAACTGTTTCTTTGACATATGGAACTATATTCGTTTATTTCAGATTACTTAAAATAAAATTTGTGTTTGGAAGGGGTAAGGTTATTTAACATTCTGTATAAACAAATTATAATCTGTTTTTTTAAGGGGGAGGTTATTTCAAGGTGCCCAATTTTTTTTTCTTCTGGCCAGACAGAGCCCACAACTGTCTTGATCGGGTTCTGACGCCAATGAGTAAAATCAGATTTTCCTGAAATTAAATGCATTAATTTGAGAAGTTATGTCTCCATGAGTGGAAGGGGAAACAGCGCCATCTCTTGCGCAAAATTATCATCTACCACCTTTGGACTGTCACACCCATGGCATCAAAGCACGCTTTGCATGGCATGTTTCCAGTCCGCCACATCTTACTCCGTTTTATGCACAACAGTAATTAAATTTTCGAGTAATTAATGGCTTTTAATTTCCGTTTGATTTAATACAAAAAAATTACCAATTGCACATGTAAAAATTCATAAAAGTTCTTGAAATTTATTTTGTTTGTCTTTGATTTGCATTTTTTATCTTGATCATAGCTCACTTGGGGAGTTTCCTTCGTAACGGATTTTAATTTTATTTCCTATATCTTTTCTAAATTTTCTTTATCTGAAACTAAGTTTCATATTTGAACATATAATTAGTACGATTTGAGTTCTAGTATATTCAACATAGTTATATTTTTAAGAGTGGCATTTAGTATATCGTTTTTGTAACTATAAATGTATTTACTTTAAATAAAATACTATTACGTTGCTATAATTTTTTTTATCCTAGATATGTCCTTTGCCAATCAAATCATTTGTAAAAAGTAATGTCATGATCCATCCTGAAAAATAGATATGAATAGAGTTAGTCAAATGTTCAGGAGATGGCAGCACCAGCAACTTTACTTCACTTTACATATTTAGCTTTGTTCATCTTTTTTAAGTTATTTAGTTACATACAAGTACAGTTACAACCAGGTTAACTCTCTTGTAATCAAGAACGTCTTTCCCCCCCCCCCCACCGAAATTTTCATTTTTGTTACTAAAATGATAATGATATAGGGTCATTCCATGACAAATCAACCAAAAAATTGGGATTTTCAACCTGACCCCCTAAGAATTCAATGAAATTCAGCACATTTGTAGCATCTATAGAGATATTAATAAATGTAAAATTTTTAATCCATATCCCTTTTAGTTTTTGAGATATTTAACTTTAAAATGTGTGAAATTCATGAAATTTTAAGAATTCTTCAGTTACAAAATCAGCTCTAGTTTCTGTTCTAATTACTTTAGATACTTGATTCAAGTGTCTATGGAAAGTACAGAAGTTGCCCTTTCATATAATATGCTACATGGATACATTTTTCAAAAATTAAATTTTAAGTTCATCATATTTAATTTTAAAATTTCAAAAACTACATCTTCATTTTTTTTTTAAATGTATGCTATTCTTGCACTTATTTTTGATAATATCTGAAAATTTCATGCTGGGATCACCATGGGTTTCCGAGTAATAAATTTAAGAATGTTGCTAACATTTCAATTTAATTAAGAAAATAAGTTTTTAACAAAAATTTTGCTTTTATTTTAAAGCAGTGCTTTAAGATTGAACAAGATATTTGATAATGTTTTACAACACTGTTATATGACCTGCTTCAAAAATGGGGGGGGGAGGGGGCTTTGCCCCCTTAATAGAAATATTTTCAGAATTTTGAACTAAAATATATACTTTAAAAATTTTAAGAACAGCCAAAACTTTTATTTGAAAAACATTTTAATTTTTTTCATCTTACACATTTTCTTAAATTTAATTTTGCATTGCAACTATTTACAATATTTTTTTTTCTCTCTCTCTCTCTTTTCAAGATGAAAAATAAAATAAAATCCATTTAATAATTGCTATGTGATCTTTCTAAATTTCATACACATGTTCTGTACTAATTAAAAAAATATTGCTTGTATAATGTTTAATTTATGAGTGCTTTAAAGAAATTACAGTAGCAAATTGCATTTCTTCCTCACACAATTTATACGTTCTTCCAGTAGCAGTTCTAGGGTCAACTTTGGTGAGTATTGAATTTAAGGGCACTTGTAGTATATCAGGAGATGCTGGGTAGTAAAATGATGGTGATGGACCATGTGAGTGGAGAAAATTTACTATAATTTCATCTGTAGCTTGATTAACACCCCGAACACAAGCTAACCACCATTCTCCATCATAATTACAAGTCACATAACCACTTACATCGTTAATTTCAAGTTCTCCTTCTGCTTTAGTCACTTTTGCTATTTTGCCACTTTTAGCATGTGAATAAATTTTGCATAAAAGTGTTATCTCCTTGGGGTATGAATGCATGGAATTTTTGTGTTCCTGGACTGTGCAGGAAGCGGCAAAACATTTTTGCAAAAATTTTGTCTTCTTCTGCATACTGCTGGGATGTTACATAAGTAAATTCAATCCCAGTAATATGATTAGATGCCCAGTCGTAGAGTTGACAAGGTGTCATTATTTGATCACTATACACACGTTGCAAGCTTGCTCGGGCTGCCAATCTTTTGACAGTACCACCTACACCATTGAGACTCTTTTCCCATGGGCAGTAGCAAAACAGTGCCATTCTGCAAGGATACCAAAGTCCTTTTCATGCCAGCATAAATTTAAGAAATTTTTACGGTTTTTATAATGTACTGCTGCACTATCGGAAAAGTAGAACAATTTTTGCAGATGGTCATCAAATTTGTCTTTTAAGAATTTGACAAGCTGTTTCTGGAATAAACAGCAGTGGTATCATGGGAAAGGCAGTCAGAAATAATTATGAAACTTATGTTTTCGATGGTGTTGCCTTTGTTATAATATATAACAAATGGATGGACTGTTGCTTTGGAGTTATTTCAATGGAATCCTTGAGCTTCGTCTTGAAGCACAAATGAATGGTTTCTGAAAAATCAGACACTACAACGTATTTGTTACCTTGGAGATTTTTTTTGTGTCATTGTAAAATGAGGACTGTTGTTTGGCTAAAAATGAATGTGGGATAAACCCAGAAAGTTTAAGCATTAAGGGGGGGGGGGCAAGTAAATGATAACCTTCTATCTTTTAAAGGATCCCTAATAAAAGTGGTGTAAAACATTATTAAAATTCTTCATCCACTCTCAAAGCATTGCTTTAAAATAAAAGCAAAATTTTAGTTAAAAATGTATTTCTTAAATTTATAACGCCAAAACCCATGGTGATTCCAGCATGAAATTTTCAGATATTATCAACAATAAGTGTAAGAATAACATACATTTTTTTTTTTTAAATTGAAGATGTAGTTTTTGAAATTTTAAAATTAAGTATGATGAACTTGAAATTTAATTTTTGAGAAATGTATTCATGTAGAAAACTATATGAAAGAGCAACTTCTGTACTTTCTTATAGACACTTGAATCAAGGATCTACTGTAATTAGAACAGAAACTAGAGCTGATTTTGTAACTGAAGAATTCTTAAAATCTCACGAATTTCACACATTTTAAAGTTAAATATCTCAAAAACTGAAAAAGATAAGGACTAAAAACTTTACATTTATTCATTTCTCTATAGATGCAACAAATATACCAAATTTCATTGAATTCTAAGGGGGGTCAGGTTGTGGACCTTGTTGATTTGACATGGAATGACCCTATAGTCTTCTTGTGCCTTTCAGTTTTGCCTTGTGCCTTCAGGTAAAAATTCAGCCTTTTTTACCATTTGGACCCCCCCCCCCTCCAAATTGTTTTTCTAGATACGTGCCTTCCTGTAATATCTGTAAGGGCTCGAGTCTGGCAATTGGCAGCATAAGGCAACTGGACTTTTGTCACTATTTCCCCAGTTTTCTTCTTCTTTCATCATGGTAACCATATGTAAAAGTAATCAATCACACCACCATCACCACACCCCTCCTTACCTGAAAATATTTTATGAACGCCCATCTATCGGGTTAAAACTATTCATGGTTTAGAAGTAACAGGTGATAAAAAATTACTCGCATAAAGTAAAAATACTGTTTTTTTTAGTAATATGTGCTCTGGTTTATTAACATACTTCAGTGCTGTGTCCTAAGGAATAAGGTGGGGGGGGGGGGACGCTCACTCTTGAAGGAATTGAAACTAAAATGTGATACAGTAAACTCCAGACTATCCGGCCTAGTTGAAAAAATGATAAATGTTGTTAGCAGCGTTGTGCTATTTAAATTTTGCACATGCAATACAGTCGCATATTTTATTCAAGAAATTCTCATTTTAGTATTTTCCTGAGTGCAAAATCCAAGTAGACCCGAGTTTTGCGTATTTTGAAACTATGTACTGTATATATAAAATCTACTTTATTAAAATATTTGCACGCCTGTCTGCTTGTTAGAAATAGCATAAAATTTCGGCTGCTAATTTACCTTAAAATATGTAACATTAGTTTTTAATATAGTGGGGAGGAGGGGACAGAAAGTGAGTAAATATTTATAGAACTCCGGCTTATCCAGGCTACCCTTCCACCACATTAGGCCAGATATTTGGGAGTTTACTGTAATTAGTTTGCCATTATTTCTAAAATCAATAAAATTACATAGCTGGCAACTCTTCCGATTTGAAGGAAGATTTTTCACCACAATTTTTAAACAGTGTTATTTTACATTAAAAATTTGGACTTATTTCAAGCTTAAATTGCTAAGTAAAAATTAGTGGTGGAAAATCTTCCGATAAAATCGGAAGAGTTGGCAGCTATGAAATTATTTAAATTATTTGTTGATTTATAAATATTAATTACTTTTTGGTACAATTAAATAGATGTTGATTGTGAAAACAAAGTCATTTAGACTATTAAAATCCTTAAAATATTTCTCCATCAACAATGAAGATATCATCCTATGTCGAATTGACTGAAACTGATTTTTCCCCCCCTCTCTTCATTATTTGTGCTGGACCCTTGCTTTTCCCCTTTTTCAAAGAAACACTTTGATCAAGATTGTACCTAGATATTGAATACGTATCCCATATCAATAAGGATATGTGTTCATATTTTTAGCATATATAAAGAGATTTAAGTAAATTTTTAAGCTTCTTTTGAACTCCTCATCAAAGCTGAAACACAATGTGAAAATTTAATCAGTTGGAAAGAATTTAGAGTATCTCCCCTGATAATAAAAATTGCGAAGAGGTATAAAATCAAGTAAAAATGTAGGAGGACAGCATCTCTCCTTTGATTATACCACTAATGTGATTTATTTATGATAAAAAAGGATATAAAACTAGAATTGGCTCCTCTGGTAAATAGTAATAAAATTGCTTCCATAAAAAATAAGCTCCATACATCACCAATACTGAATATTAAAAACCCCAAATTAGATTTATAACATGAGACTTAAAAGTAGTATCCCTTTGAAAACAAAAAGAGGCATAATGTGTTCTGTGTCAAGTCAAGCCTACACAAGGGGCATCTGCCTATGGGAGGGGGTGGTGTGTGCCTCAGGCAAAGGACTTTTCCAGGGGTTCTAATGCATATTAACGTTACATCTGGAGAAAACCACCCAAACTCCAGATCATTAGATGGATAGCCATCTTGTAAGCCCGAGCATGAGACCTTTACAAGCAAGGGGTAAAAAAAGCAAACCAGATAGCATAAAGAAAAAGGGAGGGGGCAGTGAGAAAGTCGGGGGGGGGGGAAGATACTAGGTGAAAATAAAGCAAAATATAAACTATTAAAATGGACAAAACATAATAACAATAATAAAAGAAAAGGAATAGAAGAACAAAAATACAAACAACATTCTTTGACTGATTCTGTGTTGTATCTTTGTTCTTCTGTTGCCCTTTCTCTTTTAATAATGTAAATATATATACTTAAATACACAAGGTGTTCCAAAAACACTAACCTGAGCTCTAGGTTTTTATTTCTTAAATATTGATCATAGACATATACAATAGGTTACAAGGTTAGAAAGAAAGCCGTTTATGTTATTGATTAAAATTTTCAGGAAAATTAAACCTAAATAAATACAAAATTTAAATTAAAAAAATCCCAAATTGTAAAATGCAATCCATACATTAATTAGGTGATGGGTAAAATTTCAGCTTTCATCATAAAAAGGTTCAAAGATATGTTTAAGGGGACATAGTACCTTTAAACTTCTAAAAAATCAATTTTTCAAAAGTAATTTTAAAAAATAATTCAGATAGTTAGGAATATGTTAAAACAAACCGCATCAAAATCGAGCAAAAACTACGCCCGCAGCAATTAAAAGTAATAAAGCTAACATGGACTTTTCCTATAAACGCAGTGTAAAGAAACTGGATTTTCTCAGTTTCTGATTTTTGCACATTCCCACAAGATTAAAAAAAAAGTTATGAATGGAAAGTTATGAAATTTTACATAGAGGTTGTTTGTACATATATTTATTCTCTGAACCTCAGATTTGATAATGGGGCAAAAATATTTTATTTTATAACATGATAAATCATAAAAATCTCAATAAATTTAAAATTCTGTCATTCATCATGTTATAAAATAAAATATTTTATTCCCATAATCAAATCTGAGGTTCAGTGAATAAAGATATATATGTACAACCTATACGTAAAATTTCATAACTTTCCATTCATAACTTTTTTTTTAATCATTTGGGAAAGTGCAAAAATCAGAAACTGAGAAAATAAAGTTTCTTTACACTGCGTTTATAGTAAAAGTCCATGTTAGCTTTATTACTTTTAATTGCTGCGGGCGTAGTTTTCGTTCAATTTTGATGCGGTTTGTTTTAACATATTCCTAACTACCTTAATTATTTTTAAAAATTACTTTTGAAAAATTGATTTTTTAGAAGTTTAAAGGTACTATGTCCCCTTAAACAGGGATAGGGAAAATGGCAGCCCGCAACATGATTTGATCCGGCCCGCTGAATTGACCACTGAAAAAGTTAATGTTTATGTTGGATAACTAAATCACTCGGAAAACATGTTCAACAGAAGATTTTAAGAAGGTAAGTGACTTACATTTTCTTCGGCATTTGCTGTAAATAACTAGGAGATTCAAGCCAAACTTGAAGTAATTGAACTACAATGCAACAATTCTCTAAAGCAGCTGTTTAACAATTTATCAAAGCTTGATTTCTGCAAAAGTTTACCGAAGTCTCAATTCCCCTATTTGTTAAAAAATGCCGAGAAAATTATCTCTATGTTTGGGTCTTCATACATCTGCCAACAGGTGTTTTCAACAGTGAATCTCCCTAAAAGAAAATTGAAGAATGTGCTTTACGAATTACTTCTAGTAATTTGGAGCCAAATTTCAACGAGACGATTAAAATACAGTCAAAATTTCATTTCATTTCTCACACGGGCCCAGGACACCCAAACAATAAATCAAAAAATAAATCTATTTGGCCTGCCTAAATATTTTAATTATTTTATATGGCCCTTCCCTAAATCTATTTTCCCATTCCTGTGTTTAAACAAAGTTGAGGTTCTATACCATAAAAAGAATAGCAGATGTACTATGGATTTATGGAATAATTGTTTTCTTACATAGTTTGTGTATGACCCCTAAAGTTCGATCATCAGACCTGATTTTGTTTTTCCTTGAAGAGCCATTGAAAAGCAGTTGAAGTCATCATATATTTACTTTCATATCTGACATATTTTAGATAAAATGCTCAAATTTTGCACATCATTTCATTAATGTGTAGGCCATATTTTATTAATAGGGGCTTTTTGTACAGAGGCCAAATATTTTTTTTTTCATTTTAGATTTAATCTTTTGAAAATTTTAATCGACACCATAAAATCCAGGTGGTAAAAATCCAGGTGTGAATGTAGTGTTGTTCCTATTTGGAACACCACAATTCAATTTCACAGCTAAAAAAGGATAACAAATCAGTAATGCGTTGTTTTGAATGATGACAATAAACCAGGATTTTTCTCTTGCCGCCCTTAGTGTTGATCGTTGTCAAAGCAAAGAGAACCAAAAGGATGGGATTGAAACATTTTATTTAACCAATTAACATATTAGATCAAGTAAAAAAAATATTAAAACTTAATATGCAGCACAATGAACACTTTAACAATTTAAGCAAGACTCAGCAGCAATTGACAATGAACCGTGAAATAAAAGGTGAAAATTTACACACATTTCTATTGCACAACTCACAGAAAATGATGCAATAGCATGAAATTGTAAGCAAAACTTAAAAGATGAAAAAAAATTATTGAAAATTCACAGGAAGATGCCTAACCGGAGAAATAAAGTAATAAAAAAAAAGGTTAGAAAAAAAAATTTAAAAGTAAACAGTATTTAATTAAGGAGAGACAAATTGCATTAATTGGTTTTAGACAGTTACTTAAATTAATTACCCAATTACATGGAGGAATGATCCCTGAATTCCCCTGCACTCAGCAATGGATGAAGGGGGTACAGCGGACTAAACACCAGCCCAACAGGACCCAACTGTCATCCAGAACCAAACACAGAAAGAAATCCAAGTGACCATGAAGGCCTGCAGAAACCCACAAGTCACTAACCATTCCCAAGTGTCCCATTTAAAATTGTCTAAACTACATGGTTAAATTTAAAAAAAAGGGTAAAATAAGAGATATGATACTGGTTACAAGTTACTGGGACACCCAACTAAGTACAAAAGGCAGATAAATTGGCCAAATCTATCTACAGCAATTAAAATTTACTACAAGAGGAAGAGAAGAGATTGCTCGCACCAAATTTGTCAACCATAAATTTCCTACACAGGAGGGTTTGATGAAGACTTATCAAACCTCAAAAAAAAATTCTGTGCTGTTCAGGTAGACACAATTAGGAGGTGGTTACTTAGTGTAACCAAGTATTTCACACATTGCACATGACCCCTTGGCCATATACAGATAACAATCAGTAAAATACAATACATATATGCAACAAAAAAAAATCTTTGGTATAATAGGAATGCAATAAAAATAGGAACAAATCATATGTGGTTACTTGTTTCCACATAACTAAAAGAATGTGCAAGTTTACCTTTTGGCAGGTCAAACATTAAACATAAAATAGTGTATTTCACACTCCCCAAAAATACCCATAAAAGAAATTTGTATATAAAAAGAAAACACAGATGCTAACACTAAAAATGAAAAAATATATATAGTAAAATTATATGGCACAACCTCGAAGAAAATTTCTGTGCAAAAATGTAAAACTACTTCTTGACAAATCCAAAAGCATCCCTGGGTCTGAGACAATATCCATGTTTAGGCATGGATCTAGTGCGCATAGGAGAAAAGGTGGATGTTGGTTAGGCATCAGAATCATCACTATCAGAATGAGGAGAATTTAAAAAGGAAACTGGAGATACTGAGGTATCCCGAAAAAAATCAAACGAGGTATCTAGTTGTGAATCTGTCATATCTACTTCTGTTGTAACTACAGGAGGTGGCATGTAGATAGTATCAGCTTCCCAAGACAAATCTAGCGGTAAAAGGGGACAAGGGTATTCTCTTATTAATCTATCCTCTGAACTTTCTTGAGTAGGGCTAGTGGCAGGCTCTGGAATCACTGGAGGCGGAGAAGACAAAATTTGACTATCTGGTGTTGGAAAAAATTCCTTGTCGATAACCTTAAAAATGCGATTTACATGTACAACTTGAGTATCTGAGGGATTCGAAATGAGAGAAATTTTAAACAAGACAGGAGAGAGTTGTTCTAAAACTCTATAAGGACCCTTATTAAATTTACAAAGCTTCTTAGTTAAATGTGGCTTGCTAGCGGGAACGTGTAAATAAACAGTATCACTGACTTTAATGTTTTTAAAGTAAAAGTTAGAGGTAGGAGGATGCGCCTGAGCATACGAAGCCTTTTCTAGGTTGGTCTTGACGACAGAGAAGGTGCGGTGGTAGGCAGTATGAAAAGCTAAGAGAGCTAAGGGAACCTGTTCACACCAATCTTCTTGAGATTCGAGTACAAGATGACTTAACGAATCAATCAGACATTTGTTCAACCTCTCCACTAAACCATTTCCTTGTGGATTATAAGCCACAGTGTGTTGTTTTTTAATACCCAAGATGTCATACACCTCCGCCATAGCCTTAGAAATAAAATTTGAACCCCTATCCGAATATAGCACTTCCATTATTCCGTGACGTGAAATAAAATCAATTAAAACTTTTACAACTGTTGAACTTTGAATATCAGGGACAGGATAAGCTTCGGGATATCTTGTAAAATAGTCAGAGATTACCAGGAGCCATTTATTGCCATTTCTAGAAGTCATAAAAGGACCCACTGCATCAATTGCACATTTCTGAAATGGGCGATCAACAACAGGAATCTCTTGCACAGGAGCCTTTTGATTTTTGTGGTAACCCCTTCTTTCCAAACATGACTTACAAGATAAAACATACTTTTTTACGTTGTTATAGAGACCTACCCAAAAAAAACTTTGACGTACACGGTGTAAGGTACGAGACAGGCCAGCATGGGCAACAGTTTTGTTGTCATGACACAAATGCAATACTTCTTGGATGAGGGTGTGAGGCACAACTAAACGAACGTTCTCCGAATTACTATTTAAAGGCTGACAAACAATAGCATTTTGCTGAAAGAAAAATTTATTGGATCTTTGAATATAAGGAGACTCATTATTGAGGCAAGCAGCAATCTTTTGACAAAAGGGGTCAGATTTTTGAAGCCGAATGATATCTTGTAGAGGAAACTTAGGAATTTGAAAAGAAAAAGGTTCGGAATTAAGAGTATTAACTTCACGCGAAAGAAAATCTGCCATTAAGTTAAGACGACCAGGCTTGTGAATAATTTTATAATCATATTGTTGCAGGGACATAATCCAACGAGCAATACGTGAAGTGGGATCTTTTAATTTGAACAACTGCGAAAGAGATTGCTGGTCACAATATACAGTGAAATGAGAACCGTAGAGGTACTGTTTAAAATGTGTTATGCCAAAAACAACAGCAAGAGCCTCCTTTTCCACAACTGAATAATTAACCTCGGCAGGAGAAAACTTTTTTGAGGCAAAACAAACAGGATGTTGAAATCCCGAATCATCTTCTTGCACTAAGACCACACCCATCGCGTATTTGCTAGCATCAGTGCAGATCGAAAACGGTTTGGAAAAATTAGGCAAGGCCAAACAAGGAGACTGGGTTAAAGCAAGTTTTAAACGATCAAAGGCATCCTGTTCAAGATCTCCCCATGCAAACTTACAAGTATCCTTCGTCAAATTAGTAAGAGGCAATGCAATATTAGAATAATTAGGAATGAACTTTCTGTAAAAACCCGTTAAACCAAGAAAAGATCGAACTTGCTTTTTAGTACGAGGAACATTTGCTTTTAAAATAGTGTCTAAATTTTTTGGATCAGGCATAACCTTACCTTGTGTTACACGATGGCCTAAATAAGTTATTTCATCTTTTGCTAAAGTACATTTCTTAGGTTTGAGCTTCAGATTGGATTGTTTTAATCGTTCAAAAACTAATTCTAACCTGTGAACATGTTCCTCAAATGACTCTGATGCCACAACTACATCATCTATGTACACTCCTATTTGAAAGTCGGAGAGACCGGACAACACCACTGACATGAGTCTTTGAAAACTGCTACTCGCATTGCACAAACCAAAAGGCATCCGGCAAAAGTGGAAAAGGCCTTCCTCAGTGGCAATACCCGTTAAGTGTGCATCATCAGGGTGCATGAGCATCTGATGGAAACCCGAGGTGAGATCAAGGGAAGAAAAGAACTTAGCACCTGACAGGAAATCAATCATTTCTTGAAGATTAGGCAAAGGAAAGTTATTGGGGATGGTCTTGGCATTTAACTTTCGGAGGTCAGCAACAAGGCGAAAAGAACCATCCGGTTTCTTGACAAGAAGCACTGGGGCAGCATAACTACTCGTAGAGGGTTCAATTATACCAGCATCCAACAGTGTCTGAATTTGTTTACGCATTTCGGGCTTAAGATGATATGGGACACGATAAGGTTTTGATCTTACAGGAACGTCATCGGTTAAATGAATGCGGTGTTTAATTATTGAGCAAGCGCCTAAGTCAGAAGGAGTAAGAGAAAAAACAGATTTATATTTAATAAGCAAAGATTTAAGGGTCTCACGCTGCTGATCGTCAAGGTGGGTTAAGTCAATATCTTTTGCCCATAGGCTAAAATCATCTTCCTTCTCTTCTTGTCCCTCAACAACATTAACAATTTCACCAGGCCTTTCAATATTTACAGGAGTTACGTAGACAAGCTTCATATTTTTATTTAATTGAATTGATTCGGAAGTAAAATTAATGACCTGAACCAAACATTGGAGATCTTGAGAAATTTTAGAAACAGCGTTAGCAATTAAATACGAATCGAAATTTAAATTAGGATTAGGTTCTAACAAAATGTCTTGGCCAATAAACGAAGAGTCAACATTATTTACATTTACATGAAAAAGTTTTTGAGAAAAAGGCGGCACAGTAACTCTTATTGGTAGGCTTCCGAAAAGAGAAGGAGAGGACACTTGACAAGGTTCAGTACTCGTCACTGGGACAGCTAACTGAGTATTTTCAGGCTGCTCATGCCGCCAGCTGACACACACATCCTTGTTACTTAAGAGACAGTCATGACAATTTAAAGTAAAGCCAGCTTTTACTAAAAAGTCTAATCCAATTATAAGATCAAAATTTGGAGATAAAATACCACGAGCAACTAAAAATTTACAATCAAGACTTATCAGAAATAAATAAATTGGAAGCGATTAATTTTTCAGTATTGATATCTACACCGGTTAGAGCTCTAAGTTGAAAATTTGGACAATTTAATTCCTTAGCATCTTTCAAAACATCAGCTACATGGCTGGAAATTACATTTACTGCAGCTCCACTGTCTATGAGAGCACGAAGTGAAATATCTTCAATTTTGACACAAATTATAGGTAAATTAGCTGGCAAAAGGGACATATCAATGAATGGATCTACACGGGGACTCATGGAGTGTTGCGATCCGGTACAAACTCCCCCCTCAATTAGTTTGGGTGCCTACTGGATTCATCACTTGTACTCTGAGCTTGCCCTTGATTTGAAGTAGACGGGCTCCGATTTGCATTAGCAGAAGCTTGTGCTGCCATATCTCGCTCCTTTTTTCTACAGACCCGACTAATATGACCCACTTTTCTGCAATAATAGCAGACAACTGAACGCTGAGATTGTGGAGCATAAGGCCTATGTGGCAAAGAATTCTGTTGGCCCTGTAATGATGCAATTTGCACCTTCATTTCTTCCATTTGTTTAGTCAAAAGCTCCAATGATTTCGTATACTGCTCCGTAGTGGATCGAAAAATCTGCGCTAACTCACTGTCGCTAGTGGTAGGTCGTGCACTAACTACATTGATGTCCGAGGCATAAGATTGAAGTGCCCGCTCAACACGTTTGGCCAATTCGGTGGCCTCCTGAAATGTTTTTGGGTCCGCTATCACTACTTGAGCACGAATGTTTGCGGCTAACCCTGCCTTGAATTGCTAGAGTAGCATGTTGTCACTAAAACGTTTTGGAATTTCTTCCCCAGCTGAAGACTTAAGAGCCTTTTGCGCAATACCCTCTAGCCTGGTAGCAAAGTCCCTTACAGTTTCGTTTAAATTTTGTTTGCAGTTTGTAAGGTTCGCTATTTGTTGAGCTAAGTCACTTGACTCTGCAAAATGGCCCTCAAAACGTGCCCTAAATTCCTGCAGGGACTCAAAAGTAACCTCTTTCAAAGTGGAGGCATAGAATTGAAGAGCTGAGCCCTCAAGTTTCAACTTCGCCACTGCGATGGACTGTGCGTCAGTCCACGACGCCAACGGTGCTATCTGCACCAGGTAATCAAAAAAGGTTGTGACATTGTTACCATTTAAATTAGGTAACATACTAATGAAAGAGGGATTTGGAAAGGCAGTGGCATTGCCACTGTTACCACTCGAATTTGGCATGACTTAAAAAAAATATTCCTAACACTCACTTCAAAATTTTAGAAGATACTGAAAAGTACATTTATGAATGTCAAAATTTTAGTTCGGTTTACTTCGACAACACACACAAGGGTAAAAGGGCAAGGGCCTTCACGGCACCATTTTGTAGTGCTGCAAAAGTGATCAGGTAGCACTCATAGATGTTGGTAAAAAAAAAATTTTAAAAACCCCTGGGTACCCATGGTTGCAAACCAAAATTTAAATTCAGTGGAAAATCATGTTTTGCTTAAAATTCACAACTTACAAAATTTTAGCTTAGATGCTACTCTTGTATGGGAATTAACACAATACAGAATGGTACATTTCAACAAAATACATTCAATCCCTTTTTTATAATTTTACAGGAAGACCGATGGTCAAAAGAAATTTAAACAAATAAAAAGGCTTAAAAAGAAAATAAAATTACATCTTAACAATAAAAATAAAAAAATAAAAAAAGGGGGGGAGGAGATGACGCGAAGTCCACCATTTAGAGACAGCATGAGTTGCAGCAATTCACCTTGATCATGGTAAAAAAAAAGGAAGGATGGAAATCTTCTAGTCAGACCGGAGTCTCGGGGCTAGGCCCACATTGCAGATGCCCGTCTATTGGCGCCACTCACGGACTCGCATTATATCAAGAGATTGAAAAGTACGGAATGATCTCACAGTTATCATGCGCGTTGGCGGCTTGGCGATTTGATGGGAGCACGGAGGGCCTTGTGCTACTCAGCGACACAGTCGGCGGGGGCTGGAACGTGCGTCGGCCTAGCAGGTCATCTCATCCGGGCTCCTTTATCTGTCGTGCTTGGTACGCATTCAGCGGCCAGTAGTCGAACAGGAATTCATGGCTGTCTCTCCACGGTGGGGCAGATCACGTCAACTTGGGTGTCTAGGGGGTCTTCCTTCAGTTATCAGGTCATCCTACACGATTTGTCAAATCAACCCAAGGCTGGGCTGAACTTGAGCTCTCAAGAGCTAAAAAAAACACCACCACCTAGTCAGGACGTTCAAGCTGCAACTGCCCAAAAATCGCGCGCTTGCCTCTCCTCCTCACTCCGGAACCGCTACCCACAGCCAATCAGAGCAGAGAGTGCACCTAAAGTCATTCCGGGATAGTCCGATATGGACCGCAAGAGGGGGGAACAAGAAGCTTCTAGAAGAATTTCGGAGGAAAAGCGCGGGAAAGATAGCGTCCTTTCTGAGATCTGATGCAACAGGCACAGAAAATGATGCAATAGCATGAAATTGTAAGCAAAACTTAAAAGATGAAAAAAAATTATTGAAAATTCACAGGAAGATGCCTAACCGGAGAAATAAAGTAATAAAAAAAAAGGAAAAGCAGGATTACGGGAAGTTACGAAAATTAATTTAAAATAAAAATAAAAAATCCCATCAAAACAACATTAATGAAAAGGGAGATATGAAGTATAGCCACTATATTTCAAAGTGCTGATTACCCACAGAACGGCAATTAAAAGGTGAACATTAATTTTAAACACCCTGAAGGCAAAAAACGGCCGGTGAAGAGAAAATTTAATCACAAAAAAAAGTAAACAAAAGGGAAAACTTTACACTGCCAAAACAAAATAAATAATTAACAGCCCCCCAAAAGTAAGAAATTACACAGTGGTTATTTAAATTTTTTAACTAGAAAGCTCTTAAATTACTAAAACGTTCTGGGTGGAGGTAAATTACATTAATTATTAACCAAAGAAAAGTGATAATATAGTGACAACACCACATGAAGTCTCTTATCCGTAATTCTCAAAGTTAGGAATTCACTCATATAGGATGACATTGGCCTGCCTACTATACGGCCCCATAGTGAAATGACAAATATCTCCAGTCCTCGTACTGGGTTAAGCCTATTGTCAGCAACTGACCCATTCAGTCATCTGAAAGAAAAAAAAATTAGCAAATTGAAAATTGCATTTATGAAAACTATATGAGTAAGATTCTCCCAACAAATTCTATATGTAACAGAAAATTTAATTTCATATGAGCATATTTTATTATCTAGATAACCATATGATATCAGAAAATGAAACAGTTATTGACCTTTGGCAGTGTTTCTGGGACCTATGTATGTTTTCAGCATAAAAGATATACCACTTTAGGGCTCTAAGCACCTTTTAAAATGTCAAAATCTTTAAAAGTATCAATTTTTTCATTTTTTGCTTAAAATGCTATTTGATGCATCTAGGAAAGTTTTGAAATGATCTGATCAACATAAATAAGGTTAAAAAAAAAAAAAAAACTTTTAGATGCTTTAATTGCATTGATAATCTAAATGTCAAGTCTTCAAATTGCATTTTCTTAGTTTTGAATTTTCACAAAATCATAGTATTAAGTGTTAAGCTTCAACCTAAAGTCATTAATGAATTTGAATTTTTTTTTTGTGTGTGTGTGTTTAATATTATTTGCTTAATAGAATTAGTCATGGGTTTTATATCTTCAGAGAGAAGACAACAAGTATTTTGTTGCATTTTCATTTTTAATATTTTTCTTCAAACTTTTCTCATATTATACATTAAAATTTTTCTTCTCAGACAAATTTGTTAATAGAAAAATCCATCTGTAAAGTTGTAAAGCATACTATTGTAAGTAAAAAAGTAAATAAACTTGGTAATAAAAATACAAAAAGGAGAAAGAATTTTAAGATTTTTGAGTTTTAAAACTTTCTATTAATGCTTATTTTTATGTGAAAAGTAATTTTCTTATACATATATCATTAAAGGTTATTATTAAGATGCATATAAATCCTGAAATACGGAAAGTTGGTCAAGAGGTGCACAGTCGTCAACCCCGATAGATAGAAAGACCTTCAACGGGAGAAATGATGTCACAATTGTTAGGCCAACCTTTCCCCCTACTCCGAGGAGGGAACGTATTTAAACGTATTAACTTGCAATTTTTTCTACTTGTAAATTATAAATGAGATCACTTTGTATATGCACTCATTACACATAGTGATTATAGTATTTATTGAAATTAACTTCTTGACCAATTAAAAATTGATTAATGAAAATGTAGTTTATTTAGTTTTTCCCCCTTTGTAGAAGCATTATAACATTTAGAAAAAGACTAAAAAAAAGTTTGAGTTTTGGAAACGTTTTAATTAATATTAATTATCACCTATAAAAAATAAAGAAAATGAAAGAAAACAAGCACATGAACAGTTTGAATTGAAAAATATGTATTAAGTAAAATATAAAGGTTTTTACATTATTTACATTTATAAACATATTCATATTCAATTAACAATGCATGGTGAGATATTGAATGTAACAAACTACTTAATACTAAAAGATCTGCACTATATCTATGGGCTGTTTTACTTAAACCAATTAAATTAATCTCTTCCTATAAAAAAATCTATTAAATCATGGCTCTTTCAGGAACAATTAGCTTTAACTCGCAACAAATATTTTTTACTAAAGATATTAGATTGTTTAATTTATCAAATGAAAAACCATTGTAATTTATAAATTCATGCAATAGAGACAGCTAATCATTTATATTTGTAGATTGCGTTGGGAATTTAAAATTGTTATGCTCAGTTATAGGTACTTTATGATAAAAAACACTTACCATTAAATTTTCGTCTATTATTATTGATAACTATAACTCAGGTACTGGCAATGAAGATATTTTTAAAAACATAACTATATTTTCAGCTTTAACAATCGTAAACACATCAGGAATTTGAATATCCTTTAGTAATAATAATAATTATTCCAGAGTTTGAAAGGAAGTTTTTGATTGCTATTCTTCAAGGGATTTCACAGTTAATTCATGAGTCTTTTGCAGTTGCTCATTTTCTCTCCTTTCAGCTTTGTTTTCTGGAGCTTCTCTGGCCTTGATATGTTTTGATAAATATGCAGGACAGCCATGAAAAATTGTGGGCAAAGCACTATCCTTAAATCTTAGTTGTGTTAAGGTTGCCACTATTTTCTCTCCCGTTGCTGGGATTGTAGCATTCTGAAGTTCTCCTAATATCTTCTTCTTTAAAATGTAATTCACAGACCTGCAATGAAGTTTTCACTAATTAAATAAAAAAGCCTACATTTTTCTAACAGATAATAGTAATCACAATTCTCGATCATTTAATATTTAACTATACTATGAACTATGAGGTTTAAATAATGCTATTACTTATAATAGTAATAATTTTATCATTATTACACATTTTAGAAGTATTAAATATGAACCTTTATTAATATTATTAATTCGTTATTTGTAATTTTGTAAAAAATAAATTTTCAAAACCGGTAATGATGACAGTAATAAATAAGTCATCTTCAAGAATTGCAGTTTTCACTAAAAAAGTGAGATAGATCATTATTAGTTCATACTTCCAACTGCAAATCAAATAACAAAATATGATTTTATTTTACATATTGTTTTCAAAATTTCTGTTATCATTATTATTATTATTGTTTTACAAATTTAAGTCCTGCTTTTTATGTTTTTAAAAGAGGAATTAAAAAGTATTGATAACACATGCACACACACACACACACACACATATATATATATATATATATATATATATATACCTGATTGATTACAATAAAGAAATAGCAATTATTAATAAAGATTGTAAAATTATTTGTAAACTAAAATGAAATTCATGAAATCAGAAAAAATTTAATGCTTATATGAATATAGAAGAGAGAGATTTATAGATACATAAATCCAAATATACTAAACATATTCTTAAAAACAAACAAAAAAGCACTTACTTTAAAATTCTTTGATGGATTAATATTTGCATGTGGAATGGCATTTAGCAATTTCCTTTGTAGTTCTTCATTCTTTGGTAAATTGAAAACGGATACCTTGAGGCCGTCTGCATAATTACCTCTACAAAAAGGTACTGAACACTTGTATGCCATGTTTTAAATACAATTAGCAAGCATAGTTTTGTAAATAATAGACATTCTTCAAGAACTTCGAAGCAAACAAAATCCCATTGATGGCGGAAAAGTATAGTACACTATCGCCAATTCTCTTTCACCTGCCGTTTGAGCGGTTTGACGTACCTGCCCGTGTTCATAATAATAGTACCTGCGGGATCAATTGGCGATAATACTCCGATGATAAGCGAGCGCAGCTAGTAACCCAGTCGAAAAACCTACGGCCTAACTTTGCTTTCGTCACGAGCTTCTATGGTTGCTGTGAGGGGTCTTTCTTATATCGGAGTTGACTGCACAGTCCCTTTAAAGAACAAACATGAGAAACATAGTTTCTGAGTTGTGACAGTTCTTCCAAACAAGCGATATATAATTTGCATGTCATCATGACCAGAAAAATTAATTCAGTGTATATTATTCTCATAATGATTCACTTTATACTATTCTCATATGTTTAACTAAATTTTATGTGCTGCCAATGACAACATTTGGCATTTAAAGTAATACCTTCAAAATTCTTAGTGCCATGCACATTGCACATATAAAAATTATTTCATCATGCAAAATATATAAGTAAAATAATCATTTAGAAAACATGGATGTTTTAAACTATTTTTCTTTTTGTATAGACCAATTCTGATGAGAAAGAGACAACATCCAATCTCCTCTCAGACACATGGAAAGCCTGCATCAGTTCAAAGTCATCAAACTCTGAGACTGTTAGTGTACCTTTGCCCCCTCCTGAAGATACATCATCTACTATTAGTGGCAGTAGCGGGGAAGATGATGACAATGACAGAGGCACATGGACTCGTCAACTTGATTTTTTCCTATCCTGTGTTGGATATGCCGTAGGTCTTGGCAATATATGGAGATTTCCTTATTTATGCTACCGTAGTGGTGGAGGTAAGAACAAGACCTCAGTTCAATGTACCATGAAATCCTGACTAAAACCCCCACCCTATTTGTTTGAAAAGAGGACAAAATGCATTCCCGGCGATGGACACTGCTACGAACTGTTACGTCACCACGAATGGCAGCTGTGACGTCATTGTCCGGAGGTGGAGAAGGGGGGCAATTATAAGGCCTTCTCCCCAATTATAAGTACCCCCCCCTCTCCCGCAGAAGAGGGGCTTATAATCGGGATTTAATGGTACACATTTTTTGCTGTGTTAATTTTAGGGATGTAACGGATATTGATTTTGCCGGATACCAGATATCCGAAGCTCTTTTGGTTGCCGGATATGGATATCCGACACTAAGTGTGCCTTTAGTTATTCAGTGTGTTTTTCATATTTTTTTATATAATGACATCAGAACAATAAATTGTAAACATGTTTAACATCGTTTAAGTATTTTTTAATAATTGACTTATAATTTACAAAAACTAAATACCTTTACATTTATGTGCATAAAAAATGTTACTTAAAATGCAAACAGTTAAAATATTCTTTTTTTATGTATACAGTGCTGGCAGAAGGAAATAAATATTACAATGACACATTTATTAAAATAACTGTAATTGTAGATTATTTTCACAAAGAAATGCATCCTTTTTTTTATTTAAGAATAAGATATCTATTTTGATAATATACCTTTGATAGATGAGTTATTTTTTTCAAAACATGGGTTTAATGCTTTTTTTTCTGTTTTATTCTTTAATATTAATTTACATTAAGTGATTTTTAGTTTTATTTTAAGTTAAATTACTTCTAGAGATTGATAAATAAAAAGTAAATCCCTTAAATATTTATAAAACAGAATTTTTCAGGTTATGCATTAAATTTCTTTAATAAAAATTAAAAAAAACTACAAGTTAATTAAACAGATCTATTTTTGTTTTTTGTTTAGCTTCTAAAATATATAAGCATTCTTTCACAGTACTAAAACTTATGACACCAAATACATTAAAATATATATATATATCTTCCTGTCACTGTAAATAAATTTGAAGACAGAATATATCAATGCAAGGACAACATTCTGGACTGGATCATCGCGTATGATGGGAAGTGGATTTACTTCAACAACACAAGCCAAAAAGGAGGTTGGTCTACACCCGGTAAGACCGTTGGTAGCATTCAAAAGTGAAATTTGACTGACAAAAAGGTCGTGCTTTGTATCTGGTGGGAATATTTAAAAGGGTAGAAATATCTAAAAAAAAGGTAAAACTATCGACAGTAAGGTGTATAGCTAGATGCTAGTCTGTGTTGGCACTTCTATCAAGTGAGTTCAGACGCAAGAAGGTACTGTTATATCAAGATAATGCAAGACCACATGTGTCTGCATTCACTGACTGGAGTCTACGGACTCACTTGGGGAATGGGATCTTTTCCTGCATCCATCATATAGCCCTGATATATCTCCTTTGGACTTCTACCTTTTTTCATACCTGCAGCTACATCTTTCTGGTGCTATCTTAGATACAGCACAGGACCTCCAAAATGAGGTTGATATGTTTTTAATCTTGCCCTCCCCCCCCCCCTGTTTCTGTACTGAAGGCTTTGAAAAACTACCATAATGGCAGAAAACCATAGATTTGGGGGGGGGGGGGTGATTACTACCTGTAGTAAAGGTACTGCTTCCAGGTTCTTTTTCTAACTTTCTTAAGAACTTTTTCATGGAAAAACTTTTATTACAACCTGATATTGATGTAAGTCAACCTTTGGTAGACACTGAAAGATAAGATAGGCAGTATTTTTCTGTGTGCTATTTGGAATATTGTTATTTTCCATTAATTTCTGTGAATCCAAATCATGTCTTTTAGAGAACTTTTAAACTTAATGTAATTAAAAAGGCAATGGATTTTATAGCAATGTAAGGTGTTGACAAGTTGCAATGAGCAAAAACACAGCATCTCTTAGTGAGAATAAATACAATTAACAACCAAATTTCTTAAAACTGTCCCAAATTATAAAACCCTTCTGAGTTTAAGCATAATTTTTTTCAGGTGCCTTTCTTGTGCCATACATGCTGTTCTTGATAATTTGTGGTATGCCTCTATTTTTCCTGGAAATGAGCTTTGGTCAGTTTGCTAGTTTAGGGCCTATAGCAATTTGGAAAATATCTCCTATATTTAAAGGTAAGTCACATGATATTTTGTATTTATACTTACATACATATATCTGTACATATACAGTAAGCTGTGGGGGGGGGGGAAATGCTCACTTTATTTGGCTGTCATTCGTTGTACAGCAAAGTTACCTATACCAGTCATTTACGATTGACATACACTTTAATTTGCTATACAAAAAATTGCATAAGGGACCATCTCCATATTAAAATTAGCACCAGCTTTTTTTTCCCAATAGCAACCCCTAGATTTTACTTCATATTTCAAAAATTTAGCTCAATTCAGCCCAGATACCAATTTTCAATAAATTTGAACTGAAAATGAGTGAGTTATGAGCTTCCAAAATTCCCCTCCCCCTATGTTAAAATATTTCTTCATACTTTAATTCATATCACATGTAATATTGACAGCAAGAAGCTGATTTTTTATTTGCACCATTAGAACTAAATGACCCAAACATAACTTACTATCATAATTTTTAATAAAATATATTAAATTATGGATTGTTAAATTGATATTTTAAAAAATTATGAAAAGCAACCTAGCCAAATTTTGATGGAAATTGATGCAGAAAGTAATATTATATGGCTGTGCAAATTTTTACGTTCAGTAGTTAAATTTATATTAAATAAAATGTTATTTTCATGAATAGGATGTTTATAGTTAAGGGACCATAAATAAATTGATTCTTTGAAAATTGCACAAAATAAACGTAAATTAGATTTCTTTTGCACAAAAATTGTAAATATTAGAGGTATTAAAAATAGCATAATTTGAAGCAAATAAATTGGAGGTTTGTACAGTTTGATAGTGATTCTATAAAGCGTCTATTGTTACAACCGCTACTATTTCCCCCAAAATAAAATATTTTCCATGTATAGAATTAGATGCAGTAGATGTATGTCTTCCAATATTACGTCCTATTTCTGAAAAACTAACATCCTCAACATTCCAGGCATGAATTTGACCTTTTTTAATATCTGAAGCATCAGGTCTTTACTTCCCCATACTTTATCAAACATTCAAAATCACATTTTTCTGTCTAAATTTTTTATCCGACTAAATTAAAATACTGCCAGAAGTCTTATAAAAATATCGCACATTGCAGACAATAATATTAAATAAATAAAGTGAAATAATAAACACAGTGATAATATTGGGTGGCTAAAAAAGTGATTGCAATTTTTACATGAAATTTTCAATCAATAATTTTGAAAATTTAGATGTAATTTTCAAATAAAATTTTCAATCATGAAACCATTCTTCATGTTCTAGTTCGACCATAGCTAAGTAACTTTGATGCTTGTAATCAGAAGAGCAGATAACAGATTCTCACTCCTGGCAACATTTCACGTATGAGAACCTTCAAATACTCAATAACAATTTCAAAATTGTAAACAGTTGTTATGCATTTTTTCTTTAAATCATGTATATGGACCAAGGAAGTTTTGGAGTCACAGTTCCTTCTGACCACAGACTTAAATATTCTAATTTCTACTCCTGACAATCTCAGTACAAAAAACTTTAAAACTAGAAACAGTATCTTCCCTGTAAATGTTTATTTCTTTTAACTATCACAAGCAAAATTAATGAAAGCCAAAAAGTTCAGAACCTACAAATAGTGTTTTCCAATTTGCAGAGTCCCTTAAAATTGTGCATAAAAGAATTCACAGTATCTCTTGAAATTATCATAGAAAATTGGTGAAATTTTAAATTTAGGGTAATTTGAAGGTTTTCTTCACTTTAATAAAGTCAAAATAGTGTTTCCATTCAGAAAAATGAAGTCAATGCATAATTAAATATGAAGACAGCCCCTTATGCAAATTAAATTAATAGTAAATTAAAGTATACATTATTTGCAATTGAATTGTATGTATAACTTTGCTGTATGATGAACGACAGCCAAATAAAGAGCAAGTAGGCATGTGTTTTTTTCCACAGCTGTATCTGTGTAACCTGGCTGACCTTTATTTTTACAACCATTAGTACTAGATGCAGTGGCATGCCAAGGGCTTTTGGTACCCGTGATGGACATCCATTTTGTCACTCCCTTCCAAAGCTAAATTGCACTGTTAAAAAAAAGAATCCGTAGGTTATAATGCTGTTTTTGTGAAATTAGTTTATTAAGAAAATAACTACTAGCTATAAACTTGTAAAACACATTCCTTACATGATTCCTTTTAACTATGCTTACTATTTGACTCAAAAATTCATGCAGTTACTATACAATCTTCTCATACAATCAATTGATGCTATGCTGCAGATAATTATATCATTATAAAACAATTATCTAAAACATATTTAATTTAAACATGAAACCTGTGTTTTAAAAATGAGTCATCTTGTTTGCACAAGAAATCCTGGAGGATACAAATAAATATGGATTATTTTTCACAGTTTTAACTTGTCTCAATTCAAATTCAATGACGTATACTAAAAGTTAGATGCACAGACATATTAGAGGATCAGGGACGGCTTTTTATCTAAAGAGGCCCAGTTGAAAGCATTTTTTTTTTGGTGGGGGATCTTAAAATGATAAAAATTTATGAATCAGTAAATGCATGTTTATAAAGAGAACATACACCAATTAAAATCTTACCTGTAACATTTTAATAGTTGTGATAATCTCACAAGTGAGTCATCCATTGCATTTGTCAGGTTATCCTGAATTTTTTTTCATCAAATGTAAGAATGCATCTTAACCGTTTCCAATGCATGAATTTTTATCATTCTCGAGTTTTTGCAGATGAAAACATAGGGAGTAATAGCTGAATTTCCGATATCAATATGATGAAACATTTCTAGTTTTTCTGCAAAATATGTCACATGGGAAGGAAATGGGTATGATACTTTGTCACCCTTATCATTTTGTGCAAATACAGAGCCTTTTTATCTCGTGGGCAAATTGGGACTTTGGCCAGGGCCCAGGCTCGAAAGTGGCCCCAGATTTCAAATATTGTTCTGAAATATATTTTTATATCAAAATTCTATGAGAAATAAAACAAATTTCATAGATGGGCCCCCCCAAATTCATCAATGCCCAGAGCCTCCATTGGTCATAATCAGGCTCTGTGCAAATATCATTATCTGGTGAATAGATAAAGGAGAATTGATTAATGCTTCTGAACTTTCGTCCTTTACATTAAATGATACAAATATGCAGCAAGAATGTCTAGTCACTGAGCGCAAAAGGATTAAATAGTTTGTAAAACAATTTTTTTATTTACAGAGATCACCATAAAAAAAATTACAAACATATGTACAGCCTTTCAAATTCTGTCATACGGGATGATTTTGTCCTGTGTAAAATGCTGATTTGCAATCTATTTATCGAGTTCTAGTGATCCTCCTGCACTGAAGAAGAAATTTGAACATGTGACAATACTACATTGTGTATGTGATGTATATAAATGAGGTGTAATTTTTTGAGCAAGTATATTTTTAAAAAAATTCCTCTGTAGTGTTTATTTGCACATAAGCAGTGCCAGTTCCAGGCATTTTTCTAAGTGGTGTGAAGTATAAAAATGTGCCCCTCTTCCACACATGTAACTGTAAAAACTTTTAGAAAGGTAAAATGAGGCCTTCAACAATATATGGATATTCAAATATGCACATATATCGTAAGGTATTTTGTTACCCCAAAAGGGATAGCACCCAGTGCTTATTGCACCATTTGCGTTACTCTAGGACTGACTCTGCACATAAGTGATGATAATTAGCATTAAACAAGAGCAGAAGAGGGAGTCTTTAAGCTTGCATTCTATAATGCCTTATTGTAAAATTACTTTTTATAGAAATTAAATCTGCAAATTTACCTAGCTGGATTTTATGTTTAGAATGGCAGCCTTAGGTTAAAAACGCTATATATATCATACTAATTTCAGAGGTATACCCAATTCATTATAGATGAGGCCTGCTAATAGCAGCTCACAATTTTTTTTTTTAATATTCTATAAACTGAAAAGAATGTTTTTAAAATCGAAAAGTTGAAAAAATTATTTACAGTAATTTTCTTAAACAACTGCAACTAAACCATACACTTTCAACTTGAGCCTTAAACAAATAAATTTTCAGTAAGTTTTTAGTGACAAACAAAATATTTGTTGCATTTTAAAGCAAAAATTTTTTCTTTCGTGAAAAATGGCAGTCTTATTTTTTCTCCCCTTTCTACTTTCCTTTGAGGACAAGTTTCAAAATGTCCTGTAATTAATTTTTAGGTATTTGCGAGTGTTGTATTTTATCGATTTTTTTTTTTTTTCCCTTTGTGATAAAGATTTGTGAAAAGAATGTTTTGGTTCTGTACTATCATAGTTATGAATTTTGAAAAATGCTGCCTAATGTGCCACATTTTTAATACCTATATGCCTATATTTAAGAAACTCGCATGGTACATACCAAATTACGTATTATTAATTTCAGTAGTTTTTTTCCTTGAAAGTATTGGCATACAGAAAAAGTGACATTACTTTCCGATCCCCCTAATACTTAGTGGAATTTTGTAAGTTACAAAAAAAAGTGATTTCATAAATAAAATTAGCTTAGTGTTTTCGTGTATTGGTTTCCTTTTAAAGCATTCATCTTTCTACAGGTAAAGTCAAAATTTCATAAACATAGATTGTTTAGGTTTTACGAGACAAGTAAGAAAACTCCACATTCTTGAACTTCAGGGCTGAAAAGCCTAAGCAATTAGGTATTGAAAGAATCACAATTTTCTGATCAGAACATATCTATTATTTAGCACATTAGAAAAATTTGAATCTCCTTTTATGGTGTTAGAAGAGTCTCCATTGATTTTGCTGTACCTGTTGTCCTAAATGTTCACAATGAGGCACAGTAACTGAAGGGTTTGCTGCGAAAAAGAGGTAGCTCCAACTCTGAAGTTTGCTGATAGTTCAAATGATTTTTAAGATTCAACACAAACTAATGAGACAGACAAAGATCGTACCCAGGGGGGTGGTCCTATGGGTCCGGACCCCCCCCCTGGAATTGTCAGATTATATATGTATTTATATGTGGGTGAGAGTATATTTATATATAATATGGAGATATTCAATAAGTCGGACACCCCCCCCCCCCGAAATTATTTTCTGGGTATGGCCCTGCTGACAGCTTCATCTCTTGAGTAACATAAGAAGTAATGATTGGAGCTACATCCTCTTCTTACCAAACGTTAGTTTTCTTTCCTTTTTTTTACAGCTAGATTAGTGCATGTAACTCCAAAACTCCCATATGATGGAGACTTCTTCATTTTTAGAACAAACCTTTCAATTATTAATACATCTATCACAGCCTACCAGCTTGTAAAATTTTGGAATGAAAAAAAAGATTTGTCTTAGTAAAGAAGAAAGATAAGAAAAATTCTGAAATCGTGGGTCTACAAAATTGAAACATCTAATGGTTAAATTTTTGTCATTGTTCAGAAGTCAATTTGTACACAGCAGTAGATGCCGAAATAAGATTTAGTGACTAATCAAATGATCTTTTTAACAACTCTTTGAAACAGCAAATTGGGAATTTTGTGAAAAGGGTTTTAACAAGAATGGTCCCAGACATCAGAGAAAGGCAAGGGCAGACAGAACAGTTACCTAATTTGCCCAATGAAGGGGTGCACCAAAATAAATAAATGCACTATTGCCTATTAGTAGAAACAGGAAACCCTTTACAAGTTTTGGGACTTTCAAAAAATTTTTGTTAACACAAAATTGTACAGTAAAGGTTTCAAAAATGTTGCACATGTATCCAATTATTGTATGTTTGAAATTTTTTTTTTCCTTGGATGTCCCCCGTTTTCATAGGTTCAGTGTTTGCAAGAATGTACACTTAAAGTAAATAAATAAATAGATTCCTATTTTTGCATCCCTGATGTGGTTAATTTATTTTAAAACTGTTAAAAAGTTATACAGTTTTGTACATGAACCATTTAAAATATGCTTTCTTTTCAAATAGTTTTAAAATACTATAGAACTAATAATGTAATTTGAAATGTACTTACTTATTGCTAATTAAAAGTAAAATTCTGAAAGAATCGCTGTATTTCATCTTTGGATCTATGTTCCAATAAGCACCACACTCTAAAAGGAATTGAGAATCAATTTTCTTTACACTTTTTCAAAGATTTGTTCTCAAGCTTTTCCTGTCTATTGTACAATGCACACAGAGCAATCAACAAGAAAAGAAAAAAAAATTGTCTTGTTTCAACATGAAAGTTTTCCAGATGAATAGTATGACATGGGTTTCTTACAACCTTATCAGCACACATGTAAACAGTGCTGTGACTAAAATTTATGCCATCTTGCACAAACCTTAATTAGGGCATTCCTCTCACAATTCACCTTAGAAATAGTATAATACACATCTAAACAATTTGCTGTACATGATTTTGGTACCCTCTTTGACACTGCCCAGGGCACATGTTGCGATTGTACTCTCATCTTGTACATATCCTCCCACAGAAAAATTTCCAGATGCTCTTTGTATGTGTGTCGTAGAAATGGGTATTTGACCTTAAAAGGGATGATGTTTATTTTTCAGCATTTAAAAGTTTGAATCCCTCAAAGTAAAATTTGTGCTCTAATTTTCACGAAAATCTCAAGTAAAAGTATTTGTTATTAGGGGGGGGGGGAGGAATACAAATTTAGATTTAATTTTTTAGTAATTTTCCCTCCTTCAGAATTTTAATATCCTCACTGTGCTTCTAATTTTGAGTTTTTGGAAACACTAGCTGACCCGTACGAAAATTTCGCACAATATCGTATTTAATACTAAAACTGTAAAATATTATAGTGTGAAAATGAATAAATGTGTCTAAGTACATAATATTCCGTTAAATATTTTCACGGGTCAGTTAGATGTTTGATTGGAAATCATTCAAAAAGTAGACATTTATTTTAACAGAAATAAATTTATTTTAACTGTTTTATTTTATAAAACCTCTTTTAAAACAATATTAGCAGTTATGTGATCATCATTGATTTTTTGACGATATGTTTCTTTAATACAAACATGAATATTACTGAATTTGCAAACTCGTGAAAAAGCCACATATAATTGTCCGTGTGAAAATACAGGTTCTGGTAAATACAATCCTGCCCTTTGAAGTGTCTGGCCTTGAGCTTTATTAATGGTCATTGTGAAGGCTACTTTTATTGGGAATTGTTTTCTCATTTGGAAGGGTACCGTTGGATCCGAAGGTGTGAGATTAATCTGGGGAATAAGTACAGTTTTATTGGAGTCAATGAATTTGGCATTAATGGCAAACTCACCTAAGTGAGTTATACTAATTTTGCCCCATTTATTAATCCTTGTTGTGAATTAATATTCCTTATCAGCATAATGATAGTAGGTGGTGCTGTTTTCATCAAAAGTAGAAATTATAAGCTTTAACTGAGTATTTTTTTTTTTTTTTTTTTTTGGTCACGTATTTAATGAGATCTAGCCGCACCAGTTTCAATTCCAGCCGCCCACCCGGGGGCGCCAGAAAAATGTCGCCAAACCTTCGAGAAAATGGCATAGAACAAAATATTCTGCCAGCGACTGATGAATACAACTCACTGAATTATCAAAATGAGACGTCTCGATTGAAAAGACAAAATAAGTTCTTTTAACCTCATTTAAATATTTATTTTACAAACTATTTATAAAAAAAAAACTGCATTTCTAGTTACCTTCAATCATCCATCCAATCTATTCAAAAAACATAACTCCAAGCTGTTCTATTTTTCTTACATTTTTTATCTGTTGTTGCCACTCATTTTTAAAGAAAGTATATTCAATTTATCTGACTCCATGGCAACCTGGAACCATGGAGTCTGTTACATTTTTTTTGGTCACATATTTAATGAGATCTAGCCGCGCCAGAAAAAAAAATCCTTTGAGAAATGATTTTTTTTTTGTTTTTTTAACAAAAAGATTTTTTTCTTTTTAATTTTTGCATACTTTTTGTCAAAAGTAGAAATTATAAGCTTTAACTGAGTATTTTTTATATATTTTTTGGTTAAGTATTTAATGAGATCTATTCGCACTAGAAAAAAACACCTTTGAGAAATATATATGATGCATCTGGTACTAACAGCTGGGAAAATAAAATTTGGTCAGGTTAAATGTGAACATTTTATATATATGTATGTATAACAGAGCTTTAGTGTTCGTGTGTTTGCTTTTGTCACATAGACCCCATTCATTGTAGCTGCATCAAATCCAGCAGACTAAATGGGATAAGAGACTGCTGGAAAAATAAATGTTTTAGTTATTTTACTTTTTGTCCATATTCTGTGTATTTTGTACTTGCAAGCTGAATTTTCATCTGACACAACACTATTTCTATATCATCAGTAAGTCTATTAAAATTGTTTTTCAAATGATCTTTGTTTAAGCATTATATCTCAATTTGATTTTTTTTTTCAAATATGTAACATCCATGGTAATTTGTTTTTCAGCATATTGTTTAAAAAACTTAATAACTTTATGTAATGAATATTTACTCCTTATTATTGAAAAATAATGATATTTAATGTTTTTACCATTTTTAAAGCAAGCACACAATGAGTTTTTCCTTCAACCGATCATTTTTTTATTAAATAAATTAGCTGTCGACTTTCATTTGTAACCTTGAGTAGGGAAGCAACTCTCCTGGCAGATTAAAGGCAGACTGCAATGTTTAAGAGGCATGAACATAGCAATAAAAAAATTGAAAGGACCCAAAAGGTGAAAAAGATAGGATTTCTCACAAATGCTGGATTAGTGACATCCAATTAATAAAAGTCCCAATTTCAGGCAGAGTGTAGGTCCCCATGGTCCACTCTTTAGTTATGTCTCTGATAAACGGGGAAGGCAAATTCAAAGATTAGGTGGTTACAAATGCAGGCCCGAACTGGAAGGGTAGGGGCCCACCCATCTCAACATTCAACAGAGCGAAAGGTGTAAGGGGGGAGAGGTTACTGTATTTTCAGAGCTAGGTATAAAATGATACGTTTTGTGGCCTTCTGGGGCTCAATTGCGACTGCAAAAATTTTAGTTTATGGGAAAACATTTGAAGTGATTGTAATCTCTGAAAACTTGGCACTGTGAAAAAAATTGGAATTTTTGTCATTCTCTGAACATTTGTACATCTGAAACATTCGTGCCAAACAGGTCAAGGTGGAGCCCAATTGATGGGAGGGCCTGCCCATCTGCAGACAGACACACTGGCCAGTCTGGCCCTGTACATGTTGCCAAACAGTTTTAGTTATTGTGGAGCTCCCAAAACTCTTGAGCCTTATGAACATTAAGTGATTACATGATCAAGCATATTGGATAAAGATTATCAAATTGTTTGAAAAATTGCACATATATGCAGAGCATTGCTCATAAAAATCATTTATTTTTATGTATCAGTAATTAGTGAATAAGTTTCAATACTGTGCTAAGAATTGGACTAGATAATTGGATTACTAGATTAGCGGAATCCTAGATAATTTAGGCTAGTATTGCTTTAACACATAAAGCCCCCCCCTTCCCCCGTGCAGTGTCAGATTATAAAACTAGCATATTATTTTGAGTGCTTTAAACTTTATCATTGTGGCACTTTTTTAACTCAACTCTAGCATTGTAATTCGCAAATAGTTTTTAATTACATTCAATTACTCTTTCAGTGGTATAGGAAAGGCAAGGCCCTCAACTCTCCCCCCCACTCATAGGGAAAATGAGAGTAATTACAGATCAGCAGAAAATGGTGTCTTTTAATTTATATAATGAATGCTAACATAAAGACCTCAACAATAACCTCAGAAAAGAGAAGAGAAGTAACAACAGTTCTCAGTGTAAATTTGTCTTTCCATTCCCAGAATTGATATCAACATACTGAGCCATCCCCTAAATTTGAGTAGCTTCGTGCTTGTACTTATTAGCCATTAACTTTATAAGACTCTAGAATATATTTTAAAAAGTAGAAAAAAATTGCGTTTTAAGTTTTGTTATTTGTTATTTCTGTACAAATAAATAAAGAAGTCATCTTCAGAGACCACAGAATATTTATCATACTTAATCTCAGCCAAAGCTCTTGCTAGATAGTATGCAAGTAGAATTGCAAATAAAAGTATTTGCACTTATTAAGCATTATTACCATTCATCTTGCCTTAAACAAACAAGGTATAGCAAGATGATCCTGTATGCATAAAAGTTTTATTGACAAAAGTGAGGCTTGATGTTTAATCCTTTCAGCCCAAATGATATCAATTAGAATCATAACATTTGCACAAGTTTTTTTTTTTTTTAGTTTGAAATGTATTTGCAGTTGTACTTTTCTTGAACTCTTTTCATGTTCTCAATCACAATCAGCAAAATTTGTAATCTTGTGAATATTTACAGATTTTTATAATCCATACAAAACTTTGATCCCCTTCCAACAAACTCTTAAATGCACATATTCTTGGTGTAATAACAAAAATGAGATAGTTTACTGCATAAATTCTTTATATTATCAAACTTTGTAATCATTTAATTTAAAACTTTCTTTTCCAGGCTTAGGATATGGGATGGTCATAATTTGTACTATAGTTTGCATTTATTACAATGTGATTATTGCTTGGACCCTCTATTATATTTATAAGTCATTTTCTGTTCCTTGGGCTCTCTGTGGCAATACTTGGAATACGGTGAACTGTGTTGATAAATCGGACAGTTTTGGAGGATTTGAAAATACCACATCTTTCAATGAGTCTATGTCTAGTAATATGCTCAATGCTACTACACTTTTATTGACAAGTGAAAATAAAACAACCTCAAGTCAAGAATTCTGGTTGTAAGTATTAATTTATGAGCTTTAAACATTCAAAATAGTTCCATTTTATGTACTTTCTATTGTTAAAGAAGTTGCATATTTTAATAAATGTCATTCTATTTTATGTACATTTAATTATTATAATTAAATGTACATAATTTTGATAAAAAGCAATTTTTTTTTATCAAAAATAAATTGATATTTTTTTAATAAAAAAAATTATCAAAAAATAAATTTTATATACATTTAATTATTATAATTAAAGAAATTTTTTATCAAATTTATTTTTAAAATATAATTGTTTGTTCCAAAATGTAATTTTTCTAATGCAAGAGTACAGTGGCTTTCACAAATTAAGGTACAACACACACACAGGTTTTTCAAAGCTCGCCATAAAAAATAATAAATGGCAGTGACATTAAAATGTGTGCTTTCTATGAATAATAACAATAAAACATTGGGAGGGGGGTTACAATAGTAATATTTATTTAAGAAACTTTTATAAACTTGAATTTTCTAATTTTATGGATTCGATTGAAATTTCAAGATTTTTGAAAGTTTTCATCTTGCTGCAATATTTTTCCACAAATATCCGAAACACTTAATCCCTTTATAAATCAGGCTCTTAAATTCAACGAATTCTTTGTACAGTTATAAGTTTCACAACTTGAAATAAAATTAGCATTTTTAGTTAGTTCATTGAGGGCATTAATATAAACAGTTAATGACTCACCTGGTGTGTTCTTGAAAGGAGTTTATGCTTGTTCTGGCAGCATATTAGGTTTTGGCAAGAGATATTCTCAAAGCAATTTTATGAGGTCTGCATATGTCTTTAAAGCAGGAGGATCAGGTGTGGTTAATAAGCTAAAGAGTTGCCTCAATACAGTTGATCAGAATAAGAACCTTTGCATTTTTCATTTCATCATTATCTTCAGTTAGTCCTTTTAATTAAAAAAAATTGTCAATTGCTGGATATAATAATTAAGTTTCGTTATTTTTATCGAACACTTCAAAGTTAACATTAGTAGATAAAAGTGTTTCTGATGAAGCTGTTGATTTTTTAGGTTTGTTTAGCTTTGAAATGAAATTATTTAACGAAGTTTTGTAAGTGCAACCATTTTATTTTTACCTCTAGTCACCATTTATTGAATATTTGATTAATATTTGAGTGAATTTAGATACAGGGACATACATTTAAATCAATAATAATTTATTTATAAACAATGAAATCATCAATACCAGTTATTTTTGGATTTGATGCAAAAGTCAAAGTAAACAAATTTTATTGGACAAACTCATTGCCCGATTCAAGATATACTTAATTAAGAGTTAAAGTAGGAATGCTGGAAAGGAACCATAGAAAAAGTACTAATACAAAGCATGCAATATATTACAATTATATTGATATAACCAGTTGGAATTAATAAAGTTTCTACATTGTAAATAATTTTAGAAATTCAATTTCTGTTAATTTCTCTTGACAACTTCTAGTGTCTTTCTATGTGATATGAAACCTTAGGTTATTTTTTAGGAATCATGTTATACACCAGAGTTCTGGAATTGATAGTATCGGATCCTTACAAAGCTCTTTAGTTCTTACCTTATTTATAGCTTGGGTCTTTATATTCTTATGCTTACAAAAAGGTGTCAAGTCATCTGGAAAGGTAATTTTTCTTTATTTAAAGTTTTAGAATATTTTTCATAGTAAGTCAGCTACATACATTTTTTATTCATTTATTCTAAAAAGTTTTCTTCCCCCTTTTTCTCCTAGGTTGTTTATTTCACTGCCACATTTCCATATGTGATTTTAGTAATTTTATTAATAAGAGGACTTACTTTGCCTGGAGCATGGAAGGGAATTGCATTTTATCTTTCTCCTCGCTGGGAGTTACTAATGACATTCAAGGTTTGTATTTTTAAATGGGATTTTGTTTATATGGTATATGATGTTATAAAGAGGTGTTGTTTATAGTCCCTGATTTCTAATACCATATTGCTGCTAATGATATCAAATTTATTTGACATGCATTTCAGTCTGTCTGAATTTGTTTCCGATTAAGAATGGATTTAGTTGACAAATGCATGCTTGAAAACAGATAACAGAGATTGCAGTTGATAAGCTTTATTCATACTAAATTATAAGTTTCATATGTTACCCTTTAAACTCTTTGAAAAATTTGATTTTATGAACAGTCTGTTCTAGTGCAGAATGTAGCAAATCTACAGACTTGCTACATGTGAAGTGTTATTTGATCTTTCAAAATTTGTAAACTGTCAATAAGGCTTTGGTTTGTCAAGCTTTTCAAATACCCAGGCATATAAAAGTCAAATGTTAGTTTGGGTGAACAAGCTAGTTATTTTGTGTCATATTGAATCCATTACTGATTATTCAGTCTTTGTTGAATCGCTACCGTAATACCTCCTCCACTGTGTCTGAACACACTAACAGAATTGAAGAATCTCGTAAATAAGCAGCAGTCATCAATATCTCTTCATTGGCAATATAGCTGCAGTACAATACTGATACCACTCCTAACCAGCTTATTTCTAAGAATTGGATTAGGTTGGGAGAGACATCTGCATACTTTTGCCTCAATGTTTGAATATGCTGACTGATATAATATGCAATACCAGTCCTCCCCCCAAAGTATGCATTTTGAAAAGTGCTCAAGCAGTTATGAATTGCTGCATTTTGTTCGCAGTATTGGATGACGACACAAAAAAGTACAGTACAGTATTGGACCATGTCTTCCAAAAATTATTTATGAAGTGCAGAATTGATGACCTGTCTCCCTGTTCTAGATCTTGAAAACTGATGCTTGTTAAAAGGAGGAAAACTTTACTTCTGTTTAGGCTTGAAGAATATTGCCACTATGAACTTTTCAAAAGGGAAATGGAAAATTAATTTTTAAAGATTTAGAACATTTCCATTAAATTCCAGATTGTTTATGAAAAGAATAATAATGTATATATATATATTTATTCATGAAATTTAAAAGAATTTAAAATTTGGTTACTAAGGAAAAAGAATTGGATCATTCAAAAAAATAAAAAATATTTTTACATTATATGAAACATTAACTCTAGATTTTAAATTTAATTAGTACTAATTTTGTTATTGCCGTTTTAAATGCTTTATGTCAGTGACATACACACACTTCTTATGAGATGGGTTGTAGATGTAATCTATGTTAAAAGGCATAATCTGTACTATTAAAATGTAGATAATTTTTTCCCTAACCGCCCATCTGTTTGCATGCAATTGCCTTACATATTAATTTATTAGCATACTTCTATCAGATACTGTTTATACAAGCAATTTTTTAAAAATTGTTACCTTATTTATTCATTTTTGTAATAAAGTTTATACATTGCGCTTATATTATTTTACATTAAATAACTTTTACGTAATTTCTGGTAGGTCATAAGTTGTAAGAGGGAAGTGCTACTACAGCTATTAGTTCTTTGAAGAATTTATATTGTTTGGTTTAACTAGTTAACTGAAACTTTGATTATAAAAGACTCATTAAAATTAATAAAGCCCAAAGATATATAAACATGGTTCAACAGTTCAATCATCTTTTGTCAGTATCAAAAATTTTAATCATATCAATACATTTTTACTAGAAAAATGGGACCCTTTAACAAGTTAATCAAAATTTAAGCTGTTTGGATTAGGACCAAGAAACTTCTTCCAAAACGTAACATCAATCTGTATTTCTTAAGTATTTTTTGTATATTCCTTTATTTTTACTTGTTTATTGAAGAGTGACAGAAAAATCAAATGAATACTCTTTTGTTATATTATTATTAGTCCTACAAAAAGGTATGAATCTCACTGAAAAGATAAAAGTTATTGATGTTAAAATTACTTCTTTCTTTTATTAGGTTTGGGCAGATGCTGCTACCCAAATATTTTATTCTGTTGGTGCTGCATGGGGTGCCGTTTTGACCATGGCTAGCTATAACAAATTCAGTAATAATGTATATAGGTGTGTGTGTGTGTTTTATTATTATATACGGATACTGTGTACAGAGTTGTAAGAACTATATTTTTAAAATTTCTATTTAATAAAATCGGTCCATTTCAGGGATTCATTGTTGATTCCTCTCATCAATTGTGCTACAAGTATCTTTGCTGGACTGGTAGTCTTTTCAATTATTGGTTTTATGGCCTATGAAACTGGAAAACCCATCGAAAAAGTAGTTGATGAAGGTATGATTTAATTAAAAAACATGAGTTTTAATTCTGAAGGGAAGATTAGATAACATTTAAAATTCCTGGGACCTTATCCTTGATAAGTTTTGAAGTTGCATTAATTTTCCTGTTTTTAAGAAATACAGCTTCAGAATCCTATAACTAATACAAAAAAGAATAGCACTATATATTGTTTTCTTTTGGAAACTAATGCTTCCACAATGAAAGATTTAATTTTTTATGGGGATGAGCAAGAATGTATCCATAAAAAAATTTTGGAGGGGGTCCAAACATTGGAAAAAGCCGAATTTTTCACAAAACAGCTTCATCATTATCATTTTGTTAACAAAAATAAATTTCGGAGGGCATCCAGGCCCCCTGGACTACGTCTTTGGGTAGGAGAGAAAATATCAGTCAAAACATTATTCAAAATTATTCATTAAGAAATATAAAGGTGTTGAAGTGAGTAAGCTAAATAAGAAAGGTATGGCAAAGTTTCATTTATGTATAGTGAATGCATCTCATATTCACTCATATTCTAGTCAAATACTCTGTGTAGTTACTTTAAGTTTATTTTAATGCATGTAGTTTTGTGCATGCTTAAATAAAATGTATTTTTACTTGAAGAAACTAAAATTTAACAAAGTATTTTTTGTATTTTATAACCTCTTCCCCCACCATTACATTTGTAGAGTGTGAATTATTTATTATTTATTAATTTCTCCCTTTTTTCCTTCCAGGACCTGGTTTAGCATTCATTGTTTATCCGGAGGCAGTTGCTAGGTTGCCTTTTTCGCCCTTATGGGCTTTCCTTTTTTTCTTTATGCTGTTTACGATTGGCTTGGATAGTCAGGTAATTGATCTTTCTTTATTCTTCTATGATTGTTTGCAGGCCTCAGCATTTTGTGCAGAATGTGTCAGGAAATGTCTTAATTGGGCTAAATATGCAACAACTGCATTTATAAGGAAATGTAGAAAATAAAATTAGCTTTTATACAAACTCATGTAAATAACTCAAAGAAGTAGAGAACTTTCTTTAAAGGTGTTGTTTCTCATTATGTTTGTTAAACTAAGCATTTCCATAAATTTTCATTTATAGGACTTTTTAAAAATGTATCATTCTTTCTTTACTTATAAATTAAAATGACAATTAAAGTTAACAGCTTTTCAAATTTTATGCTCATATCAAGCATTCTAGTGTAAAATAGTGTTTTTTAAAAAGACCATTTATAAAAATCTAACATTAACATTTCTGACAAATTCTTATAAAAAAAGAGGTCTTATTTATATTATGTGGCCACACTTAATTATTATATTTATTTTAAACATTGTTGTTTTATGTTTCATATAATCATGTGTGGCTGTTAATTTCTCTTATTCAGGTTATAACATATCAGAACAGATACTGCTAAACTTAACAATTTTTGCAAGTGTTCAAGATAAAACATCATTATTTGACAGCCAAGACTTAGTAATGTCAAACTATGGCCTTTTTTATTATAAATATTTAAAACAATATTTTAAGATTTAGTTTAATTTTTTTAACTAAAAAGCAGTTCTTATATGTTTTAATCATTAAAAAAATGTTCACTACTCTTTTTGTTTGTTACATAGTTAGTTCGCATAAAGGTATGGTTAATTTGATAAATTTCACTTTTTTTCAAATGATTTTATTTTGTCATCAAAGAATGTAGATAGATATCTTTATCTAGGCCTTTGTGGCAAGTTATTGTTTCTTTAAAATTTTTCTGTCTTTATTTCAGTGAACATTTTTCTTACCTTATTTATTTTCACATCAGTTATAACATGCAATGATTTACTGTATTCAAAAACAGAATCTATTGTTATGTTTATAACATGGCTATCATAAAAGCATTGTCTGTTGAAATCAATGATTTGGTTTTTGCTTTTCAGCAGATATTTCCTTTCCTTTGGAGATACAACTGGTTGTGTTTTCCAGTCTTAACAATGCAATATCAAAGTCTCTTTTTTGTTATTCGTTATGCATAATTTTATTTTGAACTTCAAGCTTTTTAGACTGGACAGCACAGCCAGTTTTTGATGACGGGGCCAAAATGGTTCCAGCGAAACCCTCTGCCGATTGTGCTGCAGCAGCTAAGGAGGTACTTTTTAGCTCTGTACATGGTAAATATTAACTTAGGGTATAGAGAGGAAGACAAAGTTTCAGTTAGCAAGAAAATTAACTTTTTAAAAAACTAAACTGCAGTTTAATAGTAATGTTCTTTTAACTCCATGTTAAAATTTTTGAAGAGTGAACCTTTTATTCTAACAAACAAAACTTAACTTTTATCTGTTAAAATTCCCTAAAAGTACCTCTAATGAACTAGAATATACCAAAAGAGAGAGAGGGTTGTCTTGCTAATTTTTTTTCCCCCAGAAAGTTTACATCCACTGTCTATGCACATGAATATTGCTCAACCAATATGACCTGTAAGCAAATTGCTAAATTGTTACTACTAGAAAATAAAGCATTAAAAGTTATCTGTGGCACATTCATATCCATATTCTCATGGTAGTTAGCTCATTTTGCTTGCAAGTTACAGAATTAGGCTTAAATCCTAGAAGATATGCCTGTATTTTGTCTGTCCCATAATAGCAAAGCATTTTGGCTTGCTTAACTGATGACATTAGGATAAACAACTATAAGCAGGTATAATGATTATTTGGGAAGTAATTGTTCAAATAAGTATCAAAATATTTACTTTATAAACTATCAAACTTTTAAGTATATTCTTGCATGATAGTCATATTTTTTATATTAAAAAAAAAAAAAAAAACTAGAGATCTGTGATATTAAGCAAATTGCAGAAATGTTGCAGCTGTAACAATTGTACCAAATGCCACAATTAAACAAAAATGTAACAATTGTACCATCTTTCCATTTGTACTTTAAGTTGTTCCAGCACAGGTATTTTCTACCAGAATTTCCTTACATATTTATATAAAAGAATCCATCAACAACCACAACATTTTATAGTCTACAAATAATGTAATAGAAATAGGTCTTATGTTCACTGAAAATTTGCATTTTAGTACATTCGGAATTACAACCATGCTCCTTGAAACCTGAAATTCCATTCACATTTCCCAAAATATTAATGATTTGTGGCCTCCTCTGAATAAAATATAATGAAATTTTAATCTTTTTTGTTCTGCTTTTCCTGGTTTCATTTCTAAATATTTTAACAATAAAAGTCTAAGGGTGTTGATTTTTTTCAAAACTAAAATAATTTTTTGTGTTGGGTTTCTGTATTAATCGCTAAAATTTCTGTTTTCGTGTTTTGTTTCTCTTATTTTTAAAAATTAACATGAAGTGTAATTACTTTTTATTTTTGGCTTTGCAATTACTCAAAAGTTAATTTTATTGAATAGTATAAATAACATTACAGTAGCTCAATTTTAAAAAGTCCTCCACCCAAGGCACTTTCCCCCGGCAGATACCCCTCATGCAGTTTTGCCTTAACACAATACATGTACAATAGCTCAAATTTTATGTGCTCTTACATACTGATATTTCAGCTCCCTATAAATTTATAATTAAGCTGCCCTAAAATACTGCTTTTGTAAAATAGGTCAACATCGGTGATTTTATTATGCTAAATGATTCAGTCTATTGAATTCATCACAATATCAATGCCTCGTTTCCTGTAACTTTTGTTGAATTAATTAAATAATAAAATAAAATAAAAGAAAGGCAAAAGCCAAGTTTCATATTTTGACTGAGAAATACATTTTTCTGGTGGAACATTCTAAACATTGAAAGCTGCATTGTAATATGCATTGAAACTGTGATGTACGTCCATAAAATTTTTTCATTAACAAAAAACCCCCCATAATATTAATGGCTTTGAAAAAGAAGATAATCAGGAATAACGTTACTTTTAATAAATTTCAACATACTTTGTTGATACAAGTGCAAGGCCATATCTAGTGGGTGTGCAGAACATGCATGCAGGTAGCCAATCATTTTTTTTACTCTTCTATATAAAAACAATTGTTTTTTAAAATGTTTTTTTTAAATCACACCATCCTAAAAGGATGATCATGCCACCAGTGTGCATTATCTACTCACAGAATATACATGTTTACAGGTGTTTTTAATTAAAACCTCTGTGGGGAAAGGGGAAATTCGATCATTTGAAACTTTGTTTATTTTCCCCTTCTATGCTGCTATTTTAGAGTAAAATGCTATATACACATTAAGCTATGAAATTGAAATCTCCTATTTTGGTAAAATACATTTAACTGGGCACATCCTAATCTATAAATATGGGTAATTTCTTTACTATTTCTGTTGCATCTTCATTTTGAACATGTAATTTTATCTTTTTAAACTTGAAAATATTACAACTCAAAGTTAGTTATTTTTTTCCTCCTTCGTGAGGTCTGCTGTGAGGCCTCTGAAATTATAGAAGACCATAGGCTGCAGCCTACTCAGCCTGACAAATAGTCTAGCCCTGTGAACAGGAATACAATAATAGAGCAAATATGCATGCCAGAACATAAGTTACTAAAATTTGAAGCATAAATTCTACAGCTTTTTCATATTATGTGCAGCCTATTCATTGCTCTCAGCAAATAATCGGTTTTAAGTATGTTTCTTTATTTCTACTGATAAAAGTGAGGGTTCACACTCTTAATTTGCAGAATAATAAAAATGATTTTGAAATTAATGTATGCGAATTGTTTAGTTTTTCTCTTGCCAATACAATAGAAGGGGAGCCCGTACATATCTTGCATGCAGTCAGCTGACAGCTTGATTACGGCCCTGGATTGCAAGGCAAGCAGTTTGATAATAAATTTATTACCAAACTCTAATTTTGATAATAAATTTATATTCATTCCAAGGAAAATGTTTACTTGCAATTATGTGTACTATTTAAATAGCTATAGTTAGAAGTACACATAAATTCCCAAGTCGCTTTTAATTTTTTAAGTCACTATGCATAGAGGAATGAACTGTAGATTAACAGCAAAACTGCATTGTTTAAAATTTAAAAGATCTTTATTGACTGTGTATTTTCTTTCTGAAATAATGTAAAAATGAATCAATATTCTGCTTATGCAAATTTTTAATCGCTAACCTCACTTTGGAAAGGGGAAAACTATAATCAAATTTTAGTACCCATTAATGTTAATTTATTTGTGTGTCTTTTCTTCTTCTTTTTAAACTTTTCTCATATTTTCTACTGACTTTTGTTTGCTTTATTTCGATTTCTGAAATGTTTTTATTAATTTTGTAAACCTGTTGTTTGCTCTGCATAATTTTTTATCTGAGTAGAATATTGTCAAATAGAAATTGAATCATTGCTTAAGGTATTTTTTTCATATTACAATTTTCCATACAAATGCATAAAATTACAGTTTATAGAGACAAAATACGACTAATTATTTTTTAAAATTATGTTATTAATATCATGGAACGAGAGTACTTTTTAGTGCATAAGACATAAAGATTGTTTTAAGCCTAATACTAACATACATTGAACATTTTCAAACCTTTCATTTGATGTTTTATTTAACTAAGGCTTTGAACTTTCTAAAATATTGTCTCATTAAAATATTTACCTAATCTCTTTTTTTTTTAATTATGAACTAATCATGTTCAAAAAATTGCCTAATATATACAGGGTGTCCGAAAAAGGTTGTTACGGGCTTTAATTCTTTATCTGTTAGAGATAAGTGGGTAGTGTAAATTGAAAAAATGTTTAAAATAAGGTTGGAAATAAGAATCTATTAAGAAAAATTTCCTCTTGTTAACTCTTGAAAAGTTACTTTTTTAATTTTTATGCGACAACCATGTAAAAAAATCTTCAATTAGAAAGTATTCATTTTCCATCCAACAAGAGCAATAGCAAAAACTGCATAACCATAGTTCTAAAACTAACTGAAGTATGATGCAGAAAATAATTGAACTTATACCATGTTTCCAGAAATTTTTTATCACATAAAAGGCTATTTCCTCAGTAAAATTAGGGGCCATATACAAATTGATAACGGGAATTTTTAGATCAATGTGATATTGCAACTTGGAATGTGTTTTGAATTAAGCATCTTGAATAAGAAATATTTAAAAATTTTTTTGGTAAACAACTAAATCTGAAGTTGATTTAAAACCTTATAAATTAAATACAGATTTCACAAGTTAAACAGAAAGCTAAAGAATATGACAATTTTGTAAGTCTTGCTACCTATGCATTTTTTTTCTTATTTATACTTTATCATGTTACTAATATTTATAAAAGGTTTCACTGCAAATAAATACATTAAGTTTACAATCAATAACATTTATGTAAATGCATATAATTTTAAAATTAAAACATTTTTCTAAAATGAATAAGTACCTATTACAATTATTAAATAACAATTTCATAAACCTTTTAGAGGGTAACCACTCATACAAAAAAGCAAATTTCATTAAAAATGCTAAAAAAGTAAATAAAGAAAAAGCAATTTACATAGCATTCTCGAAATGTTTTCGATCAACTCCAATGCATAACTGAGCTCTTCTAATAATGCTTCTATAAATATTTTGGAGATCTTCTCCAGTAATATTATGGCATGCATCAATTATATTTTGTTTTAGATCAGTTCCATTTAGGGGAAGAGTTATAAACTAGCGTTCGAAGCTGACCCCCAAAAATAAAAATCAAGTGGCATTAGATCAGGGATCTAGTGGGCCATTCTGTGACTCCTTTCAAAACAATCCACTGTTTCTCAAAGTTAACATTGAGCCAGTTTGTTATACTTATAGCCTTGTGTGAAGGTGCTCCATCTTGTTGAAAATACATACATTTTACATGCGATAATGGTGTATTCTCAAAAATATGTTACTATGTCATCTAAAATATGCTGCAGATATTTTGAAGCTGTAAGTGTTCCTTCATAAAACACAGGACCAACCAGTTCTCCATTCCAAATTCTGTACCACACGGAGACAGAAAATTTTCTTTGGGGGTGTATTTCTTGCACAAAATATGGTTTTGTATTATTTCAATAATGATCGTTATGAGTATTTATTGACCGATCTTCCGTAAATAAATATTCATCCGTCCGCATAATATTTGAAACAAAATTCACATTTTTATCTTGTTGAATTAACAACCAATTGCAGAATGCTAGATGTTGAGCAAAATCAGGTGGATGAAGTGCTTGCAGTCCATGTGTAGAAAATGGATGCCAATTATGTTTTTCAAGAATTCTATCAATTGATGTTCTAGGTAGTCCCAAAGTCATGCTTGCTTTTTGAATGCTTGCATGTGGGTTGGCAGAAAAATATGCTATAATATCCATTTCTTTGTTTTTACCATAAAAGCGATTTCTCCCATGGCCAGGTTTTGGATGAAAAGCACCACTAGTTTCTCAGTCGCCTCATCCTCCGGTAAACAAACATGCTAGAAATTTCTGGTGAATTTGGATGGATATCATCGTCCAAATTCTCTAGCAGTTTCTGCATTATTTCTATTGCACTTAGAATAAATCATCGTTAATTCAAACAGCTTGTCATTTGTTTAAAAAACCATCATGCAGTACTAGTTATAAATGTTTTTATTACAAAAATATGAAACTAAATATTGCTGAATAATTTTTAATACACTATTTATTCTGATACGTACAAGGCAAGTTTGGTTGAGTTGTTCTGATAAGAGTTACTACTGGAAACAAATGTGAAAACTCAAAAGAAATAGTCTGCATTTCATTACACAGTTGTTCAAAATTGCATTACCATAAACATTTGAAATGGTTAAATACCACTTACAGGAAATTTAAAAAATTGTCTGAATCATCTGTTAGAACGTTGTTTTGAAATATATAATTTTCAATGGAACCATGAATCTACCCTAAAAATGCAAAAATGGCTCTAATGTAAATGTTTTCATGCATTCTGTCTTTTATAACATGCCACAAATTTGCATTTCTGTTTTTGTGTATGGTCCCTTTGCACAGGCTTCTATTTTCAGTTAAGTATAACTCACTCAGTTTTAAATTCACAGTTATGTGGGTTTTTTTCTATTAGTCTTCGATGAAAAATAAAAACTTTCTAATTGGGAATTGTTTTGTACGGGGGTTTGTGTAAATATTAAAAACTGTAACTTTTTGTAAATGAACAAGAACATTTTCCTTAACATATTCTTATTTCTGACCTTATTTTCAACATTTTTTCACTTTACACTACCCACTTATCTCTAATAGATAATTAAAGCCCATAACCACCTTTTTAGGACACCCTGTATATGGGGGAAATGATTTTTTAATGATTTTATTTGTTCCTTCAAAAAACGAAGCTTTTTTTAAACTTGATAAAATGCTGTTTTGAGTAATGAACATAATTTTAAAATTAGTTTGTTTTAGAAAATTCCAAAATGAATTTTCAAGTTTAAACGTAAAAAATGAACTTTTTTCTGAGGTTATATCACCCAAATTGATTCATTAAATTAATGAAAGTTATAAATACACCACATATGATATACCAAATGTGCTGAAGTGAATTTCAAATTTTTAGGGACACCTAAAAATCATACAAAGTAAGAACAGTTTGAACTTTTATTCATAAAATTAGAATGGGAAATCAAGAATATTCAGATAATGAAGATTGGAATTTAACTAGTTCTTAAAATTTCCAATTCAGCTGCTCCCCCCTAAAAAAATTAATGTCAATACTTCTTGGTTTTTGTTTTAGTATTCACTTTTATTTGTTTGTTTTACAATTTATGGTTTATAAATACTTAAAATTGTCCTTTTTTGTGTGGTTTTGTGTTTTTCATGGTGTCCCAAAAAAATTGAAATGAACCTTAGTTATAAAGAAGCTAAGAAAATTAGGGTTTGTGTTCCTGCACATCCAAAATATTCTTGGAATCTATTTTAAGTTACTCAAAGCAGTAAAAGACACTGGCCAACAAAATCAAACTATTTTCTTTGAAGTTTCATAACACAACATTTTCCCACCCAACTTAAAATTGGTGCATTAAATTTTTCCATCATTCAAATTATTTCTGTAACTGAATAAATTAAATAATGCTAACATAATGTGCTACTACATTGTTATATCAAAACAGTTAAGAATAAACTTCAGTTTACATTTATAAAAAGCATTTCTTTTGAGTAAACTCTACTTTTGAGCAATTTGTAGAAACAAGGTAACACGTGTACTATGCTTCTGGTACAGTTTTTTTTTTCTTTTTTATATGTTGGGCTAAAGCAAGCTTTTATAGAAAATTCTTAATTAAGTCATTAAATTCTGTTAAACTCTATTGTCACAATCTAGTCTAGAGGTATTTACATATTACAGTAAGCAAATTCATGCTCTCAAAGAGCAATTTTTAAATGATCATTTTATTGTTGAGAACAAACAGTACTGTTAAAATTATTAATTTTAAATTTTGTCAATGTGAAAGTTTTTTTGAGACTTTATGATGTATATTAACAAGGACATGTTAGGCTATTTTCCTATTATTTTTACTAAATAACCTTCTCATTGAGCATCTTAGCATTTAAAAAAAAATCTGTATGCCCTTTAGCTTGCTATATCTATTTCAGTGCTGTAATTTTTTAAGAAAAAAATGGGAGGATGCTAAAAACAATCCGCAAATCATTCTTTTGTATTTATTTATTAGTTGATTAATATTTCTTTTTAATATATTTTATGGCTTATTGCAAAAGAAAAGTAATTTTGTTCAGTGGCATTCTAAGAGGAACTTAATTTTTCTATCTGCAATCATCTACAATCCACTGTGAAATTGACTAGGATTTTCTTTTGTATTTGTATCTGGCTCTCCCTATTCACAATTTTTCTCTTTTCAACAATTCGGAAGATACCTTAGACTATGGGTGTCGGGCAAGATGACATGTGTATTCTATTTTGAAGAATATATCCATTTTAGCACTTACAAAGGAAGTGTATGCTAGTCTTATCTTAATTGATCTGAGAGGACCTTTTTGTTTTCTTTCTAATGCAGAATCATAAAATGCAGACTTTGTTATAAAGAATTTTGAGGATTTTTGTTGTTCTTTCTTTGTGATAAAATTGTTTACCAAACCACAAAAATATATGAATGATGGGAAAAGAAAACCAATAGTTTTTATAATCAGCTCTTAAAAGTATGCAAGAACAGCATAAACTATTTGTTTAACTAAATCACTGTTGACCAGTGTAACTTTGTGCAATTTACTGTGAAATCCAATAAACTATAAGAAAAATGTTTCATATGTTCTTTAAATATGTAAACAAAATTTCTGCATATCAAAATTGCCTTAACAAAATAATTATTCAAAGTGTTTAGATTTCCATGTTTTATGAGTATTTTATTGAAATTGCCTCTAAGATAAGTCCATCTGCTACAAGGGGGGAAAAAACAAATTTGTTAATTTTTTTTTTAAAATACTGAATTTTCCGTGACATTTAATGGGGAGAAATCCTGTATGGAGAGAATTATTATAAAAAAGATCTATATGCACTAAAAATAACCTTCAACAGCTAATGAAGAGATTTATTTCCTGATCACAAATTCTTAAAGCTTACTTTTTACTAATTTAACCTATTACACAAGCTTCATTAAAACTAATTCTGACTTTCAATTACTTTTGATTCTGATTTTTAAGTAATACTTAAATTTTAATTTAAAGAACTAGTTCAGAGATAATTAATCTATTGTCTAAGCATGTGGTAATTAGATCAGCTATTGTAGATCATAACTACAATCATATTATTTTTTTAATTTCTATAAAAATAGATACTAGTTTATTCTACTTTGAGAAACTCATTATTCTTCAGGACCCCAAGTTTTTTGTTCCAAATTCTAGTATCTTGATTTAATCATCTTTTAAAGTTATTTCTTCTTTGCATATTTTTTAAACTACTGTTTTATAAAATACTTTTTAGGTTACAGTTGAAAGTGAATCCTTAATGTGCAACTGTGGCATATAAACCAATTTAATTGACTGAAAAAGTTTCTGTCCATTTTTTAATATGCTATTCATTTATTAAATTTCATTTTTTATTTACATTGAATAATTTTGAGATTTCAAAAAATTGCATACATATTCTTGATCCCAAAATTATAAAATTTTGCACTATGTAGTTACAGCATGAAAGACATTTGTTTAAAAATTAGTTAATAACTGAATACTCTGTATATTAAAACTTAAATACTTTAGGTATCTTACAAAGGTAATTCAGGCTATAATTTTGCTTTATATGTTCAAATTGGGTACTTTAATTATCTTAAACCTGAAAAACTTAAAATTTCACACATATATGCAAAAAAGGTAAGGTTAAAAAATTATTTTCAGGTGGACATTTTCCTAGTAGGCTCTTTCAATATAATTGAGAAAACTTTACTACGTATAATATTTATCCATGGTTACATATTTCAAAATTATTTAATGATAAATTAATAATAGTATTGCCTGTCAGTATTTAAAAGCACTAATAGTGTGCTGTGAAGGTTATTCTTTAAATACCTTTATATGTGTTTTTATGATAATAGTATTAGGTTTCTGTGCGCCCTATGGAGTGGACAACAGTGCCCGCTGCAAGTCAACTACACACCATTGTGACAGTGTAACTTTTTGTGCACTATTTATCACTTTTCCCATTTTGTGCTAGTCAAATTTTGGTCTCTTAAAATCTATGCAAGTGGTCAGTTTGTTTATTGACATGAATGCTTTAATATTTTATTGATAAAAAATTTTAAGCATCTTCATGTTTTAAAGGTTTTTTTAATATTTGAAAATTCATTATTTTAAACTGGCTGTTTTATTCAAAATTTTTAATGTGAAGCTTTCTCAATATTGTGATTACAGGATAGATATGATTCAAAAAATATGTATACCTTTTGTGATTCATGAGTCAAGACAATTTACTGTAAAAGTTGCATATTTAAAATAGAAAAATACTAATATTTAACTAAATTTCATAATTTGAAGAATAAATCAATGTAAACTAATATAGCTACGTAGACATTATTATTAGAAATTCATTAAATATAAAAATAAATTCTAAAGTTTTAATGGGTATATTTTCAAATTTTGTGAATGCAGAGTTTAATTTATTTTCTTTTAAAAAGCAGGAGTGCTAATTTCTTGTATTATAAAATTACAACATTAATTACCTAATTCTAAAATTAGTAAGTTTTTGCTGTGTAAACGTGTACAATGTAATAAAATTTATATCAATAGAAACAATTATGAAAGCTATTTTTTAAACTTATTTTAAATTTTAACCCTATAAAAAGTACAGGAGCTGAGCTCCTGTAAGTTCTCATTCAAATCAAGCCCTGTCTGGATGTATCAGATATGAAATGTTTTGAGTTAATAATGTACTTTTGACATTTGCTTTCAAATTACAAGTCAATGGCATGAATTATTACCTTTTAAAAAATTTTTGAATGCAGCTATGTCCATGAAATTTGCCATTGGTGAATATTATTTTAACCAACCTCAATAATTAATGGTTTCCTGGCTACCTCTGCTAGTTAATGCTTCTTGCTGTAAATTAAAAATTTAAAAGAATTCTTTAAAAATAAGTAAATTTCTATTAGTATCACTTTTAAGTAAATTTATTTAGTCATATCTCTGAGTTGTTAAGACTATTCTACAATATATAACTAAAAGAAATGGAATACTTTAGATTTTAATCATGTTTTTCCATTTTCAGAAAAAACAAATAAAAAATGCTTGACAAATACTTCTATAAATTCTTGAAATGTCAAGATCATGTTAGAATTTCCACTTTGCAGTGAGGTTTATTCAATTCCAAATGCATTTTGTGGACAGAACAAATTAAATAAGAAATTAAGATTACATTAAAAAAAAAACTCTTGATCACACACACTTTGTTAAAAAATTTTATTTTACTAAGTGAGCAAATATTTGTAAACAAAATGACCAATTTTATAAAGATCCTTTTTATTCAAAAAAATTTAAAACTTATTTTAAGTTTTCCAAAAAATGGAAGTTTTTTGCTTGTAAATTATACAGTTCAGAATCAAATATTAACTCCTGCAAAAAAAATTTAACAAACCAACTAAGAAATGTTATTATGGAATTTGAAACAAACAAAAATAAAATAAATGTTTACTTTCCATGCTCGTATCATTTTAAATGATTTTCAACTGTACAAAAAGATATCATTTTATGATATACATTTGTTAGCCAATTCTGTCTATATACCAACCCATACAAAATTTTCAGTTAAATTTCATGAAAGTTTTCATTGTTGTAATTGTATTAAGCCCTTATTACACAAAAAAAAAAATTTGGGGCGATTTTGTTGTTGCAACCAGTTGCCGAAACTCCTTCCGGCAAGTTGATGAGTAAGCAGGGTTGCCATAATAAACTCAGCTGTGCTCACAAACACCCGAGGTTTGCTGAATTGGCGATTGCTAGAGCATGTAATTATAGGTAACATATCGCCTCAGAAACCTCTAAATATTTAGGATCTCGACAGTTCCATAAATGTGGAATTTCACATTTGCTTTCAATCACATCTATTTCCATATCGCTATTCATTTGAGGGACATTTTTCCTTCACTCATTACTACAATTGGTATCGCTGAGTCATATGCCATCTTTGAGAAGTGGGATAGGGAGCACTGCGATTAGCTGAGATTCCAGCAACCTTCAATATTTTCACCTCTGAATGAAAAAGTTGGACCTAACCATTTCCTAGGCAACCGAGGGAAATTTCCAGGAAAGAGGTTCCTGTAACTGGTTGCTGCAACAAAAATGCCCAAAATTTTCTTTGGGTAATAAGGCCTTTATGCAGATGGGAGAGTTATACAAATTGAGGGTTTTCTCCCCACTACCCTCCATAAGTATAAGGTGACTGAAAATTTGTAGGATTCATAAGATATTCAAGAGTTAAAGATCATATTCAAGCAATGCTTCTTCCACTTGTGAAACTATCTTTTTTTTAATTAAGTTTTGTAAACAAAGTAGGGGAGCATTGCCCTTCAGTCTCCTTTCCAAATGCTAATCTCAAGCTGTCCTGTACTTGATGTTCTTTACATGTATGGAGTTTGGATGTACCCCATATCTTGACGACTAAATTTGCTTAAAACTTAAGCAAAGCAGCTAAAGCTGCATATCTAGCAGACGGAAAAGCACTTAACTGCTAACAACAGCAATTTATTAAGGAATAACATTTTAGGAGATATAAGCAAAACAATTAGATGATGAGTGAGTGTCGAAAGATTCATGCCGCTTTTTATATCTCCTTGCTGCTGTTACAGGCAGGATTTCTTTTAAGGGCACATAGTTGTTATAAAGTCACAGTTTCATAGTGTTTATGAAATCAATGTTTCATAATGGTTATAAAATCACAGCTGCATGGTGGTTATGAAATCAGTTATGGCGTGGAAGTCTGCCACAGTCACCAAGTACCGGAGGTACCGAACACACTACGTTACTGGTAACGAGGATTAAATCTTATCGCTCTACCTGAATGAGTTGTTTTGTTTGGAGGGAGTGTTAGTGTGTTGCTGGTCGGTTCATCCGGACCAGTGAAAGGTTCACAATCACATACCACTAGTGGTGCTGTGCAGGGGTGTGAGTCTTCCTGCTCAGTGGAGGCTGGTTTCAACCTGTTAATTCCGATCAGGGATTCCCTTTCATTAATCAGGAGGGTGAAATGTTTGTTGGTCCCTTTTACCATCGTATAAGGGACATTGTAGGGTCGAGTCAGCAGTGCCTTTACGTCATCATTGTGCACAAAAACGCTACTGCACATCTCTAGGGAGGGATGAACATAATAAAGAGGTTTCCCACGAGAGGACGTTGCGGTAGGAGGAAATTCATGCATAGTGTTGTGGAGTTCAAGGAGAACTGCAGTGTCTGCGATGGGAGGTTGAAGGAATTCTTTCGGTAGGGATAATATTGTGCCATACAAAATCTCTGCACATGTTGTACCCAGATCCTCTTTCATTGCTGCACAAAAGCCGAGAAGTACAATTGGTAATGTTTCAGTGCAATGTACCTTATTGTGACACTTTAAGTCTGTCTTCATGCTGCGATGGAACGGTTCGACAATTTCATTGCTGGTTGGGTGGTGGGAGTAGTCCGAATGTGGTGCATGCCGAGAATCTTATTCAGGGAGTAGAACAAGAGGGACTCGGAATTGTCTTCCTTGGTCCATTGTCAAAACCAAGGGACCCCGAATCTGGCTATCCAGTGTGTCATAAGAGTGCAAGTGGCAGTTTCAGCCGTCATGTCTTGGATGAGAATTGCCTTGGGCCAGTGAGAGAATCTGTCATTGAATGTGTTGAGGTAAGAATAACCCTCAGATGAAGGCAGGGGGCCCATGATGTCTAGATGAACATGCTCAAACCTTCTTGAGACTAGAGGGAACTGTTGGAGAGGACTGTATATGTGAAGATGAACTTTCGACTTCTGATAGTCAATGCAAGACCGTGCCCAAATTGCGATGTCCTTTTGCATGTTGGGCGGCACAAAACATTGCTGGATGAGCTTATGGGAGGCTCTAATGCCTGGATGAGATAAACCGTGGAGATGTTGGAACACTGCATAACGTAACTTGACAGGTACATACAGTTGCACTTTTTTTGTACCAACATCACAATACAGTTTCAGGTTTGGGCTCATTTCCAGCTGCTGCAATTGGAATGATTCATCGCACCTAGAAAAGATGTCCATCAACTCATCATTGGTCGCCTGCTCCTCAGTAATGGTGGTCAGGTTGATTACCCGTGTCTGTATGTCGTTGATTCGGGACAATGGGTCATCCACAATGTTATCGGACCCAGTGATATGTCTGATGTCGGTGCAGAATTGTGAAATGAAGTCAAGATGTCTGAGCTGCCAAGGAGAACTTGAGTCGGACATTTTCGAAAAAGCAAAAGTTAACAGTTTATGGTCGGTGTATATTGTGAAATTTTTGCCCTGTAAGCTATGGCAAAAATGCTTTACAGCAGCATAAATTGCTGAGAGTTCTCTGTCATAGGTGCTGTACCTTTGCTCAGCAGCTCTAAGTTTACACAAAAAGAATGTGGGACGTTGCAGTTTATTGTCATTTAAGACATTTAAAATTGTGCCGATGGCAATGTTAGAAGCATCAGTCATCAAAAATAGGTGCTGATGAGGACAGTGATAAGCTAGAGTCTCTGAGCTCATGAGGTCCTGTTTACATGCTTCAACTGCCGTAGTTAAGGTATCATCTCAAGGAATTAGACGTTTATTTTTTTTTATCTTTAAGCAGTTCATGCAAGGGGGCTTGGGTTTTAGTTGCACGTGGGATGACATGGCAGTAGAATTTAATCATTGCCAAAAAAGTCTTAAGTCGATAATAGTCTCAGGTTTGGGGAATTCAGTTATCGCTTGAGTTTTTTCCGAGACTGTTTTTACCCCAGAAGGTGTTATCAGAAATGCTACAGAGGACTTTCCCAGAACACACTTTGCTTGGTTTAATTTTAAGCCATGCTGTCTGAGTCTGTATAAAACCTACCGTAGATGATCCTCATGCTCATTCTCATCGGACGATGCAATGAGAATATTGTCCAGGTAGGGAACACAAAAGTTGAGGCCACTTAACACCTGATGTATGTATTTTTGGCAAGTTTGCTCTGCGTTGTGCATTCTGAATGGCATGAAAACAAATTCCAATAACCCAAATGGAGTTAATACTGCCATTTTTTCAATATCAGCAAGATTAACAGGGATTTGGTGGTATGGGTGAGCTAAGTCCAAAGTGCTAAAATACTTCTTCTCATAAAATATTTGTGTAGAGTCATGAAGAGGATAATGGTCTGGAATAGTGATGGCGTTTAAATGCCGATAGTCACCGCAGAGACACCAGCCACCATTTGCCTTTTTCCTCATGTAGACTTGCCCATGTACTTTTTTAAGGATGCACGGTTCCCTGCGCCATCAGAAACTCAAATTATTGACGAGCAGCTTTGAGGAGTTCAGCAGAAAGAGAGGAAGCGGTTTGGAAAATACCAGTGGTCCCTTAGTCTCAATATGATGAGAAACTCTGGTGTTAGGTCGCTCTTTGGGGACATGCAAAGGGTTAGTTAGCTTCAGAAATTCAGCCAAAATTTTATACTAATATCATAATATCACCAACAAATGTAAAAATAGTGGCATCCACAGCCGCTACCACATGGTTGAATTTGGTCATTTCTCATGTGATTTTGGTGAGAGCAAACTGTGCCTCTAACCGGATAAACCACAGCAACGGGTTGGTTTTCCAAAAGAGGGGGTGGTTTAACCCCAACATGTGCTATGTGGCTGCTGTTGGCCTCAAGTTCACTTTCTATTATGTTTAAAATATATATACAGAAAAATAATACAATAAAAGAAAAACGCAGAAAAATAATGCAATAAAAGTAAATAAACAATGTAATGTGAAGCAATATGTGTTTGAAATTGTAAATACGAAATGTGTACTTAGTTTATGGGTGAAAATAGAGCACTCGTGAGAGATATCATCGCGACACGTATGGAAATTTAAAAAAAAAATGGTAATGTCTTGACGATACATAGGTGGGAAAAAAACACTTACCGACTCTGCAGAGTAAGAGAAACATGCACAGACATCACGGTGGTACACTCGCTGTTGTCTACACAACTGCACATTACGCACACACGTGTGGACATAACACTTCAAAAATATAAAAAAAATCGCAGAAATAATTGTAGCTGCCACATCACCGGGGACCGCACAAACGATGTCTCCGACAGCAGTCACCGAACTTACCAGCAAGCAGCACAAGGATGGAGACAGATTTTTTTTATGTTGTAGTCGCATGCTCTAGTTCACTTCAAGTCGCCATTTATGGAGTTTGGATGCACCTCATATTTCGATGACTAAATTTACTTAAAACTTATGCCCAGAGCTTACGCAAAGCAGCTAGAGCTGCATACCTAGCAGACGGAAAAGCACTTAACTACTAACAACAACAATTTATTAAGGAATAACATTTGAGGAAGATACAAGCAAAATAATCTGAGTGAGTGCCGAAAGATACATGCCGCTTTTTTATATTTTCTTGCTATTACTGATATGATTTTGGTCAAGAGTGCATAGTTGTTATAAAGTCACCATTCCATAGTGTTTATGAAATTACAGTTTTGTAATGGTTATAAAATCACACTTGCATGATGGTTATGAAATCAGTTATGGGAAGTCTGTCACACATGTGCAAACCTTTTAAAACAACTTGTAAAATATTTTTTGACAATTTTGCAAGATGTCTAAAATCCAAAATAACCCATTTCCTTTGGCTGTACATGGTCTCCCAAAAAGATTGAAATGTACTTTAATTCTTTATTTGTTTAAATTAAATAATCAGTGCAAACCTCAAAAAGGTTTAGAACAAGATGGGAAATACATTAATTGAAAAGTCTTCCAATTAATTTTCAAAAAGTTACTTTTCATTAGGAAGATGATTTTAAAAACCCTACATATTTATATTTTTAATAATTCAATTCTGGTTTATGATAAGAGAAAATCAGATTTGTCACTTTTCAGCACCATGTGAAAAGCCCTCCAATGATAATAAGTATAAACTATTTGACTGTGGAAATTATGTATAGTAAAAATAAGTAAATGTGTATCAAAAGTTTTTATCACATGAATCTAAAAGTGCAAATACTCTCAGCTGTGAGATGGAAGGTGCCTGGTTCAAACCCAGGTCATGTCCGCCGACCTAACTGTTCGGAGTTTTCCAGTTTTCACGAAACTTTGCATAAATGCAGGTTAGGACCTCATAGGAAGACTCCCACAGAGGAAGTTTTAAGTGTTCCTGTATGTTCATTCAAATTCCCAAACAGTTTGGATATTTTTATGACACTTTACATAAACAATTTTTAATTTGAAAAGCTCATTATTTGCTAAAAGCACCATAATGCTCAACAAGCTATTTATTCTGACTTTGTCAATTCTGAGCATGCTGACCATCCACTGAATGATTCCTAATCTTTTTTTATTTTAGAATAGCATTAGAAAAAGTTTTGTTGAATCGAATAGAAATAATATTGGGGAAACAAATATGAAAATTAAGTTAAATTCCCTGCATTTCATTCTTCATTTTGAAAGTACTTTTCTATACACATTTGAAATGGTTAAATTGAGTTATAGATGACTTTCTTTTTTAAATTTATTTATGAGTTCCATTTTTTGTTAGGAAAAATTATCTAAAATTTCAAAATCAAATATATATTTTCAAATTTTCTAACTATAAAAATGTTAGCTTCTCAATGTGAAAAGTTCTTATAAATCAATGGTTTCATCAATGTATGCATAATTTATGAAAATGTTTTCTATATTTTATCATACAATTCTCATTTTTCTGTAATTTATCAAAAAATTATATTGTAGATGAACACCATTCACTATATTCAGTTTTCAATTAAATATAGCTCGTTCAGTTTTGGAGATTCAAATATAGATTTTTGAATATGTGATTTTAATGCATTAAAAATAATTTTTCTAACTCTTTTTCTAAGGGAGTTGCATAAAAGTTTTAAAAATGTGATTTTTTTTTCTTACTAATGAGAGAATTTTATTTAATGTAGCATTTTCTACCTTATTTCAAATATTTTTACAATTTGAATTGATCACTTATCTTTAACAAGTGAAGAATTAAAAGTATGTTTCAGCCTTCCTTTTTGCAGTTGCACTTAATTTCTTTTTTTATTTTTATATAATATGAAAATCACTCTTAAGCTATATGTCACATACAAGTTACTGTGTGTGATGTTTTAATTTATTAAAGTATGATCACAAAACTTAACTGAAAATTTTATTGAAAAGCTATGCTATGTGTAATTAGTGGATCTAAAAAAATTCTATTTTTCAAATTTGATTTTATATTTTGGTACAAAAAAAGCTCAAGTTCTTATCAGTATTTTCTCATTTTATTCATAGCATACTGAATCATATTTTGTAATCTTAGTCATGAATTACATTTTGGATTGCATTAAAATTTCTCTTGTAAATATTCAAATAACTGACCACTGAGCATAACATTGATTGCACTCCAAAACACAAGAAAATTGAATGATGAGACAAGATCATATTGCACCTTAGCTCTCAAAATAATTTTTACTTCCAGTTCATAATACTTGCCTTTATTTAACTTTAATGGTGCAATACCTAGTCTCAGTTTTTCCTTGCCAAACCTTTTTGCTTGTGATTTGGTACCTAATTGCATGCTTTGTCATAGCTGTGGTCAGCACTAATATTTAGCTGCACTTTGCTCATTTTTTGCTTAATAGTTGTGAAATTAATCATTTTCCAATAACTCTTCGCCTATAGAAGCTTTTAAGTCCATTTAGCAAAGCTACTTAACTTGGTTCATTTTATTCTTAAAGCATTAAAAAAGTTGTAATACTTATCAAACAAAAATATCTATTTGTGCTTACACTGCAGACCACATTCTATGACAGGTTATAATTTTCTTTACTTGCTGTTTTTAACATTATTTTATTATAATTTTTGGTATATTTGGCATAAAATATCAAATATATTTTCTTTGCAGTTTGGAATGTTTGAAACTGCTGTCAGTGCTTTTGTGGATGAATTTCCATCTGTTCTGAAGAAGAGAAAAACTTTGTTTACAGCATTTTTATGCTGTGTGATGTTCCTTCTTGGATTACCCTGTGTGACTGAGGTAACTAATTTTAAAAATAAAATTATTTGAAAATTTTGCTTTTAGCTTCTCTTGTATTTATTATTTGTAATAGTTTACTTTTTCAGATATTTATGTTAACTTGTAAAGAAAATAATTCCCCCTGAATTCATTAACATTGGCATGACTGGGCAGGGTATCAATTTTAGCCCACCCCAGTGAAATCATATTTTCTATTGCAATAATAAAAGATGAAGCCCTTTAGATATATTCAAAAAGCCTGTCTATTTATGCTAATGTTCATTGACTGAAGTATTTTTGCTTGTCTATACAAGAACATCATAATTTATTAGAATAATACTCAATTAACATTTTAATTTAATGCCCACCAGTTGGATACCTGAAATAGTTTTTGGTTTTATCTCACAATCTTAAAGATGTGATTTAAGAATAAGTTTTTCTTACAAAGGTAAATTATTGATACCTACTTATAAGTTGTTTTAATTGCATCTTAAATGCTAAAGTAAAAAAGGTTTCATTTTTGTTTGTGAAAAGAATTAAAAAGCTTTTTAAATTCAATTGTAAATGATAGTACTATTTGCAGTGTTGTAGTGCTAAAATTTTTACCCCCGGAACTCATGACTTTGGGTGGGGTGGGGTAGGTATAACAACCCTTCATAAAACCCAGCCTTTTTTGTCAGTAACCAATATAGAAGGCTATGTATAGTTTTGTAAAAACTTAATCAGCCCAAACAAAATGTACAAAGCAAAGTTTTAGCCTAAACCAATGTAAAATATTTTTAGGAGAGGATAACTTATTAAAACAGTTCATTTAACCTGTCCAAAGTGTATAATAAAGCAGTATGTTACCCTTTAACAATCTCTTGGGGAAAGCTGAAGCTAACTAGCCATTCTACTGGATCTGCCACTGGCTGGTTAGGTGGACAGTCACAAATTTCATTGCCTGTAATGCTACCTCTATGTTCAGCATATGTGTTCCATTTGTTATCAACATTGATTCTAAGAATCTAATGGTTCTATATATTTCCTAATTTGCTTCCATGATAGTGATATTTCTTTTCTTTAAAGAAGAGAGAACCTAAAGGTCAGGGGATTGAATTCCTAATCGACTAGACTCGGCTATCAATTCCCTGGGATGATTTCAACTACTATGGTATCCATGGAATTGAAACAGATAGTGTTAGTGCAAGCAGGTGCGTAGCCAGGAAAATTTTTCGGGGGGAGATATGAAATTATATGTGTATAACAAGCTGGAATTTCTGCACAGCGTTAATCTTGTGTCACTAATCCAAAAATTTCGGGGAGGGGGGGATATATCTCGATATCCACCCCCCACCCCCAGGCTATACCCCTGAGTGCAAGCACACTTTATTAGAAATTTTTTCCTTTTTTCAGGAAGTAAGTTAAGATCTATAATAACCTCATTTCAATTACAGAATGCCATTCTGGCTTTCAAAAGAGTACAGGGACGTTGTTCCAGTGCATTCCGGCCCCACTACACCCCTGACTATTTATTCTGGTTAAAGAGATAGAAGACTCCATCATAGTTCATATTAAATTTTCATTAGTTTAACAAAAGTTCAAACAATCAGTCAAACTCTGTTGCATGTAATTATGTCTAAGTAAAACGTAATATTCAATAGAACTATTTAAAGTGTAAAATTTAAATGTAGTTTTATTTGTTTTTCTCACCATTTTATAATTAATAAGCTAGATCCCACTTCTTTTAATCATGTCCCGAGTTTTAACAGTGAAAGTCCTGAAAATCCATTAATAAAAGTTGGCAAAGCTAGCTAAACTTTTACAAATCTAGCTAACTAAAATCTAGCTGAACTCTAAACAAATCTAAATAATTTTAACCCCATCTTTTTGAAGTGTTAACTTTTCCTGAAAAATATTATCATTGATTATCTGTGGAAACTTCTTGCATATAAATTTAAAAGTAAGTTATGTCAGAGACTTTAAAACATTAAGAATGCTTCTTCACAAGCTCTATAGTAGACTTTAGCAAATGATAAATTGGAACTTTCCCTTAAAAGCTCTAATTACAATCATAGATCAAAATTTTCAGTAGCATGTCAAATTTAAGAGTATATTGTGCTTTTAAGGGGCTTTGTGGTTGGCTTCATAGCTGATAGGTTTGTTGTTTATAAGGGTGTGTGAAAAAGTTTGAGTCATTCTACAACAAACGTGCATTTTCAGTAATGAAACAATCAAATGAAAATTACTGTTCAGATTTTTTAAAATTTAGTATATATAGTTAGTGTTTGTGTATTTTAAAATTTCTTAATTAGAAAAAAAATAATTTAAAGAATATGGACACAAATGTGATGTCACTTCTGTGGATTGTCAGAAAACTGAGACTATACTATTTTAATATTTGTAGCTACTGTATTTTGCCACATGTATGGAGTAAAAATGTGTATTTTCAAGAGAAAATACATTAGCTTAACATTACTCAAAAAACTACTGCTCCGTTTGTTACTATTAGGAATATTCAATTTCCGTTTCTTCATCTTCACTGTTTTCAGAATCGTTATTCTCTTTCTGTTCACTAACGCAGGTACTTAGCTGTACATCCCAAGACACATATTCTGTAACATTTTCAGTACTAGGAACATCTTCCCATCCAGGAATTTGATCATTGTTATCCACGACGTAGTTGTAAATGACTGTTTCTGTATCGCTGTCTTCGTAAATTCGTAGTTTAATGTGCAAATTTTATTTCAGCGATTCTTGTTCATTAAATCAGTGCTAAAAATTCGTTAAATCAGAGCATTTTAGCACCCTTTTTGTCGGGACAGAAAAAATATTCATTAAATCGGAGAATTCGGTAAATCAAAGTACATTAAATCAAGGTTCAACTGTATCTCAAGTATTTTACTTCCAAGATAAGAAATAAGCAAAGGTTTCCATAATTGTTCATTGTAAATGACTTTTTCAGATGTTCATCTGTAAATACTCTATTTAAGAAATGTAATAAATCAAACAATATTTTTAATTATTCATTTTATTTTGAAGAAATTACCTTTTCAATACATTTTTTAGGGTGGAATCTATATCTTGCAGTTGATGGACTGGTACAGTGCGGCTTTTTCGCTGATGATAATATCTTTGTTGGAACTGATAGTTATTTGTTATGTTTATGGTAATTGGAGAGTTTATTTAATTTTTAATTAAGTTTTTAAAAATTTCTTATGTAGTTTTTAATTCTGAAAGTTTATTGGTTTTCATAATCTAATATTAGCTATGCACAATTGATAAACTATAAGTTTTCAGTACTTTTATGCATAATTTTTATCATATGCACTATACTTTTGTATTTACATATGCAGGTAAAGTTGAGTCTTTTAATATACTTCATAAAATATTTCAGAGTGACAAAGTTTAGCATAGTATTCTGAAATTACATTTCCTCCATTCAACTATTAATGACATATTTTATTTTTCCACACATTTTTTACAGTTTTTTTTTTTAAACACATTTACTGCTGGTATATAAAGTATTGAGTACATGCCAAATTTCTTATGTCAGTTTCACATATGAAATATAGTTATTAATGATTCATGATGCAAATAAAAAATTTGGGATATTTCTCTCGAACTATGTTTTTTTTTAAAATTAGTTATTCACAAAACTGATACAGGAAATTTAGCTTACACTCGTGACTATCACAAGTTATCATGTAATGGGCAGTGAACAAATTAATAATTTGAAGACATGGTTTATTCAAATAATTTATAATAAGCTAATCTATGAATTTTTTATAGTAGATATTAAAGGTGATTGCTTTGTGAATGATTTATCATTGTTACTATTTACATATCATTCTCTTTCTGGACAGCAGCTGAATTTTGCAGAAGTTGCCATGGGTATGGAAAGTTATCTTAAAGGACAGCAAGCTTTCAACGTTAAGCTTATTTACATGAAGTCTTTAAAATCATATAACATTCCATATTTTTTTTCGCATGATGCCAACACATATATGCATTCGTCATTCTTTGCAATAAATTTTGCACTGCCACAAATATGCGGCACCTGTTTAAAAAGGGTTAATCTTGAGCTTAAATGTACTGTAAAAATTTAAAGATCTTTTTAAATGAGATTTTTCCACTAATAGCTTAAGCAAGGCTTTGATGCAAGGTGTTTAAATATACTTTTTTTCATTTTCTATGATAATTAATCCTTATAAATGAATAATGCATTTATTTATTCATTATTGAGGCTTTGTTCTCTAAGAAAATTACTAACTTTAGAAGCATTGTAGAAGCGCAGGGCAGGCATGTAGCAGTTCAGTAAATTTAGGGGGAAGGGAAGCTCAGTATTTTACCATAGATTCTGGGAATTGAAAAATACACAATTTTGTGCTGGTTTTAGATTTCTCTTCCCTAAGGTTATGTGGAGGGCTCAATCCTCCAACTCGCTTTTTCTATTAGATTGCTTTGGATGGATTTGTCATTAAACCAAAATATTCTAAGATGTTCCTTTCTCCTCTAAAAATGGTTCTCAGTTCATTTCATTTTGCTAGAGGAGTTCCCCATCTGAGGCTTGTTTTTGTTTTCATTCAGTGTTCTAGTTAGCAGAGCGAGAGGTTAATTCTGCTGAGATGTTAAAATATAAGGAACTTAAATGTTCGGCCTTTTTTTTATTGCACATACAAATATTTAATCAAGACTATGAAATTTGTATTTCATTACTTGTAACCCAGAATATCAATTAAACATGTACTTTGTAGTTAATGTGATTTAACCCATAATGAGCAATGTTTTTCATTGGTATATGTAGATTTCTATAAATGATTAATAAAAGTAATCTTGGATTTTATTTAAATCGATATGAAGTATCATTAGTTAAGTTTGCATACCAAAGCTTCTCAGAAAGATCCTATCTTTTGGCAGCTCTGACGAGACAGTCACCAATAATAGCAGTGTTATTGCATGCAATAATTCCTTAAAAAAATGCATTGTTAATTTGCTTGAGTCATGGCTGGGGAGTAGTGCGCTACAAGTAGCGAAACTACAGTAGTCGTTACTTTTTTTATAGTTTGTAGTGTAGTGCGCTACAAAAAAACTAGCAGTTTGTAACACGTTTTGGAAGCTACTTTTCCCATGCCATCATTTCCGGTGATTGATCATGTGGTGCAATTTCTCTTTCTTCTGACTCTAAGCATAGAACTGGAACTGATGCTTGAAAGAACACCCAATCCCTCCCCCACCCCTCCCAGGGTATCTGTGTGCCCCATGCCCCCTGGGATTATATGGGGCACACACACACACGAGTGAAGGGAGGGAAGGGGGTTTGCTTTGCCTGAAGCCTGACCTTGTACATCTTTTTTTAATTTTTTTCGTTCTCAGTATTATTTGTAGCATCACCAATCTGCCATAAAGAGGACAAAAAAAGAAGGAACAAGAATCCAAAGCTGATCATATTTAGATGGGGCCTTGGGGTATTGGGTTACTTCGGGGAATAGGTGCACCCACGGAGGGGGCTATGGGGGGTAAAGCCCCCCTATAACTGGAGAGTTAGATCTGAAAACCTTGTTAATTTGCATTGTTAATTAACAAGAAAAATGTCATTAATGAATTAAAACAAATTGAAACAAAAAATGCAAAAAAATTCAAGAACTCAAAATTTTTTTTCAATTTTTGAACAAATTGAAAAATGTCATTAATGAATTAAAATATTTTATTATTGAAAATTATCTTCAAATTATTTCTGAAATACTTTTTATGAAAGAAAAAAAAGAGACATTGGTTTTAAGTAAATACTTACAGTCAGTGTATGAAATACAGTTAAACTCTATTGCAAGTCAGTGAAAAAGTCAGGTAATTATTTAAGACTCTAACGAAGTTACATTGATAGTGGCCTTGTGTTCTATGGGTGTGTGATGCAGAATATTTTGACATTATAAACATAAAACATTTTCAAAACTTCCAACATTAAATTAAAAAAAAATTACGTACATATACTTGAGCAAGATTATATAACCAAGAATAATTTTTATTTTAATATTTTATCCATTTGTATTATTAACTTTTATGGACATAAAGTATGGGATCATAGCCGGATTTAGGGGCAGGCAACTGCAGCTGCAGCCCTAGGTCCTCCACAAGAGAGGACGCCCCCACAATAGATATCTTTATTTAAAATTTCCTAACGAATATCGAATTCTGTACATCTAGGCTATGAGTTAACGGCGAACCCACTTCGCCACACTTGTCTTCGAAAAAATTCTTAACTTGTTTGAGAAATAATTTGGGGTCACCACTTCTTTGTTGCCCCAGGGCCTGCACACCTCTAAATCCGGCACTGTCTGGGAAGGTTATTTCTATAAGGCGCTCAAGTTTAGCATGCTAGAAAATTTTCCTGGACTGACAAAAATTTGTAATTTTCTTTCTTTCTTTAAAACATAAAACATAAGGCACTGGTACTCGGGATTTAAAAATGGCATTTCAATTTACTGTACTTTTATCAAATCGTGTTCACCATCCAAAAAATGTCTCCCAGTTGATCTTGTGATGGACAACAATACAGCAATAACTGTTACAGAGGAAATTGTTTTATTTTGATAATTATTATTATTATTTCAATATATATGGATGTTTTTTCAATATATAAAATGTATTTTACATATATATTTAACATATCCTTTGCATTAAACTAAAGAACATTCTTAATGATTTTTATTTTAAAATACAACGAAAAGGAATATCTAAAAAGAAATTTTAGGAGTTTTCAAATTCGCCCACTAAGGGGAGGGGGTAGCAAGTTGGCAAAATGAAGTATAAGATTTTTATTTTGTTTTAAAATGCAATAAACAGGAACGTCTAAAAAATATTAGGATTTTTTGTCGCCCTTATGAGGGAGAGGAGGGAGCCAAAACATGTTTTTCATATATCCTTCATATCTCAAAGAAAAAATAAAGCAGCTATCTTTATTAATGAAGTATTTAGATTAGTTAAAATATTTGTTAATTTAAAAAAAGTTTTGCTATGTCACTTTCTTCAAACATTCAACTATCACTATACATCAAAAAATAGTAAGGCTCTCTTTTTTTTTTTTTTTTTTTTAAGTGATTATATAATAATGATAAAATTACAATTGTTAGCTTTTTAAGGGCCTTGGTAGCCCAGTGGTTAAGGCATTGGACTCGTTACCGGAAGGTTGCGGTTTTGATACTGGCATACCACTAAAGACCACCGTGTACATGCAGTGTACACGCACGTTAAATCCGTGGTTCCGAAAATCCTCTCGGTGGTCGCTAGCAGTTTCCGAGGGGTGCCAATATTCAGAAGTTCCCACCCAGTGGCGTAGCCAGAAATATTTCATGCGGGGGTCACGGCTACTGCCACTCATGTAAATGTATAAATGTGTGTGATAAGGGATTGAAGAATATACATTTTGTATGGCAAAAAATTTCTCATGGGGGGGGGGGAGTTTTGTGACCTGCCTATCCCCCCCCTTGGCTACGCTACTGTCCCCACCTTCTGATGAGGATCCAAATTGTGGCAGGGAAACTCTGGGAATTACGTACGTAGCTCTAAACGACACATTCAGTGACATACGCTGTCCTCCCTTCGCAAATAAATAAATCGTTAGCTTTTAAAATGAAATGTCGTTAATTTAAATACAAGTAAAATGTTGTGCTCTTACAGAGACATGGGAACGAAATTAATTTGGCAAGCCGTTACGTGATCTTCCTTCTTGACACAATGACAGCCTCAATTATTAAATCATTTCTTTATAAAACTATTCCCACTGGAAGGGTGCAATAATGCCACCGAAAAGGAAAGCCCTCTCAACATCACTTGAATGTTAATCAGGGAGGGCATAGCATTGTTTAGTCCAAGGCTGAAAGAGCCAAACGTCTCGTCCTGAGAAAACTTAAATTTAACAATGTGAGGTATTGTTATATTGTTTAACCCAATATTAAACCCATGTTTTATCTGTCCCCCATCATCCGACGAAGGAGACTCCCCTGCAATGGCCAATGTTACTTTGGAGAACCGGGGTGTTTGAATGCACCGTCTGGGTACAACTTTGCTTTGCGCTTGCAATAGCTTTCAAAGAACCCATATTTAACTTGTTCGCTTTCATGTAGAAAAAAAACGCACAAAAAAGTATGTAATCACCTTGTGAAGCATGTAATCACTGTAATATCTTAATTAACAAAATAATTAATTTAACATTTAATACAATAGTTAATTTTATAACATTTATTTTTCTACTTAACTGTAAGATTAACAAATCCCATATATACAACTCAACCCCACCAGTCCAGACTCCAGATTTGTTTATGTACGACATGTGCATGTAACGAGATTCAAGTATGATTGTGTAATATTAATAAATGTATATTCTTTAATTGTATGAGAGTATTATCTCTTTTGAGTGCATTTATTTGCTCTTATTACATTATATTGGCGACGAGCTGTTAAGTCGAACTCGCGTATTTTTATTTATGCAGTAATTGCCGTAATCTCTTACGTAGCGCCATGAGTAAGTTAGGCCTAATCGGCACATTGAACCCATTCGATGTTGAAGAGGATGATTTTAATTTATACATCGAACAATTGGAACATTTTTTTCTTGCAAATGATGTGGAAGAAAGTAAAAAGTTTCGGTGTTCATATCAGCTATTGGTTCAAAAACCTATAAACTTTTATGGAACCTGTTACTTCCAAAAGGGCCAAGCGAGTGTACGTATGCAGAGTTGAAGAAGACTTTGTTACAACATTTCAAACCTGCTCCAGTAATTATTGCAGAGTGCTTCAGATTCCATCGGCGGAATCAAATGGCTGGGGAATCTGTTTCCCAATATTTAGTGGAATTGAGAAAGATTAGCATCCACATGTGACTTTGGGGCATTCCTTGATGAAGCTCTAAGGGATCACTTTGTTTGTGGATTAAACGACGAAAACATCCAGAAAAGACTCTTGGTAAAGAAAGATTTGAAGTTATCAGATGCAGTGGATACAGCTATATCCATTGAAATAGCGGGAAAACGATGCTGCGAATATGAAGAACTTCACACCTGCCATGAACAAAGTTCGCCAGAGTTCTTTAACTAACTCCAGAAAACCGTACCAGCCATCTAAAAACACTTCTGCAAACACGCAGGGTAAAAAATTTTCAAAGTGCTTTCGCTGTGGAGCTGCCCATGATCCTGCTAAATGCAAATATAAATCAGCAAAATGCCATTCCTGTGGTAAAGTTGACACATATCTCCTGTATGTATGAGCAAAAACAAAAGATCATCCACAAAAAAAGTGGAAATGTTGGACTCTGACTCAGAAGCCTCTCTCTATGCAGTGAAATCCATTAATAGTTTCACATAAAAAGTATCTCATCAGCATTACCATTAATGGCAAGCAGTTAAATATGGAACTGGGTACTGCAGCCGACATTTCCATAGCATCAGAACTGTGGGTAAAGAATAATTTACAGAAAACAGAAATTGTGCCATCATCTACCAAGCTGAAGGATTACAATGAAAAGGAAATTTCAGTGATGGGAGAAATCAATGCTGATGTGCAGTGTGACAACCAACGCTTCAAGTTACCCTTAATAATAGTGAAAGGTGATCAACCTGCTCTCTTTAGCAAAAATTAGCTGTCTGTCATTAAGTTAAATTAGAATGAAATCTTCTCAGTATCTGCAAAATGTGTTAACATTGTTGATGCACTCAAGAAAAAGTTCATCGAAGTTTTTCAAGTAAGTTTCAACCAATTAAGCATTTTAAAGCTGTGCTAAAAATGAAAGATAACTGCCAGCCTGTATTTTGCAAAGCTAGGCCTGTTCCATATGCTTTGAAAAACTGTTTGTGATGAAATCAAAGAATTAGTAAATAATAATATTTGGCAATTTGTTGAACATTCAAAATGGGCAACACCTGTTGTTGTTGTTGTGCCAAAGAAAAACAATAGTGTGAAATTGTGTGGTTATTTTAAGGTCACTGTAAACAAAGTACCTTGACCCAAACCAGTATCCTCTTCCTACTCAACGAGATTTGTTTGCAACGTTGAGGGGAGGCAAACATTTCAGTAAGTTGGACCTATCCCAAGCATACCAACAGATTGAGTTGGATGCTAACTCTCAAGAGTTATTAACTCTTAATACACTCATGGGATTGGTTTGCTCAAGCAGATTAATTTATGGTATATTTGCAGCAGCAGCTATTTTCCAATCAGTCATGGAGCAAATTCTGCAAGGTATACCAAGAGTAATTTGTTTCCAAGATGATATTTTGATTTCCTATGCTACTGAAGAGGAACATTTTGCAACATTAGAGACTGTGATGACCAGATTACATAAATATAATGCAAAACTGAATTCAGAAAAGATTCAATTTTTTTAAAGCAGTGTTGAATTCCTAGGTCATATCATAGATGAACAGGTATTCATCCCACCGAAGAGAAACTGAATGCCATTAGAAAAATCAAAACCCCAGTAAATATTTCTCAACTTAAATCCTTTTTGGGTTTATTGAACTATTATTCCAAATTCATAAAAAATTCATCAACATTGTTATCACCTTTGTACAACCTTCTAAACAAAATTGTTCCCTGGACATGGTCTGAAGAGTGCAACAGTGTATTCGAACAGTGCAAACAACTTCTGACATCTGATGCTGTGTTGACTCACTATGATGAAAATCTTCCCTTACAAGTTTCTTGTGATGCCTCGCCAGTTGGTTTAGGTGCTGTATTATCACACATTGTTGATGGTGAAGAAAAACCAGTAGCTTATGCCTCTCGAACATTGTCAAAGGCTGAAGTAAACTACTCACAGCCTGAAAAAGAAGCCCTGGCAATAATTTTCGCTTGCAAAAAATTTCACCAGTATCTTTTTGGAAGGCATTTCGTGCTTTACACAGATCATCAGCTGTTAGTCACCATTTTTTCTCCCACTAAGGCAGTACCAACCATGGCTGCTGCTCATTTACAGAGATGGGCATTGCTCTTGTCTTCACACAATTACACCATCAAGTATAAAATGTTGAATTGTATATTTGTGATTATATTTCCTCCAATGTATATGTTTTCTCCCATCATTATTGTTTTGTGGCAACACCAAATTTAGTATGTGCCAGTGGCAACAGGTTTTGGTTGTTGTCAGTAGTCAGTATGTAATCTTGCTCGTAGCATGGAGTGTGTATTATGATTTTCTTTAATATATTTAACCCAGAATGAGGCTTGCCTAATAAATGTTTCAGCTGATATTAATTTAGATTCCTTTAGGTTATGGCCACCAGTACGCTTAACTGCGTCATGAATTATAAGCACAGTGGAAACGAACTTAGCGGCGATCGTTAAGCCTAACTGCGTAACAGCTCGTGAGAACTTTTGCGATAGATCAGAACTTTTTTAAGCTAAAAATGGAACACGGAGGAAAAATTCCTGTTAAGCCTTTAGTAGGTAAAAGTGACTGGCCTATCTGGAAGTACAGAATAAAGTTCGTGCTAAATTATTATGCAGATGCCTTGGACATCGTAGAAGGAAGATTAGGTAAGCCTAAGGAGCCAAATGCAACTGATGCTGAAGCAATCAAAAGCAAATATAAGGATGATCTAAGCAACTTTAAAAAGGCAAACAACAGCGCTATGATGATGCTGACGAATTCCATGACGGAAGATACTCTGCAAAAAGTCATGCGATTCAATTCCGCAAGAGAGGTGTGGCTGGAGCTGCAGAAGATCTTCGAGGATTCGTCGGACAACCAACTGTATAGTACGTGCTTACAATTTTTCAAATTCAGCTGGTCAGAAGGTGATATGGCAGATCATTTATCAAAACTGAAAAATTTATGGAACGACCTGAACAGCGGACTGGAGAGTAAGAATGAAAATAAACTTCCAGAAATGTTGTTAATTTGCAAAATATTAGATACTCTTCCTGTAAATTATCGATCATTCAAGTCAAGTTGGCTACTTCTAAGCGATGATAAAAGAACATTAGATGAATTAACGACTCAATTATGTACCCATGAAAGAGAATTAAGGAAAGATTCAAGTGGTGCTGAAATTAAAGATCAAGAAGCATTAGCAGTTAGTTCAGATCGCAAGCATAAATCATTTCCCAGCAAGAAAAATTCAAACAAATGTAATTACTGCCATGAAATGGGACACTGGGTTAAAAAGTGCAAAAAGTGGATAGCAGATGGAAGGCCCCCAAAAGCAAGCTACCAGAGTACCAGTAGAGGTAATAATACTGCTGTAAATATGACACTATTAGCTGTCGATGATGAAATTTTCTCTGCCGAAACAAGTTCTGAAGACTGGTTTATTGACAATGGAGCTTCAAAACATGTGACCAATAACAGTTCATACTTTATAGAGTTTCAGAAATTTGAAAATCCCCACAGCATCACAGTAGCAAATGGCAAAACATTACCAGCAGTTGGAAAAGGAACCATTAGGGTAATGACAACTGTGAAGGGAAAGAACCAAATCAAACGCTTAGAAAACGTTTGGTATGTTCCAGAAATCAGCAAAAACTTGTTTTCTGTCCTTGCTACCCAAGATAGAAATCAGAACAGCTTATTTGAATCAACCTCTAAAGATTGCTTTTTGAAGATTGATGGTGAAGTAGTCCTGCATGGCAGATGAAGTGTTGGAGGTGGTCTCTTTAAGGCAGTTATGAAGAGCTTAGTTCTAGAAACCCAAGTTGATGTGAACATGACTGTGAGTGATGATTCGATTCTTCAACTTTACCATGAGAGATGGGGACATCAAGATAAGCAGCATATCAAGTCCATTATTGAAAAGGAATTGAAGGTCAAGGCAGATACAAAATTATGTGAAGCTTGTGTGTATGGAAAAGCTCACTGTTTAAAATTTGGAACGAGAAAGCAACCTACCAAAGCTGGAGAATTAATCTCAACAGACATATGTGGGCCATTCGAAGAATCATTTCGAAGATTCCGATACTTCGCAGTCTTCAAAGACCACTATACAAAATTTAGGTATGGTTTCTTCCTGAAACTCAAGTCGGAAATAAAGGATGTGATGGAAGAGTTCCTAGCCCATGCTCAAAACCTTGGGCATAGGATTAAAGAGATACTTAGCGACAATGGCGGTGAATTCGATAACCAAGAAATCCGAAGAATTCTGAAGAAACATGGAATAAGTCAGAGGTTATCAGCTCCTTATACGCCACAGCAAAATGGCAGTGCTGAGAGAGAAAACCGAACTATTGTCGAAATGGCCAGAATGTTGAAGTATCCAAATGAAGAAATAGAATTTCCAGCATCCCTGTGGGCAGAGTTCATCAATACTTCAATCTATATATTAAACAGAACGGGTAAAACCTCAGAACCTAACTCAAGTCCCTATGAACTATGGATGAAAAAGAAACCTAGAATCAAACACATGCGAATTGTAGGATCCCCCTGTTATGCACATATTCCAGTTCAGAAGAGGAAGAAGATGGATAGAAAGGCTGTTAAAGGTTACCTCGTCGGGTACGATGGGGACGAAAGATACCGCATCTACGTCAAAGAAACCAGAAGTGTTATTTGTTCAAGAGATGTTGTATTCAAAGAAAAACCGGCATTGACAGACAACGTACTAACATTGCCTCCCCAGCAAGTCTGTGAAAGAAATTCAGAAGAACACGATGCAAAGGAAGCAAATGTACAGGGAGATCTACAAAAAAAGGAAATCGAAGAGACAGAACCAAAAGAAACCAGGCCCAAAAGAGAAATAAAACCACCAAAATGGACAAAGGATTACATTATGGAAGACTCATCAGAAATAAATAGAATAGTAGATGAGGAAGCATACATTTGACAACTAAGGAAGTTGTCCAAGGAAGCACCACAAAATGATCCTGAAACATTGAAAGAAGCCTTAACATGTCCAGATGCAGAAAAATGGAAGACAGCCATGAGAGAAGAGCTAGAAAACTTACAACGTAACAATACTTGGGAAATAGTACCGAAGCCAAAAGATAGAAATGTTGTAAAGTGCAAATGGGTCTTTAAGAGAAAATTTGATGAGGATGGACAGATACAAAGGTATAAAGCAAGACTTGTTGCCCGTGGTTATACCCAAGTGGAGGGAATAGATTACAAGGAAACCTTTTGTCCAGTAATAAAAACAAAGTCTATAAGAACCTTGCTGGCATTCTCAGTTGAACAAGATTGGCAAGTGCACCAGCTGGACATTACAGCAGCATATCTGAATGGAAAATTGTCTGAAACAATTTTCATGGAACAACCCCAGTTAGACCTGAATGAAAAACCAGGCGAAAAAGTTTGTCTACTCAAGAAGAGTCTTTATGGTCTTCATCAATCTGGCAGAGAATGGAACATGTGCCTTGATGGTTTTCTAAAGTCTATAAACTTGACCAGATCAAGAGCAGATCCATGTGTTTACTTTAACCACCAAACAGATTTGATTGTGGGTGTCTATGTAGATGACTTACTTGTCATGTCCAGTAAGTATCCAACAATTCAGAGATTCAAGGCTGAGATAGGTGCTGTTTTCGAAGTAAAGGATTTAGGAGAAATTCATCATTTGTTATCAATTAAGATTACTAGAAATAAAAATGAGTATGACTCTTGACCAGAATGCTTACATTAATGAGCTGCTTGAATCAACTGGCATGTCAAATGCTAAAGGCGCTTCGACGCCATTAGACCCTGGTGTAAAGTATATGCAAGCACCTGAAGACAGTATGTTAAATGCTGAAGGGGCTTTAAAATACAGACAAGCAATTGGAGGACTCTTGTACTTGGCAGGGGGAACAAGACCTGACTTAGCTTTTGCCACCACCTACATGAGTCAGTTTAATTGTTGTCCAAGTAAAGAACATTGGACTGGTGTACAGCATATACTTCGCTATTTAAAGCAGACCAAAAACTTGAAGCTAACCTTCCAAAAGACTGGAAAAGATTTAGAAGTATTCAGCTATTCAGACTGGGCTGGAGACAAAATCGACAGACGTTTATTCAGCGGATATGTGGTATTGCTTGCTGGTGGAAACTGTTTCATGGAGTTCCAAGAAACAGAGGACAACAGCACTTTCAACTGTTGAAGTCGAGTATTTCTCAATGTGTCATGCAGCAAAGGAGGTACTGTGGTTTCAAAACTTTTTGCAAGAAATAGTGAATGAGCAGTTTCTAAAATATCCACAGAATATATTTGTGGACAACCAAGGTGCTATTTCGTTAGCTAAGAACCATGTTACTTCTGAGCAAAATAAACATATTGAACTCAGACATTTTTTTCTGCGTGAAAAGGTTGAAGAAAAACTGTTGACATTTACTTATGTGCCTTCTGGGTCAAATGCTGCAGATATGTTGACTAAGAGTGTGCAAAGGAAGACCTTTCTCAACCAAAAACTTTGCATAGGACTGAGGGAAATGTAATCAAGGGGGAGTGTTGAATTGTATATTTGTGATTATATTTCCTCCAATGTATATGTTTTCTCCCATCATTATTGTTTTGTGGCAACACCAAATTTAGTATGTGCCAGTGGCAACAAGTTCAGTATGTAATCTTGCTTGTAGCATGGAGTGTGTATTATGATTTTCTTTAATATATTTAACCCAGAATGAGGCTTGCCTAATAAATGTTTCAGCTGATATTAATTTAGATTCCTTTATAAAAGAGGTGATGCTCACCAAAACCTTGACTCTCTTTCAAGATTACCCAATGAAGACCAAATAAGAACATGTACCCATCTGACATTTACAAGATTTCTCATCTGTCAGACTTGCCAGTGACTTCTGATGACATTGCTAGTGCATCAAGAACTGACAAGGTATTGGGAATTGTAATTAAATATGTACAGAGTGGCTTTCCTTCCAAAACTGATGATCCTGATCTCAAGCCATTTTTTAGCAGCAAAGATGAATTGTCTGTTGGCAGAAATTGTTTATTATGGGGGATGAGAGTTGTTATTCCTAAGGTCTACAGGAAGCACTTGCTCAAATTGCTACACGATACTTATCCTGGTATTGTAAAAATGAAAGCAGTGGCTAGAAGTCATATCTGGTGGCCTTACTTAGACCAAGACATTGAGAACTTGTCTGCTAATTGCAAAGCTTGTCAGCTTGTAGTCAGATCTCCTCCAGTCACACCATTGCAATCGTGGGTATGGCCCAAGGCACCTTGGGACCGCATTCACTTGGATTTTGCTATGAAAGATAAAATTGACTACCTCATAATACTGGACAGTTATTCTAAATGGTTAGAAGTATCAAAGATGTCATCCATGACAGCCACAAGTACAATAGCTGAGTTGAATCTTGTTTCCAAAGTATGGCCTACCACTAGAAGTTGTTTCGGACAATGGAACCCAGTTCATTTCGCAAGAATTTAGAACCTTCCTGAAATCCTTGAGTATCCTCCAAACACAGACTCCAGCATATCATCCCCAGTCGAATGGACAAGCAGAACGTACCATTCAGACATTTAAATGCTCACTCAGCAAGATTCAGTTCGATACCAGTGATGGTGGAACACTGGCAGACAAGATAAACAGATGTCTTTTTAAGTACAGATCTTCACCTCACTCCACAACAGGCTCAACTCCAGCAGAGCTGTTGCTAGGTCGTAACATCAGAACCCTGTTAGAGTTGGTGCACCCATGTACAGCAAGACATGTAGAAAAAAAACAAAGGCTGCCAAAACAATACTTCGACCGATCCCACACCAGCAACAAGAATTTATCATCCAATCAAGAGGTGTGGATAAAGTCCCATAAAGATAGTTCTAACAGATGGGTGTGAGGAACGTTAATCAAGCCTAAAGGATCTAAAACATGGCTGAGCGAAATAGATAATAAAAAATATCTGGCCCATGTTGATCAGATTCGTCCTAAAAGTTCTGCCACCCTAACATATTTATACCTGAGGATCCTTGTGTCACACCTGAAATGGTAACCAGATTTAGAGAGACATGATCTTGATCAGTTCTCTACAGTGGAAACTCCGCAGCCTGCAGACCTTCCTAAGGAAGAAAACAAAGATGTTCCTAATGTTCCAATAGCCACTGAGGTCCCAAAACGCTACCCAATACGGGCAAGAAGAAAACCAAATAGACTGGACTTATAATTTATTACATAACTTAAATTCGTTTACTTAATCCTACTTAAATTTATTTGTTTTACTTTTATTCTTAATATATTTACTGAAGTATCTAAACTCCTTAAAAAGGAGGGTATTGTAATATCTTAATTAACAAAATAATTAATTTAACATTTAATACAATAGTTAAGTAGAAAAATAAATGTTATAAAATTAACTAAGATTAATGAATCCCATATATACAACTCAACCCCACCAGTCCAGACTCCAGATTTGTTTATGTACGACATGTGCATGTAACAAGATTCAAGTATGTTTGTGTAATATTAATAAATGTATATTCTTTAATTGTATGAGAGTATTATCTCTTGAGTGCATTTATTTGCTCTTAGTACATTATAATCACTTTTGTAATCACCCTGCTGTATTTATATATTTTTTTAATGCTATTTATATTAGAAATAAGGTATGTATTTTGTAGATGCAACTAAGAGGTAAAATATTTTTTTTTAAATTAAGGTAGAGATGTTAAACTGAGATGTTTCTTTTTTTCTTTAATACGAGTTTTGACAGAGTTTAACAAGTTTCCTGTTCAGACATCCAAATTTTTAAAAAAAACTCTTAGTTCTCATGATTTTTCTCATGTTTTCAGAGCTCACTTCCCAATTTATTTTTATCATAGAGGTATTAAAACTTAATTAGTTTCAACAATACTTCAATAATTAGCTGTAGTTGTCAGTAGCGTATATATAGGCTTCCATTTCGAGGGGAGGGGGACGATTCGGTATTTTAAACTTTATTGTTCTAAAGTTAAATGTTTCAAAATAGCTCCTTTTTAATAATTGCTCGGAGGGGGCCCGCCGCCCTCCTAAAATACTCCCCTGGTAGTTGTTTATTAGTGCAATAGTATTTTCTAATTAAGATATCAATAGTTTTCTCTAATTAGGATATAAATATCTTAAATATAAATGTAATGCAAACTGAATCTGTTAGCAAAATTTGTCTCCTAAAAGTAGCGAAGTAGCGATAACATTTTGAAAGTAGTATAGCTAACTACATTTGTCAAAAAGTAGCTGTAGTTGTAGTTTGCTACAAGTAAAAGTAGTTTTTCCCACCACTGGCTTGAGTATATTAAAAAATACTTTAAGGTTGATTATATTTTAATAATTAACTTATGCTAATGAAAATTCTAGTAAATTATTTTTTGACTACAGACTTCGTGATGGTGTAGATTATCCAACATTTTTTTTTCTTTTTACACATTCAAAATTCGGCGGCAGACTATAGGTGAAAAGAAAAAAAGATGTCTAAAACTTTATGTTAAACTACTGAACTCTGTGACTTTAAACCTGCAATGCTCAGCCAAGCCTTATTAAATATTTGTGCTACCATTAAACTCACAGTTGCACATGCTGTGCACTACAATCAGGCCTGATGTAAGCCATGTGTGACATGTGTGGTTGTGCACGTGCAGTGGCATAGGAAAGGGGACCTTTGGGTCTCAAGCCCCCCCCCCCCCATAACTCATAATACCCTTGGAGGAAAGGAGAAAATTACCACAAATCAGCATAAAATGGTATCACTTTTAGTTCTAGAATCAATCTAAAAGTATTGACCCACACACATACACACAAACTTATTGAATTGCTACACTCCTGCACATATGCAATTTTGAAGGGGGTATTAAAATTGTAAAAAATGGAGAAAAAAAATTATGGTAAAAGCTGAAAATTTTGTCATTTTAAATGCAATTTAGCTGGTTGAATGTATTAATTACTTTTGTTGAAGTAAAATGTTATTTGAAAGTATAGTAAAATGCTGGCTCCAAGGGCTCTGCTAAGTTTTTAAGACTGAACTAAACAGTTGCTTTAGATAGCTAGTCACAATCATTTTCACATATTTGTCATCTATTAGTATATTTAAACTAGTGTGTGTCTCCATTAGTCCCATATATCAGTATACAGGCCACCAAGAAAGGTGCAGAGTTGGGCAAAATACATAAAAAATGTATTTTTGATACAAAATAAAAATTACATTTATTCAAACGTAAAAAATTACAAAATACTTTATAAATTGATAAAATACAAAATATGTCTAAAACTTCAATTGAGTAAAATTTTCTACAGAAACTTCTAGTTTATTTTATTTCGGAGAATTTTAAGATGAACAAACAAATGTAATAGTAACTTTTTTTTATATACATGAATTTTTCCTGGAATAAATTGCATCTGAAAAGGCATGAAAGCAAAAATGTGTGTCAAGTATTTCTTGAATGCTATTTTTAGTGATAATGAATGGAATTGAAATATAAAATTATATTTCTAAACGAAGATGAGTTGAATTATATTTCTACTTTAAGATACATTCATAGCCTTACCATGGCACAGTGGTTATGTCACTGAAAATGGTAGACGGCTGAAGTGTGAAGGTCCCGGGCTCGGGGCCCATCGTGCAGCTGTCAATCTAACAGTCTGGATTTTTGGTAGGTTTTTTCCAGATGTAACATGAATATGCGTTACAACCCCTTAGAAAGTCCTCCTACTTAGGCACCCCCATCCTTGGCAAATTGCCCTAGTATAGCATTGCCACAATCACGCAAACACAAGATGCATTCATATATTACTACAAAAGAAAAATGTGTCATTGTATTAATTTACTTAACAGTATGCAATTTAATAAAGAAATTTTGAAAAGAATTTTTAAAAGATGGCATAATTATTCTAAGCACTATGATTTAGAAATTTGCTTTAAAAAAAACTAGTTTTTCCAACTGATTATAGCTTAGTAAATTTCTTTTTGGAGCATTTATAATACCTGTAAAGGAAAAACTTCTTTCTACAGGAGCACTAGTTGGCAGACTTGAGTTAAATTTCATGAAAAGTTCTTTTACTGTCTGTCTGATATGAATTTAGAACTTTCAAATCTGTTTATTTTTCGGAAAGAAACTGCAGCAGTTAAAGTTCAACCGCATTTCGAGAATTTGTGGTATATGGTTCGGAGTCATTAAATTCAAACCAATCATCATCATCATCATTCGTAGTAGTTTTATCGTCCACTTCTCTCATATCACTCTGAAATTACTTATACTTGGATAAGGACAACATTAAAAATTGGAAAGTTTACTGAAATGTTTCATTTATTACATCCAAGCTAATAAAATTAAACTTTAAATTAATGTAAGAAGCATAAATTTAGGGTTCAAGCTCTTAAAGCGAATTCAAACCCATACCTAATATTTTTTAATACAGACATCAATGATGAGGTTTAAATTTCAGAGAACTCTAATATGATCCATCTATGATTCTAAATATCTGATGAGCAAATGATGAACAATTAAAATTAGTAAAAGAAACTTAAGGTTTACTTAGATTTCCAAATAAGACAAAAAAAAAAGAATAATAATAAATATATGTATACTGTTTTCTCTCATATTTTTTTTAAATGTAGGACAAACATGCTTTGATGGAAAAAGAAGTAAGTATGACTCTCCGAGCATTCAATTAAAAAAGTTTTCCTCATTTCAAAAAAAAAAAAAAAAAAAGTTGGTGAAAAGCTTGAATATTAATATTGATGACTTATTGAAATTCATTTAAATATTTGAACAAAAGAACTCTATCAATTTTATGATAAAATTGAAGTTTTACCTTTAACCCTTTCAGGCACAACCCTTTCCCAATGCTGAAAAAAAGGGCAGTCGTTGCCATCGCTCGACTTAACTACCAGCAAGATGGCAGACGATTGAAACATTCATCATGTGCCACAGATCTAGAGACCCTTTTGTCTGCTCTGCCGCACATCCAGCTGTGCCAAAAAAGGGTCTCTAGATCTGTGACATGCAATGAACATTTTGATCGTCCGCCATCTTGCTTGTAGTTGAGTCGAGCGATGGCAACGGCTGCCCTTTTTTCAGCATTGGGCAATCTATCCAGCTGTTCTCGCATTCTTCCATTTTTCAGCAGGTGTCAGTGCTGTTAAAAATATTGTGACAATTTTTTTACGGGAAATGACTTGCTAGAAAGTAAAGGATTCTTACGTGTTCCCAGAGCGAGAACACTGTGCGTTAAAGGGTTAAGCAAGTTTTTAAATTTGTAGAAGTTTTTAATGGTCCACTTATGATAGATCTTTTGGGTTGGCAAAGCTGGCACTGCACCTTAACTTTGCATCTACAAATAAAATTTGAAAACTTTTTCCACTGACAATTGTCCGACTCACAAACTCATCTAAACTGGAAGCTTGATCAATCTTGTAATATAACTTCAGAAATGCTGACGACTTATTTTTCTGTAACTTGGTAACGCATATGAAATTACTTATTAATTCTTTCTCAGAAATTCAATGAATATTACTGAAACATGTTTTTCTCCCTTTTCAGCTTCATTCACGTTTGTGAATCAGTTATCAGCAATACAGAAGGACTTCTAGACCAAATATCATTAAACTAATCTAAATAGGCGAGTGAGATCCCCCCCCCTCCCCTCCTTCCTGTTTAATATAATTTAAGCATCGCAAAAAAATCCTAACATCTCTTTAGTTACCATATATAACACTAAAATAGTCCAGATGCAACAGAATTGTTTGTCATGAACTGGGAAAAAATTAATGACAGCAGTTCTATTATTTTTGTTTGATTTTTCCCAAAACAAGCTAATTTTGGTGTAAGATTAATTTAACTTCAAAATGAAAAATGTATTTTCAGTATTTTGAAAATACAAAATACATTTTCAAAATATTTTGCTTTTTCTTGTGAAAATACAAATGTATTTTGGAAATAGTATTTCAAATACATGTATTTGTAATACTGCCCAACTCTGGAAAAGTGCGAGTATGAATATATATTTTAAAAGTAACTAAGCATTTTAAACCTTCTTTTTACACCTCAATAAAATTCCCCCTTCCTTTCCAGATAACAAATTTTCATATAGGTAATATTTTTTTTTTTTTTTTTTCCCACCATTATGTGTAAGAAACACCCTCTTCAATTTTGGCTTGCATAGTGATGAGAGTTAAATATATTTTTTTAAAATGAATTAAAATTTTGATTTTAAATTATTTTTTAATCTACATGAAAATAATATTTATCTAATTAACATGATTATAATAATTATATGATCATGATATACTTTATGAAAGGCTTCAGCGTATGAACAAAATATGACCTAAATTTCAACTCTAGGCAAAGTGAGTCTTGTGTTACAAACCTCTTAAAGATTACTGTACAATACAAAATTTCAGACTTTTTCCAAATTTCAAAAATTCATAGCTCTGAAATAAATCGTTCAATGGATCTGAGAATTTGTATTTCGCATCTGATGTGCTATATATAAAGAAAGTCATCAATATCTAAAGACATGCTGTCTTGATCATTGCTTCATTTTACATGAAATTGCCCCTTGGTAATCTCTTAAAAAAAAAAAAAAAAAATCCCAAGTAACTGAAATCATAAAAATTACAAAATTACTTTGCTAGAGAAGTAATTTTCACTTTCAAGTCTGAATAATCTTATTGAGTTTCAAACGTATTCTTAAAATTTTGACATCAAAATGATGTAGATATTACTTACGATATTTCACTTTTTACACTATCATTACATACAAATACTGAATCAAGTGAAAATTACAAAAAAATGCTTATAAATCAGGGGATTAACAGGGAAAAGATTTTTTGATTTGTGAAGCAGAACAGACTTTTTTTCCTCTTGATTTTTTAAAACTTAAATATAAAATTTTTCAAGCTGATAGCACCAATGGCATGGGTTTTATTGAGCATAAATTTTTCATTGTTTTGAAATAATAGCAGTTAAAATTTTGTTTTGGATTAGTGTAACCAGGAATTTCACAACTCGGTACAATTTTTCATGTCTATTAAGTCAAATAAAACTTTTGTTATAGCTAAAAAATGTATTTGTTATTTTCTACCTGACATAGTGATAACTGAATGAAAAAATTTGTTAGGAGTTTGCTTTTTACACAAGTAAAGTACAGTACTGAAAAAGTCGGTTAAAAGAATTGTTACTATATAAAAAAAAATCAATCAAAAACTAAAAATAATAAAAAGGTAGTAACTAATTTACTTTAATATTTAGCATATATTATTGTTTATTAGTTTTAGATTTTGGTTTTCACTGACTTCTAAAAAGGAGGTATTATGTTCAACGTGTATGTATATAATATACATATATTATGTATGTGCTCTAATGTGTATTTATATATATACTGTATTAGCCGAATGTAACACAGTATTTTTTGACTAATCATTTCCTGTTAGACCTGACTCACGTCAAATTCAAGGTCTAAATATAGGATTTTTCTAATTAACTTGATAAAAAGTTTTGGGGTTGCATTATATTCGAGACCACATTATATTCAGGCTAATACGATATTATGTATATACAGCGATAATTTTTTACTCTGTGGATTGATTTCAAAATTTTTTTGGAGGGGGGGGGGGAAAGGGGATAGCTTAGAGTTAGTCCCATATTAATTTGGCTATAATCAGATACTATCATTCAAAAAATTGAAAAAAAAGTGTTTTCAAACCATTGCTTAAAGGTTGTCCAGTATAATAAAGGTTGTCCTAAAGCTGAGCCCAGCTTGGCAATATCCGCTATATTTGGTGAGAATTTGTCAAACCCTACTAATTTAGAATAGGAATAACTTTTCATTATGATGAAGTAATTTGAAGTCTGTTTTCTTTCTTGTATAAAAATATTACACTTGTTAATCTCTTTAAAATGCAAATTTAAAGTTCTGACAAATTTCAGTTATAGAGCACCAATAACACTTTATGAAGAGTTTTCTATACACATTTTTATGGAAGGAGCACACAAAACCCATTCTTGCATATACAGCATTTTCCTCTTAGGCCAACCCTGGCTACAGTATAATACACGTTGAGATGTTACTTTGTCACCAAAAGTCATTTGGTTTAGCATTTGCTAACATAAGCGTAAAGTTTTCAAAATTATTGGAGGGGCCAGGCCCCACGACCACATATATTCACGTCATTGGAGTAGCCAAGGGGGGGGGGGTTACGGGGGTTATACGGGGGTTGCCATTCAAAATGTATATTCCTCACTCCCTTATCAAACACCCATACCGTATACATATATGTGAGTTGCAGAAGTCGTACCCCCCCCCTCCCCATGAAAAATGTCCGGCTTCGTCACTGATTCACGAACATATAACTTACTCTTAACTGCCAACTAGTATAGAATAAAATTAACCACTTTTTCTACATGATTTTTCGGCTTAAAATATAGCAAAATTTTTGTGCTGCGCGCTCGAGCTGGTTACTATTTTGAAAAAAATAATTTAAAAATATACCGTTTACAATGAGTGGTTAATTATATTCCGTAGTAGTTGGCAGCTATGACTTACTATATATAAGTGTAAATTATTGGAGGCGCTCGAGCTCTATGGGTCCATAGAATTCTACACCTATGTAAGGTAAGTATCCATGTTAGTATCTTTCTAACATGTTATAAGTTAAAAATAGAAGCAAAGTAAAAAATCCAATAGGAAAAAAAAAACATTTTCGATGAGATAGTGCATTTTAGACACATCCAAACTTTTCTTCTTTGCATACTTTACATTGCATAATCTGATTTTAAGTAACCAGAGCCTGGCGAGGGCAGCTTATTAGTAACATTGTGTGTTATGTGGCGTCACAATGAATACTAAATCATGATTGAAACCAAAAGAGGAAAATTTTTAAAAGTACAAGTAAAGGTTTTTTTTAAACGTTTGTAAATGGCGTGAAATACTTTTTTTTATGTTAGTATAAATTAGTTTTCTGTATTTAGTGGTAAATTATTGGGTGGGCTCAGCCCCTCTTCACAATTTATTGGGGGGGCTCGAGCCCCACGGGCCCATATAACTCTACGCCTATGTTTGCTAAGCTGCAATTCTTCTCACTTTTATGTCATTCCAGAAATATCTGTGTACTGCTAGGTTTTTCTTTTGTTTTCCCATATTCATTTTTCAGATGTTATACTAATTTCACAATCTTAAATGCTACTTTCTTCTGAACAGCATTCTTCGCAGTCACTGTATGTATCACTGTTAGATGTGATAACTAATGGTTTTAGGGGGTAAAGTTCATTAGCAGGTGCCTGTTGGCAAGTCTGATACAGTCGCCAAAGCATAGGATAAGTAAATAAGTGTACTATCATTGCCAATCATGTTGAATTATTTAGCAGCCCTTTTGCAGAGTTGTGTTTTTTCTGCTGTCATGAGGAAAATATGTGATTGGTCAGAGAATTGTACTGTCAACTGATCTTAGTACATCCGACCCGCACTTTACATGCTTGAGGGTTATGGAATACTGGCCTAAGTTTAAAGTTTGAGGCTATTGAAAGTTTTTGTTTTTTTAGGAAGTGAAATTTCTGATTGAGTTTAAAATAAATGTAGATATGTTGTGTAGAACTTTAATGAATTTGCTTTATTTTAAGATGTGTTTGTTAATCCTCAATAGAGTAAATTTTGGTAAAAACAGGGATGTTAATTCTGCGCCGAGCTGTGCCGAAACACAAATTCTTGCGCCGAACTGCGCTTTTAGCCAATTTTTGTGCCGGTCTGCGCCGAATACGTCATTTTGACTCTTTCAGGGTGCGCCGAAACACAAATATTGCACAGAACTGTGCTTTTAGCCGATTTTTGCGCCAGTCTGCGCCGAATACGTCATTTTGACTCTTTGTTAAATTTTTGCCACGCTCATTTATCTTTTAAAGCGTGTATGGAAAGCTAGTTAGCAGTAAAGCAAGATTCAAACTGCGTACGAAAGCTGCATTCCGAAGCCATTCTACCTGCCCCGGATCGGACCAGTCGGGCTTTGTTAGTCACCTCAATCAGGGCCGGCCAGATAGGCAAACAAGTACCGTAATTTATGGAAGAAACGCCGCACCCGGCATAAACGCCGCAGCCACGATCGTTGGTGGGGGGAGGAGGGGGAGGGTGATCCAATGGCGGCTCCAGACAGAATTCTCAGAGGGGGCCACCAACTTTTTACTTAGGTCTATAAATTGTTCAAAATGCAAATTGAACGTGTGAAATCGTGAAGTATGCGAATCTAAAGTTGTAAAACAAAATTTCGGAGGGGGCCATGGCCCCTATGGCCCCCTCACTGGAACCGCCCTTGCGGTGATCGTGGTCAGAAGAAGTCAATGCCAGATAAATTCAATTTCTAAAATAATTTCTTAATTAACAGAAAATAAATAAATAAAAAATATGTTGCATTACTTATAGACCTAATTTATTAGAAAAGCTATTAACTTGATCGGATATATTTCGGGAGAAATTGGATAAACGGTAAAAAAAAAAAATCTCCTTTTTTCTCCCCCTTCCCATAGACTGTTTTAAAGTATTTACCGCTATTTTATGAAGCTTACGATTTCTATTTTCAAATAATCAGATATCAATGTTCATATTCACAAAGGCGAATTTATAGAAATAAAAAAATAAGTTCTAAAAACCGTCTTGCATCCGCACAAAGTTCGGACAGACTACCAGGCGTCATCAAAATGAAAACAGCAATCGATGTGTGAGAAGAGGCTCCAGTTAAAAGTAAACATTTTTCCCCCGCGGAAGGCCAGCTGTTGATTACGTAATGAGCTTGCTTCAGCAAATTGTTGTTTTAAACTGAATGTTGTGTAACAACACTTGATTGTTCTATTTATTTATTATTTTTTATATTTATAACATTGGGATTTATTTTAAAAGCACTCAGCATTTCTTGAGCATACCAATTAGTTGGCAGTGTTTATTCGATAGAGTTTTCCTGGACAGGGCGCAAAGCCGCATGGCGATTTAAAAAAAAAAAAAAACTTTTAGATTAACTTTATTTTTTGGGGGGGGTGGGTGGGGAAGGATTAAACTCGCTCCGGGCGCAACATAGACTAATTTTGGCCGAAATTCAGTATTTTAAGAACAATAGAGGTTTATGTGAAAAACAGGTGCATTTAATAGAGGGTAGTGCACTTTTGCGGTATTTTACAGAACTTTAACCCTTCAAAATATAAAATTCAAAACTTCATTAAAATTTAATTATAGTTCTAAAATATAGATGTAAAAGATTTACTTCTATTTTTTTTTTCTTTTTACTTAATTGAGGAGACATCGGTTGGATGTATGAAGCCATCCACTTCAGAGCACCGGACATGGACCCATCTCAGGGCGCTCTGACTCCAAAACTGAATCAAAGATTAAACCTCTTTTCTATGGGGGTAGGTTTGCATTCTGATTCGCTACGCTGTGATCTGTGCACACGTAAAGAGTACGTGTTGGTGGTTGCGCCATCTTTTGAGAAAATTATCACTAAACGAATTTTTCGATTTTTCGTTGAAGATCGGCTAAAAAAAATCAAAAATATTGTAAACGCCATACCCGGTAGAAATGCCGCACTTACTACTTTTTGAACTTTTAAGCTCATAAACGCCGCGGCGTTTCTTCCATAAATTACAGTAATCATCGCAACGGGCACCGTTTTTTGTTTATGAAGGGGCACGATTTCCAACTTAAAATCATAAAAGCAATTTTGAAAAAAGTAAAAGGGACGTCTTTTCCTACGTTTGCAGGGTGGAGTGGGTGTCATGTACCGCAGGGCCGCCCTTGATCTAAACCAGACCGGTCCATAAAGAAAACAGTATATTACGGTGACGTCCCAGCCCCTAAAAAATCACTGTTTATGACCCGGCCCGTAGCAAGAGTGAAAATTGGAAGCATAACCGGTTTAGAAATCAGAATCTAGGCTGTCTGAATTAATAGAATATTTCATTTCAAAATAATCCGGAAATCTGCTGCCAGTGGTGTAGTCGCGGGGGGGTAGAGATCTGTGCGGGCCCAGGCTTTTGCAGCACGATTCATTCAAGGCACGGGCTGACCTCAGCATTTTCTAGAATGGACCGGAACAAGCGTATACTCTTAAAGACGGTCCTCTGCGCTTGCAAAATCGAGCCTTTCCAGAAATTTTTGCTCTCCAATAATTTGGAAAAGACCAAACGATTGGCTTGTGATTTCCCCCCCCCCCCTCTTCCTTAAATCATAATTAATATACGAGCCGGACCGGGTCTGAATTTTTTATTTTGATTAAATGCCGGGCTGGGCTAGACATTTTCAGCCCGTGAAGATCATGAGCGGGGAGATGCCGTCTCACTACTTTTTCATTCGAGTGTATGTCAGCAAAAGTAAGCGTTCTTCATTTTTCATCATGGACGCATGATTTTTGAGTCTTCAGTTGCGAGTGTTCCTAAACCTTTTTTCTTAAAACTACACCACTGTTTTTCTTTTTGTGTGTGTGCAGGCTCTACGAGAGGGGGCAAACGGGGGTGGGGGCAGTGGTGGGAAAAACTACTTTTTTTTTGTAGCGAACTACAACTACCGCTACTTTTCGAAAAATGTAGTTAGCTACACTACTTTTGAAATGTAGTCGCTACTTTTTCGCTACTTTTAGGAGACAAATTTTGCTAACAGATTCAGTTTGCATTACATTCATATTTAAGGATATTTATATCCTAATTAGAGAAAACTATTGATATCTTAATTAGAAAAAAACTATTGCAGTAATAAACAACTACCAGGGGAGTGTTTGAGGAGGGCGGCGGGCCCCCTCAAGAAATGTAAAGCAATTATTAAAAAGGAGCTATTTTGAAACATTTCTTTTAACTTTAGAACAATAAAGTTTAAAATACCGAATCGTCCCCCTCCCCTCGAAATGGAAGCCTATATATACGCTACTGACAACTACTGCTAATTATTGAAGAATTGTTGAAACTAATTCAGTTTTAATACCTCTATGATAAAAATAAATTGAGAAACTGAGCTCTGAAAGCATGAAAAAAATCATGAGAACCAAAAAAGTTAAAAATAAATAAATAAATAAAAAATAATTGGATTTTTTACGGGTATATGGGAAATTAATACCCATAAATTTTCATTTTTTAGCTTAAATATTACGCATTTTAATACAAAGTTATGTCTATAACTCCCCCCCCCCCTCCTTGAAGGAAGTCTTCATACACTACTGGTGGGACTAGTTGTATAAAGAAACAATTCAATAATTGAGGGTGTCATTGTGTCAAGAAGGAATATCACGTAACGGCTTGCCAAATTAATTTAGTTCCTATGTTTTGGTAAGAGCACAACGTTGTACTTGTATATTCAAATTAACGACATTTCATTTTAAAAGCTAATGATTTATTTATTTGCGAAGGGAGGACAGCTTACGCCACTAAATGTGTCATTTAGAGCTACGTATGTAATAATTTTTCCATACAAAATGTATATTCTGGGGGGGGAGGGGCTAAGACAGCCTTACTACTTTTTGACATATATTGATAGTTGAATGTTTAAAAAAAGTGACATAGCAAAACTTTTTTTAAAATTAACACATATTTTAACTAATCTAAATATTTCATTAACAAATAAAGAATATCTGTTTTTTTTTTCCTTTGAGATATGAAGGATATTTGAAAAACATGTTTTGGCTCCCTGCTCTCCCCCATAAGGGCGATTAAAAAATCCTAACATTTTTTAGACGTTCTTGTTTATTACATTTTAAAGCAAAATAAAAATAAAAATCTTATACTTCATTTGTTTTTTGTTTTTACAACTTGCTATCCCCTCCCCTTCCTAAAATTTCTTTTTAGATATTCTTTTTTGTTGTATTTTAAAATAAAAATCATATGAATGTTCTTTTTTTAATACAAAGGATATGCTAAATATATATGTAAAAAACATTTTGCCCCCCTCCCAAAAAAAAAATAATAAAGCAAAAAATCTTAATATCTGTTTTTTTTTCCTGTAAGATATGAAGGACATGTGAAAAACTCATTTTGATCCCATCCCCTCAAGGTAAATTTCGAAGAATCACCCAATTTTTTTTTCCGCTTTTACTGTTGTTGTTTTTTTATATTTTCAAACAAAAATCCTGTGAATGTCTGTTTTTTTTAATTTGATATATGAAATAAATATTAAAAATTTGTGAAATACCCGCTTTGCCCCCTGTCCCCTGATTTTCAAAAAAATCATTAAATTTGTATTTAGATAATCCGGTTACTTATATTTTAAAACAAAACTTGTATTCTTATTTGTTGCTGTTTTCTTTGAGATCGTAAAATACTATAACTATTACAAAAATAAACTTTCACTTTCATCGAGATTCGGGGGGGGGGGGGGGGGAATCACGCATAAAACTAATTTTTGTAATATCTTACATACTGTTCAATTATTTTTGGTTTTATATTACTTTTAAGAAAGAGAAAAAAATATACACATAAGTTAAACATACCTTCGGTTCTTTGATTTAGGCCCATTTTGGTAATTGTACTCATTAAATAAAATTTAAACATAAAACTAAACATACATAGAATATAGAAACTTAAACATTATTCACAAAATTATATATTTACAAGTCACATTAACCTAGTTAAAATGAAAATTTGAACGCAACATAACTCCCCCCAAAAAAAGACAACAATAAATGGGTGAGCAGTTCACGTTTGAGAACGAATTTAGAAAATGCTGATTCATTATAGGTTCAGGTTCAAGGGGTATAATTGGAGTTTTCCTTCCTTTTCATTGCTTTCTCAGTAATTTTCTGGGCTGGTGTAAACCAGGAAGTTGTAAAACGGAGCTATATTGCCCCCTGCAAGTCCTTCCCATAGGGTCCTTCCCACAGAATTCAAGCATCCCCTCTCACACAATTCCTTTGAATTCTATGAGAGGGGGGGCGCTCGCTTATTGTGAGGACTGACTATATATCATTCCAGCTTTGGAAGGATATCCAGTTCACGGAATGCTGGACACTCAACAGTGGGCAAGTGGACACTACACTGTATTTAGGGGTGCAAAAAAAAAAGAAGAAAAAAGAAAATTAATGGTGCCACAAAAGCATGCTATTTAAAGATATGTAACATGTCTTATAATAAGGAGTCCAAACAAAAACACGCAGGTTCGAGATGATAGATGTTTATTCCGAGACTTGAGAACAGAAACACGGCTGTTGCCAGATTACGGAACGTCATGACATAAAACTAGCTGTTGCCAAATTACCCAACCATATGACATCCCTCCTTTTTTCAAAAAAAATTGCTGAAAAATTAATAGAAGACAATATATAAACATTAAAGCTAGAAAAATATTTAAAACAGAAAGTTAAAGTTTAAAAGTCTATAAATTCAGTCTGTCTGGCAGTCGAACCACCCGACCGTGCCGAGTAGTTACAGTCTTAGAAGCAGGAACTGAAGTAACAGTCTTTGCAGCAGGAATATCTGGAACGTTCACAGGTGCAGCCGGAGTGACTGAAGCCCTTTCAGAATCAGGACGAACAGCAATCTCAGGATTCGTAGGAATAACTGCCTTGGTAGGTCGAATCATGCTTGTATTTCGGCGATAGGTTCCAGAATCGGTCTTAACGAGGTAAGATCTAGGAGCCTCTAGAACGGACTCAACCACTGCTGGTATCCAATTTCGATGACCGGTTCGAAGTTTAACCTCCTGTCCTTTACAAAACGAAGGAACTACGGCATTAGAAGTAGATTTCGCCTGTTGAGCTTCTCTCGTCATCTGAAGAGGTATTGAAGACGACTCTCTTGGTAACCTCCGAGACGGATGAATCGGAATCAGACTTCTAGTAGGACGTCCAAAAAGTCGTTGCGCTGGAGACGGCAATCCTTGCCTTGGCGTATTTCGCAAATTCAGAAGAGCCAATCTAACATCCGTATTGTCAAGTCTGCAACGCTTTAAAAGCAATTTTGCTTCCTGAACATATCGCTCTGATAATCCATTAGATCTTGGATACATTGGACTTGAAGTTTGATGTTTAATTTTCCAGTCTCGTACAAACTTTTGAAAGATCTCAGAATTATACTGTGGTCCATTATCTGACTCAAATATGTCAGGGACTCCATGAATTGCAAAACAGTCTTTCAAATAATCCACAACTGATTCAGATGTTATGCGTGTTAATTTTTTAAAATCAAAAAATCCAGAATAACTATCTGAAATGAGATAGTATGTATCACCTGCAAATTGGAATAAATCTGAAGCAACTCTTTGCCACGGAAAACGAGGAACTGGCTTCATGAGTAAAGGTTCTTTAGCGGGAGAACGAGAAGTTTGTTGACACACTGGACACTGTTGCACATAACTTTCGACATCCCTTGACATACCGTGCCAAAATACAATTTCACGAGCACGCTGTAACGAAAGATTAATTCCAAGATGACCTTGATGTATTAATTTCAAGTATCTCTCTTTCAGACTTTTAGGTATGATCAAACGCTCAGATTTGAACACTAAGTCTTCATAAGCAGAGAGCTCTTCTCGATACGTCCAGTACTTTCGGAGTTGCTCTGGAACTTCCCGAACCGTGTCAGGCCATCCATTAAGAATCAGACACTTTAGCTTTTGTAATTCCTCATCGTTATTCACTGCAGCTGAAAGTTCTGGAAACGTGGACATTGGAAGAGGAACGTCTAAAACAACTTCAAAAATTTCCTCCTCCTCATTATTTGCCACCACTGAATCTGTTATGCAATCACGACTCAGGGCATCAGGTATGGGTATATCACTGCCACGCTTATAAACTATTTTCGCTGAATACTGGAGAACATCAAATAAGAAACGTTGTACACGAGGTGGTGCCGATTGAAGTGGTTTTTTAGCTATAGCTTCCAATGGCTTATGATCAGTCTCTATAATGACAGATTTTCCATAAATGTAATCGTGGAACTTTTTGCATCCAAATCTAATAGCGTACGCTTCCTTTTCAATCTGAGGGTAGCGTTGCTGAGCAGGTGTTAAAGCCTTAGTCGCAAAAGCAATTCGCCTATTTTCTTGCAAAAGGACCGCTCCAACAGCGTAAGAACTTGCATCCACCGAAACAACTGCAGGCTTTTTAACATCATAATAAGCCAATTTTGGAGTATTTTCTAAAGCCTGTTTCAATTTTTGAAAGGACTCCTCCTGATTTGTAGACCATTCAAATATAACGTTTTTGTGAAGTAGCCTTCGTAAAGGTTCTGAAATTGTAGAATAATTTGGAATAAATTTAGAAATGTACTGAACCATACCTAAAAATCGTTGTAATTCAGCTACACAAGTTGGAGTTTTCAATTTTCTCATAGCTTCCACTTTTGAGGGATCTATTTCAATTCCACCAGATGTAAATATATGACCTAAAAACTTAATTTTGGTCTTTATAAATTCGCACTTGTCTCTATTTAATCTTACGCCATGCTCCAACAGTCTCTGAATAACTTTCTCTGTTAGTCTACTCAAATCCTTTTGATTATCAGCCCATAGTAAAATGTCATCCATAGAGCACTCAACATTTTCAAAACCTGATAAAATAGTTTCCATAACTTGCTGAAATATCTCAGGAGCTGAAGCCAATCCGAATGGCACCCGCATGAAGGAATAACGGCCCCATGGGGTATTGATGGTCAAATAATCAGACGATCTCTCTGAAACACGAAGTTGCCAAAATCCTTTTTTAGCATCTAAAAGGGTAAAATATTTGGCTGTTCCAATACAAGCAGCAATATCCTCGACCGTTTTAAGTGGAAAATGCCTTCGCTTAATCACTTTATTGATGTCCGAAGGATCCATGCAAATGCGTACTCTATCACCCTTCTTAACGATAACCAGAGGACTCACTGCAGGGGTAGGGTGTGTAACTGGTTTTAAAATTTTCAACTTAACCATTAAATCAATTTCTTTTTTAACAGTCTCACGCAAAGTATGTGGAATTTTACGTGGAGGGTGAATTCTAAAGACTGCCCCCTCCTCAATTTCAATGTCGTACTCAAAATTTTTTATACAACCAATGCCTTCATAGATTTTTTCTGGTATACTAACCTCTACTTCATTTAATTGCAAACAATCAAAGTTTCATACATTTTTAGAAAGTGAATATATCAACCTTTCAAGTATATTAAGGCAAGTTGGAGTGTATAGGCTGATTATTTTACCAACTATGCGAAAAATTCCAGAGCTCTGGAATTTTTCGCATAGTTGGTAAAATAATCAGCCTATACACTCCAACTTGCCTTAATATACTTGAAAGGTTGATATATTCACTTTCTAAAAATGTATAAAACTTCCGCGGCGTAATGGAGTTGTCGCGAATTAATTGTTTCATCTGTTCCATCTGTGGTTTGCAGAGGAAGATGATAAATGCCAACGGTTTAAAAGCGAGAAATTTCATCTGGGAATCGTCCCAGAGTAGCGCAGTGGTAGAGCACCCGCACGTTAAGCGGTAGTCCTGGGTTCGAGCCCCTGCTCTGGAATTTTTCGCATAGTTGGTAAAATAATCAGCCTATACACTCCAACTTGCCTTAATAATCAAAGTTTCGTTTAACTAAACCAAGCTTTTCAATAGTACTACATCCCAAAATGCAATTAAAGTTACCGTCAACCACCATGAGTTTCAGCTGTACCGGTTTATTTTGTATTGTACATTTTGCTTGGACTTCACCAAGCACTGGAGTATATGCATTATTAAATGACTTCAAACGTTTAACAGTAGAACTTTTAAGTGTCACTGGCAATTGCTTCATTACCAATTTGGTGACAACATTTCCCTCCGCTCCAGTATCAATTTTAAATTTGACCCTTGGTCCGTTATCAAATTTTACTTCTGTATACCAAGCATCTTTACAAGATTCTATTTCATACAAATTTGATACTTCATGAATATTCAATGCATCAGTGTTATACTCAGACAGTTCACATTCATTACTATTTATCAATAACTCACCAATATGCAAAGAAGCATCAGTATCACAATTAAACAAATCATCATTTTCACTATTATTTTCTCTTATTTCATGCACCCTTTTACTCTGAGAAAGATTAGTATTCTTACGTTTAAATTCACACTGCCGGGCGAAATGCCCCCTTGCCCCACAGGCTCTGCAGTTTACATTAAAAGCTGGGCAATTCCTATATTCATGTTGCACTCCGCAACGCCAACATACTTTAGTTTCCTTTACAGAACTATTCATTTTCGATTTTGGAAACTTAACATTAGCTTTTTGCTTAGATTTCACTTTTCTCAGCGATAAAATATCTTTTTCACCAGAACTAGCAATCACATTCATTTCTTTTAACTGAAGAGTAGCCTGTTCGCTGGCACGGCAAATATCGACAGCTTTTTGCAAATTAAGCTCTCTTTCTGATAATAACAATTCACGGACCTTGTCCGAACAAATGCCACGAACAATTTGATCTCGCAACAAACTGTCTTGCAAAGTTGAAAAATGACAGTCATTAATCTTCGTTCTTAACTTAGTCAAATAACAATCAAAAGTTTCTTGCTTACCTTGAATACAGGTGAAAAACATATACCTCATGTAGGTTTCATTCTGTTGGGGACTAAAGTAAGAATCAAATTTTTGTTTAATAATATCCAAACACTTCCCTTCTTCCTCAGTTAAGCCGAAGGTATTAAAAATAACAATAGCCGCCGGTCCTATAGCAGACAAAAATGTTGCCGCTTGAACCTCTGCTGGTTTAGTATTCAACTGGGTAGCCACTGCATAAAAATCGAAAGTCTGCTTCCACAGTTTCCATTTCGCCGACATTCCATCATCGGTAACTTCCAACTCCCGTGGAAGACGTGCAGCAACAGATTCGTTCGTATTATTCGGCATATTTTAAATAAATAAAACTAATCTTTCCTTTAAAAACTAATAACTAATATATTACAACAAACTATCACCAATAAATTTCACCTCTATTCTGACACCATGTCTTATAATAAGGAGTCCAAACAAAAACACGCAGGTTCGAGATGATAGATGTTTATTCCGAGACTTGAGAACAGAAACACGGCTGTTGCCAGATTACGGAACGTCATGACATAAAACTAGCTGTTGCCAAATTACCCAACCATATGACATCCTTTTCAAACCCAACCATATGACATCCTTTTCAAACCCAACCATATGACATCCATTCCTTTTCAAAAGCAAAAAATGCTCACTTTTATGCACAGATAGATATTTAAAAAACTCAAACCTTACATACAATATTTTTCAAAATTAATCAATTTTTATGGTCTAAACTTGATTCATCTGGGAAGTGCACATGCCCCCTCTGGATCCGCCAACTGGCCTTCGCTTAATATGAAGTTAAATGCAGCTACTTTTTCTTTTACACTCTCAGTCAGACTAGAGACATCAATGCAAATGCAAGTGTTCTGATTCTGATTTCTCTCTGGCGTTCCCCCAGATTATCACACTGACAAGGGGGGGGGGGGCGGGGGACAGATAGCCCGCGTCCCCAAATATCCCAATAATATAGATTAAAAATTCATATATACTGAAATAATGATAATAATCAAAATGAAACAATTTCCTCTGTAACAGTTATTGTTGTATTGTTGTCCATCACTAGATCAACTGGGAGAAATTTTTTGGATGGTGAACACGATTTGATCAAAGTACAGTAAATTGAAATGCCATTTTTTATCCCGAGTACCAGTGCCTTGTGTTTTATGTTTTAAAGAAGAAAATTTTTTGTCAGTCCAGGAAAATTTTCTAGCACGCTAAACTTGAGCGCCTTGTAGAAATAAACATCCCAGACAGTGCCGGATTTAGAGGTGTGGACGCCCTGGGGCAACAAAGGAGTGGTGGCCCCTAATTATTTCTCAAACAATTTAAGAATTTTTTCGAAGACAAGTGTGGCGAAGTGGGTTCGCCATTAACTCATAGCCTAGAAGTCCAGGATTGGATTTCCGAGTTCGATATTCGTTAGGAAATTTTATGTAAAGATGTCTATTGTGGGGGTCTCCTCTCTTGTGGAGGGCCTGGAGCTGCAGCTCCGGTTGCCCTCCTCTTAATCCGACCCTCATCCCATACTTAATGTCCATAATGTTAATAATACAAATAGATAAAATATTAAAATAAAAATTATTCTTGGCTATATAATCTTGCTCAAGTATATGTACGTAATTTTTTAAAATTCAATGTTGGGAGTTTTGAAAATGTTTTCTGTTGCAAAAACGCAATAGCGGTCAAAAATATGCTGACCCTGATCATACTTAGATGGGGCCCCAGGGCAAGAGGTTATTTTGGGCCTCTGTACTATTACAGGCATTTAACTTATTTTTGATTGTTTTCTATTTTCCCAGCATAAAAATAAAACATTTTTAAATAATTCTAAAATTCAATTAAAAATTACCCATGTATTTATAGTCATTTAGAACAAGACTATGCATTTAAAATTGATTTTAACATTTCTTTAAATTCATTTATATTATTAGCGTATGTGTGCGCCAAGTTTCGCCTGCCAGAAAATTTTCTTTTCTTCATCATAATATATATATATTAAAAAAAAATCCTAACTAATGGATATTTTATGATAAGTACATATGGCCATATGTTTTCAAAAACGCCTTTAATTTCTATTTTATTAATCTAGTCTTAGAAACCATTATCATTGAGTTAGAAGAACGGAAAATATATGTCTCGAAGCCTTTTTATTGTTACACAATTATGATATAGATATCATAAAGGAAATTTAGCTTAACAAAAATTATTATTGCAGCATATATAAATTTAATATACAATAAATCGAGAGATTTGCGAGGCCTCTATTTTTCAGGGGCACCGGGCTATTGCCCGCGCGTCTGTGTGATAATGAGACTCTGAAAATCTGTTAAAATGCTTAGTATGGTATAGTAAAGGGGGCCCCGAAGCAGTGGCGCACCCAAGATTTTAGTTTAGGAGGGGCTAAGACTACAAATGTTGATGAACTTGGTTATAATGACCTCGATTATAGTAATAATTCCCTTATAACGTCAAAATATTCTATATCACACGCCCATAGAACACAAGGCCACTATCAGCGTAACTCGTTATAGAGTCATAAATCAATACGTGACTTTTTCACTAACGTTGTAATAGAGTTTAACTGTATTTCATACACTGACTGTAAGTATTTACTTAAAAACCAACGTCTGTATTTTTTTTTTTTGGTAAAAAAATATTTTAGAAATAGTTAAGATAATTTTCAATAATAAAATGTTTTAATTCATTAATGACATTTTTCAATTTTTAAAGGTTTTCAGATCTAACTCTCCAGTTTTAGGGGAGCTTTAGCCCCCATAGCCTCTCCGTGGGTGCGCCTTTGCCTACAAGTAACCCAGTACTTCGAGGCCCCATCTAATCTGATCAGCTTTGGATTCCCTTTCCTTTTTTTGTCCTCAGTATAGCAGATTGGTGAGTCTACAAATAATACTGAGAACGATAAAAAGAAAAAAGATGTACAAGGTCAGGCTTCAGGCAGGAACCCCCCCCCCCTCACTCGTGTGCGTGTGGTGTGTGCCCCCATAGAATGCCGGGGGGCACGGGGCACATATAGATACCCTGGGAGGGATTGGATATTCTTTCAAGCATCAATTCCAGTACTATGCTTGGTGTCATAAGAAAGAGAATTTGCACCACGATATCAATCACCGGAAATGATGACGCGGCAAAAGTAGCTTCCAAAACGCGCTACAAACTACTAATTTTTTGTAGCGCGCTACACTACAAACTACTTTTTAAAAAAAGTAGCGCGCTACACTATAAACTACTAAAAAAAGTAGCGACTACTGTAGTTTTGCTACTTGTAGCGCGCTACTCCCCAGCCCTGGGTGGGGGGGCAGACGGGGCGACGCCCCTGGGCCCGTGTTCAGCCAAAGTGCGTCCGCAAATTTTTCAGAATGTGTTAAGAATTTCATTTATAGATCCGTAATTAAAATCTTTATTTTAAAATAGACTAAATTTTGAATACATAATTCTAGCATGATATAAACGGCAGAAATGTTAATTCTACCATTTAAATATCCTTCAAACATGCATTAAAAGTACCATTGCATATAAGAAATACTTCCCTCCCACTCTCTTTCCATTTAGCATTTATATGAAAACCATTAAAAAGAGCACTTTCACACACACACACACACACACACACACAAAAAAAAATTTCCTTCCGTCCATGTAAATCCATGTATTGTTTTTACCAAGTTGTTGATAGCATAGCCTGTATACACCCTTTTTTTTTTCCAGAGCTTTCCTAAAGTGCTTTCAAATAGTGTTTTGCTTTTAGCAAATGGTGTTTGCTTGCAAACTTTGCTTTTCTTGTATGCATTTATTGTGTTCCTAAATCTTCAATTTTATGCTCCAAAATCATGTTAATTCTGATCTCGAATCTTAGTTTTCCTCTCGGAAACTATTTTTTTGTGCTCCTGAGGTGCTCCCAAATGGAATTTTTCTGCTCCCAAATAGAATTTTTCTGCTCCCAAATGGAATTTTTCTGCTCCCGGGGTGCTCCCAAATCGAGTGTTGGAGTTAACATCCCTGTAAAAAGCTGAAAATGTTTGTTGTGAAGAATATTTAACATGCTCATGTTAGGTTGAAGTTCCGGTTATTTGAATGCTCTTCGATGGATTTGCTTTGTGATAAAGGCATGTTGTTCATAAACAAAAATGTAGGTCAAGGCTATTAAAGAATCAATGGAAAATTCGAGGTATATGCTTTTGTTTATTTAAATGTTTATTCCTTGCTTTACTGAATATTAGTTTACAGTTGAGAATTTTTATTGTTCTATAGTCCTGTACTTATATAATGGTTTTAGTATGTTATTTGTTGTGAATTGGGAAGGAAAAAATGGGAATTTTTAGATGTTTAAGAAAGATGGATAATTTAATTTGATATATGGTTTTACTACCGATTTTCAGAATTCATGTTAAATTTTTAGGTTTAATGAATCAATAGATGAGGATTTTTGAGTTGTTTGTGGCGAGTTTTGATTTTATTCTGATTTTACTAGTGTAATTTTTGTGTGTTTTGAAGATAATGAAATTACATGAATTTGATGCTGGGAGGAGGTAGTCGATTTATTCTAGTGTTTTATTATTTAAACAGTGTTTTTAACATTTTAATGGAAATTTTGCTGTATATTTTTCTGCAGAAATATATTTTAGTATTTTGCATCTTTTGGAGAATTTTTTTTTTTAACATATGCATAGCCCAGAGCCAATGTTTAGTTTATGTTAATTTTATTTTTTATTGCATTTGAAATATGTGCACAACTGCATTTAGATAAGTGTATTGTAGTTTTGTATTTATATTTTCTTTAACTTTGCATGTTTAATGAGGGGAGGGGGGTAAGTCATCAAGGTCAGACTTTGGCGACCAAAAAAAAAAAAAAGCCGCAAGCTGAGCCTGACCCCATTTAATAAATTTTTCCTGCTTTCTGTTTGCACTTATTGATATAATAACATTGAGTTTACTATTTCACAATATGGGTTGATTCAACTAAAATAAAATCCTACTATATTGATCCTGAAATATTTTCAAGATACAGATGACTCTGTGCACTTGTGCAGTCTGAAAATATAGCTAAACAAAACAATCCAATTACTAAATGATGTGCCATGCACATGATTTTTACTTCTGCAACAAATGCCTGTGGATGTGGTATACATGTCAGTGAGGATTTTGGAACAAAAGCATCTCTGTGTGTGTGGTATGTCTATATAACACAAGTGGTTAATCATGGGTCTTCAAATTGAAAAGCTTAGGCTCCAGCCAGATGGTTAGCCTGACACAGTACCAAACCTAATGATTACTAATAAAAATTTAATAAATGTTTGCTCTCTGATAAACTGAATAACATGCAACCAAATAAGTTTTGGCTATTTAATACACAGAATATTAATTTTTGTATAGATTAAAGCTGACAGGAGGAAGTAATTTATCAAATTTGTAACAATAACTGCTCAAAAATTAATAAATGGAAATAGAATATTTTTTATCACACATTGAAAGATTAATAGTTTATTTTGTATTAGTCAATCATCTTGAGATTTGTTATAAATTACTGCTTCACTAATTGTAATATTTGTACTGTTCCAGGTATAGACAGATTCATGCAAGATATAAGTTTAATGATCAAGAGAACACCTCCATTTTGGTGGAAATTGTGCTGGTGTGTCATAACTCCTCTCACTATAACTGTCTTACTAGTATTTATTTTTATAAACCATGAGGCCGTTAAGTATGATAGATATGTCTACCCTGACTGGTCCATTGTTGTGGGATGGTTGATTGCTATTTGCTCTATTGTACCAATACCCCTTGTTGCTGCTATTGAACTGTGGAAGGCTGAAGGAAGCTTTTCGGAGGTTTGTAATCCAAGAATTTGTGAACTTACCTTATAGAGTAATTTTTTTCTTCGATTTCACATTGTGTCTTTTTAAAGACTATTTATGTAGACTTCTTTTTTGAGTAGACTTCTTGATTTCTAAATTTTATTTTAAAAAAATAATGGATTTAAATTAGATATTTACAGTCATTCCACTACACCTAGATGTTTAGCAATCTTGTATCTTAAAACAAACTAATAAACTTGATAATTTTTCTTGCTTAAAAAAGCAAAATTTTATAAATTAAGTATCAAAAATTAAAAAAGTGTTAATTTTAAAAATAGTGTTATTGTGCCTTTTGACACATGAAAGCATTCTGTGCAATATTACTCAAAAACAATTTAGTACAACTCCTTTAAACTGAAAATTGCTAAATATCTTGCATTGACAACTCACTTATGAAAAACATAAACAAAACTCAATTTATATATAAAAGTTTTTCTTGATATTTTATCTTTATTTATTACTTATTGTTATTAAAGGTTTCCCAAGTTAACAAAACCTGACATTCCACGAATATTTTTATTCCTCCCTTAATATTACTAAAATGGTGGTTACACAGTGCTACAAGTATGCAGAGATTTGTTGTAACTTTGCAGAAGTAAATTTGGTATAGAAAACATACAAACAGTTAAGCATTCATGAAAACCCTTTCTTGAAATATTCATTACTTTGAAAAACATTTTACATAAAAGTGAGGGGGACCTAAATATTCTTTTATGTTAATAGAATGTATTACTTGAAGAGTATACTGTCCAGACCGCTATATCTTTTCGTGTTAACTGATTTTAAATGTTAAGCATTTTTGTGTTAAATGAATTTCACTGTACTTTTATTTTTTATATATTTTGTTATTTCTATTTTTAATGTTTTTATTTAAGGAGGCATTTTCTGATTCCTCTTTACAATGTAACATAAACTATACATGTTATATAATACACAGTTTTAAGGATATATTTTTTTTTATTTAAGCTTTTAGAATTAATGAATTTAAATTTCTTTTTTCTAAGTACAGGGGTGTTGGCCTAAGAAGGAGGCTTTTGCTATTACTAAGGTTCAAAGTGTTTAATCTAAATATTTAATTTAAATCTTTATTATGGAAGAACTCATCATAAAGGTTTAAACAAAAGTAGTGGGTAAAGGTGGTTTAACATCACACCCTGTGAAGGGATAAAGTATACAACCAAGTTCAAGTTGAAAGTCCAACCCATGCCTATAATTATAGACGATGTGCTGACCACCATACAGTCTGGTGGTTTATGAATTTAAATGATGATAATCATTTTATTTAACACTTCTCCTCCCACCACCTAACATGAAATCACTATTCAGTTTCCCCTTTGACTCAAATGTGGTTTCTGTTCAGTTTCAAAAGATAAAGGTATCATTATACTAAAAGTGGCAATTTTTTATTTTAAAGTCATTAATGAAATGGAACTTTAAAATGAATTTTAAATTCAATGTTTCCAACTGAGACTGTCACATAAGTTCGTTTTTACATACCTTCTCTCATTTAAAATAATATATAATTAAATTAGAAGATATAATTATTGTACGTAAATTTTATTGTTAAATTTGTAAGTAATTAGTTCAAAAACTGTTTTATTCATTTCAGAGACTTGTTTCATGTCTAAGACCTTCTCCTGAATGGGGACCTGCATTAGAAGAAAATAGGATTTTGTACAAGAAAAGCCTTTCAACTGTATCAAGTAACTTTCCCCAGAAGAATTTTTCTGGCTTTAATTATATTGTGAGTAACACACAGAAGGTTGAAGAAAGTGGCCTTTGTATGGTGCAAACAGAAGATGCACAAAACACAGAAAGCTCTGTGTAGATTAGAGATTGTAGAAAAGTCTGATGTAATTTAAGAGTGGGAAAAACTGTGATTCTAAATCACATTTTCCACTGACTTGTATGAGACTTAGTTCTGCACTTAGCAGAATTGTGAGAAATGTGTCGCGATTTGTTTGATGCCGATTTGCATTGAACTGTTTTGGCCCATACATGGGTAGTATGTCTGATAATCAGGCTTTTCATGAGTCATGGATGACTCTGGCATTCTGCACTACTTGGCATTTTTAATTTAGAATTATATTGGATTTCTTTTAAGCACTTAATGTGTGTATGTGTCATACTGCCAGAAGTGATCAAACTATATTTTGTAAAGTTCTTCATTCGTGCTATGTTATGATTTGTGATACTCTTTTCTATTATATTATTTGTCACACCAGTTATTTTGTTACATTTTTCTGAAGCATTTGCTAATCAGGTTTATGTTGTTTTTATCTATAGTATGTTCATATTTTTTCATCAATTTTAGAATGAAGAAAGCAGGTTTTTTTTCTGTAATTAATGTATGTGCGTTATTAATGCAAAGTGCACTTTTTTTTTCCTTCGAGGGCATGATTTTACCATGTGTATTTGTGTAATGCAGTCATTTTAAAAAGTATGTGACAAACCTTTTTTTAGCACTTCCTTTTAAAAGTATATCTGTCTAGTTGTTGATTTAAAAATAAGTTGAACTTTAATCATATCTCCACAGTAATGATTAACATCTTCTGAAATAATTTGAATACAGTTCATAATGTTCTTAATTTATTTAATTTAAAAAAGTACTTTTACACAGTTTGATTCTGTATCGCTATTTACACAATCTTTTGCCTAATTTCTAAAAAATTAATATACAAAATTAAATTTTTATTTACATTCTTTTATTAGAAAAATTGCCTTTACAAATTTCATATAAATACAATAAATACATACGCTTGCCTTTAACATTTTTCCCTTCGGTAGATTTTATTGATTGCATGAAGCTGAATTTTATTTTATAATGGCTCATATGAAAGAAAAATGTTCCTTTTTTATGATGTTAATGTTTAGGTGAAAAGATTTTGCCACACATTCATTAGAGACGCCATAGAAAAACTATGGCTATCTATATGTTACAGATCAGTAAAATCTATATTTTTACTCATTCTGATTTTATTTTAGTTACATTACCATATTTATTCAAGCATATGTCGATCCCATGTATAAGTTGACCCCCCCCCCACTTGCCCGATCAAGAAATTCGATTTTTTAAAAATCCCATGTATAAGTCGATCCCCCACTTTCCCAATTGAGAAATTTGAATTTTTTTAGACACAAGACACATTTATTCAAAATCGGGGTTGGGGGGGAGTGCTAATATACAATAATAAAGAAACTTTAATTTAAAAAAAAATACATTTATTTGAAAATCATCTGAAAAAAAGAAAGTACTAAATATAAAATAATAAAGATAATATACAAAAGTGTTATACAAAATCAAACTGATTGTATGATTTGGTAAAGTAGTAATATACAAAGTTAAACTGATTTAAAGATCAGATTCAGTATCAGAAGGGGGTGGGGGTAGGCATACATTCATCGCCTGGACCAAACCAATCACTCAGCCTCCAAACCGTCACCCCAGCGCTGATAAGGAAAAATAATTTCTTTCTCTTTTTCTTTGACAGTAAACGTCATTGTGTTATGGAATGCAGGAAGAGAACAATTGTCTTTCAAAAGGGCATTTTTGACTTCTGTTTTTTTTTTTTTTTTTTTTTGCCTTTTTTTGTCCACAATTCCTTGACTTATACATGAGTAAATACGGTAATATTTTTACTTTTCATATGTACACAGGGAAATCTGTTGAAGACAGCTTCATAAATCTTTCAGCTTACGAGAGTAGTAAAACTAATGCACTATATTTTTTGGGGAAAAAGTTTTATTGCATTCTAATAATAAATCAAATTTTAGATACTGTATTTTTGTAATAATAACAGAGTAATTCTAGACAGTTTTATTGTTTCTTACCAAAAGATTTATTGTATAAATGCATTTAAAACAGAATCTATAATCTGATCATTTTAGAAGCTGCAGAAAAATGTGAAATTGTTAGAGTATCACTATATCGATGGAGTATTCAAAAGCATTTTCTTTTTCTTGCATCTTAATATTTGTACCAGAAAAGCTTTTTGTTCATTAAATTACATTTGTGAAAAGTTAGTGTATTTCTTAAATTAAAAATTTTATTTTTCATACTTTCGTATATTCCCTTTATACATTCCTTTTAGATGTTTGTAAACTTTATTTCTGGAAAAATAAAAGTATTCTTCAAAAATTTGTGTTCCTTTGTCTTGCAGCCAATAAACATTTCTGTAAGCAAGTGGCTATAGTAACTCAAAAATGTATAGAATGCAAACTGTATGAGTAAGCATGCACACTGTGTTAAATTCCAGTCGCACAATAATGCTTTTTCTATTACCACTTAAATAGAACTAAAAAGAAAGTTGGTGTCAGGAATGTAGCCTGAGGGGGCTGCAGCCCCCCACCCTGAAATGGACCTTTTACTTTGCTTACAATTTGATATTTAGCTTATAATTGAACAATTTGATACCCCCCCCCAACCCTGAAATAAAATCCTGGCTATGCTACTAGTCAGTATATACACAAGGGGCATCAGAGGATATTCAATCATCACATGCAAGAATAATGAATCATATACACTTCCTGTCACTCCCTGTTGTAAGCAAATGCTACCTTACTATTAGTGGAGTGTACTTTGCACCATTTTAGACATATAAGGGTGAATCAAATGGAAAATAATTGGAAGTGAGGTGAACATTGAAACTTTTCACTTCAACTTCAATTTAACTTTTATGATGTCCTGGCTGCTCAGTAAATGGCAGCAGAGTCGCACTCGTAAGAAAGGAAGATTCTGGGAGAGGCAGCTCAGTTCTGCGACTGCCTTCATTCAGTGGTGTTGCTCAAGTTTTAAGATTTGGATTCCTGTTTTAGTTGTTTTTATTAAATAGTGTCTTCATTGCCTTCAGAAATTGCATGCAACATACGAGTTATTGTGACCCTTGGTGAGGGCACTCCAGGAAGCATCAGAATGAAATGCTTTTTCTCAATGTTATCGCCAAAATTACTAAATTTGTCCTACTGCTTCACCATGGTGAAACAGAAATTGTATGCTTAAAATTGAAGCATGTGTTTAGAAGTCTCCAGGTAGTCCTTTTCCTTGGTCAATCTCCTTTATTACTGTACACAATTGAATTTGCTATATCTTTCAATTGTGTACCATTATTTAATATACAGAGTATCCCAAAAAGGTGTAATATGCTTTAATTCTTTATCTATTAAAGATGAGGAGTGATAAATGTAAATTGAAAAATGCTCAAAATAAGATAGGAAAAAAGACTACTATAAAAAAAATCCTCTCATTAATTTTCAAAAAGTTACTTTTATATACAACCCCTAATGAAAATGTCCTTGCAAAGCTTATATTTTCCCTCCAGCAAGACCATTTACTGTCTTTAAAATTGAGCAAGTTATTATGCCTCACTGAAAATAGAATGCTGTTCAAAAACTACTTTTTAAATTTGTATATTACACTCGTACAAAATTACAGCATTCCATCACAAAATGTCTCAAATATCTTTAAGCAAAGATGATCAAGGACTCTAAATGAATTTAAATGTAAAAGTTTAATGCTAGAGTGATAAAAAAAGTCTTTTCTACTTCCGTACAACCCCTGAAACTGGATCATCTGATGAGATTTTTTTTCTTTCCTTCAAGAGTCATTGAAAGGTAGTTTAAGTCTGCATAAGTTTTTCATATCTCTGACATGTTTTAGGATGTACCGTAATTTCCTGCTGATAAACCACACAGGCGTATAATCTGCAGCGGCAGATAATCTGTGGATAATCTGTAGCAGACTACCGATATTTTTCATAAACAGTGTTTTTAATTCACCCATGATAATGCATATATGATAAATTATAAAACTGAATTTTTTTTTAAGTGAAAGAATGCATATAAATAGTGTAAAAATTAATCATATTTCTTGAAAAGTAGCTATCTAAATGTTGCCACCAAAATGAATGGCAATAAAGCGTGAAAATGGTTATAAAGCAAAATGATATTTCTACTTAAGTACAGTAAAAGCTCGATTATCCAGCATTATTTGCTGTTAAAATACCAAAAAATTTCAGCTTCCCTTTTTTTTTTTTTCTTTTCTAGTCTTCTCAAAAGTTTAATTAACTCCTGTGAACCACAACTGTCCAAACTTGGAACAGATATGCAAATTTCAAACTGCCACATTACATCAATATTTCCATGAATCGTGGTGAAACCCATAAAAGCATGGTATGGAAACAAAAACGGAGAAAATGCTCTCAAAACAAACAAAACATTTTACAGCTGTGCTGGTGACCACTAGGAAAAAAATCAACAAGGTTTTGCATTCCAATGTTTCAACTGTGGTATATCTGAACAGAAGCTCCAGATGGGAGGGGGACAGAAAAAAAAAACTCTGTGTGCTATCTGTGCTTTTTATTTTTTAATTATACTCTTAGTATAAAGAATTGCCCTTTAAGGTCCGCTCTCACTTATGCGACTGTACCATACTGCACTAAAGTAAACTTAATTGATGGGGGGGAAATGCATGCATTTCTACTGCTGTAACATTCCCTTGTCTGAAAAGAGTTTGCAGCCACTCGAAGCTTTCCAATCTCGGAATACCACTTCTGAACTTTGATGGTGCCCGCAGATGTTTTAAAAAAATTGCAGGTGTTCTAATTGCCTTTCGCTAATAGAACGGAAAAAATTGTCTGTCATTCCTATCCATTCCTGATGAAATTGCTTCGTTACCTAATTGGACTTTTTTAAAACTGAAGTTAGCAATGGACGATGATAAATAAATTTTATTAATCGAGGATTGTAAAGAGTTATATGATCCTTCAGAAAAGAATTATAGCAAGCAATTGCGGCGAGAAAATATTTGGTGCTTGTGGATTAAGGCCGATTGACTGCACTAGGGTCCAGGCCAGTCATTGGCAGAATAGGTTGCTTTGTACCTTTAAATATCAGAGTTGTCCTGGAAAATTTTTTAGTGACGGCACCTCAAAATACTCTCAGAGACCCGTGAAGAGTGAAAACTGCGATCAATGGACTGCCTGTATTTTATGTGTTGTACCCGGCAGCTATGTGTGGTAGAAGCTGAGAAAAGCTACAGTTTTGTGACAAACTTTCGATTACGATTAACATATCTCGATCAAAGTACACATCTTGTGTGGGACCAATTGAAATCAATGTCATCCATTAATTAAAACTGTCCCCAAAAATAAAATGCCACATATAATCTGCGGTGGCACATAATCCGTACCTTCATTTTCATAAGTTTTTTAACAGATAATCTGCAGATTATCGGCAGGAAATTATGGTACATCTCAAATTAGCACATTTTCTCATTAGTACATGGGGCTTATCTTGCTATTGGGATTTACAGTCAACTCTGGTTATAGTGAACCTCTGGGTACTGTCAAATTTCGTCCACTATATCCGAAGTTCACTAAAACCGAAGTGTACTCATGTTGAACAGATATACTGTAGGTGAATCGGGACTAATGGTTTGCGTTCACTATAACCGGAGTTGACTGTATATTTCTTTTTGTATGAGGATTATATACAAATTTAAAGTGTCACATTTGAAAGTTAATGAGAGGAATTTTTTCTTGACATACCTTAAAGTGTCTTATACTCTTTCTTCCAACATTATTTTGAACATTTTTTCAGCTTACATTGCCCACAATAAAGAATGGAAGCATGTTACCACCTTTTTGAGACAACCTGTATTTACTAGTTATGATCAGTTGACTACAGAATGAATAATCATTCTTTAATTTTCAGATTTTAGCAAGTCATTTTACAAAATGTATAGCTTGAAAATTATTAATTTAAAGTGTATATATATATTAAAGTGTAATCTCATGTCCATCATTTTGATGGACATGAGATTGCCACCAAGATGCATTACACCTTGCCTATTGCATGTCATGGAAGGGGATACGGATACAAGATTAAGGCTGTTCTTTTAAAAAAAATTTCGAGCAGATTTTTAAACAATTAAATTGTGCTAGAAACATGAAAAAAATTTAGAATAACTCTTTACAAGTTTTACTATGAACCAGGGCCGGTTTGAGGTGTACGTGATGTAGGTACGTACGGGATGAGGTGTACGTAGGCGGTTGCCTACGCTCGTGCCGTGTTGCCATAAATAAATTTTAGATATTCATAAAAAAAAAATTGAAAAATTTGCGTTGTGTTCTGAAGTTAACGGCAAAGCACCAAACATAAATTAACCCGAACCCCAGGTTACGGTCGGAATTGCCTCAGCTGAAAGGAAAAAGGTGTGTGTGAAGCATGCATACACAAGAAAGACACAAGTTATTGCAAGAAAAAAGTTAACATTTATTTCAAATTGATATGCTATTGCTGCTTAAGACACTATTGGATGGCATGAGTTGCGTTTTCTGCACTCAGCGTTTCACAGACATTATAAATTATTGGCACACTCATGATTCACCACATTATGGCACTTCAGAAATGTAAATTAACACACTTTACAGCTTTTGAGATTTTCACAGGGCACTAGGCCAAAGATTTACATATAATATTAAAGGTTATCCGTCATGCATGTCAAGTTTAATTGTGTCCTGAGAGGCCTCCCAAGAAAGGGGTAACACTTCAAAAACAATAAGCACACATTAATAACTATGTAGAAAAGCACATTTCAATCTTTGGATGAGTTGCACATAATTCTTGCAAAAAAAAAAAAAAAATTGATTTTTGTAGAATAGAAAAAAAAAGGAAACAAAACTTTAACAATTAAAACATGGATTTAAGAATATTGTGGAGAAATTACAGGTTAAATTATTGAAGGGGACTGGTACTAGAGTAAAACATCGTTAAGGGGGATGTGGGGCTTGACGCCCGCGCCCAAAATGGCGCAACAGGATGAGCAGAATGGAAGAGTGTCCAAGTGGATGGCCGCAAGACACCGGGGGGTCCTAGATAAACTTTCATAGCCGAGGGAGACGGTCTTAGTGATGTAAAATGATGTGGAAAGATCTTACGGCTTCATTCTGGGAGTGGTATGACAAAGGGACCGCTCTTTTAAACACGGGACTGCGATGTAGACCTCGGCGATTACGTGCAGATAGCACCCGCGACGACACTTGCAATAAAAAGGAAAAACATCACCTGAGTCACTCCGATGATAGGGACTCCCCTTTCAGGCCGCGGTTCACTCCGCCGGACGCCGGTGCATCATTCAGGAAATCATGATGTAAGATGCCACCGCCTCTTTCATTAACTGCTCTGTTCCCTGCTATGGAGACATGTTGAATGGGCCTGAGACTAACCCGACGCTAGTCTGCTTGCTTCAGGCCTCGACGAGGAAAAAAAATTTGGATCAACCACACACCTGCTCACTCCAATCTCAACTGACGCTCTCCTCCCTTTCCAGCCGGCGCTTTTCTTCCTCCCCCCCTCACGCGCTGCCTCCTCAACCAATGACAGATCGCCAACGCCAACTTCCTTCTCGAAATCTCTGGAGAGAAACGCGCGGGAAAAAGGAGTCCGTGTGCAAAGCACCGATCTTCACTGAAAATGGCGGACGATTTTAAGATGGCGAGAAAACAGATGAAGCGTCACGCGAGATGAAAAAAAAAAATGGCGATTTACCGAAACACCACCTAACCTAGGCCGTAAAAATGGTCAAATCGCACGGGGAAAAGCTCAAAATTAAGATTTATTTCTAACTAGGAACAAACTCTAATCCAAAATATTAGTAAAAGAATAAAATAAAAGGAAAACATTTAAATTTAAGTAAATATCTTAGGATTTAGCTTCAGAAGTAGGAAGGAAAAAAAAATAACATGGGGTCACTACATTGGTATCATAGAAAAACAGACTTAAGGCAAAAACATAATAAATAAAGTGAATTAAGCAAATATTTAAAAGAAAATATTTAAGGAGGCATTAAAGATATATCATTATTAACTTAAAAAAATGGTAAAATACTCATTAAAAGATAGCAAAATTATTGTAAGTTATTGAAAAAAGAAACACTTGTTGCAAAACTTATTATTAAAAAAAAAAAACAAAATCACTTTAAATAAAAATGGGTTGATACCACACATCATTCCCTTCCCCTTCCCAAAACAATTTTTGGCACACAAATTTTTCTTCACACAATACAAAAATTTAACACAGGGACATGTCGCAAAGGCCAGGTGGACAGACAAGCATCGCAAGCAAAAGGATTTTAGTCACACAACCTACGTACAAAAAAATTTTAAAAAGAAAAGGAATAATACCCGCACCAGAATCACAGCAGTCGACACAGTTACCTACACCAACCAACCCACAGGGAATTAAAAAAAAAACAACCACCCCTTAAAAGAAAAAAAAAATTCAGTACTCAAAAATATTTAAAAGAAAACACTTTGCCTAATACACTAAAGAACACTTTGCACCAACCCAAGTCTTACATTGAAGACATCACATGTTACAAAATGAATACAGGACAACTTCCTGGATTCCAACAGAATGTAATGATTATACTTAGACATGAAACATTTATGAGTATAAAACAAAAGAACTTTGCACGAAACATGATTACATATACACAATACAACCACGAAGAAAAGTTTGTACAGTTGGGAAATTTGGCGTAAACCCAACATGGTGAGGCATCACCTAGACATCATTCGAGAAAGTAGTAAGCACAGAAATTCTAGAGAACAGAGGAAACCACTCTGCTTAGGATTTGAGGGAGCAAACAAAATTTGGCGGAGCCAGCCCAGTGTCTAGAATTTGGCTACCCCCCCCCATGCCAAACAAGAAAAATTGACTCACAGGAGTATAACAGTAGTGTGACATACACACAAAGCCTTACCAGACCATTTAAAGGGAAACTTAAGGTTTAAGTATGTAATTTTGACTCTTAAAAGAAACATGTACATTAAGACTGCTTAACAAGTGCCAAAGAGCAACAAAATTTGTGATAAAAAACAGCAAGGTTAAATTGAACTGAGAAAAGCAGAGAGCCCAGAGCCTCTTAAAACCCATACTGAAACTCAGAAGAACCCTGTAGACTAAACAGCAGCCCCACAGAGAATTTAAGAGAGACAGTCGAAGAAAATTAACAGGCTCAAATGATAGAATAGGCCTGCAGGAACACTATCCATCATTACTCCTACCCAAAAGATATTAAGTTTTGTATACAGAAGACATTAATTAAGTATGTACATGACATAGCGAGAGAAAGAAAAACTTTACTTACACAAGTTGCAAGAGCAAGTTAAATATTACTGTTAAATGCATATTATTAAAATGAATTAAAGATTGTAGCATATTAATAAAAGTTTTTAACAGCAGCAATTGTGAAGATGTCACACTATAAATTAAAATGAGGGAAGTGTCCTCAATTTTCCTGATCACCCAACAGGAACTCCCAAATGCAAATTTAATGCTTAACGATAATTTCTGTACTCACTTTAGGTCACAGTCGAGGGAAATAGTCGCATTCATGTATATATAAAAAATTTTTGTTTATCAAAACATTACAGAACAGTCTTTGTTTATTATTTGCTCCATTATGCTGAGCGATGGCACCCAAAATTACACATAAATTTAATCAAAACAACACCAAAACATTTGATACTCATATTACATAAACTAAATGGACTTGAGATTGCAAAGTGATAAAAATTTTAAACAATTTCCTAACATAAACCAAAGATACTTATGAAATGGCAGTTAGCACCACTTCACCTAACACAAAATACAAAAATTGAGTACTGAGTAACATAAAAAAAATACACCAAACTACCTTTTAAGTACAAAACCAAACTGATCCCTGGGTCTCAAATAATAACCGTGACGTGGGGTAGATCTAGTGCGAATGGGCGAAGCAGGGGGAGTGGTAGAAGAAGGTTGTAAATCACTCACATCTGACGCAGGGGATGCCATAAATGAAACGGGTGACACAGAAGTATCACGAAAAAAATCAAAGTCATCACTAGGAAGAGATTGGTTGTCAGGAGGTACAACAGGGACAGAGGGTAAAACACATTCAGCAAAATTCTTCGGTAAATTCTTAATATTAATAGAACAAGGATACTCTCTCATCAATTTAGAATGCCAAGCTTCAGCGGGAGTTGGTGATGCATTATCAGTGGTCTCAGGTGCAGAATCAAGAGGTGGCGAAATTAATGGAGTTGGAAAAACTTCTCTTTCAATTACTTTAATTAGCCTGTTTATGTGTACCGTCTGAGTTTGCGAGGGCTTTGCCAAAAGTGAAATTTCAAAAAGAACAGGAGAGAGTTCCTTTAACACACGAAAAGGACCTTTATTAAGTTTACAGAGTTTATGTGACAAGTGCGGTTTAGTGGCAGGAACATGTAAGTATACAGTATCACCAACCTGAATAGACTTTGTGAAAGGCTTCGGATTCTTAGGATTTGATTGAAGATGGGCCGCCGCAGAAAGATTTGTTTTAATGACATCAAAGGTATGTTGTAAATTTGTAATTAATTGTTGTGCATAAGATTGTGTATCAGCATATGTTTTAAATTTAGAAGAAAAGATTAAATCATAAGGCATAAAAAGATCACGACCATACGTTAGAAAAGCAGGGGACTCTTGTATCGTTCTGTGATGAGCTGTGCAAAACGCTAGCAAGGCTAAGGGCACTTTTTCGCACCAGTCTTCTTGGGATTCAAGCACTAAATGGCTAAGAGAGTCAATTAAAGTCTTGTTAAGCCTTTCAACGAGGCCATTGCCTTGCGGATTATACGCAACAGTATGTTGTTTTTGAATTCCTAATACTTCGTAAACTTCCATCATAGCCTTTGAAAGAAAGTTAGAACCTCTGTCACTGTAGAGCACCTCCATGACACCATGACGAGAAATAAAATCAATAATAACCCTTGCAACAGTAGAACTCTGAATATTAGGAAGAGGATACGCCTCTGGATATCTCGTGAAATAATCAGAAATTACAATTAACCACTTATTGTTGTGTTTGGAAGTAATTAAAGGGCCTACCGCATCTATTGCACATTTTTGAAATGGTCTCTCAGGTATAGGTATCTCTTGAATGGGAGCCTTCTGATTTTTGTGGAACCCACGCCTAGCAATACACGAGTGGCAAGAAAGCACATAGCGTTCAACTTGAGAATATAAACCGGGCTAGAAAAAATTTTGTCTGATGTGATGTAAAGTGCGCGATAAACCTACATGAGCTACAGTATTATTATCATGACATGCCTGCAACACCTGTTACACAAGTGGCTTAGGAACAACTAACCTAATATTCTGGTATTGGCGTTTGCCTGAAAGTTGTTTACAAACAAGAACATTTTGTTGAAGAAAAAATTGGGTGTTATTACGTGTAATTGGAGAAGAGTCTTGAAGTTGCGAAATTAAATTTTGACAAAAGGGATCAGAATTTTGAAAAGTTATGATATCTTGATTTGAAGTGGAAATTAAGTTAGAAGAGAAGGGTGTAGAATCAATAACGTTAACTTCACGTGATAAATAATCTGCCATTAAATTTAATTTGCCAGGTTTGTGAATAATTTTAAAAGAATATTGTTGGAGAGTCATTAACCATCTGGCAATTCGTGAAGTGGGATCTTTAAATTTAAAAATTTGCGAGAGAGACTTCTGATCACAGTAAACAGTAAATTCAGTACCGTAGAGATACTGCTTAAAATGCGTTATGCCAAAAACTACAGCTAAGGCTTCCTTTTCTACCACTGAGTAATTGATTTCCGCTGCGGAAAATTTTTTTGATGCATAACATACGGTGTGCGGAAAACCAGAGTCATCGGCCTGGGTTAGGACAGCTCCTATCGCATACTTACTAGCATCAGTGCATAGAGCAAAAGGCTTGTTAAAATTTGGTAAAGCAAGGCAGGGCTCCTTCATCAAGGCATCACGTAAAGAATTAAAAGCATCACTTTCTGAATCTCCCCAATGAAATTTTACATCATCCCTTGTTAAGTTAGTAAGGGGAAGTGCTACGTCAGAATAATCTGGAATAAATTTTCTGTAAAATCCTGTCAGTCCTAAAAAGGATCTAACCTGTTTCTTAGTCGAAGGGGGTCTAGCATTTTTGATAGCTTCCAAATTCTTAGGATCAGGCATTACCTTTCCTTCTACCACTTTGTGCCCAAGATAAGTTATTTCCGACTTTGCTAGAGAACATTTTTTTGGCTTTAATTTAAGATTAGCATCAAGGAGTCTCTGGAATACTAATTCTAACCGATGGACATGGTCCTCAAAGGTTTGCGATGCCACGACAACATCGTCTATATAGACGGCGATTTGATAATTTGATAGACCAGAGAGAACAATACTCATAAGACGTTGGAAACTAGAACTTGCATTTTTGAGACCGAAAGGCATTCGGCGAAACTGAAACATGCCTTCTTCGGTAGCAATGCCAGTGAGATGGGCATCTGCGGGATGCATGAACATCTGATGAAAACCCGAAGTTAAGTCGAGAGAAGAAAAGAATTTAGCCCCGGCCAATAAATCAAACATTTCCGATAAATTTGGGAGAGGAAAATTGTCTGGTATAGTCTTCGCATTTAGTTTTCGGAGATCAGCCACAAGGCGAAAGGATCCATCCGGTTTTCTCACAAGTAACACTGGGGCAGCATAGCTAGAAGTGGAAGGCTCAATGATCCAGCTTCCAAAATAGTTTGTATTTGCTTTCTCATTTCTGGCTTCAAACTGTAAGGGACTCTATACGGCTTTGATCTAACCGGGATATCATCAGTTAGAAAAATGCGGTGTTGAATGATGGGACAAGCAACCAAATCAGAAGAGCTTTGCGAAAAAATCTGCTTGTACTTAGACAACAAATCCATCAGAGCTGCACGTTGATCGTCATTTAAATGAGAAAGATCTATGTCTTTAGCCCACGCCTCAAAATTTTCCTCGCCAGAATTTTCTTCAATTACATTTACAGAGTTAATATCAGTTGAGGTAAAGTAATTAAAAAACTTTGTAAAAAACACACATAAGAAGTAAAAGGAAAGAGGATACGCACGTTTCGTTCAAAAATTATTTTGAACTTCTTCAGTCCAAGCCCTTCGTCGTAAAGAACACAGGGAACTGAAAAGAGAAAAACAAGCAAGATGTTGCCTTTGCCCCTTGTGGGTACGATAAAGTAATTAAAAAACTTTGTAAAAAACACACATAAGAAGTAAAAGGAAAGAGGATACGCACGTTTCGTTCAAAAATTGTTTTGAACTTCTTCAGTCCAAGCCCTTCGTCGTAAAGAACACAGGGAACTGAAAAGAGAAAAACAAGCAAGATGTTGCCTTTGCCCCTTGTGGCAACATCTTGCTTGTTTTTCTCTTTTCAGTTCCCTGTGTTCTTTACGACGAAGGGCTTGGACTGAAGAAGTTCAAAACAATTTTTGAACGAAACGTGCGTATCCTCTTTCCTTTTACTTCTTATGTGTGTTTTTTACAAAGTTTTTTAATTACTTTATCGTTTAACACCAGTATTTTGAGTGTTTTTTCAGTCATCAGTTGAGGTATTTATGAGATGTACGTTAACTAACTTAGTGTGTTTATTTAAAATTATGTGGTCATCAGTTAAATTTATTAATTGTACTAAACAAGTTAAGTCTTCAGTTATAGTAGAAATTGAGTTGGCGATTAAAAAGGAATTTAAATTTAAGTCACAATTTGGTTCAATAAATACAGTCTGGTCTATGAAAGTAGCATCAATGTCCGGTATACTGACGTAAACAATTTTTTGGGACCTGGCAGGAAGAGTAACTTTTCTAGGCAACATGCCAAAAAGCGAAAGAAAATTAGGCTCTGGAATAGAATCAGATTGCAACCGTTCATCACAGACTTGAGTGTCTGACGCGCAGGCTTCACTAAAATTTGGCAGATGTTCATTCATCCAACAGATGCTGACCATCTCACATGACAAAGTACTGTTTTCACAGTTTAAAATAAAATTATTTTCCTTAAGAAAATCTAAGCCTAAAACTATGTCGAAATTGGGGGACAGCATAGAAAGAGCGACAAGAAATTTTACTTGAAAAGAGACACCATTAATTTTTATACTACACTTAATTACATTGTGAATTTCAATATTAATTCCGGTAAGGGCACGCAACTGGAAATTTGGGCCTGAAATTTGTTCAAAAGTTTCCAATGAATTAAAAACTTGTTGTGAAATCAGACTCACACACGCCCCTGAATCAACAAGGGCCGAAAATTTGTTTTCCCCACACGTCACGGAAATAATGGGGAGGGAAGTAGGTAGTAGACTACCTACCTCGGGAAAAGGATCCAAAAGGGGTTCTGCGGAGTGCTGCGATCCTGGGCAAACTCCCCCCTTTATTAGTTTGGGGAATCCGATTTTGATTCCTCATTTTTACTTTTTCTATCTTTCGCTTCCTCCCTCATTCTTTTCCTGCAGAAGCGGATAATGTGGCCTACAGCCGAACAATAATAACAGGTGACATCTCGGCGCGGCTGGCTAAAACGAGGCGGTTGTGGACGCGTTCTCTCCAAGTGCATCCTATCTAACTGTTGCTGCATTTCAGCTAATTGTTGTGTGACCAACTCTAACGAGCGAGTATATGTCTCTGTCACACTGCGAACCGCCTGCGCAACCTCATTTTCTACATTTGAAGCCTGGACCATATTAACATTAGTTGTGAAACATCTAAAAGATTCTTCTACTCGCTTTGCCACCTCTTTGGCGTCACTAAAAGTTGCTGGGTTTACCACCATCACCTGAGCTCTAATATTTGGGTGGAGACCAGCTCTAAATTGGGACAACAGCATATCCTCTTTAAAGGATGAAGGAAGCGGTTCAGACGCGGACTTTGCCTTAAGGTTGCTGTTAGCAACACCTTCTAAACGCGTCGCAAATTCCCTAACAGACACACCTACTGCCTGGGTACAGGAGGTAAAATTTGAAATCGCTTGCGCGTAATCTTTAGCCTCTGCGAAATGATCCTGAAAGACCTGCCTGTACTCTTTGAGCGTATCGAAGGATTTGCCCTTAACAGAAGATAAGAAGAATTGTTTCGCGGGGCCCTCCAAACGGAGTTGGGACATAGCAATAGACTGCTGATCTGTCCAGCCTGTGGCCTTAGCGACTGCTTCAAGGCTATCAAAGAAGTCATTCACATTCTTTCCCGTGAGGGATGGCAACATTGTTACTAAAAGTGGGCATGGTACTGGGGTAGTACCAGAGGCACCAGATGATTCTCCATTCGCTTGCATGATACACAATTATATTAAAAACAATGTTTTCCCCCAAAATGATAAGTATAAAATGCTAAAATATTGTTTATGCAAGTTTCATCACACCAAAGCTGAGTTTTTAGTTCCGACAGGGGTCACGACACCAAAACTTTGCCGTGTTGCCATAAATAAATTTTAGATATTCATAAAAAAAAATTGAAAAATTTGCGTTGTGTTCTGAAGTTAACGGCAAAGCACCAAACATAAATTAACCCGAACCCCAGGTTACTGTCGGAATTGCCTCAGCTGAAAGGAAAAAGGTGTGTGTGAAGCATGCATACACAAGAAAGACACAAGTTATTGCAAGAAAAAAGTTAACATTTATTTCAAATTGATATGCTATTGCTGCTTAAGACACTATTGGATGGCATGAGTTGCGTTTTCTGCACTCAGCGTTTCACAGACATTATAAATTATTGGCACACTCATGATTCACCACATTATGGCACTTCAGAAATGTAAATTAACACACTTTACAGCTTTTGAGATTTTCACAGGGCACTAGGCCAAAGATTTACATATAATATTAAAGGTTATCCGTCATGCATGTCAAGTTTAATTGTGTCCTGAGAGGCCTCCCAAGAAAGGGGTAACACTTCAAAAACAATAAGCACACATTAATAACTATGTAGAAAAGCACATTTCAATCTTTGGATGAGTTGCACATAATTCTTGCAAAAAAAAAAAAAAAAAAAAAAAAAAAAAAAAATGATTTTTGTAGAATAGAAAAAAAAAGGAAACAAAACTTTAACAATTAAAACATGGATTTAAGAATATTGTGGAGAAATTACAGGTTAAATTATTGAAGGGGACTGGTACTAGAGTAAAACATCGTTAAGGGGGATGTGGGGCTTGACGCCCGCGCCCAAAATGGCGCAACAGGATGAGCAGAATGGAAGAGTGTCCAAGTGGATGGCCGCAAGACACCGGGGGGTCCTAGATAAACTTTCATAGCCGAGGGAGACGGTCTTAGTGATGTAAAATGATGTGGAAAGATCTTACGGCTTCATTCTGGGAGTGGTATGACAAAGGGACCGCTCTTTTAAACACGGGACTGCGATGTAGACCTCGGCGATTACGTGCAGATAGCACCCGCGACGACACTTGCAATAAAAAGGAAAAACATCACCTGAGTCACTCCGATGATAGGGACTCCCCTTTCAGGCCGCGGTTCACTCCGCCGGACGCCGGTGCATCATTCAGGAAATCATGATGTAAGATGCCACCGCCTCTTTCATTAACTGCTCTGTTCCCTGCTATGGAGACATGTTGAATGGGCCTGAGACTAACCCGACGCTAGTCTGCTTGCTTCAGGCCTCGACGAGGAAAAAAAATTTGGATCAACCACACACCTGCTCACTCCAATCTCAACTGACGCTCTCCTCCCTTTCCAGCCGGCGCTTTTCTTCCTCCCCCCCTCACGCGCTGCCTCCTCAACCAATGACAGATCGCCAACGCCAACTTCCTTCTCGAAATCTCTGGAGAGAAACGCGCGGGAAAAAGGAGTCCGTGTGCAAAGCACCGATCTTCACTGAAAATGGCGGACGATTTTAAGATGGCGAGAAAACAAATGAAGCGTCACGCGAGATGAAAAAAAAAATGGCGATTTACCGAAACACCACCTAGGCCGTAAAAATGGTCAAATCGCACGGGGAAAAGCTCAAAATTAAGATTTATTCCTAACTAGGAACAAACTCTAATCCAAAATATTAGTAAAAGAATAAAATAAAAGGAAAACATTTAAATTTAAGTAAATATCTTAGGATTTAGCTTCAGAAGTAGGAAGGAAAAAAAAATAACATGGGGTCACTACATTGGTATCATAGAAAAACAGACTTAAGGCAAAATCATAATAAATAAAGTGAATTAAGTGAATTAAGCAAATATTTAAAAGAAAATATTTAAGGAGGCATTAAAGATATATCATTATTAACTTAAAAAAATGGTAAAATACTCATTAAAAGATAGCAAATTTATTGTAAGTTATTGAAAAAAGAAACACTTGTTGCAAAACTTATTATTAAAAAAAAAATCACTTTAAATAAAAATGGGTTGATACCACACATCACTCGCGTTTTAATCGAGGGGCACCAAATTTCACTTTTTTTCATATTTCTCAAAATTTTCTTTTTAGGGGGGGGGGGGTTATTCAGATGGGCATACTGACTGCTCTAATTATATAATCAAGCTTTTAAACAGTACTATTATCACAAATACTTTTTGACACTTTTAAAGTTTCCGCTGTGTACCGTCAGGAAGCGTTCTTTGATCGCTTCGTTTTTCATTAAAGGGAAACGTCCAGAAGTCCACTGAGTGTCCAGGCCTCCACTTCTAAGCTATAAATTACCCTCTTCCGCATGTCATCGGAATGGTTGGAAGGGATGGTCTTTGGACCTGTTGATTCATTACATCCGATAATTATTTTGAGCTGTCACTGCCACCTTACTGCAGATCTTATACGGATGTTTAAAGAAATGGTTTTCAAGTTACGGGCTTTCTGATATACTTCAAAAGAAATGCCACAAAAAATACATGTCAAAAAGGACAAGCGATAATAAATTTTGAACAAAGCCACATAAAATTGAAGGTTTTTTTTTATCAACTTAGTGGAAACGGAAATTGCAACTGATTTTCACACCTCTGCTTAACAGAAATATTATTTTTATCCACTTCTGCACCCCGTTAAATTAAAGTTCTGGAATAATTCAGCTTCCTAAGTTTTTCTCAGCTCCTAGAATTGGTTTTCCAAACACGGCCGTTGCTATGTTATCATGCGAACGGCCTTCGCCAGTGGTGCAAAATCAGAAGAATCGCGGAAGGTTTAAATAGTTTTCCTAATTAGTGTTTCTTTTTTTTTTTCAAAATGGCACATCTGTAGGAGGGGGGGGGGGAGGAAAGGATAGGATTTTATTAGTATAATAATTCGGGGCAAGGGTGGCAAATAGGGGGTGCAGTCACACCCCAAATTTAATAAACATTTTATTTATTTCATATTCTGGATTTTAGTACATCAAATCTTGCACCCCCCAAATGAAAATCTCAAATGTCGCCTCCTGTCTCTGATTCTGGGGATTAAAGAATTATTAAGTTATTGAAGCTGCAGAAAGGCAGAGGGCATAATTTGGATGGTTCTGCTAGGTCACACAGGGCTACACTCCTGTTTCCAAACGAAACAGATATATATCGCTCCAGGAGACGGACATTTTTCAGAGCCTAAATAAACGAAATTTCGACACAGTATACAATTACAAAAGATCATGCTAAAAAAAAAATTTCAAAGGGAGATACCGTGTTTACTCGCGTAATAGTCACCCTTGCATAATAGTCGCACCCCGTTTTAAAGCAGAAAAAATAGTTTTAAAGTTACAATATTATGTTGTAGATTTTCCCCACATAACTGTCGCACCTACACTTTCACCATGAAAAATTGAGACTATTGCGCGAATAAACACAGTGTATTTCGGTTTTCAATTCCTTAGTAAGCCCTGATCAATCAGAATATATTCTAGAGTGAGGGCGACAAAGAAATCTTTTACGTCATTTAAAATAAGTTAAAGTAAATTTTTGCAGTTTTTATCTCATTGGCAAAAGGGAAATGCACCCAACTTTGACGTCCTGCTTTAACAAAATTTTTAATTTAGCCATTTCTGCACCCCTGTGAAGGGCAGCAGTGGGCTGTGTCAGCCTTATGTTTTTATATTGCTTTGCAAAAGGGAAAAATGTGGCTGATTTTGATGCCCAGGTTTACAAAATTTTTTTAATTAGCCACTTCTGTGCTCTTGTGAATTAAACCTGAGGAATGTTTCAGTTTCCTGAGTTCGCAGCTCCTGGAACTGATTTTTGAAACAAGGTCATAGCGAGGGTGAGGGGGGATAGACCTTCCGGGAGTGCAAGCAGAAGAGGAGGGACGTAAAATCAGCCGGATCACAGGATGTTTAAACAGAGTTTTTATAATTTGTTAGAGGACAAAACAAAAATGCATCGGTAGAATAGCAAGAGTTCATTTACTGGGAAGGAAGCTCAGGGGTATAGGTAGACGATTTTAATGGGGAGGTATGAGAGACATTTTTCAGATCATAAATAAACCAAATTCCTTTGCAGTATGAAATTTCGTTAGAGGAAGATTCCACTCCCATAGTGTGCCCCTGATCAATCCGAAGGTAATCTAGAGAGACAAAGCAATCGTTCAAGTCATTTGACAAGAAATTAGGAAAAATAAGTAAATAAGTGAATTTCTTGAAGTTTTTATCGCCTTGGTAAAAAAAGAAATGCAGCTGACTGTGACTCCTCTTCTTTAACAACAATTTTAAATTTAGCAACTTCTGCACTCCTGTGGATTACAGCTGCGGGATGCTTCAGCCTTACGTTTTATATCGCCTTGGCAAAAGGGAAATAAATTTAATTTAGCCACCTCTGCACCTTTGTGAATTATAGCTGAAGAATGCTTCAGTTTCCTGAGTTCTTTGCAGCTCCTGGAATCGGTTTTTTAAACAGGGCCTAATTTGTCACAAAACATGGATGTCCCTAGTAGCAATGACTGCTCATTTTCTGCATGGGTGTTCATTCACTCATCGTTAACTCACCGACTCATCGAATTGAGACATCGGCAAGAGCACTTTTGATTTTCTTCAATAGATGAATTTTTATTCATGCATAGAGGTGATCTAGACGAGCAATTTCGCCGATGGGAAACCGACAAACAATTTTTTATCCAAAATTGCAGCTCTATAGTCACCAGGCCTTGCAGGTCTCACAGTGGATTACATTTTACCAAAATTCCTATGAATATTTGCCTAATTTAGATGTGCCTTTGCATAATCTAAGGAAAATTTGAACGATTCTTGAATTAATAGCATAATTTACTTCAGATTTCCTATATTGGGGTCAGGACGGGACAAGGGGGATCCCCCCTTGACCCCTCCCCACAAAATTTGGATTTGCAAAGAAATATTTACAAAAACAAAAAAAAAACATGTAAGTGTTTATTAGTATATGAAATCATTTGTAATATTTAAATAATTAAAAAACTGTGTTTAAAAAAAAGAAAAAATCTTTTTGAGCGTCAGCTGCATTACAAGAATAACGGAAACTTCATTAAAATGAGCAACTGTTTTGAAACCTCATTAATGTAAGCAGCAAGAAGAGCAATCGGCTAATTTTTAAAAGCTATACAAGAAATATGAAAGTTAAAATCACACTAAAATTCCTATACAATTTGCAATATTGTTTTTTAATTATTAACTTTGCATGTTGTTGCTACTTATATACATTGGTAAAAATTGAAATTATTTCTTACCAATCGAATAATTTGACTATTATTAATAATAGCTGAACATCACTTTGACAAAATTTCACCCACAAGTCCCAATCTGAGTCTAAAATAACCGCTACTTCGATCTTTGGCTTATATATGACATGTCTGGATGGCCTTGCGGTACAGCGTCAGTCTGCTCAGGGTTCGGGCCTGGTGGAGGCAGAATGTTTTCATTTTTTTTTGTTTCAGAAAAACGGAAAATTAGCATCCAAAAAACGAAAAATAATAAACAGTACGGACATTTTTGAAAATTTTGCTGCCAGTCATTTGTTTTTTATTAACAAATATACTTTAAACAGTTTATCGGTTTCTCGTCGGTTCTCTTTTCTTTATTTCATCACAATCATCGGAAGACTATGATCGGCATGATACCCCCCAAGCAAGGACGTACCCGGGGGTCTAGACCCCCGCCCCCGAAATTTCAATTTTTGTTAACGAAATAAGAATGATGAAGTCTTTTTGTGAAAAATTCTGCCTTTTTCACCATTTGGACCCCCTCCGAAATTTTTTTCTGGGTACGTCCTTGCCCCCAAAAGGACTTCTTGTACAAGTTACTGATGAAATTTCCCCGTTTTGGGGTGAAAAGCTGAGATCGACCATTGCTCGTTCTCCTCTGATTAAACTCACCCGCCTCTCATCGACCGATAGGTTATTGCTACTAGGGGTGTCCATCGAGTAGCAAGAGTTCACTTGCCGATGAACCCTCTTAAAATAAAATTTTAAAGACATAGGTAGAAGGGCACAAAGTCTTAATATGCCCTTATCTGATTATTATGTACTGAACTGAAGAATTCTTCACTTGTTTCGAATAAGAATAAATAATTTTTCAAATTTAGTTTAAATTTATCCCCTTCAAAAATCTTAACCCTATCACATTTTTTCAACAAGTTATTAAAAAAAGCTATCACACAGCTTAAGTAAAGCACTATCACACAGCTTAAGTAAAAGCTATCACACAGCTTAAGTAAAAAATATGAATATAAAATGTTGTACACCAAAATATGGGGGAGATTTTGTCTTTCATACACAGAAAAAAATGCAAAAAATATATACTTTTGTGAAGAAGAGTTTTTAAGTGACTAGTGTTTGAAGTTACTGTAATAAATATAAACATCATTTAGAAGAGATTAAGAGTAGACTTTAATCTACAAAAATACACATACAAAAGCTGACTTACACATGCTGACAATCCATTTTTTTTTTAATGTAAGAGGTTTTTGCTACGGCCGGCTGGCTGGCATTACCTCAGCCTATCCACAAAACTAAAACAACGGGACCCACCCGTACGACTTTGAAACAGACTTTTTTTTTGACACCGACGAAGAGGGAACCCTCGAATCCAACAACTAGAAAGAATCAGCCACTCAAACACCGCAATGACCATCCATCGGCAAGCGCCATGGAGATATACCAAGGAGAAGAGAAACACTACACAAACAAGCAACTAAAACTTAAATCTACCGCCCCACAAGAATAAACGCCTCCACAAACCGAGAAGCCTTGAATCACCAAGCAGGTTCTCCCAGAACTCAGACCACACATACGGGCTATCATAGTGCATCTGGGAAAACAACAGCGCACGTTCTGCAGCAAAGCCCCGACAAAAGAAAATATAGTGCTGTTCCGTGCCAATTTCCGAGAAGCAAATATGGCATAAGGGAGATTCCTGCAAACGGAACCGAAAAAGACGGGCCTCCGTAGGAAGGGACAGGGTACGGAGACGAGCATTCAGAACATCGTCCCTGCGTGAGCCGGGAAGCGAATAAATTTTATTCCCCAAATGAGTTCCTTCCGCAGCATACTTGCTCTCCTGCCACCATAGATCATACTCCTGCCACATTTTTTGTTTGAGGATTCTTTTTATGTCCTCGGCCGCGACCCCCCTATGGGTGGCCGTGCCAAAAGGTCCCAGCTTTGCTGCCTGGTCTGCTGCTTCATTTTCGGGGATACCGGCATGTCCTGGGACCCAAATCAATTTGAGGGGACCATTGACCTTACTGGAAAAGGATGTACGCCAGAGCCAGGATAACCGAGGCCGACCTGGGATTCAAAGACTGTAGAGCTTTCAGGACCGACAAACTATCCGAAATGATAATACAAGGGTCCCCACGATGGAGCCGGACCCCCAGAGACACCGCCTGCGCCTCGGCGTGAAGACTGAGTTTATATGATGTACTAAGTAGGCTAGAGTAATATTGCGAGCTAGGTCTACCGCCGCAATCGCCGTTTTCGCATCATCTTTGGACGCGTCGGTGGCAATAATTTGCCAAGACGGGAAGTTGGTATACACGAAGTCCCTGAAACTGTTTTTGATGTACCGGAGCGGGAGCCCTCTGTCGTGGAAAGGGAGTCCTTCGGTGATTATTTCTACCTTTTCCAGGGCGCTGGAACAGGGACAGACCTTTTGGATGAGGCTTCGGGAGGAGACACTAGCGTGTTCCAGGCTCCAGTTACTTTCCTCGAAGATGTCCTCTGTGTCGGTATAGTCGGTATCAAAGTTTCCCGCCGGACAGCTACGGAGAAGGAAAGAAGACGAGAGGTAACCACGGCGAAAAGAGAGCGGGCCCTGCCCCGATTCCCGGTAAAGCTTGAGGAGCGGGGTCCACTGGTTCCGTGCTCGTAGCGTACGTGCTCATAGCGTACACCCCATCAAGCGTGCTTGTAGCGTACATGTGGTGCTCGTAGCGTACATCTTCCCGCCACCTGTTTTCACCACAGTAATAATTGAAAAGAAGAAATAAAAAGGCAAATCCAGCTAAATATAGATCTACTTTAGTAGCGGCCATTTTAGTCCACAAAATTGTAGATTTCATTACTACTATTTATTTTGAACAAATAAGGTGAAGTTTAAATCAAGTCAAGAAAAAGTCTTTGTAATTTTTTTTTTTTTTTTTTTTTTAAGGAACTGTTTTATGGCCGATTTCCAATTATAATGAAGTGTTTAAAATAAAAAATTGTATCAAGCGGTGTATATTTCAGAATGTCTTTTAGCATGTTCAAATACTGGATAGAGCTTCAAATATTAAAAACAGTGCTGGCTATAAAACATTAAAGTAAAACAAAAGGTATCTCAGACGCAAAAAGAGGCATTTTTCTGTTTAGTAATATTTTTTTATAGACATAAATGTCGAATACGTGACTGCAGCTTTTCTAGAGGAAAAATATTTTTAGAAATTTTGTCTGCTTCAAAACGGGGGTGAAACTATTATGTGAGGGCGACTATTACGCAAGTAAACACGTTATGTTTAATTATAAAAAAATAAATAAATAATAACGAAATAATTTTGTTTTCTTTCTTTCATTTATTCTGAAATATCGTTATAAGATCCGCTAAAAAAATGCGGATCCGGATATTTTTTTTTCATCCGTGGATACGGATACGGATATCCGGAACACCTCTAAAAATAATCATATATTGATGTCTTTCAGTGTCCAGAATCCCCTTCCTACCCCCCCCCCAAACCTACTGAATTGCTACGTTACTGAGCTCGATCGGATTGAGGGAGACCTAGCGTTGAGCTATGGATTATTATTACTGGTTTTCTTTTTATAAGTGCAAGAGTTTATTCTGATTCATGGTAATTTTTCTTGTTAGCTCTTTGTTTTTAAATAATAATTTTAAAATAAGGAAGATTTATAAGTATACTAGCAGCATGGCCCGGCGTTGCCCGTGCAATGGAAGGGAAATGCCCATTGACCTTATATATAAATTGTAAAGGGAAGGAATGCGAATCCTCACCCTTCATTGATAATAAAAAGGACATGGGACATTCCGCTGCAACGAAAAAAAATGAAGTAGGCACTTGATAGCGTACAGAGGTTACTGAGAATTAGACGTGGCTAGGCTTGAATGTGAATCCTACCACTACAATGATAAAAAAGGACATGGGACTTCCCGCTGCAACAACAACAACAAAAAAGAACACGGCACCTGATAGCTTACAGAGATTACCGGGAATTGGACGTGGCTAGGCTTCTCCCCTTCTACCTGTCTGTGTTCTAACAGTCTTTTATCGCTAATACGTAAGCAACTACTAAAAACAAATAGAATCCAGTCTTCGGTATGAGATTGTAAAGGGAAGGAATGTGAATCCTCCCGCTGCAATGATAAAAAAAAGGTACACGGGACTTCCCGCAGCAACGAAAAAAAAAAGAAAGAAAGAAATGAACAGTGGACTTGCTAGCGTACAGAGGTTCCCGAAAATTGGACGTGGCTAGGTTTCTCTCCTTCTACCTGTTGTGTTCTAATAGTCATTTATCACTAATACCTGCGCACCCCATAAACTAAATATTTTTTATTTCAAATCCAGTAAGAATCACTGGAGGCAAATCATTGGGCATATATACAGTAGATAAGAACTTAAATAATGATAGATGAATTAAAAATCCAGGTTTTGATAATTATTTTATTAAAAATCCAGGTTTGTTTACATGTAATGTTCGCAGTGGGTTTAATTTATTTATAAATATTTTATGAGGCTCTAATTATTTAGTAACTATCTTCTCGAGGAATTGATAATCCGTGTAAAATACTATCTTCAAATTCATAGTCATACTTCCAGAATTCTTCCAGAATACTTCCAGAGTCATACTTCCTAATGCAACGATTTCAAATAAATCCCGCACGTTTATTTCTCACGGATTCTCCTTTTAAATGCTAGAACGACCTTGAGAGCGTAAACCATATAAAAAAAGAAGTCAGTTGTCTTGGCAACGCTTCATCTCCACTTACACACCACACCTCACACAGGACACAGGACGAAAGGGGGGAAATTTGCTGTTTCTTCAATCACGGAAGGAAATTTTAAATTGCGATGTTTTCAGAAAAAAAATCATATAAAGAAATCTAATGAACATTTCTGCACGGTTCAAAATTTAAAAGAGGGAGAAATAAATGTTTAATCAGCTGTAAAAAGATGGAAAATTTTTGCCCGTTAGGTTTTTCGATGCGACAGTTAAAAATAGCATATTTTTAAAAGCCGTACATTTTCTTCAAAACAGGATTTCCTTTAAAAAATTCCCAAAAATCGGCAAATGTAAGTACGATTTTGTAACAAATTGTATTTGAAAAAGAAAACTCTGTAGTTTCCGATGGTATAAAAAATATAGTATTCGGACAGAAATTTAGCTCGCGATAACGTAAAATGCGAGAAAAATGGCCAAAAACCTAACATAACATAAAATAACTCAAAAACTATTAATCCGATTAATTTCATTTTTACGGCATTAGCTTTCTCTTGTCCTATTTAGTCAGCGTGCCAAATTTGGTCCAGATCCGTCGAAATGTCTGGACGTGTATAGCGAACAAACAAACAAACTCTTCTGTTTTATATATATAGATATATATATTTATATAATATTTTTGTTTCTGAAAATAATCAATTTAAACATTGGTACTCTTATTTTAAAGATGCCTTTTTAAAAATTAAGTTATGGTATTAATAAGTCAAAAACAACTTTTTAAAAATCTTTTTAAAATTAAATGTTAGTGTAATTGTAATGTTTTTAGACAACTTTTTAAATGGTGAAAAAAACCAGCAAGACTTTTTGAAGGAAACTGGCTTAAAATGATTTAAAATTCATTTCTTAAAATGTAAAATATTGGGTATATATAACTGTGATTAAAATTAATAGTTAATTAGCTTTGTTTGAATAGTTTTAATAATTATATGTTTACTATTTTTGATATTGAAAAGCTTATTGCCCCTCACAGACTTTGATTGAACATGTGTAAGCCTTCTGATGAGAAAGCTTAAACTTTCTACATCACCTCATTAATGCAAGGGAGTATATTTTATTTATTGGGAATTTGTGCAAGAGGGCTATATAAAAAGTAAAAGTTTGTATTTACTTACATTACTTACATTCCTGAAAATTTTATTCGACACCATAAAGTAACTTTGTAATTAATTATATATGTCTAAAATCAATATTTAAAGAAGAAAACCCTAGCTCAGTGCTTGTAAGACACCTTCTCTAATAGGGTATAGGGCTGGAAGAAATAATGATTTTTATTTAATATTAAAACTATAAAACTTTTTACTTTCAGTGTAAGTTATCATGTGAGTTATTTTGATTTCGTGTTTAAGGCAGATCTACATGAGGGCTGCCTGCTTAATTAAGTCTTGCCTTGAGCGGAGAACTTTTTGAGGGGTTCTAGCGCTTATTCAGGTTACAACTACTGAAAACAGTCGCGCTGTAGGCAGTGGCGGTTCCAGGGGGGGGTCACGTCTCCCCCCAAAATGGTCTTCGACTAAGGGGCCTAGATGAACCACCCCCCCCTTAAAAAAAAGAGGGCCCAAGGCGAGCTCGGACAAGGGCCCAAAATAGGGGCCTAGATTAACCATCTCCCGCCCCTCCCCCCCAAAAAAGAGGGCCCATGTCGAGCTTGGACAAGGGACCAAAATTCAGAAAGGCCTTGATCATGTGCATACATACCACATTGTGCTGCTGAAAGAGAATTTGTCTTTAGAAGACCATTGGTGTTACTAGTTTATTTTGGTGTTACTAGTTTTATAATAATACTAAAGTATGCACACAATATTCTATGTGCTCAGACGTTCCTCCTTGGCAGAAAAATATGCAGCCGCTTTGTAAATATGTGCGCTAATCCATATCCATGGAGAGCAAGGGAAGGGGGAGTCACAACGAGCCTGATTAAGGTAAAGGTGGAAGGGATAGTTGCCCCAAACCCATAATAAAAGAAAACTCAAAATAAAAAAATAGTTTATAGAAAAATGTGTGAATTGTGTGTGCGTAATTTATTACTTTCGTATTCGAACCCCCCCCCCTTTTCAAAAAGCCTTCCTCGTCTTGAAAAGCAGTCTAAGGAGCACCTATGTTTGTAAATAATTAATTTATGGAATCCAAATCTACCGTAAATTAACTGCTACAAGATCATAAAAATTATAGAGAAGGAAAGGGGGGGGTCACGAGGGAAGGGATCATACCTAAACAGGGCGGGATTACCCATTGAGTATGCTTCCGCGTATGGGCTATGGGCTCCTAGGTGGCCTGCGACTGCGTTACAATTTAGAAGAATAAAATTATAATCAAACGTCATTAAAGCTATTTTAGTGTTAATATTTTTACAGCATTTGTAACTCCGAGAAAATAATTCTGATTAATTAGCTACTTTGTACACAATAAAAAATTTCCGGCATTGTTAGCCACCACACTTCATAATTGAAATTTCAATGAATATATGCTAGAAAGTTTGAAGCTGACTAATTAGCTTGAAGTTTTATGTGCACATTTCAGGGATGTCCTGCATTAGACAGATCATTTTGATATATTTTGAAATTCAATAAAGTAATGAGAATTTTTAGCACTACGTCTACTCGACTCGAAAGGGCTATGGTAATCATAAGAAGGCTTTTAAATAAAAAAACCTTGTAACCCTGTCATCACACCCCATGATTATAAGCTTTTAATTATGAAATTTGTTCCATAGAAGAAATTGTTTTTCCCTTTGAAAATATCTGGAAGCAAGCAGCTCTGTAAAATTTAAATATGGGATGATACACTACACATTAGCGGCAAAAACCCTGTGTTCTGTAAAACATTTTTCTCTCCGAAAACTTATGCTTCCTTTCAGTGTCCAAAAAAATTCTAAGGGAAATCGCATTTTCAACTAAGCGCTAAGCAGGTGTTTTCCATTGACGAAACACCAATCCATTAATTAGTAGTGGCATATCTTTTTAAGTTTAAAGATGGGTATAGTGAGGGGGTCAAGAACCATTATAAATTCTTAGTGATGCCTGTTCCTGGCATGAAAGCTATTAGTTTACCAGGGAGTTGCCGACACCCCCAAAAGCCATTTTTCAGTTCCATTATGTGTTTCACAAATGAACAGCATGTGGATTTGTTTTGGAAAAGCAAACACTTCTTGCATCTGCTTTCTGGTGTAGAACTCTCGTTGGGACTCCAGAGGTAGCAGACATAAACTATTGTTCCATTTTAAACCCAGACAAAGTAAAAGGTTTAGTGTCGCCAATTTCGGTATTTCGGATACAAGGAACTAAACTTGAAACATATGCGAAGATTGATTGGAAATATGAGTAGTCGCCGGAATTTTCTTATGTGTCGGAGACAAAGCACAAACGGGACAAACAAGTCTGCATCTGCAAGACTCGAAAGTTGTAAGAAAACGCCAATCCGATGATTAAGCGAGCAGCTCCACCGCAGCGGACAAGGAGAAAGCGAAAAGGGGAAAAAACAATATAGCCCCCCCCCTGCCCTGAAGATCCGAAGAACTCCACACAGGTCTGTGGAGTGGAATATCCGGATGAGCAAATATTTTAAAAACCAGAAACATAGTGGACTATACTATAGAAGTGAAATAACTGATCGCTTACCTAACGAGATTACACAGGAAAGACTAAATGGAGAAAGATACGGTAAATACATATTTATATATATTATATTTTTATTTATTAAACAGATAAAATTTCCTGCTTTGATTAATTTTTTTTAAATAAAAAATGTATATTTTATATTATAGTAATTTTTCAATGGCACAGAAAAACAAATGTTTTTAAAGTATTAATACGAGTCTGCTCCATATGCAAGACAATAGTTTATTATTAACTTAATTAAAAATAAAAATAATTTGATGAATATTTTAATTACATGAAGATAAATTATATTATGTGTAACTTTACAGTTTTAATTTTTTGAATAACTTTAAGATTTTTGAAAAGTAATTTTAAAGTAGGAGTTTCTAATTTTAAATTAAGAATTTTAAAATGACTGTAAAATAACGTTAATTGTCACTATCATTTGTGAGCTTGGATATGAAATAACGTTTAAAAGTCTAATATGTAAATCAATTAAATTAAATGGATTTTATCTGATAATACTTGATCAACAAATATCATTTGTCCTAAATGTATTCCAAAACATTCTCAATGGAATTAAAATGTTAACGCGTACTTGGAGCTTAATTACTTATTTTTCAATATTTATCTTTCTTCTGAAACGATCTTTTCCTCTCTTTGATGCATGTTTATTAAAAAAAAATAATAATTCATCACAAAGATTCTTAAGAAATATTCAGGTTAAATATTTCTATATAGTTTAATGTTTGATATATCTTTGATACCAGTAATCAATTTTATTTATTTGTGGCTTTGTGCGTGTTGGTGTGGAAGGATGGGGGATTAATATACTTCATGATTTGGAATAATAACAATTACTGTTTTAAATTTTATGAGAAATTTTTCCTCTGGAAAAATATTTTCAAAAGTTTCGTGCAGGATTAAAAGTACTGCCGACAATTTGAAAAAAAGTAATATAAAAAAAATACTGGATAAAATTAATAAAAATTAGGTTGTTTTGAGTGGTTACGGAAAAATCTATTTTGAGAAAAATTCATTTAGTAACATGGTTGTCTAGTTGAAACAGGTGTCATTGTCTTCTTTTTAAAATGCTTATTTAAAAAATTATCTAACTTTCAGATTTATGCTTATTCCCCTTGGATGATTTAATTAACTTTTTGTAATATTACTTTTTTTATTATGGGGTGTCCAACTTGTGATTTTCCACAGTCATGGTAATTTATCACTGTTCAATTTTTAATCTTTTACCTTTATTTATTTTTATGTGTACAACATTTTTACTCTTTCCTATTTCAAACAATTTTTTTATGTATATTCTCCAATTGATTTGAAACAATAACAGTGGCCGAGTGCTTAAGACCATTGAAAGTAGTAGATGGCTAAAGTGTAGAGATCTAGGGTTCTGGGCTACCACGTTGCGGTCGATCTAACGGTCTAGAGTTTTGGGTGATTTTCTCCAGTTGTAACGTGATTATGCTCTAGAACGCCTTCAAAAGTCCACACCTAAAGCATAATCCCCTTTAGATATATAACTCTCGTGTAGCTTTGCCTTAATCAATAACCTAATCTTGTAGCAATAACCATTATTGTAACAATAAACTCTAATTTTACTCTGAAAAGGTATTTGCAAAGACTTAGATACCGGGAGACCGGGATAGGCCAAACCGGGGAGAGAGTGGGTACTCAGAGACCGGCATAGGCCAAAGCTGGGCCCGGATCCAGGCCCTTGGTCTTAAGGGAAGCCTAGTCTCATTCTCCACTCAACCTGAATAAGTGATGATCCGAATAATTTTAATCGTCAAATGTTATTTCCAGACACATTCTCAGAAAATTATCTGAAATGAAAAGACGAAATTTCGATTAAAAATTAAGGGGATGGTGGACATTAAAAAGTTTTTTTTTAATTTAATAAGATAGGATTTTGAAATTTTGTATTTGAATATATTTAACTAAAAGCATTATAAACAACTGAAAAGAAATTAAAATAAATTTTAAAAATATTAGTAATTAATTAAAAATTAATTAATTTTTTAGTTTCGAAAAAATGCTCCATGCGTTTTAATTTTAACTTTTTTTTAGTAATTTTGTTTTATAATAGCATAAAAATATATTTTAAAAAAGTCTGTGAATCGGTTTTTGATTCGACCGAGTAGTTAATTTTTTAGAAATATTTTCATGGATATATACCAAACTTCCCCGAAATTTTTCAGTTTTCGTAAATAAAAGTGAAATTTCATAATCGAAATTTTGACCCTATTTAAAAAGGATACACAGATTTATTGTAATATATGAGAAGAATGTTTGTAGTAAATTTTGTACAATTCCGACCAAAATTAAGTCGCATGGAGCATTTTGAAGGCAAGAAAATCACAAAAAACTTGATTTGGAGAAAATACAGTTTAAAGTGTCATTTTCCATTTACCTTTAATACCGTCTCTTCTGAATAATTTTATTTATGATTTTACCTTAACAAAAGATATTTTTAAAATAATTTCATTCGAATATTAGCTTATTTTGTAAAACGTTCAATAAAAATTGTGGCGTATTTATTGACGCGTTTGTTTGCATTTTTGTGGACATTTAACTGTCCCTTTTAATTTTTTCAAACCCTAATATCTTTTTAAAAAATTGCCGTAGACATACGCGGTTTTTTCTCCATGGTTCAGCTTTAACTGTAGAATATTAGTATGTAAAAAAGAAAAAACACATTTTTTGGGGCCAATTTTGATGATTTGGGTGTTCACCATCCCCTTAATTTTATTATGGATTGTGCTTTTGTTGAATACATGTATCTGCAATGAATTCAATCAAAATCTCGCAGTTGGGGCCAGAGCCGAAGCTAGGGGCTGGCGAGGTTTGCCCCCCTCCCCCCCCGGAATGCAAGCGGAAAAAGGGGCGCACACTCAGCTAGAACACGAGAAGTTTAAATATAATTTTACTGTTTTTGTTTTTCATTTTTTAAAAGCACTTTTGTAGGGAGGATAGATAGAATCTTAGAAAAGTACAATGATTTAGGGTTGGGGGGGTTGAATAGTTATTAAGTTGTTTAAAGTGTACGGGGCCCAGTTTTAACTAATTTCATAGATGGGGGCCCATACTGGTCATAGATCGGGCCCTGCCTAGTTATCTACCTCATTGGGGCCTACATTTGCATAAGGGTCCAGGGCCTCAAGAAGTCTTCAGACGACTCTCTTCATTCGGAGTGACCCCCCCTAAACTGACAGTCTGGAACCGCCCCTGGCTGTAGGCCAGAACCCTAGATCTACATACTTCAGCCCTTTACCAAATTGCCATTAAATTAGTAAAAAGTATTCATATTATAATGTAAAAAGTTAAAAATAATTTTTTTAAGCTTTATAAGATAAATTTATATCTTATAAAGATCTTATACAACATACAATCATATGTATTTTTGTTTGGCGTCCAATTATTTCTAGGAATCCTACGCATTCATTCCGCCCTTCTTTGTTCATCTTGCGGGAACCTGTATACAAGGGCGGTTCTACAGTTGCAGCCTGTGAGGGGGTTTATAATTTTATATAACCCCCCCCATTTATTTTATAATTTATATAAACTCAGTGCCTCAGAGAAGGAGTGACTACTGGGGGAGATAAAGAGGAAAGGGGTCACCTTTGACTGCACAATACACGCTTCATATATGTGAATAAAATGTTTAATCAATCATCAAATGTGAAATAAGTGTTTAATTAATCATATAATTGATGAAGTATGTAAATTCCAAAAGTAATAACCATGCATCTTCGACCCCATCGATCAAAATTGTCCCCCCCCCCTACTAAAATGAGACGGGCTCGGGCTCTGTAATTCGCGATTGTGAATTTCCTATGCAGAATTATTTTTTTCACTTTCGTTTTCAAAATCCTGGGAGGGGTAATTACCCCCATGTACATTATGTACACAGATTGCTTGCACACCTTTAAACAAGAGAACAGCAATAGGATGACCAGCAACTCAATTTTCTTGCTAAAGAAGGTGGGTTTTTCCCCATATTTTATTGTTTTCTAAACTATATAACGATTTTGTGGACTAAAATGCCCGCTACTAAAGTAGGTCTACATTTAGTCGGATTTGCTGTGGTGAGAACGGAAACAGGTGGAGGGGGAGATGTACGCTACGAGCACCACATGTACGCTACAAGCACCCTTGATGGGGTGTACGCTATGAGCACGTACGCTACGAGCACGGCACCGGTCCGGTTCACGGTTCCACTTGGGGACCCCCAGAGCAAAACGGAGAGCAGCGTTATAGATAATGTCCAGTTTTTTTAAGTCCGTCGCAGCCGTATGTTGGTAGATCGGACTAGCGTATTCGATGGTACCTCGAATAATTGAATTTACTAGCGCTAAGAGGTGAGCGGTCCGCGCTCCCCAAAGGGGGGAAGAAAATACTTTTAATAAATTAAGCCGCTTTGCACACTTAACGCGAACGTCTTCAATGTGGTCCTTAAAAGAGAGGTTTGATGAAAACCTGCACCCCAGAATTTTCATTGATCTACTCCAGGGGATTGACAAGCCCTGTATCCTAATCTGCTGCAAAGGGACCCTACGGTTTCGAGAGAATTTTATTGCTTCACATTTGTCTGGCCGAAGTGAGAGTTTCCAGTGTGAGCACCATTGCTTCAGTCGGCGCAGGGCCTCTTGTAGTGAGTTGATTGCTTTATGAGGATCTTCGTGATTACTGTAGGCGACCACGTCGTCAACGTATACTATAACCCGGACTTCAGGGTCAGTGGCGGATTTCCCATAAGGCGTAATAGGCATGCCTTAGGCCCCGCGCTCGTAAGGGCCCCGCGCTTTTCAACTTATTTACCAATATTTATCGTTATTTTATGTATTGTAAAAAATACTTCACAAAAAATGTCAAAGCACGCAAACCAAATTTGCCTTTTAAAATCTTCGTTCTGCGCTTGTTTCTCGGGGGAGGGGGGGAGCCCGACTGCCTGGAAATTCTTCTCGGAAAAACTAAATAAGCCCAAAAGTGAAGCAATACGTTGTGAGGTACAAACTTGATAAGAAGGAATCAGATTTCATATCCCTTGAACAGTTCATTCTGTTTCTTCCCTGCTGCCCCGCCTCTAGGCCATATAGCTGTCCAGCGGAAAAGAAGGGTCTTTTAAATTCACTTCAGCGAAGATTGGACCACCCAAACCCAACAAAGAGATAGTTGCATTCAATACAGTGAGAAAAATTCGACTACCCATAAACTCCCACAGGGCAGTATGGGTTTCGTAAACACGGTAATTTGAGTCAAGTACTATAGCTTTGTGTGCAACGCATATGTCCGGCAATCTGGTGCCCCATTCTTTCTAATTTTCGGTGTTCGGCCTTTACCGATATATTTGTTTTCACCCTGGCACCCGGGACCCGGGGTGGACCAGGCCCCGCAGCCTCTTTTTGCTATGCCGCTCATTGTGACTTGTTTTAAACTATGAATGCGTATTTAAAAATCAGTAATGTTACAATTATTTCAAGAACTAAAAAAGGAAAATATTAGTCACGCAAGGTATTTTACTGTCAATATCATTTCCACTTTTTATTTATGCAAACTCTGAGGTTCATATTTAGGAAATTTTCAAAAAATCGTTATTGGTTATAAAATTAAATGAGAAATTTTTGCTGTTAATATCTTGAAAAATCACAGCTTCAGAAGTATTCAGAATACTCAGGATTAAATAGTAATTTTAAGTTTTGTGCTGTGGCAAGCCTAGACGAGGGATTATCTGTTTATTGGTTTGGGGGGAGGGGGTTGCCTTGGTCTGAGGACATTTCAAAAGACTCTTAACGCGTATTTATGTTACATCTGGAAAAAGTCGACTAAAACTTCATGCCGTTAAATCAACAGCCGCGTGGTAGGCTTGAACCTGGGACCTTCAGCCTATAGCAATTTTATTGCAGCTATAGTACAGCATACTGACACTGGGGGGTATGTTTTATTCATTATAAAATATATGTATATCTACAAAACCGTGATCCCCTCCACCCCCGAAATCTTTGTCAATGGATTAGTAGTTTTTTATTTGCGTGGACTCTAAAAATAAGTTATAGGCGAAAATACACTGCTGGCCATCGTAAATGCAACACCCTGAAGGAAGCATGCAAATAATATGAAATTTACAACATGCATTAGCTGAGGTGAGATATGCAAATGATTAGAATTTCAGCGCAGACGCACATCAAGCGCGCCTGTGGCGCCACCTCAAAGCGCTATTTAAGGCTTGGAGATTTCGACGGTTTCAAGTACAGCAATTGTGTTTTTCTTGCTTTTTTTTCAAAAAAAACGATAAATTATGCCTCGTAGGAAACAACGATCATCTTTTGATCAAGTATCCGAGTTTGACAGAGGAAGGATAGTGGCATACCGAGATTGTGGGTTATCTTTCAGGGAAATCGGTCGTCGTATTGGACGAAACCAAACAACTGTGATGCGGATATGTGATCGTTGGGTGCAGGAGGGTACGACGGACAGACGTGATCGACCGCATCGACCTCAGTGCACCACGTCACGTGATGACAGGCAGATTGTACGCATGGCAGTGACGGACCGCTCAGTCACATCACGAACCATATCACAGCAGATTCAGTCTGTAACGCATCATCCAGTGTCTGCGCGTACCATTCGACGTCGTTTACAGCAGAATGGTCTGTCCGCAAGACGTCCGTTGCTTTGTCTACCTCTGACGCGGAACCACAGACGTCTCCGCCGCCAATGGTGCGATGAAAGAAGGATGTGGACGACAGAATGGAATGAAATTCTCTTTACTGACGAGTCACGCTTCTGTATGCAACACCACGACGGTCGGATTCGAGTCTGGAGACACCGTGGAGAGAGGATGCTGAACAGCTGCATTATGCACCGTCACACTGGTCCTGCACCGGGTATTATGGTATGGGGCGGTATCGGATATCTCTCTCGCACTCCTCTAGTACGCATTGCCGGTACTTTAACCAGCCAGCGCTACATCTCCGAGGTGTTGGAGCCAGTTGTCCTTTCTTACCTTCAGGGCTTGCCAACAGCCATATTTCAGCAGGATAATGCACGGCCACACGTGGCACGCATTGTCCAAGGGTTCTTCGTCAATCACCAGATTGAATTGCTTCCCTGGCCGGCGCGCTCTCCGGATCTTTCGCCGATAGAAAACATGTGGTCCATGTTTGCTCAACGACTGACCCAGAGTTCATCCCCAGCTGTCACACCAGATCAACTTTGGCAACGTGTGGAAGCTGCTTGGTCTGCTGTACCCCAAGAACACATTCAAAGTCTCTTTGAATCAATGCCGAGGCGTGTGGCAGCTGTGATCTCCAACAACGGCGGCTACTCTGGGTACTGATTTTGGCAGGAACCACGCTTCATAGAATGCTGTAAATTTAATCATTTGTTACTTGGTCAACATGTTATCTACACAATAAATTTTGTTGTGATATCTCTTGTTTTTCTTGGTGTTGCAATTTGGGTGGCCAGCAGTGTATTTTGCGCTACATATCTCCACATCTCCACCCCTCCCCCTATTTTTTTCTGCTTACAACCTTGTGTGAATGCAGAAATTTATATATATATATATATATATATATATATACATATATATATTACTTAGTAAACAAAAATGAAAGACCCCCAGGCCAGCCATTGTTATTATATCAAAACAGTATAAAATGCATTGTATTCGTCAGAGGAGGAAATGCACAACTGTATTCTGCATAACTGTATTCTGCAAAGATTAATATAAAAGTATTTAAACAGTTTAAAGGTATTTATAAATGTGTTGTATATTAATAAATACCTTTGAAATGTTTAAATACTTTTATATTAATCTTTGCAGAATACAGTTATGAATATAACACATTACCTTGGCAAAATCTCAGGCTATGAGTCTGAAACCTATGGTGTAGAGTTGTGCATTTTTCCCTCTGACGAGGACAATGCATTTTATACTGTTTTGATATAATAACAATGGCTGGACTGGGGGGTCTTTCATTTTTGTTTACTAAGTAATATTAAACACGATGTAGTACATTCTTTTTTTACGGAACATCTTTATAGACAAATAATGCTGCTTTAGTAACTTAGTAGCAAAAACAGTTCATAAGACACCCCTCGAGAACGTGTCATAGAAATAGGGAGACGTGGTGGGGTGAACGTCCGGGGTCCCCAATCCTGGAGTCTCAAAATCAATATAACTACTTCCCCCCCCTTTTTTTTTACGGGAATACGTCTTTAAATTTGCTTCCGCAGTGGGAGACAATTCAGAAAACTGGTGATAACAAAATCGGGGAATACAGTTTGATTTTGCTGATATGCTGTTTTATGTTACACTTATTTATCTGTCATCTACATCCAATCGGTATAGCTATTTTCCTTGTAAAATATGTTGTTCACTTTTATTCATTTATTTGGAGGAGGAGGATCACTTAGGCTGGGGACAAGGAAATTGTTCGAGGTGACCAACTTGGGAATTGCTTCAGTATGTTCCCCCCAATGTAGTTATTATTATTATCACTGTTTCTCACAATATGCTTGATTGATAATCCATTTAAGACGCATTGCAAGAGCAAATCGGGTAAAAAAGTTTCCATCACTATCTCAGAATTTCATGATTTTTTTTTTCTTGAGTTGCCTTACACAAGGAAAGAAAAAATCTGAAATATTTTTAATTTACCTCTTTTAGTTTTGGAGTTATTGGGTGGTGGGTGGGGGGGGGAGTCAAAGTCTCCACAGGAGCGATGTAGAAATAATTTCGGTCATTTCTGCCACGTTATTTTCTCGACAGTGACTGGCTCTGGGGTGCTTCGGATAATTTTTTCTTTTTATCTGGTAATATACCTTGACTATTAACAACTCATATTGACAATTCATTCGAAGATAGTCAGAGCCCCCAAATATGGGACCCCAAATACCTCCAATTTCATGAAAAATTCAGTTTTTAAGAATACTTTAAATGTTGGTTCTGACGTGATATAGAAAATATTTTTGCACAGTGCAGTTATACATCTTCATATAAAGTGAATCCAGTGTTAAAAATTTTTAAAGGCCCCCCCCCCCCAGGGACTCTCCGTACGGGTCCCCAAACATGGTCGTTAACGCTAATTTATACAATTTCGAAGGACTGGTACAGCATGAGAACTACTGGCATGGAGATGTAGCATCAACCTAGTATTTTCATATTATGAAAACATTTTTTGAAGGTACAACTGTTTCCAAGAAGAATCCCAAAAAGTACCTCTGTATTTGGGACATTCCACTCACACGCATGGAGCATTTTGTCGTTACTTTTAGAAGTTTAATCGACTGTAGAAATACTACAGAAAATTAAACTTACCCTGCATGTATCACAAATAGTTCTTTTTTCCTCTGAAAGCTACACTATGACTATTCCTGAGTATTATCTTTATGAGTACTAAAATTCATGCATATAGCATAATTTACAAGAACACTCCAAATAATTCGTAAATAATGTCATAATTTTCTCCATTCGCCAACTGAGGGGAAAAAATACTATGTAAATGTAACTCTACACATACCATATCTTATACTTCATTTAAAATAAACAAAAAGTAAATAATATTGCGATTAAAATAAGTTGTCACAAATCTGCCTAATTTATTTCTGACTTGTGTACCATTTTACAACAAAATCGGCAAACATCACTTCAAACAAAAAGTAACATATATATAAAAAAATTATCAAGTTATTTCGGTACTTTTTTTTATAGAGTCTATTGTATAGTTGATTGTGAGCTGTTTTGATGCTTTTTAGATTAGTAAGGGTAAATGGAGTAACTGAAATCAATTCAATTCGACCAAAACAAATCTTCTCTACAGTAATTATTTCTGCGTCATCTTGGCGTGGCGTAGCCAAGTAATAGAATCTGAGCCAGGTATTGCATGCAAATATTTCATCGTAGCAATCTCATCTTGTTCTGATAAAGCGATAACCCTTCCGATGTCAAATAATTTTTCATATTCCACTGCATAGTAAAAGTTCAGCTCAATATCAGCAACTTCGTACTATTTTTCACAAGAGGAAATCATATTTTAAAAACAGGAACAGCGCAAAATGCTGTTAAAAATGTTTTATTCATAGCACATGCATATTTTTTTTTCAGTATGTCTGACATTTTCGTGCGGGTGTGATTTCAATTTTGTAAATTCAATTTTCAATTTATTTTCAATTGCAGTATTTTTTAACTACCTGTGTTTCTGTGTCCTCATGCGAAAGAAGTTTTTCGAAACTTAAACAAATTAAAAATTATTTAAGATCGACAATGAGGGAATAAAAATTATCAAATTTGGCTATTTTGTCCATAGGAAGAAAAGTAGCTGCTGCTGTTGACTTTGATGATGTCATCGACAAATTTAGCAAAGCGAAAGCACGCAAATATATTTTATCTTTATGAGCACAGATTTGAGTATTATTATTTTTTTAATTTCCATAAATAATTTTCTGATTTAAATTAATATACTCCAAATATTTGTTTTATTTTTAATTAAATATTTTAATTAATGCCCTTTCAATCGCTTAAGTATACTGTTTTAAGGTGATACTTTATTTGTCAGATGATGTTAAAAAAATCTTTTCAACAGATCAGAGAAAAATGTTTATTTACTATAAATGTATACATACATGATAAATAGCAACTCTTGCATAGCTAAGAAACTATGCCAATAATAGCGTCAAACATAAACAAAGTGTCTATATTCAGTCATTTTGACAGTTCGGTTGCATTTTCTGTCATAATACACTATATTTTATATAAAAAAAAAAAAAAATCCGCTTAGTTAAATTTGATCATATTTCTTTGCTCATTTCTGCCTTTGATAATTTTTAGCTTTAATTTTACAGAAATATTTACATAATTCATAGATAGTATATTCATAATTGTCTAATAAATTTGTAGTATTGTATTGTAATTTAAATGAATCAAAATTCAATTCTTACTTTTCAGTATGTAACAATTTTAATGTCATGTGCACCAGCAATTCTTCATTGCGTTTTGCCTTCTATGCCTTTTAATCAAAATACATTTTCTAAGTATTTTTTACTCTTATATTAACTGTTGTAAGGAAACCGCTGGAATTACATTTTTTTCTTCAAATCAATAGTTATCTAAATCTGTACTGTATTTTATGTTCATATTTATTATAACATCCTTTTATATGTAAGTAATAGATTCGCTTATGCAATGTCTTAGTAGAATTTCGAGATACAAATAAGGCTTTTGGAATGCCATTGTAAACATCAATTATTAGTTAAATACTGCAAAATCTGTAAAATTAGATGTCTTCTTTTTGGCTTAAATAAGCATATCTGTTTCAAAAACAATTTGATATATTTAGATTCTTTATTTTAGATTTTATGCTTTACAATTTTATATATTTATTTAAAAACAACTTCTTTCAGTATGAATGTAATTCTTTAATTGTAAGAAATATTGATTGTATATAGTTTCTCTACGTCTTTAATGGTGCATTTTTGTGTAAATCAGACCTAAGCCCTCATTCTTTGAATATAAATATAATATTTAATAAATCAAATATGGAAATTTTTGTCCATTAATTTCATGAGAAGTGCTTATAATTTAAAGAATACTGAAATTTGAAGAAAAATGAATTATATAAAACGTGTGTAAAGAACATAAATTGTATCTTACAACTAATCACATAAAAGTTCGAGAAACTAAAAAGCAATTTACTAAAAATGGAATAATTTTACCTAGAGAGAGACTTTTTTTTTTTAATAAATGTTTAAATCAGTATTCTATTATTATTATTATTTGGTAATTCTCTAATCTAATGGTTATCAATCTTTGGATTGCTACCTCAAATGGGGGCGCAAAAAATAACCCCTGGGATCACAAGGTGGATTTAAACGGAATCGAAAGGTACCGAAATATTTTTCCTTTAAAAACAGGTTTCCGTTGAATAAAAGTGCCTTCAACAGAATGAACTATTTCCTTTCAAAACAAATTTAAGTTTAAGGTTCAGTGGTTTATGTATGTTTTAATATGCGAAGTGTAGGTAGTTAAAAGTTTTAAACGTATTGAGTTATGTTATCATTATTCCTATATGCTTTGGGCCAGCCGGTACCAGCAAAATAAAATGAGTTTTAGTTTCACGCGAACTAATTTACTAATTTTCTACGAACCAGTCAATACAGACTATTTTTCGATTTTACCAAAATATAAAAGTTAAAAAAAAAGTTTAATAGAATTTTTCCAGATTTTTTTTCAGTTATGAATGTTAGCTTTAAAATGTAATTTTCGGTTAAAAAATACAATTTTAAAAGGAGGCCCCCAAACTCGGATACCGCCCCGGGCCTCACTTAGTGTTAGTCCGCCACTGGGTGATGGTCGTAATTATCCAAACAAAATCACATGACTGAAAAAAATTCGAGTAATTATGACCACTATCAGTGGCGAATCGATAAATATTTTTTGGGAGCAAATAAACTTTGAAAGGAGCTTATTTTACCCAAACAAAATGTACAATAAAGCACAATTTCAGTCTAAGCCAATGTAAAATTTTTTGAGAGGAGCTTATAAAAAAAAAGATAATCCTATCCAAAGTGTATAATTAAGCAGAATATTACCTTTCAGCAATCTTTTTCTTTCTTTCTTTCTTTTTTTTTGGGGGGGGGGTTTCGGAAGCCCCATAGCTCCTTCTCTGGATCCCCTACTGACAACAACTGGGTTTATCATAACTACTTAATTTCTTTTGATACATACGCTTACAAATCCCCCCCCCCCCCAAAAAAAAAAACAAAAACACTAAGGCTCTTTCAGTCCCCCGCCCATTCCTCGAAACAATGTCTCGATACACACTGGGAAAAAATAATCTCCGAATAAGTTCTTACCTTCTGTTTCTAAAGCAACATCGATAGTTTCAACCAGCAATGCTTCGTCTTTTTTAGAGTCTTCCGTCTTTGCTTTAAAAAAACTCTCAATATTGTGTGATTTTAACTTTTTTTTCGGTGGACCCATGGTAATTTAACAAAAATGAGGACTCGGAAAAAACTCGTGATGATGCTCTGGGAGAGAAGACATACGACTGATTACATCCTGTAAACTCTACCGGTCAATAACAAAAAAGTACTTTTCGGTACTAATTTCCAAGAAATGTTACCCACTCATCAACCCCCCCTCCCCATGTAGATCGGTGTTTTTATTCCTCTCAGGGAATGGACGGAAGTCTTTTGTGAGACATCTTCGAGTGTTCGGACATGGCAGAAGGCTGAAATTGGAACTAACCACTCTTCTCGATACCAAACTGAAGAGCGACTGAATAGTTTGCGCGGTCTTTAAAAGAAATTACGCAGATAAGAAGAATAAACCTAATGCCTTGAGCAGACAGCAAGATAAGAAGACATCGTACATCGTGTGAGGTTCTTCCTAGGGGAGCATCCGAATCTGATACTGTATTGTCCAGTAGTCTTAAAAGAAAGAAAAAAAAAAAGAAGAAAAGAAAAATGTACCCACTTCTCTCTCTCTCTCGAAGTGAGAGAAAAAGTTGCTTTGGGTTATGACTTCGCCTATTAGTTTTTATTTATTTTTATTTTTTGCTGTTAAGCATTTTTAACGAAAATTATACAGTATTCCTCGGTTCCCCCCCTGTCCCCCGTAGTTAAAATATTGGGGGGGACGTGTCCCCCTGGTCCTCATAGCTTGCGACGCCCCTGTATATTCTCATGTTTTAGTGCTTTAATTATTTCTAATAAAATTTGATCATACGAGTCTGTATAATATATTTATATCTAGTATATATTGTACAATTTATTAAAATATTAATTATAAAAATTTCTAATTATATTCCTCGAGCTACTAGTGTTTATTGACATTATTGATCCGATTTCTTCCATAGAACTCAATACAAACTCTTTGAAATCCCACCCTCTCTTGTGACGTCACGAAATGACTTAAGATGACTATTTATGAATCTGGATACTTTTAACATCAATTCTTTCACAAAGCTTATTAAAACAAAGCAATATTAAATAATGTATTTCGGTTTTTAAGTAAAATTATAAAAAATAAATATGACTTTATGCTTATACAACGTATAAAATTTAATCATATACATATTATTTTAGATAAACGATAACAGTGAGTAACCATGATATTATTTAGAATGTATTTGCTAGCCCAAAATACTGCATATACTGCATGTAATGCTAAAACTGCTTCAAATTCAGTATAAATTAATTTCATTAATTTTTGACAAAAAATACTGTTGATTCACAATTATTAAAGAACAAAGTATTTCAAAACGAAAATGCAATTTCAATGCATCATAAAAAAATTAAGCTACTCGTGTTTATTAGCATTATTAATTCCATTTCTTCAATAGAACTCAATGCAAATACTGTTCCAAATCCCATCCTCTCTTGTGACGTCACGAAACACAGTGCCCAGCCGCACGCAGTGCCCTTTTTAGGATCCCTACCCAGACCTCCCCCTGCTTTCTCCTCTCTATTTCTTCAGTCGCGGCGACACACGGCTATCTCGGACGTATCTTTGTCCGCTATCGCTTCTCGGCCTTTTGGCTAAGATCAAAGTGTAGTGCTTTCAGTGGCGCACCCAGGATTTTAGTTTAAGGAGGGCTGCAGGGCCGGACTGGACCGCTGAAACGCCCCGGGTGATTCGACCAGACCGGCCCCCAATATTAGTGGCGCATCTTAGGATATTAGTGTAGCGGGGGAGGGGTGTACGAATACAGTTATGCTAATGATAACGCTCTTATAACGTTAAGACATTCCGTACGTTTAATAACTCGCTTAAAGTGCAGTAGCTCATTTACAACGTCACTCGCTTATAGCATCTTAAATGGCCTATTTCCTTCAATGAAGTTGAAATCGAGTTCAACTCTATGCGGCATTCACCAAGAAAATTTATTTAACATCCAAATTTTTTTGTTGAGGCTTTTTTAGAAATAAATTGACGACAACTTTTAAAATAATTTAATTCAGTGATTCAGAAACAATTCTCTACTTTAAAAAAAATTCGCTTTAATTTTTACGTTTAGGAAGGGAGGATTAGCCTCTTCCCTTCTCCTATATTATCAAAATATGTTAGCTCCTATGGCTAACATACCTTCATAAGCATAAGAATTTAATAAAATAATACTGAGTTTTAAAACAACATTTTTGTTTTGTTATTTACACTCATGTCCATAAATTAAGGATAATTCAGAATCACACAGAAATTGATCTCTAAAATAAAAATTTCACCTGTGGAATGATCACACACATCTTGAAGAAGAATATGCAAATTACAGGAAACCACCAGATGGCGTGGATGGTACGTCACAATGACGAGAGTGTAAGAGAGGGGTATATAAGGAATGGTGGCAAAGAAGTAAAATTGTTCACAAGCGCTGTGAAAGCCTTTCAGTGCAAAAACCGCATAGTTATGGCACAAAGTAGGCATTTGGATGATGTTTTACGTGGCAGAATTATCGGACGACTGGAATGTGGACGTACACAGCTGGAAGTATCCGAGGAACTTGGAATCGCCCAGAGTGTCATCTCCAGGCTTTGGCAACGATTCCAAGATGATGGTAATGTGAGTAGACGTTACAGCACAGGCCGCCCCCGAGTTACAACGCCGAATGAGGACCGCTATTTGGCAGTTACTGCCAAAAGAAACAGACGGAGTACAGCATCAGACCTGTCTCGTCAGCTCTCTTCAGCTACCGGTACGACAGTTTCAAGGCAGACCGTGTACAGACGCTTACGGCACATTGGTCTATATGCTCGTAGGCCTGTCAGATGTGTTTCACTTACCGCAACTCACTGTCGCCTGCGATTAACCTGGAGTAGAGAGCATGCATTGTGGACACCGCAACAGTGGTCTTGTGTGATGTTTTCCGACGAGTCCAGGTTTAGTTTGGAGTCTGATTCTCGCCGGACATTCATCTGGAGAGCGCCAGGTACCCGTTACCACCAAGAGAACACCATTGAAAGACACCGTTACGGTGGTGCAGGATGGTTCGTTTGGGGAGGAATTATTCTTGGTTCCAGAACTGACCTGCATGTTCAGAGTGTAACGATGACAGACCACATCTATCGGGATGTCATTCTGGAACAACATGTACGTTTGTTTCGGGGCGCCATGGGTGCTGAATTTGTGTTATGGATGACAACGCCCGTCCTCACCGTGCAAACATTGTAGACGAATGCCTTCAATCGGAGGATATCACCCGTATGCATTGGCCAGCATACTCACCGGACTTGAATCCAATAGAGCATGTGTGGGATATGCTTGGCCGACGAATTGCAGCCCGTCAACCCCCTCCCACCTGTCTACCGGAACTTCGGAGTGCATTGCTTGATGAGTGGTGTAATATTCCCCAAGATCAGATTGATCATTTGATACTCAGCATGCCTAGGCGTTGTCACGCCTGTATTGCATCGTCCGGGAGACATACTCCGTATTAACCATCCTACTAACCATGTTATACTGTTTTTTGTAAATAGGTTCTTTTTTTAAATTTGGTCAAGGGAGTAAAACTTGCAATTTTTATTAATTATGTCAAACATATAGCATCTTTTTTGCTCTTTACTTTTTGTTTAATAAATAGACTTTACAAATAAGTCAAATTTGTTTTGCTTCTTTCTCTTTCTTTGCCTGAAATTCATTATCCTTAATTTATGGACATGAGTGTAGTTGACCGCCAATCAATAAAACCACACTAAAGACTAAACGAACAATACATTAATAAAATTTTAATTCGTAATTCGTACTATAAAGTTTAATTCATAAACCGTATTGGCCCGAATATAACGCGGTATATTTTGACTGATTATTTCCCATTAAAAACCTGACTCGCGCTAAATTCGCTGCCTAAATACAGGATTTTTCTAATTATCTTGATGAAATATTTCGGGGTCGCGTTATATTCGGGCCAATACGGTAGTAGAACAATGAAACATACATACTGACAAGCTAAAATATTATGACCATCTTCAATGAACTCGCCTGGATGACATGGAGAGCACATAATTAACTGGGAATGGTATTTAACTGTTGCTGGAGAAGGTGAGTAATCATTCTTGCACTTACGTTTGTGAGTGATGGGGAAGGCGGTTGATCTAAGCGAATTTCAGAGAGGGCAGATTCTAATGGCCCTAAAACTCGGAACGAGTATCTCCGAAACTGCACAGCTGTTATTTGTTCACGATCTGCCGTTGTTAGTATTTAGAAAAATGGACGACGAAACCAGCAGTAGACGCCAAGATGTTGGGCGTCCACTCATCATCAAAGGAAGAAGCAAGACTTCCTCCTAGTACCACAGCATATTAACATACAAAGTAGGTGGCCACCCGTGAAAAGATAGCGTCACGTAGTGATAATAAGTGCGACCTAATGCCGCCCAGTCAGTCATTGTTCCCGTTTAAGTGGCATTAATCTTGAAAAAAAAATTTTAATCTTCTTCCTTTTAGTAAACCTATTTTTAGAAGTATTACTATAGCAAAATTTACCAGAAAAATGAAAAGTTTGTTTAAGATTTTAAAAAATATATTTTATCCTATATTTTAAAATTTATGAATATAATATAATATAAATGCATGACAGGGAATTTAGGGAAGTATCTATGTCAATCAAGGCTTAATTTGGGCCGGAGCTCAGCTCCGGTACTTCTTTTTTTTTGAGTGAATTTTTACATATCAGGCAAAACCAAGCGGAGCTCATGAATATTGGGCTTCGGAGCCCACCATTACATATTAATTTGTCATTTTTACGCTTTTCACACACACAGGATTCGTTTCGCCTCAAACCAATTCTAGCATCTTGAAACCGATTTCTGTCAGCTTAGCAGAAGCCGATCTATCTGTGACGTATCTTGGTGCACAACCCGTAGCTAAGGCTACTGCTGCTTCTGACCAGGGTGCGAATTGAGGGGGGGGGATGCCGGGGATTGTCCCTGGCTGAAAAATGTAATAACCCTGGCTAGAGAAATATTAATGGATACCTGCCAGGGATACTATTTATCCCCTGCTGGAAAAATGTTAAAATTAGTCTCTGTCCTTACGAAATTCAACAGTACCTAACGATTTTAAGTATTGAAAATAGAAATTCTTTTAATTACTAGACAAAGGAGCAAGTTACAAACATCCCTTTGAAAGCGATATATACATGTCTGATGCCACTTCTCATTCTGCAGCAAATTAAGACTGCGAAATGAACGAGCAAAGCGCTGTTCCGCCACGAGCCGAATTTGAGGGTAGACGTAGAAGCGACATAGGCAGGAATATATATGTGCACAGAAAATCGGGGTCGACTTTTGCTTGAATTTAAATACCTTCCCAGACATGTTGGCGACTGCATTTGTCATGTAATACTTAATATATTATGTGTGTAGAGCATTTTACGCCTTCCCTCCTTTTTTTTTTTCTTTTCAAATGTCCTCCCCCCCTCCTGGAGAAAATGCTCAATTCGCACCCTGCTTCTGACGTCACCCTGACGTCACTATGCTTCAACTGGCTTCAACTAATAGGAATTTATTCAGATTTTTCGAGTCGTTTAGAATCGCGAAAGTTCGTAAGATCCTTAGTTTTCGTAACTCTGAATACGCAAGGTGATTAAGATGGGTTTGCCAGGCGCTTTTGAGTTTGTAAGCGTCAATAAATAATAAAGGATATAAACACTCAAAATGTTGATTACGGATAATTACTAAAATTTTTATTTTTATTATTTTATTTGTTTAAATATTGATTTTAATAAATTTGTACACATATGGACAAACTAAAAAGTAATTGTATACTGGCGCAATTCCTAAATATAAACAAAAAATACTAATTGTAATTAGCTTAATTAATTTTAGAAGTTTTGGGGGTCTTATGCAGGGATCTTAAATATCATGATATTTTCGAAAATGTCAAAAATATCCGCTATTTTGATATACTGTAAAATCACTTATTTTCGCGAGCCGTGATTTTCGCGAAAATGAAGATGTCGGTAAATTCGCGAATTTATATGAATAGAATCGAATTTGAACCGAAAATGTTTCGCTAGGCTTTAATTTTCGCAAATACGACGGGTTCGCGGAAGTCGCGAAAATAAGTGATTTTACAGTATATAAAATATTTTCAGTACTAAGTTACTATTGATAAATATTTTCGGACATGATATTAAAGTTATAAAACAAATATATTCCATTATATGTTTGTACGTAATATATAATTTATTGTAATTTTTTTAACAACAATTTTTACCGGTCACCGAAAAGAATTACAATACATTATACTCTACAATTGATCATTCTTTAAAGCATTTTTTAGACATACTAATCCACTTCAAACAAAACAAAATTTATAAATGTTATTTAGGACCACAAAGTGATGATTTTGATCGAAAATGGTATCTGCATTGCTTATGGCTTTTTTAGAGGAGCAACCAAAAGAATTTCAATACATTGCTGTCTATTTCAATCACTTCTACATTACTTTAACTGTTTTTTTTTTTTTTACTTTATTTCTTTTATTCAGGCGAAAATAAAATTACTTTACATGTTATGCCGCAAAACGTGCAAAAATCTACAATCTGCACAAGGTCTGCTCCCAATTTGCAGATTTTGGGTCTTCTACTGTATATTTTTCACATTTCTTCATGGCAATTTCAGATAATTTATTATTAACCGTTTTGTGAAATATTTATTTGTGTGAGTATGGCAACGCTACGCTAGGGCGATCTGTCAAGGATGGGGGATGCCTTGGTAGGAGGAGTTTCTAAGTGTAAAATAGAATAATAAGGAACTTTGTAAAATAACACCATAAAGATTACTTGATTACTTTCTAGGGGGTTCTAACGCGTATTCACGTTACATCTGGAGAAAACCTACCAGAACTCCAGACCGTTAGATCGACAGCCGCGCGATGGGAGATGAGACCCGAACCTTCACACTTCGGCCGTCTACCATTTTCAGTGATGTACCAACTGTGCCATGAAATAATAAAAATATGTCAAATACTATTACACGGAAAAATATTTGAATTATTATTTTAATTGAATGCTCTACTTACCCCGTACTGAAGGGGTAGCTCGAACTTACAGTACGCCGCTGTATATGAGCATAAGTTCGTGAATATTAGGGTTCCGGTACTTCTTTTGCTAGAAATTAAGCCCTGATATCAACTAGTTTTCTTTATGTATTTCTTAAACAAGTATTTAGAAAATAAAATTGAATAGCTATTTTTTTTCTTTTTTCTGGATATATACATATACTAGCCGCCTCATACCTTACTGTTCCTTATAGTCAGTCCAGTGTAAAATCATGTTTCTTTGTTTTAACAGCATTTGCCATTAAATCTATTTAGGTTAGGGTTGCTACACATTTAGGGTGTTATTAAAAGTCGATCTTGAAACGGCAAATGGCTAAAATGTGCTTTAGCCCAATACATGGTGACATTTTTTAAAGGGGCGATGAATGCGCAAAGCATTGTCAATTCTATATTCTAAATCTTTGAAGAAGTCCGGAAGATCTTGCATTTGTGTGTGTCCATTATTGTTATTTTGTAATCTAGCTACTGCGTGACATATGCTTGCTCCATTGGACGTCATTGAAATGCTAATTTGGATTTTCGCACATGCGTTATTGTTCCCTAATGTTCACATCTTGCTGTTGCCGTTCGCATCGTGGAAATATCGCCGATTTTGGTATCGCATACGTTAGGGTATTATATAAGTAGATAACTTATTTTTTAAAATGCGGTTTGACGATTTGCGCGAAAAGAGGGAAATCTGACAAGAATGTTTATGTATATGTGTAATAGGTTTAGCTCATAGCCTTAGTGAAAATATCTTAAAATATGCTCTTCCTAGTACAGCAAAATCGGCGGGAAACAATGGCTCAGCTGACAGCCCAATACAATGCAGGTCCAAGTACAAGTGTTTCGGAACACACAATTCAGCGGATAGTGTTGAATATGGGACTGCGGAGATGACGTCCTGCTCGTGTGCCTTTACCAAGGGTCATTGTCAACTACGCCTACAGTGGGCATGGGAATATCGAGACTGGACCCTGGATATGTGGAAGAGAGTTGTCTGGTCGGATGAATCCCGTTTCTCCTTCATCACGTCGATGGTTGTGTCAGAGTACTCCGTCTTTCAGGTGAACAGCTACTCCCATTTTCCCGGTAGCTCAGAGCTCAAACACCGCCATGTTGCTTTATATCGACTTTGCGTGACCGCTCCTTAAGTATTTGCTTGCAACCTGTCTCTAGTTATCTACCAAGAACTCGTGGCATACATGCCCAGGACGATTTGCAGCTGTTTTGAAGGCCAAAGGAGGCGCAACGCGTTATCTAGTAGGTGGTCATTATGTTTTGGCTCTTCGGTGTATATCAATTAATTCTTCAACATTTAATCTTCATTGGCAAACTATGAGCAACAAAACTTTTGAGCCCCTTTATTTCCAACACAAAGAAAATTGCCCAGTTAGTCCTCGCATCCACTCACTAAATAAAGACTGTTTGCATCTTAAGAGTCTTACATGATCAGACCATACGAGTTGAGTTATAGGGACAATAGATGCGGCTCGAGACCTTTCTATAATTTGTCCTAATATATGCAGTTATATATAGTTCGAGTGTGAAACTTGAGCACAAGCGCACCCAATAATTTTGCAAATTTTACGCTAAAAATGTGAAAAAGCAACGAAACCGCAGCTATTCAAGTAATTAAACAACACTTAAAACAAAACTACCTTAAAAAACATAGAACGATTTTCACAGATAGTAACTGCGATATTACAGATTAAGTAATTGTATTTTTTAATAAAAGAATTGTGAATTTAGAGTTACCGTCTACTTATTTTTTTTTTTTTTTTCTGATTGGAATATGGGCGTGCTTTTGTTTTTTTAAACACATTTTCCTATTCTGACGATTGTTTTTAAGACAATTTTGAGACATTATGAGTCCGGACTGACCGAAGCCTATATAAAAGGTGTGTAGACAGTAATGTTTAAAAGTCCTGTTGAATGGAGTTGCGGATCATTGCGTCGACACCGCATTGTAAACTGCTTGTCTCAATTAAGGCCAGGGTCGACTCACGTCCGATTCCGGACGCAACGGGGTTTTTTCTTAATGGTCAAGGCATTGTAAAAGGGGGAAAACAGTGCAGGGGCGAAGAATTTATTGGCTTTTAATGACCAGTCGGGATTCGCCGACAAAGGATAATGCGTGAAACCACAAAAGCACGCCAACCACACAATGGGGGTACTTTTCTCCCCAATCCGTCTTCACGATTCTGAAAAATAGGTTGAGTTCCCATTCTAGCGTTCTAAAACGGACGTGAGTCGACCCTGGCCTTTAGAGACCTGCACGGGCTGGCTGCGGCTACAGGGTTAGCCCCTTACCGGATTAGCCTGAGCATGTCCCATTCGGATTATCCCGAGTGTAGCTCGGCCTCACCATGGCACAGTGATTATGCCACTGAAAATGGTAGATGGCCGAAGTGTGAAGGTCCCGGGTTAAAAAAAACGTTTACTTGTACTTTTAAAAATTTTCTCCTTTTGATTTCAATCATGATTTAGTATTCATTGTGACGCCACTTAACACATAATGTTACTATAAGCTGCCCTCGCCAGGCTCTGGTTAATTAAAATCAGATTATGCAATGTGAAGTATGAAATGAAGAAACGTTCAGATGTGTCTAAAATGCACTATCTCATCGAAAATGATTTTTTTTTTTTTCTGAATGAAATTTTTCATGGGGTGTGGTGGGGGGGGGTTACGCCGTCGATCGAACGGTCTAGTTCGATCTAACGGTCTCCCGGGGGAATCTTTTTAAGGGGTCCTAACTAGTATTTACGCTAAGTTCCTGGGGAAACCACGAGAAATACCGAACGGTTAGGTTGGCGGACGCGACCTGGTTTTGAAGCAGGCACCTTCCCTCTCCCAGTTCAGCACGTTTTGCGCTTGGCCATTGGTGGGGCACTCGACAAAGATGGAAGATATCGCTTCGGGGACATATTTTTTTATGCCAATTTTCGCGATAAATCATCAAAAATGGGAAACCTTGGGGATTTTTCACATTTAATCTGGCAACTCTTGAAACATGATTCATCCTTTCACCAGGTAGACAAAAATCTTTTCCTGAAATTAACAGCACTCGAGAGCTAAATATTACGTGAAAAGTACTTTTTTTTGTCAACTAGCCTTTATAATGGTCGATTTAAAAAAAAAAATTTGAAAAAGATTTTTATGAATTTGTGTTCGTTACATTTTACTGTAAGATTTTTATGGCTATCTTCATTTTCCTTCGATATATGAAGACAAATATGAAAATAACGTTTTAGCCCCTCACAACAGTTTGAACTCGAACTCTAAAAAACTGTGAAGATGACTGTTATGCATTTATGTTAGCTACATTTTAAAGCAAGAATTTTATGGCTATCTCTTTTTCCTGTGAGATAGGATGGAAAATTTGGAAACAACATTTTGACCCCCTTATCCCCGTTATGATGCGAATTCTAAAAAACCAGAAAATGATTTTAAGGCATTTGTGTTCAGTATATTTTTAAGTATAAGAATTTAGGCTATCTCTTCTTCCTCTGACTTATGAAAGGAAATGTGAAAAGAACGTCAAAAAACGATTTGACCCCTTACACCCGCTTAGGTGCGAATTCTAAAACACCCTGAAGCTGATTTTTAGGCATTCTCTTCGCTACATTCTAAAGCAAGAACTTTAGAGTTGAAGGAAGCAAGAAGGGAATGACTATCTCTACTTCCTTTTGAGATATGATGGAAAATTCGAAAATAATATTTTGGCCCCTTATCCCCCTTTTAATGCGCATTCTATAGAACCCAGTAAAAGAATTTTAAGTATTTACGTTCCCTATACCTTCAAGGAAGAATTTTAAGGCTATCTCTTTTTTTTTCCTCTGATATATCAAGAGAAATGTGAAAAGAACGTTTTGGACTCTTACCCGTGTTTGGATATGAATTTTAAAAAACCGCGAGAAAAATTTTTAGGTATTGCTGTTAGTTGCATTTTAAAACAAGAATCTTACGGCCATCTTTTTTTCCTGTCAGATATGAAGGGAAATATGAAAAGAATGTTTCGGCCCCTTATGCCGGTTTGGATGACAATTCTAAAAAATTCTGAGTGTTACTTATATTTTAAAGCAAGAATTTTAGGGTTGTCTTTTTTCCTCTGAGATATGAAGGGAAATGTTAAAGAACGTTTCGGCTTCTTACGCCCGTTTGGGTGCGAATTCTAAAAAACCCTGAAAACAATTATGTATTTGTGTTGTTACATTTTAGAGCAAGAATTGTACGGCTATCTCTTTATAACCCTGAGATATGAAGGGAAACGTTAAAACAACGTTTTGGGCCGCCATCCCCGTCTGGGTTCGATTTTTAAAAAATCTCTCCTTAAATGACGCCTTGGGCACAAAAGCTATAAGCTTCTAAAATTTCATGTCTGTACCTCCAGTAGATTTGGCTGGGCGATGATCGTCAGTCAGTCAGTCAGGACATCTTCCTTTATATATAGAGATAAAATGTTTAATTACATATCAAATGTGAAATAAATGTTTAATTAATCATATAATTAATAATGTATGTATATACCAAAAATAATAACCTTGTATCTTTGCCCCCCATCGATCAAAATTATTGTTATATTTGAAGAGTTCCTATGCTTCGCCAGTAGACAGTGTTATTTTTTTATTTCACCCCAGTGAATTCCCCATACAGAATTATTTTTCACTTTCGTTTTCAAAATTCTGGGATGGGTAATTACCCCCATTACCACCCCGTAAAACCGCCAATGAACCCGAGTGTAGCTCGGGCAGTGGAATTTTTTTTACTTTTCCCGTAATCTTTCCCGAATTAATCCGTTTTGCTTTCAAACACTTTTATTTACTTTTCTGCCCACTAGAAGGTAAAACTATACACCGTTTAGGAAATCTTATATGCGAATAGTGTTTTTATGTTTTAAGAATGTAGCTATATCAAAATATGCATAAAAATTTTTGACTTTTTTGACCTTCCAACTCGAAAAAAATTGAGCTTGGGGTTTATAAATCTGTTGTCAATGGGCCGGCCGGACTTATGTAATGTGATTTTTTTTTTCGCCTTCCTGCAAAACGAAAAAAAAAAAAAAAAAAAATGTTTCTAGAAATTGTCTTCTGTAGGTAATAAATTGTGGAATCGTGGGGCTATTACTCTGTTTACTTTCAAAAACTTTAGTGTGAAAAAGTTTTGTTGCTCTTAGAAAATGATGTTATAACCGTCCGTTTTTGTTTTGCATACAGTTTACTAGTAGTGGCGGACTTTGCCTGACGAGTGGGCCACCTTCCCCGACGAAGAGTCCAAATAATAAACCCAAAAACAAATTTTAAATTTTAAATTTTAATGCATATATTTGTACTACATGATTATTTTACTATTTCTTACAATCATTAATTTGTATATTAGTATTATTTTAATGCAGTTAGTTAATATTAACAACTTTGCTTAATATAAAATGCCTAAAAAATATTTATTTGTTGATATATTGGGTCATCTTTACATTTTTTAAAATTTCTGGAATTTTAGATTTTTTTTTCGAAATTATGGGTCCGTACGGCCCGGTCCGGGGCGTGATGTTCGTTTCAAATATGTTATGGGCTCGGGCCGGGCCGGCATTCAATTTTCAGGCCCGTGCAAGTTTCTAGTCTCAATGGGTATTTTTTAAAAGTTCTATAAAGCTCATTGCAATTTTAATCATTATAAAGATAGTTTAAATAAGGGAAGCATTATTCAGCACACAGGATAGCCCTCTCCCCTCCTTCCCTTGGACATGTTGCGTCTCAACCTTGGGGGTCGCTGTCGTGTTTATGCCTCCTAGACCACTGGCCCATGCGGCCCACATGACAACCGGGACATCGGGCGATCGCCCGATGGCCGGGGCCATGTGCGGCCCTTGGCTGGGGCAACAAATACTGATGAACTCGGTTATAGTGGCCTCGATTATAGTAATAAGTCTCTTATGACGTAAAAATATTTTGTACCACTTGCCCATAGAACACAAGCCCACTATCAACGTAACTCGTTACTCGTTATAGAGTCATAAATACTGATTTTTTCAATGACGTTGTAATAGGATTTAACTGTACTTAATACACCAACTGAACTATTTATTTAAAACCGTCTTTTTTTAAACATTTTAGATATAATTTGACGACAATTAAAAAAATAAAAATATTTTGATTCATTAATGACAATTTTCAGTTTTTAAAGCTTTTCAGATCTAACTCTCCAACTTCGGAGGAGGGTGCTTTAGCCCCCTGCGTGAGTGCGCCTATGGTCGCTTTCATAGTAATTTTCATAAACTAACGATTCAAAATAAAATAAACCGTCAAAAAGAAACACAGAACAAATGGATCTATTCAGTTGTACTAAATGAGTTAACACATAATACAATAATAAAGGTATTTATGCAGTGGCGTATCCAAAACTGGCACGTGCCCCCCGTCGGGGAACTATTGACCCCTTGTCAGAAACTTCTGATCAATTCGTCGAGGGAATTTTTAAGATAAGTAACAACCTAAATTCTAGATTAGCTTTAATTTTGAAGCATTTAAATTTACTTTTGTAGTATAGTAATATCTCGAATTACGCGATCCCGGAGTTAGCCGATTTTCGAATCTTAACGATTCGCCTTTTATTTATTTCCAAAATAGCTTCAGTTTAGGATTTTACAAGTATAATGTCACATATGTGTGTTATCTCTAAGATTTTGTTAAACTTTTTTCCCTAAACAATTGTTTTCCTTAGTCTGTAAGTTTCTTTTTCTCCAGTCACAGTTAAAAACAATCTGAGGCATAGCTAGAGTTTTTAAAGCCCGGGGACAACTGCAATTTTTACACCTCCTCTTAGTTGTCAAAATATAATGGGGATTTTTTTTAAGTACAATTTGGCTCCCCTCGGGTGCTGCGCTCGAGGACACATGCCCCTCCTTGTAACCCCCCCCTCTAGCTACGCCACTGAAAATAATTTGTAATTGTATATTTATAAGTGAAATTATATCCCGAGGAACACGTTTATGACTTAGTCTCACCTATCGCATAAGTCAGGGGTATTACTCAAGGGCGTAGTCTGAGGGGGCTGCAGCCCCCTTCCGAAATGGGACCTTTACTTAGCTTACAATTTAATATTTAGCTTTAACTTTAAATTTGACACCCCCCGCCCCCCGAAAAAAATCTTCGCTATGCTACTGGTATTACTGTATTTTTATTTTTAAAACACATGTAAAACGAAAGCGATACGTTTACATTCAAACAAAGAAATAAGGTATTGAGGGTGTGGAAGATTGGGGAGTGGGGGTTTCTTGTGTGTTCGGAACCGACTTGAATTTTCGTTGTCGAGGTAGTAAAAATGCAGAACATTTCCATTCTAGCAAATTACTGTAATGAGCTGAAGTCAAAATCAGAGCTCGTCTCATCTCAAAGGCCATTTCTTCCGTCAGAAGCATTTCTCTATAGTGACGCCCTTCTACCGCTCTTTCAAAGGCCATTAAAATCCAATGAAAAACACGCCTGCACTTTGTAGTACCCTTTTTTTTATTACCGCCGCAACGAAGATAAAAGTATGTTTCAACCTCCCCATTAACAATTGCACATCTGTTTTTAAGCATGCTAATTAAAGAAAGGTGGATGGTTGTGTGTGATTAAGGCAAACCTGCGCGAGGGGTATCTGCCTAAGATGAGGTATGCCTTGGTAGGAGGACTTTCCAAGGGGTTCTAACGCGTATTCCCGTTACATCTGGAGAAAACCTACCAAAACTCCAGACCGTTAGATCGACGACCGCGCGATGGGACCCGAACCCGGGACCTTCACTCTTCGGGCATCTACCATTTTCAGTGATATAACCACTGTGCCATGGTGAGGCGTTAAAGAAAGGTGGAATGGGATTATTTGCGTCAAAGACATATGGTTTTTGATTTGCTCTGTGTTGGTCAAACTGAATAGATGTTCCCAGCCGATCATTATTATTTATACTATTATATTATTACCATATTAGTCATCTTTAATTAGACCACTGCCTATGTAACATGAAAATAGTGAGTGCAGTGGCGTAGCCAAGGGGAGAGGATAGAGGGGTCACAACCCCCTATATTCTTCACTCCCTTATCACACACTAGAGATGAGACGGGCTCAGCCCGAGCCCGAGCCCGGGCCCGACTCGGGCTCGGGCTCTGTAATTCACGATTGCGTTCGGGCTCGGGCTCGTGAAAAATTTCTCCTTTGAACATACTCCTTGAAACAGATTTTAAAAAGTGATTCATGGGATAAATAGACGCACTTATTTAAAAAAATAGCGGCACGGGAGACTAGAAGGTGTGTGAAGCTCCAAAATTTATTGTATCCTATTAATGAAGTAGTTAATTTTATTTGTCTTTAGCTGAAATTTCGGGCTCGGGCTCAGACTTTAATAATATTGCTCGGGGTCGGGCGGGCTCGGATTAAAAGTCTTCGGGCTCGGGCTTCAAAAAATGAGCCCGAACTCATCTCTATCACACACACGTATATATATATATATATGTGAGTTGCAGTAGTCGTAACCCCCCCCCCCCAATGAAAAATTTCTGGCTACGTTACTGTGTGAGTGTAAAGGTACAAGGGTACAAAATTTAAAATATATATATTCAAGGGTAAGAGTTTAAAAGCACCTGATTTCTTTCTTTTTTTTTTCTCATTTCTTGGGGGGCGTGGGCGGTCGCACCTTCGGCCCCTTTTGTGCGTCCATTGGCAAGGGCAGAAATTTTTCATGGAGGGGTTACGGCTACGGCAACTCACATATATGTATACGTGTGTATGATAAGGGAGTGAAGAATATACATTTTGTATGGCAAAAAATTCTTCATGGAGGGGTTGTGACCCCTTATCCCTCCCCATTCTCTACGCCACCGAGTACGTCAGTGGTAGTGACCCCGCCCCTCCCTGTCGGACTGGCGCCATAACTGTCTGGGCTACCGCGCGGATGTCGATCTAATGGTGTGGATTTTGTGGGGTTTTTGCTCTAGATGTAACGTGAATAGGCTTTAGAAGCTCTTAAAGTCCACCGCCTAAGGCATCTTTCCTGACCGATAGCCCTCATGCAGCTTTGGCTTAGCCACTAACTAAAATCTCGTCAGATTTAAGTACAAAAATATTGTGTTGGAAAGTGTTTCATGATCGATACATTTGGCATAATTGATCTTTCTTGTTAATAATATTCTTGCAATTTTGCATTTTGTTTGCTTTGTGTACATGTGTACAGGTATATTTAAATTTTCAGCTTTTTTTTAAATTTAAAAACAGTGTAGCTGCACAAGCATATTTTTTCCCCGTTACAAGTGTCTACATTTCCGCGTTCAACTATTACAGATTTTTTTTACACAACGTTCATTAAATTTTTCTAGCATTTAATATGTGATTTTTAACCTCTCTCTCACTCACTCTTTTTTTTAAAATATTTATATATATATAAACAGTTTAGTCATGGACCTGCACACGCGTTATTTTTTACCCCTTACAACTATTTACATTTCCGCGCCCAACTATTACTTACAGATATTTTTTTTACACAACGTTCATTAAATTTTTCTAGTATTTAATGCGTGTTGCAGTACATTCTGGTTATACTTCTTTTCACTCATCAATCCACACCCGAAAGGACATCCTGATGCCATGACTATTAATCTGTTGAAGAATGTAACACCAACAACATTCAACAATTCCTTAATTGATTCCCCAACAAAGAAACTCCTCGAAAAGATTTATGTCTCCCTCTGCCATCCGCCGCTCTTCCACGAAACGATTCGGACATGACAAACCATCATTTTTTCATACCTCACACATTCGAAGTTTTTGTACGATCGCCTCATTTGAAGTCCCTCTTTGAACCACTTCAAAACTGATTGAGGTGCCTTAATCCTGATTTTTTTAGCGCGAGTTAACCAACACTATTGTGCATAGAGACCCATGACTGCAAAGTTCGCCAAAGTGCGGGAATTTTTTAGGTTGGCGAGAGTGGGGGCGTTAAAATAGGAATCGACTCTTTCTTGTACCATAAAACACATCTTTGAAATCGAAATCTATCTTAAAATCACCCACGGAAACTGTTTTACAATCTTCTCCAGGCATATTCGAACTATAGGCATATTCCAACTACATTTTAAATACTGTTTGGAATGGGCATCATAATCCATGAGTGTACCGTGTTTTCCTTCCTTGTTCCATGAAACACTTCTTCGGAATAGACATCTATATTAAAATCGCCTACCAAAAGTGTTTCTCAATTTTCGCCAGGCATAGTCAAACCAAACTTCACCTTTATAAATACCATTTGGAAAGTGTATCATAATTTATGAGTGTACCGTATTTGTCTTCTTTGTTCTATAAAACACTTCTTCGGAATTAAAATCGCCTACTAAAACTATTTTACAATATTCGCCAGGCGTTTTTTAACTCTACTCGAAATATATTTATAATAATTTTAACAATTTATTAACAATTTAGCGATCCACTATCAAAAATTGCAAACGTTGTGCTACTTTCAACATTTAATTAACGCCCCCCTTCCCTCTCCACATTATCTGGCAAACACATTTAAAAATATCTTCACCCTTACAGTTCATATCTACAAAACTTGTCGACAAGAGCGCGTAGACAACGTTCTCTTATTGAGCGAAATAGCACCCTAGTGCTAATAAAGTAAAGTAATATAGTATGTATGAAGTTTTTAGGATATTTTTATGAGCCTGTTTTTCACGAGCACTCGGTCATAACGAGCAAATACCGCGGTCCCTTCGCGCTCGTTATAAGCGAGTTCGACTGTATTTGTATCACACGTGATAGTGGACACCCTGTATAAGTGATAACTATACCCGCTTATTCTTCATTTATTAAAGATGTAAAACACATTTAAAAGTCTTTTACAGGGTCTGGCAAAATCACATTAAGAGTGATATACAGCTGTTTTGAAGTTATAACCAAAACCTCGCCAAGTTTGACGACAATGCATATTACCAAATTTGCATCCCTTTTTAAGGAAAGAAAGAAGAAAAAAACGACTCTGTGTTGGAATATGTTTTATAATTGATTATTTTTTTCTAAGTTTCTTGTAAGAAGTTTTAAAAGTAAGGAAATCATCTTTTCAACAATGGCTTTCCCCCTCCCCACCCAAAAAACATCTGATTTTCGGTGAAAGCGCTTGACTGAAAAGGATCAGTGTCACCAATTTGTCGCTAAATTTAGCGACTTTTCGATTCACTTAGCTGATACAATGTGTTACATAATAAAAATTGTAGCGAATTTTGGAGATGTTCAACGGCTTTCCCCCTCCCCACCCAAAAAACATCTGATTTTCGGTGAAAGCGCTTGACTGAAAAGGATTAGTGTCGCCAATTTCTTGCTAAATTTAGCGACTTTTCGATTCACTTGAGCTGATACAATGTGTTACATAATAAAAATTGTAGCGAATTTTGGAGATATTCAACGGCTTTTGCCGAATAGCCTCTGGCAACACCGAAATGGACACTTGAGAAATTTAATTTCGTTTTCGGCGATAAGCTCACTGTTTTTTAAACGCAGTTGAAAAAATCAGAAAAGCAACACTATACTTCTTAGTAAGTGATTACGTAAACAGATACGGCGCTTTGCAATCCCTCACTGCTGTGTATGATTCTGAGTTGCTTTTGTGTAATTTATTCGTGCCGCACGTTCAATGAATGAATCACCCTTTGCACACAATTATAGTCTAATGCAACTGAAGAGCAAAAGCTGCGATTACCTTTTACTGAAATGAAAAGATTATTACAAGTGAGTCACAGTAAGGTACACAGCCTGATTATGACCAACAGGGGCCCCGGGCATTGATGAATTTGGGGGCCCCCATCTATGAAATTTGTTTTATTTTTCATAAAACTTTGATATAAAAAAGAATATTTTTCAGAACAACATTTGATATTGGGGGCCCTGGGCAAAGTACCGATTTGCCCATGCGATAATAAGGCTCTGGTAAGGTAAGCAAACAGAGATAATTAACCGCAGCAGAGGAACTTAAAAAAACAAAAACAAAAAACAGCGCGGATGTATAAAATCATTTCTGCGATATATTTTAAAATAAATAAGTAAACAGACATTTCTTATAATGAACTAAAGTTTGACTAGCTAAAAGCCATTAAAATCAGAGTGTATTCCCTTTTTTAAATTATAGCCATTTCCTCCACATCCAATCATTATACTCATTCTTCTAACCTCGCGTTTTTCCTTGAATGGATATGCATCGTTTCAGAAATGAAGGGGGGGGGGGGATATAATGATACGTCTGGGTCAAAAAAATAATAATTGAAACTTGGAATTCAGAAACCACAAAGTCTCTCTCTTTCCGAGGCCAACAACAGTAATAATAAAAAGAGACGGTATAGTATTTCTATCCATGCCGGATGTTTTCCTCCTGATGTTTTTTTCTTTTCATAAAAAAAACTAGACAGAGGGCAGTGAACGAAACCACGTGATATGACCTCCGAGGCGGCTATAAAAAGGCCGGCAGATCGGCTGCAGACGTCATTTTCTGTTTCCCCTCGCTGCTCACAAGTTCTCTCTCTTCACGACTTCGTTATGATTTTAGGAATTCGGGCCAGAAGTTCTGGTATGCGGAGCATCCTCCATTTCGGGACATTCGAAAGAATTGTCCACAGTCAGATGGTCCACACGTTAACGGGCGTGCGTATGGACCGGTTCCCGTATGGACCATTTGGCTGGATTTGAGGATGAAGCATTTGCTGCAGGATTTTTTTTCATATTCAGTTGCAAATGACGTTTCCGTTTCATATTTAGAGAGAGAGAGAGAGTTCCATTTCAGAATTTTCTTTCTTGAGTCTTCTCTTCACTTACTCTCTGTTGCCGACTCGATCGGCCTGCTGAAGAGTGTAACAGTGAGCTGAGCGGAAAAGGAAAAGGAAATATAAAATTAACAAAATGTCAGGATGATAACTTGGAAAAATCCAAGAGTGGTTTCCGATTATCATCACGTCATTTTAGTTGCAAATATAAAGACAGAACCCTCACCAACACACTGGTCAAGGTGTCGGGCTGGCAACCGGAGTGCTTGCGAGTTCGACCCTTGACCTCTGGCACTGACCCCCCCTCCTCCGCGTACGTGCTGTTCGTACGTCCGTGAGGGTTTCGTGCCAGATCCGCTACCGTACACGCCAAATCCGTGTGCGTGTAGTAGAGGTCTGCGTCACGCTGCCGCGGTCTAGGCCGGCGAAGAACACCGATTGTACACCGAGGTGTACGATCGGCTTCAAAACTTTTTAGAAAAGTTTAACATTAACTTTCAACTGCTTATTTTTTTCTTGATATTTCTTAACGCTAGTAACTTGTAACGATACAATTTAATATTTTTGAGTCAATGCCGTAATTTGATTGCTTTAACAACTGTTTAAACATTGCATTATACGCAGAAGAACATTATAGGTTTGGAATGGTTCATGAGAAAGTTGTGGAGGGAGAAAAAAAAAGCTAAAAAGCAAATTTCTATATATAAAGGAAGATGTCCTGACTGACGATCACGCCCAGCCAAATCTACTGGAGATACAGTCATGAAATTAGAAGCTTATAGCTTTTGTGTCCAAGGCGTCATTTAAGAAGCGGTTTTTTAAAATTCGTACCCAGACAGGTTGTGGCCCTAAACGTTATTTTCAGGTTTCCCTTCATATCTCAGAGGAAAAAAGAGATAAGCATAAAATTCTTGCTTTAAAATGTAACTAACAGGAATACTTAAAAATTATTTTCAGGATTTTGTAGAATTCGTATCCAAACGGAGGTAAGGGGCCAAAGCGTTCTTTAACTTCTTTTCACATTTCCCTTCATATCTCAGAGAAAAAACTGAACGTTTCACTGTTTTTTTTTTTTTTTTAAACGGTGAAAGCATCACCGTTTTCAAGAAAAATTTAACACAGTAATCAAAAAATATATCTTTTCATAATATGAAACTACTATGTTGAAACTGCATCTCCATGCCAATAGTTCTCATGTGCGAAGTCAGAGCCAGCTGTACCTATGTTTCGAAATTTCATAAATTAGCGCTAAGGACCATGTTTGGGCCCCCGTACCGAGGGGCCCTGGGGGCTTTAAAATATTTTTAACATTGGATTCACTTTATATGAAGATATATAGCTGCACTGTTCAAAAATTTGAATGGAGTTTAATAAAATTTGAATAAATTTGAGTGGCGAATGGACACAGTTACGACAATGTTTACGAATTATTTTGAGTGTTCGTCTAAATTATGCTGCATGCATGAATTTTAGCCTATGTTAATCAGGAATAGTGTAGCTTTCAGTGAAAAGATCTTTAGAATCGGTTCAGTTGTTACAGAGATGTCCATAAAGCGTCATGTGCTAGAATTCTTTTGAGCGTCCCTGTAAAAGAACTAGTTATGCTGCATGCTGAAAGGTAGCCTATATTACTCAGGAATAGTGTAGATTTCTATAAGTGAAAAAAATTTTCGAATCGGTTCAGTAGTTACAGAAATCCCCATACATCGTAATGTAATTCTTATGAGTGCCCCTGTAAAAGAACTATTTGTGATATATGGAGGATATATTTGAGATATATGAAGAATAAGTTAATTTTCAATATTGCCACTGTCGATTAAACTTCTAAAAGTAACGCCGAAATGCCCCCATGCGTGCCAGTGGTATGTCCCAAATAGGGAGGTACTTTTTGGGATTTTTCTTGGAAACAGTTGTACCTTCAAAAACTGTTTTTTCATAATATGAAACTACTATGTTAATACTACATCTCCATGTCAATAGTTATCCTGTGGAAAGTGGGCTTCAGCTGTACAAATGCTTCGAAATTGCGTAAATTAGCGCTAAGGACCATGTTTGGGGGGCCTTTAAAAATTGTTAACATTGGATTCACTTTATATGAAGATATATAATTGCACTGTGCAAAATTTTTTCTCTATCACGTCAGAGCCAAGATTTAAAGCATTCTTTAAACTGTGCTTTTTATAAAATTAGGGGTATTTTGGGGGGCCCTATTTGGGGCTCTGACAATTTTCGAATGAATTTTCAATTTGAGGTGTTAATATACAAGGTATATTATAGGATAAAATGAAAAACTTCTCTGAAGCACCTCTCAGCCAGTCACAGTCGAGACAATAAAGTGGCAAGAATGGCCCAAAATTAATTCTACGTCACTCGTCTGGGGTACTTTGACCCCCCCATAAATCCAAAACTAAAAGAAGTAAATGAAAAATATTTCAGATTTGTTCTTTCCTTGGGTAAGGCAACACAAGAAAAAAAAAATCATGAAATTCTGAGGTGATGATGGGAACGCCCTGCCCGATTTGCGCCTGCAATGCATCTTTAGGTGTTGCATTAATGAGCAGGGAAGTTGAAACCAGTCTTTGAAATACAGCGATAGACCTTTAATTTGAAAACGGATAATTTAGATCACGATAGAAAATTCAGATTTTCAAATTTTACCTAGAGTCATGTATGTATTTAAGAAAAATGGTATTGGCTAACACAATCTATTGAAATATTGAAAAATATCTCGATTGATATGAAAAATTTCCAAGGTGATATCCAGAATAAAGTTTTTTTTTTTTCGGCTTCTGATTCTTTGGTGCGGTTGAACGCTTCGCATCCCCCTAAGCTTTAAACAGCTTTGAAACACGGTATAAGAAGAAAAAAAACTATTTCTGTATTATTTTGGTACCGAAGTAAATTATTACCCCAAACGCATGTACATTAAACAAACTTTAAAGATGTAATAATTAGGTTCTAGTTATAAATTATGCCGAAGAATTACAATAGAATAGTGCATATTTTAGTATTAAAATGTGTTATGCATGCGATTCCGCGAATGTCAAGTAAAATGGGTATATTTTATTTTACCTTTACAAGTCAAAATATGTGACTTATTTGCACGTTTTTCTTGCGTAACTCATATTTTTGAATAAATAGAAAAATTCTTCACGGTATTAATTTTATATTCAAGAAAGCATACTGAACAGGAGGTGAACGAGAACATATTAAGTCGAAAACATTTTTCTTTTTTCTGCTGTTTTATAAACGTAATAACTGAAAGGAAAATACGATTGGCCATCTATATAAATAAAATTAGACTTTTGTCTGTACATTTCTTGGAACTCAAAAATTTTGCGATTTCTATCCGTTTCAAGCACCCGGGAATCCGATGCCACCCTCAAAAAAAAGGTTTGTCTGTCTGTCATTCTGTCGTTCTGTCATTCTGTCCGTGACGCTTTTTCTTGTTTAAGCATCACGTAAAAACGACTGAAGCGAATGATATGAAATTCGGTGTCATGATAGGTGGTCACTCAACTTAAAACATAGGCGTCGAATTTTAAAAAAAATCTTGATTAGATTTTGAGATTTTGCGAAAATCATTTCAAACTACGTAAATTTGTGTTCGCACATCACGTAATAACTGAAAAGGTGAAAAAATAATATTTGGTGAAATGATAGGTGGTCACTCACCTTAAACTATAAGCATCTAATTAAAAAAAAAATCGATCAGATTTCGAGATTTTGTGAAAATCGTTTAAAACTGAGTGAATCTTTGTTCTCGCATTACGTAATAACGACTAAAGCGAATGATATGAAATTGGGTCACATGATAGATGGTTGCTCAACATAAACTATAGGTGTCCAATTTTTTAAACATTTTTATTAGATTTTGAGATTTTGTGAAAATTCTCTCTAAATACGTTTATATTTCTTCAAACATGACGTAATAATGACTAATGCGAAATTTAGTAATATGATAGGTAGTTGCTAATCTTAATTTATAGGCGTTGAGAGAATTTTTAAAATATTTTGATTACATTTTGAGATTTTGCGAAAATCGTTTTAAAATGCTGAAATTTTGTTCCAGCATCACGAAATAAAGACTGCAGGGAATGAAACGAAATTGGGTGACAGGATTGGTTGTCACTCAACTTAAATTCTAGGCTTCCAATTTTTCAAAAATGTTCATTAGATTTTGAGATTTTGCGAAAATTATTTCAATATGCGTAAATATTCGTTCGCGCATCCCATAATTACGACTAAAGCGAATGAAATGATATTACTTAGTGACTCTCTAACCTGTAATATTTTAACAATACATAAAAATTATAACTTCGCTTTCTTTACTTTGGCAACATACTACATCCATTCTGTGTACTCCTACAATATTGACGAAAGTTCTTGCTTTTTGGAAATTTGCATTCAGTACTAACCCGTCACCGACGGGTACTTCAGCTAGTTAATAATAATAACATCACTGAAAAAGACAAACATGCTTTTATTTTAAAAAAGCAAAATAGAAAGAATAAAATATAATTTTCTTTTCTGATAACAGGGAACATTTAAAAGTTTTTATGACTAAAAATAAAAGAGCCGAGCACCCATATATTATAGATATAAAATGTAATATGAGCTCCTACCTTTTTTATTATTCATAAAATATTTCAAATGTTCCCGGGTATCAGGAAGAATTTTCTTTTTTAAAAGTGTCTTTTTTTTAATAAATGAAACTATTTATTGTAGTTTATCTGATATCAGATTGATGCAATATTTTGTTTTACAGTAGCGGAGTATATGAAGGAAGAATAAAAATGTTATCGAACTAAACGCTTGATATCTGCTTTACATTTTAACACCTGTGTTCTCTGTAAACATATAAATTTATAATTATAAAAAAAAATTGTATTTATGGTAAGTTTTCTAAACCCATTTCTATGCCGCATAAATTAAAACTTTTGTGATTGATTCAATAGCTCAGATACATTACTACTTAAAATTTTAGCTTAGTTAGAAATCGTAAAGTTAGCGAAAAATTGGTTCAAGATTTGGCCAAGCTCCCTTTTTGGGTAGTACGAATTAAAAACAAAATGTTGACATTTGTTTCTTTTCCTTACTGTAGTAGGCCTGTATTTGCAGAGGATGGTTTGAACTTGTTTTTTGTGTTCTCTTCTGTTCTGTTCTCTTGAGAGAAATAATTTTTAAGGGGCGTAGCTAGAAAACTTTTTCGGAAGAGGAGACATGGAATGCGACCAAAAAATAAATTAGGTATGAAATTTCTATAAAATGAAAATCTCTGAATGCTCATGTTAACTTATGAGAGAAATTCAGGTGGGAGGGATATCTCGATATCTAACCGCAGGTATCTTTTGAAACGATTATGCAGTTACAATTATTAGTTTTCATAACATTAATACCGTTATCTATCAGTCTCATTTTCCAGGCTTCAAAGTCAGTAATGTTATGTAGTTATTTTTGCCTATGTCTTTTCATATAATTGGATAATGTTTCTTTCAGCTACACAAAATAGTTCATGGTTTCATTACTTTTTGCTTCCTGAATTTATTTATTAATGTTTTCTAGAACTCTTTTTAATGAATATACAGTAAACTCCCGACTATGCAGCCTAATGTGACGGAAGGGTAGGCCGGATAAGAAATAAGCCGGAGTTCTATATAAATATTTACTCACTTTCTGACTCCTCCTCCCCGTTCTAGTAAAAACAAATTTTACATATTTTAAGGTAAACTAGCGGTGGAAATTTTATGCTATTTTTAACAGATAGACAGACGCGCACATATTTTAATAAAGTAGATTTTATATATACAGTACATACAGTTTCAAAATAAACAAAACCCAGGTCTGCTCGGATTTTGTATTAATGAAAATACATATTTCATGCGAGAAATTCTCATTTTAGTGACTACGTACATTGAATATGTGCAAAATTTCAGTACTCGACATGTAGCCAAGGCCCTTGCTAAAGGGGGGGGGGTGTAGGGGGAGTCTCCCCCCCTAATACTCGACAAATTCTATTAAACTTGGCAAAATTAGTTACCTAGTTGGTAAACTTGGTAAATAGAAATTAACGAAAATTATAATTTTGTTTCTATTTATGGTACACTTGGCAAAATTACGCAAACCCAGTTGGCAAAAGTAAAAAGTTGGTAATATAGTTGAAATAAGCAAGTTGATGAAAACCGGTATTTGACTTGGCAATTTAACGACATCTCCCCCCCCCCCCCAAAAAAAAAAGGCTTGGCTATGCACGGGCACACGGCCGTTTACAACATTTATCATTTTTTCAACTAGGCCAGATAGTCGGGAGTTTCTGTATATAAGGCAATTGCAGTATCGGAAAATTCATATCTGTTTACATTTTAGGTGCCAAACGGTTTGAGGTAATTGCGATTGCAAGGTAATTATGACCACCGGAATTTTTTTTTAAAAATCTTTAAATGATAAAATTTCCTCAAAAGATTATACATGAATCGTAAAATGTGTTTTTCATGACGGGAATTTTTTATCATTAATTTCAAGTATTTTTTAAGACGGACAATTGTAAAACTACCCGCATATCAAAATTTTCAATAAACAGGTTTGATGGTTCGAAGTTTTGGCGCAAAGAGAAATTTTTTCAAGCAAGCTAATCCATATTAAAAAAGCGTTTTTGTAATTAGGGATGGGCGCGAGACGAAAAATTGGCCTGCCTCGTCTCGCGAAAAAGCTGCAAAGCTTTGTCTCGTCTCACAAAATCCCAATACAGTGCTGTTAAAAATGTCTGTCTCGTCTCGCATAACGACTGTAAATCGCCGTCTCGCCTCTCACTCATCCCTATATTCTAACACAGTTAAATATTTTTAAATCCATAGTTGTAATTACCTCGCTATTTTTATAAAGTGGGGGCAATTGTGACCACGTGTAAAAACATAGTAAGAAAAAGTCATTCTGACCAGGAGAAATACATATCTGTCTTATGTTATTCAAAGAACATTACGGTAAAGTAGTTTCAAAATATTTTTTGTTGTATTTAATTAAGAAATAAATTATAAATTAAGTTTTGCTGTTGATTATTTTTTTTTAATATAAAATACTCAAAACTTACAGTCACGGCATGTAAATGGGGGCAGAATGTACATTCTAACATATACCGGACAAGAGTTTGTAGTAAAAATTAATGAGACATATTATAAATACAAAAAAAAAAAAAAAAAAAAAAAAAAAAAAAGATTTAACCATGAATTATTTCTTTTAAATTTCACCTTTCGTCACATTCCGTGTGCAGACGTCAAATGAAAATGCGGTTTCTATTATTCGTTTATTTGTATTCTTGATGGACACATGTCACTTGGAAAAAATATTTTCATTAAAATAGTCCATCTTCTATCACGTTTAGTTGAAGCTGCTCTACTGTAAAACTGAAGCCACAGAAAAAGAAAGAGGAATAAGTCCAGACAGAGAACATTTCTGGAACACCTGCTACTTTTAACAGTCTGAAACATATATTTTGACTTATTTGTCCTTAAGAGCTCAAAATTTAATGCAATACTTTACCTTTTATAAAAAGAGTAATTTTCAATACATCTTGTCAGCAAGAGGCTATTTTTATTTAATTAATAGAAATTGTAGCCCTTTGAATATAAACCTTTGTACCAATTGTCTAAACACTGGAATAGTAATCATATAGTAATAATCACTAGTTTGTAGTAATCACTAACAAAAACAAGAATAGTAGTCTTCAACAAAAGTTAACACGTAAGTATCAACTGAAAAAGAAAGTTGTCCTATTTACCCCAGTGCCAGTGATGGTCATAATTAAACTAATTATTTTTGATTTGCGATTTTGTTGGGAGTATTTATGCCCCTCCCCCCATTTCTCTTAAATTATTAGTCTATGGTAACGACATTTTAACTGGGTATTCCTAAAAGACCAAAGTTACCCTTTATTTACTTAAAATAATATTTTCCTTCAAAAATTCATAAACTTGCAAAATGTATATTATCCCCACCTGACCGTATATAATAACAACTTCTCATATTTCTTTCGATTTGTGCTTTTGAAAAATTAATCTACAAAACTAAAGTAAGAAATTTGGCGTATAATCTAATACATTTTTGCTGTGTTGTGTTGTGCGATTACGGCCAATTATCTACATGCTATTATGCTAACTAATACATTTTTGAGCGAGTGTAAGTAACAGGTTATATCTCAGAGTTGGGAAGAGTTAATATTCTATCTGCTTATAAATATCCTAATGATAAATATTTTTCAACAGTTATCTGGATTCACCATGCAAAAACTCAGTGGCGGATACAGATTTTTTTTAAGGGGCTGGGGGGCTAGTTTTAATGAAAAAACATTTTTAACCTAGCCATAAGTGAAATGTTACCTTAAATTAATGATGACTTCTTTTGAGTTACGTTGGGGTTATGGATGCTAAAAACACCCCTAAAGCTGGAGAGTTAGATCTGAAAAGCTTTAAAATTTGAAAATACTTTCATTAATGAATTAAAATATGTATATTTTTAAAAATTGTCTTCAAATTATTTCTGAAATACCCCCTCCCCCCCAAAAAAAGGCGTTGGCTTTTAAATAAGTACTTGCAGTTGATATATGAAGTACAGTTAAACCCTATTACAATGGCATGGAAAAAATCTGTATTTATGGCTCTATAATGAATTACGTTGGTAGTGGGGTCGTGTTCTAAGGGCAAGTGGTGCAAAATATTTTGACGTTCTAAGAGAGTTATTACTATAATCGAGGTCACTATAACCGAGTTCATCAATCTTTGTAGCCCCAGCCCCCCTCCCCTAAACTAAACTCATGTGTGCGCCACTGGTTGGGCTAAGTTAAATAGAAAGCTTATTTGAGTTAAGCAAAATGTACAACAAAGAAAAACGTATCCAACGAAGCTCCCTAACCTCTTCTCGGGATCCGCCACTGTAGGAATTGCCCAAAGGTAAATCGGAATTACATAGCATTATGTAGAATTGCATTTGTTATCTTTATGCATTACTTAATAATCACTTATTTCATAAGAAATGAACTTATGCTGCGATTATTGTATTATCAAAATAAAATAGGATTTTTGAACTATAAATTTTAGTCTGAAACATTTTATGAAAGATCAATTAATTTAATTCAAACATTATTCGGAATGTTGACTATTATTTCAACATTAATTTTAGTATTTATTAGTTGGCCCATGAAGATTGCGTTTACGACTACAAATTGCTGAACAATTCCGATTAATCTTTGAATAACCTAGCCCTCACGCGATAGAAAATCACCCTATAGACAGAATGTGGCCAGGTGTGGGTTAAAACTGCCGCAGAACATGAGGTCGAAAGCAGGATTGGGTCAATCAATTCGATGTTTTGTAAATATGGATTTATTTCTAGCATCACGGTTTCGATTTATTAATTTTCATTTCAACGATTTATCATGAGAAGGGCGGATCCGCGTCTCTAATCTGCCATGTTCTTTTAAACAGACATTCGGATTGTGATGTCATTATAACGTTATCCGTACCTTACCAGAAAAATCGGTAATCGGCCAGAATCGGAGAGATACCGAAACCGAACTGGACGAATTTCGTTTGGGGTACTGTGCAAATGGCGTCACAAATCCGAACGTTCATTTAAACCATGTTTATCGCCATGTTTTAAATGAAGATGGTAGATTACAGCCCTAGAGAACAACTCCAGGGCAGTACATTCTCTTTGTTCCCTTTCTCATATAAATGTATTTGAATTAACAAAATAAATCAATTTTTTATGGTCTAAAATTAATTCATCTGTTGGGGCACATATTACCATGCACCCCTCTGGATCCACCTGAGGTTTCGATAAAATTGAAAAGTTCTATTGCATTTTTTTTCTTTTTTCTTAACACAAAATTCTTGTTTCAACTTCTCTGTATTGTAAATCCCCCCAGCATCAACAGATGGCAGCACCAAAATGGGCCCCAGCTGTTATTTTGAATGACTTAATGCTCATTAGTGGCGGATCCACGGGGGGGGGGGGCTCTGGGGGCTCGAGCCCCCCCCAGAGCTAGAAATACACTATGGATTAGGGAAGGTAAAAAATATTGTAAATTTTTACATGAACTGAAATTTTAAAAAGTATCACTGTATACAGGCGCGTAGCCAGGAAAATTTTTCGGGGGGGGGGATATGCGCCTGGAAAAAAATTTCGGGGGGGGATATGAACTTATATATGTATAAATAGACGGAATTTTATCACTAATCCAAACATTTCGGGGGGGGGATATATCCCGATATTCCCCCCCCTGGCTACGCCCCTGACTGTATATATAGTTGACTCTCTGTTTAACGACGATCTCTTAATAAAGACGATATTTCAAAGTTCCAGGAACTCCAACGTAGAAATTTGTATTCAAAGACGACGACTCTTCTGTATAACAACGATTTTTTTTTTAATCTTACGCTACAGGAACAGGGGAAAAAATTTTTTAAGAGTGGGAAAAAAGTGTCGGGGAATGTCAAAAGTGCAATTCGCAAGACAATCTCAACTACCTGAGTGTATTCTCAAAGGTATTTTAGAAGCAAAGAGAAAATTCTTGAAGCAGCAAAAAAATTTAGTTCGGGATCCAAATCCAAACGGCCGAAAAGTCAATGTGGCCGATTGGAAGAATTTGCCAAGGCATTTCTGCATAGAAATGGTGAAATGAAGCAAGAGCATCCAACATTCTAATTTCTGGGCCCCACCATGGCCGAGTGGATAAGACACTCGACATGAGAGACGGCTGAAGGTCCCGCGTCTGGGCCTACCGCGCGGCTGTCGATCTAACTATCTGGAGTTTTTCCAGATGTTTTTCTCCAGATTTAACGTGAATACGCGTTAGAAACTCTGAAAAAATCCTCCTACCAAGGCAACCGTCCCAGAATGCAGATGCCTCTAGTATAGGCTTGCCACATAACACATAACTCCAATTTCTGGATTCCCGATGGCTGAGCGCATAGCGCTCGCAACTGGGAGTAGAAAAGTGCCTGCTTCAAACTCAGGTCGTGTCCGTCAATCTAGCCGTTCGGAGTCTTATGCAGTTTTCTCCGAAACTTCTCATAAATACGGATTAAGGCCCCTTAGGAAACCCCCCACGTAGGCAAAGGCGGATCCAGGGGGAGGGCGCAGGGGGCGCGCGCCCCCTCCGAGAAAAATGTATTTACACTAGATAAATAGAGCTTTCACCAATATTAAGTGTGCTTTACACTAGATGAAATGAGTATTTACGATTTGCGCCCCCTCCGAAAAAAGTTTCTGGATCCGCCCTTGCACGTAGATCAATCATGTAGATAATTGTATGTATTACCAAAAATAATAAAATCAAGCAACTACTGCAGTGCTGTTATTGTGGCAGAAAAATTTGGAATGCAAAATTTTCAGCCTTCGGCTGGTTAGCTAGAAAAATTCATAAAATGGAAGCTTGCGCATTTCACATTTGAGAAAATCTGGAAGAAAGAATAACGGGAAGGCGAAAAATGAAACAACTGACTCAATTGCATTTTCTTGAAACCTAATTTTATTGTATTGCTTGTTTTTATTACCTTTTTTTAAGGTAACTTAAAATATTTTTTTGTGGATAATAAAATAATATAATGATAATAAAAGTAAAAATTTTAAACACGCCAATATATCAAGAAAAATATTTACAGTCCTAAGAATGTACAGTGTAAAGGGTTGGTGCTGGTGCTGTAGGATTACGGCCAATTATTTGCACATGGAATCTAAGCCGATGGGTAGTGTGCACTCCGCGGGGGGTCTTTCTAAGGGGTCCTAACCATTATTTACTCCGATGTTTTGGAGGAAAGCACGGAAAACTCCGAACATTTAGGTCGGCGGACGCGAACTGGTTTTGAACCAGGCACCTTCTAAAGTGTAAAGGGAAATGTTTATGGAAGATCTCTATTTAAGGACGATTTTTCACATTTTCACGGTTCCTTGAAAGTCGTTAAGGCGACATACGCTGGTAGAAAACGAAACAGACTTCCCATGTTAACCTACGGGAAGCGTATTTTCTCGTCCCACGTCTACAATTTTTGTTATTTTAAATCAGTTTTTTTTCCTTGCCAAGATATTAATGCGATACAGATTATTTAGTTTCTAAAAGTTTGAAATCAATTCTATTAATATTTTTAATATTCAATTAAAGTTGGGAAAAACAGGTTTTTTGTGTTTGAACAGCCGTAAAATATTTGCTAATTAAGATATACGAATTTCGTAAACGGGAGATACATTCTCAAAGTGTTTACTGATTTTTCAATAAAAAGGAAAAACTATTTGATGAAAAATAAATTAAAGATAAGTAAAACTATCGAGTCTACATTTCTGTGAAAATTCTCCGCCGTAATAGTGCGTCATCTGGGTCATTGCACGAGCTAGCCGCTGCTCTGTTTGTAGGGGAGAGAATGATAAATTGCTATCCCGCTGGGCAAGAGGGCTATTCTTAAGGGGGGCGGGGGGGGGGGGGTTGTACGTAGAGTACGTATGAGACGGGGAAAAGAAATTGGGTTGGGACGGGAAACCGAAATTTGTGTTCTCAAAAGTGTTTGAAAAGGAATATTTGTCACACGAGAATTTTGCAGAAAGCGTTTTTGTGTATATTACTGTATGGATAGTTATTTTCTTCATTCTTTTATCCCTTCTTGTACTATTTCTTCATTTTAATAAATAATATAAATTACCCTTGTATTATATTCATTTTGGTTTTTGGAAGAAACTGAAAGAGTTCTTTTAATAAAATAAACAATATAGGTTTATAGGGATTTTACATATAAATTTAAAAATGCCGTTGATAAAAGCTCTAGAAAAACTAGCAAATAGGAATACGTATTTTAAAACTTTTCCTCATTGCTATTATGCTTTCAAAATACAAAAATATAATCAAAGACATACAGTTTCAGGTACATGAAGAACTGACAGTCGCAATTGTATAAGAGGGGCTCCATTTTTTTTATCTTCTTACTGGCTCAACATGATTAGAAAGTGACCAGAAAGCCGCCCATAACGATCTTTCTTTAATGGAACAGGTTGCCACGATGTAAACTTATTAAATGAAGTGTTTGTTAGCTGTTTTTCAAAGAATGAATTAATGACTTTTTAAATATTTTTATGTTTACTGTACATCTAAATACCACCAGTAGATAAAAGATTTTAAAACATTCCTGAAAGTCTAAAATAGTACTCAAAGGCAATTATTTTGGCAACAATCATAGAAAAGTTAATCTACACTTAGACATTAATTAGCGTACAGTCGAAACTTAATTTAACGTACATTGATTTTACGAATTCTCCGATTTAACGAATGTTTTTTCTGTCCCGACAAAAAGGGTGCTGAAATGCTTTGATTTAACGAATTTTTAGCATTGATTTAACGAACAACAATTGCTGAAATAAAATTCTCACATAAAGCTAAAACTTCGAATTTACGAAGACAGCGATACAGAAACAGTCATTACAATTACGCCGTGGATAACGAAAAAAAAAAAAATCACTAACTCCTTTACATTATTACGAATTATTTTAAAATGTTTTAATTCCTTTTATATCTAGTTTATGTCTACAAACCAGGGCCTGACTTTCACTATAACACTTTTGTGCCCAGGGCACTTTTCAGATTTTGTGTCCTTTAGCTGGCTCAATTTTTGTGCACCTGTGTATCGTGTTAAACTCAATTTTTTGGCTTATTTCTCCATGTGTGCCCAGAGCACGTGCACCAAGTGTCCGTCCAATAGTCAGGGCCTGCTACAAAAGGAGTATTAAAATTGTAAAATAATTTTTATGTTTATAGATTTGTTCATCTTAAAAAACATTTTTCATCTCAATAATTTTTGTACTACGTTTCACTTTTCATGATTTACACTAAATAAACCTCAGCATAACCCAGCAACCGTTAAGTTTAACCCAGCAACTGCAGTTTTATATTGATTATTTTTCGCTGTTACTTAATTACGTCGAATTACTTTTTGTGGATCACTGGCATATGTCTTGTTTCAGTCATGAAAATTTTGACTACTTAACAGGTACTTTTGAAGGTCAGAACAAGGGAAACTTGATCAGAAACATGACTTTGACATCACAAAGTTCAGAAGAATTCTTTACTTTGACAGGGCCGGCCCAAGGGGGGTGCGAATGTAAGCGATCGCCTAAGGCCCCGCGCTTATAGAGGCCCCGCTCCTGGGCCTTTTTATTGCTATCTCATAAGACATGATAGAGAAGAGGCCCCGCTCTTGCGCTTCGCCTGGGGTCCCGAACGCCTCTCGGGCCGGCTCTGACTTGGATAAAATCAACCAAAAATTTAGCATTCCTTCAAGAACATATATTTATAAATATTTAAATATATTCATAAATTTCCCGTTTGGAACTGAAAAACTAAGCAGTTTAATAGTAAAAGTAAACTTTCTGTTTAGTCTAATTTTTCTGTTTATTCAAAAACTGTCAATAAGTTTAGGACTATTAATAATGAGTAATTAGGTATGAATAATGTATATATATATATATATATATATATATATATATACACACACACAAAATATTATTGACTTAAAAATAAATTCCACTTTATAATGGGTAAATGGGTATGCTCTAAGCTTCGGTCCTAGGTTTATTATTAATGTTTAGCATTTTCATCTGCGACTATAAAGTACATGCCGTATTTATAATATAGTTATCATAAATATTTTTTAGTTGAAAACAAAAAATTAAACTAATCATCATTTGTTTTTTTAAGTTTTTAATTAACTGTGTATGGCATTCCAGTTCAAAATTTGTCTATGAATTTTAACCCACTATCATCCCATCGAGCTGAAACTTTGCACGCATGTGAAATTTCGGTGACTCTAAGTATTGCTTTCTTTAATTTTTCAATAATTTTTTTAACTATCAAATATCTTCCCCCAATCCCCCCCCCCAAAAAAAAAGTGTTATCGCACATGTATGAGCTCATATCTTTTTAATTATTGGTCAGCAATTTTTTAGCATTGCATACTCGGAAAGTTTTGATTCCAAAATAAGATAAAATCGGTTATCCCTAGCTTAAATTTTTAATTGTTAGTGATTTTTCGAAAGAAGATAAATTATTGTTTTCAATTTCTTTTATATCGTGACAACCAACAACAATTATATATTTTAGGTATATTTGAAAATTTCACTGAATACAGAGTGTCCTTTCCTAAATCATATAAATGAAGAACGGCTGAAAAATATAAAATATTTAATTTTTGACAAATTTTTCAATCTCAAGCTGTATAATAAAGCGGTTCAGGCTTTTCTCTTTTAAAATGAGAAATATTCTTATCAGACTGTACACTTTTTGATTTGGGGGGGGGGGCGGCAATCTATAAAGCAGGTGTATTTGAATGGCCTACTGCAATACCAGCTACTGAGCCGCAATCTGATTCAGTGCGGCCCAACCAGTGGCTGAACGCATAGCACTCTGAACTGGGAGACGGAATGTGCCTGGTTCAAAACCAGGTCGCATCCGCCAACCTAACCGTTAGGAATTTTCCGTGGTTTCCTCCAAAACTTAGCGTAAATAGGGGTTAGAATCCCTTAGAAAGACCCCCAAGGGGAGCACCCACACCCATCGGCATAGATCCTACTTGTAGATAATTGGCCGTAATCCCCCAACCCAACACAACTAATTGATTCCGGATAGGAAAAAGGCATAGGGAACCTCTGCACCTGTATTTTTTGAGATAAAAATATAGTGAGCAAATTAAAACAATACAAAAAATCTAGGAATTTTTCTTGGAAATAATGGACAGTTGAGGGCCCTAAAATTCCAAGGAATGTTGCATGAAAATACCAGGAACTATATTGAACAGCTCAGGAAAGATCCACTGAATTGCATATTGTTCAGTAAAGTTCTTGGTATTTTCGTGCAACTTTCCTTGGAATTTAGAGCACCTCAGCTGCCTATAATTTTCAAGGAACACTACTGGAATTTTTTTTAATTATTTTTTTTTACAATTCTAGTCATTTTTAAGTGAACTGCCTGTTTTTTAAGGTCGTGAGACCACTATTCGGTTAAGTGACGGGTTGAAGGAAACAGTAAAGTTTTCAAAGGGAAATGTATACTTTCTGTATAGTATTTGTAAGTCTAACTTATCCTTATTTCCAAGGAATGTTTCTGAATAATTTTACAGTGAAATACGGACTTAAAGCATCAATTACTTGTAAACTAAAAGTATTCGTATTAAAGTATTAGTTTAGATTATGGTCCAATGCTGTGAAGAGGAAAGGGAGTCACCAAAGGAAAGATTGTTCAAAAGCGCTTTCTACTCTAGAAGCAATCCTGAAACTATGAACAAAGTTTATGTCTCTTGAACAGATATTTACATATAGTTTTTTTCTTTCTGAAAACTGAATTTGGAGGCCCCTTAGAAATATGTGGCCCGAGGCGCGCGCCTCATGCGCCTATTGGGAAATCCGCCACTGACCATACTCTTTACAAAAATTGATATTCCATTGAACGAATTGCTTCGATTTAATGAACAAATTTGCGGGTCCCAATCAATTCGTTAAATCGAGGTCCGACTGTATTTTAGGTAAAGGGTCCCACCGGTGCGTAGCATTAGCGCTTTGAACTGGGAGACGGAAGGTGCCTCGTTCGAAACCAGGTCGCGTGCGTCGGCCTAACCGTTCGGAGTTCTCCGAGGTTTTTTCCGAAACTTCGAGTGAATGCGGGTTAGGATCCCTTAGAAAGTCTAGGCCTAGATCCCTCGAGCCTTTTTTTTCAATTCTTGAAAAAAGAAATCTGTCATTTGCAGGATATTTGAGTTATCTGTATTGTTTTTCCAGGTGAACCTTTTATAAAATGAATAAACTACATCCCATTTAAATATGTCAAATACAATGTCCTATACAAGATTTCAATATTCTTCAAAAAAAGGCAAACAAACTTTGCTCTTTAATAATATGAAAGTAATGCATTCTCAAAAAATATTTTATGTTAAGAATTTAATTTTTCGCACTGGCATGATTTTTACATTTTAACAATAAATGTTTAATAAAGAGTACCCTAAACGAAAATTGAGCACTTCAATTACTAGAATTTCTCAATAACTAGCTCTAACTACGCATACAATATTTTATGATTTTTTTAAATTATAAAGCATAACGGAAAAAGTAAAACTTTTTTTATTTTGCTCATTTTATTAAAATAAATAAATAATTGTTTAATCTAAACATTATTTACCGTGATATTAAAAAGACACCATAAATAAATATATATGTACATACATTATTTCTTTTTTCAAATTAAAAATCAAATTTTAAGCTTTTACACTCTGTATAAAGCTTATTGTGACGAACACAAATTTATCAAAAATAAGATAACCATCTTTCTTTCAGAATTTGTAAACAGACAAGCAGCTAAAAAGAACTGTTTTTGAAGAAGATCGCGGAGAAAAAATTTCCATCTTCTCTCTCCCCCCGCAGTCATAAAGTCATAAAAGTGTCAAAACTTCCCCCCTCTAAGAAACCCCTTTTATCCTTACGCCCACTCTGCAGGGGGCCTCTTCGCTCACCAGAGGTCACTCTTTCCCATCTGAGCAGGGATTTTTTGCGAATGTCGCCTTAAACAGAGAGCCAATTATATATATATATACAAAGAATATTTACACCAATACTTATTGAATCCTTGTGGACTAAACGTAATTTCTCTATTTACAAAAATGATAGAGCTTTTATTTTTAAACAGAAGGAGGGGCAAATTTTATTGACTCGCTATCACCCCAGTAGCTGTAGCAAAGTTTACAGTTTTATTTGTACAGAGGAACCTGTCTAATGGGACTACTCTTGGGAAGAGCAAAACTGGTCACCTTATAAAGACAGTCACCTTACAATAGTGGTAAAGTGTGATGGTTGTAAAGTGAAATTGCATTAAAGTTGTCACTATGGGCAGACAATCTCTTTACCAAGGTGGTCACTTTAGCAGGTTCCACCGTATTTGAATGGACGACGGCACACTGATACGGGGGAAAAATTCCGTTGCTCTCTCCATTTTATAGGGGACGGAGTTTTCGGTTAAGTGCAGAAATCTTTTATCGGAAAACCCGAATTGCCATTAAAAAGTCTTAAAATTCGCGACGAGAATGCCCTCTTACCCACTGCAGTCACATTAGACGCAGCAGCAATCAGCGTCGGCCTTAAGTGATGCTGAAGCATAGACGAACAATCCAACCCTCCGCAATTTGTACAGCTTTCATTCTTCAAACTGCTCTCATAAGTTGTCCATACAACCCAGACGTATCGGTACAAATCCTCATTATAAAAGTAAAGCATATTCTAAGATATCAGACAAAGCGAGTTCCTGGCAATGTATAGCTGGTCTGGTTTTAAAAAAGAAAGCTCAAATTGTAAATAGCAGGTAATAGTGATAATAGTTGTAAATAGCAATTGAGGTTGGTTTACTACAGTCCTCACAGAAAAGGATAGGAATTACCTAAACTGTAAAACTTAATGCCATCCTAAAACGCGAAAATGTATGCTGTGAACACTGTATATTACATGGTGGCTGTGAAATGGGTTCAATAATGCGTTCAGCAACTCTGTATGCACTAAAATGTTAATAGGTAGGGCCCGCGAACAACAACATGAATAAAGGTCATTGCAGATTAGCCACGTCTTGTCGACATTACAGGGGTTAAGGCGACATTTTTCTGGCGAAATTTGCGACTTTTAATGACTAGTCGGGATCTACCTAGAAGAGATTAATGTGTTAAACTGAAAACCCCGTCCGCCCACACAATGGAGAGACCAACGGAACATTTTTTTCCCGTATCAGTCCCTCGTCCATTGAAACGCATAAAACACATGGCTTATGAGCATCGGCTTTAACTTGATCACTATAGGGCGCACGATAGCTCTGCCCCCCCCCCCCCTTCTGAGTTTTCTTTCGCCGGTTCTTGCAGCAGACAATACACTTATTTAGTTGCACTGCAAAAAATGACCGTAAAATTTACGGCGAAACTGTGTTAAATACCTACGGTAAATCGCCGTACAACCTAAAAGCAACTATTTCGCCGTAATTTGTCGCTAAGTACCCTGACGAATCTTCTGCGCATGCTCAGCTGCTTCATCGCGAAGCTTACTCCCTGGTCTACAATAATTTCGCCGTAACTGGATTGACGACGCCTTTGAGTAATCTTCTGCGAATGAGCATGCTCAAGTTTTATGGATGCATTGATTTATATAAGAATTAGTATAAGTGTATTTAGGCGTGGGGGGAAAATAGTGTAGGTGCCTGTTTGTATTTGTGAGTGCTTCCGGATTTACCTTATTTTCATAAGTATTTGTCCCTATGTTTCTTACATGCAAGTATGTGTGTGTAAAATATACTTGGATATGTATTTTGTGCGTTCTATATAAACATGATTTGATTTAGAGTATAACTGTATATCTGTACCTGTGCAAAGTGAACCCCTATTTACTTTACTTTCATTTGTTTCCTGGGTTTTTATGTTTGTATTGGTTCATAAAATTGGTATGCATGTGATTTGTGCATATTCATTTAAATACAGGTATGATTACGTATAATCAGAAAAAAATCATCTTAAAAATTAGAAAAATAACATCTGACTTGTTAAATTATAATTAAAAATCACTGCAAATGATAAAGGAAAAAAATTCTTTTAGGAAAAAAGTGAAAATATTATAAAATAAATAAATAAAATAAAAAAAGAACACAGAATATCCTCTCATTTCCCTAAATTAAGTTAATCGCTTATTACAAATAATTAAATAAAATTCAACTCATTAAAAGCTGTCCTAAAACACCCAAAGATTACAACTCCAGGAATATTTCAAGGAAAAATTTCTAAGTCCTCATACCGCAACTGAAGTACATTTCAACCTTTAGCTTTATTCCTTAGAGCCCAAAGCTGTATACTGCTCAGCGCGCCGAACTCCTGACCCAGGGATTTGGAGTTCGCATTCCGCTGACGGTAAGTCAGAAAAAAATTATTTAAATCTAAAATTAACAGATGGCAGCACATTAATAATTAGCTAAAATATCCTCGTAACCTTTCACAAAAATCAGGAGGAAAACACCTTCGTTCGTGACGTCACAGCTATAACGCAAAAAATAAGGCGATATTTTTTGCATCGCAGTAAATATTACGGCGATATGATGTCTTAAATACGACATTAAAAATTGACTTGCTGTAAAATTTACGGCGAAATAGCTTCGAAAATACGGCAGTAAAAATTGACTGGCCGTAAAATTTACGGCGAAATGGTGTCAGAAATACGGTGATAAATAAGTTGATTCGCCGTAAATTTTACGGCGAATTGTTGGCAGCGAGGGTTGCCAACGTTTCGCCGTAAATTTTACGGTGATATATTTTGCCGTGTGTGATATACCATGTCTAATTACACATTGGGAGAAAAAGTATTAGGAAATCAATGTATCATCCTAATGAAAAAGGGAGCTCCCCCCCCCCCCCCAGATGGTTTCTCTGGATCCGTCCCTGCTTCTCATCCGTGCTGCCTATATTCTATACAGCTCGTTTGCTGATGAATTCCGACATCAATGACGCCTTTCGTACCATAGAGCATGAAATATTCCTTTTCCCCGATATACTGCTGCTACCAGGGGCGTAGCCAAGTGGATGAATATAGGTGGTATATGTCCACACCCGAAATTTCCGGATTAGTCACAATAAGCTTTATGTTGTGCAGGAATTCCGTTGATTTATTCTCGATTTATTTCATAGGCCCTAAAACTACTGACTACGCCCCTGATTACGACCATCCGATATTATCTTCTTGCGACAGCTAGGCCGACCACAGCTTAATAAAGCTGGATTCAAGAACATAGCCAGAACCGGATTGAACTTTGTGTGGGCTCCTATAAATGTCTTTCAAATTGCAGTTTATGGCAATGCTCAATGACCTTAAATGGCTTCAATTAGACGAAACTTATTGTCCTTAGAGTGACATAAACAGTGACGAATTAGATGACGTTGTAAGAACTAAGATCTGATCCAATCTTCAGACTTCATTTCAACACATCAAATTATTTGATAAATTTTTTTCAAAAATTCTCCTTGTCTAGAATAATTTGCACTTTAGCATTCTGCCAGAGATTCATCAAAAAACGCAAAATATCTGTTGCAATTGCAAAGATCCAAACGAAAACTTGGCAATACATTCCACTCCACTTACAATTTCAGAAATCAAATTTGCAAAAGAAACAACTATAACTATCAGTTCGATTCAAAATAGTCAATTTTTCGACGACATAAAACGCATCAAACGTCAAGAATCCCTCCCAAGTAGGAGACAACTGCTCCTACCCATTTTTTGACTTAAACGGTCTCTTACGGGTGGAAGGTCGATTGCAAAACTTATTGCAATTTAATAAAAATATCCTATCATTTTACGATATGAGAGCAAATTCAGTGAGCTGCTCATCAAAGCAAGAGCGTAGATAGGTGATGTTGAGGCCCTGGCAGAACAGTCCATATTGCACCTTGAACAACTTAATAATTCTTTATCCCTTCATAATCATTGTACTTATAAAATCATACCCTAGCCTCCCTTACAGATGTGCTGTTTTGAAAAAAGAAATATAAAATAGTAAAACTATTTAAACCTCTTGTGATCCAGCTGATTTTGCGCGCCCTTTTCTGCTTGCGCTCCTTGAGGGGGCCAGCCCCGCCACCGTATAGCTGCGACCCTGCATGAAAGATCGTCATGTAGCTTGTCTGCATGACGCATGACTGCATGATAAAAGCTAACATACTGAAGGGAGAGCGTGGGGCGAGAGCTGGGTTTGAACTCACGGACTTATGGGTGGTAGAATGAGGCGCAATCCGGCTCGGCCAAAAGGTACCTATTCGACCGGCCTTCAATTGCCGGGTGTTGTGTGCGCGGAGGTGATCTCGTGTCGTCACACTACTTCCCCCCCCCCCTAGAGAGTCAGTCGGAGGCTGACGAACGATGTTCCAAGCGTTATGGAATGCTGCCACTCGTTGTGGACTTTTGTGAGGTCGCTGCCGCTCGTTGCGGACTTTGTGAGGTTGCTGCCGCTCGTTGCGGACTTTGAAAGAGCCAAGCCAAGACCTCCAGTATCTCGTGCCGCCACAATACCTTGTTAGGGCCACCACAAAAACCCAATTGATGAGTAATTTACCCAACTGTCGAGTAACTCTCTCTTTTCCTGCTGTGAAACCGATTAATTAGCCATTTTTAAGCCGGTCTAATATCGTTGAAGTTCAGTCTAGATCACAGCTCAAAGACCACAAAGGGCTATATAGTCATCTTCATATGCTTATCTACGAAAGCAGTACTGTACATACATATTGAAGCTGTCATCTGACGTGTTTATAGCAGCTCTTCGTCGTTTCAGCGCTCGTGGAGACGCTTTACGTCACATTTATAGCGATAATGCTACGAAATTTGAGGGTGCTCGACGTAAATTGAGCGAAATGCAACAGTTTTGGCTTTCTTTACCTGGTAATGAAGATATTGCTCATTATCTATCGAGTTCTTACATTGAGTGACATTTTATGCTACCTGTCACACCTCATTTTGGTGGTATTTGGGAGGCAGGTATTCGTTCTATTAAATATCATCTGAAGCGAGTTATGGGTAAAACGCTCCTAACCTTTGAAAAGCTGTGTACTTTACTTTGCCAAATAAAATCATTACTGAACACACGACCACTTACCCACGCAAAAAATTTTGACCCTGACTCAATGTACTTCCTCTCATTTCATTTCAGGATTTATTCTCATTTCTCTTCCAGCCAATCCTGCCTCTACTGTAACCCCAAGAAACAGATGTCAGCTCCTGCAGAACCTTCAGAGAGGTGTCTAGAATCCTGGAAACGCTATAGGACAGATTACCGCAGTTCCTAGAGCCACGCAAAAAGTGGCGGGCGGCTCCTCCATTTGAGCACATGAGCACGTGAACCCCCTGAGGAAAAACTAAAGAATAAACACATTAATAAATTAAATTTTAAAAAGCATATTAAGTACACTTCTAGATTTTTGTGAATTTAAATCGTTAGTTACTCTCCCCCACCCGTCACTATTATTAAATACATTTATTATAGCTAACGCACTGTATCGTAGGTTACTACAGCATAATCTTTCGTCGCTCGCACGTGAGATCGACCGAACGGTCTTTTCAGCCGGTCTCTGAGGAAAGACGCCGAGAAAGTTGCGGTAGAAGCGAGGCGCTGCTGATGTGACTCCGTCCGCACATTTTTTTTTTTTTTGCGCTCACGGAGGAATTTTTTGCTGTTATCTCCTCCGGATTCATCCTTGGTTTGTTGTGTTCGGTTAGTTCATGTATTTTTTTTTTTTTTCATTTTCTTATAATTTTCTTTATTTTTATCATTTTTCACTACAGTATTGTTTACGAATAAGTGTAAATAAATAAGATGGGAATTAAATAAGTGTTTTGGAGCTAAAGCAATGACATTTTTCAATATTATCCTTTGAAAAAAAGTGAAATAAAAAATCAAGAGAACATTTTTGCTAAAACTTATCTTGGTGACGAAATGTTAGACCAAAGATGACTTGCTTTCTTTCAGTTGCGTGCATTGTTTTCCTTTAACTGCTGGAAATGCAAGTATATTTTAACTTGTAAGGTGCGTCGTATCTGCCTGTTTAATTTTCGAAATTTATTTTGTGAACCTCTATTTAAATAACCCACTAGCCGCCACTGTGTGTTAATGGTAGAAAACAGATTTCCTCGGGCTCTTGACAGTTTGGGCGAGATCCTGACACTCATTCCGGCGAAGATGTTTTACCCTTTCCTTTAAATCTGGACTAAAGTCCTGATAAGAGTGGGAGCATATATCCACCGCAACCTCCCTTGAACTCTACTGGTGGCGATCCAGTTACTTCGAGCACTGAAACATTCGCACTTCATACTCCAGACCTGACGGTCATAACTTTTCGGCTTATTGGCCAACACTTACTACGCAATTATTATTCATTTTTTATCATTTATGTAAATATTCTAAATAACATGTTAATCAACATTGTAAAATAATTTAATAATATAGTTAGCTGTGTTTAAAACTTTTACTGAACTCCTCATTGATAACAAACAACCCTTCCAATCTATCACTATATAAAATTTTAATCCATCGCAACAAATGGTTTCAAACTTCTATCAATCACTGTTTTTGAAATATTTATTTTTAAAATTTGGGGTCCTTCGAGAAACACCTTGCATCAGTGGCGTATCCTCTGGGTTTGCTAGATTAGCTGTGAAGCAAAAAGAATATGAGTTTCCATAAAATATTAGATTAACATTCTGGATTTGATATATTTCTATCATTTCGATGGGAGAAAACAGGATCCTTGAAAAGAAACCAGCGAAATATTCCTTACCGTTTCGATGGGTTCCGTTTCGTTACAGAAGTAAGATAGCAGCGATTTTCGAATTCAGCATATTTACAAACATAATTATAAGAAACATAACATACAACACATTGTAGTACATAATTATAAGAAAGGCATCTGCGTATCTAGGGCAAGCAAAACGCATGTCATGGACTCCATTTGGGGGGGGGGGGAGGTGCAGATAAAAATCGCCACTTCGACTTTACGAAGACATTTTTAAGCACCCTATTATTTCTATATTCAAGGGCCGAGTTTCTTAATCTGTGGGTCACGATGGTCACGACCCCATTTGGGGTCGCTTGACCTGCAGCAGGGGGTCGCCAAAAACTTTAGCAATTTTGATATTTCTTTAACTTATTAGAATAATTTGAAAACATTTTCGTGTTTAACAACATTTTTGTCTTTAATTGCCATAAAATCAAAGTGTTGATCATTTCTAAAGAACATCGAAGAAGTGCTTTGTCCTGCGGTGTCGGCTATTTTGCCAAGATTGGATACTATAATTAAACATAAATAATTAAAAATAAACTCTTTCCGGGCCTCCCCAAGGCACAGTGGTTATGTCACTGGAAACGGTAGACGGCCGAGGTTTGAAGGTCGCGCGTCCGTCGACTTAACCGCTCGGAGTTTTCCGTGGTTTTATCCGAAATTTAGCGTAAATACGGGTTAAAGCCCCCCCCCCCGAACACAGAAGGCACCTCCCTTGTGTCGTCACTCTGACGAGGATTTATAAGCGGACTTCGAGCTAAGCACACAAATCCGATATACACGTTGTTAGAAGCGCTGTTAGAAGTAAGTGGGTTTTCTCAGTAGTGACCTTCCAAACGTCTACACTTAATGGATAGACTACAGTTAATGTTTTAATTTACCCAAGTAGTTGAATTTATTTTTATGATTGTGCTATAGTTTTAAGTTTGCTACTATTTAAAATTTTCACAATGTTCTATGTTTTAAAATTAAAAATTAAAATTGCAATAGTATATTACAGTACAAGTGAAGAAACTGACAGTTTCACTAACGTGTGTGTCGGATTTGCACAAAGCTTATTGGGTCCCACAAAATTTTCGTAAATACACTCATGTCCATAAATTAAGGATAATTCAGAATCACACAGAAATGGATCTCTAAAATAAAAATTTCACCTGTGGAATGATCACACACATCTTGAAGAAGAATATACAAATTACAGGAAACCACCAGATGGCGTAGATGGTACGTCACAATGACGAGAGTGTAAGAGAGGGGTATATAAGGAATGGTGGCAAAGAAGTAAAATTGTTCACAAGCGCTGTGAAAGCCTTTCAGTGCAAAAACCGCATAGTTATGGCACAAAGGAGGCATTTGGATGATGTTTTACGTGGCAGAATTATCGGACGACTGGAATGTGGACGTACCCAGCTGGAAGTATCCGAGGAACTTGGAATCGCCCAGAGTGTCATCTCCAGGCTTTGGCAACGATTCCAAGATGATGGTAATGTGAGTAGACGTTACAGCACAGGTCGCCCCCGAGTTACAACGCCGAATGAGGACCGCTATTTGGCAGTTACTGCCAAAAGAAACAGACGGAGTACAGCATCAGACCTGTCTCGTCAGCTCTCTTCAACTACCGGTACGACAGTTTCAAGGCAGACCGTGTACAGACGCTTAGGGCACATTGGTCTATATGCTCGTAGGCCTGTCAGATGTGTTCCACTTACCGCAACTCACTGTCGCCTGCGATTAACCTGGAGTAGAGAGCATGCATTGTGGACACCGCAACAGTGGTCTTGTGTTGTGTGATGTTTTCCGACGAGTCCAGGTTTAGTTTGGAGTCTGATTCTCGCCGGACATTCATCTGGAGAGCGCCAGGTACCCGTTACCACCAAGAGAACACCATTGAAAGACACCGTTACGGTGGTGCAGGATGACTCGTTTGGGGAGGAATTATTCTTGGTTCCAGAACTGACCTGCATGTTCAGAGTGTAACGATGACAGGCCACATCTATCGGGATGTCATTCTGGAACAACATGTACGTTTGTTTCGGGGCACCATGGGTGCTGAATTTGTGTTTGTGGATGACAACGCCCTTCCTCACCGTGCAAACATTGTAGACGAATGCCTTCAATCGGAGGATATCACCCGTATGCATTGGCCAGCATACTCACCGGGCTTGAATCCAATAGAGCATGTGTGGGATATGCTTGGCCGACGAATTGCAGCCCGTCAACCCCCTCCCACCTGTCTACCGGAACTTCGGAGTGCATTGCTTGAAGAGTTGTGTAATATTCCCCAAGATCAGATTGATCATTTGATACTCAGCATGCCTAGGCGTTGTCAGGCCTGTATTGCATCGTCCGGGAGACATACTCCGTATTAACCATCCTACTAACCATGTTATACTGTTTTTTGTAAATAGGTTCTTTTTTGAAATTTGGTCAAGGGAGTAAAACTTGCAATTTTTATTAATTATGTCAAACATATAGCATCTTTTTTGCTCTTTACTTTTTGTTTAATAAATAGACTTTACAAATAAGTCAAATTTGTTTTGCTTCTTTCTCTTTCTTTGCTTGAACTTCATTATCCTTAATTTACGGACATGAGTGTATTATGAGGTCCCCACACCAAACTGTTTAAGAAACCTTGTTCTAGGGTATTCTTTAAGCCAGTTTATAGCCAGTTTTTCCTATATACTGGCTATTTAAGCCAGTATATAGGAAAATTTGCAGAAGAAATTGAACAATTGAGTGGGCGCATAATCTCAGCAGAAACTAACACAAATAGTCGTTATAGAGTCTCTGTAAAATAAGATCTAACAACAGACTGTCATAACCAAATGCTGTTATAACAAAAACAATAATAGTTTGTAACGACTTTTTTAAATATAGAAGATAAGTAATCGGGGTGGTTCTTAAAAAGACAGAATTCTCTATAGGATGTCGTTTTAAATAAACTCAAATACGTGTGTGTGTGTCAAGACCGTAACCAAGATGGCATGCTAGGTAGAGCTTTCAATCTAGTTTGGGGGGGGGGGCGAGTAAATATAAGTATTAGTAGTTCGGAGTGAAGGGAGTTTCTTCCAATTTTTACATCTTCACCTAGAATTTTTATTTCACAAAATGCCATATTTTAAAATATTTACCGTTCATTCCATTAACATTTTTTTTCATTTACTGCCAAATACAAGTCTAAGAAACGTGGGATAAGCGTGGCGGCAGTTTTAAGGTTTTACCTTACCCCTCGAAATTTCTGCCCCGAGTGACAAATCAAGCTTTAAGGAATAGCGTAAGTTTTGTGTTTTTGTCTCGCTTTGCGAGTCCACTAAACTTTTGTATTCATCATCATCAGTGAATTTACTGAAATCTTTGAAAATCTTAGGGGGGGGGGCTGAGAGACTGCTAGGTAGGACTCAGCCCCCGTAGCCCCCTTCTGGTTACGGCCCTGGTGTGTGCACACATGCATTACATAGAAGGAAAGGGATGCGGTTTTGTTTGCCACAGGTGTTACTTTATATAGCTGAGGCCAGGGACGTAGGCAGGGGGTGGCTGATGGGGCTGCAGCTAACCCTGAAATGAGTAAATCCCAGGCAGCAATACAGCTCGGTAAAAAGTCGGCCGACTATCGATTTCATCGGCTTGTAGCAGGCTGTTTCTCTCTAACTTCGGTAGAACGTCCTCTGGAACTTACCTCCCAACGTCTGATTCATCCATCGCATTCAAACGTTAGGAGATGACCCATACGAATTCCCATAAGTTCTCGGTCTGTCGTCCATTCCGCACGTCTTACCAAGGTCCATGGAAAACTGTTGCAGTACTATTTGCAGATGGCGCTGAAAGTTTCCCCGACAGTTACCCTTGACAACTGCGTCATCATTCCGTATTCCGTGACTTATTCGAGTCCCCCGTTCACGTTCAGTCTTTCTTCTTTTGTTGGCGCGTCGAGCTTGTCGAACTTAATTCTGGTAAGTAGATATTTTTAAATTTACTTTCCTTGTTGTATTAGTTCTCAGATTATAGGTCACGGATTAAACTTTATCTTTAAATAGTATATTAAGTATTTAACGTCCGGGCCCGGAGACACGGAGAATCCTCGGGAAATCGTCCGAGACGCGTTGAATCGTTCGGGGAATCCTCGGGAAATCGTCTGGAGACACGCAGAATCGCTCGGGAGCGGACAGTCCAGGGACCGTTTCCCAACCTAACATCCCCAATCTACAACGGATATCGCGCGCCGAGGTCGGGCGGGTGAAATAGGGGTCGCTTGAAGACAGTTGGCAGAGATGCGTCCGGGGATTTCTTGCTACCGAGAAAAATAAGTATTTGTGAATGAATTTGAAAGTTGCCCTTAAGAAAGTGGAGGTTCATCTACGGATCTAAGACAATTCCCCCCCCCCCTAATTATGTTTTCTAACTACACAAATTTTTAACTCGATTTATAAATTTCTTTTTTCCCGCATTTTATTAAATTAATTTTTATATAAAAACATTTCTGTGCCAAAAAGGGGGTCCATTCCCCTCCCTCCCCCTCCAAAAAAATAATACGTTACATCGATTTTTATAAGTTACATTGCTTTCCAGTTTTTGAGGACTCAGCCACCCCTGAAAAAAAATCCTGGCTACGCTACTGGCGGAGGCACAATGTTATGGTAAAATCCTGTCGGACTGACTTATATATGGGTCATTCTCCGAATTCGGCCACGTTAATGAAACTCAGGGATGTTAACTAATATCCATGTCACGAATTGTATTATGCAGTGTTAGATGGATACTAATAAATCCCCCAAAGTTGGTAACTTTTTAAAAATTATTTTTGTGAGATAATATTTCAAATATGTGAGAAAAGTCAACTCCATGGACTGTAACCAGGCCATATTTACTTAAACAAACAGACATATTATTAAAATTGCATAAAATATTATTTCTTATTTAAGTTAAATTACATAAATATGTATTGAAAAACATTTCTACTTGTTGAAATCTTTAAAAAGCTGGTAAATTTAGAAAGCTTTGCTCAACTAAAGTTTGCAACTAGGTTGAAGCATCACCACCATGGACAGATTTATTTTTAAAAAGTTTCTTTGAAATGGCAGAACTGCTCATTTCTTTCAAGTGGTGTTGAAGAGAGGCAGTCATTTGTGTGCATCTCCATTGAGAACAGATGTGAATTAAGCTTTGTTTGTACACAATTAAAAAAGAAAGTTTTAATTCTAGGTGAGCATGTTTATTGGTTGTCAACTCCATGGCTTCTGTAAAACCTATAAAATGTGAACTGTTGTCTGTTTTTTTTTTTAATCATGCTTGGTGTACATAAAGAAAATGCATAAAAAACTTTAATTCCATTTACTATAATTAAAACTAGTGCTTTAACTTGCACTAAAAATATGATTTCGTCACCTCCATGGACACCCTGTGGATGAAGTTAAATTTGTTTTACAGTAATAAATATATTATGACAAGTGTATGTTTGTTGGCACCCACTTCTTTGGTTTTACATATAAATTAAGTGACACTGCATTTTTTGTCTGATAGTATTATGTAACTATCATTATATGATACTTAAGCAAACAAAATAGATTTCCATTTCATTGGTGTGATTCAACCATTTTTTAAATAAATTTTTAAAAAATGCTCTATGCTAAACATGAGCTAACCCTAAACTTGATATCAATGAATGATGCTTAGTTTCATTTTTCAATCATAAATTGCAACAATATTACTTTGTGTGTCAACTCATATTCCGATATGTCAACTCCGTGGGCAATGGAAACATAATTTTTTTTTTCTTGAAAAATATTTATCAGTGATCTCGGTCACTGAACGATACACATACGGTGAAACGATACACATGGACTGGGATGCATTAAGAATCATGTAGAGATTGTATAAAATAATAATAATAATTTTAAAAATTAAAAATTGACGTCTGAAAGTACCCCATTTCTGGAGAATGACCCACATAGCTGTGAACATAGGTATTTCGAAAGGTAATACAGAAAAGCAATAAGATATGGATAAAATTACACAGTGAATTTGTTTCCTCAGGTGTGTCTCACTAACACACTATACGTTACGAAATGTAAAGCAGTTTTTCACGAGAAATTGCCAGATATTCATCACTGGGGCTCAACTGTTGGCTTAACCTATAACAAAAGAGATGAGAATATGATGTTTACTTGAAATCTACATCACGAACAAGGTGGGTGCTAAGCAGTGGCGCATTTAGCGCTTGAGAGGCCCGAGGCGCATCTCAATTTTGAGCCCCCCCCCCTCAAAAAAAAAAAAAACTTTTCACTAAAGTTATACCTTTACATTGCGCGTTCTATGCATACATTTTTTTACAGTAATTAATGATTTAATTAATCACTTTGATTAACAAATATTAAATTACAACTGTCTGGTGGCTATATTTAAAAGGTTGCTAATGTTCCGATTGAAGTAAAAGTATTAAAACGATTTGAAAATTCTTGGTTAGAAAAAAATACTTTATATTAAATTTACTACTTATATGTATTTTTAATACACTGAAACCTGTTTTTGTGCGGTTTATGAAAATTTCAATCAAATTGGAACATAATTGAGAAAGTTATCAATACAAAAATTTAGTAATCTTGACCGGTCATTTAGTTTTTTCAATTTTCGACATCTATTTCATCATATTACATAAGTATTGCATCTGCCAATTACATTACGTATGTATTGAATTCTATAATCGGTTAAGTGACTTTTTTTTATGCTGTCCCTATTCACCGCAAAAAAATACTTTTCAATTGTGTTGCGTAAACTATTTTTTAAAGCTACTCGTGAAGTTTTATGCGATTTTTTTAATGCGTTTTCTTTTATTCTGTTCCTATCCACCACACAAAAACAGGCATGAGTGTAGTCTAGTAATCTATGAATAATAAAATAATATTTGTAAATTATTATTATTAGCTAATGACAATGAAATTTAATATAACAGCGGACATTCTGAACAGCCGTTGAAAATTTTTGAACATTAGTTGGAATTAATTTTATTCTAAAGACTCGAATTTATTTTTTGGAATTTCCGGAAATGGACTAATTGAAGTCCAAACAAGGACAAAGAAATCTCATTTTTTGATTCTGTATTCTCTAATTGTGAATTATGTCTAAAATATAAACGTTAATTTATGTTTAAAATAAAATTATTTTAAAATGTTTTCACTCCTTTTACATCTTATTTATGTCCACAAACGAGCATTAAAAATTAAAAACAATTTTTATATTTATAGATTAGCACATTAAAAAATATTTTACCTCATGAAAACTTAATAATTTTTGTACTTACGTTTCACTTTTCATGATTAACACCGAATAAACATCAGCATACCTCTAAGTATAACCCCGCAAATGCAATTTAATGGTGTTATATGATTATATCGAATCTGGTATTTGCCTCTTGTTTCAATCGTGAAACCTTACCGGGACTTTTGAGGGTCAGAACAGGGGGGACTTGATAAGAAACATGATTTAGACCTCACAAAGTTTAGAAGATTTTTTTTACTTGGATAAAATGAATCACAAATTTAAAATTCCTGCAAAAACATATTTATAAATATTTAAATATATTCATAAATTTCTCGCTTGAAACCGCAAAGCTGTAAGCAGTTTAATAGTGAAAGTAAACTATCTGTTTAGCCTAATTATTGTGCCTATTCAAAAACTGGCAATAAGATTAGGACTATTAGTAATGAGTACGAATTAAAAAAAAATATATATAAATGCATATCATTCTATATTTGAAATTGAACAAACAAACAAACAAAAAAAAAACTTAGAAGAGAGTAAGAAAATATTATTATTTTAAGTAAGTAAAATATAAAAAATATCAGAGTTAAAAAAATAAATTCCACTTTATATTGAAAATGTATATGCTCTAAGCTTCTGTCTTACGTTTCTTATTAATGTTTAGCATTTTCATCTGCGACTATAAAATATATGCAGTAATTATAATATAGTTATCATAAATTTTTTTTAGTTAAAAAAATTAATTTAGTATTCATTTGCTTTTTTAAGTTTTTAATTAATTATGTATGTCAATCCAGCTCAAAATTTGCGTATGAATTTTAACCCACTTCCTAACATGCGATCGATCTGAGAATTTGCACGCATATGTAATTCCGGTGACACTGAGTACTGCTCTTCTTAATTTTTCAATACTTTTTTTTTTTTTTAACGATCAAATATCTCTTTTCCCTATAATTGTGTTATCTCGCACAAATCAGCTTTTATCTGCTTGATTATTTGTTGGCAATTTTTTATTACATCATTTATCCTCGGAAAGCTCTTTCGATTCTAAAGAAGATAAAATCGTTATCTCTGGCTTAAATTTTAATTTTTACTAATTTTTCGAAAGAAGATAAATTATTCCTTTCAATTTCTTTACAACGTGACATCCAAAAGAAGTATACATTCTAGGCATATTTGAAAGTTTCATTGAATACAGTGTCCTTTCTTAAATCATTTAAATGAAGAACGGTTGAAAAATATAAAATATTTAATTTTTGAGAAAATTTTTAAACAGAAGCTGTAGAATCAAACAGTTCATGCTTTTATCCTTTAAAATATGAGAAATATCTTATCGTCCTATATACTTTTTGGTTGTAGGGGGGGGGGGTCTTTAAAGTTGGCGTGTTGGAATGTCCTGCTGCAATACCAGCGACTGCGCCGCAATCTGATTCATTCCGGGTAAGAAATAGGCCTAGGGAGGAACTCTGTGCGCCTGCATTTTTTTTTTTTTTTTTTTTGAGAAGAAATAATGAACAAATTAAAACAACACTGTAAAAAAAAATCTGGAACTTTCCTGGGAAGTATGGACAGTTTGCGTGTTTTTAAGCGAATCGTGAGAGCAATATTCGGCTACGGGACGGGTTAAAGGAAATAGTAAAGTTTTCAGATGGAAATTTTTACTTTCTGTACGGTATTTTGAGAGTATCTTTTCCCATTATTTCCAAGGAACGTTTCTGGATTTTTTTACAGTGAAATAAGGAATTAAAGCACTAATTACTTATAAACTAAAAGTATCAGTTGTTAAAGTATTAATTTAGATTATGATCCAATGCTGTGAAGAGGGAAAGGGTCGAAGGGCATCAAAGGAAAGGTTGTTCAAGAGCGCTTTCTACTCTAGGAGCAATCCTGGAACTATGAACGAAGTGCCTGTCTTTTGAACAGATATATATATACTTTTTGAGAATCGAAATTTTGAGGCCCCTTAAATTTGAGAGGTCCGAGGCACGCGCCTCATGCGTCTATTTTGAAATCCGCCACTGGTGCTAAGCCCTCTCTAGAAAGCTCACAACCTCCTGGGAATGAAATATTCCAAGAATAGGAGGATATTTTTTTTTTCTAGGGGGGGCTATAGGCCACCCTCCTCTTGAAAAGTCAAAATATGCATCCAGTAAACGCTAATAAATTCAATTTGTTTCAAAATCTTCATTTATTTTTGAGCATAAAATAAGAACAAAGTAAATTTTATCGGTTGACGATTGGGAGAAGCTGGCGGGGTGTAATCGATGATCGCATTTCTTCACGTGCAGGTAAGAACAGAAGTACATAGTTTCCGGCCTTATCTACGCCCATGACCCTAAACATGACCTATGGAGAAAGTGAATTTTCAGTTGTCAAGGTCAAAAGAGTCAATCCTCCTAAAGTCATTTGGAAATCCACTTGCGTCACGACCAAAACACAGCTAGCTCTATCAAAACCGAACCGGTGTCTGAACTAGCAAGACGTCAGATTGTATCCCTGTGTGAAGAACACTAAATAGAAGCCGAATTAAGGAATTTCAGATATAATGTAAATTATCTGTAAATGACTTCAAAGCAATAGATTTCATCAGCAGGTATGTTGATATAATTTTGTTAATTATTTCCGTACCTTGTAAACCGACTAATGTTAGTTAATAGATATATTTGCAAATGTCAACGAACTTTGCATTGTATCGAGTAATAAAATAGCTTCATTTCACGAATTTCGAAGTACACGAAAAATTAATGGATTTGTTTTTTCTTTTAATAGCGGAGGATACAAGACAAGCCTAAGTGATTAGGATTTAAAAAATAAAGCCCCCAGTAATCGTAATCAGGGTTTCGCATCAATGCGAGAAAATAGGTTTATGGTCTTGTGTTATTTATTGTCCTCCCACCTATTTCAAATTCAAACATCAGATACATGAGGTTCCTAATTATTTTAAATGATTGAAAATTCGGTATTAATCGAGCCTCTTTATATTATTGAGGATATTCCAATTTATTCAATATCTGCAAGCTTATTCCTTGAGAAAAGACAAAAAGAAAACAAAAATCTGCACTTCCACTTAGGGCCTTAACTTACATATCTTCAACACTCATGAATAATTTAAAAAAATTATGGCAGGCACTCATTTTTTTTTTCTTTTCACATAACTTAAAACTAATGTTTATTCACCGACACAAACTGTAGTTCACACACTTACAAACGACAAACATACGTACTTTGTACAACTTTCAGAAAAGTAAGTCCTGGGCAAAAGCTTCATTGGGGTCCCCTCTTTCGAAAACTTACAAATTTTTAAACTTAAAGAACAGTTTGGGGGAGCCCCCTTTTGCTGGGGGCCCGGGTGCTTGTCCCGAATGCCCTTCCGGAAATCAGGCCCTGTTGGCATGCTCTCAAGAATTTTTTTGAATGTTTTATCGCTAACAGATTTATTGTTAATAAGAGTAAATGTTGTGCAGAAAGATTCTGAATTTTTTTTGAATCTGATTAAGTCTGATTCATTTAGAAACTGTTCAATATTTGCGTCAGTCCGTCTTTCGTGTGGCAATAAAATTAATTCAAAGTTTTTTTTTTTTGTTTCTCAATGCGCCTTTTTTCGGCCCGCTAGGCACAGGGTTGTTATTAAAGTTTTTGCCGTTAAATCTCTCGCGGATGATCCGTTTGAACAATCTGAAATAAAAGTTGAAATATTTACTTGAGAGTATAATTGATTGACTTGAAGGTGATATTTCGGAAGTCTATGACTCTTTCCTCCACTTGTTCCGACTCGAGCATGGCGGCTCCAACACTACCAACTAAGAGTACATCATGGTAAACAATAACATTGGACTTCGCACAATTACAATTCTGGACAAAAAATTTCAAAATTTTAGATTGGCAAATCTACTTCTTTCGCGCAGCAAAATGATTGACGCATTGGAAAGCCAAGAATGGCATGCGAAGGTGTTTTCTGCAGGGCTCCCGCTTCCAGTAACATGGCCCGTATCAATTTTAATGCCGGGACCCTCTAGGCCTTTCATGCCGCCCCCACCGACTCTCTTTCATACACTTAAATAATCCAAAATGAATATTTTCAAACAGCATATATACGTGCATATATATGTTATTTTTCAGCATAGAATTTTTAAATTTCAATATAAACTCAGCAATTTGAAGCTTGTATAAAAATATATTTCAAATAATTTTTACTGAGTAAAAGCAGTTGTAAAAGCAGAATAATTTGTCACGTCTAGGAAAAGGGATTATATATATACAATATTATACTCATTAAGTCCAAAAGACCAAGGGGAAAAATTCGAACTTTGACATAAGATGTCCCATATTTTGAAATTAAAACTGACCAATAACATCCGCATTCGCAATGCATAAAATAGCATCTATATTACTGAAACGTAAGATTTTTTGGGGGGTGGGGGGAGGGGAAGCAGCCATTTAATAAACCTATTGAGTGTTGGAATAATCTACTTTTGCATATACTTTATGTAAAGTAAGTGATTTATATACCTACCACGAACATCTTTTAAAATATTGCACTTATAAGCATATCCCTTCTGTATGGGGAATTTTTATTCCGTTGAATAAATTAAACTGCTAGTTGACGTTTCACAATTTGATTTTTGCAATGAATGTTTAACAATAAATTTCACTTCTTGTGTATGTGTGTGTGGGGGGGGGGCACAGGTGGTGAATTTACTGGTGATACTGGTTACTTTTTATCGTTTAGTTAACAGAAAAAGTTGACAATGTTTTAGGGGCTGGCTAAATTTTTGCTAGGGCCGGAGTTTAGTCCACCACTTGTTACGTCTACTTTTGCCAATCTCCATTTGTTACACCTATGGTTTTACTAATCTAGTTGGGAAGACATCTTATTCCATCGAATGATCCGGACTATACGACTGATCAAAGAACCTTCTATTTACTGTAAATTTGTGATTCCGGAAGTCCTTTCCGTAGTTGTTGCAGCCTTGTGCTACTTTATGCCTACGTTTGTCATTAACGCATCCCCAATAATGGTAAATTGGGTAAAAAGAACCACCATCGAGTTGTATAAAACCTCAGTGACCAAAGGATAATTATCAAGGAGAGAAAGTCAGTAAACATTCGGAGGGCGGAAAGGGGAAAATTATGTCTCTGAATTTTATAGATAAAAAGTTACAGATTTTTAAAAACTGCATGCGCATTCATCATTACTGGGTATTAAAGTTCTTTAAACTTAATTTTTCACGCGTCCTTCTTTTATTATTATTTTGTTTCAATTATGGTTTCTGTCGATTTTAAACTAAATAAGGCAAGTAAACGTTTTGCGGAGCGTTATGCACGATATCCTGTTTTCTAATAATCGTAGGAAGTTTCTAAGGTATTTATCTGGACACACGACTCTACAGACAAGAGGAAGACATGCACTTCCTGACTGATAATAGCCCTAAATTATTATTTTTTTTTTTTGCTATGAAAATTCTGTGTTCGTGCTAAAATTAAAGGGAACATTCATATAGTACTAGCGAGCTTGAAAGAATTAAGTTCTTGAATTTATCCGGCAAAATTGTGTAAGTTGTGATTTATCTTGCATACATAAATACGGTTTATCTTCTAGCTTAATTGCATGTGTTATTCGCATATTTTGCATGTGTTTTAGTTGCCTTGTGTGTTTTCATTTTACATGTGGTAATATTTTTACCTTTAAACATATATTTAGAATAGGTTGTTACAATGAGGTTTGCAATAAATTAATAAAACTTTTTTGAATAACACACATAAATTCTACTAATCAACAAAATGATCATTTCGCGCGGTATTAAAAGTCCGACCTAAGGTCCGTTCTAACATCAGTTTTTGTTAAGTGTTCGTTTTATTTTTGTTCGTTTAAGCTTTTTAATACTTAATTGCAGGCACGTAGCCAAAACGGCAGAATCACAAGGCTTGAAAATTATTATTTTGTTAACAAAATACAAATTTCTGGAGGGACAGACAATCCCCTGGCAACGTCTCTTTCAATGTATTTGCGTATACATATATACTACTATATATGCTTATTTTGAACTATGTAATTGTTGAATGAAATCCATACTGCTAATGCTCGATCCACTCACGTAAAAGAAAAATCATAAGGGAAATGATTTATTTAAGTTATGAATTTATAAAAAAAAATTATTAAATTAATAGTTCTAATTTTTAAATACTGTCCTTTGAGTAATACCAGTAATGCGGGAGAAATAAGAAAAATAATATGATGGCGTTGTTAAAGGCTGATAATCAATCCTTTGGCTTGGGCTGCTTTGGGGTAGGGGTATTTTAAAGGGAAACTATACCCCCTTTTCACGCTTCTTTCGAAGAACACCAATCAAACATCGGAAAGCCTTTCTAACTCTTTGGAACTTGAGAACGTGGGCCCTTTATCATCACAATCTGTCTTTCAGTGTCAGAGTCATTTAGAAAATGCAAAATCATGTACTTTGTATTCTATTAAGTTCGAATTTGTTCTTTTTCCTTGCTGATATATTGATAAACAATGATGTACATTTTTAAAAACCTGGAAACAAAGAGTACAACAATACTTGTAAAATAATAATCTCTCTTCTCCCCCCCCCCACCCCCCCCCCCCCTTCAAGTCTAAATGTCTAGGATGAACAAAAGTAGCAGAGTGAGCATGTATTTATTATTTAGGTTAAGAATTGGAACAATTATATTTATTTAAATGTTATAGAACATTTATGATATTTGTTATCTGCCAGAGGATAGTACAAACACTAAAACAGTGGCGGATACAGAATTTGTCATTTTGAAGGAGCTAATTATTATTATTTGAGGGGTCAGAACCATAGTGAACCAAATCCATCTGAACTAAATTGAAGAAATGAAGGTTTGAAGTTGCACATTATAGTATAGTGGAATTATACTGTCATGTAATAAATGCCATCTCTGGGTGAGAAAAATGTATTAATCACTTGATTCACTATTGCAGGGGTCATACACAAGCTACGAAGGAAAACAATGATTGCATAAATGCATAATACATCTACTATTATTGGTATTGTATAACCCGTACCAACTTGTTTAAACATATCTTTGAGTGTTTTATGAAGAAGGGCTGAAATTTTGTACATCACTTAATTAATTTATGGGACACATTTTACAAATCGGGAATTTTTGTAAGGGGGCCATATAAAAATTTAAATGTTGTATTTATTGAGATTTAATTTCCTGAAAATTTCAATCGCTACTATACATTTCTGTACCATTTTTTACGCAACTTAGTAATTCATTGTATATGTCTAGGGTCAATATTTAGGTTAATACTATTAGGATCAATATTTAAGGAATAAAAGCCCAGATCAGTGTTTTGGGGGCACCCTGTCTACAGCCCCTATACCCTTAGTCTAAACTCAGTTTAAGGTCTCTATCTATCTGTAACGTCCAGGGCACAGGCCCCGAGAGCCCATGTTATAATTAAGGTCTGATCTAGATTATATCCATACGATTACAGTAGCTCCGGGGGCAGGGCAGGGGGAAAGATTCAGCCATCTCCAAAAGAACATTGCTTAGGATACACAAGAAGTTTTATTTTATTGTACATTTTCGTTTATATTCGACAAGTTTACTTTTATTTAATTTGCTATGTTCATACGTCTAATATTATTCACAGTACAATATAAGGATTTTGCGAGTCGAGATAAAGCTTTTCGGCTGTTTTGCGGGACGAGAGAAGCGTATTTTTCGTCTCAGTCCATCACTGATCTTTAAAATAAATAAAAGGTGACTTTAAAAAGTCTCATTTTTTAGTAGGTTAAAAAGCAACAATTATTTAAAATATTTTTTTCAGATATAAGTACGGACGGCTCTTACCTTATCGGTAATTTCGAAGATATCTTAGTTAAGCGCCTCAAGCTTTTGCAAATCATATACTATTTTACATTTAATAAGTTGCATTTAATATAAAACATTTTCTAATTTCAATGTAAAATGTTTTTAAGTACCTCGGTGATGGGTGAGCTAGAATGAATGAACGGATTTGTATGTAGCAATAACTGTTTGAGCTAAAAATAATAAAAACAACTTATTAATTTTAACCCATCCGCAAAGAAGAGTTAGATGAAAAATAATGTTTTGCTTGCATTTATATTTTTAAGTTAGCCCCTCTACTTCACACACACACACACAAAGGAGGATTTCGCCGCATTTTCTTTACTTTTACTCTTGCCATGGGCGCCGGCAGAATATTTCTCGGGAGGCAAAGACTACTTCAACGTATGATTACCATGCTGGAAAGAGAAAAAAAGCAAGGGAAAACGCTGGATACAAAAATCCAGGGGGGCATTCCCCCCCCTTGCCCTATGCTGCCGGCGCCCATGACTTTTGCATTACCTAAAATTCTTTTTTGTTACCTTTAATTAGAGTCTGAAATGTTAAAGCGTCTGGGAACCCTACCAAACTATCATTTTTCATTCTAAAGCATTAGTTACACAATTTGTGCGAAAGAGGTACCTTTAGTATCAGAGACTTTTCAGATTACAAAATAAAACTATCCCCCTCCCCCACAAACACCAATAAATCAGAGTGCATATAAGTCCTGGATTTGTTAAAAGTTTCGAGCTTATCAAAAATTACCTTCGTAAATGACTTCGGCTTTCTCAAAATTTTAAAAGGACCGAGTATTTCAAATGTTGGATCATTTTAATAATGGAGTGGGGGTGGGTGAAAGGGAGCTCGAGATCCCCCCCCCCCCTAGCCGCTGTTATAGGGAAACTTTTATAGTATACGGAAATTTTTGAATTGCTTTTGTAGTACAGTGTTTAATAGACTGAGTAGCCCCTCCCCTCCCTGAAAACGCTCGTATGAGTGCCTTAGTGCCTTGCATCGATACAATCCCATTCTTCATTCTTTTAGCACCCCCCCCCCCCCCCAAAAAAAAAAAAAAAAAAGTTTAACCAAACCAAGTCTATTGCAATGAATTTTTCACAAGACATACTTTTCTAGACGAGGGAAAAAAAAAAAAAACACTTTTAGTACCTTTGGCAAGGGGTAAATGTCAAATTACAATACAAGAATCATTTTCACATTTGATGTGTACACAGGGTATGTTGCAAATACGGGGCTTCCATTATGCCGTTTTATAATTTAAACTATTAAATTGAGAGGTCTTTTAGCCAATAGAATAGTTGCATCATTTCATTTTTTGACATATTTTCAAAATAGTCAAAAGCAATTGTCTAATTGATGTTAGTTATCATATATTACTTATTTAATATATATATATATATATATATATATATATATATATAATATAATATAGGTATATATGTATGTGTGTATATATATATATATATATAATAATATAATATAGGTATATATGTATGTGTGTATATATATATATATATATATATATATATATATATATATATATATATATATATACATACATACAGAGAGAGATAATTATAATACATGTTATAGAAGTTTTAGGCGTATAATTAAGATATCTTGGAAATTACGGATAAATTAAGAACCGTCCCTAATTAAGTATGAAATAGACAAAAGTACTAATATTAATTAAATTTAAACGCTAGAATCCCGAGATTGAAAATTTAATTTTTTTTTTAAATCAATCTTCCCTTTTCTGAAAATCTTATTTGAACGTTAATGAATTCAACGAATCCCCTCCCCCACACAAAAATAAACGAAACAAAATAAAATTATTATTTTGATTCGTTTATTTTTTAAAAATGTGCAAGAAAAATTATATAATCGGAATTCAAATGATTTTTATGTTTAAGTCATAATCGAGGAGTTTAAAAAATATTACGGAACTTTCCATTTTACTCAAATGCGTAATCTTTTAAACGCGTACGTTCTAAAAATATTACTTGAAAACGCTGAAACAATAACCACAATAAAAGTGGCATCTTGTGGTCAAATAAACATTGCTTTGAAAATACTTTTTTTAATGGAAATCAGTCTAACTTCTTTTCTTCTGACCCTGAAATTGTGAATTTACATACAGCATTGTATTATAAAGTCCAGAACAATACTTTTCACCACCCTGTCTAGATAAATTTACCTTTCCTCCAGTTTGATATATGTTCAAAAGTAACATAAAAATCCCATCAAACCCTTGAATTCAAACGGTCACTTGTTTGTAACCAACTTTCTAACAGCACCAGCGGGTCTCTAAAGAAGGACAATAACAAAGACAATGCTTTTCGAATCGTGCGGTATACGTCAAGCTCGTAGGAATAACTCATGCACTTCTTTGAAAAAAAATTTTTTTTGAAAGGGTATTGTTGTTTGGATTTTATGTTTGTGAACGGGGCTTTATGTACTCCCCTCCTCCCTTTACGAAATAGTACCATCACTAACTGAAGTGCACAGGATACGACAGGGGTCTCTCTGAGCAAGATTTAAAGCGACTTTCCTAACTACTCGTTCTTCATTTGTTGGCGATAACTAACATTGGTAAGTAACTAATGGATGTAATCGTCCCGCTTTGTGCATGCTTCGTTTTTTACCAAATACAGTGACTTAGGCTGGGAGTTCTTATGACTTAGTTGTTCTTATGTAATAGCAATAGACTTACGTAGGTAAATCATAATCTAATCATGTAATGGTTTCGTTCATGTTAATTTTGCTTTGTTATCTCATTTGTTTAATCTTGCTTGCTGTACTCACTTATGTTTACCTAAAGGTGTTCTGTACAATATTTCTTACTTGTTTGATGCAGTTGTTTAAATTGCTAATTTTCAAAGTTCAGACTTAAGTTCTATCAAAGTGTTTGCAGCAAAATACGAAATATTGTGTAAATTGCAGTTTCTTTGACTAATATAATGTGTGAAAAGTTGATTTTACGGATAAAGCAAAAAGTAACACAAATTTATTAAAAAATTCCTAACTATAAAAGACGGCGGCTTTAAAGTATTATCTCGTTTCCTTGAAAACCATTTAGTAATTAGAAATTTTCGGAGTATATTTTGTAAAATTCAAAAAGTGACCTCGCAAGAATGTAGTATTTTTCATTAAGCCTGTAATATTTGAGTAAAGTTATGTTTATGTAATGCAATAAGTTTTTTTTTTGTTTGTTTGTTTTTTGCATGTATATTTATTCTAAATGTCGTAATCTTTTATAAAAAAAAAAAAATCATATCTTAAAGAATGAAAGCAATAAACAGTTAATAGAAATTGTAGCATAAAAAAAATACAAGCATCGCGAGTTCACTAGGCTTGTAAATTTGCGTTCTTCAAGAAACTTATGTTTACTGAAAGTAGTCGAATCTGACTCTAAACTGTAGTTCTAGCTTATTAGCGCTCGCATGCATAATTTGGCTATAGCATGACAACAACAAAAATAAACAAACTATGTTTTGTTAATGATAAAAAATGAGATTTTGTGAATATAATTTTGTAAAATAGAAATAAAAATCTAAAATTAATTTAAATGGCTTTTTGTTACTGCTTTTATTCTTACGATGAACTGTTTTCACGTAAAAGCATATTTTAAACAGATCTTGCCGAGTAGATAAGACACTGAACATTGGGAAATGGCTGAAGTGTGCAGTTCCAGGGATCTGGCCTCTCGCTCGGCTGTCGATCTAATGGTCTGGAGTTTTGGGCGGTTTTTTCCAATGCGAATACGCGTTAGAATCTCTTAAAAAGTCCTTTGGCCAAGGCATCCCGCCTTTAGGCAGATAATCCTGGTATAGCTTTGCCTTAACCATAAACTAGCAAACAAACCATTTATAAAATATACCCTTGTGGAATTTATTTTCCAATACCATTTCCGATACCTCATTCTATTATCCGGTAGAAAATACATCTGTCTTTATAGGAAAATGACTTCTGTCTTTTTAAACTCCTATTACTTATGTAAACATTTTCTTAAGCAGAAGTGATTCCAGACCGTCGGACGCCCACGTTCAAATAAAAATTGGCCGCCCCTTTATACAAACATTGTTCTTTTTTTACCCAACGCCCCCGAACTTGACCGCCCACGTGCTATGCACTATTATGTCCCCCGCTAGGATCGGCCCTGTCCTAAAGCGCAACACGTCCAGCAGCAACGCCATAAAACTAAAAATCGAGCAGTAAAAATGCGTTTCTTTCTTTTTTCTTTTAAACTGCTAATAAAACTTTATTTTTTAGAGAGAGATGTCACTTTTTTTTTCTTTTCAAACGGTATAGTAAATAAATAACTTAATTTACCATACCGTTTAAAATAAGAGACTAGGAGACTTACATCTTTTATTTCTGTGAATTTTATAAAATGTACTTTTTGTAAAAATGAACTTCAAGTCTACTTAGTGAGAACGCTGTTACAGCAAAAAAATTCATTAAAATAGTAACGCTACTCATTTAATCTGTACACTTATTTTCAACTCCTGTAGTATGCGAAGTTTTGTTATTCGAAGTTGCAATGCGCCGCAATAGTCAAATGATAAGATATAAGGTATGGATGAATTTACCTATAAAAAAGAAGCGAACAGATGATTGAATATCTTATTAGATACCAAACTCCAGGGGGGGGGGGTATAATCATCTACTTAGAGCACCAAGACCAGTGGCAGCAATTTGAGTCAACCAAAATATTTATCAATTCACATTACGAATTTAAAATCGGAACAAAATGTTCGTTAATAGATAATTTAACTAAGCATATCTAAAGCATCTAAATTTATATGTAAATTTTTCTAACATGTGTGGATGTTTTTAAAGGTTAAGTCCTATGGAAATTCTATTTAACCAAATGGTACACCTGATTAACCAAATGCTACACCCTAATAATGTATCCCATAGAAATATAACTCTGCTTGTTAACTTCTTGAAATATTTACAAATTAATTGTTACAAATAGGTGCTGACGTTACAACACCCTACATATTAGGGCGAACCGAAAAAAATAATTTATATTTTTGGGTCGCTATAGCATGGAGAAGTTGCTGTTGGGGCATACTTAAACAACAAAAAATTATTTAAATCGGATATCTTTCGATGGCGAAAAATTCTAAAAAATGGAAAATTTCACTGTTTTTTAATTAATTTTTTTAAGATTTTGCCTCGGCATTTTTTTTAATGCTTTAGTGCAAGAATGAGGTAACAGGAACAGTTAAATAAGAAAAAAAAATATTTAGACAATACTTTACAATCGCGCAAATTCTTTAAAAAATAAAGCAATATTTTGACAAGTTTCGTTAGTTTTAAAAAGTTGCAGCTTATATATTCTTTTAATGTCCCATATTTTTTTTAACTATGTATCTGTTAAAAGATAGGATATGTAAAAGTAACATTTTCATTATAGATGTTGGGGCTCAGTTATAAAGATTTAAGCTTTAAAGGCTTTACACGGACAAAATTTAGAGCAATTTTGGTTGCAGAAACCAGTTGCTGCAATTCATTCCCACAAGTGCGGGAGTCCAGATGAGCACGCAGGGTTGCCATAATAAACAAACCCTGCTGTGTTCACAATTGTCAGGGATTCGCCGAATTGGCGGTTACTAGAACAAGAGCATGTAATTATAAATAGCCTATTGTTGGTTGCTTATATACCTCCTGTATCTTCGGATCGGATTGATTTTTTCTTTTCTTCAGTCAAATCAATTCCATCTCGATATTTCATTTCAAGGACATTTTGTTTTCGCACACGCTCATCCCTTTCACGACGAACAGTATGGCTGACGCTGACTCTTTCGCCATCTTGTGTTGTGACGTAGAAATAGGAAGCACTACGATTGGCTGAATTTCCAGCAACCTGCAATTTTTTCGCCTCTGAACGAAAACGTTGGAGTTGACTGTTCCCTAGGTCATGCCTAGGTAAACGAGGGAAATTTCCAGGAAAGAGGTTTCTGCAACTGGTTGCAGCAACGAAAATTTCTTCGTGTAATAAGGCCTTCTACTATCTATTCAGTGCATCGAAGAATAGCTTTCGCACCGCCATATAAAAATAGTTATTTCTTAAATAATAAATTAAGTAAATAAATAAAACAAATTTCTTCGAAACACTTATTGTCGATTTTTGTGGCTGATATTTTTGATTGAACTAGCTTTTTTTAATGATTAATAATTGCCGTTAAAGAGCATACTATATATGAAATGAGAAATTATTAGCTGGATATAAATAAAGTATTCTTATATGTTTATAATTGTAAAATTATCTTATTTAAAATAAATAAATGTATTGAATATTTTCTTTCAGGAAAATTTTGAGCTACTCTCTATAAAAGAAAAGCATGTGGATCTCTATTTTTATGGTTATTTCCCTTTTTTCTGGGGTAAGTGATTATGACTTTGTTCTCTTACAAGTACTCTATTCTGTTACAAGTACAAATTTATCTAAAAGACTAATTTTAAGATGAATAAATGTTAGATTTAAATTCTTGATTATATTAGCTTGTAAAATTTGGTCTATATACGCACAAAATTACCTCCCACTTAGATAAGCGTTGAAAATTGCATATAAATTTATCATTAAAATTAATTTCTTCCAAATATATTGCATGAATAATATCACATACGGCCACGTTTATGTTTAGAAAAAGAAATTACGTAAAGAAAACTATATTTTCTAATGCAAACTTAATAAAATAATTTTTTGTATCACTTAAAAATTCATTTTCAAAGATAAACATCTTTATACATATATATAAGATCCAATGTGCACATGTCTTTAGTGAAACTTCTTAATCCATTTAAAGTAAACTATGAATATAATAATCGGTAAGAGATGCAAATGAAATGCAGTCAGTGTTTTGGCAAGCCTACACGTGGGGCATCTGCCTACGGAAGGAGGGAGTGCCTTGGGCGAAATACTTTGTATTAAGTAAGAAGTTATAATATGAATCCCCATAATGTAGTCTATACTTTTCTGTTTCAGTAAATAAAATACTGAAACTTCCAGAAAAATATAACAAAGCAAACTTTTTTTTTTTTCTTTACATTTTTTTTTAGAAAAGTCTGATTTTTGTTTCAAGTAGTGAGTTAGAATATCGTTCTACACTGTCAAAAAATAAAATATCAAATAAATAAACACTTTCACAGTAGTTTTCTTTTTTAACTAATAAAGATTTATGCTTTAAACAACTAAAAGATTTAGAAATATTTTCTAACTTCAAAACTACCGTTAATAAATTATATGCTTTAATAATTCTTTCTTGAAAATATTATTTTAAAAAATCCAAAGGCAAAAGCAAGTCCTTTTTTGACTGCATATAAAAAGAAATAATTATGAATTTATAAATCATACTTCGAAAAATTACACATCATTAAATTCGATTAATATCTGATCATTGATTTTAGAAATACAGTGAAACCTTGGTATAACGATATTGAAGGGACCTAAATAAAATATCGTTGTAGACAGGTTGAGCTTTTTCACTTTATTTAAGCATTAAAGATGTTTTCTAATCATGAAAATAAAGACATAATATATTTTTCCCGAAGAGAAATAACACTTCAGTCACCAATGTGTAAAACTTTTTAAATTACTTTGAAGTTTGAGTAATGAATCGATTGTATAGAAGTGAAGCCCAGTTCATATCGTGACCTTCGAAAACAAGGCCAGCTGACTTAATTTTTGAGTCATCTTATGTAGGCCGAATTCAGACGTAAATTTAAAACTTGTACAGCAATATTATGATTGTGGTTGCTTATCATCAGGTTATAAAATTTATTATTTCTTACATTTATTTTGAATTATTATTGATTACGGATTAAATATGACATAAAAAATGCATTTAGAAATTGTGATTGCAGCTCCAATATTTAATACTTATATATATATAATAACTTTTGTTCTGAAGATATGTTTTTAAGTACTGATAAATTTGATAAAATGATAAGTAACCAGAATTTTAATTTCATGTTACATATTTTAATTTTATACCTAAATCGGCCTACTTAGGATGACGCAATCCTTAAGTCAGTAGGCCTTAGTTGCGAAGGTCACGTTCATATACACAATGTATTAATTACCTTCCATCTATTTTGAGTTTACTATTCTGCATTTCCTTTTACGATTCAATAGGGTGTGGAAATTTCGGATACAATTTCACTAACAATATACGTGAAAAGATGTATGAAAGCTGCAACAGTTAATTTCCTTATAGCGTTACAAAAAAGTAACTTTTCTAGAAATCCCAATGTTTTATGCTACACCACAGATTAAAGGCTTTAGTACATCAGAATCTAAGAGAAACAAAGCACTTCATGTCTGTAAAGGGGCTTACTTTTTCCATTCCACTCTGCAATCTTTTATTATCGTATATTCTGGACCATTGATAGTGTTATCCAAAATAAGATTGGGTTATACGTATATATAAAATTTTTTGTAAGAGTTAAAATTATCGTTATAGACAGGTGCTTGTAAAGTGAAAATCGTTGTAGACAGGTTCAAAATACATTAATAATACATTAAGTAAATAGGGATTTCGTCGGGACCAAAGGAATTACCGTTATAAGCAAGTTTATCGTTATAGACATAGTATTGTTATACGCAGGTTTCACTGTATTAGCTAACATATTTTAAATATGAGTCCAAAAGGACCATACATAAGATTTTCTTGACACCATAGCCAAGTGGATAAGATACTAAACAAGGTAGATGAAACGTGAAGATCCAGTTTCTGACCTCCGGCGCGGTTGCCGAGCTAACGGTCTAGAGTTTGGGCGGTTCTCTCCGGATGTAACATGAATACGCGTTAGAACCCCTTAAAAAAAACCTCCGCCCAAGGCACTACCCCCACCTTGGCAAATATCCCTCGAGTACGTTTGCCTTATGCACAATACACATGCATAAGATTTTAAATTTACCACATTGTCAAATTTGGTTTTTATATTGCGCATATAAAGCACTGACGCAGTTTTCAAGTCAATTCTCGCTAAGTTTTCTCTGCAGATCAAATTTTCGACGATAAACGAAAGTATAAAATAAAATAAGCTGAGAAAACTATTGGATTTTTATTTGAAATTTCAGAAATAAGTTTTAAAAAATGCTTATGGCCTTAAAATTTTTTTATACTAAACATTCAGGTATAGTCATATACATACAAAAAGTCGTATACATGCCTTATCTCACAACGCGAAATTTTCACTACACGAGGATTCTCGGAACGATCCCACGTGTAAGTCAAGAATCCTCTGTAGTGCTTTTTTAGTGATTCAGCATCACTGTGTTTTGTTTGATTAGACAAATTTTATTTTATCAACAGCTATTTAATTAAGTTGAGCATCAATCACATTCTATGTTCAGTTTAGTTCTGTATTTTGTATTACCAAGGAAGGTCGTAAATAAAAGTAGTTGAAGCTCAACAATCGTTAAAAAAAAAAAAAAAAAAAAAAAAAAATTCTATGTGCATACTCTGTGTATGGATGTAAATGATCCGAGGTACTCCCTCAATCCCCCCCCCAAAAAAAGGGTGTTGCATGTGTATACATACGCAACACCCGAAGAATGAAAGAGGCTCATGAAAAATGTAATCTGCCCCGGGCTTTATAAAAGCTTAGTCAGGCCTCTGAAAGAAGAAATGCGTGATGTGACGTAAAATCTCTTATTAGACACATTCTTTCAGGCTTTCGCTAAATGAAAGGCATTCTATTTTTTAGTTTCCTTCACTAGACTAACCTACCAGACGGATGAGATTTCAAAAACCACTCTTAAAATGTTGAGAACTGAGCAAAAATCCCTAAAATGACGAGGAAGAAGACAGGAGAAAAAAAAAAAAATCACAAAAACACTATCAAATTCCAATTACTACTTTCCCTTAGATTTCGAAAGCGTAAATTCCCGTCTTATTATCTGAGCCTTCATATTTCGAACAATGCCCAAACAGGATATTGCGACAATTTGGGGTGTCCCCTGTTTTAGCAATGAACTTGAATAATTTTGCGGTTCTTTGTGTGTAAAGGGTGAGCAAAATAATTTTTTTTCTCTTATATATAATTTGCGAAGAATTGTGCAATGAGTGAAAACCGAAGGATGAAATTTCGGAACACCCTTTTAAAGATACATATATATATAATTAAACTTTTTGTCAAGTTCCAAAACACGAGGATCAATTTTTCTGAATTCTGTTAAATGCCTTTACAAAAGGAATCTTTAATTAAAAGCTGTTAAATAAATAAATAAAATAAAAGACCTCTTCGTTTCTACACGCATAAATAGTATAAGAAAATATTTTTAAAACTTGAAAGAGATATGAATTGTGAGCGATTTCTTTTAAAAGCTTATGCAATGACTTCAACATGAAACTGGTGAAATATACAGGATGTCCCGAAAGGTGGTAACATGTTTTTGATTATCTATTCTTTCTTGCTTTATCTGTTAAAGATAAGTGGTCAATGTAAATTGAAAAACTATTCAAAATAAGATGAAAAAGACTGTGAAGAAAAAAATCCTGACGTAAATTAAAAAAAAAAAAAGTTGCACTTTTTAAATTATATACGACACCCGTATAAAAAAAATTTCCAATTATAAAAATGTGCCCCATACCAGTGGCGCACACAAGGGAGGGGGGTCCAGGGGGTCTGGACCCCCCATCGGCTTTGATATTTTTTTTCGATTGATTGTTATCCTATATCTGTAGTAAATAAAATAATTCCAAAAAAAGGTAGCAATAGTTTCAGTTCTAATAAATAAAAAAAGAAATTTTTTTCTCGTTTTCCCCAACTTTAAAAAACGAAGTGAAAGCGAACATAAAACACCATCTTGTTCTCAAAACTGAACAACTATTACTTTCCTTCCTATTGTACTGTGTAGTGTATCCTTAGGGAACTGGAAGGGACGAGTTTTGATGAATTCCATCTAATGAAAACGAGCTCTTTCATCAGGGATTTTTGACAATCTGGAACATCTCTAAAGGTTGGACCCCCCCCCCCCCCCTCAGCCAAAAATCCTGTGTGCGCCCCTGCCCTATACACTAGTGAGGTGATTTACGAAATTAGAGAATTATATCTTAAAAACTGCCGGAGATATGAAGATAAATACAAGTTGACTTAAACTACTTTTGAATGGCTCTCGAAGGGAAAAAAATCACGTCAGATGGTCGCATTTCAGAGGTCGTGTTGGTCATGCAGAAATTACGAAAGCAAATTTTTTTTTTGCACTCTAGCATTGAACGTTATCATATACAAATTCATGTATAGCTCTGATCATCTTTGTTTAAAGATATCTCTGTGACGTTTTATGATGAAATGTTGAAACTTTGTCAATCACCACATTAGTGCATGGGGCACATTTTGCCAACTGGGAATTTTCTTGTACAGGGGGTTGTATACAAATTTGAAAAATGAAACTTTTTTTTTAAAACTAACAGAAGGAACATTTTTTTTAACGTAGTCTTTTTCCTACCTTATTTTGAACAGTTTTTCAATTTACATTGTCCACTTACCTCTAATATAAACAGAATTAAAGCGTGTTGCCACCTTTTGAGGACACCCTATATATACCGGTTTCCAAAAATTAAGGAAAAATCACTAAAATAGCGATAACTCGCTCAAATAAAAGTACTGGGAATTTTCTTGTACAGGGTAACTAAGCCAATAAGCAGGGGTAAATAAGCCGATCTTTATGCGATTTCAACATGTTGTCAGATAAAAGTTGCTGATTAAAGCTGGAATGCGCAAATTTATGCCGTTGTAATCGGAAAAATTTGCTAGGAGCATAAAATCGCAAGAGGTAAACCCTGTAACTTGTGCTGTGACTTAAAGGTAAGAAATCAGGGAAAGCCAATTCGTAGTAATGACTTCAAGATATCATTTGCCTGAAGAACTGCGATGGAGAGTTATTGGGGAAACTAGAGGCAAAGCAAAGTCGGACACAAGTGGGCAGATAGTTAATGGTCAGTTCTTCTGTGGTTCATAAATTTTGGAAACAGCTTCAACTACAGATTCGGCATCCAGTAGGTTCAGCCATGGACGGTCCACTGTTAGGACTAGAGTCGATCACTGATATTGGTCGTTATGCGCTCGAAGGAATATCGCAAGGATAATCGCTCGAAGGATAATCGCAACGCCGACTGTACTCGGATCCTACTTTTCTGCAACCACCGGAAGGTTGGTGTCAACTTCAACTGTGCGTAAAAGGCTTCACAAAGGTCGTCTGTGCGGAAGAGGACCATTCACTTGCGTGCCACACGCGTTATGCTACAGAAGGGATGTCTATGGGCGATCGTGAATTTTCTACCGTTCCTACTTGTGTATTTCGATGAGTCATCCAAAGAGATCTACGGAGGCTCACTTATTGGTTCCAACACTTAGATACGTCATCTGACGGCCAAATCTAACTAATGAGAAACGTCCGTAGGTCTCTTTGGATGACTCATCGAAGTATACAAGCTGGCCCGGTAAAAGATTCACGATGGCCACAGACCTCCAAAGGTCCTGATTTCCTGCTTCAGGACGACAATGCTCTCGAGCATACAGGATTCGCATCGTGGATGATTATCTTCAGCAGCAAACAATTCAGCGCATGGGGTGGCCTGATCGATCACCGGATCTAAATTCTATTGAGCATACCTGGTATGCATTAGGAAGACGTACAACAGCTCCCAACCCTCCTCGGACCATTCCCAAGCTTGCAGCTGCTTTGCAAAAACAATGGTATCCAACAGTACTTATAGACTGTATAATTGAGAGTATGACATATCGCTGCAGGTGCGGTATTACTTCTAGGGGGGTGTGATCACATTCCATATTGAAGGTACTTTTCTTATACCAAACTGACACATCCAATTTGTTGATTTTATACATATGCTATAAAACTATAAATGTCAGGTAATTTCTTTTCATGGTATTTTATTGCTCACTAGCTGTATACTGTGGGTAAGTTTCATTAAATTCTACATGTAACTTTTTGAGTAATCACCAGTTTAGTGATTTTTCTTTAATTAATTATAAACAGCGTACTTATCATTAAAAAATTATATAAGTGTGCTTGCAAAGTACTCTTATTTACACTATTGCACTTAACATCTGGCGCTTCAAAGGTACATTTAACGGGGAGAGGGGGGGGGGGAAGCCAAAGCTTATAGTATAAAATTGAAATGCACTAACAACATTTATACCTGGGTAAATAAAAATTTCATAATTCAAATTTTTAGTCTCCTTAATTTTCTTATGAAATTTATATTATTGAGGCAGTTTTGCTTTTTCTAATCAATCTGATTTTTTTATATGTTTGTGTTACATGAATTAATCTGCTTTGCTAAATTTTGAATTCTACCATGTTCAACTATGAATAATTTTTTCCTTACATTTGGTAGATGTAATTAGGTGAATCCTAATTCTCAAAATTTACTCACCAATTCTGAATCATTGATAGCCTTAGAGCTTCACTTTTTCTATGTGGCTCTTTTAATTTATTAAATTAAAAATTATCTAACTAAATGAGATTGTTTACAGGTTGCTTTTGGCTCCCACACAAAAGTTTCATTAAATTCTACATGTAACTTTTTGAGTAATCAGCAGTTTAGTGATTTTTCCTTAATTAATAATAAACAGCGTACTTATCATTAAAAAATTATATAAGTGTGCTTGCAAAGTACTCTTATTTACACTATTGCACTTAACATCTGGCGCTTCAAAGGTACATTTAACGGGGAGAGGGGGGGGGAAGCCAAAGCTTATAGTATAAAATTGAAATGCACTAACAACATTTATACCTGGGTAAATAAAAATTTCATAATTCAAATTTTTAGTCTCCTTAATTTTCTTATGAAATTTATATTATTGAGGCAGTTTTGCTTTTTCTAATCAATCTGATTTTTTTATGTGTTTGTGTTACATGAATTAATCTGCTTTGCTAAATTTTGAATTATACCATGTTCAACTATGAATAATTTTTTCCTTACATTTGGTAGATGTAATTAGGTGAATCCTAATTCTCAAAATTTACTCACCAATTCTGAATCATTGATAGCCTTAGAGCTTCACTTTTTCTATGTGGCTCTTTTAATTTATTAAATTAAAAATTATCTAACTAAATGAGATTGTTTACAGGTTGCTTTTGGCTCCCACACAAAAGTTTCATTAAATTCTACATGTAACTTTTTGAGTAATCAGCAGTTTAGTGATTTTTCCTTAATTAATGATAAACAGCGTACTTATCATTAAAAAATTATATAAGTGTGCTTGCAAAGTACTCTTATTTACACTATTGCACTTAACATCTGGCGCTTCAAAGGTACATTTAACGGGGAAGGGGGGGGGAGCCAAAGCTTATAGTATAAAATTGAAATGCACTAACAACATCTATACTTGGGTAAATAAAAAATTCATAATTCAAATTTTTAGTCTCCTTAATTTTCTTTTGAAATTTATATTGTTGAGGCAGTTTTGCTTTTTCTAATCAATCTGATTTTTTTATGTGTTTGTGTTACATGAATTAATCTACTTTGCTAAATTTTGAATTATACCATGTTCAACTATGAATAATTTTTTCCTTTCATTTGGTAGATGTAATTAGGTGAATCCTAATTCTCAAAATTTACTCACCAATTCTGAATCATTGATAGCCTTAGAGCTTCACTTTTTCTATGTAGCTCTTTTAATTTATTAAATTAAAAATTATCTAGCTAAATGAGATTGTTTACAGGTTGCTTTTGGCTCCTACACAAAAGAATGCTTGTCACAAGCCGACTGTGGTCCAGACGAATGCTGCGTACTAAGTGAGTATCAAATGTGTGTGTGGTGAATGTCAATAGAATCTCACATTTGATTGAGTTCAACCCTTCTTGGTCGGCGTCGTATACCTTGGGACGATGAGAAACATTGCATCCCTGAAATTGAATTTATTGTTACTGACACATATAATTAACGACTTTTTTTGTGTGTGAAAAGTGTTTTTTTTAATATAACAGTTTTTTTTCTTCATAACGTGCGAGTTGGTTACCATTTCGAAAAAAAAAAAAAATACTGTTTCCAAAAAGTGGTTAATTATATCCCATAAAGATTGGCAAGAATTCAAGTGGTGTAATGGTTAGCGCACCGCGCTGATGTCCCATAGATCCGGGGTTCGAAACCCATGCTGGGCAAGGTCGACTCGGCCTTTCATCTCTTGAGTGGGTCGATAAAATGAGGACCTTGCTTGGGGACAAACACTGGGGGCTTCGTGTCAGGCGGACCACCTGGCTGAGGCATATGCATGCGCACCCCAGAGCCCATGGTCGCAAAGGCGTGGTTGGGCAGCGCAGGCTTTGGCCCCACAGAGGGGCTGTTGCGCCAATGTTTGACTTTGAAAAATTCGCGAATCTGAATTTTCAGCAATTAATTTTTTCCCGGGGGAGGGGGGGGGGGTGTAAATTCGACCAAGAAGGGAATAAAGATTAGGAAGCAAACTATTTCATTAGTGGATTATGAATTTTTTTTTTTTTTTAATATGTTTAAGTACAAATTAGACATTCTTGTTATAAATACTGAAGAAGAATTAGAACACCAATCTAGATGCCAATTCTCTAAACTGTTCGGTCAGTTCGGGGCCGTGCGATAATTTGTATTCCTTTAATGTATTCATGAAAATTAAAATTTAACTACCGTATTTTCCTGTATATAATCCGCAGAGGCGTATTATCCGCAAAGCCTGCTTTTTGAGTAAAAAGAAAAAAAAAAAAGCATTGCATAATCAGCGGCAATGTTCACGGCGAGTAATCTAAAATATATACTGCCGATAGTATCGCATAAAAAATACACAATATGATAAAAATATAAATAACAAATTGTACTGTAAAAAGAAAAAATATATATTACGAAAAACATCTATTCAAACATGCAATTCAAAACATTCAAAATGAATACATGGATACATTCAAAATGAAAAAGAAAATACTACAACCTTGAATAATCCTAAATTTATCAATAATAATCAAAAACCTTCAAACTCGGAGTTATCAGAATCGGCAATGAATAAATGAATGATTTCTTCACTTAACATAGTATTGTCAGAGTCACTAAATGAGTCTTCATTGTTAGTCATTTTCATCAAGAATATTGCCTTTTCGAAATGCGTTTTTGTGTGTCCGAGACATCATTCCACGCTTTCAAAACCCAGTTGGAGACATTTTCATACGATGCACGCTTCAATTATCCTGTTTTCGTAAAATTCTTTTCTCCATCGGACACCCATTGTTCCCATAATTTCCTAACTTTCGATTTAAAAGATCTGTTGACTCCAACGTCTAAAGGTTGTAACTCTTTGGTCAGTCTTCTAGGTATTTTTGCAATTTTTGCAGATGGAGACTTCAGGGCATTTTTAACATTCTCGCTGAGATGTGCTTTCATCGAGTCCCCTAATTCGAAAAGCTTTAGGATGAAAAAATGAATTTTTTCGTTTTCGCCGGATGCTCTATAGCCATGACATCATGATTTCTTCATTCATTCAGCCTTTTTCATTTACACGAATTTCAACACCTTTAGGAAATTTTTCTCTCGGGAACGTTTTCCTTTTGAATATTAGCATCGAAGACAATTTCAAACCATTTGCAGCACAGCATCAAACTACCGTAAACGAAGTTCTTTCATTTCCTGTAGTATTTTTAGGAATGCTGCTTGTTCCCTGAGCATCAACAGTTCTGGTAGGTCGTATATCAAATGACAATGGAACTTCGTCCATGTTGAAAATTAAATCCGCTGTAAAATTATTTTCGAGAATAATTTTTTTACAAAATGTCGCAAAGACATCGGATTTTTTTTTTTTTTTTGTCCGTCATATGGTAATTTCTGGCCGACTATTGAACGACTACGAACAACTAAATTGTTCCTTGAAAAAAAACACTCAAAATACTGCTATTAAATGATAAAATAAATAACAACTTTGTGAAAAAAAAAACCACATAAAAAGTTACTTATAAGAAGTTACGATCGTTTCGACCAAAAGATTCTTTCGGTCTTTGTCAGACAAGGCTTCACAGAGCTGAGGGAACTCAGTTCCCTCAGCTCTGTGAGTCGATTTTTAGTCATTTTTTGAGCCCCTTTAAGTAAATTCGATAAAGAACTGTTACGTTAGTGGCGACTGTTCGCCTATTGGAAGTTGGATTCTGTCAATCAAAACATTAACTATTTATCATTTCGGATAGAGTAACGGATGTAACAGAAATCTGATTTCTCCAATTATAATTAGGTTATGAGATAATCCGGAATCCCGAAAGAACAACTACGAGGAAATTGAGTAACCAAATGTGGGTGACTGACAGAGCTCTTTTCGCTATGGCAGGAGACAGGAAAGCATTGGCGTAAATTGGATTGTAACATTGTGTGTGTATGGGGGGGGGACAAAATATTTCTTATTGTAGGAAATATTTTTAAATAGGTGATATCTGAATTTTCTTGATTTTTTTTTTTTTTTTTTGGAAGGGGGGAATTGTTTGCAACCCCCTCTTGCCCCCAGTAAGTTACGTCTATGCAAGACGATGCATCGACAATGTTCAACCTTCACATAAGATTAAAAGTAAACAAATAAAACTCATCGGGAAATATTTGTTACGTTAGTGGCGACAGTGAATTTGTTTACGGTGAGAATTTGAAATAGGCAAGCGGAACGTTAAAATTTTAGTTTATCTTTTTGGTTGAATTAATTCAAACTAATAACATTTTTTTTTTTTTTTTTCAAATGGCAGGCCTCTGCTTTGGAGGCATTGGCCACTAGTAAGGCCGGAGCTGTCCGTCACTTTATTATGGGGGACCTAGTAGGTGGACCAACGTTATCCCCCAATGAAGAGACGGACACAATGAAAGTCGCGCCCAGTTGGGGATCGAACCCCGACCGCCGGGAGTTTTTACCCACCATACAATCTGGGCGGCCAAATTCATAACATAATAATAGGATAAACGTACACAAAACATTGTTAATTAATTCGCAAAATCTCGATTTACTGCACAAAAAAGTTTATGCTTATACTCATAGATGGCAGCACTATATTTTATTGGGTTCGGGAAGTGAGGTCGTTTTCTCGTACGTCAATATTTTGCCTAGACAAAACTATTGAAGATAATACGAAATTCGGCATGTCTGTGAGTTTCTTAGAACATATGCTAGATTAGAAAGCACTTTTCCAAAAATCGTAATTTATGGGGGTTGGGGGCCAAAACATTCTTTTCACATATCCTGGGTGATCTCAAAGAAGAAGAGATATCCATAAAATTCTTGCTGTAAAGTACAGCCCTCGCGAATTCCTAAAAATCGATTTCGGAACATTTTGAATATGATTCTTCATGGACAGTAGACATGAAAAAAGGGGGGAGGGTGTCCTTTTTTTTTTTTAAGAATAGGAAGTATTATATTTATAAAATTATCCCTTTCAAATTTAACAAATACGGGTCCTATGCCTAGGCACAGCTTGTTTGTAAATCCATACTTGTTGAAAATTTATTTGTTTGAGTTCTATGTAAGGAAACAACATTACTTTCCGAACAACCCAATAGTTTTTTTTTTATTCCCAGAACCATGAAGTTAGAAAGACTGCCCAAAACATTTATGCATGAATTCCAGATCCTGGAAAAATGTTTTTGTGTTATGACAGGGGTGGCGCATTGGATGATTTCAAGTGACGCATTGCATCCTTGTGCCTACGTATTGTTTTGAGACAGTGTGAAGTATTCTGAAATAATTTTATAATATATTTTATTTCTAATAATTTATGATGTTACGTCAAAAAGGAAGCATTTGTAGACTCCAATACACATGGTCATAAAATATTGATCCATTTCTGATTCCCTACCAAATATCCGAAATTTTTTTTTTCTAGAATCCTCTTCCTCAGAGCAACAATTTCAACCTCATGTTCACACGTCATAACTTTTCCTTCCATAAATTAAAACCTATCCGTATTTATATTTTCCAACTGTAACCCTGAACGTAAGGAATTAAAAAGGTGCCCTAGTTGCATGGCGCATCTGAACTCTTCTGTGAGAAAAAAAAAAACTGGCTCATTATAAGCAAAAGCTTGACCACCTCTGTGTTATGGCAAGCCTACACACGGAGCATCTGCCTACTGCAAGGAACTGTGGTCAGAGGACTTTTTAAGGGGTTCTAATGCGTATTCACATTACATCTGGAGAAAACCAAACAAACCTTCATATCCCTAAATCTACAACCCCACAGTAGGCCCGATCCTGGTAAAAAGGGAAAAATAAAATAACATAAAAAAATGTTGGCACTGGCAGCAATATTTTTTGTTTTCTGACATTTATAAGTTTTAAATGTTTAATTTAAATATCCAAACATGTAAAAGATCAATGGCGTTATTGGGATGTGTGTGTGTGTCTCTCTTTATGCCTAAAACCTCAGCGCTAAAAATTTAGTGTGTTATAAAAATGTTCACTATACCTCCAGCTGAGGGTGGGGTAGTACATATTTTAACATAAACTGCGCTACACTTTTGTCGCTGAGTTTAACCATTTCTGTCTTCTAGTGAAAAAACAACATATTCCTTATGATAATAATAGAAGTCATAAAATCGAACAGTTAGCAGGTCAGTCGGCCTTTCCTAGTCATTTAAATGTGCCCTCCCTCCTCCTCACCAGATGCACCACAACAGGAAATTTTCCAAGAAAAGAAAAACAACTAGAAAGTGCTTGGTTCCTTTGAGTTCTTCACCCCTCCCTAAGATTTAAAATAAGATAACAGTTGTAGAAATGATGCATGCACATGAATAACAAAAGATTAAATGGACCAATTTAAAAAAAAAAAGATGCCGGAAAGTTGTACTCAAAAGAAAAAAATTCTTCTCTAGATGGCAGTGTATAAAAAACACAAATTTCTTAAGTATTTTATACTAAGAGGGAATGCAATTCTGCACTGTTTTCCATTTTGCGGGATTTCGGGATTGAGATTTATTGATCCCGCAATCCCGCGGGATTGACATTTCATTCAGCTAAAAATTCATTTCAACATAGAAAATTAAGATTTTAAGCATTATGAAGTTTAACTTTAATAATAATAATTAATTGTATTTGTGATAATTAATACAACTTACAGAAATATGAAAATTATAATTATGATATTCATAATAATGTACTATGTTATTTCTCAGTTGGCTTTTTAAAAAAAGGTAATGAATCTCCTGACTTCCTATAGTCTAGATCTAATTTTGATAGGGAATACAAAAGCACTTGACAAAAAGTCCTTTTTTTTTTATTTTATGAAACCCTGAGGCAGCCATGCATTTTTGCATGGTCAACTGAAGTTTACCTTTTAAAGACATCACTGGCGTGGGGGCGCATATGATTGTTTGCAGGGGGTGGAGGACAAGTAAAGTGACAAGTGTCCTGCCCCAGAAAGATACAATATTTAGCGATGAAACACATCTGTGTTACATCAGTATGTAAATTATAACATGGGTGCTGGGGGTTTACAATGGTCCCTCCTGCCCATAGGTATGGGTGCCCATGATCACTAGTTCTTAATTTTCATCTTCTCCACCTTTTCTTTATTTTCATGACCCTTTTCTAGGGTGCTGATGATTTGAGAATGCAATCCAGTGTTTTGTTTTCGGGGGATTTCGGATTAAGATTTATTGATCCGGCTGCAATGCTGGATCCCACGGGAACATTTCTTAACAAGCTTCAGATGAGTATTCCCCTCAAGCTCAGACTTAATTTAACAATTTAGATTACAATGTTTGATCCAGACTCCTGTTGGAAGATCATAATAATAATAAAACTTTAAATTAAAATCTGTAATTATTGATTCAGGTATTGTTAAATAAGATACATAAATATGCAAAAAATTTTAGGCCTGTTTAAGGTTGTGAATGCGGCATGAAATTGTAATAAAAATAAATTATTTCTCAATTTCAATCCAGCGGGATTATGGCCCTAATTCCACGAGACTGCATTTTTAATGAATGGAACATTTTTAGAAAACAAATCAAAGTCTAAATACAGGATAATTATAGAAACTGTGGATATATGAGCAATTATACAGTTCGAGGGAGCTGAAATTTTAGATGCAGGCATTTTAAGTTGTGTTCAAAATGACATTAAAAAGTTCATATTGCACTGTTATAGTGTTACAGTTACAATTTTTTTTAAAAAACATCTATTTTCTAATCATCAAAAAGTAACAAAAAATCAGCTCATTGAAAAACCATAAATGGCACTGAAATGATATATTTGGCATGAAAAATGGTGCAAAACATTAAGTACAGCCAAAAGATAATAGAGAAGATTCATAAATAACTTTTCCATTATCCAAGAAGATTCTAATAAATTTCTACATCTGGAAGCATCTAAAATTTGAGGTATACAGGTTGAGTCAGCAAAACTTGCACAATTTGAAAGATACTGTTAAATGTGGAGATTGATTTAGTTATATTTTGTCAGTCGAGTGAGTAGCTTCTTTCACCCGTGAAAGCCGACATGTGAGAAATGCCCCAATAAGTGTCTCTTCCCATTCACTGTTTATAATGTTGTTCTTTGCATGTATCTATCTTACTTTGTTATTTTCAAGCTATATGCATTGCAAATTGCATATTAGATTAGATTTGAAAGTTCTAACATTTTTTGATTGTAACTGCAACTTAAGACATAAACAGTTATTTTTCACCTCATTCTTTAACACTGACCTTAAAATAGCTATCATCAAAATTCAATTCTATTTTATTGAAAACTATGGTTTATTTACAGGCCAATTCTTATTTATTTATTTATTTATTATTTAAATAAAACCATCTTGTACTCTAATTAAGTATTCAATAAAATGTATAGATTGAATAGTAAATGTGATTATTTCCTTAAATATATTTGTTGCAGGAATGCAACGTTATTCAATTCCTGTCTGTGAACCACTGGGCCAAATTGGTGATAATTGTTTGATGTACAATCAACCAGAAGACAAAGATTTAAGTTATCCCAATCGATTTGTTAAGGCTTACGGATTATATAGATTGTTCTGCCCATGCGCATCTCCATTCTATTGTAAGGGTGCTAAATGCTCCAAATCAGAGAATGAAGTTTTTGCAAAATAGCAAAGCTCTCGACTTTCAACATGACATATTCATAACCAGTTTTCTTCCATTAAGTATACACTTTAGAACATTTTTATGTAATCAACAACCTCACTGAGAGTTTGTTTATTTTGCTCACCTGTAAAAGTGTAATTTGTTTCACTATTTTATAGCTTTCTTGTATTGTGCCAATAAATAAGTATGCCAAAATGGATCGGCTACTTTTTTTCTCCTCCTTACTTGAATCTTTTAAGAACTTAAAATTAAAAAAACCCGCACAAAACATCAGTAATGAAAAAAGTTTATTCAATCTGTAAATACATCTTTAATCATTTGATATTCCTTCACATTTAATGAACCTTGTTTCAGTTGCCCAACAAAAATATTGATTACATTGATAAATCTAATGGAGGAAGAGAAATTTTTCAATTTGTGTCTCATCAATTTGGGAAAAAAAAAATTTTTTTTTAGTATTTAGAAAGTTTGATGCCATAAAAAAATAATTTACTGTTGAAATATGGAAGTATCAGGTTGTAACGTAAGTTCTCCGCCATATCTGCCTGAAAAACTAACTTCTAACTCCTTAGATAACTGTTTTCGAACTTTCGGTACCAAACCTGCACAGTGTCACATGATACAACATTAGTACTTAAAGCTGTACTCATAATTCTTTGATATTATGTAGCTGACTTTTTGCAACACAACTGAAAGTAAATGATGGTTCTAATCCTCTAGAGTGATAGTTCCATTTGAGACACCTTATACTTAATGATAACTATATTTTTTACAGATTTCACAACACAGTGTTATAAAATAAACCTCTTTCTTTCAAATGCCAAAAATCGTTTGACAAAATATGGGCAAATACGCCAACGAGAACTGTGTGCTGACGATGTTTGTGGTGGCGGGAAACTTTCGTTACAACCTAATACTTTAACCAGTACTGTTTGGAAGAAGTATGAATAAATGCATTTACATAAAAATACCTTTCTAAATCATGCTTTTATTTACAGGACTAATTTAATACAGAAGTAGAAAATAAAACTCCCATTTTGACTATTCCAATGGCAGACTATTACATTACTTTAGGTTTCTGTTCATACAAAAGCCATTAATTTTGGTCTATTCACTAAGGAAACTAAATAAGTAGTTCAATTAAAAGAAAATTAATAAGTAATAAAAAAAGTTTCATTTTTCAAATTGTGTTTAAGCATTCTATTTTAATCATGTAAGAAAGTATTTTGCAGAAGTTTAAAATTTTTATACCTCATTTAACAGCATCCTCCAAGAAGTCACCAAAATAAAAGATGCTTAGAATGGTAGTGTGCAACTTAAAATAATTTATATGCAGAAATGCATATCAGAGATATTTCTGAAAAAGTAATAGAATGCAAAAGAAACGTAACTAGATTTTGAAAGTTATATTATAACATTTTGTAAAATTTGAAACGCACATTGGATAAAAATGATCAAACCTTTAGACCAAACTCTCATCGGCTAATATAAAAATTAAAAAGGAGCAGTATTTTTTCATCAAATAGATGTTTATTGATGACATAATACAGTTAATAATTTAATGTAAAAACGCACTAAATTATGAATGATTTTCATTTTATTAAGATATCTTAAATTAATGATTTAACTTTATATAATTAGAAAGAAAATTTATATATATATTACTACATAAAAAATTTAAATGGAATAAAGAAATCAAGAAACAAACAACAGCAACAAAGGCTTTTTAGATAAACATTTCATTATATTTTTTGAAGGGGGGAGGGAGGGTAGGCATGATGCCGTTTTTCTGCTATTAACCTTTTGAGTTTAGCACCATGGCACTAAACATTTACTCCATGATAAAATATTTTGCAGAATCTAGATTTTTCACCCTTTCATTAAAATGTTCTCTTGTAAAACTCCCTGGAGAGAAAAGTACACCATTGGAATAGGGAAGGAACCCCTGGTACAGTAGTAGACCTGAATGCTGACTTTTGGTCTAAAGCATTCCACAGGACAAGTGCTGTCCAAGTCAGTATCAAATAGTTAAACATTAATCCGCATCTTCATACGGTAAAAAAATTATACATACATAGAAAGTTTGTATTGTATTTATGAATTCAACTTGAGTGAGTTATACTTTAAATAATATTTAGTGACATAACATGTTATACAGCCATTTTTCACAAAGAAAACTTAAAGTCATCAGATTTTTGAAAAAACAATAATGCATACATCAAAAATTGTAACAGATAGAAAAATGCATGCCTGTACAAAAGAATATATTTTTATACTTTCATAGTAGTTTAACTAGTCCAAAATAGTTTTAGTAAATATTTGTGCTTGAATTTCTAAATTGTTAAAATTTAACATTTTAGGAGGGGAGAGGTATTCAGTACCTCAATGTGCAAAAAAAGGACAAAAAGGTAACTACTGTCGTGATGGAGTCCCAGAAGATCGTAGATTGTACTACCAAAATGGGAAGTTCATTGATGTTGAAGAAGTTTATGCACTTGAGTGTCCATGTTCTGATGGATATAAATGCGTCAGACGTACATGTCAAAAACCAAAAATTGCAGAATAAGTCATACCTGACAAATTTTACAATGGAATGAACTTTAGAAAAATAAATTCCTTCTGAACAAAATTATTTTAGAACATTCTCTAAAATACTCTGTACCTGTTGTAAGAATACTGAAATTTGTGAGATATGTTATTAAACTAGTATAAACTTTATTTAATGTACTTTATTGTTCAATTAAAAACAAATTCCTTCAATATGAAAATAAGGTACTTGTTCATAAGAGTATTTTACAATAGGTTAGAAGGAAAAAAGTTTTCAAAACTGTTGAAATAAAAGGAAATGAAAGTTTTTTTTTAGGATGCATCTACTCTTTATTCATTATAAATAAATAATATAATATAATAAAGTTCACATTATGATAGTCAAAATATCTTTGGAAATTATAAGAAATGTATAAAATTCAACAATTAGAAAATATGGCCAATTAGTGAACACCGGTGTTTTAAAGAAATATATTAAAGAAAATTTAACTCCTTTTCATTCTACATTTGCTTTTTTTAACTCAATAAAAGCTAACAGCACAAATGGTCATTCACAGTAAAAACAAAATATTTATAGAGAAAAAGGGAGTACACAAATATTAGACAATTTTTTTTTCCTTTAAAGCCATGAACCTAAAAACTAAGAAATGTTTCATAGTTACTCTCTAATTATTTGATACCCATAATAATGGAATAAAATTTCAGGAAATTCTTACTCAGAATGCCCAAAAATACATCTCATGTATAATTTTTTTTAAACATTAAGAACAAAGTAATCCACTATCAACATTCCAGTGTTGTGCCAACATTCTTATGACAGTTACAAGTATGAAGATTGATAAAATGTGTGTTCTATACTACAATGACTTGCACACATACTCCATAAAAAATTACATTTATAAAATTGTGATGAACTCAAAAAATTTTATTTTACTAAAATACATGGGTATTACAAATTAATTTAGGACGAATTTTATAAACAGCAGTAATTTTATAGTTATTCTGTATGAACTATTCTTAAAACACACACAAAGCACTTTTACCATTTTAAATGAGTTTGTTATACACAATCAATAGAATTTTTTTTTTACAGTTGCAATTCCATAACCGTTACTAAATAGTATACAAGTCTTTGAAATTAAATATAAAGAATATTTCAAAATTATCAAGTGGAGATAAAAATGTTCCAACATTTTCAATGTATAAACATAAATCTTAAAGAAAAATAATAACTGAACTATATCATATTTATTGGTATATAACAGGGACTTAGCCCAAGGGTGGCACTTAGGGCAGCCTGGGAACCTCCCAAAATTTTGGGTTTTTGTGCAAAATTTTACCACTTTCACTTTTTGGGCCCCTCCAAAAATTTTTTTCTAATTACATCCTAAGTATATAATCCTTGTGAGTAATCTTTTTAAATTATTTACAACTTTTCGATATTTTTTCTAAGATGTAGTCTTTGATTCATTTAAAGTATTTAAGAATACCTGAATTAATAATCTACATTTTAGTTACATATGCTGCTTGAGAAAGGCTACAGGCTGTAAGCTTAAAAGCTCTTATTGAAAATTTTGGATAGATAAAGTTTCAATTTTTTTTATAATACACAGGGAATTGCAGACACAATGACTTAGTTAAATAAACTACAGTACAGAATAATATTTTAGAACAAATAACTCAAAAGCTTACATATACGCACAATTAAGAAAATTATGAATTTTTATGTTTATGGGTGATTCAATGTAGATGTCTATTGTAATGTATATTTAAGGCATTTCATGCTGAAAGAGAAATCTAGTTCAGTTAATTAAAACAAAATTACTATGCAATATAAAAAAGGATGTTATAAAATATAACTTTCTATACAAATAAGTTAAAAGAATGTGGACATGCAAATTCTTGGTGGATAACACTTGTCAACTAACTGAAGCTTTAATTTTAATACTTCTGATGCTCAAATGTGCAAGAATGAATGCTAAATGTAATTAAGAGCATATCAAGAAACATTACCTGATTTATTTGTCAGATAATTCCTGGTTCAAGTTCATATGGGGGGGGGGGGAATTTCCAATCAAAAATTTATAAAAACTTCTGAATTTTTAAATTTTATTTGTTACAAAAAAGAAAAGATTCTTAGGTGAATGCAATATGAAACACAGAACAACTAAATGACTAGACATAAAAATGAAATGTCATTGAAAAAGAACACATACAATAAGCATATAAATATATAAATAAAATCTGCAGCTAAAAAGCTTTTTAAACAAAAACAATATATGCAACAATCACACTTTTTTAACCAGGCAGTCAGAAGGTCAGATTTTTTATAAATATTTTTTAAAAAAAGTTTTGAGTTAGTGATTTTTAATTAATTTTTGATCTTGAAAAAAGAAAAACTAATATTTGAAAGCACAATTTTTCATTTTTTAATATAAACAAAAGGAAGTTAGAACTAGTATCAAACAATTAATAGGAATAATGAGTCAAAAGGCTTGAATGAAATTCGATGCAGGCTAGGAATGTATAAAGCAATTACATTTACATAAAAATATATAGTAAATGTCACTAGTTTCTAGGAAGATATCAAGAGAAAGAGTCACCAGGAGGTACTATATTTAATATACTGACTTTACAGAAAAGACCTATACATTACATTTATATAGAAATGGCAGACATGTTCTATAGAGAAGCAGTATATGGAAAGGAAGCAGTCATTTGAAATTTGCACATTGAATTATTTTCAAATGGACAGATGTTCTACCGTATTAAGATTGTTCTTTTTAATAACAAGTATAATTTAGCAAGCTTTTTGATAGTGAACTGCTTTATTAGGCCAAAAGAAATGCCAAGAAATAAGTGCATTTACACCAATTTACAAAATATAAATAAATGACAATTCTGATATACCATATAGTAATTTTTAAGCAATGATTTACTATACCCCTGATTCTATGAACTAAAAGATTAGAACTTTACTACAACCTATGAAATTTGCCAGGTGATTTTAGCTATAGAGGACCACAAAAATGGATTCAAAATAAGTTTTATATAGAAAAGATAACTTATATGAAGCCTGATTAATGATCATACTGCACATGTGTAAGAGTTTATATGTACCCGCAAGCTCTATGTATAATTGGTTACCTTGTATACAGCTACAGCACGGCTCATGCCCACATATTTCAATGTGGTTTAAAATAATATTTTAAACCACATATTAGTAGAGTTAAAGTAATATTTAATCAACTGTAATATTGAATCAATTGAAATTAAAAACATTAACATTAAATTAAAACCCTCTACTATGGATTAGCTAAGATGTCCGATTACTAAATCAAATGACTTAACATTAATTCTTTCAGGTTACCTCAAAGGCCAAATAAAAAGAATTCTTGTGGCCTCAGTCACACACATCTCTCATTGCATAAGTAATCTCAAAGAGAGCTAGATTTTAAAATAAGTTCAAAAAAGTATAGTATAACACTGAAGGACATGAACTAGCGGCTACAGATAAGAAAAGGAACTTACATACATCACAGGGAATTAAAAAAAAAAATGCTTAAAATGAGATAACTTATTTTCTACTTTTACATTTCATTTCTTTCTCACAGTATTTCTTGAAAGTATTTTCAAATTCATAATACTTTAGTACACCTGACCTGTCAATTAAATTTATACAAAGCCTCTTGAATCACTACACAAATACTTTTAAAACAAGCAATTATTTAATATTAAGTATTTTAAGATACACATCCACACATTACAATGATTTACTAGCTACAATAAGCAGGAAGACAGATTTAATATAACAATGAAATGTAAAACTATAACAAAATTCACTTCTAAGCCTGCTTAAACTGTAACTCACATTAGAATGATTCATACATATTTTCAAAACATATTTTAATATAATTCACACATAACCTAACAAACATTACATTTTTTTTGACTTACAAACAATTTCTTCTATGCACATTCAAAAATGATTTCTAATCTTTTCATGTTAAGATACTTCGTCTTGATCCAAGTCTACATAAAATAATAGCTTTAAGTTATTATACATCACTTCACATATGTATTAGCTTTAAAAGAAAAAATATTTATGGAGGACAAACACTTCTCAAGCTAATTATCAACTAGAGCAATTATCCACTAAAATATATCCTCATGACTAAATATTTTTAATTGAAGGCTTAGCCATCTTTGCCTCAGCTCACCTAAGCCAATATATGTGGTTACTGTACATAAATAGAAAAGGTGGTTCTTTGCAGATATGACAATCATACCATGGTCTATTTTTAAGTATTTAAATTTAAATAAAATTTACAACAAACTTACGTAGCTGAAGTATATGGAGGAGGTGCAGGGTGCATTAAGCTTCTTAAAGTTCCAGTTCTACTGGATGGTCTATAAATTAACAAATTATATCCTATTAAAAATATGATTTTTATAAAACCTAAAAAATTAATTGTTAAAAATCATATTTAATAAAACCAATGCATTTTATTACTACAGCTCTAGTTTAAAATTACATTTTTAGACAAATTTGCTTCCAAAATTCTCCTTTAAAAATTATTACAAGAAATATATCAAATTTAAGTAATTTTTTTATTTTTTAAAAGCAAAACTTGTTTTCTGTATGTTGAGAGAAGGATCTAATCTACACTCAGCTCATCTAATCAAATTTACTGACTCGACACTCATAATTATAGTATACTTTTTCTGAACAACTGAAAGCTACAAACTAACTGAACTAAAACCAAAAGAATACAAGAATTTATGCATAAAATTTACTGATTAAAGAAACAGTGTTAGCAGAATTGAAAGATAATGCTCTTTTTCACCCATAATTTATCATATCTCCACCACATTTATTTATTAAAGATGCAAATAATGATGATGCAATAATTTAAGCTATTAAAAAATAATCAAAAAACATTTTATATGTTACCTTAACTGACCACCTTTCAAGATAGTTAAAGTTGGACTAGGTGCTCGAGAGCATGGAAAGGATGAGGTAGGCATTGATCCTAAACTATCTCTTTTGCCTAATAACCTGGGATTTTGAGCAGGCCCCCGCTGAATGAATTTATAGTGATCGAGCTGCATACTAAATTAAGAAAAATTAATAATAAATATACATAAACAATCACAAATAAATGCAATAGTTATGATGAAGAGATTGACGCCACCAGGTCTGAAGAGACACTTCAACAATTAAGAATAATGCATACGGGAAAAGCGAATATACAGATTTAAAAGCCGAAATGGCAGAAAAATGAGAACAGAAAAGATTTAGAATTCTTGATTTTGGATAGATTAAATTTAAAGAAAGACAAAGTAAATGATTATTAAATTAGATATGTGATCTAAATCACATATATACTCCCCTCATCCAGGGAAAAAAAAAAGAATTTTTTAAAAATTAGTTACAATTAATGTCTTCAAAAAAATTTAATTAAATGCTCTGTTTGGCTGGCTTAAACAATTAAGAAAATCATAAACATATTCAGACAAAATTATACAATTGCAAAATTACTGATGACCACCACCTAAAAATGTTTAGAGAAAAAAAAATGTCATAACACAGTAAAAATAATAAGTGCTAGCAATAAAAAATAAATGTTGACAACATGAACATGGAGCATTTAGCTCACAATACTAAGGGCGTTGCCTACGCAATACTTACACAAGGCCGGGAAAAGGTCGTGTTTTTCAGCAATAAAATGGGCGAAAACTTAGTTCACTAAAATGACCATTGGGGGCACTGTTATGACCCTTCAACGTTTGTGTTTTCTGGCTGTTTGAATGTAAACAATGAGTTTTCGAGACATTTACCTTATTATATTTGTTATTATTTCATATCGTACCTATACATAATTACATTGTACGCAAAAATAATTAGGGGAAAATGGTGTACAGCTGTGTACCATATTGCAATTATTCTGATTGCTCTTTAAAAGAAAATACCAGATTACACTGTTTTCCAAAAGATCCCATTTTAAAAGATAAGTGGCGGGCTGCTATTTCTTGCCAAGGAAATAAGGACAAGTCTCTTTGGTGTCCAAATAAATATTCAAGAATTTGCAGTAAGCATTTTACTGTACAGGATTTTAGTGTGAGTACTACAACGAAACAAAGACTGTTACCATATGTTGTACCTTCAATATTCACCGAGTACCCAGAACATAAACAAAACCAAACTATTTTTTCGTCAAATATGCTTCGGCATTTATCTTGGCGAAAAATCGCTCGTCTTGGCAGTCCGCCGGGATACTACATAAGTGCCAATCTAAAAATATGAGGAATATAAAGATAGCTCTCATGGAATAATAAGGTAACAATGAGTTCTTATAAGACCAAAAAGCGCCATCTACATTTTCCCCAGTTTTGAAAGCCGTATTTCCCGGCCTTGTGTGATATTACGTAGGAAACACTAAGGGGCATTTTAGCACATCCTTTTCATTCAAATAAGGGGCATTTCAGCACACCCTTTTCTCTTTAATTGAGCATTTCAAGCTCATGTGCACATCAAAGATATACTGCTAAGGATTGCAGTGACTGAGTACTCTAAATATGCTTTTTTAAAAACAAATTAACATGATTATGATAAAGTAGCACTCTTCAATAGTTATACAATAAGGCCTTTTAAGCATAAGAATGCATGCATGAAAAAAACATTCAATAAAATTTGTGCATATGTAAATTTACCATAATATGCCATTCAAAAATTGCTTTGATGGCTATTTCTCACAAGTTTTGTACCATGGTAACAACAAGTGGTAGCAACAATTCAAATTATCTTATCTGGCAATATATATACATAGGAGAAGAAAAATAAACACATATTCAATTCAAAGTATACCCACACAAAATAACAATGAAACAATTTTTTTTTTTTTTTTTTTGTGAGAAAATATGAATCTGTGTACAATACTGTCTATGAACATCAATCTAAGTACAATAAAATAATGTATAAAAATGACATCCAAAACGGTGTAAGTGCTGTTGAATTTTAACTATTGTCTATGTATTTATTTTAATTTTCTAACATAAAGATAATACTATGTCAATCTATATCTTATTATCAATTATTATTTTATTAATTTTTAGAAGTCATCATTTATCAAGTGTTGATCTTAAAAGACATTAACTTAATGAAGACACAACAACATATTGACAGATACAGCCAAATTCCAAACACACCTGTGATACCTGTTAGTCCAGCCAGACAGCACACAAAACATGCATACATTCCAATCAAGCAGGATCCCTCAATAATTAAACAGACATACATCAGTGTCTAACAAGAAAATTAATAATTATGTGAAGGTAAGAGAAAAAATTTAAGTAGCAAAAACATGAGGATATTTAATTTTGAAAGTTCTGAAATGTAGGTTTAAACTTGTTATGAAATTTTAAGTAAGTATAATCTTAATGATAGCTTTAAAAGAAATTGTGGCAATTGTGGTCATACTGTATAAAAAAATCAATTAAATTAATAATTTGTTGAGGTTTAAGAAAAGAAATGTTGTTGTGTCATTTACGTCACAATATTAAAATTTTTAAAGTGACAAAATTGTGAAAAAAAAAAAAAAAAAAAAAAAAACCACACAAGTACGAATAAAAATTGAGTAAAAATGCAAATACAAAACAACACAATATTACTGATACTCTGAAAATATATACTATCAAAGTTTCACTTATTAAAAGCCTTAAGTGTTAATCCCATCAATACACAAATTTTAGTAAGAGAATAACTAAGAAACAATAGTTCAAAAATCACTAAGAAAAGAATAAACATAATTCAAATAATCAGTTAACTATAAACACTCTGAAAATGTTTACAAATTAATGTAGGTCTCTATAACACAGTAAGGACTTCATACCTTAGAGTTGCATTAATTTACATAAAGGTACACAAGAGATTTAAGTATTTCATAGTATAAGAAAAATTAAAGACATTTCAAAATAAGATGTTATGTTTGTGTATGTGAACACAAAAGTGTGACAAAACAAATACAGTGCGTAAAAAAAAAAAAAAAAAATTGAACTGCACTACAATACACCATAGTGAAAATGTTTGAGAAAAATATAACAAATATTCAGAAAATTTTGTGTATAACAAATTGTGGAAGGACAAACACAATGAACTCAAAACGAGCAGAACATCAGTGTGAACATGTTTGTGTGTATGAACATATAAGACATAGACACAAGTGTGATGAAAAAATCAAGTGTGTCGAAAGGTTGAGAGTCAGCAAGTGTAAGCAATGTAAATAAAAAAACAAAAACATGAAAAATGCAAGTAGATGTGAAAAAGGAGTGTAATAGTGGACAAACACAAACTTCAAAAATCAGTGACTATTCAAGTATGAATCTTACTTGAATACAACAAACAATGCGTCATGTAGTGTATTTGTGAAAAGAAAAAAAAAGGTAATCAAATGAATACCACTATACTCTTCCAAAGAATGCATGTATTAAACAGAGGCATATCAATTTCAGGAAAAAACAAAACAATAAAACAGTGTATCTAAAAAAGTAAAAAAGCGTGAACTGCACAACTTATGGTAAGCATGTAAAACTTGTATTAAAAAGCCCAAAAAATAGAGTGAAACACAAAAAAAATAAAGTGCATTTTAAAAAAGAAGGGTTAAAAACAAATAATGTATAAAAAAAATCAGTCAACATGGTGACTGTAAATAATAGCATGTTCAAAGAAAAAAAATGTGTAAAAATATATAACAAAAATAGAAACAGTATATTGTGAGGTAAGAAAAAAAAACAATGTTGTGCCATGGACTTTAATATGCAAAAATGCAGTGTGTAAGAGTGTGTAAAAACTGTGTGCCTTAGAAAGACCTTGCCATGGACTTAACACAAGAGTGTAAGACCTGTAATTGAAGACTGTCATGATTATCGAAATATAAAGAGTAAGGAAAATGAAAACGATGTATGTGTACCTCATAGAGGCTGTACAATGAACATAATGGCTGTACATGTAAAATACAATGGGAGCAAAAGCGCAAACATAATTTAAAATCACAAGAATGAATATGTAAGCAAATAGAAAATTAAACACATAAAAAGATCTGCACACAAACATATAGAGCAATGAATAATAATGATATTTATCGTGAGTGAATGAAACACAATGCATAAAGGAGAAAAATTAAGAAGTGTATTAAATTAATTAAATGTGCAAATTGCAATCCAACAGCTAATTGTAAGAAAATTGTATTAAAAAGTAAAATATCAATGATCATATACACTATATAAAAGGAGTATTTTAGAATTAAACTAATTTATAAACATGGTTGAAAAACAATGATAATTATTTTTTTATAACTCCTTAGAAGCAGTAAAATAATAAAGAAAAAATTTGCCATATTAAATATTTTATTTGACACTTTAAATGACCAAATTTCCCAAGAAAAATATTAAAACTTCAGTTATTCAGTAAATAAAAGTTTAGCAAAAAACTTTTCGTTAGTCATACATAAAACATAATGCCCATTGAATTACCAATTCAAACGGCATTACAAAGCATATTATAAGGTGTCGGTGTATCACAAGCGAACACATTAAAAAAAAAAAAAAAACAACAAATCGCCGAGCACTGGAGGGGGAAAAAAATAGTCTTCGCCAAGTTCTGTGAATGGCAGATCGAGCAACGCATGAAAAAAATTACTGGAGACTGCAGGACGTCCGGAAGCAACTTTCCAATTTGCCGTGATTTTACGGCTATCTGCACAGTTCGGCATTTGTATAAGTTTCTTCCTTAATGCAGGGCAGTAAAAACAGAACACTTTAATCCGCATGATGGGAAGCTGGAATTAACATCTCCTGATAGTCACAGGAATGTAAATAATCGGACACATGCCGTCTAGATCTACTCACACAAAATTTCATTGTGAAGGGTGATGCATAGTAACCATAGTTTGATCACTGATGACATTCACAGAAAAACGGTCCTCTTAGGGAAATGTAATGAAGTCACCACACGATAGGAAACACAACATCAATTATGAATTAATCCAAGAAGCTCCGTGTTTCATAAAACGAAAGTTACATCACCAGGGTTAAATAACATTGCTGGGGTCGGAATGTCCATCCACCATGCAAGCAGACGGACAGGAGTGGAGAAATGTCTTGATCGGGTGAGTTGATTCCATTTGCCATTTTGCTAAGCCACCACCAGAAAAATGCAACATAAGTGCCTGGGTAGGCACCAAATTATATGGTGAAGAGATTGAGTGCAGAGTTAAATTTAAGATTAAAAGGCATTGTGTAATAATGCAGGTTTGAATGCACTTAGTTGCAGTAAAGAAAAAGACATTGAATGCTTAAAACAATTTATCAATTTATTTAAAAGATACTATTGAAACAAACTTATTACAGCGGATGATGGTGGTGGCGGCTAAGCAAATTAAAAAAAAAACGTCCTATATGGACAGTGAAATTAAGATGGAATGAATTAAAAATTATGGCAGCAGAGAATTACACATTGGCGAGAACAACAACTTGGCTGAGATAAATAATGCCAATTCCAGAGCAACCCTAAAAGTTAATCCAATAAAATTAAAATGATGTAATCACGAGCAAATAATTTTAAAGATGAGGCAGGGCAACAAAAAAATAACTTATGCCAGCAGGATGCCAACAGGGGAATCAAAAAGTTTGTTGCGATTGGAAACATACGTAATATAATCTATTTTTAGCTCAGAACGACGCCACCAGGTCTGAAGAGACACATAAACAATTAAGGATAATGCATACGGGAAAAGCAAATATACAGATTTAAAAGCCGAAATGGCAGAAAAATGAGAACAGAAAAGATTTAGAAGTCTTGATTTTGGATAGATTAAATTTAAAGAAAGAGAAAGGAAATGATTATTAAATTAGATATGCGATCTCTATCACAATACCAATACAAGTATATCACATAAAAAACATTATAATTTGATATTAATCTATAAAACACACATATAGGGCTGATTTAAAAACTTTCATTTAAGAACAACATTTTAGAAACATGAATAAGTCAAAGAGTAAACATTGGTATTCAATAGAATGTGGATATTTAAGCACAAAAAAAGGAAGGACATTTGAAAAGGCATTTAAATACAATAAAATAGGCAATCTTAGCTATACAAAAGCACAAATAAGTGAAGTTAAAAGTGACAATTTTAAAATGGCTGTAAAACTAAACTAAAAAATTCTGACCCTCTATATTTTGTGAAGTAAACGTCAAAGGACTTTTTTAAAGATTCTTAAAATAATGTAACAAGCTTATAAGTTTTATTAATTATGGTTAAACATTAGCAAATACAGTGATTTAAAATAACTTACCTTGATGATTCACCTTTTTTCACCCTAAAATATCAAATGGCAGAATTAATATTTTACAGTGAATAAAATGTTAAGTTCACAAACTAAAACACACAGCACTGAAATTATTTGAAACAGCTTCAGCTTAAAATCTTAAATTTTGATATAAAATATTTTGATTTTAATAACTGAAATCTGCTATAAGAGTTTCATTTCACAGATTAGAACTTCAAAAACTTAACTTTTGTTGTACTTAATTTCATTCATAATGAGAAAAAGTACAAAAAGATTAGAACTGAATATAACATAGTAAAATAAAATAAAAATATCCCTATGAATTTCATAAGTACATATAACAGGGTGTCTACTACAAAAAATAAGCTTGATTTCTTGACCATAAAAAATACAAAACCCTAATGTCAAAAATACATCATGCTAGGAATGCAGAATATGTTTGATCCGGCGATTTAGGATCGGGGGAAATTTTGCAGAAAAATATACAACTGATTTTCATTTAAAAAATGAATTACAAAATTCTCCCAAATTTTTACTTTCCCTTTCCCATTTTTAAAGCGATTTTTTTTCAACTTTTTCACTGATCAGCCGTTTGCTTTTCAGTTAACTTGGACCAATTGCTATTTTGAAAACATGTATGTAGCTTGTACATTGCAAATCTTTTTACATCCATGGTAACACAGAACTTATGCAAAGTCTACAACATCTCATAAAATTTTCGCGAATTTTTCATATAGATTGAGGGAAATGTTGAGAATAAAAACATTTTTCGCACCCCTGCATCATGCTGATATAGAATGAAGGTAAATTATACTTTTAAATGTAACACTATTAATATATATTATTAAATATTTATGTATAACAGCATTAAGTTGCAAGAGGTACTCAATAAAACAATACAATATAAAGTATTACATAAAGATTATGATATTATGCAATACTTTAAAAAGTAAATAATCGCCGACAATAGTCAAATTTAAAAATATTTTAAACAAATTTATTTCTTTAAAGTTTTATATAAAAAGCATCTTGATTAATATTTATTTTAAATTACATCAATTGTAATGTACACACTGCAATAACAATTGGAGAACTCGAGATTTTGAGTTGAATTACCAAAAATGTCTAATTTTAATTTACAGTCAAATATTATAAACTGCATCATAAAAAAGAATTTAAAATAAAATTGGCCATTTTCTTCCTTTATTTCGACATTTAGCCATGTAAAATCAGTCTTATTCAAATCTATATTCTTTCAAAATCACAGAATCAGTGTGATGTGATAACTTTAAGTTTGCATACAAGCTTTCAGATGCATTAAAAATTCAAGAAATTTATATATATAAAAAAAATCAAAATTATGCATTTGTGCAGATATGTGATTTTAGTGATAAAAATCTAAAAATACTTAAGGGTAAATATTCATTTGCCAAAAGGATGCAAAAATGTAGAAATTATTAGCCATGAAACATGGAGATCAGCGATAATTATAATTTTTAAATGGAATCCAAGTAATTGCTTTTAAAAAAGAAAATGTGGAAAATAATCAAAACACTGAATTTAAAAGGGAATGAAGGGAGGGAAAAAAATACTCTCAAATCCAACAATTTTAACTTTTTTTTTTTTTTTTGAGGAGGGAAGGTGGATAACTGATATACTTTTCTCAAGGCTTGAAGATACATAGCTGCCAACTTTTGAAATTCACAAGGTGTAAAACAATACGCAATTGACATATTGAACTTTTGTCAGTTTAGTATACAACTATTTGGCAGAAATCATTTTTGATGATTTCTACTAAATAAGATGTAAATGACATTTTAAATGAATTTTATAAATAGCATACGAACAGTATTTTAATGTTTTTCTATGAAATAAACACATGAAAGCCTGTTAAGTTTTGTCTATTTGCATAGTTTAAATAGTATAAAATATTAAAATTGACATAACACACTTAATATATATTTCTTAAACAAACAAACAAACAAAAAATACTGGATGCAAAATTTATGATTTTAAACGCATTAGGGAAGGAGAAAAAACAATTATGTAATACATAAAAAGTAGTCTAAAATTACGCCTGAAAAGGAATAATTAAAAAAGCATAAACATGCCAAGTAATTTGCTTTCACAAATATTGTATTTTTCTTAATCAAAACAGCCCCTGCTTCAATTTCATTATCATTACTATTATTTTGTATAACTTTCGTTCATATTTGAACCTGGGATCTTCAATGAAATTTTTTCTTTACTATTTTACATTTTTAATATCTGGTCAAAAAATAATTTAGATTTGAAATAAGAATGAATTTTATTCTTATTTCAAATTTAAATAGGAGATGGGCAATTCAGTAATCTTAAAATAAACAAAACCACGGAATTCCACCGAAAAATCTCATTAATAATAAATTTTAGGAGATTTTAATTTTAAAACGAAATATGGGGCATATTTTATTAAAATAAAAACATTTCAAAATTCATTAAAAAGCGTAAAAAAAAAGAAGTTTCACGTAAAATCATAAAAGTTGGTGAAACAATGTAAACTTTACGACGAAAACATTTAGTTAGTATAGTATGAGTAAGTATATTCAAGTTGTCTTAATGATTTTATTTCTTTCCTCATGATTGAAAAATTCGAGTGTGGTGGGGGATTTGTATCATAAAATACCAATTTTTTTTTCACTTAATACAATTAACACTTTTACAAAAATTGTGTAAGACCATCAGAGCAAAAAACATACAAAATTCAAGTTTTCCAATCACAAAATTACGGAACTATAATAATAAAAATGAAGAAGTGGATGTTTCGATTATGGGAAAAAACATTTGTAAAAGCAAAAAAAATTGGCTTTTTTAAAATTCCTTTACAGGTGCAATTTTACGGTACTTTCATTTACAGTAAATTTTAAGAAATTATTTTTTAAAACAAAATGCGGGTCGTAATTTTATTAAACTTCATGTATTAATTCAAAAGTGTGGTGGGATTTGCATTTTTAACTACCAAATTTTTTCACTTAATGAAATCTACACTTTAAAAAAGCTGTGTAAAGCCGCCATTATGCTTTATTTCAAAAACAGCAAAACATACAATTAAGTTTCATAATCGTAAAATAATGAGAATCCGGTTTTGAAGACAAATTTTTCATAATGACGCAAATTTTCGAACCCGAAAATGACCGAAAACATTCCGTATTAGATTCAAATTTTATCGTATTCGGCGTCATCTGCAATTTTTCTCTCTCTATATATGCTAGTCTGCAACTAGAGGAGAGGAAACGGGGCACTTGCCCCAGGCATAGTGCTGTTACGTCAAAATGGAAGTGGAAAGACAAAAGTTTCTACCGGGCAACGTGATCTCTAGTTGCAGCACTGTATATGCGTAATATTTGTAATAGGAAAGCCAGATTATCTAAGACGTGTGTTAGAGAAAAAAAATGCAAGAGCGCGACATAGTTAAAAAAAAGGGGGCGATAGTATTTCCCATCGTACGCGGCGACAGCGGATTTTCTAAAGAGGCAAAAAGTCTTAATAATTATTATTGTGCAGCAGTTTGTAGTTACATAATTATAAAACAACTCCCGACACTTCAGGGATCGGAAAGAATTTGACCCTCTTGTCCAAATTTTTAATTTCCCAATCGATGAATTCAAAATAGTCTTAATGGCCCTCCCTACTCAGCATTTTCGCACTTTCAATTGGGCTTAGCGCGTAGTACAGTGAAAATAAACATCCCAGGGGCGCGTGGAGTACATGCAATCGTCGACAATTTCATTTTTGCGAAGCGGCCGCAAAACAGACACAAATTTTGAATTGACATTTTCCACCCCTTTCTCTGCCTAAAATTGTTCTATAGCAGAGCTGTCATCCATTTGGCCCCGATGCTGACCGGAAATTCGATATTTTCAAGTAATATTTCCCACCATGCGAAATATTCAGGTACATTTCCATTCTGCTGGACACCCTGTCAATAAATCAACTTTTTCCTTTTCTTTTAGTACATCAACGGGCAGGCGGGGTATCTACCCCAGACTTCCTGATCTGCCCATCTTTTGAACTTTCTGTGTAGCCAAAGTTTGGATGAATGTGTTTTGAAAATATGAAAAAATAAACAATAACCAAGCGGCATTTATTAATTACTTACAGCCTTTGTAAAACACCGTAAAGCGCCATTTACAGTAGGAAATAATTTATTGTTATGACTACTCTTCTGAATGACAGATTGTTTCTCTAATGGGATATTTTACGACCTGAAGCTACATCTAACGGTTTTAATCCTCTTCTCAGGACGGGAGGGAGAAGAGCGGACACTGAGCAGATGCCTCCCCCCCCCTCCCCACACACCATTGATACGAGAACAAACAAATCAACTTCCTTCCTCACAGGAAATCACTCGTAAAATCAAAATACGAATAAATGAAGTTAAGAAAAGATACATAAAATAATTTGTCACAATGAACTTAACGCAAAACATTTGAAACGAAGAATTTGAACGAAATGGAAAAGCGTAGTTGAGTCACTAATCGTGACCTAGTGCTTCATTTCTTGACTTTTGTGACCTTTTTTCCATTTCTTGACTTTTCCGTGACTTTCGGGCCTTTTGCATGATGGTAGACACCCTGTATAAGCAAAAATTTCACTACTAGCTAGGAAACTGCTAAAGAATATTTCATTTCAGTTTAAAAGCTAAAATTCCACTAGATTAAGCTGAAATTTTAAAAAGCAATACTATTTGTAAAAATATTGTTTTCATATAAATTTCAAATGATCTTGATACTACAAGAGAGACAAATTAATTTGTCTTTTTTGTCAAACAATTACAAGCATTAATCTCCCTTTAAATGTTTCATATTACTTCAGAAATACATAATATTTTAATCAATTAATAAATATAGGAATCAACCAACCATTTAAAAATTAATATAATATTATCTTTATATAACATAATAAATAGTTTCTATTGTTGACATGCCAACAAAATATGGAGACTTTTAAGTCACTGTCTGCAAAACATTCAGAAATAGCAATGCTCTCAAAGAGGAAAAGAATGTTCACAATTGTCAGATTTCCATTTTAACAAATAACATTCAGATCTTGACAAATTAAATATACGTTTGAGAGAAGTTTCATAACACTTGTAAAAACAAATTTTCAAGCAATACAGGTCATTAATAAAGTTTTTCTAATCTAATAATGAACAATTACATAAAACACTATATAAAAAATTACTCCTCCAGAAGAGCACTCACATTAACTCAAAAAACACAGTTTCGAAAAATGAGAAATATTTTTGTTATTTCTGGGTAGAAAAGTAAATTAACCTACGCTCAATACCTAACAATGGTAAAGAGTTTATACAACTCTTTTCTAGTTAGTATGTGACACCTATCTAGTCTTGCTTTCTGTTTTGAGAACTGCATGGAAAAAGGAAAGAAGGTTATTAATATTTTGTTGTACTGTATAAAAGAGATACCTATAAAGTTGTGATATGTCTAGCATAGTTTAAAAAAAAAGTTTAACAAACATAACATGAACAATCTGTAGCTAGTGTCTTTTTACTTAATGTTTTTGGGATTTTACAAGAGTTTTATATTTTACATGTATGTAATAGCATTTGCAAGTGTTGACCAATGGCCGAGTGAATAAGACACTGAACATGGGTAGATGACTGAAAGTCATCTACCCATGTTGTGAAAGTCAAGGTTCTGGCCCACTGCATGGCTGTTGATCTAACAGTCTGGAGTTTTACACAATTTTCTCCAGATGTAATGCCGATATGCATTAGAATCCCTTAAAAAGTTCTCCTCCCAAGGCATTCTTACCTTTAGCAGATAATGCCTTAGTGCACTTTACCTAAAAAAAAAAAAAAAAAAAAAAAAAAACTGAGTTTGCAAGACTACTGAAAGAGGCTTTCCAGGGGGTTAATAGCACGTCTGGTTAATCCACTAACACATACTTTATTTTTTAAGATATCACTGATTGGGAGATCTTTTTGTATGATGGTGTGTGCTGTGGATGATGAATTTAGTCTATACGGTGAAGTTTATTGGTACTTTGTATGCGCCATCTTGAAAAAAATGTCAAGATCTTTGAAAGTCATGCTGCAAACAGAAATTTTCTAACAATGCCAATAAGTTATAATATTATTTTTTCAAATGCCAGGCCAGAGACAACAAGGCCATTAGGAAATGAGCTCTTCAGGATTTCTTTATGCTACAATTAAAATCTTTTAATGCAGAACAGTTGTCCAAATGAGTAGCTGATAACTTATAATATTGATTAACTTGTAAAAGACTAAAACTTTGTAACAGGAATAAATTTATAACATATACAAATACTACATTTATGTATTGATTATATGCTTGTCAAATATAAAAAAGAAACTCACAGTCTGTCTTTACTACAACACATAATGCAAGTGAGGGATGTTGACAGAACTCCAACAATAGCAGTAGGAAATATAATCGATACAATGAAATCAAAAAGAAAATCACGTCTTGGAAAATTATCTGACTGAGGACTAAAATCATCACTTGTGAAAGAAATTGATGAAAATGAATGTTCAGAATGTTCATTATTAGATGTAGGACTCCCACGTGTACGTTGAGTAACCTGATAGGGAGAAATAAACCTATGTATATACATATAACACACACACACACACTATATTACATTACACATAACTACATGAACATATAGTAAATAAATACTTTTGAAATAGGATACTGATATAATGGAATAAGTTTCTAGCACAGTAAAATATAAACTGAAGCATAGATTGACAAATTCATAACATGTATATTTTTCTTCCTTAAATATATATATATATATATATATATATATATATATATATATATTGAAAGAAACCACTGAATACGAGTTTCTTAAGCATGTCAAAAAACAAATTACTGCTATAATACAAAATGACAAGCAGCAATATACAAAATTAGATGGCAATATCAAAAAACTTTTTCAAGAAAAAAAATCCAGTTCTGTGGTAAAAAGGTTCAGCAATTATGATTCAAACATCAGTTACAGTTTTCTATAATAGTGAATATGTTTAGGACAGAGAAAAACATGCTGAACAAATCTCTTTTATTAAGCATAATTAGCATACACATGTATAAAAAAAGGAACTGGTATGTGTGGAATTAGGCAATATTACACTAAAAGTAAAATTGCAAATATGTTATGTTCATTGGTTCCACCGTAAATTTTCTATTTTTTTTTATTATTATTAATTAGTACCATTTAGACTATTAAAAAAATGAAGTGCCAAGATGACTGAGACACATTATGATCCATTAGGGATGCAAGAATCTTCCTAAGTGCCAGAAATGTCATTTACTGTCATGTTGGTGATTTTTTTAAGTGTTGTCGTATAACAGAAAAGTACCTTAAATCTTAACAAAAAAAGTTTATTTTTAACTCGCTTGTAGGACCCTGTTAGGTATGCGAAAATACAGACTTTTGCATAATCTGCAACTTTCTGCATAGTACTTCATTTTCAAGAATTTTTAAAAAAATTTTATTTATTCAATATATTTTCATCAAAAACAGTAAAATCTTCAATATTTTAAATACAGAAACAGGCCAAAAATGGTAACTTCTCTGTAACAGATTGCCACATGGACGATTCCATAAATGGAGGGAAAATCTTCGTCTATGGAGTGTTTTGTGTTATGGCAAGCTCACTTAAGGGGCATCTGACAGCAAGGAAGGGGTATGCCTTGGGTGGAGAACTTTTTAAGGGGTTCTAACATGTATTCACATTACATTTGGAGAAAACTGCCCAACACTCCAAACTAATAGACCGACAGCTGCATGTAGGCCCCAATGCGGGACCTTAACACTTCAGCCATGAAAGCTCTAGCATGTTCAGTGTCTTATCCACTCGGACATGGTGGGGCCCCTTTGTTTATGGAATCTTCTGTGTGGTATCATTTAACATGTACTTATCTTGTTTCAGCATGTTGTTTGTTTAATAAGTCTGCATCTTGCACCTTATTGAAAAAATGCCTGAAGATAGCATAAAAAGAATGTAATTGACATTTCAGCAAAGGACAAAGAGAAAGTGCAACTGCTACAAAATCACTGACATCTTTACAAGTGCAAATATTCTATTGCAAAAACTGGCTAATGTAAAAATTAAGAGAATTCATAGCAAAAAATGTTGCTGGCGCAGATAGATATCTTACCCTGCACAATTTTTTTGGAACAAAAAAATTTATGAACAGCTTTTGAGGCTAAGATGAAAACCTTTCTGGAGGGACTCCATTTGACTTTTTGAAAGCTTTATCTTTACCTAATGTTTAAATAAATTTGATTCAACTTAATCGGATGCAGTGTTCAGACATGAGTGCACTTCAAATAATTTGAATGTATAGGCTGAGGTGCATATTTCTTTGTAGCCCTGTACAATACTGTAAGCCCTATGCACCAAAATCTACACTTTATATAAGACTAACTTATAATATGCATACCTAAATTGAGTTCAATTAAGTGTACCATATAGACGGTAGCAAACTTTCAAGAATTTGCATCTATATGCCGTAATGTAAAATAATTTTTTTTTTTTTTTTGAAGCCCTGTGTTCAAAAACTATATAGGTTGTGTAACCTACAATATACATGCAAAATTTAAATTTATTATTTGAGTACACCATTTAGACACCAGCACATTTTAAATGATTTGTGTCCATAAGCTGTAATGTATCAAAATTATTTTCTGCAGCCCTGAGTACAACGGCCTTTCTGTATATTTTTTATGGCCCTATTTACATGTATCAGACAAAAGTTCAGGCAATTACAAATATGATTTATTCTTATACACTAATTCCTTTAACGCTTAAAATGTTCACAAAATAGGGGGGGGGGAATATTGCATGGCAAAATAGTTTTTCAAAAGGATATTTCCAAATTCAAAAGATAAGATTACAATTGAAAATTTAAATGATAATTAGGCTAGTTTTTATCATGGCATAGCTCTTAAATGGAAAAGAACTTACTAAACGAAAGCTACACCAATCAGTAACAAAACTTCTACTTCTAAACAAACGCTCAACAGATGTTTTTTTGTAATTACGTGGACAAGGTGATCTGTTTCTCAAAGGTATAACCTCTCGATCTAAATCTTCCAAGTCTTGTGAAAAAGCATATGATCCTCCTACTCTGACAACAACCCTGAAAAGTAAATTGAAATATATCAGTTTTAAAGAAAATCAAACAAGCACTCATAGCAAATTGGGATAAATATATAAATTAAATAATTACCCTTCTTTTTCATTAGGGTTTAGAGGTAAACGACCACCAACATCAAGAGAAGAAACAACTTTTGTAACATAAATTTCATTACTCTCTTTCCATAAATCACTCTTGAAGATTTCAATAAGTCTTTGCAATCTATCTGACCGAAACATATCCTCAACATTTAAGTTCAAAAATTTCATTTCAACTTCATGTTGTGCCAGGTCTGAAATGCCATAGACAGAAAGGATTAGTCCAAATTAATGAAACTGAATTAAGACAAAAATGCATTAATGCTTCTTTTCATAATAGTTACATCAAACTGGAAGTAATATTTCAACAATATACAAAAGAGTTTTTTTAAACAACTAAAAAACTTTTCATACTTGTGCGATATTCAACTTTGAGATTCAAAATTTTCAAAGATGTTTCATATGTATGCTTATTCAAAGCTATAATCTGAAAATTAAAATAAAAATCTAAGCTCTGAAAAGAATATAAATCAATAGAAGAGAACATAAAATATGCACAATTATGCATATTAAAATAAAAATCAATGTACATAAATAAATTTAGACATACAATAAATATAAATCTGTCAAGAATACATACAGCAATAGTAAACTTACTATGTTAAAATTATTATTAACTTAGTAAATATGTTAAACTAGAGTACAAAAATTTATTGGATATAATTTGTTTTAGTTGAAATTTAATTTATTCAAGATAAACTTTAACTCATGGGTGAATAGCAAAACTCAAAACTTAAGTTTAACTGGCACATAAAATGAAACTTTGATGGCTGATGCAAAGCCAAGGGAAAGCGATTGGGCAAAGAAAAACTTAGGTGATAAAATTTAAAGGTTTTATTTAATTTAACATTTTAGAGTATTTATTAAAAATATGAATTTTATTTACTCCAATAATCCATTGATGTGGCACCTCACAAATGACTTGCTCCAGCACAAAAATAAAGTCATATATAATGTTTTTAGATTTTTTTCTTAATAAACTATAAAGCCTTTTAAAATTATTTTTAAATGTATCACTTTTCATCTAATGTTTTTGAAAACAATTCTTTTTAAAACATCACCCAATTGACACTTCTCTTCCTAGTTAGAAAATAAGCATAAATATTCACTCTAAAAAAATAGAAGATCCTAAAAATAATATGCTGTCCTTTTATTTTTGATTATGGAAACTATCCCTACCTTTTTTGGCCAATTATAAAAAATCAACACATATGCACTGCTGGATTTAAAAAAAAAAAAAATGGTTACGATGCAGATAAAAATTTGTACTTCAATTTGTATGTCACCAGGTTCTTCAGCAGATCCATATAAATATGCTTCACTCTTATTAGCAGGATGATTGCAAAACATCCAATAAGGTAAATCTGGCATGTCTAATAATGAAGCACTATATTCTAGTTCATCACCTACAACAAAACACATGCATAAATAATAATAAATACATTTACATAAAGATTTTTGTAAAAAATGCTTTACTATAAATTAAAACAATTTGATACTTAAATACCACTATATCCCTGAACTGATGTGATAGGTGGGGCCAAACAATAATCATGTAAGTAAAGATGAAATTTTGCAAATAGTACATTAAATTATGTTTAGTTGGGATAAGGAGCTGAAAAACAATTTACAAGGAAAATGTGAAATAAAATGTTAGATATTACAACAAATTATATTATTAAGTAATAGGGGAAGTTGGGGTACAATGAAACAAAATTTAGTTCCCTCCCCCCCTGTTCACAAATTTGCATGTAGAAAAATAAAATTAATGGACACTTTTAACCTACTCTTTTCCTCATCTAAGTGAATTTTTGTGAATTTGTAAATACCTTTTACATACTTACAAAAGGTAAATGCCTGTCAGTGTTTTATTGTATCCCAAATACTGGGGTACAATGAAACACTTAAAAATGCTTCACAAGCACTCAATTTAGACTCAAATAATTTGAGTCAAAATTCAAATTTCTGCATTTATGATCTATGTACACTTATAATAAACATTAGTGAGACATAAATATGAAATTTAAATTAAAAAAACAAATAACTAAACCGTTATATCTTGAGATGAAAGCGTAATACTTTTATCAGAGGTTAGCCTACAGTTATTCGTTTATATTAAATTTAATTAAATCAGATTAAAAAATTAGCATTTTTGCTTTCCTTTCTGTACCACCTGAAGGAACAGGAGATGGTAGTTTTGATACAATTTGAGTTTTTTCAAAAATGTATGTTACCGACAAAGGCACAAATTTGAAGCTTGGACATAGTCGTTTGATGTACAGAATTTCCCATTTCCGTTTGATTTAAGTTTATTATATCCCCAACAGAATACATTTCTTTAAATTTAAGTTCACCTTCCTTGATTAAAACATAATCATTTACAGCAATATTGCTTGCATCATACATGTTACGTGAGAATAGTTCACAATCTGTACTGTTTAGATTGTTAGTTAAAAGACAATCTAGATCAGGGGTGGCGAGCCTATAGCATGAGACACAATATTTTGGGGCACGCCACGTCATGAAGCATGAGACACAATATATTTGGACACAATATTTTGGGATCAAAACGGTTTGCATTTTAATTAAAAATAACACATTTTAATATGAATTACACGTATAATCATAATTTTTTTGTTAGTAAATAAAGAGTTTTGAGTTGTTAGTATTTAGTTTTATTATTTTCCCAATAATCACTATCAAAATTATTTGACGGCACGTCTATGGTCTCATTAAACATTTCTTTAGAAAAAATGGCACATTGATCCACAAAGGTTCTCCACCCCTGATCTAGATTGTCACCATCTTCAGAGTCTGAATAAGATAGACTATGATTCAAAAATAATTCCTTGTGAACTTTATGTGCTCCATGGCAATCTTAATCTAAGTATTTAATAGTAACCTCTTTATTTTAAGTGAATGCACTCACCCGGGTTACAGTGAAACATGCTTCATTGTACCTCATCTACAAGTGTTTCATTGTACCCCAAATTGAGGCAACAAACTAAATGAATTTTTACTAATTCCTGATATTTATATTTTTTAATTATGACTTTTAAAGTATGAAGGCCACACGTTAGTGATCACAATATTTGAAAAATAAATAATTATGCATATGAAAACAAGGAGGTAAAACAAAATTACTTTTAGTAACAAAATTTACTTTCAATGGTGAAAATCCAATAATTTTCTATATCTCTTGTTGTAAAAATGTGATTGTCTCCAAATTACATCAGTAACTGGAACATATATTTGTATAATAGGTGTGTGAGTTTCACCTTTCTGTGACAAACCCTATTGATTTTAGAAAGCATATTTCATTGTACCCCAACTTCTCCTACATAAGCAGCAAAAGACAATGTATAAAAGCACCAATATGAAAATAAGATAGCAGATTGGTATTGGCATGTATGACATGCTGTCGTCATTGTGAGAATGAAAAACAAAAATGGAATCAAGTGAAAACATTAGCTCTATTTATATAGAAAAAATAAGGATTCAAGATAGTGTTTACAGGAATCAATAAAGCAACAAATCAAGCTAACTGAGAACAGCGGGATTTCTAACTTTCAGAAAGGAGAGGAAGAGCAAAACTGAATTCACTGGGGATCAGGGTTTGCAAATAAGTCTAGCTTAACTAACATAAAAAATAGTATGGTTGGTATCCAAACAATTTTCAGCGATGGCAGACTTGTTGGTTTCATATATTTTAACAAGAGTTATGCACTCTTTAATTCTAAATTTAAGGGTACATTTAGTTTGTATGATAGAAGACTAACTAAATTTTTCCATTCTCATTCTAGCACCGACGATGGCATGTCATACATGCTAAACCAGTCTGCTTTCATGACTTTTGTATTGCTGCTTTTATATGTTGTCTTTTGTTGCTTGTGTATTACCTTCTACACTAAGCTACATTTTCCTACATACTATTAAGCATTGTAAAAACATAAACCAAAGTTATTTTGACACAAAAGGCTTTATAAAATCTATGTTGTCTGGTAGGTCAACGATTTCTTTGGCTAGCCTTTAGTATCGCCCATTCAAATTTCTTGCCAAAAAAGCTGCCAAGCCTGGTGATAAATTGTCACATGTGGCAACCCAAACCATTTTATGAGTTTATGTTTACACCACTAGGTCGAACTAAGAGAGATTTATCAGCCAATCAGTGAGCACTGATTGCAGTGCCGCTGTTTGGTAGTAGTTTCAGCTGGAAGATCATTTACGCTTCGAAAATTGGTGTAAGTAGCATTTCGAGCCAAGTGCGGGTCAGCCACATAAAACATATGCTTTGCTATGGCTTATTATAAACTAGAGTTATTGTTGTGATGAGAAAGTATCTGTGTATTTTAACCCCTTGCTGGTTCAATTTTTTTCGAGTTGGAGGGTCAAAAAATGTCATTTTTTAAAATGCATATTTTTATATTCATACATTTTTAAAACATAATAACACTATTCTTATATAAGATTTCCTAAATCATACATATTGCTACCATCTAGTGGGCAGAAAAGTAAATAAAAGTGTTTGAAAGCAAAACGAAATAATTCGGGAAAGATTACGTGAAAAATACAAAATTTCCTACTGCCTGAGCTACACTCGGGATAATCCTGAATGGAACGTTTTACCTGTCTGGGCTCAGCTCGAGCGAATCCGGTAAGGGGTTAAAGGAAAATAAAGAGCAGGAGTTTTGATTTTTTAAGTTAGTGGAAAATTCAAGAGTTACAAATAGATATTTCCATTGTGAGTTCACGAGAAGTTATGTTTAAATGTTTTTATTGTTGACAATTTTAGGGCTGGAAACAAGATGGCCACTGTTTTGAAACCAGGAGTTGCATCAAGAATTTAAGTGATAAAGTTTTAATGGGAAAATTTATTTGTGCAATGACTTTTTTGAGATAATAAGAAGGGATATCAATTGGGAGAATTTTAATTATAAACTTTAGGGGGGGGGGTTACGTTAACTAGGGATTGCTGACATTTTTTTTTGTTGTTGTTGTTGTTCTTATAATAAAAGGTTTCTGTAGGGAAAAAAAAAGTAATTTTAAAATTGAACGAAAAAAAAAAAAAATTAAGAAGCCATAAGAAATCACATGTATTTACTTTTATGTGCTCTTGGATAATAATATCGCAGTAATCGTGGATAAAAGTGCTAAATATATTTTTGTTGAAATTTTTGTGTCTGGAAACAAGATGCCCACCATTCTGAAACTTGGAAGTTGTGTTAAGAATCTGAAAGGTAAACCTTTTTCAAAACATGGTACTTGGTTTGGTGGAAAAAAAAACAGTGCCGAAAATGGAGGTGGGCAATACTAAAGCAGTTCCATTTTTTTCTTTTTGATAAAAATTTTCTTGGTGCATGCTAATCATTTTTTTTTTACTCCCTGTTTTGTAGCAGAAACATGCTCTTCATTAAAGTTGATGTTTTCTAAAATTTGTACACAAATTTTCAACTGAACTGAGACCTGTCAAGTTTGCAGCCGTCGTTTTAATGGATTTTCAACAAAAACTCAAAGTTTTGGACCTGAAGAAATTTACACACACACACACACATATATATATATACGGGAATATATCAGAGGAATCACTACAGTGCTTATTTTATAAATTTTTTAAAAATAGGATTTGCCTTCTTTCAAACTATCAGGTTCCTGCTTTTATAAGATCCTGCACATACTTCATGATGTACTTTTATACCACTGTGTTAAACTTATAAGTGTTCTCATAAGGTTAATTCAGCAAGGAATCTCAAATGGTTAATCGTATGAGTTCCTAGAAACCACAAATTTAAGAAGCTAGCGAGACCCTGATGGGATATGTAAAAAAATATTCAACTTCACTAACTGTATGTTCAAAGGACCACATGCACTCCGATTTCTAACTGCTACCCCCCCCCCCCCCTTTCTCTCTCTCTAAAAAAATAAAAAATAAAAAACAGTTTTAGTTTTTATTTTCTTTTTACAGTTAAGCATGAAAAAAGGCATTAATAATAAAACTGCTAGCTATCCATAAGTACATACCTTTTTCAAATTTTTAATCTAGCTAAAGACTGTAAAGTTCAGGTTTCCAGAATTACAAAAAACAGACCACAGATTCTTTTTTTTTTTTTTTAATAAATGAAAAAAGGCTGCAATTTTGCTTTTCAAATCTACTTGAAAACGGAACGATTTTTTGATTCTTTCAAGATAGATTTTTTTTTCTATTTTTCATGATATTTCAAGATTTTTAAAGTGAAATATAAATTTAAGAATTTCCAATGTCTTGTAGGTACCTCCATGTGATAAAATTTAAAACTGAATAAAACAATGTGCATACAAAATCATTGGACAATTTTTTTAATTAAAAATAAAACATGTAACATATGTAAATATATAACAACAATTCTCAAAAGATTAAAAGCGTACAAAAATGTATAAAATATTTACCATAAGAAAATTCAGGAAACCATTTGTGATTGATTGCTATGAAAAATGCTTCCGAAAGATTAACAGTTACAGGGTCAGGAATGGTTATACCTAGAAGAAATAAAGTATTAAAAAATGAATCAGTAAAATTTAGACAAATGTTTGAACATTAGAGTAAACTTAAAGAGTAACTCAAAAAAAAAAAAAAAGAAAAGAAAAGAAAAGAAAAGAAAACCTACACACATCTCATGTAGTGTCCATGTGCAAATTTGGAGGTTATCGTCTCATCTTTTTCGGCTGTAGAATGCTGTTTATGGGGGAAGTTTAAGTATAAGCACTGCGTAGTATCATTTGAAAAATATGTCCATTCAGTATATGCAGTTTCTCTCATAGTAATCCCACAAATAATGTAATTTTACACTCTCTACCTATGGAGTTTCTCCGATATTTTTAATTTGCTCCAGAAATTCGATAATTAAGAAAAACATGTGTCTTCAAAATTTATTTATAGAGGCCAGGGGGATCCAGAAATTACTCAAGGAGGGGGCGATTTATACCTGAAGCAGGGGGGTAGAATGCGCAAAATCATTTAATAATTAATTAATATAATCAATTATACCAATTAATGTAATTAATTATTTTATTGATGAAATCTATATATGAGCGATGATTAAAAAGGACAGGGAGTAGTACCGTCAACCCCGATAGATAGAAAGACCTTCAACGGGAGAAATGACGTCACAATTGTTAGGCCGACCTTTCCATCTTTTAGGCCGACAATAACCATCAATAACCATCAATAGTCCAAACGTTTTACATCTTCCCAAACGAAAAACCATCAATAGTCTAAACGTTTTACATCTTCTCAAACACCCCACCACGAAAATCAATAATAAACTAAAAACTTTAATAAAAAATGGTACCTGGCCGGATCAGAAAGGTCCGAACTATAACAATACCGCTAATTTCGCCCCACGGATTTTCGCTAAATTTAAAGATCATAAAAATCCCCCCTCCCTTCGCCCAATCGTGAGCAAATGTGAAGGCCCCACCTACACTCTTGAAAAATATATGAAGGATATTCTGCAAGAAATTATACCCCCCCTCTAACAGCACTCTAACTTCCACCAACGATTTCATTAAAAACATCCGCGATTATAAACTTGATGAAGACGATATTATGGTAAGTTTCGATGTTGTAAATCTATACCCGTCAATAGATATTAAGGAAATGAACCAAATTATTAACAAACAAATTCAAAGTAGTTTTAAAGATATCGACACAATTAACACCCTAACTAGTGCAATAAATCTAATTTTAAATAATTCATATTTTCAATATAATAATCACTTCTACCAACAAATAAAAGGAGTCCCCATGGGCTCCCCCATATCCGGAATAATTGCCGACTGGAAAATGAGAATCCTTGAAGAACAAATTAAACAGACACACAATAGTACCATCAAACTTTGGCTTCGCTATGTCGACGATATATTCGCTATCCTTACCACCCACAATAATGAAGAAAATAATTTGATCAATCAACTTAATGCCATAGACCCGAACATTAAATTTACCTACGAAAAAGAAATCAATGATAGCCTCAATTACTTAGATGTGAACATAACCAGAAACAATAATCTCATTGAGACCACCATTTTTCGAAAACCTACTTGTAATACTAATATAGTAAATTTTAAATCTAAAACCCCTTTCAACTATAAAATTGCTGCTATTCGTTCCTATATCGACCGCGCTTTCAAAGTATGTTCTAACAACGACCTCCTTCAAAAAGAAATTGCTTTCATAAAGAAACAATGTCAAGACGCCCACTACCCTCGAGAAATTTTCGACAAAGTTTTCAAAGCTAGGCAACGTAAATTAAATGTTATAGACAACCGTCAAAAAGATAAACCACGTTTTACTACCGCTATCCCCTTTAGCCGAGGGATAGCCAATAAACTTTCTAATATCGCCAATAAAAAGAACTTCCGTATTCCAATTAAACCTAATAAAACAATTTTTCAGCGCATTAGATCGGAAAAAGACCCAATCAACCCCATCGAAACCGCAGGGATCTATAAAATTAATTTTATATCAAATGATACTAATAAAGAAAATTGCTACATCGGCGTTACAAAAAGGAAAATTAAAGAGCAAAAAAACGAACATTTTCAAGACATTAACCTCCAGAAACAAAGTACCGCTCTGGCCCGTTTTGCTTTGAAAGAGCCCATTACCATTGATTTTAAAAATATTAAAAAAATAGCCAACTTTAAAAATAGTATATATGCCTACATTCGTGAGAGCTTAGAAATAATGACGACAGATGGCAGTATCAACGATGCGCTTCATACAATCGACCAATCATGGGATGACGTCATTCATCGAACTTTCAAGAAGAAGAACTAAGTGATATAAAAGGAAGCCGCCATTAGTGAGAGATCCAGAAACGACTGAAGATGGTTATGTGTGTAACCGAAATATATATCATGTACGGGGGAATAAGGTATTCCCAAATAAAAAATTTTAACTAATTAACCCGCCGTATTAAATAATGTCTTATATGTTTTTATTATATTCTTTTCGATTAAAGAAATTTGATGCATAAACGGAAAAATTCTGTTCCATACCTGCATAAAACTTAAAAGAAAGCATTATAACTTCATTATGAATATTTAAATGGGATTTACTTTTTATTTATTAATCTCTAAAAGTAATTTAACTTAAAATAAAACTAAAAATGACTTAATTTTAATTAATATTAAAAGATTAAAACAGAAAAAAAGCATTAAAACTATGTTTGGAAAAAAATAACTCATCTATCATTTGTATCTTATCAATATAGATATGTTATTCTAAATAAATAAAAAAAGTACGCATTTCTTTGTGAAAATAATCTCCAATTATAGGTATACTAATAAATGTCTCATGGTTAAAATTTATTTGTTTCTGCCAGCAGTGTACACTTAAAAAGAGTATTTCAACTGTTTACATTTTGTAGCATTTTTTATGTACATAAATGCAAAGATATTTAGTTTTTGTAAATTATAAGTCAATTAAATAAAATTTTCTTTCGTGCTTTTACTGCAGCTTTATTACGTAAAACACGTTATAAAAGCCAAGTATGAACCATAAGATAAAATACCATTTAGTTATTACGATCAAAATGTTTAACTATTTTGTAAAGCAGACAGAAAAAAGTAGCATAGTTTCCACGTAATTATTTACAATTCTAACGAATATTTTAATTTGTCGAAAGAGATAAATGATACTATGTGTTCGACATTTCACTTAAAAATTTATTGAAAGTAATGTACTAATTAGCTCTCATTATGATAATAACTTAACTAAGTTTAAATTATTGGACATAACTTACTAGAGAAAGCAACAGGGGTTATAAAAGCAATGAATAAAGCTTTGAAATACATTTTGCTTTCTTTATTCTTCACGTCCGTGATTTCGGAACATGTTTTTTTTTCAAATGTAAACAAATCAGTTGTGTTTGTGCCACAGATTTACCGGCATCCTTTACAAATTAGCTGGAATACCAAGTACATCAAAGAAGCCACACAATCATTGAGCTTCATACTGACATCTAGAGAGCGAGAGAGACCGGTTTACTGTGCCGCCTTTTTCAGAAGCTCTCTTTCTCTTTTAGTTTGGATTTCTGAGTTCGTTGTTCACTGCCCTATTAGAGTGCGACCCAAATTTCTTATGCGGAACTTACATATACAATATAGTTTTTTATAATAAATGATTAATGCTGGGAATAATAAAAATACAGATAATTCTTTCAAACTGCGCGCAATTTTCCAAAGATTAATTAATTATTCTTAAAATTGACATAGGAAATTTAGATTACACTCTTAAATATCACATGATCGGCAGCGAGCGTGTTTAACCTTCTCGCAGCGCATCCCCCGATTTCCACGGGCAACGTTTGGAAAACGGAAAATCCCGGGTAAAAGCAGAGTTAGGGAAAAACATGCAATGCATCATGGGAAAGCGAGGTCATCCGTCAACCCCGATAGATAGATCTTATATCGGAGTTGACGGGTCATCCCTGCATTCACCCTTCCCTTCACTGGACTTGGAATCTTTCTATCTCGCATTTTTTCCCTAATTAGGGGAAGCGGGGTAGAAAGCAGCCAAAGTTCCAATATTTACCCCGCATTTTCGTCCATGTAAACGGGCAGGGAGTAATCCCTCTATTACTCCCTGTAAACGGGCCCGTAGAAGTAGCAAAATTTGCGCAACCCGCGATGATACATTTTTGCCGTTTATTTAACTGTGCAACAGTTAAAAAGTTCTTAATTTAGAGGTGGGCTAACAGATGGCATTAGTTGTCCACATTTCTGCGAAATGTACGAGAATTTTTTTGCAACATTTTGTACACGCTATTCAAAGCTAGCTTCAAAAAGTACGCAATTTTTTTACCTATTTTGATAAAAGAAATACGCAGTGAGAGGGTTAAAATTCATGCAATTAAGGGTTAAAAGCAGTTCTGTACTGTCCCATATTTTCATCCCTGTGATCCCCGCCAGAAAATAGCCGTTTGTGTTAAAAATTTCGATTATGCGGGCCAATTTATTATTATTATTATTTTTTCAATTTGTAAAGAATCGCGAAAAAAATTAAATATGTGTCTGTGCGATATAGCAATGCTTTAATCTACTGAATATAGATTTGAATTAAAAATTAATCGAAATTTAAACACTGTTAATTTCTTAAATTTTAGCACCCCCTTTACTGACGAATTAAAGGCGGGGGGGGGGTTGCCCTCCGAGAAAAAAGAAATTACATCTTCTGAAAAAAGTATTCGAATATATGCGAAATTAGCTATTTTGGTTTTGCGAATAATTAAGGAGTATGTTGTTATTCTGCAAGGTACGGTAGAGCTTTAGATGAAGATACTCCCTCCCTACCGAATGTATGATATACTGAGAGCAGATAAAACTGTACTTAAAGAGAAAATACTCTCATATAATTATGAAAACATATTTATTAAGCTTTTACAAGCGTGCTTAGATCTCGTTGCATGCACATGTCGTACAAAACAAATCTACTACATGAAGTGTTGGTGGAGTTACCACTAAACTGATTAACAATCAATTTAGTGGTTGCTAATATTAATTCATGTTCTATGATAAATAATCATTAATATACGAAACCAATATAGGAAGCTTAACCCTCCAAGCGGTTATGAAATCCCGTTAACTTCGTGCCAGTTTTCACTGCAATGCATCTATAACTTTAATTATTTATAATAACACCCAGGTTAGGTATCATAAAATATATTCTGATATTAAAGCTTGTAAGTAATTTAGGAGCTTGGTTTTTAATAATTATAAATCTTCCCATCAAAATTTCATTTTTTGTATAATTTTAAGGCAGCATGAAAATTTACCCTATAAACAACTTTACATTATTTGCCCATTTCCAAGACGCTTGCTCGAATACTTTTTTGAGAGAGTGTACATGAAAAATGTAAGACATCCTATTTTGTTGTCGTGTCCATGGATAGGCCAGTGCCCCCGAGGGGCTTGGACTTCTACTTGTTGGTCCCTAATTTTGAGCCGATTCCAGATGAGGGACCAACCACTACCTGAAATCGGCACCCCCAGAGGTATCGTTTAACAACTTGGAGGACTTTGGAGCCACGACGGATTTTACGTGCACCAGCTCCCATTAGCGTACACGGTTCCACAGTAGAGATGAGTTCGGGCTCATTTTTTGAAGCCCGAGCCAGAGGTCTTTTAATCCGAGCCCGAGCAATATTATTTAAGTCGGAGCCCGAGCCCGAAATTTCAGTTAAAGATTAAAAAAATCCAATTACTTCATTGATAGAATACAATGAATTTTGCCGTTTGTGCAAATTAAAGACAAATATAGTTGCAAACTCTCAATGCACTTTCTATATATATCCATGTTTATCAAATAATGTCGGATCTCATGACTAACTAATCAATATCAGCCGCCATTCTGAAATATCCAAAGAGTTTCACGCACCTTCTAGGCGCCAGTGCCACTATTTTTTTTTTTTTTATAAGTATAGTCAACTCCGGTTATAGTGAACCATCGGCTATAGTGAATGCAAACCATTAGTCCCGATTCACATACAGTATCTCTATCCATCATGAAGACACTTGGGTTTTAGTGAACTTCGGATATAGTTGACGAAAATTGATGGTCCCCAGAGGTTCACTATAACCGGAGTTGACTGTACTTTTATTTTTCTCATGAATAACTTTTTAAAATCTGTTTCAAGGAGTATGTTCGATAAAGGAGAAATTTTTCATGAGCCCGAGCCCGAACGCAATTGTGAATTACAGAGCCCGAGCCCGGCTCGGGCTCGGGCTCGAGCTGAGCCCGTCTCATCTCTATTCCACAGCGGACGAGCCGAGAGGGAGATGACCCTCCCAAGCACTGGCCAAGCCGGATGCTGCTTCACTTGCCGTGTTCTTATGGGAACGGAGTTTAGCGCCCAGACTACTGCGGGCAGAGAGCCTCATTATCGCATGGGCAAATCGGGACTTTGCCCAGGGCCCCCGGCTAGAAAGGGCCCCCAATTTCAAATAATGTTCTGAAATTATTTTTTTCTATCAAAATTTTATTCAAAAATATATTTTTTATAGCAAAATTTTATGAAAAATAAAACAAATTTCATAGATGGGGGCCCCCAAGTTCATCAATGCCCGGGGCCCCGTTCGTCATAATCAGGCTCTGATTGCGGGACGGATCCAATTTTACTTTCATAAAATGGACATAAATTTCATCTAGCCGTCCCCATGCACACAGTTGCATCAATCCGTCTTACGTGAGTGTCCCGTATTTAAATTTCAGAAAGATGGTCACTTTATCAAGTTTATTTTTTGAAGTTCGGATGTAATTCACTTATTTAAGATATAATTATGTATCTGAAAATGCTAAATTAAATAGATTGCATTGTGCATATCGATGAAATTTGATGGTGTTAAAAATTTGTTTCCAATATTACTTTTTTCACACTTTCGGGCGTTTTAAATTAAACATATTTTAAATTGAGGAGCTTATGCCGTCTTCTTTCAAAATTTCCTTTGAGAATCATTTTGTTTGCCGAACTTCATAAAATTTTAGAATGCTTATGTACTTCAGAGCAAGGACGTACCCAGAAAAAAATTTCGGGGGGGAGGGGGTCCAAATGGTGAAAAAGGCAGAATTTTTCACAAAAAGACTTCATCATTCTTATTTTGTTAAAAAAACTGAAATTTCGGGGGGGGGTCCGGACCCCCTGGACCACCCCCCTGGGTACGTCCTTGCTTCAGAGATAATTTTATTTTGCTTTTCAAGGCCCACTGTAGGGGCCATCAACCCCATCCAGGGCTTATATTCGGGAAAAAGGGAAGGGGTGTTTTGGCTGTGATTTTATGTTAATTGTCATGTTTATTGATACGTTAAATATCCAATAAATTAAAATTTATGTACATCGATTTTTTCTCGCATTGATAACTTGAGAGGCATCTCTTATGCCGGCATTTTAGGTCGAATTAGGTTTTTTTACTTTAAAAGCAAAGAGGGGCAGCATTTTACATTGTTGTCCAGTTCGAAAAATTTTTAGAGGGCCCCACCATGGCCGAGTGGATAAGACACTGAACATGGTAGATGGCTGAAGCGTGAAGGTCCCGGGTTCGGGCCTGTCACGCGGTTGTCGATCTAACTTTTCTGGAGCTTTGGGCGGTTTTCTCCAGATGTTACTCGATTACGCGTTAGAACCCCTTAAAAATGACCCCCGCCCAAGGTACCTCCCCCTAGACAGATGCCCCTCACGAGGCTTGCCATAAACAGCTCTACAGCATTAAAGTAGTTTTAAATGCATTTATTATACTCAGCAATAACACTGGTATGGCGCTTTTTAAAAAGTCTAAATTTTCAAATAATTCACCATCTTTGCCCCTTTCTGTGTCTATTGCATAAGAAAATTGAAAAAAAAATTCTTACTACAAATGCATTAAATTCATTCTGTTACATATTCTGGGTTTGCACGGATCCTGGAATCGCTAAAATTCCGAACTTTTAAATATTGTCGTATAATGGTCTGATATTTTCAAAGTTGTCCGGTTTTTTATAAAATACGAAAAGAAGTTCTCTCGAGTACCTCAAATAGTAGGACATCTTACAACAACTTTTCAAAAGTTCGGAGTTTTAGCAATCTAAGGACCTGTGCGAACCCTGATTTTGTTCGAAAATTCTATTGTGTTTGAAACAAGTTAAATATATGCTATGAGCTCTTGTATTAGGGTATGAAATTTATTTTGTTACATTTTCTTCGAAAATTCTATTGTGTTTAAAATGCTTAGAATATAGAATTGTATACTTAGAGTTCTTGTATTAAGATGCCAAATTTGCATTCTGTTACTTTTCATTCATTGTTTCCTAGATTTGAGCTTTTGTATTAAACTGGCAAATCAAAATTCTATGTTGTGTTTTTTAAAAGGAACTGAAAATTTAGCTACAGTAAATTCAAATTAGAATATTTACTTCTGGTCTTGATATCAGTCTATGATTGTTTGATTTCGGTGTTGTTCTTAAAATATTACAGTAAACAGATAGTAAAATGTGCACTTTGTTTTCGATTTATACTTGTATTTTGTGATATTAAAAGTTTTCAGAATCATGGTAGTAGTTTTATTTGCTGATTTTTTTGTTTTATATTTTGTAAATATAGAAAACATAACAGCTTTTATTTTCTATGCTTAAAAACGTTATTCTTGTCCTGGAATAGATAAGCATTTTTGAAAACTTCCGAGGTTTTTCAAAATTTCCTCCCCAAAAATCTGTTTATTCCTGGGAATAACCCGGGTTTTTTTCCCACTCTTTGCACCTCTAAATATCATGCACGATGCTAAAGCTCTCAAAACTGTACCTATTTTTTGGACAATAAATGTCGCTGTCTCTGCTGCGGGTCAAACGTATATGCGCTGTCCGACTCCGAATGATATACCAACGTCGCACTGGAGTAATAGCTTCGGAGAAATGTCACATACGCGAAGGAAATAAAATTCAAAATAGCTAGACTAGCCCTCAAAGTGTGGGTATTTTTGAAACGCAAATAAGTTAATGTATTATATATTTGTTTCCTACTTACTAATTTTTTCTGAGTTTAAGAACGTTAGAAATGACCTCAGTTTTCGTTCGGTTATTGAATTTAACAATTTAAGTTGTAATAACCGATTCTAAAATTAAAATGATTCTAATGTTAAAAATAGAATATGGAATAAGTTATTTATTTTAAGTGGACAGAGAAGAAATGCACTGAGTGTAGTTTTCATTGATAGAACTAAGATTATTTTGCTGCCAGGAATTACTTATTACATGCGTAGATCGTAAAAACCCCTCGCAGAGATTGGCCCCACTAATGTAATAGCGAGACCATCCCCCCCCCCTCCAATTTGATAACCATCCTTGTATTAAGGTCCATGATACCTTCACTGTATATCAGCGTCTTCTGTCGATGACTTTTGGAACTGCAACCTGTTGTTGTTTTCTTCATTGGCTGTGAAATTACAACTTGTGTGTTGTATAAAAATATCGAACCTCTTCCTGATCCCATTCCTACAAACGCAGTTTTGTGGGATAATTTATTCTTTTGAAGTGAATCTGAAAATCAAAGAATATTTTGACACACCTGGCATGTACCTTTCAAAGGAAGTGTGCCCATAATTGTTGTGTGATGGTTTAAGAGAAATAAAAACAAGTGAGTAGAGGAACAATTCAAAAATTTATTCAATATGAAATTATGCTGAGACAAATGTAAAATTTTACAAAGACATAAACCTGCTATGTCTTTTCTTTCTTGCTTGCATGATGAATTCAATGAATGGAACGATGTTTCAATGGAATGGAAATGAATGGAATGGAACAATGTTTCCTCTTGAACACAACAGGAACATTGTGCAATGCATGAAATAAATACTGATCAAAAATAGTTCCTCATTTTCACTCAGTTTAACAGCAAATAACTTAAGACTGTAATCACGATTTCAGTTCAAATTAGTAGAAATCCAGTCGGCGGTACTACTAACGCGGTGGTAAATTCCAGGTTGATACGGTTTCGCACAAGAATAACCTGCCGAAACAACTCCAGCTAAGTACCAGATTCCAAACTGATTGATCATAAGAGGTCCACCTGAGTCACCCTGAAATGATAACAAGAATAGTAACTAAATATGGATTTAATACATGAATTCATAAGAAAGAAAAGAAAATGGGCCCGGAGTGTTGAAAATAGGTAACATGAGCGCGTGCAATGTTAGAGAAAAGATAAAACAGAAATTAGTATGTAATTATAAATATTACACTTATTGAAAAAAAGAAGTTGAGTTCGCACAAAATTTTCTTTGTTAGTTTTGTGAATTAATGATTTAGTTTTCAAAAAATACACAACTCGAAAGAAATATGAAATGCTGTTACTACTTGCATGATTCACTTTTACGGAGAAGGAAAAAAAAAAAAAAAAAAAGTAGTTTATATATGAAATCGACATAGGACATTTGACTTGCCCTCAAATACTGTTTTTGAGAATCTGTACGATTGTTGCATGAAAAATTATTTACTTATGTTGCTTATTGGTTGTTGCTACTTCTCATGTTGTTTGGTAAATTATTATTATATTTAATACAGCCTTTTATCCTTCAGAAACTAATAAGAAATTTAAACTGTCTTCGAGATGATATGAAGATAAAGAAATGACTGGATTTTAAAACTTTAAAAGATTTTATTTTATCTATAACACTTCCTTAGCCTGTTTGGTTATCATTAACTTGAATAGTGCAAGATTTCGTAGGAGGGCCTTAATAAAGACACATAAGACAAACTCAGTTAAAAAAAATAATGGCACTCAAAAAAAAAATGTAATATAAAAGAAATATTGAATTTCACTATGTGTGAAGACCTAATGATCATATCAATGTATTGCACTGAATTGCAAAATTAGCTTTTTATTTCGACAGTTTTCTTTTAACATTATGTCTTATCTTGTTGAATTTTTACTAAAATGCATACAAACATTGCCTTAGCTACTAAAATCCTTTGTGGAAACTAAGTTACAGATCAAGCCCAGTGCTAAAGGATTTGTTGGATTTGAGGAAGACAGTTTATCGAGTCGTGTAGATATTTCAGGCCTTCATCTCAGTTGTTCCTAAGTACTAGCTCAGTTTTATTTCAAAGTACATATTTATAGCACAAAATTTGGACAAACGCCACTATATTGGTAGATTGTGTAGTGACTATAGAATCAGGGCTGGATTTAGGGGAGGGCAAGCGGGGCTGTAGCCCCGGGGCCTCCACAAGAGAGTGGCCCCTCACAATAGACATTTTTACGTAAAATTTCCTAAAGAATACCGAATGATGTGCAAAATAATTTTTTTAAGAATAAAATTCTGATAATGGAAGACCAGTTCTCTCACTTTTTCCACTCATTTTTAATTTTGAACATTCCAAAGCACATTCCGAATTCTTGTCAAAGTGGTTAAATATTGTGTATATTTGAGCGGAACAATCACAAAGTAAATCATCACGCCATTATATACTCAATTCATCCACATCGAAAAAAAAAGTCTATATATATATATGTAAAATGTATCATGTTATGGAGTACGAGGACGAACTCTGGACCTTTAGGCTATGAGTTAACGGCGAACCCACTTTGCTACACTGTCCGTCGAAAAAAGGTCCCCGTGCAAAACAATACAATTAATAAAAGTTTAAAAAAAATACTTATTCAGTTTGCTATATGCTACAAAACATTTTTCCTCTTTGCCAGTGGTCGGCATTTATGATTAGACCTAATCCATTACTATGTAAGAATGAAATCGTTGGACATTTTATTTTGGAGGTACTTGTAAGGTGGGTGAGCCGCTTGAGTCGTGTTGTGGCTAGAGAACCATTCTACCGCACAACGGGTCCCGGCATCGGCTTGGGTTTCATTTCGCTCGTCCCTTCATACGACCTGATGCTGGTCCACCTATTTGGACCAGCATTGGGTCGTTAGGTGACTCCATTATAAAAGAGACCCGTACTTCGGGCCTCAGTATGGCGAATGACTGATGGTCAAGTGCCCGCCCATAAAAAAAAGTAAAAAAAAAATTCGGTGATGTTGACTCTTGTAAGGGTTCGGATCCAATTTTCGGTTTAGGAATCGAATCTTAGCCCGGGTTTTGCAAGAGAGAAGCTCTAACCATCTTACAAGCTGGATATTCCAATGTTCCTCTGAAACTGCACGCCCGTCACCAAATCTTCAATGCACGAAGTGACGCAAGCGGACTTCTTTCAAGAGGGGAGATTTAAGTACGTAATCATTGTATTAAAATGCAAAGTCGTTATATTAAAAAAGAAAAATGTACGGATTCTTTCCTGTACGGGGAGGGGAGAGCGGAATTGAACACACAAATCTCCTTCCTCCTTTGTTCACCACTGATTGTAGGTTTGAGCTTAAGCATTCTTCACAGTGCCAAAGTTAAAGAACAAATCGTCTCGAATTTGTAAGAAATTCGAATTACTGCAAAAAATCCGATCTGTCCGGATACTTTCGCTGACGAATTCGATGTTTAGGTATTGATTAAAAAACTTTTCTTTTGGATGTCATTTCGACAGCATTTACAAGGATGGCATTGAAATAGCTATACGATCCCATTTTTTCCTTAAAAAAATAAGATTTAAACTCTTCAAGAGTTTTACTGCTAGGGCAATATTCGTTATTTAATTTAATACCCCCATACCATATCGCGACAGAAGAAAAATTTTAATGGCTGAATTTTCTCAAGAAGTCTGGATTACTCATTTCTTACTGAACTGTCTGTATCTTTGTTCTTATAAATACTAAGAAATGTATCCCACTTGATACTTCAGCGGCTTTATAGTATCAATTTTGATTTTTCCACCCGGTGAAGCTGGACTGGTTCCAAGGTTAATTTTTCAGCGTGCATATTAAAAAGCCACTCTGAAGGTTTTTTTTTTTTTTTTTTCAAGGTCGAATTAGCTGCCGACTATAAAATTGACCGATTCGAAGGCCAGAGGTGTTAGTTATTTTATTATAGGGCACCTAGCAGGCAAGCAAACGCTGAGCCCTTTGAGTGGTCCCCTAATTTTAAATCAATTCCAGAAGAGAGACTTAGCACCTACATTGACACCCCCAGAAGTATTATTTGACCGTTGAGGACATGCAGCCACGACAGATTTTCCGTGTACATGCTCCTTTTAGTTTACACGGTTCCACAGCAATCCAGTCGTGAGAGGTTGACAGCCTCTCAAGCGTCGGCGCTGCTTCGTTTTCGGTCTTCTTATGGGAACCGAGTTTAACCGACTGCGCCACTGCCGGACGAGTCTAAAAGTCGACGAAGAAAGAAAATACGTACAATTCTTGGAAGATATTAAATAAGTTGTCTTCTAATGATTATTTGGCTATATCATTTGCTAATAGCTCAAGGGAGTGTCTAGATTATATACAGAAAGCATGAGAGGTGATGTTTCTAATTTTTGTTTGCATCCATGTATTTTCTTCTCATATTCGTTCCCTTACTGTAGCCTTGTTCTCCAGTGGCGGATTAAAGCAAGTTTGTCGGTGGGGGCGGTTTGCCTGTCGGTGGGGGCGGTTTGTTAGAATATTGACATATACGTCCATTTTACGGAAGTAAAATAGGATCTTTTACATTAATTTCTTTGGTCTCGGGGGCGGCCCCCCCTTTAATCCGCCCTTGTTGTTCTCTAATATTTGCTAAAGGCAATCTCAGGTTTTCTGGTTCTCGAAGTAAATCGTTTGACAGTTTTTTAGATTTTGTTTCAGATAACTTTCTAATTAATTCACACACTTCGTTGCGATATATTTCTCATTTTGCTCCGGCAATTTTGCGCTTTACGACTTCTCTCTTTTTTTTTTTTTTTTTTTTTTTTTTTTTAACCTCTGCCGGGTCATTGACTAACGGAGTGTTCGTCCGGCCCCGAGGACAGAAAACGTTTACCAGAGAAAAATACGCACGTTACCGAGATTTAAAACCAGTTAACTGTCGGCAGCTGAAGCGCAAATAAATTAATTCCGAACCTTCATCATCCACTTTTGAATTTTTTATGAGGTCGCAAATGATTGATCAATCGAAGTTCATCTTTAGTAGCTCACACCTGGCTTTCCTCCCAAATCGAATTAAATAACTGGTTTTGGGACTGAATAGCTAGAATCCAATATTGGTAATTTTCTGTCTCCGCTTCCAAGTACTAATGACCCTTTTCCTGCACACGTGCATCAGTACGACACTGAGGTTAAAAAGCAAAAACACTGTTGAACGAATAAATGTAAATATCAGATATAGGTTTGTGATTGCGACTTACCTGGCAGGAATCTCGACGTCCGAGTGCATAACCGGCACATACCATTTCGTCGTAAATGACGATGTTGATGCCTCTACTCTTGTGCCAGATTTCACACATTTTATTGTTCAAGATAGGGACAGGAACATACTGTAGGATTTTTGGCCTTAATTTAGCACCTAGATTAAATACGAAAGATATTCATAAAACTTTAAACACATTTCTAATAGTATTGTTATTTTTTACCATGAAAATGCATTCATAGTAAGTTTTTGCTAATCTCGCTTATGTTTTTTTTTTTTTTTTTTTTTTTTTTTTTTTTTTTTTGAATCAGACACGGTCGTAACGAAAAGTGCTTCAATGAGCGTAGCAAGTAAAAAATAAAAATAAAAATTAACGACAATGCTCCTACGTAAAACGTTTTATTGCAAATATGTAGTTCACTTATAGTGCAGAGTAGCATAGTAGAATTTCAGTACTTCAGTAAGAGATTATTTACACGTAAATCAAAAGAAAAAATACGTTATACAGAAAAAGAAATAATTCGTTTAAACCAAACACATATTAATATTTACGCTGGAATTTGGAAAAAAGTAGACACAAAAAGAACTTTCTTCTAATTTCTTTTTATTTGAATGAATCACACTAATTATTTTCTTGTTTAAAAACAAGTGTTTTTTTTATTTCAAAACGCACTTTTCAATTTATTTTTATAGTTTATATTTTTTCAGGAAAGTTCATGAGATTTAAGCACAATTATATTACTATAAGCACAAAATTCGGGATTTATTTGGTTAGTACTTGAAGTTGCGTAGCTGAAATACCTAGATAGTTAATTTTAGCTACAAGTCAAACGGACTGCTGACGCTGTTCAAAGAAATTCACCCTTTGAATTATTCGAAATTGGAGCTAGTCAGGAAGAAGAACCACTCATAAATCAAGTCACTTAAATTTAAAAAAAACTGTCATAAATGTCTATGTGAATTTCTGTCTAACAAGTTCCTGACTGAAATTTTTATCAACTTCAAATTTGATAGCACTAAATCGGATGGCCGATGACAAAAAGGTTAATTTCATGCCTACAAAATTCTAAAATTAATCACTGGGAGAGATACCATAGATTATCTCTTTTCAAGAATTAAGCAGTTTAAATATTGGACAATATGAATTATACTTAAAGCTTCTTTTTTACCACACTCTGAATTAGAGAGCTTGGAAAACAAAAGGAAGTTTAAGTTTCTCTCCGTACTATCTCTTTATCTGGAAGGAGATAATTTCTGCCTTCTTTTTTTCTGATGTAGTGAGAATCCTGAATTTCATGTTTAAAAAAATTACTATGCCAGATAAATATTTTTAAATCTTCGTCCGAGACCTTTTTCTATTCATGGAAATATTGAAGAAAAGTTTATGCAGAGAGTGATTCCAACTAAAGGAGAACTGGGGAAAAAACTTAAAAAAAAAAATCTTGTATGAAATCTGCAAAAAATGGGATGACGTCTGATTTTTGTAATTGTAGTAGAAGTAACATTAAAACCATAACTAAAATGGCACGGGAGAAGCAAGAATAAAAAAAAGAGACTTTTACATTTGGAAGTGCGGTGCAATTTGCACTTAAAAGCAATAAAGTAGGGTTTGCTTTTAAGTGTAAATCGCACTTCCATATCATCATATGCTCTTTTAAAAGAGGATGATCAAAGATTATACGTCCTTTTCTGCCCACCCCGTGTGTTTCTAGTCTGAAAGTGGCAGTAATTTATTTTTTTTTCTACTTCTTTTACTGTATACTCTTTTTATACTACATTGACGAATAAAGAATCAAACGCAAATCTGTCAAGATAAGATACAAAAAATACTCTACCTGCTTCTAAAGCACCCCACCCGGCGGAAAAAGCAACTGATCCTAAGAAATCGACACCTTTTGCTGGAAGACAGATTGGCTTGATGTTGTAATCATATGTCACTGCTTTATCCAGTATGAGCACCGCAACATCAAAACGATCAGCTTGAGGAGTGAACCGGAATTTCGGGTGGACTTTAATTGAATCAACACCAAACGTCGCACTGGGCAAGCCCTCAAGATCTGAATTCAGGATGTAGTCCCCTAAAATTACCTTGATGTTCGCTGGGTTATGCTTCGTTCTGAAATGGATTTGAAGATTAAGAATGCACATACTCCTTTTGTATGCTTCCCTAGTAGCACAATTAGTCCAAAAGACGTTTAAAACACGTTTTTTAACGTCGGAAAACGTGTTTCCAACGTAATTTGAACGTTTTTTGAACTAGTTGTGCTACTAGGGTAGTAACATGAATTATTGCAAGTAAAATTCACGTGTTTGTCTGAGTATTGAGTTGGAGTTACTTTTTCGTGTGGTGAGCAGGATGGCCAGGCATCAAATAAAATTTACACAAACAAAACACAAAAAGAAACTATTCGAATAACATAAAAAATAAATTAAAATGTTTGTCTCTATTATGCAAATTTTATGGACATTCAATATTCAAATGCTGTGGATTTTCAAGAGAAATATATTTATAATACATTGAAGCAGTGACAGTCTATAATTAATATATATATATATATATAACTGAACTACTCGGGTGTTACTTTTTAAATGACAATTAAATGTTTTTGACTTAGAAGACAAATGTAAAAAAACATGATTTTTGTTCTCACATTACGGCCATATTTAACAATATTAATTCTAAACAGAGACGCAGCTACAAGAACTAAATATATAGTTAAAAATTAAAAACTAAAGATCTTCCGAGGTGGGAGGACTGGAGGGAGTTTTTCAGCAATTGTATTTAATTTGTCTAGAGTCATTTTTCTAACTGTATGGAGGAGGTGAAACGAAGGTTTTACAATTACTTTTCTTTTAGTTTTAGTTTATGACCATATTTTTACTGATCATGCCTTAAGGAACGTTCAATAAGGTTTACATATTAATGTGAACATTTTCATTTTATTCAAATTTACCACGAACATTCTTGTGAAATTTTTATAAATTGTCTTTGCAACATGGTTCATTACTATTTTTGTTCTTGCAGTTATATTTCATGATAAATTTCACTTCTTTAGATGTTAGTTGTTATTCTTATGAATGTTTTATCTTAAATGAGAAACGAATTGAATAACGTACTTTGGAAGTCAGGTTTACTTGCAAGAAATAATTAGACTTAGTCTTATCAAAGGTTCGAGTCTAAGACAGTACACATTCAGACAGTAAATCATTCGAATTATTTTCCTAGGAGACTCGAAAAAATGATACATTTAAATTAAAGATCACTTTCAAATTAAAACAACACATATCAAGAATATTTTCTCTCCATCGCCTTTTTTAAACGTGTTTTTACTTTTTTGTCAGTGTTTTGCTACACACGCATAATTAATAAGTTCTTAAACTGCAGATATTATTTGTATGCTTTGTAGTGTAACTACTTAGGTTCCATTTAGGTATGTTGATGTAAATTAAAGGCTTACGAATAGTACGTTAAAATAATGTATTAACAGTTTTTGAATTTTACAGCATTTTGTGACCAACTGTAATGTTTTAAAACGCTTGTGGTTTGAATTAAGGTAAATTGCAGAAGAAATTGCTTTAAAATAATCTTTAGTTTTAATCTACAATTGTTTTAATATTATTATTTACTTTTCTAATGCTCACTCGGCTTAACGGTGTTATTCGAAAAATTCATGCGATTTTGGTACATAATTACAAATAAATTAATTATTCCAGGCACTTCAAAATTTTGAAACTGTCTCTTTACAAGCTGTATTACATACTGCGAAGACAGGCCAATCTGTATCAGTTTCAAAACTTTTAGAAAAAATTCTTTAAAATCTTAAATTTTCGCAAGGCGTGTCACTCTTCGAAAAATCTTGCAGCTGAGATCTATGTTTAAGAATTTTTTCTGAAAATTTCACAAAAGCCACAGCGTTTTCGCTTATCGCAGTGTGTAAAACACCTTCTGAAGAACCCTCTGGAATTTTTTGGAGACCATGGTGCTATTAGTTTATTTCAATTTGTGTACCAAGACTAAAAACAGAGTTCTTTTTTTTTTCGAAGAACAGCCTTAAAAGAATCGTAAAATTTTGTTAACAAACAATTTTTTTTATGACGTATGTTTAATAAACATTCTCGTATTTATCCTGAGTGTGTACTTTTGAAAAGCATGCTGAAAGAAAGTCCTGAAAGTTTCCTGCAAGTTGTAAGTATTTTTAGTAAGTATCACATTTTATAAGAGAAAGTAAATCATAGTGGCAACTAAAACAAATGCAAAACATTAAAGCTCATTTAAATCCATTTCAAATTATTTGGATTTCATGGCCTGAATATTAATCACAAATCGTTGCGGAAGAGATGTAAAAAAAAAAAAAAAAAAAAAAAAAAAACTGCTTTGCTTTACTTAATTGAGGTATTAGTTAGGTCAGTCTGGACGGGAAGACCTCTAATGATCACCCCGCCACCGCAAGAGTAACTTACAACCTAACAGGCCCCAAAGGTTTTGCCCTAATTACAATATCTTCCTCGAAACCAAGCAGTAACGTTTATTTCTACCAAATACCGGATCGCACAGTTGCTTTAGCGAAAAAAACTTCAGTTTCTGATAGGTCAACTTACTTGGCAACACAGTGACCTGCTGTAACAACATGTCTCCATCCGACCAATGCTCCACCACAACGACTTCCCCCGATTTGGATAAAAGCCTGAAAGCATCAAAGAAATGATTATGCAAGAACTTTTCAAGTTTACATATTTTTTAAACTTTCAGAAAAATGAGGTACCATCCACGGAAACTGTCCAAATGCAGCATCATCTCCACCAACTATTCTTCTAGTTGCTGTAGAGCTTCTTCCACAAACTGAAAAAAACGAAATCATTAAAAAAATGGTTCCTGGCAGAGATTTGGGACAGTTAGGATGAATTTGAGAACTTTTTGACAATAAATATAAAGCATGAATACACTACTGGACAGTTTTGGAAGCAAAAACTTTGAAAGTTTAAAGAAAGGGGGGGGCGCGGAACTTGCATCAAAAATGCATCAGACGCTGCTTACATTTTCGACATTTGCGAATTTTCGCGCGGTTGTGCGACACTTTCTTAGCTGTGTCGCCAGTTCACTGCAGACAGTATAGTTGCCGTTTTAGACAGCTTTTCCGTGCTTGTTTGTACAAATTTTCTTTGCGTTTTTATCATTTTTTCAAGAGTAAAATCATTTATTATGTCCGCTGAACTTTTCATAGACGGTAAAATATTTCCTGATATTATGCGACGTGTGTAATATCATGCATAGTAGTTAATGAAGTAAGTAGACCTAAATTTCAGCTGAATTAATGATAACAACTGACCACAAAGTTCTGCACTGATGAAAAGCACTGATGAAATTATTCCGTTCGCACATTTTCATCGTGCACACAGGGCCAATATTGCGGTAACGCTTCCGGATTTTCCCTTGGTTTGTTACGTTCGGTTAGTTAGTTAATTTTTATTTCATTTCCTTAATATTTTCTTTATTTCTATCATTTTTCACTACATTATTTTTTACAAACTAGTGTAAATAATTAAGATGGGAGTAAAAGACGTGTTTCGGAGCTAAAGCAATGGCCTTTTTCAATATTATCCTTTGAAAAAAAAATTCAAATAAAATGAATCAAGACAGCACCTTTGCTAAAACTTATCTTGGTGACAAAATGTAAGACCAAAGATCAGTTGCGTGCATTGTTTTCCTTTAACTGCTGGAAACGCAAATCTATTTTAATTTGTAAGGTGCGTCGTATCTGCTTACTTAATTTTCGAAATTTGTTTTGTGAAACCCCTTTTAAATAACCCACGAACCGCCACTGCTTGGAACAAAGTAGCTCTAGACAGAAAATCCATTCTTAATACTACGTTCAATTTAAAATGGTTTAGTATAAGGTTATTTTTAACTATTAAAGAAGTTAACTACTGCAGTGAAAACTAAAGTTTAGTGAACGAGGATTTCACACCAGAGGATCAACCCTTTGAGGCGCAACCCTTTCCCAATGCTGAAAAAAGGGCAGCCGTTGCCATCGCTCGACTTAACTACCAGCAAGATGGCGGACGATCGAAACGTTCATCGCGTGCCACAGATCTAGAGACCCTTTTTTTGACGTCAAAAAATGGGTCTCAAGATCTGTGGCACGCGATGAACGTTTCGATCGTCCGCCATCTTGCTAGTAGTTAAGTCGAGGGATGGCAACGGCTGCCCTTTTTTCAGCATTGGGCAATCTATCCAGCTGTTCTCGCGTTCTTCCATTTTTCAGGAGATGCCAGTGCTGTTAAAAATAATCGTGACCCTTTTTTTACGGAAATGACGTTCTAAAAAGTAAAGGAGTCTCGTGGAGCTATGTCACCCGCAACTATTTTTGAAGAAATCAAATCTATTCTTCGTGACTGGCAACAGTCAAAACGTCAGAGTTTGGCGTTCCCGGAGTGGACACACTGCGCGTTAAAGGGTTATAGCGCACTTCCACATAACACTTTTATACTTCCAAAGAGAATTGGACTTACCTGGGTCATTTTTCACAGGTCCATAGTACAACTCATGAACTTCTCTGTCATTTCGACTATCTTGGCTACCACAGCAAACGAATAATGGAGCACAGGAAGCCCCTGCTACACCACCGGATAAATAACAGTAAGGCTTGAAAGAACAGTCCGTGTTAACAGGGCAACCGGAAAACAAAGTCACTTTTTTCGGATTGAAAAGGTTACGAAGGAAAGCGGGAATCCTGGAGAAAAGTTTTTCGTCCGCTCCTGTAACATTAGTGCATGCTCATTTAGTATTGAAATTTTAATGAAAACATAATAAAAATTTTAGCTAAGTTGACATTTAAATATCAGTTTTAAAATTTATAATTCTTTTTTCTAGAGATTCTAGAGAATTATGATTCAACGTATAGTGAAGATAAGTAAAATAAACAAAGTAGCGAAGGAACTAACATTTTACACTTAATGATTGAGTATTTTAGAAGTTTATGAAAGACACAGTGTGAAAAATTTAGTCAATTTACGTAAATGAATTGTTCATTTAGAGAAAATAATAAAGTTGAGGCATTTTTTATGTAAAAACTCGTTCAGGATTCTATACTCGAAAACTTGACCAATATTTAATATTTTTACAAATGCTTTTATGGATATAAGAAGCGTAGATAAAAGTGCTATTTAAAGAAAGTTAGATAATTTTCTTCTTATCTCAAAGGTCTAAATTAACAAAAAATGTAAAAATTTTATACATTAAAAAAAATCAGAACAGAGCAGTTTTAAACACGTAAAATACTATCATTTTAATATGATGTTTTCCTGCAAGTTCGTATACATTTTTATGTCTACTCTATAATACTCATCATTTCCAAAATTAAGTTATTATTTTTATATGTACTAAAGTAGGAATTTATATCGAAGAAACTAGCTTATCCTTATTTAAAAATACTTCAGTTATTCTTATCACAGCTTTTATATGAATTCTACTACTGTAATTGAGCAGTTACACAGTCACCACTTTTAAAACACAATTATTTGATGGCTCAAGCCCACTACCATTAAAAGTTTATGATTCTGTTTTTAATTACCTTCTCAAAAGTATCCAGTATATGAAGCAATATCTTCCAAGTGTTAGCAATGAACAAACGAAAAAATTCTACTCATAGTTTAATAAATATGGCATATTTATGAAATGAATTTTAGTGCCTATTTTAGCACAATTTTTCTGAAAGATGCTTTTAGATTTTGAAGGCATATAATTTTATATTAGTTTCAGAAATTAATTATTACTTAATTTTACGATAATTTCAAAAACCACATAAATCATATTTCCAAATATAGCCAAATGCAGCTTTTAAATAATTTTTCATATCAATTTTAATAAAGGTATTGCATAAATAAGTCTTTGAAAATCTAGGTATATACAACAAATTACAAAGTTACGATAAAAATGGTACAGAATTTTATGGTTTCAATTAAAACTTTTTTTTCATACAAATAAACATATATTCAAATTTTTTATGTGGCTCTAGTACAAAAAAATTCCGATTTAGTAAAATGTGCCACATACATAAATTAGAAGATGTACAAAGTTGCAGCCTTGCTTCATGACGGGGCTCAGTGATATGCTTAAACACAGTTAATTATGGGCTATATAATGCCAATAATAGAAAAAGTATTACGCATTTATGCAATTATTGTTTTCTTTCATAATTTGTGTATGAGCCATGAAAGGCAATCATTCGACGTTATTTTTTTTCCCTTCGAGAGCCATTAAAAATGGTTTAATGCAGCATATATTTATTTTCATATCTCTTACCCGTTTTATGATAAAAGGCTGAAATTTTGTACATTACTTAATTCATATATAGGGCACATTTCACTATTTTGGAATTTTTTTGTACGGGGACGCATAAAAATTAAATTTCGTATTTATTTAGATTTAATCGCTTGAAAAAATTCTAATCGGTACCATGAAATTCTGTACTTTTTTTTTTTACGTAACTTTGTAATTTATTATGCATGTCTGTGATCAATAGCTAAGGACTAGATGCACTTTTAGTACTCAGTTGACAAATACGAACAGTTTAAAACGCTGAAAGGAAAAAAAAATATTTTTAAAACTTACTTCCGAGTTCCGATACATTCATGTTTACCCCGGCCAGAGTCGTGGGGATGAGGAATCCAATAAGTACCACAAAAAGCAGAGGGCTTCGCATCATGGCTGCAGCTCATAAATAAAGGAAGGAATATCAATAAAATGCGTATTTGATTGAATTCAAACGAATAAATTGAGAGACAGGAATTATTTCCCTATATTCTACTGTTCTAAAAATTGTATATATTATAAAGACATGAGATAGATGTGGCGATTGTTCCTGGAACGATTAAAACAAGAAAAACAAATCATGCAAACGCATCCATCATAAAACAATTTCCAATACAATTATTATTTTTGTATATAAAACTGCATAGGAAAAATAAAAAACAATCTCACCATGAACAACATCTCACCTGTCGACAAGTATTTCTTTCGGTCAGCGCCATTAGAGCGTTATCTGTTGTTACATATTTACCGATCGATCTGTTTTGAGCTTTAATTTAGTCTAAAATTAGTATTCTAAGTGAGAAATAGCCGAAAATTGCATTCTTCTACTTGGAAATCAGTTAATTAGTTCTAGTAATTGATATAGTTAAATTCTCATTGGTTAACATTAAAATTTTAGTGGTATCAACCGTCACAGTCATATAATTTAAACCGTAATAGTCACATAATTTAGCCCGACTAAAACCAGTTTTGAAGACAGCTTTGGCTTGAAGTTCAGGTGTAAATTGTCAAAAGTCACCAAAATTGGCCACTACTTGTCAGAATTTTGGACATGACTGCAAAAACCGACATTACTATTAGTGTAACTATGCGAGACCGGGCTGAAAGAGCTACAAATGTTTAAACCATTCTCTTTGATGAAGAATAAATTATAAACTTTTATGCGGGTGAGTCTACAAATACGGGAATATTTGGGTCCGGTATTGATTTTTTAAAAATGTTTCACCCCCTCCCCTTTTTTAAGATATTTTTGCACTGTTTTAGTACTATAATTCTGGTTCTCAGTTAAACCAAAAAAGTAATTTTTTTAGCCAGTAAAAATTAATAATTGCGGTGGAATGTCATCCTCATGCCCTGACAACGCATATAGTTTCCACATTCGCTAATGAGTCAGAACTAAAAATAATAAATGATTTCCTCTCTGCTTTCCCCCCTAGCATTGAATAGGTATCTCTGCAGACTACTAATCACAAATAAATAAATAAATAAAATAAAATTAACCACAAAGAAATGAGATTAAACTTTGTCCCAAGGATTACCTGTCATCCATATGGATAAAACTTATAGTTTTTTTTTTTTTTTTTTTTTTTTGTCCACGAGATTTCATTTTTAAAAATGTCAACACCTCAAGAAAAGAAGTATTATAGGTTGTTTTTTCTGCCAGAAGTTGCATTTTGCTGTTATTTTGAGATTTGGAAGAAGTAAAACTTTATTTTCAAGGTAGGTGTTTTTAATCCTTGTCATTCACATGTCTTTTAGAAATATGGTAAAATATCAATATGAATGAATTTCGATTGCATGGCATGATAAATCTTACAGTTTTAAGTTCTTGTTAGGAGAAAATCTGAAAAGCTCCAACTTTAACTTTTTAAGATAATGTTTAATCGTGATTTGTAATCCATATTCCCCTTTTCTTATGACATTCATCCATACCTCCTGTTCTTATATCATCCACATATTTCACCGAGAAGTAAATGGTTGAAAGACTATGTAAACTACATATAAAAAAAAAACATTGTGCAGTATATTTTATGATTTTAGATGAGCATTTTTATTATTGAACTAATAGATTATGTTTTGAGAAATTCATATGTTTATTAGCATCATTACAAGTCCATTATGTCACTAACATGTCCGTTTTTCCATTGACATGCATTTAAAATAATACAAAAGCAAATTTACAGTAAAATACGAACAATTAAGCTCTGCTGGTGTTTTATTCTAATTATATAACCAATGAATTAATTAACAATTTTTTTTCTCACATTTTTAGGATAACTGTAATTTTTAAAAATTTTTACATCCCAAACATTCAAATATTTGTAGAATCACCCATATACTTACTTTTTTATGCTAGAAATGGATTAGACCTTAACACATTGACTCCTTTCTTGTGCTACTGAAAATAACTATATAAATTCGACTTACCTTGCTTCATAAACCTCAATAACGTATATTAATTTTGTTTTGTTTCAATTATTTTTATATCTCTAAATGCACTTTAAAGAGTGACTGCCCATAGAGCTGTAATGCATTCGAATTAATTTGAGTACTCCTTTAGAAAAGTCTATCATGTTATATCTACAATACTTATACTCAATCATGCAGTAAGGGTAACATGAAGAGGGCAATTGCAACAGGCGCTAGACAAAACATGTCTACACTCAATATAGTTTATCTTCGTCCACCTAAAATAAGTAACTTCATATTCATTTTTTATTACATATATACCCAAATCGAATTTCATGCTCTTCTGGAAACGCGCGGAAACTTTTTGCATTTGAAATATTTCGTTTTGTGTATACACCAATTCTTATATCCATGCAGATATAATGCATGGATATAAGCAGATATAATCCATGCATTTATTTGTGGAAAAAAAATTAAACTATGTAATCTGGAAAAACTATTAAACGAATTGGCATCACAATTTTTATTTCAAAGCCTGGTGACCGTGATGAATATGACGTCATGTCGATTGCAACAGCTCATTTTGTCACGCAAATGATTCACTTTTTTATACTCTCGGAAGTAAAATGGAGCTGAAAATAGCAAAAAATCGCTTAAAAATTAGGGAAAGGGTGGATTTTCAGATTTTTAAAGTAGCACAGATTGTTTTTTCAAATATTTTTATGCATAATTATGAAAATTTTCAAGTGGATCGTATAAACGGTGTAGATGTTATTGCGCTTTTTAATCTTTTTGAGCTGTTTAGAATAATGGCGGTAAAATATTTATATTGAAGTGGTTGCCCGGAGTTGTTACAGAGTAAATCAGTGAATCAGGGATCTGCGTAACTATGTAGTAGGATATTAAAAAAATAATAATTATAAAAGAAAAACCAGTCAGTCGTAGGACTGCACGTCATAAGTGAAAATTCTTGTCAAGCTTTCTAAAATTTTTATTTATGCAGTTAAACAGGTTTTCACACATTATTGTATTTTTATTAAAAAATAAATAAACATTTATGAACGTTTATTCACATTTTTATACATTTGAAATTCTTTGTAAAAAATTTTTAAATGTTTTTTTAAGGCTGTAAGGGTATCGCACATTTATTTATGACATTCTCGCAATTTTACATATTTTTGTACGTTTGTACACATTTTAACGCAATTTTCACTGGGTTTAGCATTGTAAAGTTAATTTCCATTTGTAAATTTAATTACATTTCAAATTTCGCGTTTTATTTGCGTGCACATTTAAAATTTTAAAAGAGAGGGAGTGCACGCACAGGCCGCACGCACGTGACACGGCTGGTATATGCGCCAGGTATACATCAGCGATACACATTTTTCTCCACGAGTTGGATTTTGTTCGGTTTAATTCATAATTATGTATGTGAATTTATTAATTATCAATAATTATGTACGTACGTTGCAATGAACAGTAATCCTATTTATTTGTAATGAATGGTGGATTTATAATTCAAATTCAAATGCACTGTAGTATAACACTTCAATTTCAAGTAATGTACAGTACATAAATATTAACACTCGATATTATCAAATTAACTTTATTGCACAACAACTATATAGATGTCCAAATTAAGTACAGTTTTTGAAATAAATAATCGGAAACTATACCACCTACCCAGCTAGAAAAAGTCTGCACTTTTTTTGCAAAAGCATATAGATTGTACACAATTTGTACAGAAAAAGTGGATATTTTTGAATATTTCGAAAGTACATACTTGTTGTACAAATTATATGCTTAAAACGGATAGAAATCGCAACATTTTTTAATACCAAGTAGTGTACAGGCAAAGTCTAATTTTATTTATTTAGATACATAAAAGTTCCCATTCCGAAATTGAAACAACAATCACTTCAAACTTTAGTCATTCCATCCCGAGTCGAGCCCGTCCAGAGGTTAGAACGCCCGTCTACCACGCCTTGGGTCCACAGTTTGATACCAGTCGCGGAAGCTAGAAGGACGCAGTTTAAAAGTAACTGGAAGTTCTTATTTGTTATAACACATAGCAGCACTAAAATTCAAAGAAAGAGGAAGAAATCTCACCAGGCAAGGGACGGCGTAGCTATGACGTCCCAATTAACTTTTCTCCCATATGTATCTGAGCGTGACGGTCACGCGAATTCAGTGCTTTTTCCCCATCCCAAAAGTGCCCAACGTGCCTAAAGAAGTTTTCACTTCAAAAAAGAATTAAACGTAAAGTAAAATTAAAGAAGGGAAGCAATAATTCAAGATATCGAAATTTTCAAGCAAATCCTTTTGAACTATGATAGCACAGTATTAGAATGTCTTAAAGATCCGTAAGTAAACAGAATACCAATGTATATCCAAGTAGAATAGCCAAGAAAAATAATTAGAATTGAGCTTTCGTAAAAGTTAGAAAAGTTTTCGTCACTTTTTTTTAACGTTCTCGCAAGTGGTAGAGAGAGCTGAACGATACATTAAATTGCTAAAAAAAAATAAGGAATCCTCACTGAAAACTTAATTGAGTAGCTTAATTAGAAGAATTAAAAATAAATCGCTTACAAAATCAAGACAGGAAAACCGATTCGACCTCTAATGTTTTAAGTGATTGATTTTTTAGAAAATTAATTTGAAATTTTTTTTTCTTCACCAGATATTGAATCTGCATTCAAAATGACTGGACCGTTCACTTCCATAATTCATTAAGATTAACGATCTCAGATTGTTTATTAGATCTGCTAGATATCGCTAAGTATTGGAGCACTTATCAAACTATAATTCACTGCATACTGGATAAAGTGGTTTTACTGAAAAGCTAATGAAGAAAAAAAAATGAACTATTGTATAATAAAGTATACATTTTAATTATGCGTTTGACAAATTCGAGGGGCTGAGGCTGAGCTCCAAACGTCCATGATTTTTGGAACAGGATGATGACATTGAACATGTATGAGCTGTAAAATATTATTTTTGGATTAACTAGTCCAGAAAGATTCTAACTTTTTTAGCATTGTAATTACATCCCTCCGAAACTAGGACATTCTTTTGTATAACAGAAATTTCCAGAAAAACTCCCCCTAATTTGGAAACACGGCATTTCTGGAGTAATCTTGCTATTTATATCGCATTTACAGCACATCTGATATTCCAGTATAAGGCTTTTACTGTCAAGACCTCTTTAACACCTCTTAAGCTTTTTAAGCATATGTTCCATTTATAGTTAAGACTTCTAAAACGCAGTGCGACAAACGATAAACATTCTTTGAAAACGTTTTCGTCTCTTTGGCAACGCGAGTAACTATTGTAGATGAAGTACACGTTTAAAATCCAGGACATTATATGATTTGGGTCATTTCTAGAAGTGTAAGCATGTTGGTCACACAGATCACTTTAAAATAACTTAAAAACATGTTTGATACTTAAGAAAAGCGATGAAAAATCTTAATGCATTTCATATATTCTTTTACTTGTCTCGTTCAAAAAAGAGATTATCCTTAAAGGGTATCATTAAAATAAGTTTTGCAAATGGTATTCTAGGAGAATTTGTAATCTTAAACACAAACGCACACACGTGCACAAACGCGTATGTATGCAGGAAACAGTATTTTGTTGATTGTACAAAAATTTGGCAGTTGCTATTCTAATCAAATAATTTTGTCAGCTGATGTTCAACAACCTAGTTCCATTGCTAACGCATAACCACTAACGCGTATAGCAAATATAAGTTTTAGAAACACTAGCTTTCATATATGTGCAATTCTTCAGACACTGTATGTCTATATCTATATATATGTTTATATATAATTAATATATATATATATATATATATATATATATATATATATATAGATAGATAGATAGATAGATATCTTTAAGTAATAGTTATCTCCTGTACTTTTTAGTCAGTGTGCTGAACTTGGTCCAGATTCAACGACGAACGACGGCTTTATCATACGCACACACTCATGCAGGCAGACATCAAAGCTCTCTATATATACCGGATGTCCAATAAATAACTGACCCATTTTAAAGGCAAATTACTGAAATACAATTGGAGATAGAAATGTACCGTTTATGGCAGTGGCACGAGAAAAACAGAAGTTTTGAAAAAAAAAAAAAATCGAAGATTAAAATTAGTTTCAAATTTCGCCAACAGAGGATGCTGCAAGCAATCTGCTGCAGCAATAGAGAAAGAAAGTTTAATTTTCAGTTAATCGTTCTTTCTTGAGAAAGTCTAACTGCAAACACGCCTATTATCACAGCATGAAACCTGGAAAACAATGAACTCAAGCACGATTAACTGAAAATTAGATGTTTTTTCTCCATTACTACGGTGAGTTGCATGCAACGCTCTCTCCCGGAGAAATTTGAAACTAATTTTAGCCTCTGATTTTTTTTTTTTTTTTTTTTTAAACTTACTGTTTTTCTAGTACCAAATAGCAAACGGTAGTACATTGCTATTTCCAATCGTATTTCAGTAATTCACCTTTAAAATGGGTCAGTCATTTATTGGACACCCGGTATACACACACACACACACACACACACACGGCCTCCGAGAGAAATTTTATAAGGTGGGACAGAAATGTTCTCGCCCCCCCCCCCGCCTTCCCCAACTTGTTTTTGCCTCAAGAAATATATTTTAAATTCTGCCCAATTTTACTTTAAAAGTAGTTATTAAAAATAAAAAAGTTAATATTGTGGGGTCATTTTTATTCTTACCTAAGTTATACTTTTAATAATAGTATTTACAATCTGTAATAATGTATTATAAAAAAAAAAAAAATGAAGTATCATTACGGTATTTTTATAACCAGATTCCAAAATCTTCCTTTGCCTTACCACCCTCGCTGTCTAACATGTGTTGCAAATCACCATCACCAACATTGTGTTATTTATCTGTAAATGCATCAGTCCATATTTTTCTATAGTTAAACACACAGTTTCGAAAATTAATTTTTTTTTTCTTTTAGTGATTTTTATATAGAATGCTAAAAGAAAAGAATGAGTAAGGAAATCTTCATATTTAGCGATTTTTTATTCATGCTTGAAGGTTAAAAATATATATAAATGGTAGAATTAGCATATTTATTATTTAATTTTAATAATGGCTTTTCGTGCCTTTTAACTTGCAAAATTCCGTATAACATCATCGAAATTAATAGTTCTGGCAATGTCAGATTCGATGCGTAGTCTTGCTAAGTTTACTAGTCGTTCTTGTGACATGGTTGATCTTAAGAAATTTTTTATGAGTGTCAATGTGCTGAATGATCGTTCAGCAGAAGCTACCGTTGCTGGAATGATTAAAAAAATACCCTAAGGGCAATGCAAACATTTGGAAATAGATCGTTCAGTTTATATTCTGTTAGTATGTTCAATAAATCCAGAGGCTTTAATTGATTTTTCTAGCTGCATGGGGGAGGGGGCGCATTTTTGTATTTTGCACCACTTAGAAAAATAGCTAGGACCGGCACTGCGCTAGGCTGTGATTTTTTAAAGTAATTTTTTAAAAGTAAAGATGTAGAAAGGAAATTTGTAGTGCATTTTGAAAATTTCACGGGCCCACTCTCGTTCAACGGGCCCTGGGGCAGTGCCCCGGCTGCCCCCCCTCTCGCTGGGCCTGCACACACACACACACACACACACACACACACACACACACACACACATACGCGCGCGCGCGCATTCCTTAGTTTTTTTTTAAGTATTACAAATACAATTTTTATGGGCAGAAATTTCACGCTTGTTATTGTTTTAAATACATGCGACTTGAGCGGGGGGGGGGTGAGTGTGCAGTACGGATATTTCTGAACTCATGATGAGAATAACTAAATTGTGAGATGACAAAACTCAACAATGCAGTGCTGTCACAACACGAATAAAAGATTAGAGATGGCTTTCTGAAGTATGCAGAAGTTGCTCTGTATAACGAAATGTAATGAGAATGGAAAATCACACTGGATGAATTAATGAGTGGATGTTCACCACAATATGACCATTCATGCGAGAAAATAAATGGCGGTTTGACAGGCAGTTTTGGACAAAACAAATGTAAGATGTAGTCATCTAGAACATTTTTAGAAGGATAGTGTGACAGTTGGAAGAAATCATTTGATTAACTTATCACATAAACATTATTTCTGAAATAATTGTCCATTGTATTTGCATTGAAAACATAACGTGATTTAACAATAAGTTTCTGCTGCATACATACTTAACTAAGAACAGAAGAAGAAGAATATTTGTAATGAGGAAAACTTCACATTCGGTAAGACGAATTCACAATATCGTTGAAACGTAATTTGTGAAATGTGTGTGTGTGTGATTTATAACACTTTTTCTATCTTCTTTTTTTATGAGAATAGTTGCTTGAATGCTGCTGAGTTCTGTACGTTATGACGATTCTGTCAGATATTTTTCTAGCTAGTTCAGAAGAGTAATTAACAATGATTACTGGGTTATGAAGTTAATCTTTATGGAAAATACTGTTCTTTATCTAATTCACATTATAGAATACCGCTAAGTTATAACCTACTTCAAGTTTGCACAAACTTTGGAAACATAAATAGAACGTTGTAAGCTTCTTGAGATATAATTTTAAGTAAAAAAAAATGTATAAAAAAGCAGTCCCCTAGTTACAGTTTTGAAAACATAAACTTTCAAGAAACTATAACTTTTTTAAATTGGTCCATAACAGAGTAAAAAATATAGGATTCATGTTAATCATCATAATTATTGTAATTCTAAAGTTTTGTCTTTAACGTATTCAACTGAAGGTAAAACTCTTTTTATTTATGTATTTATTTTTGCTGAAAAGAATTATATTTGAGTAAACATATTTTTAATGTCACAAAGTGATTCAGAATTCAATCTCTAAACTTCTAGAAATGGTAGGAAGGACTGAGCGAACTCGGAATTATGCAGGTATCGAGTGAGGGGCATACCTATTAATATTAAAAATGTTCTGATAATTACATAGTTGAATAATACCTGCTGGAAGCTATTTCTCACTATTTCTCACAGAACATTATTGGAGATACCAAATTACGTAATATGATACAAATATGCTTTGTCGAAACTTAAAAATAGTTTTAAAAGTCTTAAAAATGTCAAATATTAATAAAAAAATAATTTAGAAGATAAAATATGTGGACGTAGGAAGATTGTCACACCGAAAAAGGTGACTAAAACTCAGTATTGTTACACAGTACTTTAGTTATCGATAGGAAAATTTTAATTTCCTATCGATAACTATTTTTAAAGAAAACATAATGATTTGTCTACGTCACCATTTTATGAGAATACAATTTTAGAAATCATTTTTAGAGCTCAAGAAAAATTGCAGCTTTTAGAAGGGTTACATAAATACCTTTCTCTTTGACGGTGTATTTCGAAAAAAAATCATATGATTTTCGTGCATAAATATAAATAAACTACTTACGTGAGGCCCTTCAGAAATTTTAGAATACCTCTTTGGAAGCTGTACTATTCACAGTAATAGATGATGAACTTGTAACAGGGTCGAAAATTTTTTCTGTGCAATTCATGCTGAAGAATTTTATCAGTAAGTTTCATAAGGGACACTGTTGTCTCATTAATTTCAATTTTCATAATAAAACTAATTTCGTTACTCAACGCATTGGAACCCCCCCCCTCTTTTTTTTTGCTAGCTGTCCCTTAAAAAATCGGCGCCCTTCCGCGGTTTTAACTTAATCAGAATTACTAGCACCTTTCACGTTATGTGATTTGCACGTACTTTTGGTCTCTGCTCGGTATTCTTTTATCAGGACATCCTTACCTGAGTATTTTAAAATTTGGAGTAAGTGTGCCTCCCACTGTTGTATCACCCTGATGTATTTAGAAGGGTTGGTCTCGCCCCGATGAGAATAAAGCGACGGTAGAACAGATAAGCTTGTTTCGATTTGCTTCTATTTTATTGTTTATGTTCTTAACTAATGAAGGTTAAAAAAAATATCTATATATACATATATACACTGTATTTTCATTAAGTGTGACCATTAAATTAAGCAATTTGTTTGTTAGGTTTGAAATAATAATGGTGTGAAATAATAATGTGGATTAAATATTTTTTCTATTAAACATGTGGTAGTTGGAATCATTGATGTTCTAATTGAATGTTTTGATCTTTTACTTATTGCTGAACATTGCTTAATAATGTAAAGGAATTATGTTAACTTTTATACTTGAAAGTGTTTTGAGTTATATTACAAATTAGTAGTTTAACGCCAATCTTTGACAATTTGTATTCATTATTCTATCAAGAGTAAAAATCAAAACAAGCGAACAAACCAGTTTTGTTTTGATGAGTCAGTATGAGGAGATAGAAAATAGAGAAAGAAAAAAGTAAACTTCCGTTTTCAGCAGCTTACGATCATTCCTTCTTTCGCAGATTATTATTTTTTTTCTTTTTTGTTACAGCCAGAATTTTTTCCCCCCCCACTCTTCAAAATAGGATATGCAAAGTGTGATTTAAGTGTGTTGTAATTGATTCTATTCAGTGAATCTTTTTGCATTTTGTTTAGTTGGTGCTATAAAAATAGAAATTTCAGAATAGTTTAAACTACAGAATAAACTCATATAGTTGTATTATGATTAATTCTTTTAAATTCCATTCAGTTTTTTAATTCTGTTACTTTGAAATAAAGTGTGTATGTAGAGTACAAGAATAATACCTGGAACCAATGAGAATTATTAAAATTGTGTTACATGTATTTAATATTGTGCATAACTGTATTGCAGGCAATTGAAGATTAATTTTTAAAAGGATTCCTTTAATACGTTTATTTTTACAGTGATTTCAAATTTTTCTAGTTTGCATTTTTAACATTAGATAACAAAATATATATAGTTGTTTAATAAGAATTAATTTTAATTATTAGCCAAAATTAAGGTAAGAAGTTTAAGTACAGGTAAGAGTAAGGTTAAGATAGTTATTTGAAATAAAATCTTTCATGTTTTGCCATAAAATTTCTCATTATCAGGTCAGGCTAAACTAAATTTATTGTACAAATTGTGTTTTTCGAACTCTTGAAAATTATGAACACTTGGTGAATACTCTTGTTCCTAAAACTCCCAGCGATTTCAAACTGGGAAAGTTTTTAAAGGAGCCTTATCCACAGCTCAATTTCAAATGTCAGATGCTTTTTCCAAGCTGTTTAAGCACGTATAATCTATTATTAATACTACTATATCACTTTATTATTGCATCATGATCTATTACAGTTCATTACATACGTCCTAGGCTCTTTTTGGTTGAATTATTTGTTAGTGTATTATTATTCGATGTTAGTCTGTTAGAACTTTCCTCTTTTCTGTATTTAGAAATAACAGTAGTCAAATTTTGTGAAAGAATTATTTCATCAAACCTCCTGAATGAAATAAACATTTTTTTAAATAATAAAGTTATTTCATAAGCATTGTAAGTATATTATGGTGTTTTCTGTTTTTTATGTAACAGTGACACACTTTTACGCATATTTAATTACATTAATATTTGATACATGATAACTAAACGTACGTATCTTCTAATACCACCAAATGCAACCATATGTTTGCATTTAATATTAATAACTTTAAAAAAAAGTAAGGCTATTTTCCTTTCTGGACTAGAACATTCCTTCCTATCCAGACTGGAAACGTCTGGCATATAAAGCATTTACTTTAATTTGACATGGCTTTATGTCTAAATCAAAACCTATTTAGAACATTTACAAATAAAGCCATACGAGCAAAAAGTTATTTTTGAGAGGGATGTTTACAGTGAAGAAAGTCTTATAGTGAAGAAAGCATTTACTTAATACGGGAAGAAAAAGTTACAAATAGAAAGTGTACTGAAGAAACGCAGTCTTGCATGACACAATAATGATATCAAAGAAAAAAACGGCTTTACTGAAGCTACATTCTAGTCCTGACTTTGAAATGTAGCAATCTTTACCCATTAGACGTCATTACGTGAACGGTCTGCATTAAAAAAAAAAAAAAAAAACAGTAATGGTACAAAACATTAATGGATGAAGCGAATTATTTGCGGTAGGAAGGATTTGCAGCTTTCTTATAGAAATCAGAGCAATTTGAAATGATTATTTTTTTTAGCTTTAAATATGGTGGATCTTAAAAACGGCACAATGTTCATTAATAGGTTAATGTTGCCTTTGTAACTGAAGTCAGTATGTATTCGTACACAAAGTTTCAAAAATTGCCCGAGTACTTGAAGCTGGTAGCTACGACTTTTAATATGTGTTTTGATTAAATTTCAACTAGACTGAAAGAAGATAAATTATGAGTTTTTTTTCTTTAAATCAGATGGTTTAAGAATAATAAACAAGATTTCAGTGACAACTTTCAGTGATAACAGAGATTATTTTAATTGCAGCTTATATTATTCTCCTATAAACTAAAGTGTAAAAATTTGAGGTCACAAACTGCGAAAATTTTCGTTTTTTAAAAACTTTAAAGTCACGCTTAAATATTTTTTTCTTCTCAAGTTATCGTTACAAAAGAAAATTCTAAGGAAACTTCGAATCAGACACGGATTAATGCAATTTTGAGGATAAGAGCGGCTGGTTGAAATTTATGTCCATTTTATGGAAGTAAAATAGGATCTCTGACATTTTTTATGTAATTTCTTTTTTTTTTTTTTTCTTTTTTCTTTTTTTTTTCGTAGGTGAGGGCTTAATCTGCCAGCTTTCGATTTCAGTAACAAAGATTTTCCAATCCTCTCCGGAGGAAAGGGGGGGGGGGGCTCATATGCTTCCGGCTGCACTAACATTTTTGACCACGGGCGGCCACTGCCGTGATTCCCCCGCCATAAAAAAAAATTAGTACATCACGTAAAACGTGTATAAAGCGTATGAAATGTGAAATGATATTTAAACTAAATAGGTAGTCAATCAAACTAAAAACGTTGATTAAAAAAAAAAAACCACTTTTGAATAGATTTTTATATTTGGTTAATCCTTTGTAAATATTTGTTCGTTCAGCACTTGAAAATGGCCAAGGGAATGGAGTGAAATTTGGTAACATGATAGTGACTAAAATAATAAACGTGTTATTTTCTCAAAAATTTAAGACTTTGCAAAACTTTCAATCTGTTTTTGTTTGGGCATCACGAATGTATTGACATTTGATGATATGTCATGCAAATACTCAATTTAAACAATAAGTGCCTATTTTATTCTAAATTTTCGGTAAATTTTTAGATTTTGTGAAAACTGTGAAAATTTTGACCGCACGAAATGATTGACTTAGATTTACATTTTCTTTTTCTTTTTTTCGCGGTATATTACCGGATTTGGGGGAAAATGATAATTTGGATTCAATGAATAGTGTAGTCTTAAATAAGTAATTTATAAGCAACAAAATGCAAAATTTGACTATTTAAGATTAGAATGTTATTTTTAACGTAAACTAAACTAAGAAACCAGACCTTTCCACAATTTTGTAACCTTGCTTGCTCCCTAGAGGGTAGTAAAACGTGGCGCTGTAGAACAGTGTATAAAAAGGTGAAATTTAGATAAACACATAGTCTTCCTAACAGCTAAATACTATACATATTAATTTCCCTTCAGCTTTTTAGTAGATTGGTGCCTAGGAACGTCTTATTTATTTTGAATATCTAATAGAAGTTATTGTGTTTTTTTGTATAAACATATATCGTTCATAATTTAAATAATTTTATCTTAAGTGTATTTTTATCTTAAATATTTCTATATAAATGCACATTAAATTATTTGTATTAATTCAAATTAATTTTCAAGATTTTTTTCGTTTTGTAATTAATCAGATGGATTTATATTTAAACCTAACACAGGCCTACCTGTTTTTACAGAAGTTTTTTTAAAAATTAGATTGAAAAAATCAGTACTTACTGGGAACTGACTATCATGCTTGAAGCGCTTAAAAATAACTAGAACGGAAGCTTTTTACCCCTAATATTCCATGCTGGTTTCTCTATTTCTCTATCCTTTCCTTTTAGTAGAACTTTCTCATGAAATTGAATTTATTTTCTGCAGTATATATATATCTTTTAAGTAACTGCTTCTTTGAAATCACTGGATGTGATTATTTACGCCTATACTGAAAAAGAATGATTTCCATTATTAATTTTGTAATCATATTGTAGTTTTGCTGAACAAAAGAAAACACTTAGTGTTTAACATTTATAAATATATTTCAATGCCAAAAATTAAAACATTTAGTGAATATTAAAAGTTTTTACTGCAAAAGTAGTATTCTATCTTGTTAAATTTAATTTTAAAAACTTATTTTGCATTATTTTAGTTTTTTAGTGACAGGTTAAATTATACTTATCTAATAATGTTCAGGTATAGAGACAGATTTTATTTGAATATTATTTGATCAGTGTGACATGTACTAGAAGAGGTAGTGACGTATAACAATGAGGGAAAATGGTGTTATCTGAAGTATATTTTAACTAGTATTATATAGTATTTTAAAACATTGGATTTTGTAATGTTTTGCAATACTGTTATTAGAGGCAAAGTTCAATATTTGATTGATATTCCAAATCAAAATGAAAAGTTCATCATTTTTCGTTTAAGTTATCTTGAAGTTTATAATACGTTTTCAATAAAATGAAAATGTTTATAGATTATTAGGATCTAAAATATTCAACGTATATTTTAGTGACTTGTTTCCTTAAGAGAGTGTGTTGGCAAAATATTAGAAATATGAAGTATGGAGATAATAGTTTTGATAGATTATAATATGGGTATACAAAAATAGCCTGTTTTCATTAATTATATAAAATGCCACAGAAATCTATGTATTGCTTTTTCAATTCATTCTGTTTGCTAATATTTAGCAATTAAAAAAAATAATGTATATTTTAATTTTGTATCTGGCGAAATATTATTTGTTCGGATGTAACAAATAATATTTCAACATGATTTGATTTTTATTTCTTCACATAGAAATGCACACTTTAAGAGACACTCATACTCAACTAACGTTTCCTACTGCAATCATTCAATTCATAAAAGATAAAAATATTTTTTAATGAAATCTAATTTTATAAATATGAAATTTTGAAAGGCTCAAATTATAAAGAAAAATATGTACTCTATTCCTCCGAAGACTTTAGTGGAGACATGATGAATAAAAAACTCATTTACAGTGACAGATACATAATATAGAATTTTCTTACTTTTCGTATTTACGGTACGTACATACATAAAAAAAATCACGCTTATTATATGATGAATAATGATCTCAATCAATTACTAAAAATGGTGCATGTAAAAATAATTCCATGTGAAACAGTGGAACCGAAGGTTAATCAAAATAGGATATTTTAAAGGTAAAGGCAAAATTTGGTATCTACGCCTTTAGAAAGAATCTCTAAGCCTTTAGAAAGCCAGTTTGACTGCTTCAGACGTGTTTGAACCTGGTTTCTTTCTGATTATTCTCTTGTATAAATATTAGGGAAACCAGAAAATAATTTCGTTTTTCGTATGCCATTCTATTTCGCCTAGTTAGAACTTACTGTAGCTAATAATACGAAATTTGGCATATATATGAATTTCTTAACATAGGTGTTAGATTAGACAGCATTTCCCCAAATTCGTAAACCATGGGAGGTATGGTGTCAGAAAGTTCTTTTCGCATATATCTGTCTCTATCGCAACGAAATTAAAAAACCAGTTGATGATATTAAAAAATAATAATAATTTTAAGTGAAAATTTCATATGTGTAACTTTGTAACATTAAAACATGTTTCGGAAATAAGATTTAATACTCGTGAATTGAAAATAGGAAAATTGAATAACGCTTTCAACACATTCTTCCAAAGGGGTTACTAAAGAATAAATGAAGACAACGTTTCCGACCACACATTGCTATGGGATTTGGAATCGTCTAGGTTCTGTCTACTACACTTAACATTTCTGACTTACAGTTTTGAACCAACCTGTATTAGACAGGACAATGAAAGGAAATGGGTTAAACAAATCATCGTTAGGAATGGTAAAAATGAAATTAATATATTCTGAAATATATATAAATTAATATATTAATAATTTAGAAAATTGTCAGATTACATTTAATTGAAAAGTAATTATTTAAAAATAAACCTGCCTATTGAATTTTTAAATATACTGCTCGCGAATAAAATTAAGTAGATTATTAAAGTATTCAATAAATCCAAATTAGTTAAGAATGCATACTGTATTAACGATGATGTAAAGTAGTCTCATTCCTTTGTTTATATAAAGTTTAACTAAAGGCAGCTACGGATGATTTCAATCAGTTCATAAAATATATGGTGTGCGCTATCAGATATCAATGATATTCTAGGCGATAAATAATTATAATTGATATTAACAAAATTCTGTTTTTCCCCCGTTTTTAAATAACAGCAAAAAATTACGTACGAACCGACTATTCTTCTATAAGATTGCTTCTTGAGATATCCCAGCATTGTATTAAAATGAATTGTGACTAATTTAAGTAGCTGCATTATTAAGATATTAAACATTAAACTAGCTAACCATGCACTTATTTTTAATAAATGAGGAATAACTTATTAATATGTAAGCAGAAACTGGGATTTTCAGACTAGGCAGAGATTTTTGGAAAATTTTCATAAAAGTCATCCTGGACGTTTCGTCAAAATTGTCAAAAACGTTTGTAATAAATTCTTTGCTATAAGGAATTTTCTTTACGTTAAAAATTGATTTCTATTTTAATTAAACAAGGTTGATTATTTGCATGAAATAGAATTTTATATGAATGCCATTTCGCTTATGTCCGTATTCAGTAAACATTAAACGCTGAGTTAACTCATCAGAGCAAGTTACTTCAAAGGTTAGAGACGAAATGGTATTCACCATACTAAACCCGAAGGGTTACCATAACATCTGATCTAGAGTTAAACCGGCGTTTCAGGCTAACTGAATACCGCTGCTAGAGGTACATAGCTAATCCAGTTTTTGTGAGCGATAATTTCTTCGGAAATAAATATACGGCTACAATTAAGGCACATTACTAGAGCAACTCGTAACTGCCCTCTCAAAAATTATTTCTTCAATCCAAGGAAATTTCACTGTCAGCAGTGCGGCAGTGAGAGTACAGTGAATGTACAGAAATATGACTTGGTTTACTGAATACAGAATGCTTTTAGATGTGATCTGCACTATTTTGGTTTGCTATGTTTCTCGGCGTGTTCCAGTAATATAACTGAAGTGGGCAGCCATACTGCCGGGTAAAATGATCCATCGACTGAAGAAACTCCAGTACCGGCTCCTAGTCATCAAAGCAGTCCTTCAGACGTTCTCAAAATGAGTGACCCCCCATTACATTATTTAATTTCTTTCTGCGTTTATTGCGGGCCCTAATTTTTTAATTATTCTTTTGAAATATTGCATTTTATTGTTTGAGACACTTTTTTATTTTAAAATTTTCATAAAATAAATTATGCGTACTATTTGATTGTAAAACTTATTTACGTTTCGAATAACATGCTGAAATAAATGCCATGCATGTTAAAATATAAATCACTTTCACATTTTGCAAAAAGTCAGTCTTTTGGCTATGGGACTCATACTGATACACTGATCCATGAATAGCAAAATTTTACGTTTTTATTTTTTCATATCTATACCATTTAAAAAAAAAGCCAGTCAGTAAAGAATCCTGGCGTGATCATAACACGCTTTTTTATTTGTTTCATAACTTACTAGTAATGCTTTAAAGGTTTTAAAACATCCTGCCTACCATGACTTTCTGATTAGAGGAGTCATCTTATCACTTCCATCAACCTGGCACACCTTTTGACTCTCCTCTTAGCACTTGAATTAAAAGTCTCGCATTTTTAACTTTTGAAGCCACCCAGATGAAGAAAAGGAATCTTTTACAGTCAATTTCAATTTCTTGAGCTTTTTCCTTAAGCATAGGTTTATTCACCGGAATATCTGATGCATCTAGTATATAAATTATCGCTTTTGAATGAATTTATATTTTAAAAAAATAAACAAAAGAGCAATACAAAAAGAAAAAAAGTGGGTATAGTCTATCACATATGGGAAACCCCCTCGGCCCGCGGGACGAATGTGGCCCGCCACGCCTTTTGTTCCGGCCCGCTTAACATTTCAAATTCCCATAGAAAACCCATATAAGTCATTCAAAATCCCATATAAATCACATTTATACGGCCCGCGACTTCGCTAACGCCCTAAAGTTTGGTCCGCAAATTTCCAAATAAACCCAGGAAAAGCCGCCGCAGAAGAAGCCCATGCCTGATAATCAGAAGATTGCCCATGCCTGATCTTCTGAGACACATGGTTTTAAAGGTTCCATTAGGGAGAGTGGGTGACAGAATTTTTCATAGGAGACGACACAATCAAATTGGGATCCCACAGTTGACGTTTTAATGTGCATTCTAGGTTGTATGTGTGTAATAGATAAGTGACTATAAGCAACACCAATCAATCAATCCACTTGACGGGTGGGATTTATCGCCAGCCGAATCCTAGCATAAAGTAACATTTAATCTGTGATTCTTCATAAAGAATGTATTTTTCCTGGGTTCTTAACCGACAGAGCAGGCCTATGAATTGACCCCTCCCCCTGCCAATTTCCATCCTCCAGCTATTAATTAAATGTTACCAGATCTCCCGATGCTTTCTGTGTCTTTTTAATGTAAGGACAGAAAATGGTGTTAACACTTGCTTTTTTGAGAAAAGTTTTTCTCTTAGAAGGAACCGAAAGAGTTGAGGGGGTAAACGACTTATAACCGAGGCTTTGTGTCTGCGTCGTATAAATGAAGTATTTAAATGTTACACTGGATACAAACAAATCGGCACTACGATGAAAGGATGAATAAATGTAAACGGCTTTTAAATGGGAAATGTATAAACGATGCTTTACTGCTTATAGAAAATTAATATGTAAAAGAGTAAAATATTAAACTGCTTTTTGCAATAAAAAGGGTTTTAAGCATTTAAATTATGTAGGTTAAGGAGGCGTTTCTAGGAAAATTATAATCGGTGATTGCATGATACGCATTTGAAAAGTTCATATTAAACTTGAAAATAGTGTTCAACATCGCGCAAACAGAAGTTTATTGAAGATACATTCACGAATTAATTTTCCGTTTATGAAAGTTGCAAAAAATAAATAACATATAAAATAAATACATAAATAAATATATGTATGTGAGTATGCGTCTATGATAAACAAACCTACAAACACGTGTACCCGAACGCATGTTATTTACATATTCATGCTTCAACGGAATTAGAAGAAACACCTTTCGCTTTTTAATGACCGAACTGAGACTTTCAACATACTCTTCTCCGACATTCCACAAAAATTTACGGGGAAAATAGATTTAAACGACTGCGTTTTCCTCAAAAATCCCACGGATTATTGGAGAAGCAGCAAACAATGTTATGTTATAAATAACAGTTGTGTAACATGTAAAACAAAATTACACAACAGAGGTTACAAGTGCTCCGAATTTCTCCCCGCGATTTTCCACTCTCGTTGACATCTTAAGTTGCGATCTAGAATCATAAGACCTCGATTGAAGATGATGACTTTCAGTGAACTCATTTTCCTTTTCTTTTGAGGTCAACGGCTGATAGCCAACTTCGAGTGATCGTGAACAGATTTTACTTGCGTTTCACCTTGAATTGCTGCCTTGAAAAAAGAAAAAGAAAACGTTTACTTAAAATAGAGTGATTTCTAATCTTGTGTTTCCGTGATTATGGAAGTGATGTAAGGAACGTTTGTTAAGAAGGTGTTTGTTTACTAACCTTTTTAATCGTTTGTGGCATCGCTATTTTTAAAACTAGGTGGTATACCAAAGTAAAGCTGAGTTATTCATATAACTGTTTAACAAACAAACATTAATTACTTATTCTTTAGCGCGAGCAGTTGTTTTTAAACTGGTATTCTTTAACGGTATTTGTTGATAATTTGCGGCCATATTTCATTATCTTTACATTAAATGATGATATTTCTAAGTACCCAGGTACTTTGCTAATAACGAAATGTTATTTTTTCTATATTTTCTACACTATGCCAAAATTTTCAGAATAAACCTAATATTTGTGAATAACTAGATACGTTTCCTAATTTATTTCGATTAGTAAATGATAATTATTAATTATTTATCTTTTATCAAGAAATTTATACTTATTATTAAATTAATAACTCAAATCCAATATTAAGTATGCCCATGCTATTTATTTTAATTTATTCTAATAATGAACAAAGGTTTTAAAGCTGTACATAGGAATTTTTTGGTAAAATTTTCTGTCATTTTCTCCAGTACATTATTTAATATTGGTGGATTTTCTTCTTTATTCTGTATTACTTCGTTAGTTTTTAAAGCAAATATATTCCTCTATTCCAATATCCTGGCTGTCTCGATCTGTCTTGCATTAAATAAAATGCTGCAGCAGTATCTTACATTACAGTTACACACATATATAGATAAAATAAATTTAACTTAATTTGCTTTTGTAGAAACTTTACTTCTATTTTGTTCTTTTAATAAACATTCTTACATTTGTTTTTGTGTCACTAAATACTTTAAGAATTAAAAAAACAGGAAATGTGCATTTATTTCCGAATGCAACAAATTTCATTCTAATGAACGGATTCCTTTTTTTCACAAAAGTATGTTCCATCAAAACTAGTTGATGCTCGCTTAGAAGATCTATCTTTCTCTTTTATTACAATGTTTCAGAAACAGAAGCGCTTTCGAAAATTAGTATTCTAAAATGTAAGAATGAGCTGGGGCCAATGTCGATTGACAAATAAAATAAAGATGCACTCCCTCTAAGTTTACTGATCCAGTAGCTAATTCTAAACTTTTGTACCGTTAAAGACTAGCTTATTTTCTGAAAAAGTGAAAACTTTCACAATTCTTTTAAAAACTTCTTTTAAAAAATCAGAAATAGAACACAATCTAGGACAGCTTTGATTGTTTTCTTTCAATTCAGAGGGATTTAGTGGATTGTTATAATAAACAGGGGCTCTTGATTAAACTTTGCTGATTCTTTTTGCACTGTTGAGATTTTGGGTTACTATGCTAATGTTAAAGAGCCACCAACTAAAACAATGAATCACCGCTCTTATAAACATCACCTGCAAAATTTCCTTAAATTTTAACAAATGTGATGTAAATTAAATGAGATCGTATTCAATTTAGACAGAACCAGAGCAGATTATCCAAAAATAAATAATCACACTCACATAAAACACACAAAATAGAACAATTAAAAAGTCTACAGTGATTATTTTTGGAATAATATTCTGAAATTCATTATTAAAACTTTCCTAAAGGAAATTCCCATGAAAATTTGTATCATTGAAACACATCTTGCTAATGCATGACCTTTAATTATAGAAGCCTTTGTGATTGTTTAACTGCATGCTTTTGTTGATTACATCTGTTTCGTTAATGTTTCGGATCCTTTTTTAATCCAGAAAAATCTCTAGCAGACTTGCATTGAGGAATTACAAACAACCGGCATAACCCAATTCCACGTTCGCCCAGAGGTATAAACTTTTGTTTTTCAGACCTTGTTTCGGTTTTAATGAACAGTATGCCACGCTAATATCCATTATATGAGACTTCAGTATGTGATTCACTTTTAGTAGATTTAACTATTATAGCGAGGTCGCTTATTCTGTGCATCTGTAAATGTGAGTGCACTCATTCGTTTTGAAAAATATCGATTATAGAGTTTGCTGGTATCTAGCGGAATGATTATGAAGATTTATTTTCAAAGAAACGAAATCTTAATGACTTTTATAGTAGGATTTATTGCGTATTTACGAACGATTCTTTTTTCTCTCTCTCTCTTTCATTTTTTAAACGAAGAAACTGCGAAATAAATTATGAAATTTTATTTTGAAAAATCAATCTGTTTTATTTTGAAGCTTAAAATAATTTAAGGTATAATTTTATCAAATTAATGTTGCTTATTTAGGATGGTTTGAAAATACATTTTGAACCTTATTTTTTAAAAGAACCTTTTCTAACTGTAATTTTACCCCTCATGTATAGTTTTATTTATATGTTTATTGTGAATAGCATACTAGTATATATAATTTATACGTGGAGCATATGTATCTGTGAGACAATAATTGCAAAAAACATTCAACTTGTGTGTTAAGTATATTACTAAATAAAAAAGGTTAAATGTGATTAACACGTAAAATATAATCTACTTTATTTCCCGTTTTAAAATGTAAAATTGAGCCTTTTTTTAAAGTGGCGTAAGTTCATTGTATATTCCATGGAAATATTTAAGGATTTGCATTTGAATGGTTTGAAAGATCCCGATATATGCTAATTCACTATTTTATTTTTTAAATATTACATCGATTTAAGTTTATAATATAATCGTTTTTAAAATATTAGTTAAAATAAGTTCATGATTTTGATGACCTCAAATGGACTTACAAAACTTTCAAAGTCAATGAAATGTGAAAATCATGCATTTATAAAATATTAAATATGGGATTTCAATTGAATCTAACCAATTTTTTTTTACGAAATTTTTATAGCATATGGATTGTTTTCATCGAAATCTGATTCCAAGATTATTTGACTGTTACCATTCATATGAATGACTTCTATGAAATAATAATAAATATTAAAATGTAGAAGGAAATAGTATCAAACTACGAATTTATTTTATAAGTACAAATCACTGTCCGATTCTAAAGAGTCATTATCTATTTCATACATTATATTATATGAAATGCATACTTGTTATAAAATTAACAGTTCTTAATTTTAGATGTAATTGCACTTATTTATTTCAAGTTAAGAGATCAAACAGAACGCGCTACTAAGTATTATACTCTATAAAAAACAGGAAAAGTACCAAAACTACAATGAAGGAACGAATTTTTTTTAAATCATTAACAATGTTTCTACGTATATAAAATGAAGTAAAGAAATTGTGTAGGTGAGTTTTTTTTTTAATTAAATACTATGCCTTTGCGGAAAGTGGATTTACTCGACTTTTAAAGCAATTATATTCCTAACTAGCTGAAGTACCTGTCGTTAACGGGTTAGTATGTAATGGAAATTTCCGAAAAAGCCTGAATTTTTGACAGCATTAAGTGTAGAAAAAACGGAATTAGTATATTGGCAATATTACAGAAAGCAAAATTATAACTTCTGTGTATTTTTAAAAGATTCCTGTTAAATTTCATTGTACTCTCTTAATCTATTTTTAAGGGATGCGATAACAAACATTTATATGACTATTCTCAAAATCCCAAAATCTACGAAATATTTAAAACAGTTTTGGCATTTAGAGTTTTTATTAACTTACGTCTAACATAAATCCCAATTTCATTCGATTCCATTGTCATTTTTCAGGAATGGAACAAACATGTACTAAGTTTTTATAACACCACAAATTCTACATAAACTTTTGAAGTACTTTGACGCCTTTAGTTTAAATGACCATCTGCAACGATACTAAATTTTATTTAATTCGCTTGAGTGGTTTATACGTAATGGACAATTTTCTTTCACATTTTGAATAATTTTTTGGAAAATCTATTCAAAATTTTTTTAAAAATTCGTCACCTATAGTTTAAGCTAAGTGATCACCTATCATGACACTAAATTTCATTTCATACGTTTTAGTCGATAATACGTGATGCGCATCAACTATTTACACATTTTGAAACGATTTTCGCAAAATCTCAGAGTCTAATTATTATTATTAATTTCAACGCCTATAATTAAATTGAGTGACCACCTGCCATGCACTTAATTTCATTTCATTCGTTTTAGTCATTATTATATGATGCACATACGATTTTGAAATAATTTTCGCAAAATTGAAAAATCCAATTTAAAAATTTAAAAAACTTCAACGCGTATAGTTTAAGTTGAGTCACCTCCTATCATGTCACCAAACTTTCTTTCATTCCCTGTAATCTTTATTTCGTGATGCTGGAACAGAAATTTACGCATTTTGAAACGATTTTCGCAATCTCAAAATCTATTCAAATGCAAAAAAAAAAAAAAAAAAAATTCAACCCCTGTAGTTTGAGGTGAGTGATCGCCTATCATGTCATTCGCTTTAGTCGTTATTGCGTGATGCGCAAACAAAGATTCACGCAGCTTAAAACTATTTTCTCAAAATCTAATCACAATTTTTTAAAAATTCGACGCCTATAGTTTAAGTTGAGTGACCACCTATCATGTCACCCAATATCAGTCGTTATTACGTGATGCTCGAACAAAGATTTACGCATTTCGAAACGATTATCGCAAAATCTCAAATTCTAATCAAAATTTAAAAAAATTCGGCGCTTATACTTTAAGTTGAGTGGCCACCTATCATGTCACCCAATATCATTTCATTCGCTGTGGTTGTTATTACGTGATGTGCGAACAAAGATATAACCAGCTGGAAACGATTTTCCCAAAATCTCAAAATCTAATCAAATTTTTCAAAATTTCGAAGCCTATGTTTTAAGTTGAGTAACCACTTATCATTATACCAAATTTTGTTTCATTCGCTTAAGTCGTTTTTACGTGATGCGTGAACAAAAGAAAGCGTCACGGACAGGATGACAGAACGACAGACAGACTTTTTTTTTTTTTTTTTAGGGTCGTACTGGATTCTTGGGTGCTTGAAACGGACAAAAATCGCAAAATTTTTGAATTACAGACAAAATTCTAATTTAAGTTACATAGATTATATTTGCAATTTTTATTAACTACGTAAATTTATACCAACAAAGCCATGAAAATTTTGAAGAATTTTTTGGGTGAACAGTTTATAAAGAAAAAGCTCACAGCAGATTGCATTAATTGTTATCATTAACTTTTTGTTTCGGGTGGTTTTTTCCAGATGTGAAGTGAATACGCGTTAGAACCCCTTAAAAAGTCCTCCTCCCAAGTTACCCTGCTAGGGACATGCACCTCGTGGAGGTTTGTCTCAAACGCAATACAATACAAGGCTTTTGTCAAAACTTAAGCCGCTTTTAAAGAAGAAGACTCAATTTACTGTTAATGCTGTGGAGAATATGTGCGCTTCCTTAAAATATGTTTAAGTGTAAGTAAAATTTCTGCTATGGTTTATCAAATAAATAATTGTTCTTAAAAAAGGGCAGTTTCATCTGAAATAAAAGTTGCAGTCTTTAACAGGCTGGCTATCTTAAATTGTGTAAAAGAGAACTATATATGCAGCATTGTGCAATGTAAATAAAGTATAGGTAAACGTTTAATGCACTATTTTACTATTCTGTAAAAACCAGCACATCGTTTACTCTAAAATATGATTCCGTCAATCTCATCGCAGTTTTGGACTTAAAAAAATAAAATAATGAAAAAACCTCATTAGTTATTTAAAAAAAAAATGAAGAATTAACCTCGAAAGCTTTTTTTTATTAAATGTGATTTTTAATACTAAAAACATCTCCTTTTCATAAAAATTAAAAAAAAAAATTAAATTACTTTTAAAATGTCCTATTTCAGAGGAATTCGTTTCAACTGTTAACAAGATATTAAGGAAAGAATTATTAAAAATTAAACATATACACGCAATGCTAATGCAAACCTGCTCCAAAACTTCTTTGTTTACGTCAGACCTGTATAAAGAATGCCTGAACTTAACATTCTAGCTTTAGTAATTTAATTTTTTTTTATACGTAGAGGAATTTATCTTTATTCGCCTTAAAAAATAACGCGAAGGCATACCAAGGGTCCCGGATACTTAAACTGGGACAGTCTTAAATTGGGTGGGGGGACAGGTGTTTGGGTACTTGACGAATATCTTATCTGCACGAAGTCCACCTTTTTTATTTGAAACGGGAAATCAGACGCCATCCTGTGCGTGACATCAAGTTTAAAAGTGAAAGAATGAAAGATTGCTGTAATTGCCCCAGGCATCGGCCACACTTACGGAGATGTATGGGCGAAACCGTTAAAGAAATTATGTGCAAGGTGAAAGAGATGAAACTGATCATCATGAGCGGAATAATAAAGAGATAGCAGTGAACGTACGTCCTAGATGGATTTTGAATCGTATTGTAAATATTGAACTCTCGATGTTTGATGAACACGGAGGCGTGATATTGGATAACTGTTTTTTAAAATAAACATGTTTCAGATTCCCCGCGCATCGTGCTGTTCACTGACTTAAACAACAAAAAAAAAAATCTTTGCTCTTTATAACTTGTTGTAATTTAAACGTTGAAAGGTTTACAACAGTTTATATGAGTGTTAGCGAAAATTTTGAGCTCAAAATTTGGAAAAACCGTAGTTTAACTTTCGGGCCGTGTCAGTGGAGGGTCTTGAAACTTTATTTCTTGTAGAAGAAGAGAAAATCTTGAATACTCGTTTTATATAATGCAGATTTTTTTATTAGTTAAAATCCCGTTTTAACTAGTGTAAGTATGTTTTTCTCTGCGCAAGGAGGGTTAGCCACTTATGCGCTCCTACCTGGATTTCCTCTTAGGCCGTGTGAAATATACTCTGAAGAGCTAAACATTATGACCACCAATAACGCGTTGCGCCTCCTTTGGCCTTAAAAACGGCTACAACTAGCCTGGACATGGATGCCATGAGTTCTTGGTAGGTTCCTGGAGACAGGTTGTACCATATATATAAGCAGCCGTCACACAAAGTCGAGATATTGGAACATGGTGGTGTTTGAGCTCTGAGCTACCGGGGAGAAGGAAGCAGCTGTTCTCCTGGAAGACTGCGTACCCTGATACGACCATCGACGTGATAAAGGAGGAAGCAGGATTTACTCGACCAGGAAACTCTCTTCCAGATATCCATGGTCCAGTCTCGATGTAGGCGTAGTTGATGATGACGCTTGATAAGCAGAGGAACATGAGTGGGACGTCTTCTCCGCAGTCTGATATCCAACAGTGTCCGTTGAACTGTGTGTTCCGAAACACTTGGACTTGCATTGTATTGGGCCGTCAGCTGAGCCACTGCATGCCGCCGAATTTGCTGTACTAAGTGGGACAGTCTCCGACGTCTTCGTTTATTGATGATGCGTGGAAGCCCAACATCTTGGCGTCTACTGCTGGCTTCACCGTCATTAATCCACTTTTTATAACTACTACAAACGGCAGATCGTGAACAACCGACCAGTCGTGCAGTTTCGGAGACACTCGTTCCGAGCCATTACAATATGCCCCCTATCAAATTCGCTTAGGTCAACAGCTTTTCCCATCACTCACAAACCTAAGTGCAAGAATGATTTCTTACCTTCCCCAGCAACCGTTAAATACAATTCCCACTTAATTACGTGCTCTCCAAGTCATCCAGACGAGTTCATTGAAAAATGTGGGGGTGGTCATAACGCTTTTGGATAGTCAGTGAAGAAAAAAATCATAACTTCTGGATATTTACAGTCCTTGTGAAAAAAAATTAAAATTCAGAAATTAAAAGTTTTTAATTTTTGATATTCATTTTTTAATTTCCTTTTAAGAGAAAAATTAATGAAACAGTGATAGTATTCAAGAAATTATATAATAGAAAATATATTTTATAGAATATATTGCAGAAAATATTGGGTTAACCCAAAAGTTCGTTTGTGTTCCTTCTTTTTGGGTCGTCAGACAGAAATTAAAACCAAGTGGAGTTTTTGAGGATTTTGAAAACAAATGTGATAAATCAGTTTTCGTTCTAAATAAATTTTGATAAAATCGTCTGATGTTTACAATGTTATTTTAATGTTGAAGATAGACAAGAAGCAAGATTTCTTTTTCATTCCAAGAAACATAAAAATGCCACTGAAATGAAGCATGAAATTTCTGCTGCTTATGGAAAAGGTATTGTTACTGACCAAACTTATCACAGGTGGTTTGAGAAATTCAAAACTACCGAAATAGGCTATTTACATCGAAGATATCCATGATATGATACTCAATATATCTAGAACAGATATTCAAAATAATTTACCCTAGACAGCTCTTAAAAAAGAAAACAAATGAATAAGTAAACGAACGAACTCTTTTGGCCAGCCCAATACATCCACAGATTTGTTTATTTATTTAAAAAAATAAGCAAAACACATATTATTTAATACGTTTGTGTGTTTTTTTAGCTGATGGTTCGATAATATTTACAACAGTAAAACAGTTTTTTATACAGCATCTGGAAATGCTGCCTGAAATAGATTCGCGTGTGACCTAAGTTCGTTACAATGTTTACTTTTCTTTTCAAAATAAGCATGACGGATTTATTGACAACACTTTTTAATGAAAAAAGGGGCACTTTCTGTTGATAAAAAGAGCAATTTACTCGATCTCACCGAAAAAGATGCAATACTTATTTTTTTTCTTTTTGTAAGGGCAGGGTGCATCGGCACTAGTAAAAGGCGCGTAAGGCGTAGTACCCTTTTAAAAACGTGAAATGAAAACACTGGTTTGCCATCATTCATGTTATATAATGCAAATTAACAGATAGTCATTTGTGTAAAATCTCAGTTAAAAAAGTAAGGATTTTGTTTGAATAACAACAATCCCTCTCAAAAGAGTTGGACATTTCAATCTTTTTTTTTTACATATTCAGGTGAAATAAGAAATAATCAAAAGAATTTTCAATGTATTCATTTAAAACGTATTTAATTAAAATGTATTCATAACAATAAATAAATAAAACCCCCTCACACGTTCCATAAATTTATGTACGAAATTCCCTACATCATTTATATTCTTTCTTCCTGTATTTTTACAGAAAATTTTAACACATCAGGAACATGTCCATTTAAGTATCGAATTCTTCTTTGAAACAATGTTTTAAGTTAAGATGAAAGGTAACGTATGATTTTTTTAAATCTCTTTGACGCGTAAAAACATATATTAAACAATCTTTATATTTTTAAAAACTCTTCTCATATATTTTCAGTAATTTAATTCCGTTATTCAATAATTTGAAAGATATTTTTGTAGTATTAAAAGAAATAAGAGAGATTTAATGAGAATTAATTCTCCGTTAAAATATGAGAGTAAATATTCAATCTCCGTGTCTTTCAAACTTAGGCTTATTGCCAGTTTTAGAAAAATTTTCGACTTAGGTAGATACAATGAAACGTTTACGGGCCAGAAGAAATGAGCCCATCTCTATGTGAAAGAAATTAAAAGAGCATCATAACATTAGGGAAAAAATTGCTTCCTTGATCTTCAGAAGTCTTTCGAAAGAAAATTCCGAAAACAAAGGGGATAAATTCATATTTAACTTCCCCATTATACTAAGTGGTATTTACATAAGTAGCTATTAAACTGAAGTTAGTACAGGGTGTGTCACAATTCCCTCCCGGGTTTGGAAGGCTTATAATATATATATATATAATATATATTACCAATACAGCTACAAAGTTGACTTTATTGGAGAAAGAAATGTTACAAGTTTCATTTTACCAAAGTCCACTATGTGAACATTTCGGATCAATGCAATTTTAACGAGGTGGGAGGAGGGCAGTTAGTTTGTCAGCGGGGACAGTTAGTTAGAAGGTTGACATGTATATTCATTTTATGGAAGTAAAATAGGATTTTTACATTCATTTCTTTTTCTCAATTGGGGCGGTGGCCCCTCCCCCCAATAATCCGTCCTTGTTTCGTGGTACGGCAGATAGCAAGTCTAAAGTGAAATTCTTCCCACACTCACACTCGTTTTAACATGGTAACAAATGCAGTTGTGATCCTTTGGCGTAAACTTCGTCTTTGGAACGAACACACGATCTTTTATGCAACCCCATAAAAAATCGCCTGGAAATAGGTCTGGAGAGGTGGCCGCGGAAGAAGGCGATTTCGCCGGCAGAATTTCGTCCAATCCAACGACGAGGAAGCCCGTTATTTGTGAAACAAAACTTGCAATGCTTCTTTCTTGGAGAAAGAAACATTGGAAGTTTTGTTTTTCGTGGAGAACAAACTAACTGTCCCCCACCCCCCCACCACCCCCGACAAAATTGCATTAATTCATCGTTGCACGAAAGGTTCACATATTGGACTTTAGTAAAATAAAAATTGTATCATTTATTTCTCCGATAAAGTCAACTTTGTTGCTGTATTGGTAATATATACTTTTTTATAAGCTTTCCATACCTGGAAGGGAGTTGTGACGCACCCTGTATTATTTATAGTTTAAATGCATTTGGCATCAATGAAGTTTGTAAAATAAATTAAAGAAAAATTCACTATGCACTAAGTATAAGTTTTGAGTGAAGTGCAGGGAAGTAAAGGAAAACGAATAACCTTAAACTAAAGATAATAAAAGATTTAAAAAGGAAAGGATAGTCATACCAGCATATAAAATAATCCTTTTAATTCGTTTAGTTTAAAAGTTATTTTATTTTACCTTCTAGTGTTTAGGCGTTGTTGTCACATTATGACTGATATATTAAAAAAATTACGTCTTCGATTAGTAAAAATTTCCTAAGATGGAAGATCATTTAAAAAAATCCCAATATAGCACCCCATCATTTTTAATCCCAGTATGTTATATTTCCAATATTATAAATTATTGCATGCACTTTAATAATCATCTGTAATGTTTTAATTCATACAACAAGAAAAATAATATGAAAATACGATTTGTCTCGAAAAAATATTAATAATAAAATTAATCTATTTTATCTTTTTGAAAAGATTACTCCAAACTAATAAAGGTAGCATCAACTCTTTTGTGTAATAAAGCTTTCCTCGTACAGATTCAGATTAAGATTTAATCAAGATATGTATTCGTTTACAGTTTGAAAGCCTATGTCAACAGACCAAAAATTATAAAATTTTCAGGTAATAGGTAGTTTTTGCAATTTTTAAAGCAGCCAAGATATTTCTCTTATTAAATTTGCCTATTAGAGCTAAGTAGCTTCTGAAGGGTTTGGACGTGTGGGTTTGTACACGACTCAAAGAAGCATAATCTTCACAAACAGAATTTCAAATTCAATTAGAATGATGCAGTTCATTGTTTTACTTGACAGTAGTTCTACCGTTTGATTAAACTAAAAGCAAACACAAATTTTATTTTCTGTAAAAAGATACTAGAATTTAAATTTATTTCAATGATGATGCACATGATATAATTTGCCTATATTTTTGCTATAACAGGCTCTGCAGATGTAACGTCATAATTTTTATCACATATTTTCAAAATATTTCATTGCACCAAAGCCAGTAACATTTCACAAATAAACTATTATTTGTAAAGATAATCTTATTTGTAAATATACATTTTGAGTGTGTTTATTATTATTATTATTATTTAATAGACTCTTGACAATATTTATGACTGAAACGGATAGCTTGAATGATTTTAGAATTCATTAATAATTGATAGATTAGTTGATTATACAGGGTGTGTCACAATTACCTCTAGGGTTTGGAAGGCTTATAAATATATATTATCAATACAGCAACGAAGTTGACTTTATGAGAGAAAGATGCGTTACAAGTTTTGTTTCACAAATGTTCACTATGTAAACTTTTCGTGATGCGGCAGATATCAAGTGTAAAGTCTAAAATCTTCCCACCCTCGAACTCTCGCTTTAACATAGCAGCAATGCGGTTGTGATCCTTTGGCGTAGCAAGCTTCCAATTAAACAAATATATGAAATCTCTCTAATCTTATCCATACAAACTGCTATTTTGTATCGTTATTTGTTCTTTTTTAATGAATTTTTATACTTTGATGCACCCAGGATGCGTCAAAAGCTGGTGAAAATTTCAAAAATTTATTAAAAAAGAGCAAATCATGATGCAAAATTGCAGTTTGCATGGAAAGGATTAGAGAGATTTCAGATTTTTTTTTTTTTTAAACTGTAAAGTTGCCTTTAATTGTGCATATCTGGGCCAGCTATCGGCAACATTTAGAACTACAAACTTTCTTGTCATTAAAAAAATCCGATCACCTTCTGAACCTATTTGTGCAAACCGCAATTTTATATCATTATTTGTCCTTTTTTAATGAATTTTTAAAGTTTATACGGACATTTTGGTCTCCCGGTATATTGTATATCATTATTATTATTATCAGATATAATATAATAGTAAACATTTACTGTAATAAAAACAAAACAATATATATCAATGATATAGTATTTGCGTTATTATATACTACTTGCGTACTTGCGTTATTATAGTATAATATACTTATAATTATATTTATTTTTAAACATTATATTACAATTATATTCACAAAAATAATATTTAGTATTCTAGTTTACAAATGAGATCAATGACAGAGTTCACAAATGACATCAATGAAAATTATCTTTTAACTGACATTACATCATGCAAGTTTCTTATATTTCCTAAATCTAACTTAATCAACTGAGTTCACAATAATTATGTAATTTCGTTTGTAGTGATTCTTATAATATGATAGCAGTTATCATGAATCTGTTTAATCAATAGCACAATCATCACGATACCGAGTATTTTTCAATAAACTTTCTTTACGGAATAATTTTGGGTACATCGATTATAAGAAATCAAGTTTGGTTTTTAAAAAAGGATCGTACGAAACAAATAGTGTTAATCGTGCCATCTGCCCATCGACTTCTTAGTTACAAATATAGCCAGCGGCTGAAAAGGCCCTTTCAGCTTCCAAAGAAGTCGGTTTTACTGTCAACAAATAAATATGAATATAAAACAAGTATTGTCCTCGAACTCCTTCATTTTCATATATAGTCTTTCCCTTTTGTAGTACTTTCCGGATCCGGTAAATTGGTACCGGATCCGGTAGACGTCCAATGCTGACGGATCCGCCAGATTACCGGATCCGGTTTTCCGGATTGCAATACTTAAGTAATATATATTTTTTTCATAAGCCCTCAGAATCCGAGAGGGAATTGTGACACACCCTGTATTTAAACTCTTAGCTCAAACCCGAAATTAATTATTTTATACTACTAACTAAAAGGAAACAGACATGTCATACAGACTCGTTTATCTAGTACACTGCATAAAAATAACCTTATTAAACTGTTCATTATAACTTAATCATGTATTTCTGATGTTGTATCAAGAACTAAGATAAAAATAGAGCATTTAAAAAAATAATATAAATTGATTGGGAATTAACAGTTTTTAGCGCTCTGTAGAAAATATGTATTACAGTCTAAAAGGACATGTTTGCATGCTTTGAGAGGTACAAGCGCATTTTTATCACCAGCAAAATACTCAACACTGTAAACGATAAAGGTTTATAAAACCAAAAAATAATTTAATACCGTTTTGAGTGATTGTGCTTGAAGCCGAATCTTTCCTGGCTTATACCATAAGATTGGCAAATATAACTATAAATAACTATTGACTATATAACTATTCTAGAAAATATTAAATAACTATGCGTAATATTTAATATACTATATATATACATAAGATTAATGGACAGAACTCTTACTAACAGTATTCATTCAAAGAACGAAAAAATATTTCTCTAGCACTCAACGGAATGAAAATGTTGAAATTTTACTCACTCGTTTAACAAATCCGAGAAAAATTAATATATACACAAGATATTTTGGCGATGTAGCTGAGAAAAGATGCAGTATATCTTCAACCGATCACTATCCCGTAAATGCCGACACGCCTTAACTTAGCAGGAGCTATACCACAAGAGCGACTAAGTACATCACACTCAACAGAATGAAACTGTAGAAACTAGTGCACTCATTTAAGAAATCCGAGAAAAGTTAATATAAACACACAATATTTCGGTGTTGTAGCTGAGAAAATATCTTCTATATCGGCAGCCAATCAGTATCCCGCTAACGCCGACACATCTGAACTTCAGAGTAACTGCAAACCAAAATTCAAAGCAACCAAACGCCGATGCAGCCCACGTGAGATTGACTGACTGCTATCACAGAACAAGTGTTGCCACAGCAAGTGTTGCTAAAGCAATGACGATAGTAATAGTAAGCGAATACTACATCATAAGGTCAAAAGGTCAAAAGTTCAAATTGGTCAAACTAGTTTTTAAGATGCCTGGAGGCTTCAGGAATGGATTTTTCACAATATTCGGAAACTAGTCTATTTCCGTCATTATCACCATTGTTTTAAAGCTACTGCTTTTTAAAAATTAATGTATGCGCGTTTATAAATATTTTGATTGTTTAGGTTCAAAGCATGCATAAAAATTGTTATAAAATGGGCTTTTACTAAACATCAAAACTCAAATTTAAAAGAAGATATTTTTTATACTGTAAATATATGTACACGGTGTGCCACAATTCCCTCCCGGATTTGGAAGGCTTATAAAAAGAAATATATTTCCAATACAGCAATAAAGTTGACTTTATTGGAGAAAGAAACATTTAAATTTTTGTTTCACAAAGGCTCCATATGTGAACCTTTCTTGATGCGGCAGATATCAAGTCTAAAGTCAAATTTTTCCCACACTCGCACAAGCGCTTTAACATGGCAGCAAATGTGCTTATGATCCTTTGCCCTCAATCTTGTAAATAACGTGACATAGGGGCATGAACATACGATCTTTTATGTAACCCCATAAAAAAAAGAAAGAAAGAAACGCGTGGAGTTAAGTCCGGAGAGCGAGGTGGCCACGGAAGAAGGCTATTGTCGTCATCAGAGCCTCGTCCAATCCAACGACGAGGAAGTTCGTTATTTGTGAAACAAACTTTGTAGTGTTTCTTTCTCCCGTTAAGTCAACTTCATTGCTGTATTGGAAATACAGTAGAACCTCGATCTATCGTTTTTCAGGGGGTGCGTAGAAAAAAACGATGCATGCGGGAAAACGACGAATGCGGGTTAAAGTCAAAATACGAATAAAACAATGTTTATGAATGCACACAATGTATATAGTATACCAAAAATACCAATTTGTTACCAAACTGTAAAAGAAACAAATTGGAGTTGAAGAAAATTAATTGATATTCATATCTAAAAAATCAGTAATTTTACATTGGGTTTTCCCTTAACTTTCTTTAATTAAACGAAAACTTTAAAGATTTACAATATTTTTCTTGCCTTTTCTATGTTTTCATGTTTGCACATCAAAGTTCATATAATTTCAAATAATGTAATTGCGTCCGATAAACTTGGCACTAGTGTAAGGCTCAGTCTCAACTTCATGAGTATTATTCTCCGCTTCTTCGCCATTTATTATTTGTATCACCACGCACTTCTTCCTACGCCTACATCAAAGGAAATATAATCAGTAAATTTTACACCCCATGGTCTGCTTCATGTGACAATTCTTCATCTACACCATCATCAACCCAAGAAATCATACCAGAAAATATTTGAGTTTGTATGCCATTTGGATCCATCTCAATGTCGATTTCATTTAGATCAGGAGAAATATTTTACAACGATGAATGCGGGAAAAGGATTTTTTGACGAACGATAAATGCGGGTTTCGTTAACGTTATTTAAATACAACTTGTGCAGGGACCATAGAAATAAAACGATCAATACGGGAAAACGATAAATGCGGGAACGATAGATCGGGGTTCCACTGTATATATATATTTTTATAAGCCTTCCAAACCCGGGAAGGAATTGTAACACACCCTGTTTTTCCTTTGACGTTTGAAACCTACTTAAGGGAAAAGACCAATCTGATAACTTATTTTAATTATCTTATTTTAAGAGTTTAAGAGGTTCACGTTTTTACGCAGAGAAAAATCGCAAAAATATATGACAATTCATTGCATCAAATAACTAAAAAATGAAAAATAATTTCACTACATTCATCTAGAGCAGGTATGGGCAATCTTTGGAAAGTTGTGGGCCAAATTTTAGGATGCTAGCGAAGTCGCGGGCCAAACTTCAGGATATTAGCGAAGTCACGGGCCGTATAATTGGGATATATATGACATCCTGAATGGTTTATATGGGTTGAAAACAGGGTTTTGATATGGTCCGCAGGCCGGATCAAAAACCGTGACGGGCCACATCCGGCCCGCGGGCCGGCGGTTGCCCATATGTGATCTAGAGGTTCAATCCCTAAATCGACTCCTTTAGAGTATTTTGCCAAAGTTTCACAAAATTAGAATAATAAATTTTTCAGTTAGGAGGTTTTGCGATGAAGCAATCTTAAAAAAATCATTTTTGAAAAAAAGCAGAAATTAACTTTTAAGTACTGGGCTTTTCCGGGGAAATGAATCATATTAAAATTCCTGTAAATCATATTCTAAGAAAGACGACAGCAATATTTAAGTTATTTTAGAAAGCTAAAACATTCAGATTTAATAACAAATATTTATATTTGTTATTAAATCGGAACATGAATAGTAATAGTAAACTAAATATTATGATAAATGTAAATTTATAACATTATATGTTTTAAATTTTTGACAAAAACAGTAAATTAGATTTTTGCCAAAAATTTGTATGTTATAGGTAGGCAAGCACCTTAAAAATTAATGTGAATTTACAGAAAAACAATTTGAAGAAAAATAACTTTACAGAAAAATAATTTATAGAAGAATAAATAAGCAATTTCTAGAAAAATAAACTTATAGAAAAATAAATAAATAAATAATTTATGAAAAATACAAATTGATGAAGTTTAATTTAAAAAGTGAAAACAGGGTATGCCTACGCAGTAATTAAACATATATCTATCGCATATTCTAAACTCTGAAAAACAGCTGATAGAAGATAACGAAAATAAACTTACTCCCTTTCTATTTCAGAAGAAAGCAAAAGTTACCCCTTTCGAAACCGATGGACTGTTAGATCATCTCTGCCCCGAAGATGCTTCGGACTTCAAGACACCGCACATTCAACACGACCGCAATCGAGAAACTCAAAACTGCCCGCAATTGAAATGCACGCAAAAATAAGTCATCTGCTCGCGCCGTTTAGGATGCCCAGTGATGGGGGCGTGCCGGTTCAAGACGAAAAATCCGAATTTGCCGAGCAAGGTATCTGCGGGGAGAAATTGCCACCAAATGGGCCAAGAAACGGTGAGCGTGAATCCTGTCGCCGGCTGACCTCCTTAGGCTTCTTCACTCCTACCTGAGACGAGGGAGAAGCAAGACCTACTTTGGGTCAGCCTATGACATACATCGTTTAGACTGGGGGTATTGAGCGTCAATGGGAAGACGCTCAAGATTAAACGGAGTGGATGGAGGATTGGTACGAAATCGGCGACAGCATCTTTTTTTTTTTTTCTTTTTAATTTGGAAGAAAACGCCGGTTTTAGAAATGCCCCCAAGAGTGGTCTAATGCGTGTTATACTTGTAGCATGAATTTTGTTTTCGGTGTGTCTGCGTTTGTGTGTGTGAGTGTTTGTGTGTGTGTGTGTGTGTGTGGCGGGGGGGGGCGCTTGAAGGAAGATAGAGTTGTTGAAGGAAGTTCTTTAAATTTTATTCGGCTAATGATTACCCTCAGGCAGGGCAAGACTGACTGTCTGTCGCATCAGGTTGACCAAGATGACTCGATTCTCATATTTGAGTGGGTCAATAAAATGAGGAGCAACCTTGCTTGGGAACGAAACATTGGGGGTCCCACGACTGTCTGACCTTCTGGCCGGGACATATGCTTCTGGACCCCGAGGCCCATGGTCTAGAAAGCTCGATTGGGTATCCCAGCCCTTGGCTCTTTCGAGTTGTGCTGCCAGTTTAATTTGACGCTAATGATCATTAGTCAAAAACTATACTTGACCTGAGTCAAAACCGATACTTAATAATTTTTGTCCTCGTTTAGTATCTCAGCAGTCAGATGATAAAGACGAAGAAGTTTAAAATATAATTTGACAATATTCTGCATATATGAATTCTCCCACCCCTCCACATGATAATAGTTGCAAATTGTTAATGAGGTCCGGAACTTAAAAAAAAAAAAAAAAAAAAAAAGTTTGAGACTTCGAAATGAGATGGAGGATAGAACTTGATGAGAGCTAATTTTTTTAACGAAAAGAAGCACTTATTTTTAAACAAAAATGTTATCTATGTTTAAAAGTTTATGATGTTAGTGATTATATTGATTATAGTTATTCCTCAGATTAAAATGGTGCAGAAGTTAAAAGTGCGTTTAATAATATTTTATGTATTTTAATATATTTTACGGTGACTACTAATTGCAAATCTGAAAAACCGGCGAAATCAGAAAGTTTGTAACATTAGAGGGATTTTTAATAGGATTAGAGATCTTTTTCAAAAAGATAAATAGATTAGTTTTAATATTTAATATTTTTTCTACACAATATAGAGTTGATAAAGCTAGCTGATTTTCTCAGTGCAGAGCTATATTTTATTAAAATATATAAATTCATAAAATATTCATCTCCATTGAGAATTTTTTTTTCCAGATTCAAAAAGGAATTTAAAACTAGACGTATTTAAATAAAGGAAAATTGGTAGCTAGTGACAATTGGCTTCTTTTCAGTGTGATTAATAATATCATAAAATTTTAAGATTCGAGAACCTGAGCGAACTGATACATGGTCAGTGGCACATAGAGGAAGGGGGGAAATCCCCAGGGTCTCACCTTGTGAAGGGGGCCCCGCTTTCGCTGTTTATATATAAAATGCTTACTTGTGTGTTGTCAATTTTGTAAAAAAAAAAAAAAAAAAAAAAAAGACGAAATATAGATTATGTCCCGGAAGTTTCAAATTATTTTTTGAACGAAATTACAAAAACCAGCTCGAGCATAATCCACCTACTTAACAAAAACGAGGCGTGTTAGTGATTGAGTCTTCTCTTTGAAGAAAAGTAGACTTTGACGGTGTTATTCAACGGTTTGTCATGACCAAAACTAGAGAAGATTTATTTAGAAAGAAATCTTTTTTTTATTTTTCTTTTTCGAGACACATTGTTAAATAATGGAAGATAGCCAGGGGACAGACTATGAGCTCACCCAGCCTCCGAAATTTTGAATTTTCCTGAACAAAATGTTAAAGATCAAAACTTTCTTTGAGAAATTTTGAACTTTCCACTTTTTTGGAGCTCAGAAATTTTTTGGCTGCGAGCTTGAATGGAAATATGAGTAACAATATTAATTTTTTCAATACTAAGAAAACATGTCATGCAAAAATGTTGTCAACGTTCCAAATAGTTTCTCTATGGAGGTGACGAAACTTTCAAAACAAAATGTTGGTGTTTTAAGAGCATGGATGTTTAAAGTATAATACTCTTTTAATTTAATTATTTTAATTCTATTAATTATTTTCCAATTACTATTAAATTAAAGTTTCTTTAAATGATCAATAATTTAAAAAAGGAATAAATGATTGATGTAATACGTCATCAAAAGGGTTTCTGGAGAGCAAAGGGATCCCAAATGTTTTATCTCCAGGGCCCCGAATTGGCTCTCTGCGCCTCTGTACACGGTACCGATAATCATGGGAAATACTGGAGCGTTCGAACATGAATGATCTCTAACAAACTTTTTCAATACTTTTGGCCCATTTGCTTTACATCCCGGACTTTGCACCCTGAGACTTTTACTTGTTTCTTTATACTTCGCAAAGCAAAATTTACGATTGCACAAAAATTAAATTAAAATGTGATTTCGGCTAGCGTTAGTGAAATAATGTGTCTCTGCAATTCAGAAGTTTGGACTCGATCTGAATAAATGCTTGGACAACGACGGCAGCTTAGCCGAGCTTGGTGATCTAGCCTAAGCGTTGCTTCTCCGAAATTGCCATAGACTCAACTCTATTCGAGTGCGAAGTGTAAAACTGTTTGCCATTGGAGGGAGGGATGGCCCATTTGCCTAGGAGTCGAACACCAGAACGGAGAACTTCAGTTTAAATCCGAGTTTATCAAAGACCAACATATATCCACAGCTTCACAAGCGAACGTACAAATTGTCTGTGGAGCTACGTATCCTCACATTGGGTTAGCCCAGGGATGGGCAAACTACGGCCCGCGGGCCAAATCCGGCCCGCCAGAAGGTTTTATCCGGTCCGCGGATAGAATTTTAATTTGCCGGTCCGACGGAAATTAAAAGAAAAAATATATTTATATATTATATATATCCTTTTCTACTTTGTTTAAATATTATTTTTCTTCCTTTTTTTCAAACTGATGATCTTTTTACTTTCTTTATTTTTGTTCAACAAAACATAAACCGACGGCTTTCAATCGGTAAAGTGTTAAAAGTGGAAGTTCTTTGTAAGTTATGGCTGTAGACTGGCACCAACAAACGTTATTATCATTTTTAAAGCATAACACTATTTTCTTATGAGATTTCCTAAATCGTGTATAGTTCTAGCATCTAGTGGGCAGAAAAGTAAATAAAAGTGTTTGAAAGCAAAACGAAATAATTCAGGAAAGATTATGTGAAAAAGAAAAAATGTCTAATGCCCGAGCTACACTCGTGATAATCCAGAATGGAACGTTATACCTGCCCGAGCTCAGCTCGGACAAATCCGGTAAGGGGTTAACATATTTAAATTGTAATACTTATATACTGTATTTAAAATTTTCGAAAAATTTATCTTGGCCTGCCAAACTTTTTTTTTTTTTCGATTTTGGCCCGCGACCGAAAAAGTTTGCCCATCCCTGGGTTAGCCGGTTAATGGGAGAGGACGAAGAGGCTATAAGATTCTCCAATTTTCCAAATTCTGTGTTGTAAGTTACGGAGTTCTACCATTCGAATCTTCTTCGGATTTGACTCTCAATTTTAAACTAAGTTTCCCATCCTTCTAAATTAGTCTTAATACAAGTACCCTCATTTAATCACGAACCTAGAGCATGGCATGCCGCAATGCAGCAACATAGCTACCTCAGGCTAGCGGATTTAACTGAACATGCAGTTGTTAAAAAGATCAAGTCACTTAAATGTAAGTGCTCGGAAGGTGCATTATACTTTAACCAGCAACAGTTCCATTTTTTTTCCTGAGGTATAAAAATGGATGCGCGGGTAAGTAATATGTAGGTGATATTTAATCAAATAAAATATTTTGCATGATTATCCTTTTACCTTTATTTTTAGACCATGATGCCTTGTAAATATCTATACATGAAGCCAGATAGCACAATGGAAGAAATTAATTCGCAAAAATGAAGTCAAACTTATCAATCGGACATCTCGATCAATTCTTTGATTTAAAATATTAGCATCTAGATTAGGTAGATAACTATACCGATGCCTGGGCTGGTATGTACTTGCAAACAAACTTAGACTGCCTTAGGCACTGATTATAATTCTAATTCGGGCTCTCAATAAACAGTTATCTTTTTAATATCTATGTATAAACTGTTCAAAAATTAATACTAAATTTTTCGGAATGAGAAATAGGCATGTATATTTGCCTTTGAGTAAATGGCAACGTTAATGACATTAAAATGTGCAAATGGCTAAAAGTTTTTAACCATTTCAACATAAAATCAAATGGTTAAGAAGATACAGCTTTGTGGAAGATAGGCCAAGAATGAATCTCATTTAATGAACCCCATTTAATGACTCTGCGTAGAGCACATAGTTATGAACTGTTCATTTTAGTTTAAACTTTCTTACCAGAATCGATCTCTGTTTCAGTTATCTTCTACTAGAAGACGAAGTTTGAATTTTAACTTCTCGTAGTCGGACCATGCTATAATAAGCCCAAATGTATCTCTAATGCGTTGATAATCAAAAATATTCGTCATTAAACTTCATCTAAAACTCCTTAATAACTTACGAGAAAAGAATTGATTGCCATGATATTAATATGGGTTGCACAATTAATAGCACGTCGTTCCTGAGGTAAAAGTGAAATGATATAAACAAAAAAGAAAATAAATAAACGAGCTAAAAATCTCATACATGGCTGTCACTACGGGGAAAAATGAAAGTAAAAAAGGAAAACGAGGGCAATTTCTATCCGGTATAAGAGGAAGTGTTTCACGATCATAAAGGGGCTCTGTAGGGGTGCAAAACTGAAAGTTATGAAGTCCTCGTAAATTAGAAAACACCCATTGATTCATGTCAGAAAAGAAAGAAAAATAGCATGCAGCTTGCAATTAATTCAAATGTTAATTCTTTTTGAAAAAATAAAATTAAGAGAAGCATATCTAATTACTTTCTCGCAAAAGCTAATAAATTGTACTTCTGGTATGTATTCATGCCCATAATTTTAAATTTGCATACTGGGATTATAAGTTTTTAATATAAAAAGCACTTATTATTGTATAGTCGTCATAAACTATTTTTGATGAAGAGTTTGAATACGTGCCTATCACATCACACACGAAAGCATCATGCATTTTCGTACAGTCAAACGAAAACTATGTTAAATTTTAAGGAACGACGGATTTGAGAACTTGACGCACTTGTATATTGACCGTTCCTATCTTTGCAACGGGGCACTGATCAAACACGGAGAAAGTATTCCGAACCCTGACGCGGAATCTTAGCAACGACAAGACTGAAGCGTTCTAAAATTCGTGAAGTTCATCTGGGTATAACATATAGTTATAAAACGCTAACGTGTGTGTGTGTACGCAGAACGACCCTGGAGGGATAATTAGCCGTGAACCCGTTAGGATCGGTTCTGTCTAGCGGACATCGTAATACCTAGAACCAAAATTAGGTTAGGGAATAATAAATTCAACGAACTTCAGGTGTATGGCTCATATTTTCCGTTTCCGTAAACAGGACTGTGAAACTGAGGGCGAAAAAAAAAAAAAAAAAAAATCTTTCGTCACCGGCTCCATAAGAACGAGAGTTACGCATTTATTCGTTTTCAAAAGTAAATTAAGTCCATTTCAATCTGGGATAGCAAATCAAAGAAATGTACGCTGAGACCTGTTTAATTATTGTACTTATTATTGCGATTATTCTGGTTCTGGTTGGATCGCAAAGAATAGGATTCCATTTTTAATAATAAGCTACGAGGAACTAACAAACGCTTAACAGCAACATTTAGTATAATACATACAAGTAACGTATACCGTACAGTATAACTAAACGTATACTGTAATGGAAGGAACTCCAGCAAAAATAAATTGAGTTCTAAATTTATTTCAATTATAATGAATTTGTAAACGATTGTTTCTACACTCTTTCGAAAGAGCGTAACAGTCTAAACTAAATTTCTCATGCTGTGCGGACTTTGTGAATAACTGATTAGTTTTTAAAAATTCGCACAAATTCTTGATTTCATTTCAGTATAATAAATTGAATGGAACACTCTTTGTGAAAAACAGTTGTTTATTTAAGGGGGGGGAAAAGCTTTTCAGCCAATCTTGAATATTTTATTTAAAACTATTTTACGCAATAGAGTTTATAGCTTTATTAAGCGCTTTTTTCTCGTGAAAAGTTAAACACTTAGGTCTTTTGCATTAAAAGTACTGAGCTTCTATCATATATTTCAGAGCAAAACGATCAGTTTTATTTTAGACATATACTAGGATGAAAACATACATCAGCAGCAATACTTGATACCCATTTAACATCATAAAGTGAACAAATTTGTCTTCAGGAAAAAATGAATCTGATTCTATGAATTTTAAAATTGAATCATTAAAATTAAAAAACAAAAATAAGATGGACTTGTAAATCAATTGCCGTTCAATTTCTTCTCAATTTATTGAACTGCATAGGTCTAAAATGCATAGAATAATCTGCATGTTCAAATCTATACTAAAGAACACTTTCAAAGATTTTTATTTCTATTTCAAGATTCTTGTTTCAGCCTAAAAGCAAAAACACTTACGTACTTTTCTTCTTATGATAATACAAGGCAATTTATTAGCATTACATGCAGACATGCAAAAACTCTTGCAGTGAAAGATGTTATGTTGTTTTACATTTACATCATGTCTATAAAGTAAAGATTATTCTCGTTTACTATGTATTTACCCTATTTTAAATTAACTCGAACCAAATGCTTTTAGAGAGTTTTTCAAAAGTACACAAAAGATTTAAAAAAAATGGACGAAAATCCTTTTTTCAAAATAACCTACTTTACATATTCTGCAAAGCCATGAAGATGAGAGAGATGGTATGGCTCTGAAAATCATTATTCATAATGAAAATACTCAACAGCGGCAGTTTCATGCTTGAACGATGATTTCAGAAGAAATCAAATAAAAAATCACAAATCAAGTAAACAATCTCAAGGATGTAGTGAATGAATATGGGTGTCTAGAAAAAAGGGGTGTTTAAAAAGAAGGAGTGTTTAAAAAGTTTTTTTCTCTGTATCCGGAGGATTAATTAAATAACTTCTCCGATTAATAGGAGATTTCGATTTCTAACTATCGATGACTTTATTTTCATTCTGTTTTTATGACTGAATTACTCAAACTTTCCGCTTGAGTAAGTAATACTACAGCAACAGTGTAATTTATAAATAATTCAATTATATTTTTTAGTTAATCTAGAAACACTTATAAAACACCAGTAAATTTTATCAATTATATGGACATTTATTTTCAATGAACAGTTGAACTCGATATTGACAAACGAGAATGATCTTTAGAACTTTGTGGAAAAAGAATAAAATTTGGAAAATCCGAGGCAACCCTGCAAAGATTTTAAAGCTTAAAAAGATATTTGTGAAATACTTTTTTTCAAGTTGCCAATCTATATGAAAACCTATTTTTAGATAAATACGTGCACTGTGTATCATGACAAGTCTACGCAAGGGACTACCAGGGGGGCTTTTTAAGGGGTTCAGACGCGTATTCACGTTACATCTGGAGAAAATAGCCCAAAACTTCAGACACTTAGATCAATAGTCACGCGATAGGTCTGAACCCGGGACCTTCACACTTCAGCCATCTACAATGTTCAGCGTCTTATTCATTCGCCATGGTGTAGCCAAAGATAATTACTTAGCTAAGCACTGAAATAGATTTACATAAAATTATACAGACCTACACAGTGTTGAATTCGTTCCCAGTGTCTTCGAAAAAAGCAAGAATATAAACTTGCTGTAATTGTTAATTTATTTCATGCGTTTTCAACACAATAAAACTAATAATTTATTTTCGGGAGATAAATACTCTACGCTCCTGGCAGCTAACAAACAGTGAATGAAACAGCGGCATTAACAAACAGTAGCGTAGCCAGAAATTTTTCATGGGGGGAGGGGGGGTTACGATTGCTAAAAACTCATATATATGTACAGGTATGTGTGATAAGGGAGTGAAGAATATACATTTTGCATAGCAAAAAATTCCTCATGGGGGGGGGGGGGTCATGACCCCCCGTAACCTCCCTCTTGGCTACGCCACTGTTAACAAACACAAGCTATAACTATTACTTCAAGCTTTAAAGTTGAAAAATGCATTAAGATATGCTTTTGTGCTTTAGTTAATATAGAATGAAGGTATATGGAAGTGAAAAACTGGATTTCAGTGAAGGAATACTTATGTTTTAGTTCAGCGGTTCTCAACCTTTTAACGTCGAGTCCCCCTCACATTTTTCAGCATTCATTCAGTTTTTTAATCTTATAACAATGAACATTTCGTCGAATTTTATGCAAAATAATGTTATCAGTAAAGTTTGAATGAGCATTTTAAGCGAAAATGATATATTTTTGAGTAAAAATGAGAATAAATAAGATGATTAAAAAAAAAAAAAAAACATGCATCACTACTTGCTCTTTGGGTTTTCTCGCCCCCCGCCCCTTGAGGGTCGTGCCCCACAGGTTGAGAGACGCTGTTTTAGTTGCAAAAAATACTCGAATTTGAAACAAATATGTTGTTTTAAAAAGTTTAAATTGGCAAACATTTTTCTAAATATTTTTAGTGTAGAACACAGGGTTTTGACCATAATATGAAGAATTATTTTTACGTATTGCACTTTCATTTTTGCACAAGCGTTTTTTGTATAGAAAACTTTATTTATATAGCCGAGACGACGAAATATTGACTTAATTCTAGCATACATTTTTAAGTGACTGCACATCTATATGAATTTATAATGAGTTTTTATTTGATACTGATTATTTATAAACTAAATATTGTAATAAATGTTGGGGTTTTTTTGTATTTAGTTTTAAACAATTTTAAAAATTTTGTGCAAGTATTTTTTCTTGTGTGTGTACGGTAATATGATAGTTAGAGATGCACGTAATCAAGTATTAGGTAGATAAATACCTGTGGTTAAAATACATGAACCAAAGTCATTTGAATTTAAATATTTTAAATTAGGATTAGTCTATTAAATCAGTTTAGAAGAAAAAAAAAACAAAACATTTGATCTAAATTCTACAGAAATGGTCTCACTCGAAACCAACCTAAAGAACCAAGTTGTTTTGAATCACACACTTTTCGTTTGAACAAATGTTATTGTTTGTGAAATCATTAGAAATTCATCGAGCGGTTGAGTATACTTTTTGAGTTCAAGTGCGTTAACCGCAAGAATATTGTTGGTCGGTGGAAAGAAGATGATAAGGAAAGTAAAAGAAACCGATAAACAAGGTTTGCCGAGATACACCGAGTTGCAGCTAATTTATTTATTTGCACCCTATGCCTTGCATTGAAAGGATGCAGTAAACTGAGCCGTTACGCTTGAAGCGTACAATCAGTAGAGCGTTTGGCTTTGTTCTACATTGAGTTGCTTTTTCTTTTGATTAAAACAGTTGAAAAAGTATCATTTCAATTAAAAAGAAAACGATGATTAATTTGTTATACACGCTCAACGGGCCTTGTCCTGCATGCTTATCAGTAAAACTGTTAGACATTCTTTTGTGATAATGCAGCACAATGCGAGATTTTAGAAAGATGAGTATATCGGATTATGTCACAGTGATATAAATGTTTCAATTAAGATATCCAAACATTGAATAACTGTTCAATGTATTGTGAAGTAATTCGATTGCTTGAGAATGTAAAAATGGAATACGCGGTTTTCAATATTTACGTATATGAAATCTTTAGACAGATTTTTTTTTTCTTTTGTCATTTGCTTAGCTTTAAACAGAACCTGACTTATAATTCTAAGGTTGTTTATCTTGATCTAATTAGTTAGAAATTCATTTATGGATGATATGGCAATAACAATTCTGCTTCCTTGAAAGACGTGAGAAAGTTTCATATTTTGCATTAAATTTTAATTAGTACTTCTTTTCATAAGGATTAAAAAAGAAATCAGAATCTTGCCGTGATTGTTCAGCTCTGTAAATATCTGTTCATTCCATCTGAAGTCAGGGGCGGATCCAGAGAAATCATCTAGGGGGGGCTCCGTTTTTCATTAGGATGATACATTAATTTCCCAATACTTTTTCTCCCAATGTGTAACTAGACATGGTATATAACAACTAAGTAAGTATGTTGTCTGCTGCAAGAACCGTCGAAGAAAACTCGGAAAGGGGAGGGGGGGCAGAGCTATCGTGCGCCCTATACCGATCAAGTTACGGCCGATGCTCATAAGCTACGTTTTTTATGCGTTTCAATGGACGACGGGATTGATACGGGAAAAAAATGTTCCGTTGCTCTCGCCATTGTGTTGGGGAACAGTGTTTTAAGTTTAACACATTAATCTTTTGTTGGTAGATCCCGACTGGCCATTAAAAGTCGTAAATTTCGCCTTAACCCCTGTAGTGACGACAAGACATGGTTAATCAGCAACGGCAATTTTGTTGTTCGCGGGCCCTACCCATTAACATTTTAGTGTGTACAGAGTACAACTGCTGAATGCAATATTGAACCCATTTCACAGCCACCGTGCAATATACAGTGTTCACAGCATGCATTTACGCATTTTAGGATGGCATTAAGTTTTCCAGTTTAAGTAATTCCCATCCTTTTCAGTGAAGACTGTGGTAAACAAACCTCAATTGCTATTTACAACTATTATCACTATAACCTGCTATTTACAATTTGAGCTTTCTTTTTTAAAACCAGACCAGCTATACATTGCCAGGAACTCGCTTTGTCTGATATCTTAGAATATGTCTTACTTTTATAATGAGGATTTGTACCCATACGTGTGGGTGGTGTAGGCAACTTATGAGAGCAGTTGAAAGAATGAAAGCTGTACAAATTGCGGAGGGTTGGATTGTTCGTCTATGCTTCAGCATCACTTAAGGCCGATGCTGATTGCTGCTGCGTCTAACGTGATGCAGTAGGTAAGAGGGCATTCTCGTCGCGAATTTTACGACTTTTTAATAATAATTCGGGGTTTACCGATAAAAGATTTCCGCATTAAATCGCAAACTCCGGCCCCTATAAAATGGAGAGAGCAACGGAATTTTTTTTTTTTTTCCCGTATCAGTGTGCCGTCGTCCATTCAAATATGGTGGAACCTGCTAAAATGACCACTTTGGTAAAAAGATCGTCTGTCTATAGTGACAACTTTAATGCAATTTCGCTTTGCTACCATCACACTTTACCACCTTTGTAAGGTGACCAGTTTTGTTCTTCCCAAGGATAGTTCCATTAGACAGGTTCCACTGTACAAATAAATCTGGGAACACTGCTCCAGCCACTGTGACGATAGCGAGTCAATAAAATGTGCCTCTCCTTCTGTTTAAAAATAAAAGCTCTATATCATTTTTGTAAATAGAGAAATTACGTTTAGTCCACAAGGATTCAATATGTATTGGTGTAAATATTCTTGGTATATGTATATATATATATATAACATTACAAATCAGAAGCCCGCTAAAATCCCACATTTCTAGAACTACGCAGTTTTAATTCAGTTGGAACAAAGGAATCTGCTTTCAAAAGCTGCAATTACTACACGGTCCCTTGCAATTCGTTTGTAATTTTGTAGACGGTCTCCGCGTCCAGTCAATCTGGCTTCTTAAAAGTCATAACAAACCTTCAAATACCGCTGCCCAGATTCTGGGATCTGCCAATAATTGCAACTTGCATGGATCATGTGACACGACTTCAAAAGTTAATAAAAGGGGCTGATGCAGCCCAGCAGCGACTTTTTCGCTTGACAGCAACTGCCAAGGAAAGATGTATCGAATCACCCAATAAAATAATGTAACCGCAGTTCCACCGATTCTTCCACTGACAGTCATAGCGGTCCAAGTATTTTCACAGATCGCTCCAGGGCTTTGCCGGCCAGCGAAGACCGGCCAGGATCCCACAATAACGGCCCTAAGCCAGAGAATCGAGCCGCCTCGCCTAATGCCCAACCCCGAGAATGGGTCTGAAACAGCCTCGCGTCCTCCGGCACACGACTACACCTTCCTGTAGCCGTTTAATGCTACACACAAGAATAACATTTCCCTTTACACTTTGGAAGGTGCCTGGTTCAAAACCAGTTCGCGTCCGCCGACCTAACTGTTCGGAGTTTTCCGTGCTTTCCTCCGAAACTTAGAGTAAATAGGGTTAGGCCCCTTAGAAAGACCCCCACGGAGTGCACCCCACCCATCGGCTTAGATCCCATGTGCAGATAATTGGTCGTAATCCTACAGCACCAACACCAACCCTTTACACTTTACATTCTTAGGACTGTGAATATATTTCTTGATATATTGGCATGTTTAAAGATGTTACTTCTATTATCATTATATTATTTTATTATCCACAAAAAATTATTTTAAGTTACCTTAAAAAAAGCTAGTAAAAAGAAGCAATACAATAAAATTAGGTTTCATGAAAATCAAAATGAGTCAGTTGTTTCATTTTTCGCCTTCCCGTTATTCTTTCTTCCAGATTTTCTCAAACGTGAAATGCGTCAGGTTCCATTTTATGAATTTTTCTAGCTAACCAGCCGAAGCCTGAAAATTTTGCATTCCAAATTTTTCTGCCAGAATAACAGCTCTGCAGTAATTTCTTGATTTTATTTTATTTTGGTAATACGAACAATTATCTGCATGAGGGATCTAGGCCGAGTACGGGGTGCCCTACGTGGGGGGTTTTTCTAAGGGGTCTTAATCCATATTTTTGAGAAGTTTCGGAGAAAACTGCATAAGACTCCGAACAGCTAGATTGACGGACGCGCCCTGAGTTTGAACCAGGCACTTTTCTTCTCCCAGTTGAGAGCGGCATCTGCATTCTGGGGTCGGAGCCTTGGTCGGAGGATTTTTTCAGATGTTCTGACGCATATTCACGTTAAATCTGGAGAAAACCATCTGGAAAAACTCCAGATAGTTAGATCGAGAGCCGCGCGGTACGCCCAAACGCGGGACCTTCACACTTCAACCGTCTATCATGTCGAGTGTCTTATCAACTCGGCCATAGTGGGGCCCCGAAATTAGAATGTTGGACGCTCTTGCTTCATGCAACCATTTGCATGCAGAAGTGCCTTGGCAAACTCTAAGGCGTTGGACTCGTAACCTGTAGGTTGTGGGTTCGATACCGGCGTACCACTAAAGACCACCGTGTACATGCGGTGTACGTGCACGTTAAATCCGTGGTTCCGAAAGTCCTCTCGGCGGTCGCTAGCAGTTTCCGAGGGGTGCCAATATTCAGAAGCCCCCCCCCACCTTCTGATGAGGTTCCAAATTGTGGCGGGAAATTCCGGGAAGGACATATAGCTCTAAGTAGCTCTAAGCGACACATTCAGTGACGCGAGCTGTCCTCTCCTGGCAAATAAATAAATAAATAAATCGGCCACATTGACTTTTCGGCCGTTTGGATTTGGATCCTGAACTAAATTTTTGCGCTGCTTCAAGAATTTTATCTTTGCTTCTAAAATACCTTTGAGAATACACTCAGGTTGTTGAGATTGTCTTGCGAATTGCACTTTTGACATTCCCCGACACTTTTTTCCCCCACGCTTAAATAAATTTTCCCTTGTTCCTGTAGCGTAAGATGAAAAAAAAAAATCGTTGTTAAACAGAAACGACCTCGTCTTTGAATAGAAATTTTTTACGTTGGAGTTGCTGGGAAATATCGTCTTTAGAAAGAGATCGTCGTTAAACAGAGAGTCAACTGTATATACAGTGATACTTTTTAAAATTTCAGTTCATGTGAAAATTTACAATTTTTTTAAAAACTTCCCTAATCCATAGTGTATTTCTAGCTCTGGGGGGGGGGGCTCGAGCCCCCAGACCCCCCCCCCGTGGATCCGCCACTGTCTGAAGTACACTCCAATAAGGTGTTAGTCAAGCATATGTCACTTCTGCTGTTCCTGTTTCTCGGATGAAAATATACCTCATTAAAAATAAAATTGATTCCTTGAATTTCTTCTTGGTTGTATGTTGTTGGAAAAGAAAAAAAAAATATTTATTCGTTGACGAAATTAAAATATAACAGCCATCTATCGAATAATTTTTTTTTAATTAAAAACTTCCAAAAGAGAAAGAAAAAGAAAAAAAAGAGAGGCCAGGAAGTTACTTGATATCATTACTAGAATTTGACCTTCTCTGTTTGATTTAACAAATGTAAATGACCTAATTCTTGAAGAATGTTGTATTTTTACAATTTATTTTCAGTGTTCCGTAACAAACATCTGTCATTATTTTCACGTGAACGGCAAAAAATTTTAACTAAAGTGTTAGAAAAAAAAGACACACCGGAATTGAGAGGTCACGGTTTATTAATTCCGGATATTGTGATGTATGTATTTCGTATACTGCAGAGATGTGAAACAATGCCTGCTTAAGGAAGAGATCTTAAATACGAGTACAGTTTGAACTGTATTGAAACAGAGACTATGACCTCTCAATTTCTGAGTGCTTTTTCTAACACTTTAGTTAAAATTTTATGCCGTTTACTTACGGCATAAAAATACAAATGTCTTGAAAATAATAAATGTTGTTTGTTGCGGAGTTTTGGAAAACATTTGTAGCAATAGTACAATTTTTACGTTCGTTAAATCAAACAAAGAGAAGAAAATTTGACGAATGATACATAACTTTCTGAACACTCCTTTTTTCTTTTTCTTAAGCTTTTATTTTTTTGTTCGGTAGAGGGCTGCTTTAATGCTTTTGAGTATTTTTTTTGGGGAGGGGGGGAATATCAGCTTTTTCTTTCTTCTCTGGGGGGGGGGATATCAGCTTTTCTCTATTTTTAATTATTAAATTCTTGCACAAAACTAAATATAATATTTTGCTGCAGATTCTTTCAGTGGGTTTTATTAGTGGACACCAAATGTATCTATAGACCTACAAAATAAGTCTTCCCGTATTTTATAAATTTTTGAAAGATTTTTTAAAGTAGATTTTCATTGTTGGCACCAAACAAATCTATATACCAAATTTCACGAGAGTTGGTAGTGAAGTTTTTGATACTAGCACGCTACTCTCAAAATCCAATTATTAGTTTTTTAAGAAAAATCAGAATCATTGGAACATTCCGAGTTTTTGTCTTAGAAACTTCGTTCAAGTCTCATTTTAAAGTATGTAAAAATCACGAAGAAAAGCGTCTTTCACTATTTTGATACAACACATAGTTTTTGAAGAAATGGCGTACGGCGGCATTCGCTGCATCAAAGAAGAGTTGAGTACAGAATATATAGCACTGCTCGCTCGCTGCCTTATTGCATCCTTGCTTTAAGGTTAGTTTTGACTCGGTTTTTCGTTTGTTTTTGGAAAGGGGTGGCCCAGTGATCGCTGTGCTAGATATTTATTTTACAGAATATCTGGATCTTTACATGTTATATGTTGTATCTACAGGGTAAGCAAATACTTTGTTCAGCTGCACCTTAGTACCCTCCATACTATAGGATCTTACATTCAGTGCCATATTACTGGCAGGGCAAATGGGGCAACTGCCCAGGGCTCGCAGATTTTAGGGCCCAAAAATCTTGCATCTTACACTTTTATAATTTTACAATAAAATTACAAAGGATAAAAAAATTCAAAAGTTAAATGATTTTTAATTATTGTATGAACAATGAAAATAATTCAAATTTATGTTTGTGTATAAATTAATTTAAACTTATTTTTAATTCTTCGAAGTGCTCTATAGTCGATATAGCATACCAATATGTAGGAAAATAACTAACCACGTTTTGTAAAGAGTATTTTTAATGTTAAAAAATAGCAAAATTTTTGAATTATTTGTTAGTTTAAGAAATATTTACAAAAATGACTGTTTACGAAAAGTGGTTGTATTCCGTACATGTTAGCAACTGTGATAACATTTATATTGATTATAGCATTTCGATGTAACGTTTAACTATCTGTTTCACTGACATCATGCAACTATATTCGTTTATTTCAGATTACTTAAAACAAAATTTGTGTTTGACAGGGTTAAAACATTTAAAACTCAGCATAAACCAATCATATATATATATATATTTAAGGGGAGGTTATTGCAAGGGGCCTAATTTTTTTCTTCCGCCCAGGGCCCACAGTTGTCTTGATCGGGCTCTGCTTGCATTTGAATGCTTTAAAAAATATTATTGAACTATCCTGCCCATACATCTTATGATTTTTTACTAAAGTCTCCTGGAGTAAAATTACCTTTGCGCAAAAATTAGTTTTACAAGAAGACGGTGCAAAATTTTAAACACAATTCTCCAGCGGAACTTTTTAAATAATATTCATATGACCACTTTAATACATTCGAAATTGATACTTTCAGACAAAGGTTATTGTTGATACAGTTTGATCAATGCTTTCCCACTTTGTAGTTTGTAACGCTGCAACATTTGAATTGTATGGAAAGACTAAGTACTACATGTAAAGTTTTCTCATGTTGGAGTAGAGTTATGAAAAGTTTAATAAGCTATATATAGAAATATATAATTAATTTCAATTGAAATATTCTGATCAAAAGTACTACTAGTTCTTCTTTTCGAGCGAATGAGCACATGAAAACATAAAGATGCAGGTAAAAATTTTAAATAAATGAATAAAGGAATATAGAATAATATAGAAGGTTTGTTACATAGCATAAAGTACTTTGCATTTTATTTCCAAGTAAACAGCATTTTTTTTTTCTCCAAATTTTGTCATTTTCATTTCTTTAAAGTACTATAAGTCTTTTATTTTTTAAAATACTCCGAAACATATATTCTTTGGCAAGTATTAACTCTGTTACAGTTTCGCAATAAAGGTATATTTTGGCATTCAGTAATTAACATTAAGCGAGTTCATACAAATTTTACGTCCACGGCTTATTCCATATTTGTATTTCGTTTGATCTACAAGCACGTGACGAAAAATGCTGTTTGTAGTCTTAAGTAAAAAGTTTCTTTAAGTGCAGGGATAATCTTTTCAAACATGATCTGCATCACTGGATAGAAAGACTTCAAAAGAATGTGAAGAAGCATTACGGTACTTAATTAACTTTTACTTTCTTAGCTGCTGCTGAAGCTGACAACATTTATTTCTAATGCCACTGAATCTTTTAAACATCAACAGGAAAAATCAACTCTCTTTTCATGAAGACTAGATTTTTTATTAGACTACATATCTACTGCTACTACTATAAGGCTACATCTTTCGAACTTTTCAAAATTATATCTTTGCGCAAGTGTATTAGCATAAGTTCAAAAATGATTTTTGCAGTCAAAAATCATATCATGCAGATAAGTTACAGTTAACGCAATAGAAATAAATTTGCAGGTTTATCTGTGTTGCACTACAATTTAGAAAAGGATGTTTACAGATATTTACATTACACTCTAAAATATATAGTTCAACGTTTCACCGAAATTCCGTTGCCAATTTAGCTGCAACCGGTATTTTGAAAAATGTGGTGCTAAGATTCACCGTTTTAGCGGTGCTTCCTCAAGCACCATCATATAACAAAGCTAATACATACTACTAGAAGAAAAGTTCTACTCGGGACTCGGATCCACAATAACTGGTTCAAACAATCGCGCGTTGACAACTAAGCCACGACTGACAAGCATTTTTAGCAAAGACAAATTATATATAGCATTGTTTTATCTCAATTTGCAATACAAAAATTTAAAAATTTAAAATATAAAAATAGAATACAAAAATTTAAAATATAAAAATAGAATATTGAGCTCTGGTATTTGACACGTGATTTTAGAAAAGTAATAGCAACTCAAAAATATTGATGAGTAATGAGCTCTAATCAGTTTCTGTTCTCTTTTAAATGAATGTCGATAGCCATTGCTGTCAAACGTGTTTATTCGATGTCAAATGTGGTAGCTTCTTTACACAGCCTATATCAGTGGCGGCTCCTCCATTTGAGCACATGAGCACGTGAACCCCCAGAGGAAAAACTAAAGAATAAACACATTAAAAAATTAAATTAAAAAAAATATATTAAGTACACTTCTAGATTTTTGTGAATTTAAAACATGAATTTTACTCCCCCCCACCCCCCACTATTATTAAACGCGTTTATTATGGCTAATGCACTGTATCGTAAGTTACTACAGCATAATTTTTCGTATCTCGCACGTGCGATCGGCCCGAGTGGCCCTTTCAACCGATCTCTGAGGATAGACGCCGAGAGAGTGAGAGAGAGTTGCGGGGAGAGCGAGGCGCTTTCGCTCGCACAAATTTATTGTGCTCACAGCAGGTTTTTTTTGCCGTTATCTCCTCTGGATTCTCTCTTGGCTTGTGTTCGATTAGTTAATCCAATTTTTTTATATTCTTATTATTTTCTTAATTTTTGTGATTTTTCACTACAGTATTTTTTACGAACTAGTGTAAATAATTAAGATGGGAGTCCAATAAGTGTTCTGGAGCTACAGCAACGACATTTTTCAATGTCATCCTTTGAAAAAAAAATTGAAAGAAAAAAAAAAAAAAAACAGACAATATTTTTGCTAAAACTTAGCGACGAAATGTAAGATCCAAGATGACTTGTTTTTTTTTCAGTGGCATGCATTGTTTTCCTTTAACTGCTGGAAATGCAAATATAGTTTAACTTGAAAGGTGCGTCGTGTCTGCATATTTAATTTTCGAAATTAATTTTGTGAACCTCCATTTAAATAACCCACGAGCCGCCACTGGCCTATATTACAAAGGTTCTTTCTTTGATTTTCGAAAGATTTTTCTTTTCGAAGAATTCATGAGGAACTTTCTTTTATTTTGTAATCGCCGCTAACTGCCTAATGCGAGCTAACTGCGTTCATGTTAGTTCACCCGAAAATTTTGTTTTTCACAGTTGAACCGAAATCTGAGTTCAGTTGGTACTTGGCTTTTATAAGGCATTTTCGGGTGAACCATTAATATGGTCCAACGTATATGACATTGCTTGCAACTCTCTGATTTCACCGGTTATTTGGTGAAACGTTAAACTTATATTTATAACAGTGATACAATCGCGATATCTTTAATCTATACCTAGATAAGGAGAATATTTATTATTATATAAACGTGTTTAGTGTAGTATAGGTAAAAGAAATTTAAAGAAATACAGTTAGCTGCTATTAAAACTAATCAACGTAACTCATTCCGTTATTTATCGATTATATCATTCGTTGAATATGGTAATTTACAGAGTATGGAAATACGTTATTGAATTTTAGCCCAAAAATGTGACAATAGACGATTGTTTCATTCATCGTAAAAGAATGTTAATTTTTTGTAACTTTAATACACAAAACTTCTCATAGTCATTTATGTAGGGTTGGAAAACATCCTTTATAATAGTAAACCTCACACATGTACGTTTGTATCTTTGTCTCAAAAAATATCTAGAAATAAATCGTGACAAGATTTAACTTCTTACGATTAAGTGACTCGAGACATAAAACTTTAATTAACTTATATATTTACATTCTAGGAGAATGATGATGTGCAACAGTGTATGATTTTTAAAAATAAGTGGATGTATGAAAATAATTTAGCGCATCCATAAAATTTTTAGAATAACTTATTTCCATTTTTAAGAAATGAATTACAAGAATTTAAATGTATTTAAATCTTGATATTTCTTAAGCGCTACATTACCTTTCGGCTTTTTAATTTGTCATTCGAAATGAAAGTGTATAGAAATACATTCAAAATTCTAAGAGTCATGGCTCTTACAGTTTAAAACTTCCCTTTAGCATTAAAGTGGTCATTTTTCAGTGGTAAAAATTAATGTACAGCTGCGGAAAAAAAAGACCCACTTGCTTTTTATTTCGCCGTCGTTCGTCGCACAGCAAAGTTATATATACCATTCGCTTGAAAATAACGCATACTTTAATTTACTATTAATTTGATTTGCATAAGGGTCCGTCTTCATATTTAATTATGCATCAACTTCGTTTTTCTCAATGGCAATACTGTATTTTGACTTTATTAAACGAAAGAAAATCTTCAAATTACCCTAAATATAAATTTTCACCAATTTTCTACGATAATTTCCGGAGATATTGCGAATTCATTTTTGCGCGTTTTTAAGGGACTTTCTGCAAATTGAAAAACGCTATTTGTAGGTTCCGAACTTTTCGCCTTTCATTAATTTCGCTCGCGAGAGTTGAGTTAAAAGAAATAAATATTATTTTCAAGGAAAATATTGTTTTCATCTCTCTTAAAGCTTTTTGGTACTGAGAATATCAAGGGTAGAAATTAGAATATTTAGTCTGTGGTCCAAATGACCCGTGAGTTTATAACTTCCTTGGTTCGTACACATGATTTAAAGGAAAAAATGCAAAACGGCTGCTCACGATTTTGAAAATCATGGGATTCCAAAAAAATGTGGAGGCAGAGCAGGCTGCGGGACAATTCCTTGAATTGTGGCGCAGAAGAAACGCAGAACTTGTTTGAAGAAACCACAGGGCGCAACAGTGGTTTCTTCAAACGGTTTGCCCACTACGACAACTATCTCAATCTCAGTGGCGACTACGCCGAAAATAGTGCAAGGTGTATAGTTCATGATGGCATGTTTTATTTTCCCAAGAAAGTTTTGAAGTGAAAAAAAAATAACGAAATGTATTTCTTACTTATTATTAAGTTACTAATCTAAGATGTTTTTTTTCACAGCTGAAAATACGGGTAACCCTTTATTAATGCAGTTTTGAATAAAGCGCAATAAATCTTTTACACCATCCCTTGAATTAATCAAGGGATGGGTATGAATTTTCATTAGCAGGTCTTACTTTAACGACAGAGCCAACGCTTGGAAATATGATTAATAAGGCTTTGAAATTGTAGAGTATATTTCAAAAAACCTATTATACTTGTATTCTCAAGTTACAAATGTTAATTGGACGTATGATAAAATCTCTTGTGATGTACGTATGATAAAATTAATAAGTAGAATACTATTGAAATATAGCAATATTATGATTATCTTTCGAACTATATAACTACATTTCGTCTATAATGAATATTTTAAATCACCTTAAAATAAAAATTCAAGACATCTTCGAACTCCTATATTTTGCTCACAATAATTTTAAAACAGAAATAATAGCTCCATCTTCAAAACAGAGTAAAATGATATGCTTTTCTCCGTTCTTCAATTATGATGCTTTAAGGAAAACTTTAAAATTTCAAATGAAATTCATTTTGTTCGCTTATTTATTTAGTAAGAAACGAGTGGGCCGGCCGCAGGAGGGGGGGGGTGCTGGGCCCTGGATTCAGAAGGGGGGCCCAAATCAAAAGTAGTCTGTATGTTTTATTTATCTTATATTTTATATACACAGGTGAAATAAATTAAGAGAATTTGAATATTTTATCGAATTTCATGAAAAGAACTGAACTGAATGTAAAAGTACTGCTTCTAGAAAAAAATGCAAATCCTGTACGCCAAATACGTAAGCGTACATGTGTGTGTAGGCGGAGCCAGTAGAGAAACAGGCTTTATAAGCGCGTAAGTTAGGACGCATTTCGTTAGCTACCACACCTCGGCGAATTTCTCGGTGTTATTTTGCAGCAATCGGTTAATTTCAAATTGTAACAGTAAAAATGAGCAGTGGCGGATCGTAGGTTATTTAAATGGAGGTTCACAAAATTAATTTCGAAAATTAAATATGCAGACACGACGCACCTTACAAGTTAAACTATATTTGCATTTCCAGCAGTTAAAGGAAAGCAATGCACGCCACTGAAAAAAAACAAGTCATCTTGGATCTTACATTTCGTCGCTAAGTTTTAGCAAAAATATTGTCTGTTTTTTTTTTCTTTCAATTTTTTTTTCAAAGGATGACATTGAAAAATGTCGTTGCTTTAGCTCCGGAACACTTATTGGACTCCCATCTTAATTATTTGCACTAGTTCGTAAAAAATACTGTAGTGAAAAATCACAAAAATTAAGAAAATAATAAGAATATGGAAAAAAAATGGATTAACTAATCGAACACAACAAGCCAAGAGAGAATCCAGAGGAGAGAACGACAAAAAAATCTGCTGTGAGCACAATAAATTTGTGCGAGCGAAAGCGCCTCGCTCTCCCCGCAACTCTCTCTCACTCTCTCGGCGTCTATCCTCAGAGACCGGTTGAAAGGGCCACTGAGCTTGTTGAAAGGGTCACAAGGGCTCAGTGGCCCTTTCTTTGCCGATCGCACGTGCGAGATACGAAAAATTATGTTGTAGTAACCTACGATACAGTGCGTTAGCCATAATAAACGCGTTTAATAATAGTGGGGGTTGGGGGGGGGGAGTAAAATTCATGTTTTAAATTCACAAAAATCTAGAAGTGTACTTAATATATTTTTTAAAATTTAATTTTTTAATGTGTTTATTCTTTAGTTTTTCCTCTGGGGGTTCACGTGCTCATGTGCTCAAATGGAGGAGCCGCCAATGAAAATGCGTAACCACCAACATTTAGATGATGGAATGAGGTGGCGAATTGTGGAGAGCCTAGAAGCAGGCCAATCTCAAGTCCAGATTTGTAGAGAGTTCAATTCAACGCCCAGCGTCGTGTGTAACTTATGAAAACGGTTCAAGGATACCTGATCCATGGAGAAAAAGACTGGGCAAAGTCGTCCAAGAGCCACGACGGCCAGAGAAAACCGACATTTGTCCATTATAGCGAGGCGTAACAAGAGTGCTACGGCTTCTCAGCTCTCGTGACTTGTATGAAGAGATCTGCGCCGCACGGGAAATTCGCGGCGACGGCGTAACGACCTCAGAAACCCGGCGGCGGCGTGCCGCGGGAAAATTTTTGTAAAAGAGCATAGTGAAAATGGGTGTATGCATAAGCACGCACACATATATGAATAAGTGGGGCTTAAATGAGATTTTTTTAAAGACTAGAATAAAGACCAAAATTTTTATAAAAACTAGTCTTTAGTAGGAAGCTGTTGTGCGATTACGGCCAATTAACTACAGGTGGGCTCTAGCCCGAGGGGGTGGGGTATAAAGATCACGATTGTGTTCGGGCTCGGGTGAGCTCGATTATATTTGTCTTTAATTTGCACAAACGGCAAGATTTATGATATTCTATCAATCAAGGGCGCCAGCAGGATCATTTCCAGGGGGGTGCACCCAAGATACATATATACATATACAGGGTGTAACTGAATTCATAGGCCAAACTTTAAGAATAAAATGCACATAAAGAAGAATTTTTTGTATAGCAGATTAGCAGTATGGGGTTAGAAATAAAACGTGTAGCTGGGAATATAGCAAATGCAAAAGAAATGAAAAAGCTCCACTGTCAATGCTCAAATGTGCTGGTAGCGTCTAGCAAGTGATTGGCGTAACCTTCCGAAGATGCCAGGTGTTCGACGAACGGTTGCAGCGGTTACTAAAGTTTTGCAATGAGGCCCTCCTCTGTGTCAACTGGAGTCTCGTAAACAAGCGCCTTGACGTGTCCTCAAAAGCAAAATTCGATACTTGATTAATCTAATGAACGTGCTGGCCAAGCGACTAGTTCAACTTGTCCAATCCATCGGGGGTCAAAGATGACAATGGGGTAATTATGCACATTATCTGTGAAATAGGCTGGAGCCCTATCGTGCTGAAACTATCAATATTTTTCATTTCCGACCAAACGTTGCAATGCAGAAAAATGGTTCTTTGTATGTATTTTAACTACCTTCAGGGACACCCTGTATACATACATATAAAAAATTAGACTACTTGGCGTTTGAAGGAAGAATAATCTTGACTGGAAAATGTAGCATCAATATGTGAAATAAACATTGTCATAGTTATTTTATCGCAGCTGAAAAGTACAAAATCTTAAACTATTAATTTGGCCTACATAATAATACCTCAATTTAAGTATACTAATAATTAATTATTTAAATTATATGCAATTTTGATAACATTGTTTTATATTTAAACAGACGAATGTTTTCCAGAAAAACTGAAGCGAAATGTGTTTTCTCTAGCATTGATGTATATAGCAATTTTTGGCTTAGGGGTCCCCACCATGTCCAGTGCTGAGAATGGTAGATGGCTGAAATGCGAAGGTCAATAGTTCTGGCCTGCCGCGCGGCTGTCAATCAAACGGTTTTGAGTTTTGGCCGGTTTTCTCTATGTTACGTGAATACGCGTTAGAACCCCTTAAAAAGTCCTCTGCCCAAGGCAACCCCCCCCTTTCCATGACAGCTACCCCATTTGCAGGTTTGCCTTAAGTGCACTTGGCAAGGACATCCCCATATTAAAACAGAGCCCAAGTTTTGAAAGTGATGCAGTGATGCCTTCACTTAATATTTGAAAAATCCTCATGTCAAAAACTCAAAATATAAATTTTCATCTAATAGTTTTTGAGTTTAAATCTCTGAAAAATTAACTCTATAATGTTGAAAAGAAATGTTAAACTTAAGAGTTAAGCCTTAAAATAATTGCATTTAATCATATTCACAGTAGAGTCTCGATTGTTCTAGTTTTCCATACAGCTCAGTTAGTGAAGAAATCAGATTAGCTCCCAAATAATGATCAACACAAAACAGGCGATTTTTTTATTGCAGGACAAAAGTTCAAACACTTGGTGCACCCGGAAGCCCTATCAGAAATCCCTCTCCCAAAGAAAGTGGGTGTATTTTTTCTGTAGATGTCCTCATAGACATTTCTGTGAAGTGTTGACATGCTGCTTTGGCAATGGCCCGATAGTGCTGAACGGAAGCGAGTCAACGTGTCAATACGAAACAATTGACTATTATTTTCAGAAAATATTAACCTACTCTAATAAGTAATGTGATAATATGTAACTACATTTGTCATTTAAATATGCACTCATATCACAAAAATTGCTTTATTTCCATTTATCTGTTTTTTATTTTAATGATTTCGATAGTTCGAGACAAGCCCGGTCCCGTCTACCTCGAATATTATCGAGACTATTTTAAATTATTTTTTCCTACTACGGGCACGTGCCGGGAGGCATTCAACACTATTACGGCCGTAAGCGTTGGTCAGTACATTGTGTGGGCTTATGTGCGTGCGCCAACATTATCCCAAAATAGAAATGTGGATGACTTCTCAAAAGCTTAAAATTTATGTACAATGGTAGAAAATATTAAGCCATAAACACAGGTCTAAACAGCTAATTTAATGCGATAGTTACACGTAGAATTCAAAATATCACACCTACATTAAGGCTCTTTTTTTTTTTTTTTTTTTTTTTACTGTCGTAAGGATAAAACTAATTGCTTATATTTTCAGGTTAATTAAACTTTTTTCAAACTCCAAGGGGGTGCAAGTGCACCCCCTTGCACCCCCCTCCCAGCGCCCATGCTATCAATGAAGTAATCGACGTTTATTTGTCTATTACTTGAAATTTCGGACTCGGGCTCCGACTTAAATAATATGGATCGGGTGGGCTGGAATTAAAAGTTTTCGGGGTCGGGCTTTAAAAGATGAGCCCGAACTCATCTCTAGTGGGGGGCACTCCGTGGGGTGTCTTCCTAAGGGGTCCTAACCCGTATCTATGCTAAGTTTCAGAGGAAACCACGATAACTCAGAACGGTTAAATAGGCGGACACGACCTAGTTTTGAACCAGGCACTTTCCGTTCTCCCAGTTCAGAGCGCTGTGCCCTCGACCACTAGTGGAGCTCCAGAGTATGAGCTTGCCGTTGTGGTACACTTTTAAAAATGTTTCTACTGCAAAACTAAAACAATAGATTTTATCAAAATAAAGTAGGTTTATGTTTATATAGCACATTCACGATACATTTAGTTATCTATACATTATTTATACATTATTTGGTTTTAAGCGGTTTTTTTTTTCTCCACAACCTTCTCATGAACCATTCCAAACCTATAATGTACTTTTGAGGTATAATGCCATGTTTAAACAGATTTCAAAGCAATCAAATTAGCCATTGACTCTAAAAATTTAAATTGTATCGTTACAAGTTACTAGCGTTAAGAAGTATCTCTCTATTCTAAAAAAATAAAATAAAATAAAATAACGGCCACTGCCACGCTGCTGTCAAAAGCTAGTTCTGCTGTCTCCTCCGAGACCGTGGGGATTTGAATTTGGATGAAGGTGTCCACGGATTCGGAAAATTCCGGGGAAGCCGATAAGCTGACTTAAATTTCGAAATTCGAATTATTTTAGAAGATATCTAGAAGATATTTTAGAAGATAATAAAAAACTGAAAAAATAAGCATAATGGTTGCCAGGTTTGGCAACTATAAAATCATTCATGCCTTTGCAACAAAGCAATTCCAAGTATATAGGATTGAGTGAAATTGATAAACATGAAATAGATTTATACGAATGTTATGTCACATTAAAAAGTATGTGAAATAAATAAGTGTGTTACACAAAGTTGACAATTTTCAAATAGTAAGTTCTCTTAGGTAACAGGAGTTTAGAATTACCCATTATTCGTTTTTCTAATACAGAATAACTCATTGTAATTGATTTAAAAAGCGCCATTTTAGCATCAGGTACGATCTGGCAAAAGACTATGTCTGCAAGCAGGGCTGATCTAAACCGCGTTCTCCAAAGTGTTAGCACCCAGTATCTTGAAAATGAAAAATAATTAAGATGCAGATTATAGTAAAGCCGGTTGGTTCAGCTTGGGTATTTGCTACCAGTAGAAGTATTTGGCGGCGTTAACTATGTCATTATAGTAGTTATAGTACAGCTTGGATATTTGCCAGCACGGCGAGATGATATATTTCGTGGTGCTAAATAAGCTAATATGCAAAGGAATATATGGATAACGGTTTTCTCGGTAACCTTACACCAGCAGTAATTAAGGTTATGAGTATGTGTAAATCGCCAAATAATGAAAAGTTGCCATTGGTGGCAAGCTATCCTAGCTGTTCCGTAGTTTTTATCAGAGAAAACGGATTTAGTGCTGTTTTCTTAGAACTAATTATTAACTAAAAGGTACTTACGTATTATCCTGGCGTTCATTTCCGCCAACTATTTTTTCGTCAAATGTGCTGCAGTGGCGGATTATTGCAAGTTTGTCGGAGGGGGGGGGTTAGTTAAAGGGGGCGGTCGCCCCTTTAATCCGCCTTTGTGTGCTGGCAAACAGTTGTATCGAAACCATTAATAATTTCATCCAGTCGACATTTATCTTGGCGAAAAATCGCTCGTCTTGGCGGGCCGCCGGATAATACGTAAGTACCAACTATAATTATATGTAAGTCGTCAACCTATGAAAAATCGCCATGGGTGGCAAATACGCAAGGTGTTCCATGGGTTTTGCATAATTAAAAATGGTGTGAAATTTAAATTTTTATGTTCCAAGTAACATGCAACAATCAAGCAATGTGTAGCTCGGTAACATTCTATCTGATCCTATCTTTGGGTTTTTTCTGTTGAAATTGTGACTTTTTTACGAATAAGCCTTATTAGGGGCCGATTGCCTCATACGAAAAGCGAGCGTTATTAACTAAATATTAACAATAGGGGCCTTGGTCCCTAGTCCAGAAAAAAATAAGCAGTTGAAAGTTTAGCTACAATTTTTTTTTTTAAAGTTTTGAAGCCGATTGTAAGCCGCGGTGTAAAATCTGCATTTTTCTCCGGCGCACCGGCCTAGACCTCGGCGGCGGCGGCGGCATGGTACAAATGCCCAGCGGCGGCGTGGCGCCGCGGCGCAGACCTCTACTTGAATGTAGTCACAGGAACCCGTGTATCAAGGGTGACTGTTTCCAAAAAACTTCATGAGAGAGGGTGTTTTTGCAAGAAAACCTGTTGTTTGCGTCCCGCTCACTTCTACGAACAGGAGAATCCGTTTAGCATGGTGAAGAGAGCATAGAGATTGCAGTATGGATCAATGGGTGACCGTTCTCTTCACTGATGAGTCCCGGTTAGTGGCGGATCCAGAAAAAATTCTGGAGGGGCACCAAACATTTATTGTTGCATTTTCTCATAAAATCACTGAATTGACAAAACAAGTCAATCACCTATAGTGTAAACTTAGTTCTTCTGGAGGGGGGGGGAGTGCCCCTGTGACACCCCCGCCCTCTCTTGATCCACCGATGGTCCCGGTTCAGCCTAAACATCGATTCTCGCCGTACGTTTATATGGAGAGAACCAGGGACCCGCTACCTACCCTTCAATGTACGCGAAATCGACCATTATGGCAGAGGAGTTTTAATGGTCTGGGCAGACATCATGTTGGATGGCCGCACATCTCTCCATGTCTTTGAAAGCGGCACTGTGTCAGGTGTGAGGTATAGGGAGGAGATCTTGGAGCCCTATGTTCACCTTTTCAGGGGAGCAGTTGGCCCCGAGTTCATCTTAATGGACGATAATGTGAGGCCACATAGAGCTCTTCTGGTCGACGAATTTCTAGAGAGTGCGGATATTCGACGGATGGATTAGACAGCCAGATCTCCAGACCTTAACCCTATAGAGCATGTCTGGGACGCTCTGGGGTGGGAAATTGCAACTCGCAACCACCCTCCGAGAAACATCCAGGGAATGAAAACAGCGTTGCTGAACGAGTGGGATCAATTGCCTTAGGAAATGATAAACTGCCTTATTTCAAGTATGAAATCACGCTGCGAGACCTGTATATCTATAAGAGGGGGGGGCAGACCCCCTATTAATCCATCTATTAACCCATTTTTTTTATATTCTGCAATCGCTGTTTCATACCTTCCGACTCCAACGTGTGTTACGCACGATCATGCGTGTGTATTACAATTATTGAATGTTTTTTTTTTTGGTATTGTATCAATGTATGTACACATCAAATTTCATTAAAATCGGTCCAGTAGTTCTAGAGATAATCGACCAAGTCTGCAAATCCTCTTAATTTCTTACACCAATTAATACAGCGAAAATTTTCAGATTTCATTAAATTATGTTAGTTGAATGAAATACTGCTACTCGACGCATCTTCAAAAGTTAAAACATCATGAAAAAGAGATCCTTTTCTACTGGGTTTAATAAGATATTTCATATCACTTCTGTTTCACCTTTTGACCTTTATTCAAAGGAGGAAAAAAAATCTGGAAAAAAAAATCCCAGCTCGAAAGATAGAGATGAGTCTTCTTTCCCCTTTTGTCTGTTGCTAACGTTAATCGTTTCCTGTGAACGGAATTTATAATGACCCAGATTTCATTATTGAAATATTTGGAAGAAAATTAGTGTGGAAGACAAAGAAAGAGGTCTGGCAGAGTCCGTCTCCAGTGTAAGGCTTGGAGTAGATGTCGCCTCATGGGGGGGGGGGGGTCCTGGTACAATAAAATGAGTCCATGTATAGTCATTATTTTACTTTACATTTAGGCAATATTAGCTAAAACAATTTTGATTGTAAAGTATTCGAAAGTTATACCTTAGACTGTGATCTAAGAGTGTAATGTCAAAGAAACAAAATCTGCGTTGATGTCGATTTTTTCACACTAACTATTGCGCCACAAGTAATTGCGCCAGGAATTCGACAAAATTCAGTACGATTTATTAAGATCCACTACAGGCTGAAATAAATGACAAAACGGTACCTTTTATGAAATTTTCAGAAAAAATTCCTAAAAATGGAAATGCACAGAAAATTTTTTCGATTTTTAATAAAAGTTTAGTAACTAATACACGTTTGTCGTAGCTCCGTTCTAGTAAGCTTGTGAAATAATCAAGCCCTAGTTGAAAGTGATTGGTTAGTGTTAGTAGTAGTTTGTTTAACGAAATAAAAAAAAGAAAGAAAAGAAATTAAAAAGTATTTAAAAAAATAATTTTAAGAAAATTCTTATAAGATTTAAAACTATATTTTAGAAAATTTTGTATTTGAACATTTTTAGGTGGTTATCAGCAAGCCTTGGCTGTTATGAATTGTGGATACATTTTAACCTGTTGTTAATGTATATAGAATTTTTAACTGTAGGTTGCCATTCTAAGTATAAATATTCAGATTTTAGTTATACACTGTTAAAAATATAGTTGAACGTTTCACCGAAATTGCGGTGCCAATTTAGCTGCAACAGGTTTTTGAAAAATGTGGTGCTAAGATTCACCATTTTATTGGTCTTTCCTCACCTCAGTGTTGGGCAAACATCAATTGTGAAAAAAAAAATAACAACTAACAATTAAATTATCTAAATTAGTTGCAAATAACAATTAAAATAATTAATTTCAATTTATCACAATTAAAAATTAATTAATTGCGCTTTCAAAATATTACAATTACAATTAATTATTTGTGCTTGGGAAAACATTACAATTAGAATTAATTAATTGTACTTGGAAAACATTGCAATTGCAATTAATTAATTGTGCTTGGGGCAAATTGCAATTATAATTAATAAATTGTATTTGGAAAACATTGCAATTACAATTAACTAATTCTTATTTGTTTGAAGCACTTTTATAATTAACAATTTCAAAGTTAGATAATACGTGCGTATTCAAATTGAATTATTACTTGCCCCAAACAAAAAGAAAACTATAATGAGGTAATTTTCATGTTTGAGAGTTCTCAGTAATGCTTTCAAAGGTACGGGAATTCTGGATTTTAGCCGGTTCCAACTTATAGGTGTAGTGTAGTGTGGGGAACTAATTAGAATAATTCAGGGTGGAAAATAGGAAACGAGGAGCTATTGTAGACTTTTGTACAATTCAAAGAAAACTATTATAAATGATGTGTATTTAAATAAGTGTTCTGATTGTGACACTCGCCAAAAGTATTTTTTAATTATTCTTTGAATAATTGAGGTTGCACTTCAACACGACTCTATTTTCAAACATTTGATCTGATAATTTATGATTTTTCGGCAAATTCGTCATCGTAGCAAAAAAGAAAAGTCTTTCCACTGGTGCAAAAGCTGGTAAAGGCATATTGTATTTTATAAAAACTTGTTATATTTCTGGGTATCTGTTCAGTAAATTTAGTTCTTCGCTTTGTTCTGCAAAGAAATACAACATCAATAACCCAGTCTTTGTTAAGGGGGCGTTAGTATTGGTAGGCGTTGTAGGTGTAAAATCTGAGTAAAATCAGAATCAAATTCAAAAAAATTATATTTTTTCTTTATTCATTTTGTTATAATTTGTTCAGGCTCTTCATTGAGCTCTTTAGAAATAAGAGTTTTAGAAAGACTCTGCACTTTATTTCGAGCTTGAAAGTCTAAGCAAGAAAGCCATCTATTGTTAAAACGTGCATAAGATAGAGCAGCTATTGCCGCGTGTTCTGCCTCCAGGGCCGCAACAAGTTTATGACACCCGGGACAAACTTTAATTAAGGCGCCTCCCCTCCCCCTCCCCCCCCCCCCCCCCCGAAAAAAAAAAGCGAGAGCGAAGTTAAAAATTTTTTGAAACGGAAAGACATTCAATAAATGCCGTTAGAAAGACAAAATCAAGACCTAGCATTTTGACAATTGAAGCATCAGGAAGATGTCATTTTATTACCAAATCGGAAGTCGGTTGATACTTTAAATCTATTTAATTTCAGTTCACATTAACTTTATATACAATTGTGTTTCTAAATTAAGGATGTAATTTACACTTTAAAAATTAAAACTTGAAAAAAAATCTATTAGTATTTACGCAGAAAAGTAGAAGAAACATCGAAATCCTTTCTTTTGTTTTATTTTACATAAGTAAATGGCATTTTTTTTTCCCGAAAATTTGGCTTTTCAGCTTTCTTTGCAGCAAAAGTTCTAATAATGTCATCGTAAGAAATCAATGACGCTTTTTTGTGTTCTCTTTAGATAATACTCAAATTGGAAAGTCTTTTTTGCTCCATAGAGTTTCTTAATTTTTTATAATTTTCAGCTTGTTAAAGCTTCTCTCACCTGATGCAAGTGTTACTGGAAGAATTAATAATTTTAAGGCTGTTGTCAAATTTGGATAGCCTTATTCCAGGTTATGCTTATGAACGAGACTCAAAAGGATTGATGCAAGTGCTGTTTCCATAGCGTCGTCAGTCAATAGAGAGTGATTTTTAAAACTTTCTCTTAAAAACTGTTCTATATTTAGGTCATTTTTTATATAGATACTTTTGAGCTTCGGATTTCAGTTCTTCTATATTCATCTGGTGGATTTTATCCCATTCAGGATTCCAAAGTTATCACTAATCATTTCGAGAGCCTAAAAACGAGATTTTAGCTCACTTATTTTATTTTGTCGGTAATTTCTAATAGAGGAATTCTAAATTTTTCTATCTTTGAAAATTTCGAACTTTCATCTTCGCAAGATTCAACAAATATCATCTTTTTCTTCCATTTTTGTTTTTCATTAAAATCGGGAAGTAAATTATTATTAGCTATTATTTTTGCTTCTCTCTGTTATTACAGCGAATATAGTTTTGTCTCTCGTTCATTCCAGAAGATTTAAAAGAACTCTAATACGCCTTACTGTTTCAACTACGGTTATATCATTTCTTTGGAGAAATTGTTTCACGCGGTCTTTTTTTTTTAATGTTAAAACTAAAACATGTGAAAATAAGAAATTCAAATTTTTCATGCATTTTTTCAAAGAGATAGCCTCTGTTTCCGATGTAGACAGAGGATTGGATGCTAATTCTTCCAGAACTTTGTTAAGGCCATTAAAATATTTATAAACTACTTCAACAGCTTTCATTCTTGCTGACCATTTAGTTTTACTGTTTTCTTTTAAAGAAAGTGGAACATACAAAAGTGAACTATCTGAAGCTAATTTGGCTAAAGTGTCAGAGTTAAAACCATAATCACGCCTTTCTCTACAAATGTAAAAATGTTTTTTTTTGTTTTTTGTTTTTTGTTTTTTTATTTTTTATCGTAAGTCAAATCAGACGCCACTTTTCTTGAAACAAAGGCGGAAGTTACCACCTATGTCCAGTGGAGTAGCTAGAGAAGGTAAGAGAGAGCATCTGTACACAGCACACAGGGGGGGGGGGGAGGGGCAAATTATAATTTCGAACTGTCATTGTTGTCCATTCTAGCAAACAGAAAGAGATGCGAAAACTACACTTGTTCCCGGAAGCTGCAAACTCTTCTGACTATGCCTTAAATCGGACCTGCCCGACTCATCGACTGAAACAGATCGGTCATTGCCAGTCGATGGGTCTCCAGGGCTGGAGCGGATCCAGAAATTATTCAAGGAGGGGCGATTTTGTTCCTGAAACAGGAGGGTAGAATACGCAAAATCATTTTATAATTAATTAATATAATTAATTATACCAATTAATGTAATTAATTATATTATTGATAAAATCTAAATATGAGCTATGATTAAAAAGGACAGGGAATAGTACCCGCCATACACCCCTTAGAAAAAGACTATTTAATTTTCATTACTTTCATAATATATTTTAACAGATTATAACATAGTTTTGAACTTCGCCCAGGAGGAGGCAATCGCTCCCACCGCCCTCCCCTTGGATCCGCGCCTGTTCCAAGGGCTCTTTCCTTTGCTTTGTGACAAAACGTTTCCACAGTATCCCATTCGAAAAACTGTGCACGTCTAGAAAGGTGTAACAATACCAGCTTTTTCAGACAGGACGCTGGGGAACAAAGTCACAAAACTGGAAAACAAAAATCTTCATGGAACCATAACTGATTTTGGCGCCCTCCTTATCACGGCGCCCGGGGCACTTGCCCCGTTTGCCCTCCCCTAGATGCGGCTCTGTCTGCCTCAGCTGTGTTAAGGTAAAAAAAAAAATGTTTAAATCTAGTTTCAATGCTTATTTTGTACATCTCAATCAAAGAAGCACAGTAAATTAAATTACCTTTTTTTTTTTTTTCAATTCTTTGTAGTTTTCTTTTTAATGCTAGAAGACATGGTAGTACAATACCGTAATAGGTATTTCTTTCGCTTAGCATGATAGCCAGCGCTTCAGCAACTGGTGTAGCACATTAAAGTTAACTGTTGATTAAGTAGTTAGTTGTAAGTAACAACTAAAATAATAATTGCAATTAAATTAATTGTAAACCACAAATAATATATTTAATTGCGATTAAATTAATTGTAAACCACATTAATGGATCTGATTGCAATTAGATTCAATTGCAGTTAATTTCAATTTCAATTAAAATAATTGTAAAGCTCAATTAATGGATTTAATTGCAATTTATTTCAATTGCAGTTGATTTCAATCGCAAATAATTTCAATTGCATCTGACAATTAATCAATCAGTTGAATTAAATTAATTGATATTAATTCACATGCAACTAAAATTGTAATTGTTTGATCCTACAATTAAAAAATTAATTGAATAATGCCCAACACTGACCATTATATAGCAAAATTACTACTAGAAGAAGTTCTACTCGGGACTCGAGCCCACAATGACTGGTTTATACGATCACGCGTTGACAACCAAGCCACGACTAACAGAATTCTATATGAGCTATAATCAGTTTCTGTTCTCTTTTAAATAGATGTAGATAGCTATTGCTGTGCGTGCGGCGAGAGCTAGGTTTGAACCAGTACTTCCCGAATATGGCCAGCGTCTGTGTGTGAAACAAATGAAGCGCCCCTCAGGGTTTATTACCTGCCCACTTACCTACCCCAGCCCCCCCCCCAAAAAAAAGGTGGAGTTGTTTAAAAACCTTTCCAACCACAACCACAAAAAAAAAAAAAAAAAAAAAAAAAAACCGCTTTTGAACAGCTTACTTTATTTTTACTATTGTTTGATCGTAAAAAGCGTAATATTTGTTAGATACTAGAGAAGTAAATAGTCTAACCAAATAATGAACTAAATAACCTACTTTTTCAACAAACATATATAATTCGCAGCAGGGCTCGAAATACGTCTTGGCGACTACTAAAAAGGCCATGAGATTAGCCCAAATAGCCTCGATGTTCAATAGCTCTCGCGGCAAGTTAAGCTTTCGAGTATTTAAAACTTCGTTTTTTCCTACCTCAGATGTATTTTAAGGTTACATATAAAATTACAGAATTGTTACAAGAAAAGTTAAGCCTTTTTGTATGTTCTTCTCATTGCATTATTGATTTCATTATGTTAAAGTTAAGCGGAAAAGCTGCAACTGCTATTATAGATATTGCGAAAGTACGAAAATTTAAGATTTTGCCGTTACCTAAATAGCTTTTGCTGCCAGCTTAAAATCTTATTTCGAGCTCTGATGCGCAGTATACTACTTTCATTAAAAGTAGTAAAAATGCACTTACATCTCAGGGCCGCCCCTTACGGTTGTGCAGGTTGTGCGTCGCACAAGGGCGCCTCGGTGCTAGGGGCGCCAAACGGAGGCAAGACAGACAAGAAATTTTGTATATGAAGCTAATATTGTTAAGGTGCGATTTTAGTGATTCTGTTTTCATATCGCCAAAAGTGGGACTTTAAGTCCTATAAAGAATTATTTTTAGCAGGGCCATAGCCAATAACTCAGTCTTTGTTAAGGGGGCGTTAGTATTGGTAGGCGTTGTAGGTGTAAAATCTGAGTAAAATCAGAATCAAATTCAAAAAAATTATATTTTTTCTTTATTCATTTTGTTATAATTTGTTCAGGCTCTTCATTGAGCTCTTTAGAAATAAGAGTTTTAGAAAGACTCTGCACTTTATTTCGAGCTTCAAAGTCTAAGCAAGAAAGCCATCTATTCTTAAAACGTGGATAAGATAGAGCAGCTATTGCCGCGTGTTCTGCCTCCAGGGCCGCAACAAGTTTATGACACCCGGGACAAACTTTAATTAAGGCGCCTCCCCTCCCCCTCCCCCCCCCGGAAAAAAAAGCGAGAGCGAAGTTAAAAATTTTTTTAAACGGAAAGACATTCAATAAATGCCGTTAGAAAGACAAAATCAAGACCTAGCATTTTGACAATTGAAGCATCAGGAAGATGTCATTTTATTACCAAATCGGAAGTCGGTTGATACTTTAAATCTATTTAATTTCAGTTCACATTAACTTTACATACAATTGTGTTTCTAAATTAAGGATGTAATTTACACTTTAAAAATTAAAACTTGAAAAAAAATCTATTAGTATTTACGCAGAAAAGTAGAAGAAACATCGAAATCCTTTCTTTTGTTTTATTTTACATAAGGAAATGGCATTTTTTTTTTTTTCGAAAATTTGGCTTTTCAGCTTTCTTTGCAGCAAAAGTTCTAATAATGTCATCGTAAGAAATCAATGACGCTTTTTTTGTGTTCGATTGAGATAATACTCAAATTGGAAAGCCTTTTTTGCTCCATAGAGTTTCTTAATTTTTTTTATAATTTTCAGCTTGTTAAAGCTTCTCTCACCTGATGCAAGTGTTACTGGAAGAATAAATAATTTTAAGGCTGTTGTCAAATTTGGATAGCCTTATTCCAGGTTATGCTCATGAATGAGACTCAAAAGGATTGATGCAAGTGCTGTTTCCATAGCATCGTCAGTCAATAGAGAGTGATTTTTAAAACTTTCTCCTAAAAACTCTTCTATATTTAGGTCATTTTTTATATAGAAGTGCTTACTTTTGAGCTTCGGATTTCAGTTCTTCTATATTCATCTGGTGGATTTTATCCCATTCAGGATTCCAAAGTTATCACTAATCATTTCGAGAGCCTGAAAACGAGATTTTAGCTCACTCATTTTATTTTGTCGGTAATTTCCAATAGAGGAATTCTAAATTTTTCTATCTTTGAAAATTTCGAACTTTCATCTTCGCAAGATTCAACAAATATCATCTTTTTCTTCCATTTTTGTTTTTCATTAAAATCGGGAAGTAAATGATTATTAGCTATTATTTTTGCTTCTCTCTGTTATTGCAGCGAATATAGTTTTGTCTGTGGTTCATTCCAGAATATTTAAAAGAACTCTAATACGCCTTACTGTTTCATCTACGGTTATATCATTTCTTTGTAGAAATTGTTTCACGCGGTCTTTTTTCAAAATTTTCATGCATTTTTTCAAAGAGATAGCCTCTGTTTCCGATGTAGACAGAGGATTGGATGCTAATTGTTCCAGAACTTTGTTAAGGCCATCAAAATATTTATAAACTACTTCAACAGCTTTCTTTCTTGCTGACCATTTAGTTTTACTGTTTTCTTTTAAAGAAAGTGGAACATACAAAAGTGAACTATCTGAAGCTAATTTGGCTAAAGTGTCAGAGTTAAAACCATAATCACGCCTTTCTCTAAAAATGTAAAAATGTTTTTTTTTTTTGTGTTTTTTTTTTTAAGTTTTTATCGTAAGTCAAATCAGACGCCACTTTTCTTGAAACAAAGGCGGAAGTTGCCACCTATGTCCAGTGGAGTAGCTAGAGAAGGTAAGAGAGAGCATCTGTACACAGCACACAGGGGGGGGGGGAGGGGCAAATTATAATTTCGAACTGTGATTGTTGTCCATTCTAGCAAACAGAAAGAGATGCGAAAACTACACTTGTTCCCGGAAGCTGCAAACTCTTTTCTGACTATGCCTTAAATCGGACCTGCCCGACTCATCGACTGAAACAGATCGGTCATTGCCAGTCGATGGGTCTCCTGGTCAGTTGCGGATCCAGAAATTACTCAAGGAGGGGCGATTTTGTTCCTGAAACAGGAGGGTAGAACACGCAAAATCATTTTATAATTAATTAATATAATTAATTATACCAATTAATGTTATTAATTATATTATTGATAAAATCTATATATGAGCTATGATTAAAAAGGACAGGGAATAGTACCCGCCATACACCCCTTAGAAAAAGACTATTTAATTTTCATTACTTTCATAATATATTTTAACAGATTATAACATAGTTTTGAACTTCGCCCAGGAGGAGGCAATGGCTCCCACCGCCCTCCCCTTGGATCCGCGCCTGTTCCAAGGGCTCTTTCCTTTGCTTTGTGACAAAACGTTTCCACAGTATCCCATTCGAAAAACTGTGCACGTCTAGAAAGGTGTAACAATACCAGCTTTTTCAGACAGGACGCTGGGGAACAAAGTCACAAAACTGGAAAACAAAAATCTTCATGGAACCATAACTGATTTTGGCGCCCTCCTTATCACGGCGCCCGGGGCACTTGCCCCGTTTGCCCTCCCCTAGATGCGGCTCTGTCTGCCTCAGCTGTGTTAAGGTAAAAAAAAAACTGTTTAAATCTAGTTTCGATGCTTATTTTGTACATCTCAATCAAAGAAGCACAGTAAATTAAATTACCTTTTTTTTTTCAATTCTTTGTAGTTTTCTTTTTAATGCTAGAAGACATGGCAGTACAATACCGTAATAGGTATTTCTTTCGCTTAGCATGATAGCCAGCGCTTCTGCAACTGGTGTAGCACATTAAAGTTAACTGTTGATTAAGTAGTTAGTTGTAAGTAACAACTAAAATAATAATTGCAATTAAATTAATTGTAAACCACAAATAATATATTTAATTGCGATTAAATTAATTGTAAAGCACAATTAATGGATCTGATTGCAATTAGATTCAATTGCAGTTAATTTCAATTTCAATTAAAATAACTGTAAAGCTCAATTAATGGATTTAATTGCAATTTATTTCAATTGCAGTTGATTTCAATCGCAAATAATTTCAATTGCATCTGACAATTAATCAATCAGTTGAATTAAATTAATTGCAATTAATTCACATGCAACTAAAATTGTAATTGTTTGATCCTACAATTAAAAAATTAATTGAATAATGCCCAACACTGACCATTATATAACAAAATTACTACACACTACTAGAAGAAGTTCTACTCGGGACTCGAACCCACAATGATTGGTTTATACGATCGCGCGTTGACAACCAAGCCACGACTAACAGAATTCTATATGAGCTATAATCAGTTTTCGTTCTCTTTTAAATAGATGTAGATAGCTATTGCTGTGCGTGCGGCGAGAGCTAGGTTTGAACCAGTACTTCCCGACCATGGCCAGCGCCTGTGTGTGAAACAAATGAAGCGCCCCTCAGGGTTTATTACCTGCCCACTTACCTACCCCAGCCCCCCCCCCAAAAAAAAAAAGGTGGAGTTGTTTAAAAACCTTTCCAACCACAACCACAAAAAAAAAAAAAAAAAAAAAAAAAAAAAAAAAAAAAAAACGCTTCTGAACAGCTTACTTTATTTTTACTATTGTTTGATCGTAAAAAGCGTAATATTTGTTAGATACTAGAGAAGTAAATAGTCTAACCAAATAATGAACTAAATAACCTACTTTTTCAACAAACATATATAATTCGTAGCAGGGCTCGAAATAAGTCTTGGCGACTACTAAAAAGGCCATGAGATTAGCCCAAATAGCCTCGATGTTCAATAGCTCTCGCGGCAAGTTAAGCTTTCGAGTATTTAAAACTTCGTTTTTTCCTACCTCAGATGTATTTTAAGGTTACATATAAAATTACAGAATTGTTACAAGAAAAGTTAAGCCTTTTTGTCTGTTCTTCTCATTGCATTATTGATTTCATTATGTTAAAGTTAAGCGGAAAAGCTGCAACTGCTATTATAGATATTGCGAAAGTACGAAAATTTAAGATTTTGCCGTTACCTAAATAGCTTTTGCTGCCAGTTTAAAATCTTATTTCGAGCACTGATGCGCAGTATACTACTTTCATTAAAAGTAGTAAAAAATGCACTTACATCTTCATATTACAATCAGGCTCATATACATGTTCTTTTAATCCTCCCTTGTTATTAAGGTATTTGTTCAGTTTTATTACCACTTTAGAACTGTTAATTTCTGACAAGGATTTTCGTCTACCCGGCGAAACGGTGAATCACTTTTCAAGTTGGAATGCCAGTTAGCGGAGAGATTAGTGAAATGTCAAAAGCCGCCAGGGTTAGCCATTTTTGGCAATTTATTGCCAAGTTGTCGCCAAAAAATAAATCCCCAAAACTGAATCAAGTTTGGCAATATCTTCTATATTTGTCGAGATTTTCTTCCAAACCCTACTGTTTATCCTACTATATAGTTACGCTGATCACAGACTCACTGATTCTATAACGATTCCGCGTACCCACTCCAGGATAAAACTTTTACCACCATTACTCCAAAAAGATTAAAAGCACAAAATGCCTAATAACATCTATACCGTTTATACGATCCGCTTGAAATTGTTCACAATTATGTATAAAAATATAGAAAACAATTTGAGCTACTTTAAAAATCTGAAAATCTACCCGTTCCCTAATTTTAAAGAGAATTTTCGCTACTTTCCGATCCATTTTATTTCCGAGAGTTAAAAAAGTGAGTCCTTTGCGTGACAAAATCAGCTTTCGCAATTGACATGGCGTCTTATTGAAGTCAGGGTCATCAGGTTTTAAAGGGAAAATTGCAATTCCAATTCGTCTAAAATAGTTTTTCTAGATTACATAGTATTATATTTATTTTTGCATTAAAATGATCGTCTGCATGAAGTATTGATATAAGAGGGGCCGTGTACACAAAACGAAATGGTTCGAATGCCAAAAGTTTCCGCGTGTTTCCAGAAGAGCATCAAATTCGATTTGGTTTTATAATAAAAATTGAATATGAAGTGATTTATTTTATGTGAGGATTAATCATATTGAGTGAAGACTTTTTTTCGTTAAATGTTTTCTCTAGCGTCTGTTGTAATTGACTCCACTACGGACTTTGACTCCTAGTTATAAAGGTGAAATATAGTTAGAATACGTCTGATAAAGATTGTAAAACAGTTTTAATAGGCAGTTTTAATATAGATTTTAATTCCATTTATGAAACAAGGAAGACATTTACGGTACATTTATGGATTATGATGTAGTTTCTAACGTAATCAAACAAGGATAGCAAATAGAGCCAAACACATTGATTATGATACACCTTCCTACGAAATGAAGCAAGAAAGACTAATAGGGGCGAAGCAGGGATTATGATTATCTTAACATATAGCACTTCAGTGTGCGTATTTAAAATATCAAAGTATTTTAGAGTTTCTTTTCCTTTTTTTTTTTAATTTTTGAAACCTTTCACAACCCAAATTGTTACGTATCTTCGACCCTATGAACCCTACCCTTCCTCTATGACATTAACCCGTTCTAACCTGATTTATCTTTGGATTCAATATGTTTTCTTTTGATAATGAATATTGAATTTCTAACTAAAAACTAAATATATAATTTTTGAGGAATTATTATCATTGTTATTTTTTTTTTTAAGTGCACACATTAGGATAGAACTCCATCCTGTACGACACTAGGTGATATTTGTGTCCTCAGTTGTGGACCCGGGGTCTAAAAGGTTAATCTAAAGGGATTTTTTCTTTCTATTGACCGGGTCAACGGCCTACTTGTATTAGACTTGACCTCTATGAGGGCAGAAGATGTTGGTCTGTTTCATTATGGGGGCACAAAATAGGCAGACCAATGTTGCCCCTATGCGTGGTCTCCTAATTTTGAATCAATTCCAGATGAGAGACCTAGCACTTAGATTCGCATCCCCAGAGGTATCGTTTGAACAAAAAGGACATTGGAGCCACGACATATTTTACGGCCACCAGCGTTCCTTTTAACTTACACGGTCCACAGCAGACTCGGTGAAGAGAGGAGTTCACCCTCCCAAGCACTGGCCATTCCGGTACTGCTTCCCTTTCGGGGTTCTAATGGGAACCGTGTTTAAATGACCGATTTGCTGCCGGACTAATCTAAAGGTTGAAAATAAATTTTCAGTTGATACTGAATGAGCTGCGATAACTAGTCAGCCAATTCAAAAAGTTATAAAATCTTTAATATTCTCATTTGTAAAACGTTTTTTTTTCCAAAATACTCTGTCAATGGGGAGGTCTAGTTCTTCATTACGTCATCCATAAACATTGATGATGAGTATATTTGTTTATTTTTAATTCCGAAAATTTAGAAAAAGAGAAAATTCAATATACCGCCCTTTCATACGACCATTCATTGGTAGTCACTTCAATTCGGCTGTTTGTTAACGGAAACAGCAACGACAACCTCTGCTCTTTCATTTCATAGGTAATGCTTAAACACTACAGCACAGTAAGTATGAAGAAACATTGGGTTCATTCAAATCAAAGTAAATTATTGAAACATTCCCAATTTTAACTTCCATCGTCAAAGATTCCATTTTAATAAAAGGTGAAGACAGTTTTACCACAGACTCAGGAATGTGTTACGGTTTTCCTAACCTAGAGGCGCCTGTGTGCGCCGCACACATCGCACACATGGGCGGCGCCGCCTTGGTTTGAACCCAAGGACTCTGGGTGGTGGAATGAGGTGCAATTGAGCTCGGCCAAATTGTACTCCGTTTGACCGGCCTTCAATTGCCTGGTGTTGTGTGCGCGGAGGTAATCTCGTTTCGCCACATGTTTATTCGATGTCAAATGTGGTAGCTCCTTTACACAGACTATATTTTTTAACAAAGGTTCTTTCTTCCATTTCTGAAAGATTTTTCATTTCGAAGAATTTATGAGGTAGTTTCTTCTTATTTTTTGTAATCGCTGCTAGCCTCCTAACGCGAGCTAACGACAGCCATGTTAGTTCACTGGAAAACTCTGTTTTTCTCAGTTGACACGAAATCTGGGTTTAATCAGTACTTCGCTTTTATAAGACATTTTCGGGTGAACTATTAATACGGTTCAACATATATGACATTGCTTGTAACTCTCTGATTTCACCAGTTATTTGGTGAAACGTTGGTCTTATATTTATTAGAGTGTATGAAAAATAATTTTTCAAAAATTTTCTATAGTTGCATAGATAGCCTCCCACTGTTTGTTGCCCTTGTGTATAGCTTGTTATCATCGCTTATATGTGGCATGCGGGTAAACAGTACAACGCAAAAATCATTTAAATTACATGTTTAAAAATTACGGTTCAAGTACGCTAAAGTACATGTACATAGTACACACACGAACACCATAGTATTGCTACGCATTAATTTTTTCGGGTGAGAGAAGATCGCGGGGACTCAAAAGAAAAAAAAAAGAAAGCTCTAGAGGGGCATTTTACACAGGAGAAAATTACCCCTTCTGTTACCGTTTGAAAGAAAGACTAATGGGATGTGCTGGTGCGCACATGTTTGTTAATAAACCTAGAAGTATCGGATAACCATTCGTTTTCAACTTTATATTTTCGACGTCTGGAATTAATCAAAAATAACCTGTACTTGAAATAATCTTTGCAGGTGTGGGAACAAAATCATGTTGTGTTAAAAATGTGTTGGCCTAATCGACAGTACTCTTCTTGTTTTGAGACCTAATATTTGAACCCGTGTTTTGTTATTGTTTTTGCTTTTATTAACTCAAAACTCAACTCAAGGATATATTTGTATTGGACGTGAATCTATTAACATCTGCATACGGTGTATATATATATATATATATATATATATATATATATATATATATATATATATATATATATATATATATATATATATATATATATATATATATATATATATATATATATATATATATATATATATATATATATATATATATATATATATATATATATATATATATATATATATATATGTATATATATATATATATATATATATGTATATATATATATATACATTTTATATATATACATTTTATATATATTTTAATAATAGCTTGAATCCCTGGTTCTAATCCTTCCTTTGCATTTTCATTTGTGTATACGTAGTAGAAATCTCTTGACGAATGACGCAATTGCACTAAAGCCCACGGAGTGCTCTTAATACAGACTAGAACCTCGGGGACGTGCTTTTAGTTGATGAATGGCAACAGATCTTCTGCACGTGGATTGGACAGGAAACGGATAGCGAATTACAGGATTTTGGAACAAAAATTTAACTTGTTGCTTGAGTTTTGATGCACATTGGTATTATTTGTTCTTCGAATTTATGTATGTGTAAGTAATAAAAAACTTTTTTCTTTTCTTTCCCATAGGTAAGGGGGAGTCACACCTCTGAGATTTGCCTGTTACTGTTAATATTGTACACTTTTGCAAATATATTTAAACTGTTTTAACACTTTTCAATCAATCTTTCCAAACTTCAGTCTTGAATGCAATACAATACCTTGGCAAAATCTCAGGCTGTGAGTTCGAAACCTATGGTGTACTATTGTGCATTTCCCCCTCTGAAGAGGACAATGCATTTTACATTTTTTTGTAATTTTTTTGTTGTATTAACAATGACTGGCTTGGGGGGCGTTTTCTATTTAATTAACTATGTATTATTAAACGCATGTTTTCTTTTATGCTGCTTTCTTAGGCGCTGGATGGCATGTGGGGCTGCTATAATTTTGTTGTAATTTTAAATAATTTGTAACTATATGCGTTGGTGCATTTTTCTTGCTGCCTTTGGCGCTCAAATGTTCTAAACCAACTTTTATTGGGATACTGAAGTAGCTGGTCTGCTTTTTTCATACCTTTTTCATGTTCGTATATTTTTAGTTTATTTTTATAATGGCATACAGAGTTGATACTCTCAAAAAATTCTATAAATAATTAATTCTTTTCAATTTTATGGCTTTAACAAAGTGTAAAGATAAAAGATGTAAAACTTGCATAGTCGCTGAGAATGTACAAGAGGAAGGTAATGAACTTTTCTGTAAACAAAAAAATGTAATATACAAAATAGATTGTCTAACTTGTGGACAATCATACATAGGACAAACCAGCACTGAATTACACCTTAGAATTAATTTACATAGATCTAACATAAATAAATTACTTAATAATAATTGCTCTTTTGAAATTTCACATTTTAAAAATCATGGTTTTATAAATATTTCTATTTCTATTCTGGATGTTGCTGATAATTTGAATGATAGATTACATAAAGAAAACTTAAATATTTTAAAACACAAAACCTTATTTCCATATGGACTTAACACATGCCTAAACAATATAGATCTTAAAAATATTAATAACCTTTATACTTGTTTTTTACTTTTTTCAGATAGAAAGATTATAAATAGAGGAAAAAGGGGTTCAAAATGCTTTTCTAAACAATTCAATGATATTATTCCTAACATATGGATTGAAACTTTACATGACAAATTTGTTAGGGATAACAATGTTTGTTATGTCAAAAATGAACTATTCAAGCTTAAAAAAAGCACCATCAAAAAAATATTTAAACAATATGATAATTTTAATTTTTTAAATGAACAATTTGCTGCTTTACTTAAAGATCTTTTATTTTTTAAACTTAAAAATAGCATTACTACCAACCATAATGAATATCTAGCCATAAATTTTCTGCAAAAAAGCTTTAATAATCTCAATATTCATGATATGATACAAAAAACTATAGATGTTTTCCCCATAAAAAATTGCAATATTATTCCTACATTCAAATACAATAAAACTTTGGGCAGTCTACTTTTTAACTATAAAAAAGTTCTTGAAGATATTAATAATATAAAATGCTACTGCGATGAATATAAAAACACTGATTTTTTTGATTCAAATTTTAACCATGTAATCACTGGCAATTTAAACATAATTAAAAACTATAAATTAAGAAATATTATGAGTTTTGGAAGTAAACATAGAATAAATATTAAACTGAAAATAGCCCACTTAGAAAAATCTTTTAATACTAATCTAAACGACTTTATTTTAAAACTTAGCTATAAATATAATATTCCACCACAAGCCTTCAATGAATGGAAATGTATATTATTCAATCTTTTTAAATCAAATTTTCTAAATATTTATGCTAATACAAATACAGATAATTATATAATTTTCAATAAAAATTTTTCTAACATTATAAAGGAATACAAAAATAAGTTTGTTTTTTGTCCTGTTGATAAAGCCTCCAATAACTTTGCCATAATTTGCAAACTTTTTTATTTTAACACAGTACATAATGAACTTAATAATAGCAATGTATACACAAAAATAAATAATAATCTCTCAACTATTCTAAAAAAATTTACTGCCTTTTCCAAAAAAATCAATTTCAATATAAATAAAAACAATAAACTAGCGAATTTATATGCTTTACCAAAATTTCATAAAAATCCCATTACTTTTAGATACATCTGCAATACAAGAGGTTCAATAAGTTATAATATTAACATCATATTTCAAAAAACTCTGTGTAAAATTTATGACTACCTGGATTCAAATTTTTCTATTAATACTGGTTTCTGGTCCATTAAAAATAGTTTCTCTCTCATACACTGGTTAAAAAATATGAATATTGTTATGTTACAGGTTTTTGATTTTGAAAATCTTTTCACAAGCATTCCTATTGATGATCTATATAAAACTTTACTTAATTTATTTGACCACTTCAATATAGAACAAGAACTAAATATTAAGAGAGAATTTTTTGTTATTATCTCCAATTTCTGTCTTCACAATAATTACATATTATTTAATTCAGTCATATATCGCCAAAATAAAGGAATAGGAATGGGAACTAATTATTCAAGTACAGCTGCTAATCTCTATTTATTTTTTTTATGAATATAACTTTTTCAATAACCATCCATTAAATTTTACAATATTCCGATACATTGATGACATTATTGTCATCAATGGAAACTTCAATGACATTAAACATTTAATTTATCCCAGCACACTCAACCTCAAGCCAGCTTACTCTAATTCTAATTCAGTTACCTTTTTAGATCTAGATTTAAATTTATTTAATAATACTTTACTAATAAACATTTTTGATAAAAGAAAAAATTTCAATTTTGAAGCTATATCCTTGCCTCACTGGTCATCAAATATTCACAAAAAAGTTTTTGCCAATATTTTAATCAACCAGCTTATCAGATACTTTCGATTATGCAATAATAAACATCTTTTAAATTATAATATATATTTATTAGCAGCCAAATTGTTTTACACAAATAATTTTCCACTAGAGTTCATTAATAGTTATTTGAAAAGTTTTAATAATAGCTTGAATCCCTGGTTCTAATCCTTCCTTTGCATTTTCATTTGTGTATACGTAGTAGAAATCTCTTGACGAATGACGCAATTGCACTAAAGCCCACGGAGTGCTCTTAATACAGACTAGAACCTCGGGGACGTGCTTTTAGTTGATGAATGGCAACAGATCTTCTGCACGTGGATTGGACAGGAAACGGATAGCGAATTACAGGATTTTGGAACAAAAATTTAACTTGTTGCTTGAGTTTTGATGCACATTGGTATTATTTGTTCTTCGAATTTATGTATGTGTAAGTAATAAAAAACTTTTTTCTTTTCTTTCCCATAGGTAAGGGGGAGTCACACCTCTGAGATTTGCCTGTTACTGTTAATATTGTACACTTTTGCAAATATATTTAAACTGTTTTAACACTTTTCAATCAATCTTTCCAAACTTCAGTCTTGAATACAATACAATACCTTGGCAAAATCTCAGGCTGTGAGTTCGAAACCTATGGTGTACTATTGTGCATTTCCCCCTCTGAAGAGGACAATGCATTTTACATTTTTTTGTAATTTTTTTGTTGTATTAACAATGACTGGCTTGGGGGGCGTTTTCTATTTAATTAACTATGTATTATTAAACGCATGTTTTCTTTTATGCTGCTTTCTTAGGCGCTGGATGGCATGTGGGGCTGCTATAATTTTGTTGTAATTTTAAATAATTTGTAACTATATATATATATATATATATATATATATATATATATATATATATATATATATATATATATATGGATTGAAGTCTATCAATTTAATCACATTTTCAAACTTTGAAGAAAGTAAGTCAAATTTAGATTGTTTCCGTTACTTTCATTTATGCAGATTGTGCATTTACTGCATAGGGATTCAATGAAACAAAGCATGCAGTTAGATAAAACACTTATTCTATGTCTATTTTTATTATATATTTTGATTAATTTCAGAAAAAGAATAGTTCATTCTATGTTAAATTAAAAGAAAAGCTTTCGCATACGCACGCTAGGTGTTTCTCTTCAATACGGGCTTTGTTTCTTACAAAAAATAGCATTTATTTAATTATGTATCATTAAAAAGTTATTTTTTCTATATCGTGGCTCCACTGACTACTTTGAAGCTATTAACGTCATTTTCAGGGATGCTCTTGAGTGGAAAGATTCATAGTTTCTCACAACTCTCAGTACTACCCTTGGAGAAAAGACATTCCTTGTTTTACACCCCTCTTTTAACACCAAGCTTAAAACTGGTGACATACTACCCAACAAGTTTTACTAGCACGTAGGTTCGAAGCTGCTTAATTCTATTTTGAACTTTGAACCCGATATAATCACGATCTTTAAAATCCGATCAGAGGGATTTTAGTATATTTATGTGTGTTATGTTTAACGTTCTATATATAAAAGTATAACAACTCAGTCATTCCTTTTTTATCGTTTGATGTTTTGGGGGGGGGGGCAAAAATGCTTGCAACCGGTCTTCTTCAGATAGAAGGCCGGCCCTGGAGTTAAACGACGAGAGTTTAAAAAAAATGTAGGTTAAAAAAAGAAGCTAGAATTTATTTGAAACACGAATGATTTATTTCTGAAATTTGACAAGCCGTAATGCAGTAAATTTTGAGTTATGAATGGTATGAAGAAATGAAAATTTCTGTATATGAAGACGGTGGAATAAAAGAAGCTACTCTTTTGCACAAGAAGTAGTGCTTTGAATGCTTAAAATAAAGTTTTGTAAGGATACTGGAAGTATTTATAAAGAAATACAAATAGGATATTCAATGTCAATAAATTAGTTTGTAATATAGTTAATAAATAATGAAATAAATATTTTAAAACTCTATATGTATTTAAATATTCCATTAACCTGAAAACATTGAAAGATTTATTCATCCAATATTTCTTTTCGTGTATTAAAGAAATAGTTAATTTCTCATTACACTTAGAATAAGGAGCACATCAATATACTGTCCATAGACAATAAGTAAGAACACACCCAATTTGCCCCTTTTTAGGCGATTTTTTCCCGTTCTCTTTTACAAACAATTTTTGAATTCCAGAATTTTTTTCTTTTCTGTTACAAAATACAAAAATAAATAAAATAAAAGAAGCATAACATTAAACGATTAGCTCTATAGTGTTTCATGATATGTTTTCTTTTGTACCTATAATGTTCCTATATTTTAAATAACTGACTTTCAGGAGTAAGAATTTTTTATGTAGATTAAAATAAAAGTTTTATTTGGTAACAGTGTCAACTAGGTGTATGCAGAACTAGTATTGCTACAGGTCATGCAAACGATACTAATAGCAGTCAGTCTTTTGTTTTCGAGAGTATGGACATATGTACGAAAAAAACCAGTATATACTTGGATGATACCAATACAAAATTTGGGGGTATTACATTGAATTAAAATAGTTATTTTTAGCAGAAAATCACATTCAATCACACTTAAAAAATTCTGTCATATAGTTACACGTATTAGTTTCAATACATGTTATTTCGTAATTAGCGATAGACAAATAAAAAGATATTTTAGAAAAAATTTAAAAATAATGAAAGCCAGCTCTTTATATTTAAGTGTTCGTTAGTGGAAATGAATTGAACAAAATGCTATAGTTTTTATCCAAGTAATTTTAGTTTAGACGTACTTGTAAAATTACTATCTAAACATAACCAGAAGTTTCGGAGGTTGTTTCCTATGTTTAAATTACAGAAATATAATCTTTTTATTTCAGAATTCTGTTTATAAAGACGTGATTTTGATGTATTTACGCACATTTCAAAATTAAACATCTAGTTAAACTACATTTTCAGAAATGGCTTCTTTCCTTCATAAAATATACATTTCCTCAAAATTTATAAAAACTTACACAAAAAATCACTTAAAAATAAAAATTGGATCTTTTAACATTTTTTAAAATGGAAGACAGTTTTTATTTTACACATGGAAAAGTTAAAATAAATTCATTAGCGTGCGAGTGGCACAAAAAAAAAATTAAGATTTTTAAGTAAGTAAAAACAATAACTATTATGCACGGGACTGAATGTCGATTATTTTTGACAGGAATTTAAGAATTAATATTCTTGACTTCGTAACAAGTTCAGTAAGAAGTTTGTGCAAGTGTCCAACAAGTTTTACTCTAGTTTATCGGTACAACAAGCGATGAAACTAACACTTTAGCTAAAAAAAAAAAAAAAAAAAAAAAGCATTTTTGTTCATTAGAAAAATTTTGTTCACTGGTTCTGTGTTTAGTACCGATGTATAAAACATCGTGAAGGAGATTTTGTTTCATCAGCAGATTCAGTGACACTTAAAAAAGGAAAATTGTCATCCCCTCATATTTTTGCTTTTATACGAATCATCTCCCTAAGATGCAGCAGTGGAAGGTAAGTCCTATAGATGAACTCGATTCGTCATCGATGGCAGCATGGATATGTAGCACATCCTCAGCTCAAACAAGCGTGAAATCGAATGCCAGCTGTCATACAACTTGGTGCAGACTCGTATTTTTAGAAAGGTGTGTTCCGCGCTAAATAACAGATGCTTCAGTGGTTCCCACCTCACAAAATAGGCTAAAGGCTAGATAAAGGAAAAGTTAAGACTTCACTAGCGGTGTAATTAAGTAAGAAGGCTCCAAATAGCTTTTGGAAAGTAAAGAGAAATTTTTTCTTTGTTTATCTTTTGTGCGTGCGTCCGATCTTTCCGCAATCGGCTTTTCAGTTCAAAGGTCTGACAGTGATCACACTAAAAAACAAAACAGAGTGATTATGAAAATAAAAATTATACAGGACTTTCTTTAAAGAATTTCCGCGGATAGAAAACAGTTTTTAATAAGGGAAAATACTTTCTAGTTTTTATTCACCTGTGCTGATTATGCAGCTTTTGCAGCTTTCCTTTTGTGTTAGAAAGCTTGGATCGAACAGCAATTTCATACTTTTAAAATACGACGAAAGTATTTAAAAAATGCGTTAATACTACCTGAACACTTTTATAAAGGTGGTCACCCTAGGTAAACTATACTCTACAAAGAGATTTTAAAAAGTAAGCTACATCTGTGGGAGAAATAGAGTGCCCAAAGACAAACCTGAGTACCTTACAATGTAATGTGTGAAAAGTGACTTAAAAAAGTCTTAAGAGTATTAGCTTTTAAAAGCACTAATCATGGGCGGATTAAAGGGGGGCGCGGAGGGGGAGACCGCCCCTCCCCCCGAGAAAAAAGAAATTAATGTAAAAGATCCTATTTTACTTCCATAAAATGGATGTATATGTCGATCTTCTAACAACCCCCCCCCCCGACAAACTTGCATTAATCCGCCACTGGCACTAATCCGGATGAAGCCAAGTCCAGCTGAAATTTAAACTAATTAACAAATTATAATTTATAATAATTAACAAATTTTTAATGATAGAAATTAATAGATTAGTATAGATTATTTAGTAAAGTTAATGAATGCATTCGCAAAATTTTATGTTCCTACTTTTCAAAACGTAAAATAAAAATAAAAATCTTTTCCTCCTTTCGAAATTCGTTCAGTTGTCCTTTTGTATAACATATGATTATTTTCAATGAAACAGTAAAAAAAATCATTCAGATTTTTTTTTTTTCAAATAAATGCGTGTTCATCAATCAATGTCAGACAAATATCCGATCTCTCGACTCGACTCGCTGCAAATTACTAAGCGATGGAACAAATTTAAAACAATGAACGGATATTTTCAAGCCGGATGTTATTTATTTCCATTTCCTCAATCTTTTAATAATTACTTTTTTTTTATCTAGAAACAATAAATAGTTTTTAAAAATGCGCTCGAATCTGTTGACAGAAAAAAAAAAAAAAGGTTATTAAATGGAATTTCATCGAGTCCAAGCCAGGTCACTATAATGGTGCATTATTCAGCCAGTCTAGGGTCTTTGCTGGGATTCGGGCTTTCGAGTTCAAGCTGAACGTGTCTCGTCATTGTGTTAGGTGTGATGCAGTTAGGTGTGATGCAATAATAGAAAGACAATAAGAGCTATCCACTGTAGAGACAGCTTCTTAAGACATGTGAATGAATGAATGAAAATGAATCTTATGTATTCTGACTACTGCTTTTTAATTCGTTCAGCCCTCTGACTGCCATCCGTGATTTTTAGTTTCTTCATTGTGAACGCGTGATCACTGTTGGACAATTTGCTTCTTTTTTTTTTTTTTTTTTTTTTGTCCAGGGCAGACTATCTTTGTGGGGCAGACTAAAGGCCCTTGCAAATAGAGACATGTCGCGACTACAATGTATTTGAACGGGGAAATTCGACATGGTTAGGAAGCTGCGACACTTGGGGTGTCCTCTACCGAACAATAGATGGGGGATGTGTGAAACCGCAATATTATTCACGGTCCCCAGTTATCTTTTGTTGGTTAATACCGGAGTATCACCACCTTTTTAAAGGAAATGGTTACACTATTCAAGAATTGGTTCCGCTATTGGCACCCTACTGCTAGCGTCCCGCGACATGTCTCTGGATATTTGCAAGGGCCTTAAATGTGTTTCCATTTTCAGAAAAGCAGCCGGCGAGAAAGAAAAAAAAAGCGATAAATTAAAAACAGAAATGTATAAACCCACAAGAGAATGATCATAAAAAAGCAATTTGAATATATAAATCTTGAAAAACAAAAATTTGTCCTTCATGTAAAATTTATGCAGTCTGGAGCTTAACGTGTTAAATGCTTCTATGTAATTTTCGAAAATATTTAAAAATTAAAAAAACTATATCTGAATGCTAAAAAAAAATGTCTTTCTTACGTAAAAATACATACTTATTATGTTCTAACACCCTATTTAATAGTAGAAATAAGTATATTTCATATGTTACTCTATTGTTAACGTTAATTTAAAATCACTTTGACTTGCTTATGGCTGCTGACTGCCGTTCCAGTGAAATCTTGTGAATACTCTAGTATTAAGAAAGCTATGATCTGAATCAAGCGAGGTATATTGTATTTTACGAAGTCATAAGAAAAGAAAAAGAAGTTTGAGGCAAATGGGGCGAAATTGACTAGAATAATCATGTGTTGTTACATCTATTTGGCTGAAAATTGTGAGTTATTTACAGTTAATATCTCCCCTGCGTGCGAATACAACACAAATCAAAACCAAGTCATGTTTCAGTTTTGTGGTTAAGTTTCGAGATTTTCTTGGAAATGTAAAGCAGTTAGCAGTTAGTTGGATGGTCACAACTTACCTAACCAGGTTAATGTGGATGGATCCCTGAAAGCGGTCGTAGTTTGATTGTTAATAAATAATAAAAATACCGAAAGTGCAGATTTTATGTAACTAACAAACTGCGGTTTATTTATTTTTATTATTTCATTTATTGATACAAAGTAGCCCATCTTTATTGAAAATGTACGATTGAAAAAGATATTTTAAATGTGAATAAACTATGTCTGGCAAAAGAAAGATCAACAGCTTAACCCATTTATGCCTAGCGTCCCTTTTTTGGGACGGCATTTTCGCTATTAGTCGAAAACGTTATTTATTTTTTCTAGCCTTTATTCATGAGTATTGAGCCTCAACTCTAAAAAATATTTTAACATGACCAAGTAGGATGTTGATATTTCGATTTTTATGCATAATGATTTTAAAAGAAAGCATCCCTTGTTCAAGAAGTTGACATCAGAAATTTATCTATTATTTCTGTTATCAGTAAAAATCTAAGTCGCAAAAATATCCAGGCACAAATGGGTTAAATTTTAACAGTTTAAGATTTACTCTCGTACTCTCAAATTCTAGCCGCGTGTACCACACTATAAAACCTTTCAACAGCTTCCTTCTAAAGTTTTTCCTCTTTATACGCAGTAATTGACGAGCTAAAATTTATTAAACCCATACCCACTTAGTTTAAAAAAAAAAAAAAATCGACCAATATCAGCAAGATCAGTCTAAACGCAATTATCTTGCGTTTTACTCGTTTCGAACAAAATATTTTTACTTTATTTATTAAAAATATTTTTCAATAAGTTAAAAGGTTCGTGTTTTTTTAAAAATTAAAATAGTAACTGCGTTAATCCAAAAATAGTTAGAATCAGAGGTGGACAATAAGCGGCAAGCTGGCTAAAAGTAGTATGTTAAGGCACTCTTTGGTACATATTTACAGTGTTAACTTAGTAATTTGTGGCATATATTGAAAAAATGCCACACTTTAAATCGTCCTAGAAAACATGTAGCCTTTAAATTACTTGGAATGAAAAAGCACCTAAAGCTGAAAAACCCACTTTCAAGCCTTTATCAGAATAAAATGTTCTTCATTCAGACAATGTTCTTTAAAAAAAGTAAGCATTTTTTCCAAAGAAAAGAAAAATCCAGAACTCTCACTCTTTCAACACTGATTTCTTTTAGTGTTTCCTGTCTAGTAGGAATAATTGCTTCTTTAGAGTTTGGAATGAAGAAATAATTATATAAATTTACTTTTGCACAAGGGCGGATTAAAGGGGGGAGGTGGCGGAGGGGGCGACCCCCCCCCGAGACAAAAGAAATTAATGTAAACGATTCTATTTTACTTCCATAAAATGGACGTATATGTCAATCTTCTAACTAACCGCCCCCACCGACAAACTAACCGCCCCCCCCGATAAACTTGCACTAATCCGCCACTGCTTTTGCATATTTTTATCTGGATGTTTAATAATTGCTATTTACCTATTTTAATATATAATTTTAGAAAGATGAAAGTATGGTTAATTTTATTACCATGGTAATGCAAGGTAAACAGCTGCTTGACTTTTGACTACGATAATGTAGTTTTGAGCTATTCCCTCGCTTCGTTCCAAAGACACAATGATGAATATTCTTCCTTTGTGTTCAGCGCATACGCAACGCAAAGCCCCGCGAAGCATTCAAAGCAGTGGCGGCTCCTCCATTTGAGCACATGAGCACGTGAACCCCCAAAGGAAAAATTAAAGAATAAACACATTAGCAAATTAAATTTAAAACAAAAATTTTATTATTTTAAATTTTATTAATTAAAAAAAAATTAAATTTAAATTTAAATATTAAGCACACTTCTAGATTTATGCGAATTTAAAACATGAATTTTATTCTTTCCCCCCCTCCCCCCCTATTATTAAATTGGCTAATTATAGCTAACGCACTGTAGTATAGGTTGCTACAGCAGTCTTGAATCAATCGCACATGCGAACGGAAAATTTTTCCCCTGAACCGCTCTCTAGTATGAGAAGCCGCAACAGCTGAGAAAGTGTACGGCAATGATGAAATCATTCCGTTCGCACAATTTCATCGTGCACACAGCTCCAATTTTTGCGGTATAGCTTCCGGATTTTCAATTGGTTTGTTACATTCAGTTAGTTAATTATTTTTTTTTCATTTTCTTAATATTTTCTTTATTTCTATCATTTTTCTCTACATTATTTTTTTTACAAACTAGAGGAAAGTAAATTAGATGCGAGTGAAAGACGTGTTTCGGAGCTAAAGCAATGGTATTTTTCATTAGTATCCTTTGAAAAAAAAATGGAAATAAAATGAATCAAGACAGTACCTTTGCTAAAACTTATCCTGGTGATGAAATGTAAGACCAAAGATGCAAGGCCGTACCAGGGGGCGGGGCAGTTGGTCCGCCCCCCCTCCGAAATTTAAAATTTTGTTAACAAAACAATAATAATGAAGCCTTTTTGTGAAAAATTTAGCCTTTTTCACCTCTTGGTTCCCCCCCCCCTCCCCTGAAATTTTTTTCTGGGTACGGCCCTGCAAAGATGACTTGTTTTCTTTCATTCGCGTGCATTATTTTCCATTAACTGCTGGAAACGCAAATCTATTTTAACTTGTAAGGTGCGTCGTATCTTCCTACTTAATTTTCGAAAATTGTTTTGTGAACCTCCTTTTAAATAACCCACGAGCCGCCACTGATTCAAAGACTTTCGGAGAAACACATACACATGCTTAAAATTTTTGCAAGAAAGTTGCTGACTTATCTGTCACAAATAAAACCGATCCCAAGCTTATAAAACTGTTAATCCGCATCCACTTCTATGTTACATTTAAAACCCACATCGAAAAAGTGATTTGCTTCGAAACGGTTTTCTTATATCCTTGAACAGCCCTGAAAACAGGATTTCGTCTCTATCAAAGACAAACAGAATGCGCTGCAATGATGAATAGCAAGTGAAACACCAACTCAAACTTGCTTATAAGTTCAATGAGCTGTTGAAAAGATCTATGTATTTACTCTAATTTTACGAATTGTTTCCTTCTTACTCCGACAACTGCTCCAGGATTTCACCTTGACTCCCAAGACCTAACTCATCCCAAATCAAGGTGGTTAAGGTCAAACGCAACAACAAGTATGTCACCGCATATAAAAGTACAGCACACCCTCGTGCTACGAATACGCCCTCTGAAATAAGAAGAAACACAAGATTGTGAGTGAAGAATCGGGTCTTAGAAGAAACTGCAAAGTAATACCTATTTACAATCGATAGGGAGAAGTGGAGTAATTGCAGCTGACACATACGGCCGCGTTCGGAGTGATGGAGACATAGTGTTGATAGACCAGTGGCGTCGCTAAGCGTGGTGTCACCCGGGTCGGACGAAACAGGTGTCACTCGCCCCCTCCGATCCCAAGCACACCTAGTTTTGGTAACACCCCTTGCGCACCCTTTATTAAAGATACACTCAGTGGCGTACACAAGGGAGGGGTTTGGGGGTCAACCCCCTAGTCAAAAAAATTTTAACATTAAGCACACATTTATTTCCGTAAAAAGGTCATATATATATTTTAAAATTTAACATAAAAATTATTCCTTTTAGTATAAAGATTATGCCCCCCCTTTAAGGAAGTCTGCTTACGCCACTGCATCTACTGCCCCATCCCCCCCCCCGCAGAAAAAAAGTTTTTTTAGTTACACCCCTGGTTAAAAGTAGAACAAAATATAGATGAAACTCTAGTAATAAGTTGAGAACAACAAACTAATCGTTTAATCATATTTTGTGGGAGAAGGGAAAAAAATTGAAATTTTTGAACTGAAAAAGACGATTGAGACGAAATAATGCTTCTATCTTCTACAACTGCACAAAACGCGTGTCTGAATTTACTTTTATTTCTAATCTCTGAAGTTGTCTTCATCATCAAATTTGAATCTTAACTATTTTTTCCCCTGCAAATTAGTCGAAAGTTTTCGAGTGAATAATATTTTTGTGTCACCCCCAGTGCAGTGCACTTTCACGCACCCCCATTGTGACGCCCCTAAGATAGACACTAACCAATCTTTTATTTGCTTTAAGTAGACTTTAGCGGGAACTCAGAATTTTAAAAAGTCTTATTGTTTTACAAACGTTAAAAAATTATTATTAAACAGAGAAAAACTTTTGAAAATTTCACTTTAAAAATTTTAAAGCTATTTCATGGAAAGTTCATAATAAATTAAATACCTTCCTGACTAAGAATGAATTTAAATATCGGTCTCCTGCAATAAGAAGTAAGAATTTCAGACCTTTATGACAAATTGAATCGCAAAGTATTTATCCTGTTCAGTACTCTATTCTCGAACATGCTAAACTTTTAATCATTTAACGAATATTTTTTTAGTTCATTCCCTAGAAAATAGTACTTGCACAAAAGTCATAAAATTTCAACCGCAAAATCCCTTCCACTTTATTCCAGTTTTCACTGCAATACACCTATAATTTAAATTATTTATAGAGATATCATAAAATATATTTTGATATTAAAGCTTTTATGTAATTTGGGAGCCTATTTTTTAATAATTACAAATTTAAAAAAAATGTTTTTTTAATTTAAAAGCTGAAGGAAAATTTTAAGGTGAAAATAACTTTAAATTATTTACCTATTTCCAAGACGCACGGAGGGTTGACATGCTGATATAATGTTTGAAATGAAAATCGGAAATTTTTGTGGAATTAAATTGTGTTCAGTTTAGCGTTAAAAATGCCATATGCTTAATTGTTGGCTATTTATGATACAATGAATTTAAAATAAATTTTAATATTAGACATCCCCCCCACACACAAATTTTGACCTATATTTTCTTTTCCAATAAATTTTCAACATTTTCCGAGCATTTTTGTGATATCAGATCCATTTTTGTGGTATCAGCGTAGCTAGACCTTAAATAAAATGAAAGAAATGTACGCAGATCAAAATTGACTGCAATTAAACTATTTTAACAGATACTGTGAATTTAAAACATCGTAATCGTTTGTTAAAGTTACATAAACGTTCAAACTTTTGTGCTCAAACGCTTTGCTGTGCTTGTATAAGCTCAGTACAGACACTATAAAGACGGTACTTACAAGTGCGATGGCGATGCAAGACAACTCTAATTTATTCTAGCTCACGACCTGTACGCTCATGGATAAGTAACACAGTTAATCACCCCCCCCCCTCCACCTTATAGCTTTCAATTGTTTAAAACTTTCAAAGTTTGTTCTTAATTGATTGTTGAAGCACTGATTTACATTTTATAAAAGTTTAAAAAATCTTTTTAAAGAGCATTATGAGTTTTAAATTATCATTAACTAGAAACAACGTGTCGATTTCAAGAGAGCTCGCACAACCAGGTTAGTAGAAATTGTTATGGAAGGATGTCTTAGATGCATCCTCATAACTATTGATTACATTACAAAAAAAATAAATGAAAATTTCATTGAAAGTAAAAAGTGTAACACTTTTTTTTTTCACAATATCGTTCACGTTTATGTGAGTCCACTCCTTCTTATGGTGTGATTGTTTTTATAGAAAAACAACATTTTCTAGAAATACACGGTATTGATGCATAAGTATATACTATACTAATGAAAATACCATTGAGTCAATTGAGACCATTATAATTATTTTTTTCGCCAAAATATTACATAAAATAATATTTCAATATTTCTTTTTCACTGTTGCGTCTTAAAACACTGCAAAACTTTTGCTTATAAACTGCCCCTTTTTCTTATAAAATGATAGTTTAAAATATAAGCAACATGACCAGATCGCTTATTTATTATTATTATTATTTATTAAAGCACAAATAAAAAGCATAATATATAAGTTAATTATGCTGTCAGAATAGTAGTATACTAAATAAAATTGTCTTAAACTTTTTTCCATGAGACCTTAACGGGTTCCACCAAACCAGCCGATACAAGGGATTCATTCTCGAACGTTTAGCACAGAGCAAACATGCGAACGTAAATAAAATGCTGTTCCAAATATCCAGTTTCTAAGCCCATCGCATCACGATATCATATAAATCTCACAATATAAATATTATGTTGAGATCCCATTTGTATTTTTGAATATCATCATTCTCCGTGTCAGGTGTTAATTTCCATTCTGTTTCAACCGACTTGCTTTGAGTGTGTGAACGCAACACCAAAATGTATTCTCCCATAAAGATCTTAGCGAATAAACTTTCTTTCAGAATGAGCATATAAGCGGCTTTCCCTTTTATCCTTCCTTCTGGTTTTACGTGTTTTGCATATTTCTGCTAAAAATACTGGGATGTCTTGGCTAGTTTCACATTTCGTGTTTTATTTTCATCGTAAAAAACGTCTGATTGAATATGAAATAATAAAAAAAGTTTTTATTTAGTTTACAAAATGTGTACTTGAATTCAGGATATGGTTGACTTAACCCTTTCAGGCTTGATTAAATAATTTCTCTTTGAATTAAATAATTTTTCTTTTGAAAATAGAGACTGAATGTGTAACTAAATAAATATAAGAAAAAAAGTTTATTTATTTTTTTAATCGAGCTTTTTATTCAAAGAGCGACTAAAAGGTATAAAATAATTTAAAAGGTATACAAAATTTTCAAGCTCAAATACTTTTTGCAACACACTAGTATGTCCTAGGTTATCAATCATCGGCCCGAAGTACTTAGAAAATTTATTAAATATTACTTCTTTAAATATAATATAAAACATCATTTTTAAAAGCTTAAGGCATTTAACTACTTCTATATGAGGTCAGTTTACAAATTGCAGTTCAAGCTTTCGCTGCCTGAGCATTTACAAGTATTCAATGTCAAGTTAATAGTTTTTACAATTGTTATATATCTTTTCTTAGTAAAAATTCTTTTGTTGCAACATTATTTATGAATACCTTGTTTAGAAAAAATAACTACATATAAAACCTTCTGTATTTTGAAAGCAAAAAGATGTCTGTGACCGACAGAGATGCCGGGCCTGGTCCCTGTACGCGGTTTCACCGGATAGTAGCTTTACAGTTGGAGAGATTGGCAAGCAATGCTCTAAACCCGTTTGAGTCGGCATCCAATCCTCCGCAGACCTGAAGACCTTCTATATGAGGTCAATCATTCATAAACCAAAAAACTAATATTTAATAATTTTTTATATATCTCTGCCGACGCTTAATAAAGTAGGATGTATTTGTTGCAATAAGTGCTTGAGCCTGAAAATTTTCTCAAAGATTATTTTATACATTTTAGTCCATCTTTGTATAGAAAGCTTGATTTAAAAAATCTTTTCGTCTTACATTTAATTACAAATTTAATCTGTATTGTGAAAAGAAAAATTATTTAAATCAACGAGGAATTATTTAATCAGATCTGAAAGGGTTAAGCCAGTCATATCCTGAATTCAGTACTAGTTACGATAGTACGAATAATTTTTGTGTCCTCAACTATGGAAACATGGTCTTAAAGGGTTAAAAAAAACTCATAATTAGCTGTGGGTTTCTTTGGATTGAAAATAAATTTAAAATTTAAAATAATTTTCATTGATTAAATCAAAAATCGTTTAAGATTATAGAAAGATTATTAATAGATTCAAGAATAATTTCAACCACACTATCAAATATTGCACTCATACACTTATAAAATGTCACAGTGAATTTTTGCGTCTGTTGTCGCATCGCAATAATACTTTTATGATTTTTTTGTGTAAACCTTGGAAATGAATTGGAGAAAAATAAATAAATAAAATACGGTGCACATTTTTCTGAAAATCAACTTTTAAAAATTCATAGAAAAGTAGTAAAAATAAAACAGCAGTGTAAGACTGGCATCGTCAAAGCAACAGAAGTTGAAAAAACTAAATGAGAGTAAGTTATTAAATAAACATTAATTTTCATTTTTAAACGTTCAAGTTTCCGTGAAATCGTCTTTTTTAATAGCATATACATTCTCACTTGATTATTTATAAAAGAAGGACTTTTAAATCAATTACACTGTTTAGTTTAAAAACTGATAATTTTAAGATCGAGAAAATCAATCGTTTAGTTTCCTAGCCCGTATTCCCATGTTTTCCGGTTAGGTAATCATGCTAACTTTTTTTCTTTTTTAAAAATATGTATTCAGGAAATTACGGTTTCAAGAACTAGTTGCTGATTGTATAATGATGTCCTCCAAAGTCACATTGTTCAAAAATGATTGAAAATTTAAATATGCAAAGCCATGCGGAGGAGATGCACCTCTCATGATTCAAGCCACTGAACTATTGACACACTATTCCTTTACATTTTTGATCGGTACTCTTTATTTCCATTTTACCTCCTTTACTTAAAAGAAAAAATAAATAAAGAAGAAAAACATATTGAAAATCATCAGTTCCAGTTTGATTACCCATTACAATTTAAATAGACCTATATTTCGTTGCAGTTCGGTTCTATTTATGTAGGTTAAGCAATTTCTCTCTATATAAGTCAAAACTAACATAAAATAATTTAATTCTACAATACTTCTCCTAAAAAATAAATATCAAAAACTTAATTGTAAAATTTTGGAACATCTGTTTAAATATAGGTCTTTTAATGACACACTGGCATCTGGCCTGAGCCTGTCGCCACCCTTTGATTATCCAGCGTGGTCTTTTCTGGGAAATAGATGTATTTTCTTTGCTTCTTTGTGTGTGTGTGAAAAGCATGGGAAAAAGAAATTCGCTATATATATCATACATACATACCTTGATTAGAAGAAAACCATCTCGAGCTTTTAAGACATAATTAATACATCAATTCGGTAAAAATAAATTTATAAAACAAATCTCTAGCATTTAAAAAAATGAAGTAAAAGTTTTATGCAGTGCTCATTTAAGACTGAAAACAGTTGTAAACAAAAACATGAAACTAGTTGTAAATAAAAGAAAACGACAAAAAGGGCAATGCACAAAATTTGATATATATAGTTACGCGAAATAACTGTCATAATGGAATGGAAAGAGAATTTCCAGAATTGTTAGAGCTCCGTTGAATCCATTCTCCAAGAAAAAGATCATCACTGATCTGGTAACTATATATTTAGATTACATTTGTACTACTTTATGATTTACTTTCATATCATTCGTATAAAAATAACTCCAATTTTGTAATTTAATTTGATTTTAGAAAAATGATGGGTAAGTTGTAATAAGAGATAAAATGTGCAAGAGTATAGATCACAAGGCTAGGGATGGACGCGAGACGAGACACCCATTTTTAACATTACGATATAGGGATTTTTGCGAGACGAGACAAGCTTTTAGGCTATTTTGCGAGACGCGAGACGCTTATTTTTCGTCTCGCGTCCATCCCTACACAAGGCCATTAAAATAGGAAGACATGGCAGAAAAATACTGGGGGTCGCGAGCTTAGGAGCTTCAAAATCAATATGCTTAATTTTGCATTTTCTCTTGAATTATAGGAAAAATTAACTTTTAGAACTAGAATTACTTTCTTTATTCCAGTTTTTTTTTTTTCCCTTTAAGTCTCACATTCCTTTTAAGCCTTTATTTTTTAACACTTTCCAAAGAAGTTGAAATGTTTATGCTTTCAGTTTGTTTGTCTTTTATGATAATGAAAAGTACAATACCATGTACCCATTAAAAAGGATGTATGTACAATTTATAGTTCTTTTACAGGAGCACACAAAATAATTCCGATACATTGCAGCCTATGGGCAGAGAATGTTTAGAGTACATTTTAGAAACGTTCATCCATTTCAAAAAGAACAAAATTGGTGTTTATTATTGAGGTTTATGAAAGCATTCTCTCCATCGGCATCGGTAGACGTAGCGCTGTTACCTATACAGGGCTAACAAAATAATACCCATAGATTAGGCTTTAAGATCAGTACTTAAAACAATATTTTGGTTTCTTGTTGGCTTTAGTCTGTTCACTACCGTCGTTGCTAAGACGCAATACACTGTCTACCAATAAGTATTTGGACACCTGTGATAGAAAAGAAAAACTAACTTTATTCAAAATCAATAGTTGGTAGAGCCTCCACGAGAAGCAATTACAGCGTGAACCCTCCTTGGCATACTTTCCACAAGTCTTTGTATTACAGCTAGTGGTATTGTCTTCCACTCGGCTTGAAGTAGACATAGAAGTTCCTTCACCGATTTTGGACGGGTAGTGCACCCCTTAATTCGGCGATCCAACTCGTTCCAGAGGTTCTCGATAGGGTTCAGGTCTGGGCTCTGGGCAGGCCAGTCCATTCGATGAACTCCATTGGCACAATACCAAGCCTTGGTTAACCTCGAAACATGAAAACTGGCATTGTCGTCCTGAAAGTAACAGCTGTTACTTTCAGGACGTAAAACTGCCACAACGTAGGAAGCACATTGTCATCCAAAATAGTGCAGTAAGCATCGGCGTTGAGTTTACCATGAATGGGGACCTAGGGTCCCAGTCCATACAAGGAGAAACACCCCCAGACCATAATTCCACCTCCGCCGAACTTGACTGTTGGCACAATGCATTCTGGCAGGAGACGTTCTCCAGGCAGACGCCAGACCCAGACCCTGCCATCCGAACGGTAAAGGGTGAATCTTGATTCGTCGCTCCAAAGAACCCGTTTCCACTTATCTACGGTCCAATTTCGATGTGTTTTACACCACACTAACCGAGCAGCGCGGTTGGACTTTGTGATGAAAGGCTTATGGGCAGCAGCACGACCATGAAAACGAAGCAGATGTGCTTCTTTACGGATGGTATTCATTGAAACAATACTCCCGGATGCCTGTTGAAACACCTCACGGATGAGGGCCATCGGTTGGGTGCGGTTCTTCCGAATTTCTCTGGACAGCACTCGTCGGTCTCTATCTCCCAGTTTCGTTGGTCTGCCAACTCGGGGCATATTCCGACAATCACCGCTCACCTTCCACTTCTTAATCACATAGGCCACTGTCGATTTTGGGTACTTCAGATCGCTAGATATGTCCCTTAAGGATCGGCCACATTTGTGATACCCGATAATTATACCTTTCTCGAAATCAGAGAGCTCCGAACTGCGCGGCATCTTGCCTGCGACTAATGCCGATGCTGTTTCCTAGACGATATATACCGGCGGAGGCCGTGACGTACCATAAGACCGCAGATATCGTCATTTGCATAGGTGTCCAAATACTTATTGGTAGACAGTGTAGCAGAGGCTCCCTCCTATGTAAATCGTTGCTTCCCAGTTTGGGTCTTTGAATGGCATGGCATGGCCCAGCCATGCACTTATGGAAGGCTGTGGCCAGATCAGAAACATTCTAGGACTCATGCCGGGAAGCAACGATGGAAACAGGAGGGAGGAATCCCTACTGTCGCGTCTTTAGCAAAGTCGGGTGCGAACAGTTAACTGTTCGTCGTGCAACAGCATTCCTACCTACATCTAGTGAAGAAAATCCAGTAGATTTATGAGGTATCATAATCTTAAACTCCCAATTACTTATCTAAGTCACAAAACACTCTTCGAAATTTTTTCACACATTAAATTTCGCCATCTATTCTATGTATCATTTTAAAAATATATAATTTGACATGACACGACACAGTTATGGTTTTTAAAATGAACCATTTGCTTTTTATAACAATTTATGTTTGAAATTTCAATCATACATAAAGTCGTGATATTAAAAATAGAATTTGTAAAAGAGCTCAGAAATAGAAGAATTCGTTTAAAATAAAATGAATAAAACTCCAATGGTTCTTTACGTTCACAATTTTTTTTTTTTTTAAATGTTCGAAATTTTACAAAATATCTGGTTTTTAGACTACAAAAAGGAGCAAAATTTTGGGACTTTGAATTCACGAAATGTTACAATTAAACGATTTGCCATCTAATTCTGAAATTTTCAAAAATCCTTCACAAATGAGTAATCAATATAAGCACGAATCTTTATTATTGGACCAAAATACCATGACATATTGGTCCATATTGAATGAATAGACCCAGAGTGCGGTAATCTTTCAGAACTGGTGGGGAAATAAATGTGTCGATTATTAAAGCTTCAAAATGTTAGAAAACCAAGAAATTTTAATGTAAAATCAGGAGACCAGGAGAAACCACCACAATCCAGTAGTCTCTGGAAAAATCCAGTAGAGTTGGCAGGTATGCATGTGTTGTGTTGTGGGATTAAGGCCGATTAGCTACGCATGGGCTCTAGGCCTATGGGTGGGGTGTCCTCCGTGGAGGTTTTTCTAAGGGGTCCTAACCCGTATTTACGCTAAGTTTCGGAGAAAACCACGGAAAACTCCGAACGGTTAGGTCGACGGACGCGCGATGGGGCCCGAACACGGGACCTTCACACTTCGCCCGTCTACCATTTTTAGTGGCATAACCACTACGCCATGGTGAGGCAGGCAGGTATGCAATAGTATATACGCAAATAAGACAGTGTTGGAAAGTGTTTTATGATCAGTGCTCTCGGTATGGCTTCCTTTCCTTTTTTAAGTTAATTTAAAGACTCATTCAGGGTCCCCCCAAATTCTTTTGCACCAACCCAAACTACGGCATTGATAGTTTTGTCGCATACTGATAGGCAAATATTTTCTTCATCCCGGAGACTATTTCTATGTTATGCGCATGTTCTATTCCCCGGAAAACTGTCCAATTTAGGGAGGTGTCCAACTTTTGAACTGAGCGGCAAACCTATTATTTCAATCGGCAATTTATCTCTCCTAACCCCCTCCCCCAAGATTTTCTTCTGGGATCGTCCCTGGGTAGGTGCACCAGTAATTGACTCTTTAAAAGCAGTATATACCTGCCCACACCATTTTTATTCACTTTCTTAAATACAGAGCACAAATTCTGTAATTTGGTAATAAGTTGGCACTAATATAACGCTACTAGTGTATGCATTAAAATTCCAGAAAAAATAATTTTTCTGTGTGCGGCGGGCCAGCTTGATGCCAAGATAGCCGGACTATATTAAATTGTTATTTTATTTTTTTTTTTTTAAATAAGCAACACGAATTCTGTAATTTGGTACTTAGCATGCATTTGTATGCATTAAATTTACAAAAAAAATAATTTTTTCTTTATGTGGACGGCCAGTTTGACGTCAAGGTAGCCGGACCACATTAAATTGTTAACTATTTTTTAAGTAGGCAGCACGGATTCTGTAATTTGGTACTCAGCACTAATACAGCCCTAATTTTGTATGGATTAAAATTCCAGAAAAAATAAGTTTTTCTTTATGTGGCCGGCCAGCTTGACGCCAAGATAGCCAGATCATATTATTTATTTAATAACTTTTTTACTTTCCGAACATGTACCATGTAAGGAAAGTATTGTAATCATGAAAAAATTCGACTTCGAGATTTTGGTGTATTTACACGTTTTGAGGTCTTCTGAATTCATTTATGCTATTTTTACGAAATGTATGTGTGTGTGTATGTGAGTGAACACGATAGCTCCTAAAGGGGGCATTCGATTGAGCTCAAATTGGATATATATGTTACAAACCACCGTCGCAAGACCGGTATTGATTTTGGTGTGTATAGGACTTACAGTTTTTCTACAGGGCTACGACAGATTTCTTTTACATTATGGCCTATGGGAGGAAATTCTTGAAAGTGCACTAGCGTTTATAAACGGTACATTCGATTGAGCTCATATTGGGTATATATGTTATAAACCACCATCGTATCGTAAGACCGGTATTGATTTAGATGTGTATAGGACTTATAGTTTTTCTACAGGGCTACGACATTCTTTTACATTATGGCCTATGGGGGGGGGGGAAATTCTTGAAAGTGCGCTAACGTTTAAACGGTACATTCGATTGAGCTTCAATTTGGTATATATGTTTGAATTATTCATCGATTAAAATTTATTTAAATGGTTAGTAATGATCTTAATCGTAAGTGTTCGGAAAGTCGAGTGGAGTCACTCCAGATTTTTTAAATATGAAGCACAAATTCTGTAATTTGGTATTCAGCCTGCACTAATGTAGCACTAATTTTGTACGTATTAAAATTCCAGAAAAAAATAATTTTTTCTTTATGTGGCCAGCCAGTTTGACGTCAAGATAGCCGGATTGCGTTATTTATATAACTTTTTTATATACGGAGAAGAAATTCTGTAATTTGGTATTCAGCCAGCACTAATATAGCACTAATTTTGTACGTATTAAAATTTCAGAGAAAATCATTTTTTTCTTTATGTGGCCGGTCAGCTTGACGTCAAGATAGCCGGACCACATTAAATTGTGAATTACTCGCTCAAATAAGCAGCACTAATAGCTGCTTAACTGAGATTAGACCACTAATTAGCACTAATTTTTTATCCTGTTATCTTTCATTTTGCAGTATGTGGTCCGGCCAGCTTGACATACGTTAAAAACGTATTATATTCTTTAATCGGATATCATGGCAAGAGTGATAAAGTTGGGAAGCTTTCATGTGGGAAACAATTAAAAGCTGAAGATCTTTCTTTTTCATTTATCCATCGTGAAAAAGAGATGCTTAACTATTACAAAATGAAAATCTTCTATATTTTAACTTTGTAACTTTCACAACTTGTCATGCCTTGCGAAGGTGGGACTTCCTTCATCTGTTTAAGTTATATAGTGATCCAAGACTGTGTGTGTGTGTGTGGCAGAGAAATATGGTAAGTTCATTAATGAAACCTTTAAACACTTATTTCTGTAGTTGTATACATAGATAGTTTGTTTCTAATGCCTTATAAATATTAAAAATTGTATGTTAAAGTATTTTAAATATTTTGTATGCATATTTTATAGCTTTTTAATAAAAGTATTGACCGTTTCGTATAATTGCGTATTAAATAAAAAAAATATATAATTTTCGATTTTCCATCAAATTCATTGGATATTTTTAAAATCCAGTATAAGCTTCAAAAAGTATATAAATTAATTTACGAATCAATTTTTAGCATGTAGAAAAAGTTTAGTTTAATGTTTAATGAATAGATGGCAGCAGCAGTCACGGTATCCATAGCCAGTTGTCTGTGGCGTGGTTCTCCAATTTCCCCTCACGAGAGGCTGGGCAGAGCGGATTAAATTGCTCTCTGGCGATTTGGCGTGCAGTCAGACTCCTTTGGCAAGAGTCGTTTCTCCCGCTGTTATACACTGCATGCTAGGGGTTGCCGACCGCACCGCAAGTTGATCCGCGAAAAACAGTAGAGTTAGAAATTCCATGTTCTTTTCCTAATATTTTTTTATTTTATTTGTTGATTAATTGTTCTAAATATATATTTTAATGCATTTAAAATTGCAGTCTAAAATTACAAATCTAAAATTTTTATTCATATTTAAATGCATGCATTTAAATATGAATAAAAAATTTTAGATTTGAAGTTAATATGTTACGGAAATAAAAAAGAAACAGTGAACAGTTAAAAAGCAATCATCATTTGGCTTTTGTATGAATTTACATACGATTAGAGAAAACCCTTCTTTATTAAATGTTTAGTCCGGGGTTTTAGCAATTAATAGATATGGATTATAGATGCAGATAAACTCTTCGGGTTTAAACCTATATGTTCCCATGGATGCAGATTGAAGCGAGGACGAAAATTGCATTACTGATTCTTGTAGGATACTGAAAGATTAATATGGGCTAGCAATAATGTGTGTAACAACAAAGAATAATAACCGCTCGTCTTTGTAACGGTAAGAAAGTAAATGTTAAACTTTGTGTAAAGTTCATTTACATATAATCTATATTTATAAAATGCTAAATTCTTTTAATCAAGCACAAACTACTAATTCAATGAAAGAAAAAACTAATTCGTATTCAAGAACGATTTTTTAAGACTTTCTTTGGACCATTTTGTTTCAGTGAAAAATTAATAAGGTAAATAGCTAAAAACTTAAAATTAAATGAGAAAGCAAATTCTAGATAATTTTTTTACTGTTGACTTTGTTTTAAACCGCAAAAGATTTCTTATTTGTTTTAAATACAACTTACTGTAATTCAGTCAAAACATTGTCTATGTATAAAGACAGGGAAAAAAAAAAAAAAAAAAAAAAAATGAACGGTGAAATCTGGAAATTTCTTGTATTGTCAATGACATTTTGTCTTTTTTTTTTTTTTTTTTTCCAATGGCAAAGGCAAGAAAGAAGTAAAACATTAAGAAAAAATAAAAAGATAACAAGAAAACTGTAAATAACTGCGAGATAAAATTTCATGCTCAAACGTTGAATTTCCTCATTTTCCATTATTGTTATTGCATAAATAAATATGTACTTTTTAAAAACCCACCCCCCTCCCCCTCTAACACCTTACTTCTATTCCATAGCAGTGTATGTAAATATACTGCAACAGAAAAAGAATGTGGAAGCTCTACTGTTTTTCGCGGATCAACTTGCGGTGCGGGCGGCAACCCCTAGCGTGCAGTGTAAAACAGCGGGAGAAACGACTCTTGCCAAAGGAGTCTGACTGCACGCCAAATCGCCAGAGAGCAATTTAATCCGCTTTGCCCAGCCTCTCGTTTTCCCCTCGCGTCCGCCGACCTAACTGTTCGGAGTTTTCTGTGGTTTTCTCCGAAACTTAGCGTAAATATGGGTTAGGACCCCTTAAAAAGACCCCCACGGAGGGCACCCCCTTGTGTTGTCCTTCTGACTGGGATTTAAAAGTGGAGTTCGAGCCAAGCACAATGCATGTCACATCCGACATGCATGTTCACAACAACAACTTCTTCATCTACTACGCTTACGCCTCTCGCTCGTCGTGCTCTCATTCAGTTCCTGGTTATCATAAACCATTAGCATGATGGTTTCTCCATGATCACTCGTTCTCCTTAGCTAAGTTCTCCTCTCCGAAACAATAGAGACGACAGATCCTGGCAAAGGGTCTTAATACCAACCAACCAGCTTCTCCAATTTTGAATTAAGGTCACATTTTTTTTTTCTTCGTTAAAGTAATTAATAAAACAGATTAAAAATTAGTCTAAAATGCCAATGAGGGGCGGTTTTAATCGATTGTATTTTTGTGAAGGGGTCCACAAAACGGACCCAATTTTCATCTGCATCAACCCCTGATTATGGCCATATCCATTTTATTGAATAAAGTACACATATTTATATTAAAAGCTCTTGAACAAAGAGATTGTGGTAAATCTTGTTTGTTCAAATTGTGATTTTACTATCAATTCTAAATGAATAATCAAATTGATTTGAAACTAATTATTAACTATAGGATGTACAGATATGAATGAACAAAAAACATACCTAGATTTTTCAAAAACAGTAATATGTTAATTGTCCTATGTTTTCTAACTTTTTGCAAATATGAGAAATGCAAGTAATGTATGTGTGTTTTTAATGTCATATTTTGATATTTGTAAAAGTGTCATAATTAGTCTATGGGAAAGTTACTGATTAAATTTGTTAATTATTTCAAGGTTTTAAAAAAATTATTGCCTGAACCAGGAGCATAGCTATGATATTTGTCACCATCTGTAATGGCTTTATTTTGGTCTTCTGTTTTACTGTTCAGCCATGATGACATTAGTGATGAAAATTGTTGAACTTTATCTTTCGAATTTAGTTCGTTTCTCGCGTTTTGTGATGTGGCAAATTTTGAGTGTGGTGCAGCAGTTTTGGGATCAAGTACTTAAAACATAAGATGTCATATAAACATTGATTTTCGTAGCAGGGGATGTGATACCATAAAGAAAATATGTACAAAACCAAAAGTAAACTTTTAAAAAAGCATCGCATTCACAGGTTTGATTTGTAATTTCCTTTTTGACACCCTCTTTTTGTTCAGTGCCCAGCCTGCTACACCCTAGGCCTAAACATTGTTTTGCACATTCACTAGCAAGTTTTTACCAAAGAACTCTGTTTCTAATTTATTGAACACTATTCTACTTCAGCTCCCATACAGATATTCATTGCTTTTTCCTGCAATTAAAAAATATAGTCTTCTAAAAGGGGAAAGTGGATCTTTCAAATGGATTCTACCTCCCTCACTCAGCTCCATGGACATTTTATTATGCCAATACACAGCAAATAATGAATTTTTTTATAAGTTCTTTCTTAAGTGAATTTGTAAAATGAAATTAAACAAGCAAATTCGAAATTACAAAACACATTCATGTGCTATAGTGAGTATTTTACCCATTTTTTTCAAAAAAATAAAAATACTTGGAAGTACCAAGTCGCCTAAAATATTTATCATGTGGTACTGCAACTAATAGAATTTTGCAAACAATAGATAATTTCTTCATTAACATCCAAATAAAGTACACTGAAACCTGTTTTTGTGCGGTCTTTTTCTTTTCTGGAATTTTATTTATTTATTTTGCTTTGTGCAGTATATGAAAATTTTAATCAAATTGGAACATAAATGATGATTTTTATTGAAGTTCTCAATAAAAAAAAATTAGTAGGTTTGTAACAACTTAAGCATAACTTGAAGGTAAATTTATTATTTATAAAATAAGTACATATGTAAATAAAATATTTCAAAATGTTCGCATGTGTGTTTTCTAAATAAGATTCCAAAATGTTTGGCTTGATTCCAAGCCTAAGATTGGCTGCCTAGCCTCATGTCTTGATTTCGTTTAAAAAAAGCAATTCCTAGTTATTTCATAAGGTTTTGAGTTATTTTCTACAGGATACTTTTCTTTATGAGGTCCTTATCCACCACACAAAAAGAGGTTTGAGTGTACTGTTAATTTTTGTTCATGAAAACCCTGCACACTTATGAACAAGTCTAATCTTCTGTGATTTTATCAAAATGGGGGTGAGAGTAAGTTCAGCTATTCTCTTTTTTCTCTTATTAAGGAAGAATATTGAATTTTGCGCAAATGCTCCACCATTCTTTTAAGTAAAAAATTTTTTAAATGAAATAGGTAGATTTAGATAGGAAAGAACTAGACTTATATATACAAAAACTTGTGCATGCAAAATAGAACTTCTATAAAGGCTCATCTCAGCATCTCTGCCCTTTTGAGAGTAGAATTAGTTATTGTAGTAGGTCACATAGGCATAACTTACTATGGGTAAGAGAGAGCAATTGCAAATGGAGACATTCTAATGCCAAAATCTTGTGTCACCACTATGCAGTTGGTAGCATTTCTTAGGAAAACAAGACTCATTTGATAGTGATGTGATAACTGTTTTTTGTAGAAGATCCAGGTGACCTTATGCTTGATCTTTTGTGTTAATAAGCTTTACCTGTAAGACTTCATTGTCAGTGACAAACAGCTTCATTAAATTGATTTTATTTGGGTTCTATTTGAGTAGTTAATTTTTTTTTTTTTTTTTTATTGCGGAAAAGATTGGCATCATAGATCCAACCAAGAGAAAACTGATTGAGCTTCAATATTCTCTCCTTAAAGAATGACACAAACTTGTAATTTTCCCCTGACATTAAATTATCTTTATTTCAGACTGCTCTTATATCTAGTAAGGGTTATCCTGTTGAAGATTATTCAGTGCAGACTGAAGATGGCTACCTGTTGTCTGTACAGAGAATTACACATGGCAGAGTTAAATCTTGTTAGAGAAAAGAAAATATACCTGTTGCATTTTTTTACAAAATGGACTTTAGTCTAGTGCCACTGATGGGTAATTATTTTTCCAGAACACAGTTTAGGTAATACTTACTTCTCTCTTTCCTCAAAAATTAATGTATTTTGAATTTTTCAGTCAAAAAAACTTTAGTATTGTTTGCCATCTAGTACTATCTTAAAAAATATTTGTTACATGTGAATACCCAAAAAATGTTGAAAGGATACTTAACTTAGACAAAAAAAAAAAAAGAAGTCTAGTTGATAGTTTATTTGAGCATTTTGGTAAATTTATAAGTGAAAGAAAGAGGGGCTAGTTTTAATTTGCAAAGGTAAAATCACCAGATTGCAGTAATGTTCATTCTTTAGCATCGTTGGTCCACCAAGGAATTTTTAACAATTTCTTTAAAGTTATTTTAATTCCAGCAAATTTACTAAAGCTAACATGATAAAAAAAGGTGCAAAAGTATTTAAAAATTTAAATTCATGAACCATTAAATGTATTTTTAAAATTTTTAGTTCTTGTTTCCTTTGAAAAGATGCAATTTATTTCAAACAATACGATAGCAGTAAGTATAGAACTGAAAAATAAAAATTCTCACTTTACTTACACATGGAAAAACATATTAGTTTCTATCTAAAAACATTTAATTTGTTAAAAAGAGCTAGTTTTACTTTGCATATTTAAAAACGCGAAAGAATGCATTCCCGTTCTTTCTTTAGCATTATGTGTCATACAATCAATTGAACACTATTTTTTAACTTAATTTCAAAGTAGAAACTTTAGCTAAAATAATCATAAAAAGTACAAAAGTATTCTAAAATTTAAAAATATGGGCCACTGCATGTATTTTCATTAATTTTAATTCATGTTTCCTTTCAAAAGATGCAATTTATTTCAGACAATATAGTAGCACGAAGCATATTAATTAAAAATAAAAAAATTCCCATTATTGAAATATCAAAAAACATATTAATGTTCATCTAAGACATTTAGTTAGTAAAGAACGGCTAGTCCTAGTGAGCATAGGTAGAAACACCGAACAATGCATCCCCGTTCCTTCTTTAGCACTGTTCATCAGCCAATCAATTCGTAACTGTTTTTTTAACATATTTTCATAGCTGGCATTATAACTAAGCTAATGTAATCATAAAATGTACAAATATATTTTAAAATTCCAATTTGTTAGCCATTATTTGTATTTTTGAGATTTTTAATTCTTTTTCAGTACCCTCTGTTTTGTGAGACGAAGAGCTTTGAATGAGTAAACTTCCAGTCGAAATAATCTTATCTACTTAAGGGATTATTTTATGTGTGTTTTTTGAGAAACTTTTTATTTATTTATAATTTTCATTTTTGTTCCCTTTAAAAAAATTGTTGTTTATCTCCAAAAATACTGTTTTTTTAAGTGTGGTAATTACAAATAATATTTTTCTCCTTAATAAGCTATCCAAAATGATATTAATGTCAATGTATAATCATACAGTTTGTAGAAAAGCGTAATTTTTACTTTACACATTTGAAAATGCCAAAGAATGCACACCTTCATGCTTTAGCATCACCTGTCAACCAAATAATATAACACTGTTTTTTTTTAAACATATTTTCATAGCAGGCACTCCAACTAAGCTAATGTAACCGTAAAATGCATAAATTTATTTTAAGATATAAATTTATAATTCATTACATGTTCATTCTTGATTTTTAATTCACACTTCCTTTCAAAAGATATTTATTTATAACATAATGACAACAACAGGCATAAAAAAAAACAATTTCTCCCATTCATCAAACTTAAAGAAACCTATTAATGTCAATCTAAAGGCTTTTAATGTGTAAAGAATGTCTAGTTTTTCGTTGCACAGGCTAAAACGCCAAAGATTGCAGTCATCTTCATTCTTTAGCATCTTGGGTCCACTAAGCTATTTTTAACTTTTTTTTTTAAAAGATCTTTTCATTGCAGGCAGTTTAACAAGGCTAATGTGATCATAAAATGTAAAATTTATATTAAAATTTAAACTTATGAACAATTACAAGTGCGTTATTGATTTTTGATTCACGTTTATTTCCAAATGATTCAATTTCTTTCAAACATTACCAGTGCAGTGGTAATACTTGCTTAAGCATACAAATTAAAAATAAAATTTCACCAATTAATCAGACATAAGAAAACATTAATTTCCATCTAAAGACATTTAATTTGTAAAGAAGGACTAGTTTTACTCAGCACAAGTACTAATACGTAAGAATGTATCTGCGTTCATTGTTTAGCAGTGTTCATCAGCCAATATTCATTAACTCTTTTTTAAACTTATTTTCATAGCCTACAATATAAGTAAGCTAATGTAATCATACAATGTTCAAATTTTTTTTTAAATTTAAATCTATTAGCCATTACATGTATTTTTAACATTTTTATTTCTCTTTACAGTTCCCACTGTTTTGTGAGATGAAGAGCTTTGAATGACAAAGACTGAGTAAATTTTCAGTTGTGATGATCATATCTTGTTACAAGTATAATTTTATGTGTTTTTTTTCACAAAGTTTTTATTTTTTTATTCATGTTTCCTTTCAAGAAATGTTGTTTATCTCAAAAAATACTATTTTTTAAGTGTGCTAATTTAAAATAATACAGCCGAATCTCGATTTAACGAATTCACTGGGACCCACAAACCCGTTCGTTAAATCAAAGCAATTCGTTAAATCAAATCAAATTTTGTGAAGAGTATGGTATAAAAATATCAATGCAAAATACCCTTAGATATAGCTATGAAAAAAAGAATGATAATTGTTTACTACGAGATTAAAAATTATAATTTATACGCTAGGCAATCAACTTTAAACTAATCTAAATTCTTTAATGTTACTTGCTCTTAAAATTTAATACATAATACATACATACTTATTGGCACTTTGGAAAGAAATCTTTGATAGTGCTTTGTTTTGACTTTCCACAGTTCTTTGTTTATATTTTCTAACTTCATGAGAACAACATCATCAACCTTGTGAGATTAAATTTTTTTTTTTAAGTGTTCAAGCTGCAAACTGCTCCTTGGAATGTCACTCTTTTTAATTCAATTTATGTTTTTTTGTCATCTTTGCTGTTTTCAGAATCTTCATTCTCTTTCTGTTCACTATCGCAGGTATTTAGTTGTGCATCACAAGACACATATTCTGTAAAATGTCCATTATTAGAAACATCTTCCCATCTAGACACTTCATCCACGTAATTGTAAAAAATTGTAATAATGTAAAAAAATGTAATAATGTAATTGTTGTAATTGTAAAAAATTGTTTCTGTATCACTGTCTTCTTGCTTCATTTGGAGCATGGCTCACTTGGATAAATACAGGCTGTCCGAAAACCAGTTTCTCCTATGGGATTTTCCGTACGAGTAAATTTTTGCTTCTTCGCCAATTTGTCGCTTTTACCCAACGAATCACTGTTGCCATCTCTGTCAGAGAAAATATGCCTAAAATCAAAGCTAAAAGTATCCAGGAATGGATAACAATGGCCGCATTCGTAAACGATAAACTCGTTGCACGAGTGCAACTCGTTTGGCATTTACGAATGCAGCCATTGTTATCCATTCCTCGATACTTTTAGCTTTGATTTTAGGCATATTTTCTCCGGCAGAGATGGCAACAGTGATTTGTTGGGTAAAAGCGACAAATCGGCGAAGAAGCAAAAATTTACTCGTATGGAAAAACGGAGCTTTTTGGACAGCCTGTATATATCCGAGTGAGCCATGGTTTGGAGAAATGAGAAAAAAAAATTATTGTATTACACACTTGGGTTAGGGTGTGAAAGATTCAAAATTTTGTGTATGAAAAATTCAAAGTTTTAGTTTTATGTCCGAATTTTATTTTGGCAATTGTTGTTCGTTAAATCAGAGCATTTTAGCACCCTTTTTGTCCGGAAAAAAAAATCATTAAATCGGAGAATTCATTAAATCAAAGTACGTTAAATCGAAGTTCCACTGTATTTGTCACAATAATAAGCTATCCAAAATGATATTAATGTCCATCTATAGACATAGAATTTGTAGAAAAGTGTGTGACAGTGGTTATGCCACTGAAAATGGTAGACGGCCGAGGTGTGAAGGTCCCGGGTTCGGGTCCCATCGCGCGGCTGTCGATCTAACGGTCTGGAGTTTTGGTAGGTTTTCTCCAGATGTAACGTGAATACGCGTTAGAACCCCTTAGAAAGTCCTCCTACCAAGGCACTCCCCCTTAGGCAGATACCCCGCGTGCAGGTTTGCCTTAAAACACAAAACACAAACACTGTAGAAAAGTGTAATTTTTACTTAGCACATTTAAGAATGCCAAACAATGCACCCTGTTAACGCTTTAGCATCATTGGCCAACCAATTAATTTAACAGTGTTTTTTAAACATTTTCATAGCAGACACTCCTACTGAGCTAACATAAGAATAAAATGCATAAATTTATGTAAAATTTTAATTTATTATCCATTACATGTATTTTTAACATTTTAAATTCTTTTACAGTTCCTACTGTTTTGTGAGACGAAGAGCTTTGCATGACGAAGACAGTAAATTATCAGTTGTAATGATCATATCTTGTTACAGGTATCATTTTATGTGTTTTTTTTTCACAAAGTTTTTATTCATTTTATTTTTCATTCATGTTTCCTTTCAAAAAATGTTGTTTATCTCAAAAAATACTATTTTTTAAGCATGCAAATTTAAAATAATATTTATCTCATTAATAAGCTATCCAAAATGATATTAATGTCCATCTATAAACATACAATTTGTAGAAAAGTGTAATTTTTACTTAGCACATTTAAAAACGCCAAACAATGCACCCTGCTAACGCTTTAGCATCATTGGCCAACCAATTAATTTAACAGTGTTTTTTAAACATTTTCATAGAAGACAGTCCCACTGAGCTAACATAAGAATAAAATGCATAAATTTATGTAAAATTTTAATTTATTAGTCATTACATGCTCTTTATTGATTTTTAATTCATGCTTTCTTTCAAAAGATGATATATTTATTTCAAACAAAATAACAACAGTAAGCATAAAAATAAAAAAAAGAATTTCTCTCAATCACACTTAATAAACATATTAATGTCAGTATAAAGGCTTTTAATTAATAAAGAAGGGCTATTTTTAATTTGCACAGCTAAAAACACCAAAGATTGCAGCCCTGTTCATTGTTTTGAATCGTTGGTTCATGAAGTAAATTATAACTGATTTCATAACTTTTTAATAGCTGACACTCTAATTAAGCTAACATAATCTTAAAATGTTCAAATTTATTTTAAAACTTTAATTTATGAGCCATTACATGTATTTTTATAAATTTGTATTCATGTTTCGTTCCAAAAGATGCAATTTATCTGACACAATGCGATAACAGTAAGGGTACAAATTAGAAATGAATTTTCTTCATCAATCAGGAATGGAGAAACATATTAATATCCATCAAATTTAATTTAATTTTTAAAGAAGGGCTTCTTTTACTTAACGCAGGTATTATAACTAAGGTAACCAGGGGCGTAGCCAGAAATTTTTCATGGGGGGGGGGGTTACGACTAGTGCAACTCACATATAAGTATACATGTGTGTGATAAAGGAGTGAAGACTATACATTTTGTATGGCAAAAAATTCCTCATGGGGGGGGTTATGACCCCCCTAACCCCCCCGTGGCTACGCTCCTGAAGGTAACGTAACCATAAAATGCATAAATTCTTTTTAAAATTTAAATATGTAAGCCATTACATGTTTTTAATTGATTTTGAATTCACATTTCCTTTATAAAGATAATATTTATTTCAAACAATAGGATAGCTGCTAACATAATAATTAAAAATGAAATTTCTCTCATTAGTCAGACATAAGAAACGATATTTATGTCAATCTAATGACATTTAATTTCTAGAGGGGGCTTGTTTCACTTAGGGGTCATTCCATGTCAAATCAACCAAAATTTTTCGAAAATGACACCATCTGTCACAGATTTTGATGAAATTTGGTACATGTGTACAACTTTTGATGCTGATTATGAATATGTCAATTATATTGAGGTTAATTGAGGGACTCAAAAGTTATGAGGTTTTGAATTTCAGCTGAGATGCCCTGTAGGCCGCCATCTTGAATGACACATATACTCATATAAATAGCCATAACTTTCTTAAAATGTGTCCTACAAACTTCATTTTTGCTTTGTTTTGATCAGAATAAAACACACTTTCACTTAAATAAAATCAAATTTATACATCTTTATTACAGTAACTGTGAAATCCGTTTATTTCTCATTTTTTGCCCGACAGAGGGTGTAAATTCAGCAACTAATTTCGAGCAATGCCCCCCTTTCAATTTCCACCAAATTTTGTACACAGGTAGTTAAAAGTATGTTATAATATCTGATATAAAAATTTTGATGGGTATTTTACAGATAAATTTTATATAAGTTATATTCTGAATGAGTATATACAACCTTTACAATACACCAGATTATTTCTTTGAAAAATATCAATTATACATACATAAATAATTTTTTGTTGTTTATACAATTTTACATATAATATAAGAATGTTTTTTAAACATTAGTATTTTCATTCATTCTATTCCGACAAGCTTTGAAATTGTAATAAAGAAACCCACTAAATACACACAGCAATACTTTCCCTTTTGTCCTCTAAGAAAAATAAACTTTTGTAGGAAAAAAGCTACACTTTAGGTGATAAAATACATTTTTAAAATCTAAAACATACATATACCCCCCCCCTACAAAAAAAAAGTTGAATTTTACATGAAATCAGCCAACATTTTTAATTACACATCAATTCAGCTTCCATAATAATATATTTCACTTGATTGAATTGACGATCTTAATGTATTTAATTACTAATAAAATGTTTAAACATAAATATTGAAAGTGAAATTTGCAAAACAGCAAGAAGTAAACACCAGGAAGAAAAATGCAATAAAAACATAAAATGCTACATACCCTGTCTTTGGGATCAAAAACAATATTTGTCAGAATATTTGTATAAATATATGCTGGCAAATAACAAGGTACTATAGACATGTGTATGTTGGTAAATGATAAGCTGTTATAAGTAGTTATATGTATATATATATATATATATATATATATATATATATATATATATATATATACACACACACAGGTACAGCTGATATCTAATTATTTAAAAATAAAAAGTAACTAATAATTTTTCATTTGTTGCCATGTTGATTGAACCAGTTTGGAGGATTCTTTGCTGAGCTGATAGGTTCTTCCTGTGGCAGTATGCACATCAACTTTACACAGTATATGCTGAAAGGGTACTTCACAAGAATCATTTTGAGGCCAATAAAATGATGCGGATGCATGAATTTTACTGTAATGTCACCATCATCACAATTCACTTTTTCTGCAAGCCCAATATACCAATGTGTGTCATAAACACAAGCTACATATGAATTAGTACACCAGTTGTAATCACTATGTGTTTGTGGTGGCAAATCAAATTCTTTTAAGATACAGACTTGTTCATCTGAACTTATTCTTTTAGCAGCTATTTTAGTTTCAGATACTGGCACAAAACTGTGTAAGTTCTGAGTACCTGTAATAGTTGTGGCTTTCTGAAAACGCTTAGATAGCTGCATACGTAAATCTTTTAATTCGTCAACTGATACAAAGTAGATGTCTATATCCTTAATTGTTTTGCTGCAAAAGTTATACATATCTAAAGCATTAGTAATCTGGTCTTTAAATGGTCTCTGTAAGCTGGCTTTAATAGTTAGTCTTTTTATGGTCCCTCCAATGCCATCACATGCTGATTTTCTGTGGCTTGTAGCAAAAAAAGACCATTTGCATTCAATTCCATAAAAATCTTTAGCATGATAGCACATGTTTAAAAAATTTTTACAATTTTTGTACTGCGCTGCACATCCATCGGTAAAATACTCCACAAACTTTACATTTGGCAACATCATTTTTAGTGAGGATAGTATAACATTCTGAGTTTTGTGCACCATAGTTACATCATGTACTAAGTCATCTGATATTAAGCAAAAACTTTTGCATCTGACACTTTCATTCATTTTATAATATATCACAGCTGTGTGAAGGCTACAGTAACCATTGTTCCAGTGATAACTCTGAGCTTCATCTTGTATTATAAAACTATAATTTTCACTAAAATCCATCAAAAATAAAATAGAATCTTCATTTAAGCTATCTTTTCTTTTTTTTAAGTATTCTGACTGGGATTTTGTAATAAATGAATGTGGTATAAGCTTTTCAAGTTTATTCATTAATAAATTAATAAGATCCGATAATGTAGTTTGTAATGTAACAAGATCCATTCTGTCTGTTGACACCCATTGTTTGTATTCTACTAAATCATCAGGATCATAGTCTTCAAATTTATGCATTAAAAATTCTTTTAAAAATGACACATTCGGGCATTTTTCACATAGTCTTAGATTGCACTCCCTGTTTTTTATATCACATACCATAAATTTTATTAAATCACTGTAAGATTCCTCAAGTTCAATAGCAGCTAATATAAGCTGAACATTTTGATGGATCGTACATACACATACACTGTGTGTTCCAGATGATCCTGCTAAAATACACTGCTTAGGCCGTAAGCTACAAAACCTAGAAAATCCAATTTTCATATTTGGATACTTAAGCTTAAAAGCAGCATACAGTTCTTTGAGATTGCATAATATTAATCTTTTCTGCTTGTATACATTCCTGGAAATGCTGACTTTGTCCTTCATCCCAGGTAGTATTCGGGAAAATTCTGAGTCACTGAAAAATTCAATTACTCTTGTAACAGTTTCTTCAGCAATTTTTTTCCCTGGTCTTGGCTCTGGCATTGCCAAAATCCCTGCAGTTTTCAGGAGATTTCGTGATTGTCTAACCATATAATCAGTAACATTAAATGTTGTTTTTACCTTTTCTCGAGACCAATTTAATGGAACTATCGTTAATAGTTGAATTTTTTCTCTGCGTGAAGCTTGATGAATTTTTAATTTGATACTTTCCATTAAACTGTCAAAAGCAATTACTTTTTCTTCTGATTTGCTTTCATTTTTTTGGCTGTGTTGAGAAGCAAATTGGTTATCCTGTGCTTCTGTTCCCAAATATACTCTAGCTATTTTGGTTTTCAAGATTTCGGATGCTTGTTCTATTTCGCGTTTAGCCTTATTTGCTCTGCTATGTTGTGAAATTGCATGAAATTTAACTGGTGATACACCTAAAATTTGCAAACTTTCATTCAATGAATTTTTATCTTCGCTTTCATCTGGTACTGTTGCTTCAGGGCTAAAGTCACTTAAGGTATTTTGGTCATCCTTTTTAGATTCTATTTCCACAATATCTGTTTTATGTCTACAGGTTGTGCATAATTTGTTACCTGGAACAACATATATCCCTTTATCCTTTAAATTTTTGGCAAGGGTTATTATTCTTAAACTAGAAGTAATTCTTTTTTTATGAATGTTCAGTGGATTGCAGCATTTTTTTACTCTAAGTGAAAATCTGTGCAGATATTTACTTTCATGATCAGCACAAAAAGTATCTGTTTCTTCCAGTTTCACTCCAGTTCTCCAAGAAAAGAGTTCTTGATTTTCTTTACTCAAATCTTTGACACTCTGTATTTTTCCTGAACATTTGTCAGATAAATTTTCACCCACAGTACATTGAATACTTGTATCCATTAGAATTTCTTACAAAATATCACAGTTTTAATTAAAGCATTATTAATTTTTAAACTAGCAGATAACCAAATAAAAATTTAGCTTTTAAATCTCTTTGGTGGAATACTAAGTGAATAATAGCTAAATAAAGTGAGTCTTAGATGTTACAGATGTTATTTATTAGCAGCTGCCTGTAAAAACAACAGTTGTAACACCTGCTCTCAGAAACGAACTACGGAAGGGTACAATATGGAAACAACTTTTAATTATTGAGTTATTATATTTTAATTCTTGTCTTTTACTGGCAATATGCTGATAGTTTATAAAACGAGAAAATATGATTTATAAATCTAAATAGAATATCATAGTAAAAATCTCTAATATACCAAGAAAATACTATCATATATAAGAACATATAAGATTTAAGTTTGTTGAATTTTTGATTCTTTGACAATTGCAAAAGTTATCCCAAATAACTGAACTCAGATGCAATTCAGATCATATAAGTTATCATAATTTTTGTCATTCAATTAACAATTTAATTAATATTTTTACAACATATGATTAGCTATCATTTATGTGCATATTATAACAATTATAGTTTGTACAATGGTAATAATTGCCTTTTAGCCTTTTATTGTTAATTGGTATAGAGATAGCAAAAATTAAATCAAAATTTCATTTCTAAAAAGTTTAGCTGTAAAATACCCATCAAGTTTTTTATATCAGATATTATAACATACTTTTAACTACCTGTGTACAAAATTTGGTGGAAATTGAAAGGGGGGCATTGCTCGAATTTAGCTGCTGAAGTTATACCCTCTGTCAGACAAAAAATGAGAAATAAACGGATTTCACAGTTACTGTAATAAAGATGTATGAATTTGATTTTGTTTAAGTGAAAATGTGTTTTATTATGATCAAAACAAAACAAAAATGAAGTTTGTAGGACACATTTTAAGAAAGTTATATGAGTATATGAGTATATGTGTCATTCAAGATGGCCGCCAACAGGGCATCTCAGCTGAAATTCAAAAGCTCATAACTTTTGAATCCCCCAATTAATCTCAATATAATTGATATATTCATGATCAGCATCAAAAGTTGCACATATGTACCAAATTTCATCAAAATCTGTGACGGATGGTGTCATGGCCTGGTTGATCTGACATGGAATGACCCTTAGTGGAAGTAGAAATACGAAAGAATGCAACCCCTTCATTGTTTTGGATTGTTGATCCACAAAGGAAGCTTTAAGTGTATTTTATATTATTTTCATTGCAGACACTTTATCTAGGCCAAGATAATCGTATAGGGTATTAAACTGTTTTAAAGGTTAAATTTATTATGTATTGCATGTATTTTTGACATTTTAATTTACGTTTCCTTTCAAAAAATTAGTTTATCGCCAAAAATATTCTTGTTTTAGCCATTCAAATTACAAATAATATTTGTTTCATTAATCAGCTATTTAAAAGCATAGTAACGTCGATCTAAAAGCATATAATTTATAGGAAATATATGTTTATTTAAAAATGCTAAAGAATGCTTCCCCATTCAATTTTTAATATTTTCATCAAGCAATCAATTTTTAACTGTTTTTCTAAGCTTATTTTACTAACTGACATTATAACTTAGCAAATGTAATCATAAAATGTTCAAATTTTATTAAACATTTAAATTTCTAAGCCATTACATGCAGTGCTTTAATTTTTAATTCACGTTTCCTTCCAAAAGATGCAATTTATTTCGAACGGTACCATAGCAGTTAGCGCACTAATTAAGAATGAAATTTCTTCCATTAATCAGATGTAAAGAAACATATTAATTTCAATCTAAAGTCATTTAATTTGTAAAGAGAGGCTAGTTTAGCTTTGGAAATTTAAAAACGTGAAAGAATGCATTCCCGTTTATTCTTTAGCATTATGTGTCATACAATCAATTAAACACTGTTTTTTAACTTAATTTCATAGCAGACACTTTAGCTAGGCTAACATAATCATAAAAAGTACAAAACTATTCTAAAATTTAAAAATATGGGCCACTGCATGTATTTTCATTAATTTTAATTCATGTTTCCTTTCAAAAGATGCAATTTATTTCAGACAATATAGTAGCACGAAGCATACTAATTAAAAATAAAAAATTCCCATTATTGAAATATCAAAAAACATATTAATGTTCATCTAAGACATTTAGTTTGTAAAGAACGGCTAGTCCTAGTGAGCATAGGTAGAAAAACCGAACAATGCATCCCGTTCATTCTATAGCACTGTTCATCAGCCAGTCAATTCGTAACTGTTTTTTTATCATATTTTCATAGCTGGCATTATAACTAAGCTAATGTAATCATAAAATGTAGAAATATATTTCAAAATTCCAATTTGCTAGACATTATTTATATTTTTGAGATTTTTAATTCTCAAGCGTAATTTTTACTTTGCACATTCGAAAATGGCACAAGCACAACTTTATGAAGAAAGCACAACTTTATGCTTTAGCATCACTGGTCAATCAAATAATTTCACTTTTTTTTTTAACATATTTTTATAGCAGCCACTCCAACTAAGCTAACATAAACGTGAAATGCATAAATTTATTTTAAGATATAAATTTATAATTCATTACATGTTCATTCTTGATGCTTAATTGACACTTCCTTTCAAAAGATATTTATTTATGACATAATGACAACAGCAGTCAAAAAAAAAAAATTCTACCATTCATCAAACTTAAAGAAACATATTAATGTCAATCTACAGGCTTTTAATTAATAAAGAAGGGAATTTTGACTTTGCACAGTTAAAAACACCAAAGTTTGCAGCCCTGTTCATTGTTTAGAATCGTTGATTCATCAAGTAAATTATAACTGATTTCATTACTTATTAATAGCTGACACTCTAATTAAGCTAACATAATCATAAAATGTTCCAATTTATTTTAAAACTTTAATTTATGAGCCATTACATGTATTTTTATAAATTACTATTCATGTTTCGTTCCAAAAGATGCAATTTGTCTGACACAATGCGATAACAGTAAGGGTACAATTTAGAAATGAATTTTCTTCATCAATCAGGAATGGAGAAACATATTAATCCATAATGAAACATATTAAACAAAATATCCATCTAATTTAATTTAATTTTTAAAGAAGGGCTTGTTTTACTTAACGCAAGTATTATAACTAAGGTAACGTAACCATAAAATTCATAAATTCTTTTTAAAATTTAAATATGTAAGCCATTACATGTTCTTTATTGATTTTGAATTCAGATTTCCTTTATAAAGATAATATTTATTTCAAACAATAGGATAGCTGTTAACATAATAATTAAAAATGAAATTTCTCTCATTAATCAGACATAAGAAACAATATTTTTGTCAATCTAAAGACATTGGATTTCTAGAGGGGGGCTTGTTTCACTTAGTGGAAGTAGAAATACGAAAGAATGCAACCCCTTCATTGTTTAGGATTGTTGATCCACAAAGGAAGTTATAAGTGTATTTTATATTATTTTCATTGCAGACACTTTATCTAGGCCAAGATAATCGTAAAGGGTATTAAACTGTTTTAAAGGTTAAATTTTTTATGTATTGCATGTATTTTTGACATTTTAATTTACGTTTCCTTTCAAAAAATTAGTTTATCGCCAAAAATATTCTTGTTTTAGCCATTCAAATTACAAATAATATTTGTTTCATTAATCAGCTATTTAAAAGCATAGTAACGTCGATCTAAAAGCATATAATTTATAGGAAATATATGTTTATTTAAAAACGCTAAAGAATGCTTCCCCGTTCAATTTTTAATATTTTCATCAAGCAATCAATTTTTAACTGTTTTTCTAAGCTTATTTTACTAACTGACATTATAACTTAGCAAATGTAATCATAAAATGTTCAAATTTTATTAAACATTTAAATTTCTAAGCCATTACATGCAGTGCTTTAATTTTTAATTCACGTTTCCTTCCAAAAGATGCAATTTATTTCGAACGGTACCATAGCAGTTAGCGCACTAATTAAAAATGAAATTTCTTCCATTAATCAGATGTAAAGAAACATATTAATTTCAATCTAAAGTCATTTAATTTGTAAAGAGAGGCTAGTTTAGCTTTGGAAATTTAAAATCGTGAAAGAATGCATTCCCGTTTATTCTTTAGCATTATGTGTCATACAATCAATTAAACACTGTTTTTTAACTTAATTTCATAGCAGACACTTTAGCTAGGCTAACATAATCATAAAAAGTACAAAACTATTCTAAAATTTAAAAATATGGGCCACTGCATGTATTTTCATTAATTTTAATTCATGTTTCCTTTCAAAAGATGCAATTTATTTCAGACAATATAGTAGCACGAAGCATACTAATTAAAAATAAAAAAATTCCCATTATTGAAATATCAAAAAACATATTAATGTTCATCTAAGACATTTAGTTTGTAAAGAACGGCTAGTCCTAGTGAGCATAGGTAGAAAAACCGAACAATGCATCCCGTACATTCTATAGCACTGTTCATCAGCCAGTCAATTCGTAACTGTTTTTTTATCATATTTTCATAGCTGGCATTATAACTAAGCTAATGTAATCATAAAATGTAGAAATATATTTCAAAATTCCAATTTGCTAGACATTATTTATATTTTTGAGATTTTTAATTCTCAAGCGTAATTTTTACTTTGCACATTCGAAAATGGCACAAGCACAACTTTATGAAGAAAGCACAACTTTATGCTTTAGCATCACTGGTCAATCAAATAATTTCACATTTTTTTTTAACATATTTTTATAGCAGCCACTCCAACTAAGCTAACATAAACGTGAAATGCATAAATTTATTTTAAGATATAAATTTATAATTCATTACATGTTCATTCTTGATGCTTAATTGACACTTCCTTTCAAAAGATATTTATTTATGACATAATGACAACAGCAGTCAAAAAAAAAAAATTCTACCATTCATCAAACTTAAAGAAACATATTAATGTCAATCTACAGGCTTTTAATTAATAAAGAAGGGAATTTTGACTTTGCACAGTTAAAAACACCAAAGATTGCAGCCCTGTTCATTGTTTAGAATTGTTGATTCATCAAGTAAATTATAACTGATTTCATTACTTATTAATAGCTGACACTCTAATTAAGCTAACATAATCATAAAATGTTCCAATTTATTTTAAAACTTTAATTTATGAGCCATTACATGTATTTTTATAAATTACTATTCATGTTTCGTTCCAAATGATGCAATTTATTTCAAACAATACCACAGCAGTAAGCATGCAAATTAAAAATAAAATTTCACCAATTAATCAAACATCAGAAAACACATTAATTTCCATCTAAAGACATTTAATTATTAAAGAAGGGCTAGTTTACTCAGCGCAGGTAGAAACACCGAAGAATATATCGGCGTTCATTCTTTAGCAGTGTTCATCAGCCAATATTCATAACTCTTTTTTTATCTTATTTTCATAGTCAACATTATAAGTAAGCTAATGTAATCATAAAATGTTCAAATTTATTTTAAAATTTAAATCTATTAGCCATTACATGTTTTTTTAACATTTTTAATTCTTTTACAGTTCCCACTGTTTTGTGAGACGAAGAGCTTTGAATAACCAAGAGTGAGTAAATTTTCAGTTGTAATGATCATATCTTGTTACAAGTATCATTTAATGTGTTTTTTTCACAAAGTTTTTATTTATTTTTATTTTTCATTCACGTTTCCTTTCAAAAAATGTTGTTTATCTCAAAAATACTATTTTTTAAGCATGCTAATTTAAAATAATGCAGTCGAATCTCGATTTAACAAATTCTCACTCTAACTTAGCTAATATAATCATAAAATGCACAAATTTATTTTAAAATTTAATTTTATATGCGATTGCATATATTTTTTTAATTCACGTTTTCTTTCAAAGATGCAATTTTTTTCAAACAATCTGATAGTAGTAATCCTAGAATTTAAAAATTAAATTTCCCCTCTTAATTACCCATTTAATTAGATTAATTTCCATTTAATGACCATTTAATATGTAAAGAAGTGCAGGTAGAAACTTGAAAAATTGCACCCCCATTCATTGTTTAGCATCATTGGTCCACCAAGGAAATTTATTTTTTGAAGTTAATTTCATTGCAGACACTTTATTTATGCTAACATAATCATAAAAGGTACAAAACTATTTTAAAGTTTAAATTTACGATCAATTACATGTTTTTTTTTTTAATTCACATTGCCTTTCAAAAAAAAAAGTTTATCTCTAAAAATACTTTTGTAGTAAGTATGGAATTACAAATAATATTTGTCTCATTAATTAGCTATCCTAAAGATATTAATGTTCATCTAAAAACATATAATTTGTAGAGAAGGTTAGTTTTTACTTAGCACATTTAAAACCCCCGAAAAATGCACCTCGTTCATTCTTTAGCATCATTAATCCACCTAGGAATTTGTTACTATTTTTTAAATTATTTTCACTGCTGACACAAAACTATTTAAAAATTTAAATTTCGTGCCATTACATGTATTTTTAATTTTTTTTTCACGTTTCCTTTCAGAAAATGTTATTTATCTCCAAAAATACTGTTGCAGTACGCGTGCAAATGACAAATAATATTTGTCTCATTAATCAGCTAACTAGAAACATATTAATATCCATCCAAAGATGTGTAATTTTTAAAGAAGGGCTATTTTTACTTGGTACATTGAAAACGTGAAAGAATGCACCCCCGTACATTCTTTAGCTTCATTGTTCAAACAATCAATTATCACTATTCTTTTTAAACTTATTTTCATAGTTGACAGTCTAACTGAGCTAATATAATCATAAATTGTACAAATTTCTTTTAAAATTTAAATTTAATAGCATTCATATTGATGCTTTAAGTTTTTAATTAATGTTTCCTTTTTAAAATAAGAAATTTATTTCAAACAATAGGTAGCAGTAAGCACACTAATTAAAATTCACTAAAAAATAATTTTTAAGAGAATTTTTCAATGTGAACAGGTTTTTGGTCTGATGCAGTGGAGCATCAACCTGTGGGGAGCGCCCTCCAAGGGGGGCACAATACATTTGCGGGGGGGGGGCACGAGAAAAAACAAAGAGCAAGTAGTGATGCATGTTTTTAAAAAATCATCTTAGTTATTCTCATTTTTACTCAAATATATATCCATTTTTCTTTAAAATGTTCATTCAAACTTTACTGATAACATTATTTTGTAGAAAATTCAACTAGATGTTCATTATTAAAGATTAAAAAACTGAATATATGCTGAAAAATGTAAGGGGGGAGGGCGCGCCACCGTAAGTAGCCTTTGTTAGGTGGGGCACGACGTTAAAAGGTTGGGATCCGCTGGTCTGATGGAAAATCAGACTTTGGCCTTCAATTATCCCTACAAATCACATTAACTGGATTTATAGCATTTGTTAATAATCAGTATTTTTTTTATATGGCCTGAAGGAAAAACCCATGAAAAATAAAAAACACCTGGTAAAGTCTCTCCACACCATAGAAGAAGCCTCCCTTTTGTCTTTTAGAAAACATTTTCTTGTGTCATGTCAGTAGAGCGCAATGCCGTGTGGGCCATCCAAATAATTATTTTTATTATTTTTCATCTGAGACCATAACCTGACACCACTGGCCCTTACTGGTTTTATGATATTTGGCTAAATCTACTTTGTTTGTGGATAATGTTCCGGAGCTGTTATTTAGTCTCCAAAAAAGTTAAGAAAAGCTCATTATACGAGGTGGCTGGAGAGCCTTTTCCTGGTTGTAAACTTTACTTGGCTTTTCCTTCATGCTATATAAAAGCTACCTGTTATCAATAAATGCTGTAAACACATTTACTGCCATTTGCAGGGAGAATTGCTGGCTGAAGTTTGATTTTCCATAGGGACAATGACCCATTAACGTTCTAAAATCCTCTTGAAAGTTATTTTTTGGTGATTGGTTGTATATCATGACTTGTCTTGCCCTTTTAACTCTATCTGAATCCCCAAGAAAATATTTGGGGTATCCTCAGTAGCGATGAACATGCAAATGTCTGACTGTCTCAGTCTGTGGCAGAATTGAAGGCCACCATCTTTGAACACTGATAATATTGATCTCACCGTCCTCCAAGAATTGGTAAATATGTTACCATATTTTCCTGTATATAATCTGTGGATTATGTGTTAAAAAAGTTTCTAATTTCATTGTGCATATTATAGGTCGCCTCAGGTAATCTGATAAAAAACATTCTCTATCAGAAAAGTTTACAAATAAAGTGTAGAAAGAAATGCCGTTTATGTTTTAAAAAATAAGCAACAGATGGAGCTGAAAGCTTTCATGACTGGGCAGACCGGCGAAATTGCATCAGCCTCTCAAAGGAAAATACTCCACCCTATTTTAATAATTAGCACTTTGGCTTGTCTGACGCTATCTGGTGACGCAAAGCGTAAGCAGCTTCCCTGCCTTAGTCTACTGCGAGCCCAAGCATGTGTAAAACAAAAAATTAATCACTACGACTCACAGCACTATCTTGCAGGCATATTTCATTTAGCTCTTGTACAGTGCATCCCTGAATGCATTGATGATTGTCCTGTATGATTGTCCCTGCTAGTCGCTCTCGCTAGCATCATTTTGGATTCTGTTTTGACCTGAGCTGTTTTGTCCTGAAAATATTCAGGTTCATATATCGTCATGTTGAAACGAAAGCATATAAGTTACACAGCAGATTTTAAACTAGAAGTTATAGCAAATTCTACCAAAGTAGGGAATCGGGAAGCTAGGTACAGTGACTATTCAATCGGGAAGGTACATTGATTATTGAAAGTTATATGTAAACATAGCAAATATAGTGGCTATTAACAGTACTGACTTTATCTCTGGGACAGTTTTCTTTCTCTCTTTTTTTTTACACACTTATTTGTTATTCCTGCCCAGGTGGGGCAGGGAGGAAGTTTTTTCCTTGTAAATACATATTTATGTGTATACTTTCTTAATATATTTCTTTCATTTTTACTCATCTGTTTCGCATGCTATTGTAGCACAAAATCAAGGCGGCTTTATTTAGGTGGGACACATTGTACTACCAAAGACTATAAAGTTCTAAATTATTGTTATTGTATTAAATTTCTTAGTTTTTAATAACAACACAAGTATGTGTAATAGTTTTAGTGAAAATAATTGAAATATGAAGAGATATTAATAATTCAGTTATAAATTTTTCAATTAAGAAAATCAGTATTGATAACACCACATAGCTGAAATCTTAGTATAATATTCGTATAAGTATTTATTATTTTTTAAAATTACCACACATGCACTATTATCAAACAGTATTTTATTCTAATGCTGTTTGATAATTGCATTATTAAGAAAGTCATGAAAGTTTGTCATTTTTTTGTTATACTGTGAAACGACAAAAAATGCTTATGCATGGTGTAGTGAAAAGTATGAAATATGATGCATTGTTATCCTGCATTCTTATACAAATTTTGACTTTTCAGATGTATAAGGATGCTGTATACTACCATAGTTCTTCCATGTTTTTTGACATGATTAAGAAAAAATTACCTTTATTAATTTGCTTACTGAAAATAAGATTTTATTCTAAAATTTTTAATCATAAAACAATTAACTTATTTTTTATAGGTAAAAAGTTTGTTGCTTTAGCTCCTGTAGCTACTGTTAGAGATATAACCAGTGCTATTTGTTACTTTGCACCATTTACTAGTGATATGGATGTAAGTATCTAATTTACCTATTTCTGGAATAATATTGTTTGAATTCATTATAACTATATTTATGGTTAATTATCATGTCAGTCTCTGTCTAAGCTTCTTGATGTTGGAGAGTTTTTACCAAGCAACATCATTATGAAATATCTAAGTGAAATAGTTCTATGATACAAAAGCAAAGCTTGTTTGTGAAGGTATATTTTTGCTATGTGGTACTGATTACTCTCAGCTTAATGAGCTACTCTTTCATTTAAAAAATTTTATATTTTACTTGAAAATTGTTTTACTGTAAATAACAAAGAAATAAAATTCTGAAAGCTTCCTTTTCGCAATGAAAAATAGAATTATAAGAAGATATTTTGGAGATTAAAAACTGATTGATGATTATAAATTTTGAAAAGTGTTTTGGCAGACATGCTCTGACCCAATAGACAAAAATTTATTTATTAATTACCGTAATTTGTGTAAGAAATGCTGCACCCACGAAAATGAGCTTAATTAACAAGCAAATAGGGATCGACCGATACCACATTTTCGTCGATGACCGATACCGATACTTTACCTATAAATTCATTTTCAGAAACAGCCGATACCGATACTTTTAAGTTATGGTATCAGCCGATACCGATACGTAACCGATACCGATACTTTACATAATTCATAATTCATCTAAACCTATTCTGGTCAGTTTTTGTAAGGAGAGTGTAGTTCTCGTTAAAATGAATAACATCATGATGAAATTTGAGCCCAGTAGAAAGCATTAAAAAGAAAAAGCAGTGGAATTGAAGTGTGAATTTACAGTGCTTCTAGTCTTTCTATTCTATTCAATCATGCCGACGAATGGCCGAATTTATAAAAAGCTGAGCACTGTGAAGCGTCTTAGTGTGCAGGTTCGGAATTCTTTCTCCTCGCGTGGCTATCGATCTAATCGTCTGGCTGTCGAGTTTTGGGAGATTTTCTCCATATCTTACATGAATATGCGTTAGACTCCCTTAAAAAATCCTCCGCCCAAGCCGCCCCCTCTATAGGTAGATGCCCCTCATTTAGGCCTGACAGAACACAAACACGGGGGGGGGGGGGGAGTTAAAGAGATATATTAATAAGAATCCATTTCCAGTGTCAACTGGTGCAAATATTCAAATCAATTTTTCTCAACCTCTATTTTGTCGCCTGTTTGTTGTTATGAGTCAGATAAAAGGTTTCCATATTAGACCCATAACAACTTCCTGCTTGCTCTTACTATATGTGTCTTTGTTTTTGGTTCATGCATCGATTTTGTGCTTACAAAAGTAAACACATGAAATTTATTCAACTTTAAAGCTTACAAGTTTTATTTAGATTTTCTTTAATTATAATTATTTCACACATGAAAATATTTTTTTAGATTACTTAAACTGCATTAAATTGTGATAATGTATAAACTGTACAGTATTATGTAAGTACATATGTATTTACATATTGTTCATTGAATACTTATGTAAATTCTTCCCTTAAAATGCATAATAAGTCCACATTAATTAATGGTTTTATATATCTGCTCCAATTATTTAACCACTAAGTGAATTATTAAATATTTTAGCAACACTTCTTTTTAGTATGAACTCATATGATCATTTTTAAGTTATTTTTGAAAATCCGAATATTTTGATTATCCGGATAGGGTTAAGTCACAATTAATCCGTCTGGTCCATGTATTTGATCTTTTCCGTATGAAGAACAGGTGCACACCGATTATTCCTGTGTTTTCTTTATATATAAACCAAATACTATTCACAAGAAATATGCTTTTTACCCCAAAATTTGAAATAAACTAAATAATAATTAGTATTACTAATTATACTAATACAGCTTCAACTTTTTAAATTAACAATATAAATAATTATTAGATATTGATAATTATTACACTTCTCAAAACAGAATGGTATACAAATTTCTCATTAATATGATAGATAATAAAATCGTTAAATGTTTGATAATTCGTATTTTTGATAGTGTGCAATGTTTTAAAAATGAATCATTTAACTTCTGGACTAACATAATTAAAGTTTACGGGAGTCGCCAGTTTTCAAGTCACTGCCAAAAAGTTAACTTTTGGCAGACAAAGAAGAAAAAAATTGTTTTTACATATAGTTTTCGTTTATAATTTTAGTATCATTAATTTTGCATTGAAACAGCTACAATATGAAGAAAATATTTTTGCTCGTTTTCAAGCTACGCCTTGGAGGGTCTAAATGAAAGATGCTTAAAAATGAGAGATTAAATGAAGGTTAAAGAAAAATCCAAAAAGGATAAACTAAATTCAATTTTCAAGTCTTAAAAAAAGTTGCTACTTGAAGTATCCATATTCAATTAAATTGCTCTTCAGTGTTTTTGTTTTTATGATCATTATTAACATTTTTTTATGTGATTGATTCTAAGTTCTGAGCAGGGGCGGCGTGGCACGGTAAGCAAGGTCTGGGTGCCATCGTCGAAAGGGGGGCCATTTCGAACTAAAACTGAGAAAATCTTAATCTAGAGTAGTGGTTCCCAAACTTTTTATTCCATATAAATCCCAATTATACTGCCCGCCACTTCACTAAAATCCGGAAGTTTGGCACGCGACTTCGCTAACATCCTAAAGTTTGCCCCACAACATTTTAAAGGTTGCCCATACCTGCTTTAACACTTTAAAGATCGTCATCCCCTGAAATATCAAACATTGTCAAGGACTGTCTGCCCCATCAATGTTAATATCTATATCATACCCAAGCCGAATCAGATGTCCTTGCGCCAATTTTTTTAAATAAAAATTTAAAGCATGTCTCTTAAATGTGAAATCTATATCAAGAGCTAGACTTTCTCCAACGATATCAAAAGCCTACATACGAATTTCTCCCTATAACGAAATTTTTCATGGAAACGTAACTTTAAGGCTTAAATAACACTATAAACATTCTCCATATAACGAAGAGCTTATCTTCCCATAGCGAATGTTTCTGATTTACCTTTGATTATTTTTTTCTTAGTTTTCAAGAAATTTTAATTTTTCGACAGACCACTTAGTGGAAGAGTAACAGATGATAAAAATGTAGGCCAGGAAAGTGAAACTGACTCCGATAATGAAGACACTTCATAAGCGCCCGATTATGACCAACAGGGGCACCGGACATTGATGGATTAAGGGGCCACCATTTATGAAATTTACTATATTTTTCATAAAATTTTGATATGAAAAAGAATATTTCAGAAAAAATACATTTAAAATTGGGGGCCCTTTCAAGTCGGGGGCCCTGGGCAAAGTCCCAATTTGCCATAAAATAATAAGGCACTGCGCTTTACGATCAAAACCACATCATTCCGAAATGCTTCAATCTTTCAAAATCTGAATGCTTCAACCTTTCAAAAAGAGGTTTCCAAATCAAAGAAAATGTGCCTCACTCTATTTTCTGCGCACTTTTAACATGTGAATATTTTTATGAAAATTTAAAATCACAAAATGCAAAACAATGTAAAATAACGGAATTTTGAAGTAAAATAAACGTAAGCTTATTACATCAGCGTTTCTCAACCTGTGGAGCGCATCCCCCAAGGGGGACGTAGAGCGTTTGCAGGGGGGGGGGGCGAGAAGAACCAAAGAGCAAGTTGTGGTGCATGCTTTTGAAAAATCATCGTATATATTCTCATTTTTACTAAAAATATATCCATTTTCGCTTAAAATGTTCATTTAAACTTTACCAATAAAATTATTTTTAGAAAATTCGACTAAATGATCATTGCTACAGATTAAAACACTGAATGTATGCTGAAAAATGTGAGGACGGGAATGCGCCACTGTAAGTTAGCCTTTGTTTGGGAAGGGGGAACCTTAAAAGGTTGAGAACCACTGCATTACATATTTCATTCTCTAAATTCGTGGATTGTCTTTACTTTTGAACATTTCATTTATACAATGAAAAGTAAGAAACAGTAAGTTTAACAAATTTATAGTAAATATCAATTTATTTTTAATTGAAAGTCATAATTTAATACTTTTAAACATCGAATAAACTAAAAAGTTTGTAATATTTGCTGAAATAACTGCAAAAATCTCTGTACAACGAAATTTTCTGTATAGCGAATTTTTTATCTATAACCGAGCAAGTTTGTTATAGAGAGATTCAATTGTGTGTATATATATATATTTATATAAATAAACTCTTCTTCGATTCCACACAGTGAGAAAATAAACGTTTATAAAACTGAAGTAAAATTATAGCCTACCTCTCGACATTTGTTTTTGCAATCCTTGCAGATAGCGTATTTAGTGTTGGGCACCAAATCAAAATAATTTAGAAGAATAGACAATTGTCCTGTTAAACTGTCATCTGAAGATTCTTCGTCCATAATTTCGACCACACTTGGTGATACGACATCCATTTAGCGATGGTTAGAATTAAAAAAAAAAAAAAAAAGCCACTTCGAAAACACTCGCGCAAACAAATGTGCCAATGAAACGACGCCTCTCATCTCATTACCAAAATAAAGATTCTAGAATCGTGTTGCACCTGCGTGGTTTTCTTCTGAAAAGCGAAGTATCGGTTGAAAAGTATCGGTGAAAATGGATGAAAGCAACAGAAACCGATACTTTCCCGATACTTTTAGAATCGAAAGAACCGATACTGATACCTGAAAAAATAGGAGGTATCGGCGCCGATACTATCGGTTGCCGATACTATCGGTCGATCCCTACAAGCAAATCATCAGAGACGCCGCACCCAGCCTAAGTGCCGTAGCCATGATCTCTCCACCCTCCCCCACAAAAAAGAAACATAAATGCTGCACTGTGATATATTTCAGGAGAGGGGTTGTGGATAAACGGTAAAAATATCCCCTTTTTTTCCCTTCCTACACAATGTTTTAAAGTATTTACCACTGTTTTACGAAGCTTATGATTTCCATTTTCAAATAATCAGTGTCTGATTTCATATACAGTATGAAACCTCTTATCCGGAAAACCAGTTATCCAGAATCATTTTTTAATCTATTAAATTCCTATTTTTTTCCAAAAGAAAAGCAAAAAATGAGTTTTTTAAAAATATTTCTTGTTTTTTTTTTTTTTTTTTTTTTTTTTTTTTTTTTGAGTACTACAGCTAGAATTTATAAAGCAAGCAATCTGGTAAGGTATTTTATTTTTTTTAGTGTGTGACTATGTTTTCATGAAGTTATCATATGCTTACTACTTCCCCTCTCAATGATTATTATTTATCTTGATCATATTAAGAGCTTTTTTTATATTATTTTTCTAATATATTAACAATTAAAAGTTTAATTCTAATCAAAAATAGAGAGCAACATTTATGCTACCAATCAAATCAGTAGGTGTCATGTTAATCCCCAATCAGTTATCCAGAAACTTCAATTATCCAGAATACACCCGGTCCCAACCATTCCAGATAACAGGTTCTATACTGTAAAACAGATCAATTTTTATATTCACAAAGGCAAATTTATAGAAATAAATAAATAGCTTGTAAAAAACTTCGCATAGTCACAAAAAAGTTCAAATAGTCTAAGAGCATGTGCCGTAAAACGGTGTGAGAAAGGGGGGAAAGTAAAATAGGCTCCAGTCAAAAGTAAACATTTTTTTCCTGGAAGCCAGCTGTTGATTATGTAATGAGCTTGCTTCTGCAAATTGTTTGTTTTAAACTTTGAATGAACTCTTTGATGTTTCTATTTATTTATTGCAAACATTGGGATTTATTTTAAAAGCACTCAGCATTTCCTGCACATGCCAATTACTCATAGTTGAGTTTCTACCGAAATAATAACATAAGGCAGTGTTTATTCGGTAGTGTTATTTCACAGGGTACAAAGCCGCACAGCTAAAAAACACAAATAACTTATAGATGAACTTTTTTTTAGGGGGGGGGGGGAGCGTAAAATGGTTAAACTTGCACCGAGTTCTACATAGACTAGTTTTGGCTAAGATTCAGTATTTTAAGAGCAATGGAAGTTCATTGGAACACAGGGGTGTGGTTAATCGAGGGCAGTGCACTTTTGTGGTATTTTATGGAACTTTAACTCAGCAAAATATATATATTAAAACCTTCATTAAAATTTAATTGTAGTTATAAAATGTAGATAAAAGACTTTTTTTTTACTTAATTGAGGAGACATCGGTTGGATTTATGTACCCATCGAGAGCATTGGATCAAACTATTTTTCTAAGAGGGTAGGCTTGCTTTCTGATTCGTTAATCTGTGCTCCATTCACCGCTAAAAAGTATGATGAGTGGTGGCACCATCTTTTGAAGCAATTATTACCAAATAAATTTTACAATTTTTCATTGAAGATCGGCTAAAAAAATTTTTTTAAATTGTAAATGTTGCACCCGGTATAAACAGTGCACTTACGATTTTTTTATTTTTATATTCATAAATCCCATGGCGTTTCTTCCATAAATTACGGTGCCTTAATATTAAGCACCCATTTTTTAATTATTATAGTTTAACACTGAAAAGTAAGTTTCATGTTAAATACAATACTATGAACTACATTCAAATTTATATTAATTTAACTATAAGACTGATACAAATAGACATTTTGATTGGTAAAGGAAAGGGGGAAAGAGAGAGAGCATAATATGGTTTAGATCATAGGTTCCCAACATGGGCGATAACGCCCCCTTGTGGGCGCTTGAGGCTTTCAGGGGGGCGGTAAAAGACCCAGAGAAAACTAGGGGGTGTTGATATGGCGCAAAGGGGCGTGGGAAGATTAACCAAATATAGTCTAAAAAAGACTTAAAAATTACGCTGATAATATTTTAATAAAAATACTTTTTAATATAATTAAGTATGCATTTTGATTGTTCTCTGAAACTGTCAATTTATTTACTTAGAAAGCAATAGTTTATTATCTATTACTTCGTATCATCAAAACCTCTGCCTGTCCTTATAACAGTTAAGCTAAAACTTTATTCCTCTTTTTTAAATGAAGAGGAAATTCAGTAGCGTTTCAATTCTAACAATAGTCTATGTATTAATAATTTTTTTAAAAACTTAATTCTTGTTTTCACCATGCATTATGTACGCTCTTGTTTCTCTGGAGTAGGGGGGGGGGGCAGTATTGAAATACTCACTAGAAAAGGAGGCACCAGTTCAAAAAAGGTTGGGAACCTATGGTTTAGATTCTTCAGATTATTTTTTTACTAGTAAGGGCAAAGAAAAAAATCCCACTTTTACATCCCTTCTTTTGGAACTGTCAATCTTGACACTGAACCCAACTGCTCTCAAATCCATCGACTAACAGGATATTCATTTCTGTTGCTACCTGTCATGTTTAAAATATTTAGATGAACTCATGCATTTCAGTGGATTTAAAACTTGAAATCTGTAGCAATTTTGTAACAAAGAACTTAAATCATATCATTGCACTAAAGTTTCATTTAATCTCTCTCTTCTACCAAATCCTGTTTGGGTGTAATGTCCACTGCATTTTCAGAATCTTCTTTAGAATAATTATTACAAACATCTTTTTCAAAAATGTATTATTCACATGTTGTATAAAATAGTTATAGCTAAACTGTCATGTGTTGAAATATTTCCATTTATACACAAAATTAATATAAGGCAAACTAGTTTTTATCTGAAATTTTCAGTATCATAAAGGAAAGTGTTTCAGTTTTCACTTCAAATCCGATATATAAAAATTTTGCAGATTTTAAGATAAAGATATATAGAGTGTATGTGTTTAATACATTTGCATCATAATATATGTAAGTTGTATGAACATGTTACAGTCATTACTAAAGTTTTAAGCATTAGCAATTGTTTAAAAAATGATTTTTTATTCAAAAAATCTATAGTTCTCTCTAATGAAATTTGACACCAGAAATTTCATTTAAAAACAGTTCAAGGTGTATAGATTATTTATACTGAAAATCATAGCAGGCAACTCTAGACGTCTGGAGATGGATTAAAAATATAGTAAATTTGTAAGTACTATTTTGAGACTCTCTCCTCCTTCTCATAATTTTATTCTATATAAGAAAATGTAAAAACTAAACATTTTTAATAAAAGTATTTGCCTTCCATAAAACATTTCACTGGCTTTGACGTGTTGGCACCATTAAACTAGTAGAAAGAGCTTTTGAAATTGAAAATAGGATACATTTTATAAAATTACAGTATTAAAAATAAAATATTTCAGAAATTTGATAAACACTTGAAACTGTGGGTTCATGTTTTATAATGGAGTATGAGTATTTTCGTAATTTTACTGTAGGATGTAACTCAAATTTCAATTCTTTCTCAAATTTATTTTATTGTATTTCTAGACAAGATTAGGTATGTATGTGGCTCACTCCTGTAGGAGCATCAACACAAAGCATTATTCATTATGCATTGGTATTTGTTTGTTTCTATAATTTTGAAATATAGTAAGCAGTATATTGCTCAGTGCTTTAATTATATTTTGTCCAATTTTTAGATGATTAATTCAAAAAAATTTGGAAAGTCTGGTAATCTGAAACGCTATAATCAGGTGAGCCCAATTTTAAAATGTATATAGTTGCATTTCTCTTTTAACTTTAATTTATTCAGATTAAATTGTACTTTTTTACTTTTGTTCTAATTTTGTTGAAGTTTTCTTAAACTCTCCTTCATATTTGAAGTATTTATGATGTACATAAAAAAATATTAGTGTGCTATTAGCCCATATAAATGAAGCTGTAAAGTCCCAGCTTCCCTAATCTAAAAATTATTTGCACATAACATCCATAATTATGGGCATTTGTTTTACTGTTTTTTTTTTTTCTGACTAGCTATTGACACTATATGCAATCTGAAAATTTGATATTTTCCTATGCTAAAATTTTTAAATATTCGGCTACATTTGCAAACCTATTTTTCAAAGTTCATTTAAATATTTAAAATTGGTGTCTGAAAAATATCTAATTTACAGAAGTCATATTATGCATTGAATCATTGTGTAAATAGACTGGGAAAAAATTAATACAAAATATCAAATTGTGGATGCTATCAGTGAGATAAATTTCTCGTAAGATAGCATGGTACTTCAATTTTATCTTCAATGTGAAGATATATCCTTAATGAAATATTAGATAATTCTGGAAAATTTAGTTATAGTTATATATTTAAAATTCATTTAATTTTACTTCTATTGTATTTTTATTGTTCTTTTGATGGCTAATGAGTTTGAAATCCTTTTGATTTATATGATTCCTATATCTGTACTCTCATTTAGTTTTTTATGTATTTCTTAATACTGTGTATATCTTGTAAGTTATCTGTACAAGTGTAATTGTTATTGGAAATTTTATCGACTGGTTTCATTCATAAAATACATCTTTTTCTGTTCCCCTCTCTCTCTCTTTTTTATCTTATTAGGGGAGTTTTTTATTTTTAAGAAATATAAATAAATGAAAATATAGTTGAAAACATATAGTATCATGTGTCTTATGAGCTGCATGATTTATCTTTACAAAATCATTTGTACCTTGTACTATGCAGTTAAACAAATACAGTTAGCAACTTTATAATTTTACTAGCAACAAATAATGCAATTTATTTCATGGTGTGTATTTATTCTTTTTGCCCATTTATGAGCTGTAAATTTATATACTTAATTTCTGCTACTATTTTATATTTGCTGTATCAAAACTACTTTGTAGCAAAGAATGAAAACCAATCTCATTATTTTTATTAACTGAAAATGTGTGAAAAAGAGTTTTATGACCAAAATTTTTCTCTAAATGCTTTAACTCTGAGTATGCTGATATTTATCTAGGAATTTATCATACTTAGTTTAATTTGATCTCCTGGAGATTTTTATATCATGAGCAAAAGAAATTGAAATTATTTGAGGAGAAGTAATCTTAAGTAGAAAAACTCAATATTGAACATGTTTTTGCTTTTTTAAAACATACAAAGAAACATTTTTTAAAAATCTAATTCTGGGGATTATACTGATGCATTATGGTGTATGTTTTATCCACTTTTTTTTTTTTTAAAAAAGGCCAGTTTTTTAACAACTAGGTCTTGAAAACTCCTTTTGAAACTTTCATACTTGAGAACCCAACTTTTGTGTTCCAGTGTTAAACTTAAGTTTTTTCATAAGGTTTTATAAAAGAATCTTGAAACTTCAGCAAAATGCTCTATATAGTTAATCTTGAGTTCCTGAGACCCACAAATTTTAAAAAGCCAGTACAACCTCTGTAATCCAATTTAAAGTAATTTGCTGCCGATTTAAGGAAAATAAGTACTCTAGTAATGGGCCATATGAAATTTTAAATTGAGAAAAAAAGAAAAGAAAAGAAATTTCAAGTGTCCATTGTGAGATCAATCTCTGATTGGCTGAAACCCTTATCAATTAAATACCAAAAGGGCAGCCTTCATTTCCTGTTTAGTTAGGTATAAGAAAGTTTGCTACCGAAGTTAGTCTCTTAGAGAATCATTTTAAGCCATGTGTACTATAGTGATTTCCTTAAGAGGCGAGTCTTCATTCAAACCATTTTTTTAACACACATTATATTTGTTTTTTAAATCAATTGTTATTGATATTATTTGATTATATACTGAATGTATTAAAAACTATCATTGAATGAAATTATAATAATTTATAGGTAGTCATGGGTGGTCCACTTTTAGATCAATGATTTACTAAATGCTCCAGAAGTAGGCAGAGGGCACCCAGTACTGGAGCACATGCTTTTACTCTAATGCTCCAGTAGTGGGCCACATGCCCCACTTCTGGTTTACTAATACTAGTACACTCATGTAGGTCTGTGCAATCTTTATTCAAGATGGCAGGATATGAATACGCCATCTGGCAACTGAAGCAGTAACTATACTATAAAGGCAAGCACAGTTTCACTGCATAGAAAACCAGTGTATATCAGTGTATTGTTAGCGCTTAAAACATTGTATATTTTTTATTAATGTAATACAAACGTACCCTCAATAGATCATATTATAATGGATAACGCATATTGGTATGTTCCGCTGTACAAATCTAGAGGAAATGCTTTCCCTAGACCATCATTTCATAGATTTCCTACATTAAAAGATACATCTACCATTGAAGCATGGATAGGATGTCGGGATGTCATGGATGTCGGGAAGCATGGATAAGAAAATTGAAAATAGGAAAAGATGTATCAAACACTATGGTAGTATGTGGGAAACATTTTCAAGAGTCAGATTTCTTTCTTGGAGGTAAGGTTTTAATTTGGAGTACATAGGAATTTATTAAATAACAAAATGGTTGTATGTAAGTGCCGCTTGGTAACTAATTCGGCCACAAGTGTTGTGAACATTAATTGAACATTTGCTCAACAAATGTCTTTAATGTATTGACACTTGCAATTATTAATAATTGAAGATTGTGTTTGAAAAGGAAGAGAAGGAAAAGTAAGCCTGCATTTAAGTGGTTTACTAACTACTTATGTGTATAATTAGACAATGGTAAACAATAAGAATTTGTTAAAAGTTTTAATGACTTACTTTTATAAACTGCGAACTTCTTTCCTGTGTTTTGTTTTATGTTGCTCTTTATTTTAATGAAGCTTACTTATTTAATGTATAAAAATGATATTATCTATGTACCAAAGTTTAAATTGATAGTACCTATAATGCATATATATTAATTTTCATTACATTCATGCATATGCTTATTGCTTTTTTGTTAGTTTTGTTAGATACCCACCATATGGCATTTGTGCATGTGGAGGGTTCACTTGCCCCTCCCCAAATTTAAAATATGTTTGACTATTTTGTAAATTAAAATGCATTAAAAATATAGCAAAAATGTTTTTGTGTTCTTCTAGAATAATTTGTGCATCTGACCCTGCCACTTTCTGAGACAGAATGCTATTTAGCAATGCAACTTACTTCCAAAATGGTTAAAACATCAAGCAAGTCCTGTTTACTTCTGCCAAATGCTATGACATACAGCCAATAATGTAAAGCATTACTACATATGATCGAACAATACAACCTTGCTCTTAAATTCTTTCATTTTTGTTCCTGTATTGTAAGTATGTTTAAAGTTTTGTTTCGCCTTTGTGTACCATTAATCATACTGTACTTTTGTAATACATTAACTTATACCTTTCTAATACTTCTGATTAATACAGATTACACAGTATTCTTTTTTTATCCATGCGATTTTTTAACATGTTTTTAATTCTGATTCTCTACATTTACTGTGTTAGTGCTTAAAATATATTATTATAAACTGTCGTATCCAATTAATACATGTTAAAATGCTCAATGTTCATCCATTTACATAGGGTGTTTATTTTCTATGTACATCTTAATGCTCACCTATTTTTTAGTATATGATTAACTTAAGATATCAGGGTTCACACTAGGCAAGGGCAGATTAAAGGGGGGGCGGAGGGGGCAACCGCTCCCCCCCAAGACAAAAGAAATTAATGTAAAAGATCCTATTTTACTTCTATAAAATGGAAGTATATGTCAATCTTCTAACTAACCGCCCCCACCAACTAACTGCCCCCCCCCCCCGACAAACTTGCATTAATCTGCCACTGACACTAGGAAACAAATTTGGGTGAGATTCACCGACTTATGCTTCAAAATTAAGTGGGATTTCAAAAAATCTGAGTGAGATTTTCAAAAATTTATTTATTTTTTTCACATTACAAGCAAAATTAATATCGGAACAAAAATACAGTGCAACTAATGTTATAAATATCAAAATAAGCAATATAATATACAAATGAATTTGATAACAGTATAATTTAATATCTTTGATTCTTTATCCCATTAAATATTTTAGCTGCTTTATCAAAATTGAACAACTTAGCATGCAGGGAAAGTCCACGGTCATTTTTTAAAATTGGATTTAGTGTAGTATTGGGGGAATCACACAATCCCCCGGTCTAGTGCAAAACCTGAGTTATATTTTACAAAATGAGGTAGATGTATTAAAGTTTTTAAAATATTATAATTTACCTTGCTTATTATTAACATAGTACACAAAACAACCTGGGTGCATGTTTCTGTCTATATATTAATACTCAAATGATGTCATTTTTCTTTTAAAGGCATAGGTTAATTCATTATATATGAGCTTTCACTAGCTGAATAGCAGGCATGTGGGGCAGATATAAATTTAATTCTGCTTCACACTTGCTATTTTGCTGGAAATATAAGCTACCATTCTTTTTTTAAATAAAAAATGAATGATGGTGCTCTTGCTGTGCAGTCACATCGAAAAGAAGACTGATTTATCCCAACCAGCTGATTCTAGGCACAGCATTTACCTCTTGAGAATGCAGAATTTTTTTTTCTACATCTGCCACTGATCATAAATTGTCTTATTTTCTGTGAGTTGGTACTGGAATGAATTTTGTTGAAAAATGGAATATTTTTCATGTTTTGTAAATGGAATAACCTATTACTGATACACCTGTGAAAGTTGTGGTAAGTGCTTTTGTTTAGTTAAACGGTTTTATTTTGTGTATAGACTGGTTGAAGATTTTTGAGTAGCTATGCTACAAATTGTTTAATCCATTGTAGTTATTTTAGGTAAAAAATGGACCACTGATTGTCAATCTGTTTAATTGCTGTACAGTAAATTGTGGAATTTACAGAATGTTTTTAGATTTATATTTAATTACTGGTTAAATTTTTTTTTGTAAGTTTAGTTATTTTGTTTTAACTAGTAAAATGTAGGGATGCAATGTTCTCAGGCAAACATACTGCATTTGGCTAATATGCCAGGTATTACAAATATCCAGCAGTATATCTGTCCTAAAATTTTGCACTGTGAAATAACATATTCATAATAAGTTCTAAAACTGCAAATGTAATGTTATTTTAAGCAAAATATTTCACTTTCAATGAATTTTAAAATTAATTTTTATCACATGAAGAAAACAGGAAAAAATTAAACACTTTTAGCTTTTTTTGAGACAGAAAATTCTGGTGCAGTGGAACATTTTTGCAACTGAAGAAGAGTGAATCTTTTGTACTACCTGAAGCAATCCTCTTGATACCTAGTGATTTTTAGGTGTGCTATTTTACAATGCTTTTAATTATTTTGAATTTCAACATCAGTCTTTTGCTGAATGTTCTTATTAAAAATAATAATTGTTCTTCATTCTTTGGTAAATTTTTCCTTTTTTTTTTTTTTTTTTTTTTTTCAAAAAGTAACCATGTTTCCGAGAATATAACCTCTCTTACGTAACTGTTGCCTGGTGAGAAAAATTTTTTTCCTGTGTTTTGTTTTATGTTGCTCTTTATTTTAATGAAGCTTACTTATTTAATGTATAAAAATGATATTATCTATGTACCAAAGTTTAAAATTGATAGTACCTATAATGCATATATATTAATTTTTACATTCATGCATATCTTATTGCTTTTTTGTTAGTTTTGTTAGATACCCACCATATGGCGTTTGTGCATGTGGAGGGGTTCACTTGCCCCTCCCCCAAATTTAAAATATGTTTGACTATTTTGTAAATTAAAATGCATTAAAAAATATAGCAAAAATGTTTTTGTGTTCTTCTAGAATAATTTGTGCATCTGACCCTGCCACTTTCTGAGACAGAATGCTATTTAGCAATGCAACTTACTTCCAAAAATGGTTAAAACATCAAGCAAGTCCTGTTTACTTCTGCCAAATGCTATGACATACAGCCAATAATGTAAAGCATTACTACATATGATCGAACAATACAACCTTGCTCTTAAATTCTTTCATTTTTGTTCCTGTATTGTAAGTATGTTTAAAGTTTTGTTTCGCCTTTGTGTACCATTAATCATACTGTACTTTTGTAATACATTAACTTATACCTTTCTAATACTTCTGATTAATACAGATTACACAGTATTCTTTTTTTATCCATGCGATTTTTTAACATGTTTTTAATTCTGATTCTCTACATTTACTATGTTAGTGCTTAAAATATATTATTATAAACTGTCGTATCCAATTAATACATGTTAAAATGCTCAATGTTCATCCATTTACATAGGGTGTTTATTTTCTATGTACATCTTAATGCTCACCTATTTTTTAGTATATGATTAACTTAAGATATCAGGGTTCACACTAGGCAAGGGCAGATTAAAGGGGGGGCGGAGGGGGCAACCGCTCCCCCCCCAAGACAAAAGAAATTAATGTAAAAGATCCTATTTTACTTCTATAAAATGGAAGTATATGTCAATCTTCTAACTAACCGCCCCCACCAACTAACTGCCCCCCCCCGACAAACTTGCATTAATCTGCCACTGACACTAGGAAACAAATTTGGGTGAGATTCACCGACTTATGCTTCAAAATTAAGTGGGATTTCAAAAAATCTGAGTGAGATTTTCAAAAATTTATTTATTTTTTTCACATTACAAGCAAAATTAATATCGGAACAAAAATACAGTGCAACTAATGTTATAAATATCAAAATAAGCAATATAATATACAAATGAATTTGATAACAGTATAATTTAATATGTTTGATTCTTTATCCCATTAAATATTTTAGCTGCTTTATCAAAATTGAACAACTTAGCATGCAGGGAAAGTCCACGGTCATTTTTTAAAATTGGATTTAGTGTTGTATTGGGGGAATCACACAATCCCCAGTCTAGTGCAAAACCTGAGTTATATTTTACAAAATGAGGTAGATGTATTAAAGTTTTTAAAATATTATAATTTACCTTGCTTATTATTAACATAGTACACAAAACAACCTGGGTGCATGTTTCTGTCTATATATTAATACTCAAATGATGTCATTTTTCTTTTAAAGGCATAGGTTAATTCATTATATATGAGCTTTCACTAGCTGAATAGCAGGCATGTGGGGCAGATATAAATTTAATTCTGCTTCACACTTGCTATTTTGCTGGAAATATAAGCTACCATTCTTTTTTTAAATAAAAAATGAATGATGGTGCTCTTGCTGTGCAGTCACATCGAAAAGAAGACTGATTTATCCCAACCAGCTGATTCTAGGCACAGCATTTACCTCTTGAGAATGCAGAATTTTTTTTTCTACATCTGCCACTGATCATAAATTGTCTTATTTTCTGTGAGTTGGTACTGGAATGAATTTTGTTGAAAAATGGAATATTTTTCATGTTTTGTAAATGGAATAACCTATTACTGATACACCTGTGAAAGTTGTGGTAAGTGCTTTTGTTTAGTTAAACGGTTTTATTTTGTGTATAGACTGGTTGAAGATTTTTGAGTAGCTATGCTACAAATTGTTTAATCCATTGTAGTTATTTTAGGTAAAAAATGGACCACTGATTGTCAATCTGTTTAATTGCTGTACAGTAAATTGTGGAATTTACAGAATGTTTTTAGATTTATATTTAATTACTGGTTAAATTTTTTTTTGTAAGTTTAGTTATTTTGTTTTAACTAGTAAAATGTAGGGATGCAATGTTCTCAGGCAAACATACTGCATTTGGCTAATATGCCAGGTATTACAAATATCCAGCAGTATATCTGTCCTAAAATTTTGCACTGTGAAATAACATATTCATAATAAGTTCTAAAACTGCAAATGTAATGTTATTTTAAGCAAAATATTTCACTTTCAATGAATTTTAAAATTAATTTTTATCACATGAAGAAAACAGGAAAAAATTAAACACTTTTAGCTTTTTTTGAGACAGAAAATTCTGGTGCAGTGGAACATTTTTGCAACTGAAGAAGAGTGAATCTTTTGTACTACCTGAAGCAATCCTCTTGATACCTAGTGATTTTTAGGTGTGCTATTTTACAATGCTTTTAATTGTTTTGAATTTCAACATCAGTCTTTTGCTGAATGTTCTTATTAAAAATAATAATTGTTCTTCATTCTTTGGTAAATTTTCCTTTTTTTTTCAAAAATTAACCATGTTTCAGAGAATATAACCTCTCCTTTTACGTAACTGTTGCCTGGTGAGAAAAAAATTTTTTCTTTTGAAAAACATAAATTTATCAACATATAATAAATACCAAAGTTGCATTGATTTTCAAAAGTTATCAAGCAGTGTTGTCACCATCAACTTTAATTGCAGTGGAACAGGCATTAATTTCATAGAAACAATCCCAAAAAGATTTCTGATTTTTGGGATTGTTTTTCTTTTTGTTTTCTCTAAATAATCTGAAACTGGTGAGAAAATTTTTAAAAAATCATGATGAATATTTTAAGAAAACTTGTAACAATACAACTGAAAGGAAACATACTACTACCAGATATCCGATTGAAATTTCTCCCGTATATTTAGTATCTGGCCAAATTGACATCCATTTTGTCGCTAATAGCCTTTATGTGCATTTTAAATTTGTTAAAATTTCACGAGTCTCATTAGTGACATAACTGTCATATTGTCAATATTGAGGCAGGTTACACTGCAGTTGACGACGTTCAGCAATCAAACAAAAATCGCCAAATAGGCTTACTTCCACTTTTCAAGTATTTCTCCTGTTCTGCGGCAGCTCATAACTTGAATAACTATTGGTGCTGGTTAAAGAAATATTGGGCAATGTTTTAATGTTGAAAGGACACAGCAAACATATGAAAAGAAATTTGTAATATAAATGTTTAAAAGAATTACTTAATTATAGACATAAATTCTTAAACTTAAAAAGTTTTTCATCTTTTGAAATATATTCTGTACATTTTATCAAGATTGTTATGAGATATAGGAAAAGTGTACCTACAGTATGTTATGTATTGTCTAGAATGACATCTCAAATTCTGTAATTAGCAGTATTCAATTTTAGTCCTAACTCCACTAGATTACAATGTCGGCAGAGGGGAATCAAGACTTAGCATTAGCTGACATAATATGGCCATATTATGAAACCTGAAGGCAATCATCACTTTTGGCAACAGCTAGAACAGTCCTGACATCATACGCATAGTGTCAAGAGGTATAACCCCAGAACTTTTTGTCTCAAAACTAGATTTTCAGCAATTGCTTTAAAATTCAAAAGAAACTTTCCTTTTCTGCTCTTAAATTCAATATACGTAGTGGCTAGGTTCATGGCGCTGTGGAAGGAATATTTCCACGTCATGGGCAGAGCAACAAAAAATACATTACAGATCACATGGTTTCGCCATGTTTGGTGTATTTTCGCGTCAACTACAAGCTAGCTGGTCTGTTGCGATGAGCTCTGTGAATGTGTGAGGACTTACATTTTTCCTCCATCACATGATTTTGATGTGAGGGATGTATTTTCACGTAGTTAAATTTGTTAATTTAGTGAGTCATTTCAGTTTCAAACATGTTGACCTAGCCACTGCATTCAATATATGGCATCCCAAAGGTTTGTCACATTACGCCTGTGAGGATGTTACACTCCGAAGTACATATTTTTGATTTCAGTTAGATAAATTTAAGGGTGTTTGAAGAAATGAAATCTTCCTCACAGGCTTTATGCACAAAAGAAAATAAGCTAATTGTGACAGGGACTCAAAATTATTCAGGATGATTCTTCATAAGCTGTATTACACACACTTTAATAAATGAAGCAACAGTTTCTTTTTCCCACTTTCTGAAAAAATATTTCAACATGGAGTTGCATAGCAAAAATTTTCAGTGACACATTCTGCTAAATATTTGATTTTAAGGAATTTTTTTTCGTACGTTAAGTTTTGTACCTGATGCAGGTTTATCATTTATTACTGTGCATAGTACAGCTTGTAAAGAGGTATTCTAAAAATTCTGAAGGGCTTGACATAATTACCGTAATTTATGGAAGAAACACCGCACTCACAAAACTGAGCTTAATTAACTAGAAAATCAGCAGAAATGCTGCACCCAGAATTTCTGATGATTTGATGATGCATTAAATACACCGTTAAGCAGGGTCGGACTGGCCCATCTGCCCATTGGCAGATGTGTCTTCCTTGTGGATTCTTTGTGCCTAAAATGCAGTTTCAATTAAGAAATTCCACTCTCTGTGTTATTCTGACACATGTTGACTGCAAATCATTCGTTATGGTTAACTACATTTCAGAGGTGCACTTTACCGCTTTCTGCTGGCAAGGTACCCTAGAGGTGTGCAATCTTGAGGAGGGGAAAGTTCGGAGTTCCCGCTTTGTGGAAAATGTTTCTTTTAAATTTAGGATCACCCCGCGTGGCAGAATGAATCATCATGCGCCTCTTGCTCCCACCCACTAGCGCTTGGCCCGAAAAAGTTGCAAGTGGATAAAGCTATTTCATTGGTCCCCGGGTTGCTGCACTTCCAGTGAAGCTTGCTACATTGAGGAGAGATTTTGGTGGATTTTATTGAGGAAGGTTTTGTAAATTCGTTAATCGTTAATGAAACATTTTTACTAACTACGTCTTTCGTTAAACGTAAGTACATTAATAAGTTATACTTTTTATTTTACTGTTCTTAATCAATTCCTAATTTAATCATAACACTTTTATTTATTAAAATATTTAATTAACTGAAACACATTAACTAATTTTTATGTCCTTAGTAATTTTTATTACCCCCCCCCCTCCCACGTGTAAGTTTTTCTGGTGTATTAATTAAATCTTCCTTGTTTTTATTTACGATAAATCACTTTTTAGTAAGCTCTTGCATGGCTTTCTCCCCGTTTTCTAATTCACTATTAATTGATGTGCTTATTATTAAAATAATTTTGTGTATTGTTTTTAATTATGATAATATACCGTAGCCCATGCACCACTTGCTATCCTATTAATTATGTATTCCCCCTCCCCCACACACATTTTTCTAGTACATTAATTATTTATTCATACAATTTTTTATTCATTTATAATCAATCACTTATTACTATATAATATAATATATATATATTGGCCCCACATGCAAATTTTCCTTGCATACTTATTGGTTGACTGAATTATTTACATTATTAATCATTTAGATTTATTATTATTGACTAATTAGTAATACAATTATTTTGTAATTTGCTCTTATTTAAGGATCATTCCATGTCAAATCAACGAGACTCTCAACCTGACCCCCTCAGAATTCAATGAAATTTGGTATGATTGTTGTATTTATAGAGAAAAAAATTAATGTGAAATTTCAAGTCCATATCACTATTAGTTTTTGAAATATTTAATTTTAAAGTTTGTGAAATTCATGAAATTTTAGAAATTCTTGCACTATACAATTAGCTCCAATTTATCTCCTAATTATCATAGAAACTCCATTTAAGTGTCTATAGAAAGTACACAGGTTGCCCTTTCTTATGATATGTAACATGATTACATTTTTAATTTAAAGTTCATCCTTTTAAGTGTTAAAAATTTTTAATTTCAAAAAGTATGTTTTTAAAAAATTAAATGTTATTCTTCTCGTTATTGTTAACAATATCTGAAAGTTTCATTCTGGGATTGCCATGGGTTTTTATAATATTTTATTTAATTTTAAAGTTTGTGACATTTTAGAAATTAAATATAATATTATAAAAACCCATGGCAATCCCAGAATGAAACTTTCAGATATTGTTAACAATAAATAGAAGAATAACATATAATTTTTATTTTTTTAAAATTCTTTATTTCTTTATTTTCTTTTGAAATTTTAAATTTTTTAAATTTAAAATGAACTATAAATTAAAAATTTTAATCATGTTACATATCATAAGAAAGGGCAACCTGTGTACTTTCTATAGACACTTAAATGGAGTTTCTATGATAATTAGGAGGGAAATTGGAGCCAAATGTACAGTACAAGAATTTCTAAAATTTCACAAAATTTAAAATTAAATATAAAATTATGAAAACCCATGGCAATCCCAGAATGAAACTTTTAGATATTGTTAACAATAAAGAAAAGAATAACATAATTTAAAAAAAAATTTTTAAATATACTTTTTGAAATTTTAAAAATTTAATCATGTTACATATCATAAGAAAGTGCAACCTGTGTACTTTGTATAGACACTTAAATGGAGTTTCTATGATAATTGGGAGAGAAATTGGAACCAATTGTATAGTGCAAGAATTTCTAAAATTTCATGAATTTCACAAACTTTAAAATTAAATATTTCAAAAACTAATAGTGATATGGACTTGAAATTTCACACCAATTTTGTCTTCTATAGATACAACAATCATACCAAATTTCGTTGAATTCTGAGGGGATCAGGTGAAAAATCCCAATTTTTTTGTCGATTTGATATGGAATAACCCTTATGATAAATTATTTATTACTGTGTTCTTCCTATGTTGTTCATTTGTAATCAACCCTCTTGGCCCCAATTTCGAGTAATTAATTAATAAAGCTATTAATTACATGATGACCCTACAAATCAAATGCAAGTTTTTCTTGCATAATTATTGACTTAATTATTTATGTATTATTCCAATTATTTTTCCTACTGTTTTTATTTATAACTTATTACTATGCTCTTGCTACATTGTTAATTATGTAATCAACCTCCTCTCCCCCCACGTCAGTTTTTCTGGTATAATTACTGAATTCTTTGTTTACGTTTTATCAGAATATTTAAGTATATTCTTGCAGAATAAATTTTATAAGGGTTTATTGCTTGCTTACATTAAAGAATTTTTTGTTACTTAAATACTTAGTGAAGAGGCACAGGCACTTCACCTGAAAAGTCGCCACTGCACATGCCTGATCGGGCAAATAAAAAAAACTGACCGTGAGAGATTTCTGAATTACTTTCAAAAACTCGGATCACTAATGATTTGTAATATCAACTGACTCAGTAATTGGTTTGATGAGAAGCATTGAGGACCATTTTTTATCCTACATTAGCGACTGATCATTAGCAATCTTCAGAAAGTGTCAGACATATTAATGTATGCCATACTGTTCATAATATCTTAGGTGTCACACTGATTTGGTTTGTGATTACAATATTTCCTTTCAATGCAAACAGTCAGATTCGTGTGAATTGTACAGCGCAGGAAAATATAGTTATATTCTTCAGGCACGTAAGTTTTTGATTCAGTCATGTAGTATATTTGGTTACATGCCCTGGGCTGTAAGTTTTTGGAGATGTTTCTGCCCCTGGAATTAACATTATACCAACCAATACTTTCAGTTTCCTCGTTAAATCAAGTCTCGTCATAAACAAGTTCAACTGTAGTTACTATAATTGTTTGATGTTGCAGTTAAGACAGTTGCATAATGTTGCAGTATAAAACAGTCCTTAATAATTAACCTAAATTTGCTGTATGATTATAGTTATCTGTTATCTTACTTTTTTTTCTGATTTAGGCTGATATATGTAAACAATAAAGAATGCTTCCTGTGAACTCACTTCCAGTAAATGAGGATGCTGACTTCAAATGTGATTTGTGTGGGAAGAAATTTTCCAAGCCAAGCCATGTCATTCGGCATAAGAGAGATGTTCATGGCAGCAATATTACCAAATCCAAGAGTGAGGGGAAATAAGAGTGCAGGGTATGCAAAGCAGTTTTTAATGTTATTTCTACACGAAGGAGGCATGAAATAAAGGAGCATAACTTTACTCCACAAAATAAAACTGAGTTCAATTGTTCAGAATGTGGAGAGTGTTTTACCTCAAGAAATGCTATATTGAGTCATTTTCCTAATTCCCACCCTGATTTAAAAATCAGTGCTGAAGAAAAGGAGTTTGACTCAATAGATGCTTTTCAATCTTGGAAATTAGATATTAAAAAGCAGTCCGCATCTTTGTATGTTTCTAAGAGTACATCAAAAAATAAGGAGGCACTCATTCGAAAGTTTGTCTGCCACAGAAGTGGAAGCTTCCTCAGTGAAAGTTCTGGCAAAAGATATGTAAAACTAGGTGGATCCAACAAAACAGGTTTTTTTTTGTCCTGCATCTATTACAGCTAAAACCTTAAATGACGGAAAAGTTGAGGTTGTATTCACCTCAACTCATATTGGACATAGTTGTGATGTTGGGCGTCTACCCCTTACCAAGCCAGAAAAAAAAGAAATTGCTGGAATGATGCATGCTGGAGTGCCAATGCATTCCATTATGGGCAAAATTGCAGAGCATGCATCACCAACAAAACGACTGGCAGCTACAAAACTTCAAGACCTCAGAAATGTAGCTGTTTCATATGGAATACATACAGATACAATTAGGAGTAACAATGATGTGTTATCCGTCGACTCTTGGGTAAGAGAGATGAAATCAAAAGAATACAACCCAATTTTGTTATACAAACTTACCGGTGAAGAAAATGAAGATTTTCCCAGTGTTGATGCCCAAGACTTCATTCTTGGTTTCATGAACGAGGCACAAGAAGAACTTTTTAAAATATATGGCAATGAAATGCTATCAATTGACTCTACTCTGCTATCATGGCACAAATAAATATGACATTCAATTGACAAGTATTGTAGTTAAAGATGACAACTGGGAAGGCTTCCCAGGGGCGTTTCTTTGGTCAAATCGACAGACCGAACTGATTTTTAGGTATTTCTTTGAGAGTATTCAAAAACGCATTGGGACCTTGAAAGTGAAGACTTTCATGTCTGATGATTATCCTGCATTTTATAATGCATGGGTGACAGTTTTTCCTCCTGTGCAGTTTCAATTGCTGTACAATTGGCATGTAAAACGAGCATGGAGGAAAAACTTAGCCACTGGGCAATGCAGAGTAAGTATTGAAAAGAGAGACTCAATAATGCAGCAATTAGATACTCTATCAAGTGAGCTTCATGAGTATACGTTTGAAGAATTAATGAAAATAAGGTTAGAGGAGTGGATGAGGGATGAGGAGACTAAATTGTTTGCATTATATTTTGATGCAAACTATAAAAGTAGAACGAAATTGTGGGCTGCATGCTACAGAAAAGAGGCAAACATCAACACTAATATGACCATTGAAAGATGGCACAAAGAGTTGAAGTATAACAGTGGAGACTTAAAGGGGACGTACGGGGGGAGGCTTGACAAGGCTATTCATAGCTTAGTCAAGTCTTTACAAGTAAAAATTATGAATCGCTTAACAACTCTTCAAAGAGGAAAGTTAACGAAAAAAATAACACTTATTCGAGCTAAGCATAAGATTGCAGAAGATAATCAAAACAACACACACATATATAAAAAAAGTGATGATGAATGGTATGTTCCATCTTTCACAAATTTAGGTAAAACATACACCGTAAAAAAAACCAGTGTTGATTCGCAGCATGTGTGTCGAATTGAATGTGACAAATGTAAAATTTGTTTGCATCAATTCAGATGCACATGTAGCGATTCAGCCATCAAATATAACATATGCAAACACATACACTTAATAGGAATCAAAGAACACACACAGCACACAAACACATAACTCCTTTGATGGTGATCTTTTGATTAATGTTAATGACACATCCGAAAAAGAAAAAGAGGCTGTATTTAACAGGGTGTCTACCATCATGCAAAGGTCACGAAAGTCACAGAAGAGTCAAGAATTGTAAAAAAGGTCAGGAAAGTCAAGAAAAGGTCAAGAAATGAAGCACTAGCTCACGATTAGTGACTCAACTTCCTTTTTTCATTTCACTCAAATTCTTAGTTGACAATTTTCGTAACTAAATTTCCTAAACTTTTTTTGCACCATTTTTACAGTTTTGCTAATAAACGTATAGTTTACCGCATAATTCTATCGATCTTTGTTGTAGAGATATTTAATTTTGAAATCGGGGCTTATTCGCTGATCATCCTGTATATTAATAGTATTAAATTTAAAAGTATAATTTTTCTTCATTCTATCAGTATGATGCAGGGGTGCAGAAACTGTTTTTACTCTCAACATTTCCCTCAATCCATATGCAAATTTCCCCAAAATTTTATGATATGTTTATAGACTTGCATAAGTTCTGTATTACCATAAGTGTAAAAATATTTGCCTGAACAAGCTACATACATGTTTACTAAATAGCAATTGGTCCAGTTAAGAGAAAGCAAACTGCTGATCGGTGAAAGAGTTGAAAAAAAAAATCGCTTTAAAAATAGGAATGGGAAAGAATAACTGGAAGAATTTTGTAATTCATTGTTAAAATCGAAATCAGTTGTATATTTTCTGCAAAATTTCCCCCTATCCTAGATTGCCGGATCGTACATATTCTGCATCCCTGGCACGAATGTATTTTTGATATTAGTGTTTCGTATTTGTTATGGTCAAGAAATCAAGCTTACTTTATGTGGTAGACACCCTGTTTAAGGAAATTCGTAAAAATCAACAGGAAGACGAAAATATACATACTCTTAGACAAACAACAATAGCAACTATTTTGGGTCTGATACCCGATATCGACAATTATTCAGAAGAACAATGTAAAGAAATGATTAAAAGCATTAAAACAGCAAAAAATAAGTGTGATGCAATTAGTACAATTAGAAGTAAGAATTATGACCTGCCTTCAGTTTCATCTGACAACAGAAAATGAAACATAAGCCCACAGAGGCAATTCCCTCAAAAAAAAAAAAAAAAAGAAAAATGACAAATCAGTTCTCCTTACTAAGTATTCAGATCGTAACAATGATCTAATAAATATTTTGCAATCTAAAAGTCATAATAACAATAGTAATGTTGATAGTTCAAAATTAAACACACATGTATTTTTTTATTCCCCCCCTCCCCCCCAAGCCTCACATACACACTACATTACACACACTTTTTTAGCAGCCACCTTAGCTCGAATAAGTGTTACTTTTCTTGTTAACAGTGATTTTGCTACATTTTTACTAGTTTTAATGTCACATATATGACCTGTAAAATTGTATTTTTTTGAATATTTGAAAATGATTATATATATATATATATATATATATATATATATAAACATTTATTTGCTCTTTCTCTTTTTAATGTCAAAAAATCAGTAAAATAAATTTCATGTATACAATTGCTATTGCATAAGTTTTAAAAGAGCAGTCAGTAATGTTAAATCACACTTTTTTTTAGTAACATTCATTAACTAAAATGAAAAAGTACAATCAAAAATTATATGTGTTAATTATGACTTTTATTACTACTCCAACAAAATATAAATAAAAAAACATTGATTAAAGGATTGGGTTTTCTAAAAGTGTGTCAGTCATGGTATTGATTTTCCTCAGACAATTACTATGAGATGGGTGTTTTCTTTTCTGTAGCAACAGCATAAATCCCTGGAATCAAACCTTTGTTTTACCATTTATTTTATGCAATATTCTCTGAAATCTGCAGAACATGTGGGCAAGAAGTTGGCAGATTATAGATAATTATTGTTTTTATAGTTTGTCTTACTATATGAAGTTATGTATAAAATTATTAATTTACAAAAAAAATTATAAAAATAAATTATATTGCCACACTGTATTTTAATTTAAAATGTATATAAACTGCTTGTAAAAAACAAGGTATTTAATTTTATTTTACAAATTCTTCATTTTTGAAAACATCAAAATAATTGTTTTATGGATTTTTATTTAAGTTAAAATATTTTATCAGTAAGTCTATAATTTGTCATTTTACTTGTTGTGATTTTAATAAGTTATTTGAGAGGAAATCTAAATATGAATAGCTAAAGACAAATCTTCCTGAAGAAAAATTGTGTTTACTTTTTCTGTATTGCATTGAAAATTGCATTTGTGAACATTTGGCCAACTATACGATTGAATTATTTTTCATCATTATTATTACTATTTACTGTTCAGAACTTTCTTTAGTTAATTTCTTAAAATTACTGTTGGACTGTATTAAAGACAAATTATTTTAATTAGAAATTGGCAAAAATATGGGAACTAATTAAAAGTAATAAAATGTCTTTTGCTGCATCTTGAATTCCACAGTATAACTTAACTGTTAACCATTAACTTCATTGTTTTCATCTAAAAATTATGAGTTATAGGGAATCAGATTTCAGAGAGTTGACTGTTCTTATTAAAAATGATAAGTAATTTCCAATATTAAGATGAAAGGAATTGAAAATGATACAAGATGTGTAAAAAAAAAAAAAAAGTTAAACCATTTTTTTTTTCTCATTACCGAATTTTATTATTTATGTAATATTTAAAACAAGTGTGTATGTGTATATAATAATATGATAAATGGGGGGAAAATTGTAAATATTTATCATTACTGCTTTATCACTTTTTGAGAGAAAAAAATCATTATTATTTTTTTTTCATATTACCAAATTTTATTATTTATATACTACTTAAAACTAGTGTGTATGTGTATATAATCATATAATAAATGAGGAAAATGTAAATATTTATCATTAATGCTTTATCACTTTTTCAGGGGGAAAAAAAAAAAACTTATTAACAAGGGAAAAAGAAATTCTGTGTCAATTTAACATTTTTCATTCAAGATTACATTTTTAGATTATTTATGTTTAAGTAATTAAATAAAGTATTTCATTTTTCAAGTCTATGTGGTTGATCTGTTATTGTGTTTATTACTTATTAACTTTGGTTAAAACATTCCTAAATAAAGACATGCAAAAGCTTAAAATTTCAAGCTTGCACCCTTGTGCTTTTTAACAACATTTTCATTTTTTATGATGTTCATTAATTCCAAAATTTCATAAGGTTAAAATTGCAAACTGCATCATCCTAACAAAATTAAAATATTCAGGGTTGAGATTGACAAAAAAGGAGAAAGTTAAAGAATGTGCGAACAGTATTTGAGCACTACTATTGATTATTACTGTGTTAACATAATTACCATAATTATTATCATGTTAAATAAATATTGCAGTTGCTACTGACATTAAATCATCCTACTTATGCAGAATTTTGCTTTAATGTAAAAAAAAATGAAAAATTGATTTTAAACATGGAAAAAATCTGAAAATCAAACAAAAGTCGGAAAAATCTCATTCCTGAATATAGGAAAAAATAAATATAGGATTTACGTATTAGAAGTTGTGCAAATTAAGCTTCTGGTTCCTTGGAGCGTGTGTGTATTTGTGTGTGGGGGGGGGTGAGGTAGGAGACCACATAAATCTGATAATCAGATCCAAAGTAGGGTAGCCAAGATTTTATTTATTTACTTTTTTGGGGGGGGGGGCTGCATATACCCGCTTGCTATGCCCCTGATTCCGTTTCAGATATATTTTCAAATAATTGAAAGATTTCTTTTTCCTAGATACACTAAATGGACAGTTCTTTTGCACAAGAAATGTATGTCCAAACCCAGTAGCAGAATTTTCATCCTTGATGGGGTACTATTTTCAGTTAGTTGACAGGAAATTCCCTTGCCTGTGAGAGGAATGTTGAGGAGAAATATTAAGGGGTTCTTATGATTGGCCGAATGAGAAAATCATGCTTCAGAAACCGTTAGACCAATTATTATCGAACGACTGACAAAGACCAGTTGCAATTTTTTGCTGACGACTCAGGGAAAAAAGGTCCCCAGGATCACAAATCAAAATTTATCTACAATCCTAACGATTCCTGAATAACCTATCATAAAACTTGCTCGATTGAATCTGCAACGCCTGGTAACGTGCTGCACGGTTTCTAATACCAGGCAGTGGTGTAGCAGGGGGGGGGGGGTCACAACCCTCCCCATGAGGAATTTTTTGTCATATAAATGTATAGTGTCCACTCACTTATAGCATACGCATATACATATATATCAGTTGCAGTACTTATAACCCCTGCAATGAAAAATATCTGGTTATGCCACTGCTACCAGGTATATGAAGAAATCGAGAATCAACGAGTGAAATGAATGTCTGTCATTTTGAAACAGCAATTACATACACAAAGCTTTCAACCAGGGAAAGAATTTCATGTAACTAACGGGTGTTTTTCCAGAGCCTGATTATGACCAACAGGGGCCCCGGGCATTGGCGAATTTGGGGGCCCCCATCTATGAAATTTGTTTTATTTTTCATAAAATTTTGATGTAAAAAAGAAAATTTCAGAACAACATTTGATTTTGGGGGCCCTTTCGAGCCGGGGGCCCTGGGCAAAGTCCCGATTTGCCCATGCGATAATAAGGGTCTGTGTTTTTCAACTCGCGTTGATTTGTTTGAACAGATTTCATTAAATCATAGTCAAATATCTACAAAACAAATAGCACATGTTTCTCATCGTTTATCATGTCCCATCCATACTACCAAAAGACATACATTCTAGAGATTACAAAATACAACATAGGGTAATGATCGCACTCTGCTTTTCCAGGTGTTAACCATTACAAAATCTATTTAGTTGTAAATAGAACAGCATGCCAAGGTCACATTCTCCTCCTTGTCGTCAGGGTAACGGAGTAAGAGGAAGCAGTTCCACTCTGTTTTCTCTACACAGCCACTTACTGCTAAACATTAGCCTTCTGTTAATGAAATCATAAGAAAAAAAACTTCGATTTGTCAAAACCATGGAAACAAAGCAAGAGAACATAAAAAGCAGGGAAAGTAGCGTGACTTCGACATGCTGATTTAATTTACCTTTAAAACCCCCTGCACCCACCCAGAGGTGGATCTAAGGGGGGGAGAGGAGGGCTATAAGGTCCTTAGCCCCCCCCCCCCCATGTTGAAGTGGAATTTACACTAGATAGAACTGAGTTTTATTGCTTAGTTAACCTTCCGTTGGTCGCACGCACCTTACAGGTGCATCACTACTACCATTCCCCCTCCCCCAATGTTAGTAGGCACTATTTTTAAATAAATTTTATTAATTAAATAAGTTGTTTAGTGCTTTTTATCTCAAAAAATCTTTAATATGAAACAATTACATATTTAAATTAAAACAAATTTCACTTCATTTTCAAAAAACTAGAAACACCTCAGACAGTGGCGCACCCAGAATTTTAGTTTAGGGGAGGCTGAGCTGAAAATACTGCTGAACTCGGTTATAGTGAGATCGATAATAGTTACAACCCTCTTATAACGTCAAAATATTCTGTACCACTTGATTTGCCCATACAACACAAGCCCACAAGCAAAAACTCATTATAGAGTCATAAATAATTATCTGATCTTTTCAGTGACATTGTAACTGACTTTAACAGTGTTTCATAAACTTTCTGTATGTATTTATTTAAAAACTGACATCTTTTTAGGTAAAAAATACTTTAGAAATAATTTGAAGACAATAAATAATAATAATAGTAATAATTCATTAGTGACAATTTTCATTTTTTTAAGTTTTTCACTTCAAACTTTCCACCTTTAGGGGGGGCTTGAGCCCCCATAGCCCCCCCTGTGGGTGCGCCTATGACCTCAGAGGTGCAATGCGACTAACCATGTCGAAAAGAAGCATGTCACTAACGGAAGGTTAAGAACTTTGTGTCTAAAAATTGTTTGTTTTGATTTACTTTTTTGATTAAAAAAGTTTGTTCATTGCCGTTTCACAAAAATGGGACCCCACAAAAAATTGCTGGATTGATCCTTCTACTCTGAGGCAAATCTACGGGGGAGGTGCTTTAGCAACCCCCTCCCCTCCCACACACACACATTGAAACTGAATTTACACTAGGTAGAACAGAGTTTCGACGCTTTTAAAAACTGATTGTCTAAAAATCGGTTGTATTAGCCTAAATGCGGGTTAGGATTCCATAGAAAGACCTCCACGGAGCCCCCCCCCATTTTGTTGTTATTCTGACATAGATTTATAAGCGGACCTCGAACCCAGCATACAAATCTGAAATACATGTTACAAAACAAGCCTCGCCATGGCGCAGTGGTTTAAATCAGGGTGTGAAAAAATCATAATTTTTTTTAACCCATTTGTGCCTGGATATTTTTTCGACTTTCTTCGATTTTTATTGATAACAGAAATAATAGATAAATTTCTGATGTCAACTTCTTGAACAAGGGATGATTTCTTTTAAAATCATTATGCATAAAAATCGAAATATCAACATCCTACTTGGTCATGTTAAAATATTTTGTAGAGTTGAGGCTCAATACTCATGAACAAAGGCTAGGAAAAATAAATAACGTTTTCGACTAATAGCGAAAATGCCGTCCCAAAAAAGGGACACTAGGCATAAATGGGTTAAATCAAAAAAGTCCGATTTTTTTTATTTGAAGCAGATTATTTAAATCAGATTTTTTTAATTTAAATTACTCAACTAAAAATAAATTTTAGATTTAGGCATTAAGCATGTTTTTTTTTTTTTTTTTTAAGTGTGAATGCATATAAGGAGCAATAAATATAAATGAACTGAAAAAAATACATTTAAAAAAATACAAGTAGATTTTTTTTTAATTGTAATATGTTAACAACTGCAACATACGTGGATTCTATTCCCACTTCCCCCACCACCTCAAAAAAAAAGGGTGTAAATATTTTAACCCATTAACGCCCAGCGTCGCAAAAATCAATAGTTGCAAAAATAAATAAACATTTATTTATTTACCTATTTCAATTTCTCGAATAATAAATCTGATTTCTACAAAATACTCAGCGATAACAAAGTAAAATGCAAATCTTTAACTATTTATTTCATATTTTTAAAAAAAGAAATGCATTCTTCACCCTCACAAACGTTGGAAATTTCTTTATAACTTCTGTCATCAGCATAAATTGGAGTGTATGATGAAAAAAGTTGCGTGCTAATGGGTTAAAAGCATAGAAGATCCATTATTATTATCATTATTATTTATTGTTATTAAAATGTACATATTAAACTTCTTGAATGGTTATCAGATTGATCTAATCAGGGCTCGAAATTAGCGGTCGTTAGTTGTAATTGCAACTGTATATTTCATTTTGACGACTAAGATTTTAGACCTAGTCATCATTTGTGCCGACTAACTTCTTTCCGGATACTGCACAACTTTCCACGTACTTGGAGTTGTAATAGTGCTGATCAAAGCGTAGCTGATCGCATCGGGTGGGCATCGAATCCATCAAGTCAAATGATCTATAGAGCATTTCGACGGACGCCTCCTCTCAGCCATAGGCGTAGAGTTATATGGGCCCGTGGGGCTCGAGCCCCCCCAATAAATTGTGAATAGGGGCTGAGCCCACCCAATAATTTACCACTCAATACAGAAAACTAATTTATACTGACATAAAAAAAAGTATTTTATGCCATTTACAAACGTTTAAAAAAAACCTTTACTTGTACTTTTAAAAATTTTCTTCTTTTGGTTTCAATCATGATTTAGTATTCATTGTGACGCCATGTAACACACAATGTTACTAATAAGCTGCCCTCGCCAGGCTCTGGTTAATTAAAATCAGATTATGCAATGTAAAGTATGTAATGAAGAAAAGTTCAGATGTGTCTAAAATGCACTATCTCATCGAAAATGTTTTTTTTTCCTATTGGATTTTTTTCTTTGCTTCTATTTTTAACTTATAACATGGCAGAAAGATACTAACATGGATACTTACCTTACATAGGTGTAGAATTCTATGGACCCATAGAGCCACTTTATGGGCGCCTCCAATAATTTACACTTATACATAGTAAGTCATAGCTGCCAACTACTACGGAATATAATGAACCACTTTTTGTAAACAGTCTATTTTTTAATTATTTTTTTCAAAATAGTAACCAGCTCGAGCGCGCAGCACAAAAATTTTGCTATATTTTAAGCCGAAAAATCATGTAGAAAAAGTGGTTAATTCTATTCCGTACTAGTTGGCAGTTAAGAGTAAGTTATATGTACGTGAATCAGTGGCGTAGCCAGAAATTTTTCATGGGGAAGGGGGTGGGGTACGACTTCTGCAACTCACATATATGTATACGGTACTGGTGTATGATAAGGGAGTGAGGAATATACATTTTGTATGGCAAAAAATTCCTCATGGGGGGGTATAACCCCCTAATACCCCCCCCTTGGCTACTCCACTGACGTGAATATATGTGGTTGTGGGGCCCGGCCCCCCCAATAATTTTGAAAACTTTACGCTTATGCTCTCAGCGATCGGTCGCCGTCTTGCGTGACAGCTTGGGGTTCTCGTAATGTATTTCAATGGGAAAAACCCGATTTTCAACATTCAAAAAAAGTATTAAATATAATTTTTTGGATGATTGTAATGGATGGAATTTGTTAATCAGACCTTCGACTTTTGTGTCCCAGGTGGCGTTTAATATTTTAAAAAGCTTAACATATAATATTTTAATGATATTTCAAGCGACTTTTTCCGCTGGTACTGCGTTCGGAAAGACAATATTATGTACGGGAATGAACACAACGTTTGTTTTAAGATTCGGCAGGTTATTCGGATTACTGTTTGTTTACAAATATCACTTGTGCATGCGAAATTTTCTTACATTGTGAGATTTATGCAAGAATAAAGTTTTGTTTTTGAATTATAATTCATCGGATATTCTGTATGCCCTAGAAAACATCAAATTCCATTAATATTTATATTAAAGAAGTGTTTATTTAAATTCCTATTACGATATATTCAGATTCTTTTTTCTTTTATAAAAAATAAATGTACTGCTTGTTATTATTTATCATAGTGTTCTTTTAAATATGTAAATGCCTGTAAAATAAGACCAGTTATCCCATTAATAAAAAAAGTGTAACATATGCATCGCATAACATATTTGTACATGTAATTAATCTGATACGTATGAATATGAATTAAAAAAATAATCCAATAAATCAACTAAATGAAAGACGTAGACCAATTAATGTAATCTTTACTTAGTTGCATAATTATTTAAATTGACAGTAAACATGAGTGCAAAATGTAAATTTAAAATTCCATAAAGCTTCTGCCTTTTTATTATAAGATGGAAAATATGTTTCGCAATGTTAGCTCATAAAACTGTACTAAACAATTCTACAATTACATTTTTGAATTTTGTTTCAAGTTAGAATCAGAACAGAAATCAAAAGCTGGAATTCTGACCCTGTATTTCTTTTTTCTGGGTGAATTTTTACATATTGGGCAAAACCCAGCAAAGCTCATGAATACTTTGCTCCGAAGCCCACCACTAGTATACATTAATTCATAAATTTTCCCCTTTTCAAGCACAAACTGATTTTAGCAGACACGACAAATCATATTCGCTTCATCTCGACCAGATTTGAGAGTCCTGAGACCACCAGAATTTGGGTGTTTTCTGTATAATGTTTATATTTCTTCCTGCTAATTTCCGACTATTTAATTTTATATCACTGTTCTGTGAAATAATTATTATATGGGAAAATCTTTAAATTATCGTTATTTTAATTAAATGTGCTACCAACCCCATATTGCAGGGGTTTGCAGTTCGCTACTGAGTATTAACATAAGAATATTAAGGCTCCGGCACCTTTTTTTGCTAGAAATTGCCGCTAGCCCTGGAGCAATTACATGTTTTCTCATTGAAAAATTTCTTTCATTAATTTCCAAAAAGTTACACTTTTTGTATATAACCCGCATACAAAAATCTCCAATCGGTAAAATGTGTGCCATATTCTGATGAGGTGATGTACAAAATTTGAGAATTATATCCTGAAAAGTGTCAAAGGTATGAAGATAATGAGTACTGACTTAAACTAATTTTCAGTAGCTCTTGAAAGGAAAAAAATCACAATCACATTTTAAGGGTCATACAGATATTATGAAAGAATATTTTACATTCAAATTAAAGTATAGACCCCAGTCACCTTTGTTTATAGATATCCCTTAAGACGTTATATGATGAGAGGCTGAAATTTTGTACATCACCTTATTTGTGCATGGGGTACATTTTATTTTCTAGGAATTTTTTTGTAAGGTAGTTCTAAGGGGAAAAGACTGAGAAGAAAAAAAATGTACCGATGGTACTGTCAAATCCGAAAAAACTAGCCATGTAACTCTTCAAGGATTTGAAAAATTTAAAGTTGAAACTTTTATTTGTGATAGCCGATAGATTAAATTCAGAAATGATAAAACAAATTGATGCTTATAACTCAGTATGCAGCATTTTCAATTTCATTACTAAATTAGGTCTCGAACAAATAAATGAAGAATCAGTTGATAATTTTTTTGAAGTTTATGGAAGAGAAGTAGATTTTGAAGCCACAAAATCCAAGTCATTCAATTTTCACAATATTTGTTAAGCTGTAGCTGAGAAAAAAAATCACCGATTCCTATTTATGATCACATGTTTAAAAACGAGTTAAATGACATTTATATGTTTAATCCATTACGTATTTATTTAACTCTACCAATATCAAATTGCGAAACCGAGAGAGCTAACTCCAAATTAGAGAGAGTTCTATCTCTTCGAAGAACAAAAATGGGGGGGGGGGCCTCCGCTGTTATCACAGCCCCGGGCCCTTAAATGGGTAAACTGGGCTCTGGCGTAGCCAGAAATTTTTCATGGGAGGGGTTACTATTGTAACTCACATATATGTATACATGTGTGTAGTGAGGGAGTGAAGAATATACATTTTGTATTGCAAAAATTTCAGGGTGTGTGTGTGTATTGTGATCCCTTATTCCCCCCCCCCAACCCCTGGCTACGCCACTGTCTTCAATATATTATGTCTCTAGTCGTTCATTGTTTGGTCCATGCGCAGAATCTCGCTATTTGTCATCCACCGTGTTGAGTTTTGCCAAAATATCGCTAATTTAACACCAAAAATAATTATGCATTTTGCATGATTCTAAAACTTTTAACCGTAGAATGTTGAAATTTTGTATTTAGAACTATTGTAACATCTAACTGTGCTTTTGATTGCTGTGGACTGAGTAATTTATTTACAGGGTCACCCAAAAGACTTAAAATATATTAAGGGTCTATAGATACCTTCATTTCATTAAAAATCTGTGATGAATGACTGAAATCTCGCTATTGCAAGCTTATTGGCTTTTGTCAAAATATTGCCCAATTAAGTGAAACAAATCTTTAAAATTGAACTCAGCTTGGCGATAAACTTTAGAATTGCAGTAGTTTGTCTCTTTCAAATGAAATAAGTTTAGATGAAGTGCCCCGAAAATATTTCTGGTTTAATAGAGGTACAAGGAAGTCATGTGGTGTCCATATCAGATTTATTAGTTCAATGATTTGATTAAAAAAAAAATCATAATAAAAGGAGTAGTATATAGATTTTTACAGTTATATTCTTCCATGATGATTGTATGTAAGAGAATTTTTTTTCAACATCGTAAATTACAGTGTTACTTGAAAATATGTTTTCACATAATTTACACAGGAACCAGACTACATGCAAGCGATAGATATTAAAAAAATGAGATGTCAGTCAGCCAATTTAAATTACTTTAGAAGTTATTTACCAAAAAAATTGAAAGAAAAAAAAAAGCATCATATTTGACAATATTTGGCTGCATAAAATGATTTAGATCTTGAATCTAAACAGCAGATAAGAACAGTATTCATAGAAAAATTGCTACTGGCGTATTATCCCGGCACTCAAACAAGACAAGCAATTTCTCGCCAAGATAAATGCCGATCACATGAAATTATTAATGGTTTCGAATACGATTGGCAACAGTTTCCAGCACATTTGATGAAAAAATACTTTGTTGAAAATGACCACCGGGATAATACGTAAGTACCAAAAAATCTAAAAATCTTCAGAATAATTTCTAATCCTAATATCAGCTCCACGCAGAACAGAGTGGAAATAGTTTTAGGTAAAAGAATAAGGATTTATTTTAACGAAGTACAGTTTAACCATTTAATCATCTGTCCATGGACACGAGAACAACAACAGTATAACCTTGATTTCACGAAGTCAAAGAAACAACAGAAAGAATTGAGATAAGAAGGTGAAATAAAAGAGGGTGTCAGTTAAATATCTTGAATAAATGTGTTTTTTCTATTAAAGTTCCACTCCATACCTAATTTAGAATACTGCAAAAGAATAAAAAGGCTGGTAGCCAAGTTTAGTGATTTTAAAAAAGTAGATTCTATAGTTTTTTTTTTTTTTTTTTTTTTTAGCATAAGCAACAATAAGTAATCATACATTAACACATCACATGCCAGTTTCAACGTAAGAAACTTCCTGTTTTATTTATTTATTATTATTTTTTTAATAAACCAACCACTGGTACAAAACTAGTTCTGTAAACAATGTATAAATTGACTTTTTAATCAAAATATGTTTTTAAAAAATTATTAACAAACCAATTCTTTCATGTTTTTTATTGATTTATTCTAATGCATTTTATATGCACATTTAATAACAGAAACCACACCAGAAAGTGTTATCCATAGAAAGCATGCGCTTAAATTCATGTCAATCTAAGGATAAACTTATCTAGTCATAGTCATAGCTTCAAATTACATTGGAGACAAAATATCCATAGATTTAAAAATCATGAAAAAATATCACAATCCTAAACTAGAAACAATATCTAATTTTGGAATTGTCATATGGTTGGGTAATTTGGCAACAGCTAGTTTTATGTCATGACGTTCCGTAATCTGGCAACAGCCGTGTTTCTGTTCTCAAGTCGCATAATAAACATCTATCATCTCGAACCTGCGTGTTTTTGTTTGGACTCCTTATTATAAGACATGGTGTCAGAATAGAGGTGAAATTTATTGGTGATAGTTTGTTGTAATATATTAGTTATTAGTTTTTAAAGGAAAGATTAGTTTTATTTATTTAAAATATGCCGAATAATACGAACGAATCTGTTGCTGCACGTCTTCCACGGGAGTTGGAAGTTACCGATGATGGAATGTCGGCGAAATGGAAACTGTGGAAGCAGACTTTCGATTTTTATGCAGTGGCTACCCAGTTGAATACTAAACCAGCAGAGGTTCAAGCGGCGACATTTTTGTCTGCTATAGGACCGGCGGCTATTGTTATTTTTAATACCTTCGGCTTAACTGAGGAAGAAGGGAAGTGTTTGGATATTATTAAACAAAAATTTGATTCTTACTTTAGTCCCCAACAGAATGAAACCTACATGAGGTATATGTTTTTCACATGTATTCAAGGTAAGCAAGAAACTTTTGATTGTTATTTGACTAAGTTAAGAACAAAGATTAATGACTGTCATTTTTCAACTTTGCAAGACAGTTTGTTGCGAGATCAAATTGTTCGTGGCATTTGTTCGGACAAGGTCCGTGAATTATTATTATCAGAAAGAGAGCTTAATTTGCAAAAAGCTGTCGATATTTGCCGTGCCAGCGAACAGGCTACTCTTCAGTTAAAAGAAATGAATGTGATTGCTAGTTCTGGTGAAAAAGATATTTTATCGCTGAGAAAAGTGAAATCTAAGCAAAAAGCTAATGTTAAGTTTCCAAAATCGAAAATGCATGGTTCTGTAAATGAAACTAAAGTATGTTGGCGTTGTGGAACACAACATGAGTATAGGAATTGCCCAGCTTTTAATGTAAACTGCAGAGCTTGCGGAGCAAGGGGGCATTTCGCCCGGCAGTGTGAATTTAAACGTAAGAATACTAATCTTTCTCAGAGTAAAAGGGTGCACGAAATAAGAGAAAATAATAGTGAAAATGATGATTTGTTTAATTGTGATACTGATGCTTCTTTGCATATTGGTGAGTTATTGATAAATAGTAATGAATGTGAACTGTCTGAGTATAACACTGATGCATTGAATATTCATGAAGTATCAAATTTGTATGAAATAGAATCTTGTAAAGATGCTTGGTATACAGAAGTAAAATTTGATAACGGACCTAGGGTCAAATTTAAAATTGATACTGGAGCGGAGGGAAATGTTGTCACCAAATCGGTAATGAAGCAATTGCCAGTGACACTTAAAAGTTCTACTGTTAAACGTTTGAAGTCATTTAATAATGCATATACTCCAGTGCTTGGTGAAGTCCAAGCAAAATGTACAATACAAAATAAACCGGTACAGCTGAAACTCATGGTGGTTGACGGTAACTTTAATTGCATTTTGGGATGTAGTACTATTGAAAAGCTTGGTTTAGTTAAACGAAACTTTGATTGTTTGCAATTAAATGAAGTAGAGGTTAGTATACCAGAAAAAATCTATGAAGGCATTGGTTGTATAAAAAATTTTGAGTACGACATTGAAATTGAGGAGGGGGCAGTCTTTAGAATTCACCCTCCACGTAAAATTCCACATACTTTGCGTGAGACTGTTAAAAAAGAAATTGATTTAATGGTTAAGTTGAAAATTTTAAAACCAGTTACACACCCTACCCCTGCAGTGAGTCCTCTGGTTATCGTTAAGAAGGGTGATAGAGTACGCATTTGCATGGATCCTTCGGACATCAATAAAGTGATTAAGCGAAGGCATTTTCCGCTTAAAACGGTCGAGGATATTGCTGCACGTATTGGAACAGCCAAATATTTTACCCTTTTAGATGCTAAAAAAGGATTTTGGCAACTTCGTGTTTCAGAGAGATCGTCTGATTATTTGACCATCAATACCCCATGGGGCCGTTATTCCTTCATGCGGGTGCCATTCGGATTGGCTTCAGCTCCTGAGATATTTCAGCAAGTTATGGAAACTATTTTATCAGGTTTTGAAAATGTTGAGTGCTCTATGGATGACATTTTACTATGGGCTGATAATCAAAAGGATTTGAGTAGACTAACAGAGAAAGTTATTCAGAGACTGTTGGAGCATGGCGTAAGATTAAATAGAGACAAGTGCGAATTTAAAAAGACCAAAATTAAGTTTTTAGGTCATATATTTACATCTGGTGGAATTGAAATAGATCCCTCAAAAGTGGAAGCTATGAGAAAATTGAAAACTCCAACTTGTGTAGCTGAATTACAGCGATTTTTAGGTATGGTTCAGTACGTTTCTAAATTTATTCCAAATTATTCTACAATTTCAGAACCTTTACGAAGGCTACTTCACAAAAACGTTATATTTGAATGGTCTACAGATCAGGAGGAGTCCTTTCAAAAATTGAAACAGGCTTTAGAAAATACTCCAAAATTGGCTTATTATGATGTTAAAAAGCCTGCAGTTGTTTCGGTGGATGCAAGTTCTTACGCTGTTGGAGCGGTCCTTTTGCAAGAAAATAGGCCAATTGCTTTTGCGACTAAGGCTTTAACACCTGCTCAGCAACGCTACCCTCAGATTGAAAAGGAAGCGTATGCTATTAGATTTGGATGCAAAAAGTTCCACGATTACATTTATGGAAAATCTGTCATTATAGAGACTGATCATAAGCCATTGGAAGCTATAGCTAAAAAACCACTTCAATCGGCACCACCTCGTGTACAACGTTTCTTATTTGATGTTCTCCAGTATTCAGCGAAAATAGTTTATAAGCGTGGCAGTGATATACCCATACCTGATGCCCTGAGTCGTGATTGCATAACAGATTCAGTGGTGGCAAATAATGAGGAGGAGGAAATTTTTGAAGTTGTTTTAGACGTTCCTCTTCCAATGTCCACGTTTCCAGAACTTTCAGCTGCAGTGAATAACGATGAGGAATTACAAAAGCTAAAGTGTCTGATTCTTAATGGATGGCCTGACACGGTTCGGGAAGTTCCGGAGCAACTCCGAAAGTACTGGACGTATCGAGAAGAGCTCTCTGCTTATGAAGACTTATTGTTCAAATCTGAGCGTTTGATCATACCTAAAAGTCTGAAAGAGAGATACTTGAAATTAATACATCAAGGTCATCTTGGAATTAATCTTTCGTTACAGCGTGCTCGTGAAATTGTATTTTGGCACGGTATGTCAAGGGATGTCGAAAGTTATGTGCAACAGTGTCCAGTGTGTCAACAAACTTCTCGTTCTCCCGCTAAAGAACCTTTACTCATGAAGCCAGTTCCTCGTTTTCCGTGGCAAAGAGTTGCTTCAGATTTATTCCAATTTGCAGGTGATACATACTATCTCATTTCAGATAGTTATTCTGGATTTTTTGATTTTAAAAAATTAACACGCATAACATCTGAATCAGTTGTGGATTATTTGAAAGACTGTTTTGCAATTCATGGAGTCCCTGACATATTTGAGTCAGATAATGGACCACAGTATAATTCTGAGATCTTTCAAAAGTTTGTACGAGACTGGAAAATTAAACATCAAACTTCAAGTCCAATGTATCCAAGATCTAATGGATTATCAGAGCGATATGTTCAGGAAGCAAAATTGCTTTTAAAGCGTTGCAGACTTGACAATACGGATGTTAGATTGGCTCTTCTGAATTTGCGAAATACGCCAAGGCAAGGATTGCCGTCTCCAGCGCAACGACTTTTTGGACGTCCTACTAGAAGTCTGATTCCGATTCATCCGTCTCGGAGGTTACCAAGAGAGTCGTCTTCAATACCTCTTCAGATGACGAGAGAAGCTCAACAGGCGAAATCTACTTCTAATGCCGTAGTTCCTTCGTTTTGTAAAGGACAGGAGGTTAAACTTCGAACCGGTCATCGAAATTGGATACCAGCAGTGGTTGAGTCCGTTCTAGAGGCTCCTAGATCTTACCTCGTTAAGACCGATTCTGGAACCTATCGCCGAAATACAAGCATGATTCGACCTACCAAGGCAGTTATTCCTACGAATCCTGAGATTGCTGTTCGTCCTGATTCTGAAAGGGCTTCAGTCACTCCGGCTGCACCTGTGAACGTTCCAGATATTCCTGCTGCAAAGACTGTTACTTCAGTTCCTGCTTCTAAGACTGTAACTACTCGGCACGGTCGGGTGGTTCGACCGCCAGACAGACTGAATTTATAGACTTTTAAACTTTAACTTTCTGTTTTAAATATTTTTCTAGCTTTAATGTTTATATATTGTCTTCTATTAATTTTTCAGCAATTTTTTTTGAAAAAAGGAGGGATGTCATATGGTTGGGTAATTTGGCAACAGCTAGTTTTATGTCATGACGTTCCGTAATCTGGCAACAGCCGTGTTTCTGTTCTCAAGTCGCATAATAAACATCTATCATCTCGAACCTGCGTGTTTTTGTTTGGACTCCTTATTATAAGACAGCAATTAGAGTTTAATTAGTTGCTGACAGCTTTAAAATTTCTTCCATATTTCTAAATAAATAATGTACATTCTTTCGTGCACAGTCGTGGATTGCTGTCTAAACTCTAAACTGAAACGCCTGTTGCTTGCTATTCTGCAGTTTGTTTACATTCTTCACAGTGGGGCTGCGTTCGTAATCCGAAAACCCAATGAACCTCCTCAGATTACACATAGTTTATACGGATTACTGAGATTGCTAAATAATACATTTAGGTAAAGAAATAGCATGCGCAGAACGATGCGCGAAGCTGTCACTCAGCTGACGTCAGAGATACGTCACGTCGAAATGCTCTATAGGGCTGTAACATGTTTACTAACACAGTCATGTAGAACAAGCCTATTGGTTATGTTTTAGTTGTATTGTTATTTGCCTTTATCGAATATTTTGACTTGGCAAGATTTTGCTACTAGTTTATTGCTATTTGTAAATGCCTTATGGTCGGTTTATAGTAATGTATGTAAACACAAATTGCACTTAAGTGAAACAGTTTGGCGACTGAAAAAAAATTGCTGGTTGCCATTGACACCAGACTTTTGCTCCCAATTTCTAGCCCTGGATCTGATTGAGCCAAATGTTGTTGACTTGGTTCCAAAATAGATAAGAATAGAAGCTAAAAATTGTTAAGGTTAAAACTTAAAAGAATCATTTTTAGAGTAAATAAAAACACCTTTTTTTTTCTCTTGTTTTTGGTATTGATGTCAATAGCAAATAAGTTCAAGTTTTATTGTGTTCTAAGACATATAAAATTAACATATTCCCCTAAATTTATAAAAAATTTAAGTTTGATTTAAATCAATGATTAAGTGATTTTAATCAATCTGATTTAAATCAGCACACCCTGGTTTAAATCACTGGAAATGGTAGACGGAAGGGGCCTGGTTCAAACCTCGTCGCGTCCGTCGACCTAACCATTCTGAGTTTCCCGTGGTTTTCTCAGTGTAAATACGGGTTAGGACCCCTTAGAAAGGCCCCCACGGAGGGCACCCCCCTTGTGTTGTCCTTCTGACGTGGATTCATAAGCAGGCCTTGAGCCAAGCACACAGATCCGAAATACATGTTACACAAACAAACAAAAATACAAAAACAAACAAAATGTTTCTTTTTGTGTTTGTTTTGAATTGACTTTTTTTTATTAACAAACTTTGTTCATTGTAATTTTTATAAATAAGAAAAGTGTCACTGACACTTCTTCATTTTCTTTACTAGGGGAGAGAGAAATTAAGTGACCTAGGCCCTTATTCAGATAGATTTAGTAGCTACTAACCCTATTGTTTAGTTACTAAATTTAGTAAAGTGGATTCAGATAGAATTTGGAGACGGAGATACTAAACACGTGACCAAAACAAGCTGCTAAAATCACGTGACCAAATAAGCTGCTAAATCACCGACTAAATAAACGCACGCCTGGAACAAGCGCTCTGATTGGTCTGTTAGCTTCCCTGTTAACTTATCCCTACATTTTCCCTGACTTCCCTTGGTGTTGGTCACGTGATTTAGTACTAAATGTATCTGAATCCCGATTTACTAACATTTAGTATCTCCGCCCACTTACTAAGTTAGTAACTGAACAATAGGTTTAGTAGCTACTAAATCTATCTGCATAGTAGCCCAAATGTCATAAACCACTGCTGTCGGGGGCTACAACCAGTCACCCTCCTCTCCCGTCCCCCACACCCGAAATTTGTCTCTTTAAAGGTGTACTAAATTTATCTGTAACTGCGCTTACATTTTATGTAAGCAAGTGGTATATTTGAGGTTTTGCGTGAGTAAGTTTTGATAAATAATCTACATACACAATTTTAAAAAAGAAACTATACATATTTTTAAAATTCTTTAATATTGTGGATATACCTTTTAAATAATATCAGCAATTATGGGTGCACATAAACACTTTTGCTAGGGAAGGGGAGGTAAACTTAAAAATTGCAACAATTTTAATTCCAGCTTTGCTAATTTTCTTTATATCATAAGGCACATGAGCTACATATTAAAAATCTAGGGCACCTTATGGGTGTTTCAGCAATTGATCTCTTGCTTTTCTGTTTTTTTTTTTTTTTTTTTTTTTTTTTAATAAATAATATGGTTTTGTTATACACCAAAAAGACTTCAATACTGAAGCAACAGTATCTCAAATTTTTGCTACAGAGAGTTAAATCTTGCTAGTGGTTTCTCCTATGTTCATCTATTTACTCATAGAATCAAAATAAATAACCAGTAAACAGTTTAAGAAATAAGTTTGTGTATAAAAAATGAAATCTGAAACTGTAACATTATTACCAAAGATTTCATTGATATATTGAACATTAAACTTTTACAGAAAACAAAGTTAATTTTTATTATGATTGTAATCTGAAAACGCATTACGCTAACGTGCGTTCATCAAAATAGATATCTATACTTTAATAAATCTAGACATCCATTTTTCTTTTATGTTAACACCGCATACAGAATCCAACAGATGTTTTCAATTCCCTTTTGTTTTATCAGTTCAATAATTATTAACACTTACTGATTCTTATGTTATGTCATTGTTATTAAAAAGTAAAAAGTAAACATTGAAAATATTTTCGCCGCCAGGTATGATTCTCGCCAAGATTGTGGCGTGACTTTCGCTCTTGGCGTTTAACCCGAAGACCAATGAAATCGCTCCTTTCACTCGCAACTTTTTCGGGCCAAGGTCTTTCTTTGGTCTAGTCTCCCACCCCCACACCTCTTGTATTTCCCCTTGCTGCTCTGTCGAACTTCTGGTGGCACCTATTTAGTCTCTCTATTTGCCGTCATATTCTGATATTCTTTTTAAGTTCTGGACATTTTGCCGCCTCCCCCCTTCCTTCCACTTACAGTTTGTCGTTTCATTCTTTCTAAGTTTCGGCGTTCTGCTCCGCCCCTTTCTTGTTACTCCTCTGACTCCATGGGCGCGCATATCAGTGCTTGCAGACAGAGGTTACTCACAGTGGGTACAAAATGGTACAAAAGGATTCAGTTTCAAGAACGGATACGGGGGGGGGGGGCATGAGGGCACGCACCTAACATCGTAGGCCAGATGGGCGGCTGCCAGGAGCGCAACCCTCAGGGTGACGCCTATTCGAGACTTTATGTTGTTTCTCTTAAAAAATGTCTAGGCGGGGGGAGCAAAATTTAAATTTTGCCAGGGTCACTCATGACCCTAGCTATTAATCTGCGCCCATCCCCTTTCAACGGGAGAAATACATTTACTCTAGATAAAAAGGGCTTTTTGATCATGATGGCATATTTCATGAAATTTTGAATTCAGATATTCACAAGCTTTGCCTATAAAATTTCTGCATCCGTCCGTGTTCGCTATGCTATTAAAATATTTAATATATCTATGGCCAGAGAGGTCCTGTTCCCCTATGTAGGCGACCATTATGCACTCGCACATTTATTTTTTATAAAGTATTTATTAAAAAATTAATTTTAATCTGTTACATTTCAAAGAAAATGTACCCAAAATAAGAAACTGCAGATTTAAGTATCTGCGCCCTTCTATCTTTCGAATTTTGAGACAGAGAAGTATATAGGTTAAGAAATTCCGTTTACTTAAGGAAATAAATGCAGCACACCACTACCTCATATGCATTTACAAACACACAAAATAAATATCTTATAAAGCAACATTGTAACGTTGTTTTTTCAAAGCTGTTTGTGCTTTTGCAAACAAATAAATAAGAATACAATCAAATGCAATAAACAATTTAGAAACGAGAAAAACGATGTATGGATTTGCATAATTAAAAAGTATTAAAGTATAGACTGTTGTCTAGTCTATACTAAATTCCAGTCTAAACAGGAGATTCATCAACAGAGAACGATCGTCTTGAATCAGAGAATATTCGCTGCATGAACTGGTCTGCAAAGTCTCCGGATCTCCATTCCAAAGAACATGTTTGGGATAGTTTACGAAAGTCATTGCTTGATGTTCGTTCACGCCCTTCTAGGACCCTACTGGTGGTAAAAATATCGCTGTTAGAATAATGTGATCTATTGCAGCAGTCGTTTTTCGTCTCTCTTATAACACCGGGGCTTGAATAGCAGAGCACGGTGGCTACACTCCATATAAAATAGACCTTTCACACTCCATATAAAATAGACCTTTCACACTCCACATAAAATAGACCTTTCCCATTATAGGATGCATCATGATTTGACCGTTTTTTTTTTTTTTTCTTTATAAAGCATGTATATTAACAAACAACTCTTCTCTTTTTGGTTTTGTTGTGTTACTATATGCGTTCTCCAATGATAAAATACCCAGTGCCAAATTTTGCGAAAATAAACCAAATATTTCTTCAATTATCTCCGATTTTGTGTTCGTAACATTAATTTTAGACACTAATATTCATTCAATATTTCAGGAGTTATAGCTTAAGCTTTCCTTTTAATTTTAGAGAGATCATTTTACAGTGCTCTGTAACTAATATACAAATCGATGAAAATTAGGGAACATTTGTATTTTGAGTTTCTTTGATATGCTGATTTCAAGTATAAAATGAAAAGACGGGGTCACCACCGAACATTAAAACTTGTGTCCTGTTTCAATATGTAGATGATCCCCTAAAATAAATATTACTATCTGCAATAACTGAGTTCACTTGAAATAAAATGATGCTTTTATATACGCCAATTAAATTCAAAACGCAAATTACATACAGAAAACAAAGCTAATAACAGTTATCAGCTTTCTAATTACTGACAGACAAAACAACAAGTTTTTAACTTCGTTTTATTATAAAATCATCATTAATCATAAATAAAGACTGACAAAAAGTATGCTTAAATAGAACATAATAATTTTTGGCCGCCAACATATAATTGAACACATCAGAGTTTGGGTGTTTCCTCTACTTATTTAAGTTTTATTAATATTTATAATTTATAAAATTTATAATAATTATAAAAAATAAATTATAATATATTATAAAATATATAAATTATAAATCAAGTCGAACAATTATTTGTTAATAATAGAATCAATCCATGGTCTGTACGACGACATTCTCATATAAACGCCTGGGAGGTTTGGATCCGCACACCCAATACCATGTGATACAGTTCCTACTAGAACCCAGCGTTTGTCTTTTCGTTGAACCATTAAAGGGCCTCCAGAATCTCCCTAAATTATAAAAAAAAAAAAATTAGTCTTTAAATGACACACGACTATAAATAGATGTAGAACTGTAATGAAAGATACAAAAGGGGAAATATAATGTCTAATTCAAATCAAGTACCGTAATCAATCTCAGATATTTCTTATACCTGAGAAGCACTTTGAATTCTTTCACTTTAAATATCTTATATTAATTACGGTTTTATGTGAGAAAAATTATACCTTTAAAAAGTATTTTATCTAGAATATCATGAGCATAAATCGGATTTTTAGTGAATTAAGAAAAACTTAAACAATATTAAATAGTGAAATTCACGAAGGAAATTAAACTTAAAAAGGTATTTTCTGTCGAAATTCAGCTGAGCTAAAACAATTTTTCTAGAAACATTGGCATTTTAAATGATTGCTCAAGGGCGATTAAAATATGATTTAGTGATCCAAATTTATTATAGTAGTTTACAAAACACTTTCTAAAAAACGATGACGGTTTATGACTGGGGAACAGTCCCTAGCCCCAGTCTGTGTATGGACATCTGCTGCTAGTGACGAAGATTGAAATTTTTTCGATCAAAACACGTGTACAGTTTCATAAGTATCTTTTTTGCGTGTTATTTTGCATATTGTTTTACAAAGTTTAAATGCATTTTACCTTTTAAACACCAGTTTCTTTTGAGTGTTTTTTTTTTTTTTTTTTTTTTTTGGTTGTTAGTTTATAACTTTATGTTTTGAATACGTGTTTCGACAGTATAGTTCATTTAAGTAATGACATATAATAGATATTTAAGATATACATTTATAAATTTTAATGAATAAAAATGCTTATATATTTAGTTTCGACATGTTGCATTAGTAATAAAAGCATTGATTTGAAATAAATATTTAGTGTGTATTTACGCTTTGTGTACAAATAAAAAAAATTCATTGCTATTAAGAAATTTTGTTTGTATAATTTTTAGCTATTTTCAGTCTTAATTTAGTTAAGAAAAAGTTCAAAATTTATAATGTTATTAATTGTAGGAGAACGTGTGGCGGCAGCTAGGATAGACCCAAAACCTCAAATGTGGTACCTTCAGACGTTATCCAACGTGGACAAGACACCCGTTCGCCTGTCCTTCAAATGTGGAGGTGTAACTTGTCGTGGAGGCGATCGTTTGTGTGACACATTATAAAAACTTAAAGTAAATTTGCAATAATGTATTCTGTGGGATATATATCACATATTTTTGAATAGAAAGTTTGTTTTTCTCTTTCTGTCTAAATGTTACTAAGATTTACATAAACTAATTACACATATTTCTCTTTTTAGATACCTTTCTTTTCAAATTCGCCTTAAATTAACTCATTCATATTTAATTAACGAGCAAATAATAGCTTCTATTTATATTATATTACCTTACATGATACTGAAGAAAATTTTTTCTTTTAATTTCTGCAGAGTAGTTAAATATTTGTAAAATAACTTATAAATGTGTCCTTGATTACCTGCCAGTCAATTCATCAAATACTTTTAAATCTATTTTACTAATTTGTCACTGATACAACGGTTTTCTTTAATCTAATACGTCGACAATAAAGTGCCATAAACACATTAATATAGCATTTTATTCTCAAAGAAAGCTTGTCAATATCTTTTAACATCTTGTAATCGATAATCTATAACAATTTCTTCCAAATCTATTGAACTATAAATTGCATATGCTACTCAGATCGCAATTCATTTTCAACTGATTCATTTTATATGCTTGTAAAGTGTTCTCTTACTTAAACATTTTAGTTTGGTGTCTTCAAAGTTAACACATTGGGTTCTTAGAGCATCCTGCAGTTTGCATATAGGGGAGACTCGGCAAGGCGGGGTACCCAGCTTTATGCTGACTTCTTATTGGCTAACCGCTTTCGTTTGAGAACTAGGCGACGCGCCGCCATGCTGTTTTTAGAGTGTACGTTGATTCAGTCGTTGCTGCATGTGTTTCATGTGTTTAACTTGAAAAAGTTGATTTTTGGCAATTTACACAGTCCAGTCACTGACACAGTGACTTGACCCAGTCCAGTGACCCTCTGATAAAATTCAGAATATTCACCGCGGGCGGCCTGAACTGCGCCTAGACGGCCAGGGAGAGAGTCAGTGAGGTACTGGATGGTGCTCACAGGGATTCAAAGCCATGGAGACTCCAGTTCTGTCGCCATCTGCTGGAGATTGAGCGGTTAAGGATCCAGGCAGAAAACAACTCGATCGCGATGGTTCCAAAGATTCTCGATCGGTTTTTAATTCGGCCAGGAAATGCGTTAAACTCTTCCTCGTTCTCTTTGAACCATGCACGTAGTATATTGCTAGCTGTATGAGATGTCGCATTGTCTTGCTGGAAGATGTTATCGCGCAGAGGAAAAGCGATCCGCATATAAGACGGATTTGGTCCATCAAGATAGATGCATATTTAAACTGATCTATAGTGCTATTCAAAACGATGAATGCATCCAGAGAATGCCATGAAAACATTCCCCAGACAATCACACTGCTTCCACCAGCTTGTACAAGTCCAGCAGTTGCTGCAGGGCGTCTATTTTTAGATGTTTCACACCATGTACACCAACGTCCACCCGTCCGATGGAGCAAAAACGCAATTTACCGAAAAAGCCGCCTTTCATGGACATCAGTGGGCGTCCATGTATGGTTCTGCGGTGCAAATTCAAATCGTTGTCGACGATGTACTGTTGTTACCAGAGTTATACAAACCAGGCGTCTGCTACGGAGCTCCATACGTAGCAGACACTCGTAACTCTCGCTGAATTGTCATTAAAGATACATTTCTGGTTGCCCTTGGCTTACCTGGGCGGTTAGTTGTTCTACGGTTGCCCTTCGATTCGCCCGATCGTTGTTCACCTTTGATATCTATGCCTAGTGAGACACTACTCTTTCCATATAGCTGATTTCTGAGGGTGCCATTTTGCCATTAACGATACATCTTCATCACGGCAGCACGCAATAACTGCGCCATTTCGGAAGTACTGCCACCTTGGGCCCGAAAGCCAATGATCATGTCATTGTGAACATCAGATGAATCATCCCGTTTCTGCATAATTTCAACGATTCTGCTATTCGAACTTCCCCTGGCATTCTTTACATACCATGCATATCTGATACTGCCATGTGCTTTTTGCGATTGGTTATTCGTGCTGCCGTCGTTCACTATGTGTTAGTCACATTAGACTGTGTCCTTTTTTAAAAATTCGTTTTGTACGTGATTACAACACCAATACTACTTACGTATATTCGCTGTAAAGTTATTTCTGTACATCAACGATTACGCTGTCAAGTAAAAACTTGTAAATTTGTTCAACTGTGTTTTCTATTTCATGAGTAGTTTAAATGCACAATTAGTCAACAACGCGGCAAGTTAGGTATTGTTATTATTAGTGTCTGTATAATGATTATAGTTTTGCATTGTTTTAAGATGGTGGAAACATACAAAAGAAAGGCAAGTGAAGGGGAATAGTCCCAAAAAAGTATGCCAGAACCTGTGGATGCTATTATACAAGATAAAATGGGGTACATGTTAGTAACGAAGACAGTTTCAGTGCCTCAGACAACTTTAGAAAGAAAGGTCAAGACCGCTCGCTAAAACTTGACTGCTTTCTCATCTACGGATCCAAAGATTCCCTTAGAAACAGAAAGTGCATGAATGAAGCAACAATGATATGCGAATTTTGTGTACAAAAGTACGGAAATTGCCAGTTCACTTTAGGGATGACCCATCTTGCCCACTCCGGAAAGAAATGGGGTGGTGGGACTTATTTTACTTTTATATTTCTTTAAAAATACGTGATGCTCTAATTGTTACTGAAATGATAGAAATTTGAAACGCTGAATTCCAAAGGTTACAGAAATAAAATTTTGTAAGTGCAATAGTTTTTTTAAAAAATTAAAAGTTATAAGGGTGTACGTATTAAACAAAATCGAATTATTACATAAGGTACAGTCTTTAGAAAACTCCCTTTTATTTTATCAAACGGAAGATAAATTTGTCAATAATTATATAACATGACAATCTCACGGTTTGTCAGTCTGGAAAAATGGGATATATTTTTAAAAAACATTTAATATAAAAAGCCAAATCTCATTCTGTAATTAGGACAAAAATATTTAAAATCACAACTTTGAGAGAAATTCTTGATGTAAGTTAAAAAAAAAATTGAAATAATTTCTTAAAACATAAGTCCAACATTGTGTTACTTTCAAATATTTAAAGAATGCACATTTTACTTAAATGGACGATAAAATAGTTTCTCAGATAGTTTACACAAATAGTACAAATAACTGCATTGAAGTTAATTCTATACTGCTGCAGAAATGAACTATGAAAAACACTTTAAAAACAAATTGAAACCCAATCGTAAGTAAAAAGAACTGTGATAACATTGAAAATTTATGACACTAAAAATTAAGTCAACAAAAATGTTCATGCTGTAATTACCTCACACGAATCTTGTCCCCCATTAGTGTAACCAGCACACACAAAGTTATTCTGAATCAATTTTTGATGCCCAGCTTGATAAAACATCATTTGACATTCACTATTAGCAACGATAGGGACTTGAACTTCTTGTAAAATGTTAGGCACATCACCACCTAATAAACAGAAAAGAAAATTTGTAATACCATGAAAAAATATGTTTTGAGCAAATTAAACTATAAAGGATAAAGTTCGTAAATCAACTTCTTGGGTTTTGGAAGGAGCTTTGTGTGGAAAGCAAATTTCAGATTGCATCTCCAAACAATTAGTGTAATAGTATTGTTGACCTAGTAAATAACTGAGAGTGTACACTTTAGAAGTGTATATTATTTACGATTAAATTGAAGCAATAATTACAAAATTTAATAATTGTTTAAATATACAAATGAAAAGGAATAAATGATTCAACTAAAAAAGCATAATTTTAAATATTTGATGAAAAAATTCAAAAGCAAATGATCAACACTCTTAACAAAAGTTATTAAACATTTATTCAATAAAAGTTATTAAACATTTCAAAATCGTGCTAACTGTATGATTTAATGCTTAGTCATACAAAAGGAAACATTTCAGAAACGCTTCTCCAAAGTGAAAATGCAACTAGTTTAGCAGTATTTCATAGAAAAAAGGTTAAGTGATTCACTCAACTAGAGTTTATATAAACAATGACAGGTCTGGTTGATTTAAATCAGCCTGATTAAAATTATTATTTAAATCAATTGATTTAAATTAAGTTTTTAAAAAATAATTTTAAAAAGAAATTTACCAGTGGTGAAGTATCGAGAGCTATTTTACTTACATTTAATTTTTCACTGACCTTTTAGGCAACTACAGTTGAACGATGTTGAAATTTTCACATCGTAAAGTATCATCATTTTAACATCGATGTTTTATGATATATCGGTGTCAAAACATAGACAAAATTATTTATAGATCTACTTTTATGTACTTATTAAATTCTAATAATTTAATATGCAATAGGTAATTAAAAACACCGGCACACAAAAAAAAAGTTGTTTGTACATCGGAAGCCACCTATCTACCGGCATGTATTTCGACTCGCTGAATCAGAATTTCAAGTCCGTTTAAGCCGTGCACCCTCGACTATCGAGTAAATTGAAAAAATAGCGTAAATTGGATAAATGGTAATTAAAAAAATTTATGAATTTAACCAAGCAAAATTCTTATGTATTTCGATCCGCTGAATACAAATTTAAAGGGTATTTAGATTATAAACAGTTCTAAATCTCAAAAAAAAAAACCCTTGAAAAATGTTAAAAATAGCAAAAAAATCGTCATTGTATTAATGAAAAAAATTTTGTTGACCCAAATCAAAGAGGATTTTTATGTAATTTGATTTGCTTAATACGAATTTAAAATATATTTGGCTTAGAATCCCTCAAACTCTCAAAAAATCGCAAAAATAGCAAAAGTTAAAGTTAAAAAAAATAGGAAAATCTATAAAACATGATTAAATACGTTTCTTGTATTTTTTTATGCGTAAAATATAAGTACAAAATCTGAAAATGCAAAAAATTGTAATGTCACTAAAAAATGATCATTTTTTAGACATATTACAATTTTTTGTAATATCTCTAAAAATCTATAAAACATGATTAAATACGTTTCTTGTATTTTTTATGCGAAAAATATAAGTACAAAATCTGAAAATGCAAAAAAATTGTAATATCTCTAAAAAATGATTATTTTTTAGTGACATTACAATTTTTTGCATTTTCAGATTTTGTACTTATATTTTACGCATAAAAAAAATACAAGAAACGTATTTAATCATGTGTTATAGATTTTTTTCTATTTTTTTACTGTAACTTTTGTTATTTTATCGTTTTTTTTTGCGATTTTTTGAGAGTTTGAGGGATTCTAAGCCAAATATATTTTAGAATCGGATTAAGCAAGTCAAATTACATAAAAATCCTCTTTGATTTGGGTCAACAAAATTTTTTTCATTAATACAATGACGATTTTTTGCTATTTTTAACATTTTTTTGCTATTTTTAACATTTTTCAAGGTTTTTTTTTTCAATTTTTGAGATTTAGAACGGGTTATAATCTAAATACACTTTAAATTTGTATTCAGGGGGATCGAAATACATAAGAATTATGCTTGGTTTAGATTCATAATTTTTTTAAATTACCATTCATCATATTTACGCTATTTTTTCAATTTACTCGATACTCGAGGGTGCACGGCTTAAACTGACTTGAAATTTGGATTCAGCGGGTCGAAATACATGCCGGTAGATAGGTGGCGTCCGATGTACAAACAACTTTTTTTTGTGTGCCGGTGAAATTATCTTAAAATTTGTTTTTAATGCTCGAATCTCTGGCAAAAAGGAATGAAGATGAGAAATTTTACATTTTCAGAAAAATCATTAAATAAATATAAATAGCATAAAATTTATTTACAACAGTTTTAATTACGGAACATCAAATCAGGGTATAAAGTTCTTGAAGAAAGCCTTAAACAATTATACAACTTTATAATAATTTTATCAAGCAGGAAAAGAAATTTCAAAAGGTTACTTTAGAAATTTACATTAAAAATGCAACTAGTGGTCTGAATTTTGGTTCTTTTTATATTTGTTATCGAACATTTTTATGTGTAAAAGAATGTGTAATATAAATAAAGAAGTTTTTACAAAGATAATTTAATAAATGTGTAATAATGAAAGATGAAATAAGAAGCATGAATTGCGTTAATAAGCCTTTAAAACAGTGCTTAATTTAGGAAAATCATAGAGTTTAAATTGCAACAAAAACACTTTTTGCGCATATATTGAAATAATAGAATCTCCACGTGACTCTTGCAACATAAACTTAGATTTAGGGCTTCTGATAAGACTTTTTTATGGGGGTGAAAGATCCTTAAGCTGCTGAGCCAAGAACCAATTTTTGCCAACTTCTTTTAAAGTTTTGCCAGGTGGGTTTGTGTCCGATTTTTCCGAGTGTACCAGGAATAGAAACGTTATCATAGTTTTTATTTAAAAATTTTACAATTAAACTTGTAATTTTATTAAATCTATAACATGTATAGTGAAATTAATCAACTAATAAAAATACAGAAGCTTTTTTATAAATTTTTTAAATTAAGTTTTACTTTTTAAAAAATTGTATGACAAAAAACATCCTTCAATTGTCCCAACTTCCAAACGCAACCAAAATAACCAACCCCATACTGACTCCGTTTATTTTTGAAAAACAATTGAAAAAAGACACATCAATTAGATCGAGCATATATAATAGACTTTAGAAACATTGATGAATCGTTATATTTAGTGGTAGGATGAAATAAAAGTTTATAATCGGTGTCTTTAAACTGTTCAGAACATAGATATTTAATCACGCAACAATGATTACAGTAATATGTCGAAAAACAGACTTGTGTAAAACGAAGAAAAGTGCGTGAAACGATTTACCTTAAAACCAAACTCATTTCTTTTATAAATCATACAGATTTATACTTAAACTATTGTTAGGTAATTTTATATCGGCAGGGTATGTAATAATCAGATTATCTTGATAGGTATTCTTGGTATTGATAAGTAGTAAATCATCAATATATCGTTTCATAATAATATCATTACTGAAATCGTCCTTTCATAATAGTAAAGCTATCAATCAGAAAGGTAACTGAAGCTAACCCTCCTTGTGGGATCACATGTGTTTGCAAATATAACTTATTATTATGTAGATTGTAGTTATTATACAAGATAAATTTTAATAAATATTTAAAGAAATATATATTTACTTAAACATAATACTGTTGACATTCAAATTAAAAAGGTCAGTTAGTACGTTATATAAATCATCTAGAAGGATATTATTAAATAGGATTTTGAAATCATAAGTATGAACTAATATTTTTAACATTACATATGTAATTACGAAATTTAGAACTGAATATATATTGCTTATAGATGTAGATTGGATAGTTCTTATTAAATTTTCATGCCTAGCGAATGGAATTTTTTGTAATACTTTGCTGGCAACATTCGTGTAGGTATTACACTCCGAAATTTAAGAGATTTGTGAAACTTAGGAATTAAGACAAGATAGGGGAAGTTAAAGTTGTTGTTATTTAACTTAAGAAGCTTATAAAAGCAAGAAATTTTTGTTATTTATTAATTAAGATATATTTGTAGAAATATAGAAGGTATTGTTGGCAATAGATCACGCTAAAAGTGTGGGATATAAATGTTTACAAATTACTGAATAATTATGAGGAGCTTTATCTACGTATATAGTAAGAAAGTTATGTTGAAGAATGCTTATTAGCGTGTTTAATTGTTGATTATTACTATTATAGAAGGTAAACTTAGTTGATAGGGATTATTGAAATGAATTAAGAACATAAATTTTCCATGCATTAAAAGCTTCAACTGGGATAGTGTATTTTATAGCAGTATTGTATATAAAATAATCTAAATCATATGAAATTTATGTTACAATACTTTAACAGCTTAGTAGTACTCTTACTTCTAAAACTTAGAAGGCAGCTTGTGTTTAGTATCTTTTTTTCCATAATACTATGGAACTTATGTTTTATGATGGAGAGATCGTCTGTAATAATGTGTTCAAAATTTCTTTTTATATAGTTCTTATAGTGGTCATCAGTACATAAACAGATACGTATGCATGTGTGTGTGTGTGTGTGTGTGTGTGTCTAAGATAATTTACTTATCTTAATTAAACATACGATGAATTTGTTTTGGACATGTCCACCGCGTAACTGATCGGATATTTTCGGAATTTTATTGTATGCTGCATGATTACAATTTTCTCAAAACCTTTTATCTTGTGTGAAACTAACATATTATCTTACATCCAAATTCCTTTTTGGGGAGCAGTATATTCAGCTATTTTATGAGTTAAGATTAAAAAAAAACTATATACAAATAGGATCACTTCATTCTGATACAACACTTCATTAATATAATGAATGCTAAGGCTTTACCATGTGTGAGTTTACCCCAACCCGTGACAAATGCCATTTTCCCGGTAAAATCTTCATTTCTGTGCGGAAGACAAATAGGCACAATGTGGGGCATAAATTCCAGCTCATATTCCATTTCCAGAAGAGCTAGGTCGTTTTCAAAAGTTTGGGGATTATAATGGCGATGAACAACCATTCTTTTTACGTTTCGGATAATAGGAAGTCCATTTTCATTCATGTTGCTTAAATCATGAGTACCCAATACTACCAGAAGAGATGCCAGAAACCTAAATAAATAAAAGATGATATAAACATAAATTATTTTTTTTAAGCAATGCATCATTGGAGGTTTCATAAATGTAAAAGTAATCTCTGAATTTTCTTTTTTCAAAATGTTAAGAGATATCTGTATAACTAATGTTTTCTTAATCTGTGATTATATAAAAGCAATATATGTATATATATCTAAGTATTATATATGCATGCATATCTCTATGTATTATTTGTTGTTCATGACTTTTAAAATCGGGATATTCAAGTTGACAGAAACTAAAGGGAAGATCATGAAGCGATAAATTAAAAGAACACTGATTTTTCTAAAATGTAGCACTATATTTTTTTATTAAAAACTATCCTCTAAAAATTAAAACTGTTGAATCATTAAATGCCACTATACTTTAAAAGTACAATAGGACAAACATAATTTATTCTCCAATAAATATTTTGAAATTTTAGTTACCCCAACTTATATTTGAAATTCATACATATTATATACTAATTGTCATAAAATATTCCCTAATAAAATAAACTAGTACTTAATTTATTTTTATATTTTTAGTATTTCTGTGGCCTTTGATCTTATATGTTTACGAAGATTGATGTTCTGCGATTAGTTTTCATTTAGATCTTTCATCTTAAACTTTTTAAGCAGATTTTTTTATAATTCTTATTTTTATTATCACCAAATAATTCAACTTTATTTCTCAGTGAAAATATTCTTTATAAAACACAACTTGAGTGCCTGAAATATCTGAATCAAATAACTAAATATAACATGATAACAGTAATAAACAAATAAAACAAATTGTTAATACACTAATTCAATAAGTATTATGTAGTATACCAGTTTCGATATCATCGTTAGTACTAAATGAATATACTACATTTCCGAAAATACCCATTAATTCTTATGGCTTTTGGGGATTCACAGTGACAACATTAATAATTTGTTGATTCAAATAGCAACTCCTTGTATGAGAGTACATTTTATTAGGAAAATCTTTCTTTTCTTTAGGAAAAGATTTTTACACATTACTCATTATTAATGATACAAATGTGAAATAATAACATTAAATATAAAAATGATTTCTTTTGTGTTTAAGATTTTTGCGTAAAACACACAATTCATCACATAATCACATAAAAAATATCTTTTTATGTAGAAAATTGTCTTACCCAGGTTGGCAGTGAGCAGCTGTCAAAACGTATTTAGATGTGATAAGAACACCTCCACATTTATTTTTCACAAAAAGACCCAACCACGTCGCTTCTTTTACCAAAGCCTTTAAGAAAAATATAGTATTAAAAATGACAGGTAAACATTTATACATACAGAAAACAAGTTAAAATTAAAAAACTTTTATACAAGCATCTTTTAATATACTTAACTATATGCATATATAACAAGGTATGGTATTATTCCATCAGCGAGCCCTCATACTGAAAAACTTACAAAGTTTAGCTAAAACTACACGAACTGGAAATCTTTAAAATACTGTTTCTTCTTCACGTTCATAACAATCATATAAATGGAAAATTGTTTTACTATTCAGTCGCAGAGGCATACCCTGTCGCTGCCTCGCGGCTAACGCGCGTCCGACCGCAATCACCCCACTCGACCCTCTCCAGCCCCGCCCCCCCCACTCCCCTGGATTCCCCCACTCCCTGAGCGCACGTATCTACTGGTAGGTTGGTACCGGGGTTTTTGGGGTCAGAGAGTGAGCGTACCATGCATAATCACCCCCAAGGCCCCGGTGCCCATTCATCCGCGATGACACCTCATCCTGCCAAATTCACGCTTAGCTAACATCTACACGTGAACTGGAAGACATGCTTTAACCTCCTGTTTCTCTTCACGTTCATAACATCATATAATATGGAACTTGTCTTACTATTTCCCCAGGCTCTAGCAACAACATTTAAGCTTGGTGATGACTGAAGTGCGATAGCGGAAAAGTTATTTAAAGGCACGAAAAGTATTTAGAGAAACATAAATTATACCAATAAACAAACATAAAAACAAACAACAAACATAAAAATCAAATATCATCATAAATGTAGCTTATCTCAAGTATCTTCAAAATTGCAAAGGAAATTAAAAGTGTAGATTACACTTTCAAAAGAAAATATTCGTTTGTTCATGATTAAAAAAAAAACTTGTTCTTCTATCAAAAGGCTGAATTTTTAAAAATTGCTGGATATAGATGAAATAACAAGAAATTCTGAAATATAGCACCTAAAATAAACTCTGGAGAATCAAAACAACTTAGTGTGACTTCAACAATTGTCACTATGTAATATAACTTAAAAGTTTAGATTTCATTAATATTTCCCAGAGTTGGACAAAATACACCGAAAATATATTTTCAATACAAAATACATTGTGACTCAAACATTAAAATAAAAAAATAAAATACTTCTTGAATAAAAAAAAAATACAAAATACACGTGTTTTCAAAATACTTACAAAATACAAAATGTAAAGTTTTTAAAGCATTTGAATTGAGAATAAACTAAATTTTCCACCAAAGATCTAGTGTTTATTTTCTTTAAATACATTTTAACAAGAATAACAAAAGCAATCTTAATAGTTGTGTTAAGGAAGAGGTGCTTTTTATTTTTTTTTAAACGTTGCCTTTCAAAATTTTACCTTTATAGCAATAAGATCCGAAAAGGACCATTTCTGAGAATTTACATTTATACTCAAAACGCAATAAGACCTATACAGTTTCAAAATGTGAACAATGAATAGTTGTTTATTTCAGAATCGTTTATAAAAATTTTAATTTCCAAAAGTCTCAGTGCGTAAAATAAATCTCTACATATAATATTTATTATTTATTGATTTTAGTTGAACGTTTGAATATAAATACTCAGCTAAATCACAACCTAAAAAAATTCACAACCTAAAAAGTTTTGTCTTTCAGTGAGTTTCCGAATTTCTTGTAAATTTAAATAGTTTGCATATTATGTAAGTTTTCAGCTTCCATAGCTGACATTGCTCCTTAACTTTTTCATTTCCGTCTACAGACAAAATCTGGAAACATTTTAAATTAAGAATTTCAAAAAAGATTTCAAAATCATCAAGAAAGGAAAATTGATTCATCTATCCTATTACGGGAAGCTGTCGCTCTAATGGTCTGGAATTTGGGGTGTTTTACTGTATATGTAACCGAAGTCTCCTGAAAACCCCTTAAAAAGTCTTCCACTGAAGGCATCTCCCATAAGGCTGATAGCCTTCGTGTATCTGTCTCTTAACCATAATAACCAAGAATCCATTATACTACTGAAGAAATACTGGCAGCCTTATTTTTCTAGAACTTAGCAACACATTTCAAATTCCCTTAAAGAATCTAATAAATGCTTCCCAAAAGTGTTTTTACTACTTTTGGTTTCACATACAGCGTGAATCTACCAGAAACATTCCTATACTAAATATACTGTTTGTGTTTTAAACAGGAGTATGAAAGACTTTTCTTTCCTTTTTCTGTTTAATTAAATTAAAGATTACAAGAGATCTTAACACTTCTTCTATGACAATACTACGTGTAATTCTGGGTGCGGCTCATAAATTACATCAAGAGAGGGGAAAAGTAAAAATAAGCAATTTTACGATTTTCATTTCCACATGTTATCTGAGCAATCTGTGGTGTTACGATTAATTTAATGTCAGAATACAAAATGTATTTTTTGTATTTTGAAATTACAAAATACATTGAAAACGCATTTTAAAATACATTCTCAAAATGCTTTTTTTTTACGAATGAAAATCCAAAATACAAGTTACAAATGTATTTTAAAAATACATGTATTAGCGATACTGTCCAACTCTGATTTTTCCTATAAAACCATACAATTTACTATTGAAATGAGATAGTAGGAATGTCGTATTAATATTATTTTTTGCAAATGCCATGCCATATACTATTTTATTCTGAAAAGTTTAAAATATTTTTAGCAGACTGTGCCTTTTAATGCCTTACTAATAAATAGTTCAGCACTTTAAATACCCCACATATTTAATTCATTGATTAATTTTTGCTTAGATTGTAATTTACCTCTAGTCTCTAATGTTGCTTAAAGAAAAATAATGTCAATACTGATTCAGCACTTAACATGTTATATGTTAAAAAAAAATACCCGTTTCCTTGAAATATGTTCATAAAATACTAAACTGAAAATGTCCACAATTGACGAAGTTATAATAATATTTAAGTACCTGCCAAGGCCACTTTCCAAAATAAGTGTTCCTTCCACCAACGATCCGACCAATAGCCTGCATTGGTCTTACACCACAATCTAAAGAAAAGATCCCGATATAATTCATAAACAACATATAAGGATTAAAAAAGTGGAAGTGCATTGAGAAATACTTTTTTTTTAACGCCTGGGATAGTTAATTTAAAGAAATACAAAACAGCCTATTTCTTAGTATTTTATTACATCAAAATGATAATTAAAGCTGCTGAAACTGATGTGTATTAACAATGTAAAAAATATGAGGCCTAATCTTCTACAGATATTTTACAGTAACAAAATTAATGTGTTTTATCCTTTAAAAAGTATTTTACATCCAAAATTTAATATAATAAAAATAAAACCGCATGATATAATTAAATATGGAAATACAAAACTACTTATTATGATTCCCAAAGTACAGACATTCATATTATACGATTCTTTTAAAGAATTTTATATTACGTGTTTTGTAGGGAAAATAGTATGTGGAATATGAAACATGATTCAGCACTAACTTATTTAGGTCACCTAATGAAAATCTATGCAGTGCAAAATTTTAGCCCAACTCTAAAAAAGTAATAGATTTTCTTAAAAAAAACACTACGAAATGAAATTATTTAGCTATTTAATTTCCTTCAGCTACATCAATGATCCAAAAAGTTTCATTTAAATTAGAAATGATGATTTGTATCAATCGAATAAATTATGAGCTCTGAAGGTTTATATTAACAGAATGTTACCCTGAAACGTTCTGCATGAACTCTGATATTTATACGAGTTTAAGTTAACAAATGTTTCACACATTTAGCATCATACATCATATTTGCGACGAAATTTTAGAAACTTTTGATACGTAAAACTCTAGTAACTTGCTTTTGTAGGGGAAAAAAGCATCAACTAATGTTATTATTTTCAGGTATGCGTAATGTTTCAATGTATTCCTTGGATAGCCTTAAGCTGTTTTAAAAAAAAATTGAAATTTAAAATAACGGTATTATAATTTACACATCATATAAATTGTTTAACTGATCGACAATGCTCAAGTTTGCAATACTCATTGAAGAATAATTTTACGATATAGAAATTCAAAACTGCTAGTTTTAGAGTTTACATTCAAAATAAAAGCAAAGTGCTATGGAAAATGATAATAAACTGTAAGAATTTTAAGTTATGCTGTAAAGAAGATATCGCGTAAAATTTAAAACTTGAGAAATACACAAACATATGATTTGACGCTAACGTAATTCGCTTGCCTAATGCAAGACTATGCATCGAAAAATTTTAGTGTAACTCTAATAATAATAATAATAATAATTTTCTAGTACTATATTTAGAACGCTTATAGACCGTGCATAATACTATTGCAGTTTACATAAATGGTTTTGAAGTTTACAAATAAAGTTTTATTATTATTTTTTAGTTAAGAGGGGGCCATATTATCAACCCATCAACCATCGATAAAATGCAGATTTATTTAAATGGAAAGTTTTACTTTTCCAAAATTGAGTAATTTAAAATGCATCTTTAATATTTTATCCATAGATAAAGCGTATTTTTCCCCAAATTACTATTATATTTAAATACTTTTTTTCAGTAACTTAAATGTTATTTATTAGTGTAATATAGCTGGTTAATTTTATAAAAGCATTGTTAATACTCATTTGAAGCTTCGTACTTACCTTTCTTATAATTCCAGGTTTTATTTTTTATTGGCTTTTCTGATGCATGAAGTAGAGTTACTTTTGTAGTTGTAAAATAGCTGCCATCATTTGTGTGTGTTGAATTGGGAAGTATGCTCATCGTGGATGTCACATTGAAATTTGCAATGCTTGTAAAATTATACGTACCGAACTCTGAAGTAGTCGATTCTGTAATATTAGAAATATCTACATTTTCAGAAATGTTTTGATGATTATTTAAATAATCGTCTACAATGCCTGTTAATGAATTATTTTCAGTTTTTACAGGGATGGACATATTTACAAGTGAAGTGAATGAGGATGGTTTTTCCGTAACTGTAACGTCTTGAAATGCATTTAATGCTTCATGTAATTTTGTGGTTCCTTCATTATCGCTCTCTGGGAATATGTCTTTTGATTCTGTTTCACTTATAATAGCCTTAGTTGTTGGCGCGACAGCTGTTAACGTAGAAAAAATTGTGTTGTTAGAAGAAAATTCATCAAAATTAGTGTTCCATTCATTAAGCTCAGAAACTTCACCCTTTTCATTAAATATAATTTCTTCAGTCGTAAAGCTCATGTTCATAAAACTTTTTACGGTCACTCCATCATAATTTGTTGATTCATTTACACTATTGGTTTCACTTAAAAACACACTTGCGGTGGAATTGTATTGCTGCGTTGTAAAATTAAATAAATTGTCACCCAATTTCTCAGTATCGGAATTCATAATAATTTCGCTGTGTTCATTATCAGGTTCATCATTGATGGTATTTTCAGTTGAAGTTTCGTGGATCTGTTGTGTTTGCATTTGACTAGGCGAAATAAAATTTTCTTCATCGGACGAAATAAAATTGTCTTCGGACCCCGCAGCACTATGGATTTTCTTATTCCCTGACTTTGTAAAGTATTTTAGTATGTCTGTAGTTATATCGAAGAGAAATTCTTCGTTATTTAATGAACTAGCCACCGAAAGAACTGGATCAGGAATGACTGGCTGTTTGGTTGTTACTGTAGTTTGCTCAGCCTTTTCTTCAACAATACTGTCATTTTTATCGTTCGAAATATTAAAGTAGGTACTGGAAACTGTAATTCCATTACTTGAAGACTGGCCATTACTAGAAGACTGGTCTGAAGTCATGGAAAATGTTGTTGATTGAAAATTTTCCCCATTTTTGTAGTTTTCATTTGCTGGTTTGGTGTAATCAGGTGAATTCGTAACAAAATTTAAAATATTTCCTATAAAGTTTTCCGTACTCTCGGTTTCCTCGTAGTCTAATGAATTATATGTTACACTAAAGTTAATGTTCCCTAAGCTTGTGAAATGGTTAAAATAATTTGTATTCATGACTTGGTCGCCTTCATTGCAATTTGTTTGTAAATCTTCTTGAGTATTTAGGGTTACAACTTCTTCTAATGGCTTTGTTGAATGTTGTATGCCTTGTGTAATGATAGTTGTATCATCTGTTTCATATATCCATGCGCTATCTCTAATCATGTTGATATTGGTTTGCGTGATGTCACTGATTGCATTGCTGCTTACAGTAGATGAAAATTTGCTATTGACTTCCTGAATTTCTGGAACAGTTGAACTTAATACTTCATTAGATGTCTTCTCTGCTACTTGTTCAATATTTTGCTTTTCTGTGGTTGCTAATTCATCTAACAAAGGAACTAAAAATGTACTTTTCTCTTTAGACTGCACGGCTTGTAAGCTTTCAGATTCTTCTTCAAGTGTACTTTTGAGCTTGTTATCATCAGACAGATGAAAATTTTCTGTTTTGTTGAAATTCAAAATTGAAGAATTTAAAATTGACTGTACTGTTGGATTAATATTTTCCTTCTTCAATGCTTCTATAGGAGTAAGTTGTGATAATACAACGTCAAAACCAGAAGGCAGTACAGATTCATCACTTTCGATTGTTGAGGTAGCATCTGTGTATTTATTTTTGCTTATTGGTGGAAAGGTTGTATTTTCCTTGCTCTGCTCATTCATGAGCATTTCTTGACTATTAAGTGAAGATTCATTTTTTATCTCAGTTATAAATGCTAAATTAGTGTCTTCAGTATGAAATGAATCATACTGCTTATTTTCATTTGCTTCAAGAGTAGGTCGAGGGTCTTCTAGAGAATCTTTTCCATAAGTACTATGAGCAGTGGTAATGTCCGTAATATTTTCTTCTAAAACGACTGATTCTTTCTTAATGCTTGTTTTGTTTTCTTTATCTATTAATTCAGAACTCAGCAAAAAATTTACTTTTTGACTTAATTGCAGCAGTTTTTCGTTATCAATTTCAGACTGTAATTGTAAGTTCCCTAAATTGCTCTTGGATGTTTGCACTGAAGTTCTCTTTTTTTCTTCTCTTAAAGTTAATGTATCTTTGTCGGAAGTGTTATTGATTGTAAAAGAATTGTTTGTACCAATAGCTTCTAAATTAACTTCCGTGTTGTTAAGATCATCGACACTGGTGACTTCAGTAGCAGTGATGCTACTATCCAAAGTAAATTTATGTGTTGTGGATGAATCTTCAACATCTGTGGTCACACCATCTTGAAAACTTTTTGTAAAATTGAAAGAACTAGTTGACGTCAGCGCATTATCTGATGAAAAAATATCAACCACATCCGCTTCATTTTCCTCTCCAGTGGTCAACGCTGTTTTTGGCTCAGAGAAACTTAACGTTACATATTTTATCAAAGATAGCGTATTCCTCTCGTCGTCATCGCTCTCACTGGTAGATTTATCAGAGTTATCATAGGTCCATTTCCCTTGAGACTCGTCTTTCAAAGCGCAGCAAGCTCCAAATAAGAAGCCATCAACACAAGTTGACAAGGTGATTCCTCGTTGACTGATGCAGTCCCATTTAAACATGCAAACCCCGATGTTGCCTACTGGATCGATGCAGCTCTTTTTCAACATGGTCATCCTTCCTTGTGAACCTAAAGAGCGAATTAAATTATCATATATCACATAATAAATAACTTGTTAATTATTTAAAAATTAATATAAAAAATCAGTTATAAATAAATAAAGGAAGGTGGTCCAAAATGATCCCCTTAAAGTTAAAACTTGTATTAACATAAATGTTTAAATAAAATATTTACATTTTTTTATCATATTTTACACTATATATCGCGTCATGAACATATTTTAATAATATTTTAAAAGCACGTTAAGTAATGAAAAGAAAAACAGGATTTGAATAAGTGTCCAAAGGATAATTTTACCCTCAACCAAACGGCAAAGTGATTCTTCATTTAAAAATAATTGTAAACTGTTTTTTATTGCCAAAATAGAAGCTTTAAAAGTAATTATGACTATTCATAATGAAATAATATAAATTTACAGTCATATAGTATGCATAATTTACATTATGAAAATTTTAAAATAAAAGAAGTGTCACAAACAATGAAATGATATATTTCAAAATAAAAATTCAAAATTTATGACCTACAATAAACGCGGAAATAAATTAAGTAGTGTAATGGGTAGTCACGCATTTTGAGAATGGTTGAAGGCTTGCCATGGTGGACAAGACCTGGTACTGGAGTTTCTTCAGTCGATGGATCATTTTACGCGTCAACATGGCTGACCACTTTAGGTCATATTACTGGATGACCTCAAAAAACATAACAAACTTATAGCAGGTGTAATTCGCATCTAAAAATATACTCCATTCAGTAAACCAAGCCATATTTCTGCATATGAAAGACTGCATATATAAATAAATAGGAAAGTTATTCCTTCCCTTATAACAGATGTTATAAAACCCAGTTTTCCAAAAAATTGTATTTAGACACATAACACTGTGCTTTCTTGAATACCGCTATTGTTTTTCTTCACTTGGCATAGCTAGTTTATGTGTTACCCGGTAGATTGCGCTACTGTATGGAAGAAAGCATGTGTGGACCGTTTTTACCCTCTAGAATCATTTTGGGCCACCTTCCCCTACATAAAAATGAAACACATACTGTGAGGACAGCTGGAAATTTTTCTGTTGAAACACTTTAACTTAGCAGTGTTATAAAACTTTATGAAGGAATATGTATAAAGGATAAATATTATAAAAATCAAGTGGCGGCCCGTGGTCAAAACTGTTAGTGCAGCCGGAAGCCTGCTATATGAGCCCCCCCCCTTCCTCCGAACAGGAGTGGAAAATCTTTGTTATTGAATTCGAAAGCTGGCGGATTAAGCCCTCACCGGGGAAAAAAAAAAGAAATTACATAAAAAATGTAAGAGATCCTATTTTACTTCCATAAAATGAACATAAATTTCAACCAGCCGTTCTTATCCTCAAAATTGCATTAATCCGTGTCTGATTCGAAGTTTCCTTAGAATTTTCTTTTGTAACGATAACTTGAGAAGAAAGGAAAAAAAAAAGAAAACGTAATTAATTTTTATAAGTCAAATCAATCCTCCTTTCTTTGAAACTTGCGAATCGGTCAGTGATGCCCTCATAAAAAGGCGTTGTTTTAATTCAGATATCAATAATTTTAAAAGCTCTTTAAAATTTCCTATGTTTAAAGAATTTTCTCGCTCGCCATGTCCTCTAAATGCCAGTTCTTGCTTACTTAAGAACAATACTGCTTTGATGGTTAATTGTCCATTCATAAGCGTCTATTCAGCTTACCTTCTTGATAAATTCAGCAATATAAAGTCGAGAGTTTGCCGAACATATATTCTCCTTACCCCCTCCCTCACTTCTCGAGCCAATCAGTGAGTCGAATTCACAAGTGCTGCCGACGTTTCAAAATCTTTCATGAGCCGAGTCTTAGCTCCGTACCCCCATTATAGCCTATGCCGGAGGGACTGCTTACGTAATCGTTGTCATGGCAACGGTGCTGCCAATTTTCTTATCAGCGCTCTGGGCTGAACCAAAGATTTTCCCAATTGAATTGCGGGAAGATTAAAGTGCTTTTTTTCTGAATGAGCGATCCGGCCACAATACGTTTTTTTTTATTTTTTTAATTTACCGTAGGAATTCCATAATTCTAATCTGAATTTAGGAAAATTAGTAGAATAAATTATTTTAAAGTGTGTGCTGATAATTTGAAGGGCAGCCCGGCTGTACTTGCTGTATCCCACGAGCCGCCACTGTAAAAATCTCAACCTAGTTACACGAATAATAGTTCAAATTATACATATACATATATATATATATTTGCATCCAAAAAGTCGAACTAATCTTGTGTCATATATTAGAACTTTTATTTATCTGAATAACTTTTTACAAATTTGCTGAAATCAAAATTAACTATTTACTCAAGTATCAGTAACAGAATTATGTTGGAGACTAAGCATTTGGTTACCTATAAAATTTTTTAATTTTACAAAACAAAATGAAAGAAATAATTATAACTGTATGTCAAATTCCAAAATCTTCAAAATATTTCTTGTAGTGATAATAAAAGTTTAAAAATTTGTCTTTCATTTTGGCCCCCAAAAATGTTTCTTTTTTTTTTCATAGATCTTTTTAAATGTATGTTAAGAAATAACTTCAGGCATTAAAAAAAAAAAAAAAATGCATAATTTTCATTTGTACAAAATATGAAATAATTTTCTTTCTCACACTTAGCTGATAAAAGGCCATTTAAAACTAAAACAGCAAAATGTTCCAATAACTAAGATCATCTTGTTACAGTGAAAACCCGATATCAGTCGAAACCTGAATTAACTCGAGAAAACGCGTTCTAACTGACAGCGCTAGGCAAAACCCGAATTAACTAGAGAAAACTCGATTTATTCGGGTTTTGACTGATTGTTAGACAATAATTTTTACATGAATCAAAAATTATTGCATTATTTCAACGATATGTTATATGACAAGCTGTTTTTGAGGGTCTCGCAAAGGGCCAGCGGTATCATGTTTTTGAGGGGCTCCCCTACAGCGGTGGCCTGATCCAGTGATGTTTTTTGCGTCTCGCAGAGGGCCAGCGTTAGAATATTTTCGAGGGGCGAGCAAGATAAGGATTCCGGTTCAACTCGCCCATCGATTTGATTGATAACTATTGGCGCGGATGCAACTGACCCTCGTCCGTATTCATCACTTGCTATAACATTTAAGTTATTTTGTTTCTTATCTAACAACTGAAAAATTTTCAAGAAATCTATTTTTCCAATTTTTAGTGCAGAAAGCATTCCGGAATTCACTTAGGAAAATGGGTTTTCCCGAGCGCTGACAGTCAGAACGCGTTTTGCCTAGTTAATTCGGGTTTTCCTAACGCTCTCAGTTAGAACGCGTTTTCCCTAGTTAATTCGGTTTTTGACTGATTTCGGGTTTTAACTGCAACAATCTTGATCAATGAAGGTAATCAATGAAGGTAATGACTCTAGACAGTGCAATGATATTCACAGTGAACATATATAACGATAAAATATTGACATCGATTTTGAACTATAGGATATGACTAAAATACTGCAGATACTGAGAATATTTCCCTTTTATAGTAATGACAAAATTATTAATTTTATAATGAGCGTATTTAAAGTTGTTTTAATATCTGCATAAAAAATATAAATAACATCGAAAAAAAAAAAACTCTGTGTTAGCTCTTGAAAATATATTATTGTCGTCCAGCGTGGCCCAGTAAATAGATAAGGTTTTGACATAACCGTTATCTTTAAAAGTATTTGATTAATGCTTAACTTTAGATAACAATTTGTAAAAATAAAAAGCGTATATGGAACATCTGGTTCAATTAAAGTTGGGGTCACAACGCGATAAGCTTGTGTGGCTACAAAGATTCTGATAAGATTCAGCTCATTGTGATTAATTGACTACTTATAGGTTCATAGTAATTTGACAAGTATAATTGATCATAATTGATTGTTACTTGTGTTATCTCAAAAATAGAAGACTGTCGTGATACAATATAAATTACTATTAATTGCTACGTATTGTAAATTCAATGATGATAAATATGTTCTCCATTAAACGATTAACGTACGATATTTTACCAAGACTTGTTTTAAAGGCATTAATGAGTATCAAATACTCGCTATAGTTTGTTACTTCAACTGGCTTATTTATTATACAGCTAAGCAATGCAATTCATTTAAAGTGTGAAGTATGGAATTTTTTGTCAAGTGATCGATCCAAAGAATAATCGCAGAAGAAATGTGCAGTGTGCTGTAGGCCACATGTAATCTGAAAGGTAGTACACGGGTTCAGAATTATTCGACTGTGGATTTGAACGACCATGTGGCCATGATTCTGCACGGCGGGTATCAATCTGTTCACTCCTAACATGACCTGCATGCATAGGTGCCAAGTATTATGGAATATAATTAACCACTTTTTGTAAACCGTAAAATTTTAAAATAATTTTCCAAAATAGTTACGATGCCACCCCTTTAACACAGAAACTTTGCTATATTTGACACAGAAAATTACCTTTCACAAAAAGTGGTTAATTATATTCCGTAATATTTAGCACCTATGGGCTTGCGGCAAATTTGTGTCAAATATATAAACGATAAAATTGATTAAAAATAGATGTTTTGATTGATTAAAAATAGATGCTCCATTTATTAATAAGCACTTCAAACCTTATTCTTTCTAATTTAGTATTTAATAGTTTATTCTTTTAAAGAAATATATTTTTTGAGCTTTAAATTTCTAGCGTCTAATTTTCAAGTATCAATCCATACCAAGTACACAATTCGTAGCTATTTCAGGAAGGAATTAATATAACTATGAATTAAACTCATTTGAGTGATATTGAAAAATGGTAAAATATTTGCAAGCAAATTTCGAAGGAGATGCATCTTTGTAGATAGACAATTTACCAAAATCGGTTTTGTGAGCATTTTATGTCAACTTCCAAGACAAAAATCTATTATAATGTGTAATATTCATGTACATAATTTAAGAGGTGAAGGACTGCAGAAGATTCATGTCGAATAACACCGAACATTCTATACAAAAATTAGTAAACCTGTATCATCATAAAATAGGATACTGTACACAATCATAAATTCGATGTACAATACTTTTGCAACTGTATTTCGGTGTAAAGCATTCTAGTTCGTTAAAATATAACATGGAATTGTTATTGAAAGCTTTTGTTACATGATAACTCTTATTTCCCATTTTCATGTGGCTCCACATATTCTTTAACATTTAAATTCCACTTGCATCATAGTATTTCTCTGTTAATGTTAATTTTTGACTACAAGCTATTGTACATGAAACTATTTTGACTACATGATATACTCAATGCTAGTGTAACACTTGCATCACAATACATCTAAATACTTAATAGGTATAGAGATCCTACCTTTCAATGCCATCCATGAAAATTCAAATAATCGGATTTTCTATTTTTTTTTTTAATCAAATTATACTTTAGCGATTTTTCAACCCTTTTATTCTGAGTACAGAATAGGTATACATTTTGCAACTTTCAGGTTTTTAGAATGAAAAATAAATGTATTGAAAGTTTAATTTGGAGCTGAAACGATCAAAATTTCCTTCTTTTGTGCTAGTAGTGATGCTGTTTTTTCACCCAGAATATATTCCATTGTATAAGACTACTTGTTGATAAGTCGCAAAAAAACAAAGAAAAGGGATGTAATTTCTAAAAAAAGCATTACAAAATCCTTTGTACAAATAAAATGATGTGTACAACAGTGACTAATATTATTTCTTGCGCTAAGGTTTGCATTTGAGCAATTTTAATGACGATAAAAAAGTTTTGCTTGCAAAAGGAAAAGTACAATAGTTCTCCATGCATCTGAAATAATGCCCCGCAATACAAATTTTTGATAGCTTAATTTGTTATAGTGTATTTGACAGTGTAATGTTGAAAGACAATATGGTGTCAAATGCAATTTTTTAGACAATATTTCAAGTCTGGGAGAAAGAGATTGACGAGCAAGGAGAGTGTCTACGCTAAAAACTTAGAGGTATAACATGCATGCACGGTCAAAATAAATAAATACATAGAAAATTGCCTCACCTGAGTCCCGAGCTTTTCTTTGACGAGAGAGAGGAAGACCGTCGCTTGGGTTTATGAACACAAGAACGAATCCTGCTACTATGAATGGTTTTATATCCGTATATATGACCATGATAAATGAAAACCATTGGGCTGCAAAACAAAAGGTAAAAATATGCAAATAATATCGATAAAATATATTGAATAATCAAGATATGTATACATTTATTAAAACACTCATGCCAACGAATAAAATACATCGTAAAGGCGTACTTTTAAAACTGATTTTATAAAACCTAATCTCTAAACGATCTAAGTTATGAAAAGTGACATCATTCTTTTTTTCCTTGTCTTTCTTTTCTAACCCCCAAAATATTATTAGGAAACAAAATTATATATGTAAAATGCTTTTAAAACTAAAATCTTAACTTGGGAACGGTTTTAGAATTTTTTTCCCAAAGAAATACGAAACATTCCCCAAACACATTTCCCCACACCTATATAAAATTAATAAAAAATCTTGCTTGCCTATAGAACATTTTTCATCCCGATAATATTTGATAAGCTGGTAAAAACAATTTAAAAATCATAGTTAAAAAATAGAAGAATTTCAAAATATTATAATTTTTCTTGGAAGGATGCGTCGAAAATGTTTGCTCCCATAATATTTCCCCCTATTTTAATTGTATGAAACAAATATTGACCAATTTATGTTAACTTTTATGAAACTAATTCAATTCTTTAATATATTCCAATGCACAACTGAAAAGAAATTCCATATTCAACGAACTGGTAGATGGGCAAGTTCATTTTTACTAAAAATGCATTTTATGTTTACATCATAATTCCTTGTTTTAAAAATTTCGCAATGCATTACAGGGACTACTGAAAATTCCGATTAAGATAATACATTAATTTGGAAAAAGTAAAACAGTATTGCTATCTACTTAAACACTTGAAATGCTACATTCAAAGTTTATTGCTCAACAGTTGAATTCTCCAAGATCATTGAAGTAAACGTTTCATTTTGCATGAACAATTAAAATTGAAAGATAAACTAGCATCTGCAACAAAGTTACACTATTAACTGTACCAATATTGTAAAAATTCTGTTTCAGTAAAAACGAAGAGACGGAAAATGTTTCTTTCTTATGTCGCAAATTGTTGCGTGTAATGCATCTTGCTCGCTGGCAATAATTTCTAATTATTCTGTCTGAACTTAGATTATACGCTACTACTAAATGACACTAAGACTAAAAAACTATACAATTTTTTTTTTTTAAACTAATCTACGCCCGAACAGTTTATCATTTAAACGTGAAGAGATTCTCATTAGATCTCTGAAAACGTGGAGCAATGAGGACTAAGGAGGGAGGGGAAGAACGAACCAGTATTTGTTCCCGTCATGATGACCCTGACCACGAACTTGCCACTACTTGTTACGCGTATTGCATTGAGTAATCGAACCTGTGCTATTTTTAGGAGAGAAAATAAGTAATGTATGTCAGGCAGAGTGCATTGAATGTTCAGCTCCTTCCAAGGTAAAATAAAAATATTTGTGCGTTCACAACGAAAATAAATTGAATTTTTAATGTTTAAAAAAGCACAAGCGGGAAAATAAAGCACGATGCGTTGAGAATGCTTTGGACTGTAGTTATTAAATATTGGGCTAAGATTTGTAAGCTGGCGCCATATAGCTCATTCTTCTAAACTCGTCTAAACTTGCTAACATTTAAAACGAGCTCATTGACCATAATACAGGGGAAAATCAAATAATCGCTATATACAAATAAAGAAAACAAACTTAAATTTGCATTTTTTTTTTGTATTATTACTGCACAATTCCAATGAAAACTTATCATCTCATATAACCAGTGCTGGATATTAACGGTGGTCCGCTGGTCCGAGACCACTAAAATAGGCAACGAACCAGCAGAATAAAAAATTTGTTGGTCCGTCGGACCAGCAGCGCTTTATTTTCATTTTTCTCTTGAAAACTTTCTTATTTAGTTCCATAATGCATGTCATATAATTTGATCTGTTTAACATTTTTATAATAGGGGAAGGTGGCCCAAAAGGATTCCAGCGGGTAAAACAATCCACACATGTTTACTTGGATACAGGTAACGCGATCTACCGGGCAACACATATTCTAATTGTGCCAAGTGAAAAAAAAGCACTGTTAGTATTCAAGCGGTCACAGTATTACACGTCAAGAATAGAATTCTTCGAAAAATTGGGTTTTATAACATTTTTTATAAGGTAAACACTGCCTTTCCTACTTATCTAGATATACAGTCTTTCACGTACAGAAATATGACTTGGTTTACTGAATAGAGTATGCTTTTAGATGGGAATTACACTTGCTAAGTTTGTTATGTTTCTCTGCGTCATCCAGTAATATGACCTAAAGTGGACAGCCATATTGCCGGGCAAAATGATCCATCGACTGAAGAAACTCCAGTACCAGGTCTTAGTCATCATGGCAGACCTTCAACCATTCTCAAACTGCGTGACTCCCCATTACACTACCTAATTTTTTCCGCGTTTATTGTAGGCCATAAATTTTGAATTATGATTTTGAAATATTCCATTTTATTGTTTGTGACACTTCTTTTATTTTAAAATTTTCATAAAATAAATTATGCATACTATATGATTGTAAAATTTATTTTATTATGAATAGTCATAATTACTTTTAAATTTATTTTGCCAATAAAAACAGTTTACAATTATTTTCAAATGAAGGATCATTTTGCCTTTGGTTGAGGGTAAAATGATCCTTTGGACACTTTTTCAAAATTCTATTTTTTCTTTACTCAATGTGTTTTTAAAATATTATTGAAACATGTTTATGATGTAAAATATGATAGCAAATAGCCAAAGTTTTACTTAAACATTGATGTTATTTTATACAAGCTTAAGCCTTAAGGGGATCATTTTAGGCCACCTTCCCCTAGAAATTCACATTTTTTTATTTCAGTTCTTAAGGTAAATTAATGTATATTGCTCATATAATTTCTTTTGTTTTGCAATTTTTTAAAATCATGTATCCGGGCCAGTGATAAATGTTACGGACCAAGGAAGACATGGAGTTACTAGTCTTTTGGACCACTGACTAAATATTCTACTTTTTACCCCTGCTAACGCATAACTATGTTTTGTGTTTCAGATTGTAAGAATAATGCACGTACTGAATAGCAATTTTAAAATCAGACCTGCATTTCTTTTGTAAAAAATAGATGGTATTCAAAATATAACACTAACATTAAGAAATATTGATAGAGGTATAAAAAAACAGCAGATTTTTAAATGATCCAGAAAAAATGATATAGGAAAATGAATTCATTATAGCACATAGGCACAAGGTTTTATAGTAATTTGAGACTATCATTGGACAAACATATGAAATATATTTTAAAAGTAGGAAGGCTGCACTAAGGGATTTTGTAAAAGAAATTCGACCGATATACACGTAATATTCTTTAAAAAAAAAAAACCAGTCAAACACCTACAGTTTTATCTCTTGAACAGTGTTTCTTATAGACATCGTAAAAGAATTGCAATCAACTGTAACTGTTTACGAAATAGGAAATTTAAAACTTTTATCGAAACACTTTAATAAAATTTAATGTTGCCTTAGATTTTTAAATTTGATTTCATTATAAATGCGATTATCTTCTGGAGATTTAAATAATAAATATCTAATCATTATAAAATCTTGATGTAATAGCACAATCATAATCGATATCAATTCGCATAATCGATTGCTGATGTTTCTGTTATCACTCGATGTCTAGTATTCCCAGCAAACACACACAGGTTCTCTGAACGTCTATTAACGTTCAGAAGACGTTTTCTGAACGTTAATAGATAGGGATGGACGCGAGACGCGAGAATTCTCGCATTGTCTCGCGTTCTCGCATTGTCTCGCGAGACGAGACGCGAGACGAGACAGGCATTTTTTTGCGAGACGAGACGCGAGACGAGAAAGAAAATATTTTGCGGGACGAGACGCGAGACGAGACAGAGTCTTGTCTCGCGCGAGATTTCTCGCATTTTTTTCCGTCTCGCATAAATACGAATCTGAAAAGCGACAATTTGCCTGAAGCCTCTACCGTTTAACTTGCGTCTCCTTCGTTTTCGGTCCTGGTATACTATCAGCACTCTACAATACGCACAAACACGTAACATTTAAAATTAGAACAGACGAGAGATATACAAAACACACAAAGGAGAGGATAAAGAAAGAGGTGGAAAAAAAAAGAAAACAGAGAAGAGTTGAAAGAAAAATAATAAGTAAATAGGAAAGGCGGTACGGTATGTTCACTTTTAGACGGGGCCCGGGGCATTAAGTTTGGGGTCCCCCTTACTATCCCCTTTTTTACGCATTAATCCCTTTACTGAGCCCCCTTTTTAAGCATTTAAACCCAGTTTTGACCGCTGTTGTACTCGAAAATTGCATTTCAGTTAACTGTAGTTTTTGTACTTTAATCAAATCGTATTTATCACCCCAAAAAAATATCTCTAACTTGATCTAGTGATAGACAATTAGGTAATACCTATATTATAGAGGAAATTCAGTTTTTTCCCCACAATTACTATTTCAGTACATATGAATTTATAATTTAGATAATCGGGATATATATGGGCCCCCTTTTTCTTCACGGGCACGCGACTACCGCCCCCCTTGCCCCTGTGATAATCGGGTTTCGGGTATATCAGAGAGAGATTAGAAGTAGAGCAACTTGCATTCGCATTGATGCTTAGTCTGAGTAGGTTGAAATATGGTTGAATATCCTTGGTTGAAATATCCTTGTACCGATATTATCCTCAAACTTTCCCGCACGTTGCGGCGTGCGTAGGGGGGGGGGGCGCCCACCCTGGTAACAACTTTCTAGGGGCGGTTAAATCCCTATTGTTGGCCTGTTTTAAAGAGATTAAAATGACATTTTTTATTCTTATATATTAATATCGGACGGAAAGAAATGCAAGCAATTTTTTTTAAAAACTACTTTTCGTTTATATTATCATGTTTTCCCTTCCTTCGGCTTGCAAAACTTTTATAAATTTTTTTCCTCCCCATCATTTTATCTTGCAGTTGGGTTCCTATTCTAAAATTATCTTCGCCTGTTAGATGTCTTTTCATTTTTTAAAAAAATCCACACTGGATATACATTAGGGGGATTATGGTTTAATTTTTCTGTAAACAGGGCGACCATAACGACTGTAGTACTATCGCTAAAAATTATTGTGGAAAAGTACAAACGGATAGTCGTCAACAAATTAACTGTTCAGTAATTTAAAATATAAACAAAAAATAAGACGTCTATTAACCAACTGAGATACTATAATGAAATCTAAAAATGCACACACGGTAATGTTATTGGAAATATTAGGCAAATAATTATAATTATCGTTACTATAATCTTGTTTTCATTAATATAAAAATTACACATATTTTAGAGACTTGAAACTGACGTTAAAGTAAATAGTAGAGATTTAATAAAGACTAAAAGTGTTCTGTTTATAATTTTTCAAGGGTTATCTTACAACCAACTGAACGATAAGTAATTCTAATTTGTGTTAATATATCCCGCAGTAATTTCAACAGAGGAGATTACTTGAACTTAAAAAAAAAATCTGTTTTGTCTCATGCAGATATGATTTTATTAAAATATTCGCTACTTCTCGTATGAAGAGCGGGTGCGCAGCTATTTTAAAACAAACGGTTGTCCATTTCATGTAGTGTCTGAGGTATTTAATGCTTCCACTTGAACAGTATGATGTAGAACTACAGTATGATGTATAAATAACACATTTTGAAAGTCGGGAGTTCTCTGCAAACCGCTAAGCTTTTCACTTTTCTGATCGCGAATGACACTGACGTAGTTTTTTGAGTCATCATATTGCAATGATGCCAGGTTAATACTCATGGCGCAAACTTTACATCAAAAGTCAAATAATTTTGCTTTTATTTTAGATTCCACATCACTGGAATTAATTGAAATTACTCATATTAGGAAAATTTTCGTTTACTACAGTGCGAAGAACGGGCACGCAGCTAGTAAATAAAAATAAATACTATATTTTCGGTGTGACATTATATATACGGATTAAATCTCAATTTCTTTTACTTCAAATGGCCGATATATGCTGATATAGTTATTAATATATCTACTAATGTGGCTATATGTAAGTAATTGTTATTATTAATATTAATTTTCAATAAAATCCCAATAATAAGTTAGTATAAAATGGTAACGAAATCGCAGTCCTTAATTTTGCGAGACTCGCGAGACGTCTCGCGTCTCGCGCGAGACGAGACAGCAATTTTTTTGCGAGACGCGAGACGAGACACAGTGTTTGCGAGACGAGACGAGACGCGAGACGAGACAGAGGTTTACCACTGCGAGACGAGACGAGACAGCCCCGATTCTCGTCTCGCGTCCACCCCTATTAATAGACGTTCAGAGAACCTGCGTGTGTTTGCTGGGTTGGTACCTCCAAACCAGGGAAGAGTCGCTCTTGCCTTACTGCTACGTGGAACATTGTCGTCGCAGGAAATTTGAAAACTTCTTTAACAAACGAATGGTGGTGCTTAAGTGAACGGGTAAACAAGCATGCGTCAAGCATGTCCTTTTGAACTTTCAAGTTCATTCTTAATTCGTCGAGATACTGTTGAAATATATTTGCATTCCGAATTTAATATTTTATGAAGGAAAAAAGCAATGCTTTCACAAAGCGTGTTTTGGATAGTGGTGAAAAAATAAAATACGTTCCTATGAATTAATTTTACTCTTAAGATATTATTACATAATTAACTCTTAATTAATTAACTCTTAAGTAATTAACTCTTAAATAATTAACTCTTAAGATATTATTACATAATTTTATCATAAACTTCCTGTTAGGAAAATTATTGTTCCACTCAAATTAATCTCATGATAGAGAAGGTCATACGGAACATTATCCCAATTGTTGCTCCAAGCATCAAATTGCTTTTGATGCAAATATTTTCACTTTCACTTGCATTGCAAGCGGTGGAGATCGGAAGTCACACAAATTTACGTGATAGAAAAGGGAAGAAACGCATACTAATCCAACTTCTTACCTCGATTTTGCTACTAGTGCCATGTTTTAGATCCACTGTACGCCGTTAGGAGACACAACATCTTTGCTACCATATAATTGGTTCCATTTGGCTAAAATACTCAGGTGTGCTCTCTGCTTCAGAGCACAGATAGCTCGTCGAATGACGCCGTAGAGCGCTTGTCCCATAAAGCACATCTTAAACTGAAAATGCAAATACAGCAGAAACTTTAGATTTCGTTTCTCCATTTAAAAGCCTCGCTCATATTTGTATAGCTACTTAGAAAGAGATAATGAATATAAAGAAAAGTTATTTATCACATGAACGTTCAATAGTAATAGTGAAATCGATTATTTTGTCAGCTCATGAAAGGTTTCCTTCAGGAACATGTCTTATATGCGAAAATAAATTGCTAATAAAAAAAAAGAAGCAGTTAACAAAAATATGTATACAAAGCCTCAAAAAATATTCGATTTCAAATCTATTATTTTCATATCTTTGCATCATAAAAAAAGTTTTTTTTTTTTTTCGAAAAATGTATCATTGATTATATAAAATATGATTACTCTAATCTCTTCAAAGTTGTGTTTTTCTGAAATTTGGATATTAAGGTTATAAAAAGGAAGATAAATTAGAAACTATTGAATGAATATATATTTTACAATGCGTGTACTTTCTTAAAACGCTGTCATGTAATTGAATAGCTCTTGTCACTTAAGTCTATAAAGTTCCACAAATACTATGAAAAAAGTAATCTGAGTATCTGAGTATCCAGACAGAAAAAGGCCAAATTTCGAGGCCTTTAAAAAATCTTAAACAAGGGCCAGTTTACACAAAATGTCTTTAAGTAGTAATTGCATAATGATACCTCTTGAAATTACGTACGTGAAATACGGTTTTCAAGTGTGAGAGTTTAAAGCAAACCTTCTGGTTTGTTTATCGGAAGACTATAATTTTTATATTCGAACTATAATCATACACATTGTGGTAAGAGGTTTCCCGCTTGTTTCTTTTACTAATACTGCTGCACTTATTAACGTAACTGGAAGGCGATTTTTAATCTTTTTGAGACGAACAAAATCCGTCTTTTCTAAGGGGGACATATAAATTTCTTGTGAGTGCTTAACTCATACTCTGTTATGTAGATGGTTTTGAGACAAAAACCATTATGCCAAAACTGTTGAGACGATAGTTTTGCGAAGAGCGAACATGTTAGATGCTCCTTCAGCAAAAACTGATTTAATTTATATATCTTTTGTTCCTCTACCATTTCATTTTTTAATTTCATTTCTTTTTTAATTACCTTTTATTGAGTCTTACTTTTCTATAAATATTTGCGAGCATGATAATATTGTATTTTATGAGATTGCTCCGGAGATGGTCATTTTAGTTGTTGCATTTTCATGTTTTTCCATTTCAAAATAAACCAATATTGGAAAGAAAAACTTTCAGTTAAAGCCGTAAAAGTTCCATTGCAGTGGGATATTTATGGCATCTAATACCAAAGGAAGATTTTTCCATTCTGCATGACGTAGATGTGTAAACACTGAACGATAGTGTGATTTCTCTATAACTGTTTGCTACAAGCAAAATTAAGTTTCATAAACATATATGATATAAAATTATTATCAGAGCAGCAAACAAAATTTTGAGTACAATACAAATTTCTAAGTATTTAATAATGCATGTGTGTCTAATCTAGCACGTATAACTGTTTTCTATTTTATCGCATTCACTTTCAAATCTGTGTTTAGAAATAATATAAATATTTTTTGACAAATGCTAAAATTTACAAAAAGTTGAGAATGTATTCTTGTTTAAAAAATGTCAGATTGCTCTAATAACGCAAAATCTTAAATCTAATATTAGAAAAATGTTATTAGCCCAGTACAGAAAATTTTCTTCACAATTTAAAGGACAAAGGCGGTATTTTATTTTGCACTGTCAAAACAGTAAATGTATCGTGAACAAACATTATTAGCACAGCTTGTAAATATTTGAAGCAATTAATATGCTTTCAAAAGCTCTGACCGCCACAGCCATAGAAAAAGATCAAAATTGGTCAGTTTAAGTTAAATGAATAAAGACCACTGCACTAATTTTCAACATATTAAATTTATGAAAATAAAAAATAAATAAAAAATTAAGCGATAAAAGTAATAATATACTCTCAAATTTGACATCTTCATTTTTTTTCACCCTGCGATATACTATCAGCTAGATGCAAAACGAATAACAAATTACTTCATTTTACACATTTTCAAAAACAATCGTAGGTAAATAAATAACATAAACACACGAAGCATATCTGTATGCTGGACAGCAGTACCTTCCTGACTGGAGGTATGAACTACTACAATATCCCAATATTTATCAAACAGCACGAACTGTTTGTAATCTAATGCATCATGTATTACAGTATGAATTAAATTTAGTCATATAACATAATAACAAAAAAAAGCAGTTTGAAATAAGTTATCCATAACGATAAATTGTTGTGACATTTATAAAGAATACAATAAACGTTATGTATTCGAATTACAGTAATTTTAAGGAGAATTTAATCTTCTATAGTAGGTCATAGGAAATTTTGAATCATGATAAATACTTTAGATAATTGTTAAATAAAAAAATCATACAATTCTAAACAATAACTATTTCGCTATAAAATAATTTATTAATTTTTTTAGATATTAAAATGAACCTATTATAGTTTAACAAATAATCTTAAAAGTAAAACCAAAAACAGTAAATAGTATTGATTACGTGAAGATTCCTGGAACTTTTACCAAAGATTTAATTTAAATTAACTTGCAAACATTCGTTATTTTAAAGTCAATACGAATTACTGATAACAAATAAAGTATGTGTTAACAGTCGGAGCAGTCATTTGATACAAGTATGCTAATGCCGCTTACCACATGGACCACACACACGGAAGTGTTTCAAACAGCACCGTTAGACGGAAATAAACAAGCGCTAGTCTTGCGGCGGGGAAGCATTTATACAGGGAGAATTTTCAAGTTGAACATAAAAATTTAGTGTGGAGAGAAGTGAACAAATTAAGCATAAACATCTATATCAGGGGCGTAGCCAGAAATTTTTCATGGGGGGGGTTACGACTACTACAACTCATATATATGTATACATGGGTGTGATAATGTAGTGAAGAATATACATTTTGCATGGCAAAAAATTCCTCATGGGGGGGGGGGGTTATGACCCCCATAACCCCCCCCCTTGGCTACGCCCCTGATCTATATATAGTAAATAAATTTAATTTCATTCATACTCTTTTCAGAAAATAAAAGAAATTATTAGTCACCGACTAAGCGTAAAGTTATTTTCTCTGAAATTTTAAGTTTTTACATTGATAAAAACGAAGAAGTAATGCATGTAAACATGACATATATCTATGAATTTTTTACATCGTTATTTCTTACTTGTTTAACCCTTCTCGAATGATAAAAGACTTTCAAATAAATCAAAAGACTTAACCATTACTGTCATCGATACTTATGAAGTACATTATTAAAAACAAATCAATAACTATAAACTACTTACTGCTGTCACATCGCATATCATTATATCAACTAAAATCTGAAACACAGCGTAAACCGATTAAGAAGAAGAAAACACGCGATGTAAACAAAGCCAACGAGTGAGACAAACTACTCGAGAGCTGTTAAGGGCATAAAAACTCTAAAATCTAACACATCTCGATGTTAAAAAAGAGAAATGGGTACTCACTTTTCAATAACTTAGTGTACCTTATTGCTCGAGAACATTTCCAATGCTATGAATGTTTTGCCAACCTGGAAGTTCTCCGGCCAAGTTTGCCCGTGTTATTGACCTCAGGAGTTGGTAACGGTCATGCCTGGGTAGCGTCTGCTTTGTGGCCCTGCTATGCTTCACCTGAAAGATACATTGGGATGTTTCAGAGGGGAGGGGGGGGGGAGGGAGTGGAAACTCTACCTGGTTCAACTTGTTTGCTGCGGCAGGAAACCGATTAGCGCAAGACTTACGGAACAAAATAGCTAACGGCACACTCTCTCTCGGTTGCAACAAAAAGTCCAAGTTGCAAGCCCCGGCAGACAATTTGAGACATTTTTCAAACCTGTCTGGGGTAGTGACTCTGGACGGGGCAGTGCATTACTTTGATAGTTTTTAAACCCTTTAAAAAAACCTGTTCCATCTCGTTGTTTCACGGGAGTAACGGTGACGGTCTCCCTTTGTGTATTCAGTGGGGCTTCTCTGCATTGCCTTTTAAGTGCCTTGCAGGGTGGTAGGGGTACTGAAAGACTAAATTAGATGAGCAACGCTGGCTGCAGAAGGGGAGTTTTTGCCCTTGCATTTTATTTGCGGGACCAGACCGGGATTAGATAACGACTTAAGGTGTATAGGATTTTGTTTAAAGTTAAAATACCTCTCAATATGTATTACTCAAAGGACTTCTCTTAAGACTGTGACTCTCACACAATGCATCACATTAAGACTACCACATCTTATTCACCACAATGATAAAATCGGAGCGATTAACTAATTTCTTTCCCATAAAAAAACAGAAAATTTACTTTTCTCTTTAAAATTTGTCTTAATTATATTAAAAGAAAACGTTTCAAATCATATAAAAGAATTAAATCAAAGAAGAGAATAAGTGGCCATGGAAAAGGAGCTCTCCTGATAATGGTCTGTCAGTAAATCTGGACTTATAAACTATAATAATAAGAACTATATTATGCATTAACCCTTTATCTACCGACGGTACTTAGAAGTGCCGTTAAATTAAAATTGTAAAAAAAAGAAAAGAAAAATCTATTCATTGTAACCATTCCTCTGAAAAATCAGTACCAAATACTTCATTTTATCAGTTCACATGAAGATTGCATGCTCTATTAGAGTAGATTATTTTAAATAGACAACTCTCCCGCTCACTTTCTAATCATACCGACCCCCTCCTCCCCCCAAAAGAGCATTAGTGAATTTTAAGACGTCTGTTTTATGATTAAAGGATTAGATTTTCTAAAAGTGTGTCCATCAAATAATTACCTGACTCCTTCAGATTTTTTTGGTCCTATACTCTTTTGATAAAGACTCGTTCGCTGTTTATAAAAGAAGTCATCAAACGTATTGTTTATGCTTTTTAATTTTTTCGTAATTTTCTTTTTTATTACATTAATCAATATTTATCATTCCTTGCCTAATTATAACAAGCGAAAACTAATATATTCAAGTTGATATTCTCGGAAATTCTTAATTCGGCAGATAAAGGCTTAAATAGGAAATGCTACAATTGACCGGAATTACTTTAGAGCTCAGTCTCCCCTACTTCACGTGCAAAATATGAAATACTGAAAAACTCGGATCAAGCACTTGAAAGGTAAAACCCTCTAGCTAACAAGCAAAATGGCTCAGATTTGTAAATTTAACTTTAAAATTTAAAGTGCCGTTTCTAAAAACAACTTTTCTAGCTGAAGAAGGATGGACACTTTGTATTATCCGAAACGATTCGTACTGTTTAATTTTATATATGTGCCTGTTACTTACAAAGTTCTTTTTTTTAGTTTTTCCCTTTAAACACAAGTTTAAAAAAATTATTTATGTATGTATGTGTGATGTTACTATCACTTGAATCGTGTTTTACCCTCCAAAAAACACTCAAACACAGTTCTTTAATGTATTTTTAGATAAATGTTTAAAAAATATTTTACATACTTGGAAGTATAATCCGAATAATAAACTCAAGTAAATCCTTGAAAATCTGCGTATTCGTGTGCTGTGTAGTTTCTACTCATTCACGAAAACTTGCGACTGAAGTGGTTTCGGAAAAAAACCAATTCAATTCATGCAATCCACTCACACAAAGTCTCTTTTGTATTTGTTTCTTACTAACTTTTAATAATCTCTGTTAGTGCTTTTGAATTATAGAAATATCACCTTACGATAAGAAACAATTTTACACTGGAAGTGCAGAGTTCACAGTTCAAAAGCCATTCAAAACTTTCTCAGACGCGGAGTTAAAATGTTTTCCTGGAGAAGCAGCCCTGCTTGCGCATATCAGATGAAAGAAAGTCAGGATAAATTTCCACCGGCTATTTAGAAACGATGCTAGTCAGAGGCGTAGACGCGTAGACAGGGGAAGGGATGCAGAATAGCTGTTCCACCCTTCGACCCGAAATCTGTTCACAAATGATAGTAAAGTCTGTGTGAGAAATTTTGTTTTTCTAACTTATGGATTTTCCCGCTCGAAATGCTTTCCCGTCTATGAACTTGGAATGACAAATAATTGCCAGGTATTAACGCACTGAGTTAGAAAATTCAGTACGGTAAACCCAGACAGAAATAAACAACTCTGATTTTCATATGTGGGTATATCCACATGCAGACGCAATAATCCGTGGAATTAAAGCCGTATTTTTATTTTTATTTTTATTGTTTGAGAATTGTGTAGTTGAAACCGTTAATATTTTCGGTATATTCATGATTTCAGAGTTTTCTGATATAAATGCAGTAAAAAGAAAGCAAATTGGTAAAATTTTAAATAAGAAAGCAGAATAAAAAAATGACAGTCGCGGGAATAAAGATCTGTTGTACATTATAACTCTATTTTCTGTGAGGAAAAAAATATGAAATCAATGACAGATTTTAGATTTAAAATATATTTACATAAATCTTTCAGAGTTAGGAAACAAGTTTATGGACAAACATGTTAAATGAATAAATGTAACTGGAATAAATGTAAAGAGCAATCATTATTTTTTCTCTTTTAGTGCATTAAAAGAAAACTATGCTTCTTCAGTTGAGTTTCGTAAAATACATAGTGAACTTTAGTAAAATGATATACAATCTGAATATTTTCAAAAGTAGAGAAGTACTTACTTCAGTTTCAAGAAAAATTAAATTACATAAAATGTATAATAAAGTTATAAAAACAACATACACTGTTAAATAACATAACAGTTACTGTGAATTTAAATTTTCAAATGATCTGTTTGGGCAAACCGAACTCTTTCTCTTACGTCACTTTCACGGCAGCGTGGGTCGCCACGGCAATGAACTCGTAATTAATTTGAAGAGAGAAAAATCTTAAAATTTTTTGGCAACGCGGTTGTTGTTCTGTTTGTGGAAAAAAGAATATTTTGGATCGTTGTTTTTGCTGAAAATAAAATGTTTCAAAATAATAAATTTGTCATTCTTTTTAATAGAAACTTAAATAAAAAAGGTGAGAACATGATCTTAATGAATTTTTTCAAACTGAGCTGAAAATTGCCTACCTCATAAACTGTACTTCTTACGCAGTATCCTCTTCTCAAATATCGGATTAGGTCAGTGTTCGAAAATATATTTACAGAAAGCGGAGAGTCGCAGAAATAGACATAAAATGACTTTTAAAAAGAAAGAAAAAATATGTTTAATCAAGGGTATTGACATGTAATATTTGTGATATTCGTGTTTGTTGTTTGGGCTAACTGAACATTATCATTAATTCTCCGTTGTTTATTTTTTTATTAGACTTTCTACCTGTGTCCTTCTGTCAGAAAATTGAGGGTTCTAAAAGTGCAATTTCTGTCATTCAACTTCGTATGGAAATTGTTATCTTTTTATATCAGAAGACTTTTAATTCAGAGTTGCGAAAAAAACTATTAATATTTGTGGGGGGAGGGGGGGGAATTGTAGCTAAAGAGCATGTGAAAATAGCCGGTGAAACATTAAAATAACGAAAGTTTGTTGAAGCAAAATCAATAACCTCATTACTGAATCCCATATTATCTTCTATAAACCTTAATTTAACAATTTTCACAATGAAGTTTTCCAAGTTTCTTTCGAAAATGCCATTATCGCTAAGATCTCTAGTCATCCCAAAATTCATAAATCTGTACGTTAACGTATGTGGTAAGTATATTTACATTAACGCTATAACTAAATTAATTCAAATAAGCAACCTCATCATAACTGGTCAGATGCATAAAGATTTAGTCTTTCATTGCACAGGGTGTACATAGACCAGTATCTCAACTTTGAGAGGCTACATTACAAAACTAATGAAGCTACATAAAAACAATATTTTTGGACGAATTAAATGGAAAAAACAGTTATATTCAATTAACTTTATTCCATGTAGCTATCCTCCTGAAAAAAAAAAGGACGCCTGGCGCTCAACACCATCTACCATCCCTCTAAAACTTTTGAAAGACATTTATCGTACAAAAAAATAGCCTCAAATATGAAAGGTTATATTTCATCAATCAAACAAGCATGCAAAATATTTTAGGGTGTTCTTTTATTTGTAGTTAAGCAGTCATGAGTATGAAAGTTTCGGTGAACAAAGTAGAGAACTTTAAGGCTTGGGACCTCAAAAAAATCCTTTGAGGTTGAGTCACTGGGATGCGGCATCTCAAGAATCTATCCTATTAATTCTTCAAGTTCTACGATTTCTTTTACATTATATGTTACAAACAAAAATAAAATATTTCATTATTTCAGGAAAGAAAGAGTGAAACTATGACGATAATGAATCTTTTAAACTTTATATTAATCATCATAAATGTGAAAAAAAAAAAGAAGGAAAAAGCTCAATCAGTGTTGCCACAAAAAATGTTTCCCCCCCAGAACGCTCTAAAATTTAGTTTAAAATGTTTTTTTTTAGCTTCTCCATTTTTAGTTTGCCAGAATAAAATATATTTGAGGTATAATGATTTCCTCCGTAGTTTTTATTGCTATCTTGATTTGAATTAGCTATCATTTGAAAGAGAAAAAAAAAATTGAAAGCTTAAAAGTGCATGGAATTTTTTTATTAAAATTAATGCTTTTAAATTTGACTATGAAAAGTACATAATTTTAGTTTCATGAATCAATAAAAAAAGTACTTCATAATATCAATTTTTTGTTTACATAATTCTTTAGACGGAAAATCTTATTGGAAGAGATAAAAGTTGAAAAACCCAGTTCGATTTTAATAATTTTTTTTAATATAATTTCAGTTTTCTTTCACCATTTTGCTTTATCAAAGAAAAATTTCAATGGTATAAAATGTCACTATTATACAGCAATTTTAAATTTTTACACGATAACTCTGTATCGTTTTAATTTCGATTGGCAAGTTCTTCACAAATGTTTCTTATAGATGGCAATGCGTTCAGCAGTTTAAGACTTTCTCTTTGAAGAATCGTCAGTTGACAGAGCTGCCATCTTTTGTTGGAAACTCATATCAGCCTACACTTGTAACATAAAATTTAAAAATTTTCTATTAAAAAATTTAATTTTGGTAAAAACGAATTCAAATTTCTCCCTTTCTTAATAAGTCATAAAATATACTAATTTTACAACGTTATAAAGCTGAAAAAAACCGCATTAAAAAGTTTTCCTTTTTAAATAAAGAATTACACAAATTTTATACGGTGAATCTTTTTGAAAATGTAATTCATGTTTAAAAGCATTTTGTAATCAAAACTTTACGGAACCTCTTGATGCATTGAAGCGATGTTACTTTGATCTTAAATTTAGACTAGGAAAAAAAAATCAGAAAACAAAATTACTAACTTTTTGCGTGAATCGGCCGTAAACGTTTGTCACAGGTTTCCCACAGTCTTTATTTCAATTGCACAAGGAACTTCATCGATTAGTCTTTGTACATTGTTTGATAAAAGTCAGAGATTCTATATCTTAAGTTAAATTATCCACAATTTTCAAAATTCACAGATTTTTGTTGCTTATTTACGCTGACGACAATTCAACTAAATTTATTAAACCTGTACGTGGCAGCACATAACTCATGCAGTATCATTCTGTGTATAGTAGATATATTAAGCGAAGTCTATTATAAAAAATGTCACATCTGCATATGTTGTGTTTGAAAAACGTAAAAAGTGATTAAATTTTGTTTTTGTGTGTACATGCAATTGCAAAAATGTGTGTTCTTGAACGAATTAAATGCTCTAAGATTAAAAAAAAAAAAAGCTCTATGCTTATTTTTGAAACTCAATCATGAATGGAAAAAAGGATCAGGAGAAAGATTTTGTTTTGCATTGCTAATGATAACTTAGAATTTTGCAGGAGTATAAATGTGGTGCGCTTGCTGAAATTTTTCAATGATGTTTCGAGATGAGATTTATAAATCTTTGTTTATTTTCTTGCGACTTGTAAGTCTAACTTTTCATAATAATTAAGGTTTAAAAATAAACATAAAAATGCATTTTATCCACCAAACTTTCTAGGTACTTCTAATACTCAAAATACAATTTTAGGAATAACCTGTAAACAGAAAATAAAAATTTAGTACACCTTTGGCACATTCTAAAAATTATAAATATGAAATTTATATTTGTGTATTTGATCTTTCAGACATGGATATTATTTTTGGGAATCCTCTATATATTTAAATTTCAATGTTCTTATACTAAAGATTTTATTTTTCCTTCGGAAAGCTCCGACGATACATCTGTACAATGCTCCATGTTTAAGGGGGAAGGAAATACAAACCATGGCTTTAAAAATTTATTCAAATCACGACTTTTGAAAATGTTAAATTTCAAACAATCAAATTACATCGTTTTAAAAAATCCCTTTACCTTTCTTCCCCATGTTGCAACACTTTTTGCATGTGACCCCCCCCCCCCCGAGTAGCCTTCAAAATTTCCCGGCTTCTACAAATCGACTTAAAAACTATATAAGCTTTGATGATTTTAAGATAATTATAGGAAGGACCAGAATTCCGATTCCTCATTCATAAACTATTGTGTTGTCTCAAACATTTCTTTCTCCGTGTAAAAAATGGAAACATTTTGTTATAATATGTCCTGCCCTTTAACACCGCATCATTCTGAAAATACACCATTGAAACACCATGAAAATACACCATTGTGTATGAGTACTTATACAAATGCAAGAAAAACTGTCGACTTGAACTTTTTCTTATCTAATTCTCTTAGCGACATTTATTATTTATTAATTTATTTATTTTTGCAGAAGATTAAAGAATAAGAATTTCGCGAAATTAAGTTTCTTTTTCTATTGACTTTTACTTGAATAAATATCAGTATCAAACAATATTGAATTGACTATTTACTTATTACATAGCTGGACTGGTTACTGGCTTTTAAGTTAGCTAACTTTGGTGGCAAATTAATCTTCAATAGAACCTAGAGAAAGTTTGGAAAAATGGTAATAAATTTCTAGAAACATTATATTTGTACTTTTGAGATAAAGCCTTTAATTTTAGAGTTCTTATAATAATTATTAAACATAGTATGCATAATGTGGATATTAATTTTCAAATTTAAGTAATTGCACCATTCAGAAATACACAACGCACAAAATGGAGATCAAAACTATCTTTTAATGTCTGTTAGGATTTTTTTTTCTATGTACCCCCAAAAAATTTAAAAAGCAAGACACTCACATTTTTACTTGAGAAAACCAACCAATGTAACAACTATTTGTATACTAATGTGTCGGAAATCACAAAAATTTCAATGATGTAGTATAGATTATTATGAATGTTATTTGTTGGTAACGATTCATTATATATGACACTAATTAAAATTTGATTTCTTTCTTTTATTCTTAAATTTTTACCTGCTAAAAGCATTTAATTTTTCTGTCTCCTCTGTTTAGAAAATTGTTTGGGGGGGGATCTTAATTTCCTGCTCTAAATCTATCAGTTAAGTGGATCAACCGCTTCTATACAATTTTCCATGGCCCAGTTAACTGCAAATTCATGTGCCCTCTCTGTGTTTTAAAGGCGATATTTACAATAGTCTATTATTCTTCAGGTTCATTGTTGAAAATGTCTTCATAAATATCGCTCATTTTCTTTGTTTTTCCTTTTTTCTGCTGTGGAATTCTTCTGAATGCAATTATTCAATTGTCCATGCAGATGGATTCTCCATACAGATAGATTCCGCAAGTAATCAACTTATAAAAAAAATATGCAAACTAATGAATTTTTTAACTTTGTTTCATGAGCTCATTTCCAGATTACAACCGGAAACAAATTTACTCACCAAGAATGCATTTGATAGAGTAACAAAGCTGATTGAACGAAGTAATCTGCTTTTAGACCTTATATAGCAAGTTTCTTTATATTATCGAAACTAAAAAATGTTTGATATTTTAGTTTCGAAGGGTGGCGATTCCTTTTATTTTTTTCAATGAGCGATCGGGCATTCACGGGTTAGGCATTCGAGACTACAACAGCCTGAATAATTGGTCATTCCATTGCGGGGCACCCACTGGGCGGCCAACGTTACCGCCTATCAAGACGACGGATGAGTTTACACCCAAGCACAGGACGGGAATCGAACCCAGACAAAAGACGTGATAGAATGGTTCTTCAGTCACTACACCACTTATGCGGCAGTTCGTGAAATTTATAAGAAGCAGACTTATTGATATACAGAATTTTGTGCATTGGAAATTAATTTAAACCAAAGAAATCGAAACCAAACATCAATTTTTCAACGTTCTAGAATGAAAACTAACGTTAATAAAGAAGCTAAAATATGAATAGAAATGTATCCCACATAAATTGGTACGATTGCTTTTGTAAGTATGTTATTTGTTTATAGCATGTCACCAAAATATACTATATAAATATTTATTTATTGCTCCAAGATATAAAGTAATTAGTCTATAAATCTTATTTGCTAATATATTCCAGGAAACGAAAGAATGATAATTCATTTTTCTTCTTCAATTGAAGTTACTTAGAAGCTATACAGGGGCAAAAGTGTTTACATGTGTATGTATGTCGAAATGTATTTGCTAAGTTCGGCACGTTGAAATGCATATTAAATTTAATTTCATTATTTTTCTTAAGTTATAACCTTACATCTGCATGTCTAACTGCATTTTATCGTGTTTCTTCACCCTTCCAAGTTATTGATTTCAATTCAAAAGACAATTGAAAAAAATTATTGTAGTATTGCTTCTAATGCTCTCTAAAGTCACAGAAAGTAACTACCTTGCACACAGGTTAAATTAAAGTCATGTCACTACTAATTCTGGCTGAAGTAATCCGTGGAGGAATTAACAAATTCAACCTTTAATGTGTGCCACATGTCCTATATATACAGATGTTCCAAAAACCCTGACCTAGGCTTTTATTCTTAATATTGGCCTTAAATATTGATCACAGGTAAATACAATAAATTACAAAGTTTCGTACAAAAGGCACAAAATGTTATGGTAAAATTTTCAGAGATTAAATGTAAAGACAAAATTTAACAAAATTAATAAGACAAAATTTAAATTTTTATACTGGCCCCTGTACAACAACATCAACAACAACAAACAAAAATTTAGTAAGCTGCACCCCATACATTAACCAAGCGATGTCCAAAATTTTATATTTTCACTACGAAAGAGTCGGAGATACGTTTAGGCAAAGTTGGTGAGTGTAAAATTCCCAGATCCGCACAAAAGGGCAGACTTGGTGTCGCTTTTCCAGACAGTTTGTTACAAAGGAACACCCCTTCAAAGAGCTGCCGAAATTGATAGCTCCTACGTCAGCGGACCTGAAGGTGCGGTCTAGCGGAGACGTACAGGCGCCAGGTACGGACCAATTGGGGATCCTTGAATCCACCCCCGTCTTTGGAGAGATCCGAAAAGATGAGAGGGGAAGAAACCGGGCAAGAGAGCCCCGGGGCCAGTGTTGCCAGACGTAGTATTTTTAATACTACGGTAGTATTTTTTCACTTAAAATAAGGATGTAGTATTTATTGTGGTATTTTATAAAATGTAGTATATTTCCGGTATTTTTTAAATGATGCATGAAAGAAATATTTTTCTTTTAAAAAGGGGAAAAGTTCGTTAGCGGGAGCATCTATATTTAGCGACTTTTTTTTTTGGCGTCAATGCGTTTCTTAGCGTTTTTTTTTTTTTTTTTCAACAAATTTACCATTTCAGATTACGTCACTATTCTATCCTGGTGGAATAATATGGGGTTCGTATTGGTCATTCAAGTTCCTGGTGGACAGACGTCAATCAAAAACGAGCTTTTATTGGTTGCGCTTCGTTCTACCGTTCACTTCAAAAACTAGCTTTTATTGGTTGAGTCTAGTGCCGGTCACGTGGTTGAAACTGCTCTATTCAAAATAAGAAATTAAATGAAAAATACACTTACCTTGAAACTTCAAATCACTAAAAAAGTATACAACATAAGCTTAAAAAAAAAAATATCCCTTGACTGTGGGTACATACGTTTAAATTCAAAATACGTATTCTCTAAAATGTTAGTTAAAATGCGACAAAAACATCATTAAAAAGGACTTAAACCTTTAAAAAACTAAATACAAAATTCTCAAATTCCTTCAAATTAAAAAAGAAAAATTTACACACCACTCCCCTTCTCATAAAATTTAAAAATTATCATCCCTTTCCCATTCTTTCATATCCTCAATTTCACTATCTGATGTTTGATTATTGTAATTAGGCATAATTTTTTTGTAAACATTCTAATTAGTCTGTACAACGTGCAACTAGTAAATAGTATTAAAAGTACAACGGTTGCTAATTTGGAGAAAGTAAAGTTGCAAGTATATTACATGCCGCCACTTCTTGAAAGTGATGCAACAAATACTTGAAATAATAAGAATAAATTGTAAGTACACATATTTTAGATATCTCCCTGCGCTTGTCCTTAAATTATGTTATTTACCCTTCGACAACGCAGATAAATCAAGATTTTTAACATAGTATTTTTTGTAGTATTTTAAATTTCTTTTTGTAGTATCGAGTAGTATTTTTTATACATGGCTGTAGTATTTTTCGATTTTAAAATATGGCAACACTGCCCGGGGCAGTTGGCAGTTCGGAGCGAGAGCTGAAGAGGTGAGGTTCTAGAGAGAGATCCTCCGCCGAAAATTTTTGAAGTCCGATCGAAGGACTGTTGGGCGCTGCCCTGCAAACTGTTCTTTGCAAGTCCGGTTGCGGACTGAAGGGCTCTGCCCGTGTGAAAGGACTAGTCTTCTATTAATGTCCAACGAACTCTTATTTACTTGTACATAGCAGCATATTTAATCAAGATTGTTTTAAATTGTAAATAAATAAATTATTATCCTGTAAACGGAACTTAGCTGTAATTCTCAAACGCTACCATTCCACACCCAAGACGTTACATGAGAGACTATGCAGTATCAATAATAGCAAAAGTATGTATTTATACAATGATTGTTTTCCTTCGTAATTTGTATACGACCCCTGAAAAGCGATCACACGACGTGATTTTTCTTTTCTTTCGAGAGTCATTGAAAAATGGTGTAGGTCAGAATATATTTATTTTTATATTTCCGGCACTTTTTCGGATAAACTACTTAAATTTTGTAAATCATCAAACTAATGTATACCACTAATTTTACTAACTGGGAACTTTTTGAACGAGGGCCGTATAAAAATTTAAATTTTGCATTTATTTAGCTTTAATCGCTTGAAAATTTTAATCGATATTATAAAATTCTGTACCTTTTTTACGTAACTTTGTAAATTATTGTACATGTCTATGATCAGTATTTAACAAGTAAAAGCCAACGCCAGTGCCTTTGGAACACGCTGTACATATATGATTGTAAGTTTATATAAAACTAAAACTCATATCTAAGTACTAGACCATGTGGATCTAACTGCATAATTATGTGTAATTACTAATAATTGAAACAAAGACAAATCAATTACAGAACCAGAGCAGCTACAGTGTTAATCTAGTAAATTATAGGAAAGTCACCTTACATCACATGCAATAACATACTGAAAATTTAGAATGGAAGAAGTATGTTGCATAGAGTGTACTGCGTCAGCAGTGTCCCAACACACTAAGCAACAAAAAGTGAACATTTCTGCGCTATAATTCAGCAAAATTGACTGCTGAAATATACATACAGGTTGCTTCAAACATTTCCAGCACTACTGTGAAGGGTGTTAGTGGAAACCAAGATGGTTCAGAATTGGGTCCAAAACGTCGTTTTCTTTTACAAAACTGTTATCATTTGATGATAAATCGAAGCTCATAATTTTCTATAGCAAATGTATCAAATATCATAATGTCGAATAGCAAATTGGACTAGTTCTTATTTTAGTCAGGTTATTTATGCTTGAAATTCTAAATTAAATATCTGAAAGGCTCATATTAACTGCAAACCCCTGGAAAGAGAGAGAGTGTAGGTTTAAGAAAAAACAAATTTTTAATTACGTGGCAGCTTACATTTTCCTCATACATTCTCGGGAAAATAATCTCAAAAACTTTTAAAGTATTTATTGTAATAAAATAATATAATTTAACAATTTCGAAAACATCTGTTAACCCTAAACTGACAAGGTGAAAAAATGCACATGAACAAATCTCTAAATAAATTACTAAATAGCGAGTGTCCACATTTTTTCTTTAATAGTAATGTATGAACACGATCAAATTTTCATTTTACAGTTAAAAGATAGGCTTTTAAACGTGAGACTTCGAAAATGTAGGTAGAGGGTAGTTACGTGGCCACAGCAGTCTCGGTTCCAGTTAAGACTTAAAATTATATTACAATTAAAAAAACACTTTCAGAAAAAAAAATATTTCATTGGTCAAACAAGTTTATGGTATTTAAATTCAGATAAATAATTCTAAAGCTTAAAAATAGCACTGGCATATGATTCTACGTCACTGGCCTGCGACGATATTGATACAGAAAACCTGGCAACCTGGAGTTTTCAGTTAGATTTCTAATGTAACACAAACGCAAGTCTCGGCTTCTCGAAGCTATCTTGGCCCGTGGGCAGATCTCTCTCCTCTCTGCGGTGCTTTTAAATCATCGGCAATTAACCGAAAAACTTAAACACTTAACTGTTCATTTGTTATTCATTGAAAATAATTTAAATGTAACAAAACGCAAATACTCACTATCTTGATGGCCGTGTTTTCCAACAACGCCACTGTTATTATAAAGAAGTGCACTGGACCGGAAAAGTAAAACTTTCCTTCTCTGAAATTTGAATTATGTGGGATGATGGGAGTAGTTATGTTCCAAGACCTAATCACGCAAGGATTATGTGTAAGTTGCTCTAATCCCAACAGAAGGCGCGGTACTTTATTCTTCAAAGAAGAGGCAGCTTAGACATTTAAGAGAGGCATTTGATGAATGTGTCAGAAGATCCTTTTCTTTTTTCTTTGTCAAAACCATGAAAACAATTAATTGTGCTTTACAATGTTATATTTGCAACCTCTAGGAGATTTTTTTTTGTTTCGCATTGAACTTTCTGTGGGAGGAGGGCACAGTTTGGAGTAAAGGAACCACGGTTTATTTTTTTATTTACTTTAAAAAAACCACTATTTTTTAATTACTATTAAATTATTAGCTAATAATTTAATAATAATCAAAACTTTTAACCAATATTTCTTTTAATTATTATTAGATTATTTTAAATTACTATTTTAATTCATTTTTTTAAATCGCATTAGCACAGCGTTCGAATATGGCAGTTCAGCAGGTCATTAAACTCTATTCAAAAAGTTATACTTAATATTGAATTTTACCTCTGTTTTACCTTTTTTCCCCCAATTTCTGGGTCAGCGGCCTTCTGGAGGCTTGACCACTACGAAGGCCACATAGGTTGTTCATTTCATTATGGGAGCGCCTATTAGGCAGATCAACGTTGTCCCCTGTGAGTAATTTTGAACCAATTCCAGATGAGAGACCTAGCACCTGAAACCGGCTCCCCCAGAGGTATCGTTTCAACATGGAGGACATTGGGGCCAAGAACTGATTTTACGCGCATCAGCTCCCGCCCGGCCGAGAGAGGTTTTCACTCTCAAAGCACTGACCAAGCCGGTTCTGTTTCACCTTCCGTGTTCTTATCTGTTTCACTGTGATGTACGTAATATTTACTTATATTGGACATTTAAATATATACTGCTATTCCCTTACTTAAAACTTAAAGGGGAAATCACATTCAGAAGAACAAGGTCATGGTTGTTTTTATTCTGCTTTTTCACAATCTTAATCAGATAGAAAAGAAACTCGTGAAAAATGGAAATCCCAGGAAACTACTATACTTGACTAGAAAACAAAATTTTCTAGATGGTATAAATCATTCAAAAAATATATATACAGGATGATTCAAAATCGGAGGAACAAACTTTTAGGATGGGTAGGATGCACCAAGATGGTTCAGAATCACATAGCAATGTGGGTTCAGAAACATCATCTTCGTGTTCCTGTTAATCATCACTTTGGAAGAAGTGTAGAAGTGTACGTCTAATTTCTTAACCAAGTTTCATAAACAATTTGCTCTCCTCCGACAATTTCATCAATGTAATGAAAAAGAAATATTCTAAATTAACAATTTTTTATAAAGTGCAATCTGTGAAAGATGCATTAGTTTTTGAAAAACCTTGGTCGGAAAGTGCACTGTTACTTGAGCACATCTTCTAAAGGGATTATTATTAACAGATGCATGAAAACGACGTTTCCGACCCCACGTCGCTGTGTGATGCTGAACCGTCTTGTTGTAACCTACCCCTCCTAGAAGTTTGTCCCTCTAATTTTGAATCACCCTGTTTAGATATATATATACAAATAATATATCGAATCAACAATTTTTTTAAAAATACTATGGGATATATTAAGCCTTTCACAACTGATTAAACACTGATCACATTCTCTCGATTATATATATATGCATTTTTTTCAATAATAAAGATTACATTTGCAGTAAAACAATAAAATAAACATTCTTGATTATCAAATTCCCGTAAATATACACAATATTTTTCAACTTCAAAATTATTAGTATTTACTTTGTAACATTCTTTCAAAATTTGTGTCCTCACTTGTGGACACCTCGTTTCAAAGGGTTAAGGGAAAGAGCTATCTCACCATCAGTTTATGAAAAGTCATTCCGTTGTATACAAAAGATGAAATTTAATGTTGCGTAGACTGGTGTGATATTTTTTACTATGTTCCATCACAAAAGACGCTTTTAAAAATCCATATTGCTCTTTTCTTCTCTATTTTGAAATAATTCCTGTAACTTTCAGGAAGGCAGTTTTAACTTCAGCAAAAGCTATAAGAGCTGATATTCAAAATGATATGGTAATCGTTTGATAAGTCCTGTGATCATCAATATGAAATCTTGACAATTATAAGATCTTTCCTCCGAACGACAATGAACTTCTCGTTCATGTCTGCATTTGAACTAGTGCGAAAAGCCGCCGTAATCTTCGTTTAAGAATACGAGCATTTTCTTAGATGAAACAGTGCTTTACATTTCATTTCTATAATAACCTATACAGAACTTGAATTCATATATTAAGAGCAAGCGGTAGTTACATCAAAAAAGCATTTTTCTTCCCATTATGAATGATGCCAAAATGGAAGAGTGCTCCTCAATAAAATGTCCCTCATTATTATGTACTTATCTTGAATACATATTGGCTTTATCGTACGGAAGTGATAGAGATAAAGCCTGTAATTCTGACTATTGTTGAATATTAAAGGAACGAAAGAACTCACGGTTAATAAGTTAGATTATATCAAAAGGTAAATGCATATAATCTTGTGAACTAATCGGGCTACATAAACTGGAGAAAAATATAATTGTAAAGGAGTTTATTGCTTAAAAATTTATTAAATGACCTTTTGTACTGGTTACAGAGTACAAAAAGGTACGTATCAAACAGTCACAAAATATTTCGAATTTAAATTTTTAAGAGTTTTTATTTTACTCCTTGCTAGAATAAAAAAACGTAGTTTTGCTCCTTTTTCTGTCGTGCTGCTTTATAATTTTTTAATTAAAAAAATGCTCAAATTTAGTTCTATTTTAAGACATTCAAATGATTGCAGTTCAGAAACTATTTAACAAAGATGAAGTTTGTACCTTTTTATATAGTTTTCTATGCAATCATAAAGTATATAATTGGGCATCAATTTTATTTATTTATGTTTTAAAAAAATTGACATTTAAATGAAACTGTTAATGATTTTCGATTAGTTTTTAGTTACTTTTTTGCAGAAAGTGTGTGTTGGTTGTAAAGTTTTCTCAGATTCATAGGGATACAAATCTAAGGTGTGCATGTGTGTATGGTGGGGAGGAAACTTTATATATTGTTGAATACTATATCGAAGTTTGTAGTACTTCAGTTGAAAAAGCGTTTAACCAGATAAACTCTGTAATAGAGTTAGTAATACCTTGTAAATTATATAAGCCCAAGATGCTTTTTAATTTAAAATAAAAAAATAGCATCAGTGTGAGAAGTCTGTGGCTAGATTTTAAAAAGGTTTTGGCAACGTTTACGTTATTTCAACAAATGGCTCTTAAATATTCTCATTTTAAAATCAGAACTTTGCATTGACGTTCTTTGTTGGAGAGTGAATTTTTATCTTCTCTCTATCAAGTTAAGTTTTCTAACACATTTTCAGCCAAGTTCTGTGAGTCGCAATTTCAATTTAGAATAGCGAAAGCGGTTCGCTGGATGCAGGTTGAAGATTATGCGGTTGTACAATAGGTCTATAAGAATGTGAAGAGGGGGAAAAAAATAGCACGCTTTCACTCAGTAATATTGAAAAGGCAGAAACATGCTCTCTCCTAAAGAAATCGTTATTTTGAGATAAGTTCAATAACCATTGTGGGGCTGCATGAATGACAACTGGCCAACAGGAAAAGACTGCTTCGTTTTTCAAAAAGCACTTTTGTCATTAACCACCGCTTTTGTACCCACTTGAAAGACAATACCCCAAAACTTAAGAAACATTTCGGCTTGTGTTATGCTTTATTAATAGCAAAAAAAGTAAAGCATTTTCTCCGGAGATTTTTCCTTGCTGGAGGGTAAAATCTGTGCGCACACACCTATTATCATACAGATCCCTTTCAAGACTCAGGTGTTTCATTTTCAACAGAAACCATCTCGAGGCGGATTTTCACTGCATACCTGTTGAGCATCTGACCTACCAAAACTCTTAAGGCCTATCACGGAAACTCGAGTAAGAATCGGGGACGCCAGGGTTGCCGTCAGTGTGTTAGAAAAATCACGCCAAAATTATACTTTGCGGAGGCTAAGGAAAGGTGATACAAGCTAAGAGGCCTCATAGATACCTTAGTTTTTTTTTTTTTTTTTTTTTCTGCATCCAGTTTCATTCAAGGGAAGGAATCGCAGCTAGTAATGAATGCGCAGCCGTAGTTATAATGATACGGCTTAATGCGTTACACGAGACATCGGTGTATTTGGATTGGAATAGCAAATGAAAATAACCTTGCGTAACTTCGGGCGAGTGAATCATATTATAACTGAGTTTACAGATTGCTATTTTGGAAATCTTCGGAATAAGCGCTTTCTTGAGAAATATGAATTTAAATAAACGAGTTTTAGATACTAGAGTATCTAAAACTCGTTTATTTAAATTCATATAAAAACGTGATACTAGAGTTATTACGTTTTATCCAACCGTAATGGAAATCACATGTATAAATATCTGTTACTTTTCATTTTTATGTCTCTGAAATACAGTAATGTTATATTTCATCTCTATTAAGGCCAATTATACACATTTAAAGAACATGTTGCGTATAGGATTTGACAGCGCATTTTATTTAATGCTAATTGTCATAACTTTATATAAGTATTTTCTTTGCAGTTAGAATTTTTTCCATTTTTGTTATAAAATCTAACAAAATGACTAAATAAAATTAGAAAAATTCATACAGAGTTAACTTCGTTTTTAAGCGCATAATTTCTAACAATGTATGTCATTTTTAAAAATACTTCATTATGCAGAGATTTTGCGTCAAAATAAATGTTGTAAGAAAGTAACTGAAAGAAAATTTAAAATTTTCATTTTATAACACTATGTATAATAATTATAAATAATAAATAATAGCTTTGAATGTTGCATTTTTATTTTACTGTTACAAACACGGGAAATTGTAAATTCATAGCAACATCTGTCACATAATTAAATTTTGAATAAAAATAATTTTTCAAGTGAACTAAAATTAACACCTAACTGACTTTAACTAATATTTTTATATATGTTTTTAAATATTTATGAGCGAGGAAATATTTTCGATGCTTTGTATTTCGTAATTTACTTCTTAATGCACAGGTGTCCGATAAGAAAAGGTATTTTAGTACAAATTGCAGTATTCAAGTTTGCTGGAAAATTTTAGCACCATTATATTTGAGTACACAGTCATGATGCAGATCACTGTTGGATTCTTTACCTTTTAATTTATGAATTTATGTTGTTTCAATAAATATAACCAGGAAAATGAAACTTTTAATTTTGTTTATTTAAGGTGTCAGTGGACATTGAACATTTTCCTCTTCTGAAAGGATTTGCTTGGAAATATAGTTGATAAGAAATACAAATGAAAGTAATTAAAAAATGGACATAGAAAGCCTAAATTTTCTAGAAAAAAATGATGTGAATTACATTATTAATAATAAGAATTTAAAAGGCTCTAAGATGTATTGTTTGACATGTATTTGCATCACTTTTATTAATAAATTGCAATTTTAATTAGTTCAACCCAAAATTAGTAGTTATAGTAAATATTCGTTAAGTACAGTAAAAAAAAAGTAAATTAACATCAAAACATTATCTAATTTTTCACTCAAAATAATCTATGAATCCCCTTATAGACACAATCATCAACTTTTATTTCATATTGTTTATTTCGCTTTTCATGGTCATCCGAAATTTCGAAATGTCAAAAAATGAATTCATGTCATGTATTTCAAAATACAGCAGGATCATTTTGAATAGGTATAACGTGAATACTTATAACTACCATAAATGCATTAGTACATGACAGGAAAGAAAATTGGAATTGGAAAATTATAATAATTTTTACAATACTATTGTTGCATAATCTCTAGACTCAAACAATTGAGAATGTAAATTCTACATTTTGAAAGCCCGTTTTCATCTTAATCTGAAAAAACAAATTATAACCAGCAAGAAACATAGCAGTTCGGTAATAATAATAATAATAATACACAATAATGAAAAAATGAATAAATAAAAAAATAAATAAAAAGAAATTATTAATATTATTTGTCCGCTTTTTTGCCTTTACTGCAAACGCTAATATAACTGTTGAGCTCGTTGCTGTGCGTGAAGACTTTCAAAGGAGTCGACATCTACAGAAAGTAGCATGTAAGTAAAATCACTTTAAATATTTGGATAGCCAAGTGTCTGAATTTCTTGGACATGTTATTAACAACGTAATCAAGCGAATAGAATTCTAATGGTCAATGGTATTTGTGTTTAGATTTATTATTATCGCATAGTGATATATAAATTATCAGTACTGTAAAAGATAAAAAATAGCAGCCATATTCATAGTGTGTGCAGTTAAGATTAGTGATATCAAATTTTTGGAAGCACAGGAACTTTTATTATTTTTCTAAATACAAAATGTGCTAAAATTGGAAAAATGAGCATTATTTTGAGTAATTAAAAAATATTTATAATCCGGGAAAATATTCGACGTATTTAGTACTATTAATAATTGCCGATATTTTTGTTATACATTTATAAATTTAAAGTCTTATAATATATTATACATTTTCACTGATTGATACGTATCTATATATAAATAAACAGAAGTTTAGTTATATCTGATTCTACAAATTTCATTTAAAAATTACGTATACGATTTAAATTTTTGCCTTTAACATTTACGACATAAAGGACTTATAACGCCCGCAGGCATGTAATTTTGTTCTACTGATGACGTACTTCAGGTATTTAGCTTAATAAAAGGGAAGCAAAAGTTAATAGAAGTTATTAAATTTGTATGCGGGAGTATTAAAATTGGTTAAACGATGTAGAAAAGATTTTTTAAAAAAATGACTTTTTTAAAGAAAGTCATTTCAGCTTAAAGCGTGAATTGCATGAACAAATAAACAAACTTGCATGTACTTCAAAATTTATATAAATTTTTAGCATAAAACGCACAGTAATAGAGTGGATACAAATATTTCACCATAAAGAAGTGGAGATAAATTAACTACAAAAATTTCATTGAGAAATGCGGTGCTCTGGTTTTTTGCTTGACTGGATCAACGAATATTAAAATTGGGAATTTATGGAGTAACGCTTTTCCATAGAAAGCTTGCAACTAAGCTTTATTTTAGGCTGAAATATTGAATCGCTTTTATTAACTGTTAAGACACCTAGTTTATTTTCATTTTATTTATTTATTTATTTATTGATTTCACTTAATGACATAAAATGTTTCAGGTTTTAAAAAAAAGCCTCTTTTACGTTGAATGTTGTACGAATTTGCCACGTTCGAAATCTCTATGACAATTTTAGGAAAAACTTCCGATAAAGTTTGTGAAACAAGATTTAAGTTTTATTACAGTAATAATGATGCTAAGATTTTAGTTTATTAAAATTAATGTATTTTTTTAGGATGGGCGCGAGATGGAAAATAGGCGTCTCGCGTCTCGCAAAATAGCCTAAGAGCTATGTCTCGTCTCGCAAAAAAGGCTATAAATCTCTGTCTCCTCAAGCAAAAAATCGTCTTGCATCCAACCCTAGTATTTTTTAAGGTTCGTATTCATTTACATCTGCTGAATGAAATGACATGAATAGTAAACAAAACGTTTTATTTGTACTTTATTTTATTTATTTATTTATTTTCGTGTGATTTTTTTCCCGCGATCTTTTTTTTTTCCAGTATATTATTTAAAATAATATCAAATCAAATTGAAAAAATTTCAAACAAAAAAGCCGTTATTTGTTCTGCACTTTTGCCGATGATGTATCAATATGCAATAAAATATAATTAAATCATGGTCTGTCATCATACACGAATAACTTAATACCACGGAGTTAGAAAGTCATTAAAATAGAAAAATGGATTTAAAAAAAAGTCTAAATAATAGGAAAAATTAAGCTTAAAATTTCTAATTCATAAATTATTATTTAAGGATAAAAGTACACAAATTTTTAATCCATGATCCTTTTTTTCATTCTGTTAAAAGCAATTTACTCTAAAGAATGAACACTTAAAATGTTATCAGCCGATATGTATAAATATTTATGAATTTGGCCGCAGTTTTATTTTTAACTGAAATAAAATTGATTGAATGAATACGTTTAAAGTAAAGTTATTCAAAAAGCAGTATCCTTATCATACCGATTTTCTTACACAGTATTCTTCGAAAAGCTATTTATTTATTTGTATAACTCTGAGGTTTTAGTTCACTCTCCAGTATGCAGTACATATTAGTACTACATAATTTTGATCAAACAAGTGTAATGTTTTGTTTGTTTTTTTTTCAATAGGGCCAATTTTGAGACATTTTTCTTAATTTAGCAAAAAATTTAATAAATTTGTAGCATTTTCGTAATCCTGAACGATTTTATTCCGAATTATGGTTTATTAAAAGCAAATTAAATATTGACAAACACGATTTTTATAATTCCGGAAAAAAGAAATAATTTAAAAAAATAACACATATGAAGACAGCGTGGTCGGATACCCGAAATAACTTGGCTCAAGAAATTCGAGACGGCGATCAGATTCGGATCGGATCGGCGCTGAAGAGGTTCGAAGTGAGCGATAAACTTGAAAATCGAGTAACCCAGTTTCACCCTTCGTTGACTCCGGCGGACGATTCTCACTTCATGGAAGTCCACACCCCTGCTGCCCACCACAACTAAACTCGCTCGGTATCTTTACTATTGTGCGAAGCTGGTGAAAAACAAAAGACCTCCGACGGCGGATATATAGACTGACACATTGAAGTTTTGCCGGTCATTAGTACTTTCTTAGCTGGACAAATGAAAAGGAGGAGATGGCCTCATCGCTGTGTTGTTAATGTTTTGACGCTTTAAGGCTCCGTTACATCAAACAAGGTAAATTGGTTCAGTTTTATTTATTTATAGAGTGGAGTGTTTATGCATTTTATTTTTATTAAAGGTGTTTTACCGGGCAAGGCGTTGGTAAAGGAGTTGCTAAGTTTTATGTGGCTGCAATATGATTTCACTGAGTGGATTATTTTGGTTAAATTAATTTATAGGCTATTATATAATAATTTTAAATGCATTTTTCAACTTACACTAATTTACTTACCAAAAAAAATTTTTTTTTCCTTTTACGAATGGTTTATTGTAAAATAAATTAGTAAAACAATTTAATTCTTTATTGATTTTTTAAGACATTTATGTATGTATATACATACTAAAAATAAGTTGCTGTATCTCGAGACAGACCTAAAATATCGTTAGGCTCTAAAATAAACTAATAGAACTGACATAAATTTACACTAATATGTGTCTTTTTTAAAGTATTTTAAAGTGAAAAGTACTTTTTAAATAATTTACTTATGTAGGGCAATACGTACTGTTGGAATTTATAGCAAGTATATTATTTAAAATTATATATTACTATTTTTAATCTCGTAAAATTTTTAACATGTTAACGAATTGAATATTTTAGCAATCCTTTTAAATTTTGGTCAATTCTTTTAAACCAGCCTCAGAAACAGACTCATGATAATTTAAGATTTTTTTTTTTTCAATACACAAGTTTTCCAATGGGTACTTTTAATTAACTTTTGAATTATTTTACTTCAAATATCTTTGAAACATATTATGTTCCTATAAGAAAAGTTCTTAAAAATTTGATATAAAAAACTGTACTATGAACAAGGGAGAAAAGGAATTAAAAAATTTACATGAACAAAGTAATAATAATAATAATAATAATAATAATAATAATAATAATAATAATAATTAATTCACATCGTTCCATCTGACATAGTTTTTACGACTGAATTATTTTATATAATTTGTTTATATTTTCTCTACTTAATTTGCGGACAATATATTACAAGAAGGAACTTTGTCTACTGTTATTTCGTCTTTGTTTTCATTTTGATCGTTCCTCTTTTATTATATTTACCGGAGGAATTGATTTTTTAGTTAATTTCGTCTGCTTTACTGTTAGTTTATTAGTATTTGTGGATACGTTCACTGGGTTTTAAGTGAAACATTTTACGAATATTTGTTTAAAAAAAGTGATGAAAAAGTTTTTTATAATATCAGAGCTATTAATAAAAGGGCTTATTTATAAACGCGTTATATATAAAGAAAAGAAAAGAAATAAAGTATTATGAGTTCTGCTTTAGTTTCGTTAATAATTTGATTAAATTAGAAATAATTAATAATTTTTATCTTAAAATATGCTTCTAAAATTGCATATAAATTTGCAAACATTCATATAGAAAGATTGCCCCAAAAACACTGACCTAAGCTTTTGTTCCTTAAACATTGATATTGAGAGCTATTGATCACAGACATGCATAATAAATTACAAAGTTACGTAAAAGAAAGGTATAAAATTCTCCGATATCGATTACAATTTTCAGAAATCTAAATAAATACAAAAATCAAATTTTTATGCAGCCCTTATGTGACAAAAATCCCAGTTAGTAAAATATACCCCGTTGATTAACTAGGTATTGTATAAAATTTCAGTCTTTTATCATAAGACACTCAGCTATGTTTAAACGAAGTTGGTTTTGCTAACATTGTTTTCGTTCTTAATTTGTGCACAGCCCCTGAAACGCGATCTTGCGGTGTGATTTTTTTCTCTTCGAGAGATATTAAAAAGGGTTTAAGTCAACATATATTTATTTTCATATCTACGAGCCTTTTTATGGTGAAAATCTTAAATTTCGTTCATCACTCAATTAGTGTGTGGGGGGTTAATTCAATTAATTAGAAATTCTTTTGGGCAGGGCTCATATGAAAGTTAAGTTTTATCTTTTTAAAGTAAAATCTCATGGAAAATTTTAATCGATACCCTAAATTTCTGTGCTTTTTTTTACGTAAATTTGTAATTTTTTTGTAAATGTTTATGATCAAGAAGACTAAAGGTCTAGGTCAGTGTTTTCTTTTAGGGATGGACGCGAGACGTGCGAGACGAGAATCGGGGCTGTCTCGTCTCGTCTCGCAGTGGTAAACCTCTGTCTCGTCTCGCAAACACTGTGTCTCGTCTCGCGTCTCGCAAAGAAATTGCTGTCTCGTCTCGCGCGAGACGCGAGACGTCTCGCGAGTCTCGCAAAATTAAGGACTGCGATTTCGTCACCATTTTATACTAACTTATTATTGGGATTTTATTGAAAATTAATATTAATAATAACAATTACTTACATATAGCCACATTAGTAGATATATTAATAACTATATCAGCATATATCGGCATTTGAAGTAAAAGAAATTGAGATTTAATCCGTATATATAATGTCATACCGAAAATATAGTATTTATTTTTATTTACTAGCTGCGTGCCCGTTCTTCGCACTGTAGTAAACGAAAATTTTCCTAACATGAGTAATTTCAATTAATTCCAGTGATGTGGAATCTATTTGACTCTTGAAAATTATTTGACTCTTGATGTAAAGTTTGCGTCATGAGTATTAACCTGGCATCGTTGCAATATAATGACTCAAAAAACTACGTGAGTGTCAGTGTCATTCGCGATCAGAAAAGTGGAAAGCTTAGCGGTTTGCAGAGAACTCCCGACTTTCAAAATGTGTTATTTCTACATCATACTGTAGTTCTACATCATACTGTTCAAGTTGTAGCATTAAATACCTCAGAAACTACATGAAATGGACAACCGTTTGTTTTAAAATAGTTGCGCACCCGCTCTTCATACGAGAAGTAGCGAATATTTTACTAAAATCATATCTGCATGAGACAAAACAGATTTTTTTTTTTTTAAGTTCAAGTAATCTCCTCTGTTGAAATTACTGCGGGATATATTAACACAAATTAGAATTACTTATCGTTCGATTGGTTGTAAGATAACCCTTGAAAAATTATAAACAGAACACTTTTAGTCTTTATTAAATCTCTACTATTTACTTTAACGTCAATTTCAAGTCTCTAAAATATGTGTGATTTTTATATTAATGAAAACAATATTATATTAACGATAATTATAATTATTTGCCTAATATTTCCAATAACATTACCGTGTGTGCATTTTTAGATTTCATTATAGTATGTCAGTTGGTTAATAGACGTCTTATTTTTTTGTTTATATTTTAAATTACTGAACAGTTGATTTGTTGACGACTATCCGTTTGTACTTTTCCACAATAATTTTTAGCGATAGTACTACAGTCGTTATGGTCGCCCTGTTTACAGAAAAATTAAACCATAATCCCCCTAATGTATATCCAATGTGGATTTTTTTTTTTAATGAAAAGACATCTAACAGGCGAAGATAATTTTAGAATAGGAACCCAACTGCAAGATAAAATGATGGGGAGGAAAAAAAATTATAAAAGTTTTGCAAGCCGAAGGAAGGGAAAACATGATAATATAAACGAAAAGAGAAATAGTTTTTAAAAAAATTGCTTGCATTTCTTTCCCTCCGATATTAATATATAAGAATAAAAAATGTCATTTTAATCTCTTTAAAATAGGCCAACAATAGGGATTTAACCGCCCCTAGAAAGTTGTTACCAGGGTGGACGCCGCAACGTGCGGGAAAGTTTGAGGATAATATCGGTACAAGGATATTTCAACCAAGGATATTCAACCATATTTCAACCTACTCAGACTAAGCATCAATGCGAATGCAAGTTGCTCTACTTCTAATCTCTCTCTGATATACCCGAAACCCGATTATCACAGGGGCAAGGGGGGGCGGTAGTCCAGTGCCCCTGAAGAAAAAGGGGGCCCATATATATCCCGATTATCTAAATTATAAATTCATATGTACTGAAATAGTAATTGTGGGGAAAAAACTGAATTTCCTCTATAATATAGGTATTACCTAATTGTCTATCACTAGATCAAGTTAGAGATATTTTTTTGGGGTGATAAATACGATTTGATTAAAGTACAAAAACTACAGTTAACTGAAATGCAATTTTCGAGTACAACAGCGGTCAAAACTGGGTTAAAATGCTTAAAAAAGGGGGGGCTCAGTAAAGGGGCTTAATGCGTAAAAAAGGGGATAGTAAGGGGGCCGCAAACTTAATGCCCCGGGTCCCGTCTAAAAGTGGTCAGATTTGAACATACCGTACCGCCTTTCCTATTTACTTATTATTTTTCTTTCAACTCTTCTCTGTTTTCTTTTTTTTTCCCGCCTCTTTCTTTATCCTCTCCTTTGTGTGTTTTGTATAGCTCTCGTCTGTTCTAATTTTAAATGTTACGTGTTTGTGCGTATTGTAGAGTGCTGATAGTATACCAGGACCGAAAACGAAGGAGACGCAAGTTAAACGGTAGAGGCTTCAGGCAAATTGTCGCTTTTCAGATCGTATTTATGCGAGACTGAAAAAAATGCGAGAATTCTCGCGAGAAATCTCGCGCGAGACCAGACTCTGTCTCGTCTCGCGTCTCGTCCCGCAAAATATTTTCTTTCTCGTCTCGCAAAAAAATGCCTGTCTCGTCTCGCGAGACAATGCGAGAACGCGAGACAATGCGAGAATTCTCGCGTCTCGCGTCCATCCCTATTTTCTTTCTTATAGAAGCCTTTCAAAAATAATCCACTCGGTAAATTGTATTTTATCACATAATTTCATTGAATTGATAGATTCATGGCAAAAGGATTTTAGGTTACTTCTATGAGTTTTGACCTTAAAATATGTCGAAACACTCAAGCAATCCAGACACGTAGCTGTTCCACAGGACCCGTTCGCGGGCCTCCCCTTTTAAAAAGTGCATCTCAAGCCTGAAGGTCACTCAAATTTATATATCTATCTATCTATCTATATATTTGATGCTCATCCACTGAACCATCATAATCCATACACACATCCATAGGACTGCATATTCATATTCAAAGTCATCTTAATCAACAAAAGAAATACTTATTAGCAAAGCTTTTTCACTAAATAAAGCAGAAAGTTTTGGTATATAGACCTTACACAACATGAAACTAATGCTATAGCATGTATGTACAGCTCCTCATAAAATTAACTGAACACTAGACCCCATTGTAAAAATTAAATTTGTTGGGACGTTTCCACATCTCCCGTCTTTGAATAGTGCTTTCCTTTATTTTATTGTTTACATTATATTCTTTTTTATCAGTTTGAGTGCCGGCGAACAGTTTGCATTGTAAACTGAGCACATTATATTTCATAATAATACTTTTTTTGTTTTTTGTTTTTAAAGGGTAAAATTTTAGCTGATAAATAAAATTTATACAAGATCGCTTTTACAATAATTTGACATTTTCAGTACAGATTGCTACTGTTCCCAACCATCACTGACCAGTTTTGAAAAACACTCGTATTAGTATTTATTCACCGACGAAGGTCGACTTAAAAAAACAATGAATCAATAGTGTTTCCAAACAAACGGTAATTGTTCTCGAAAAGCATCAATAGAAACGAAAAAGAGAAATATATTTTGTAATCTGCACCGAAAAATCATTTCTCGTACAAAAGCTGCTTTGTTCAGCGAAAAGGTACCCGCTCGGCTCCAGAGCAAATAGCATTTCAGTGATGTTGCAATATTTTTTTTTTCAAAAAAATAGTTAATATCAGTAAGATAAAATAGAGGTTGTATAGTATAATTTAAAAGTTGATGTTTTTTTTTAAATACATAAAGAGAAATGAGTTTTAAAATTCTATGTTCACAAATTTGTTCATATAATAATAGATTCTATAATAATAGATTCTATTATTGATTTATTTTTGCTAATTTTTTGACATGACCAATTTTTCCTGTTTTCTCATCGATTGATACACGCTAAAGCAGTTCTCCTTTTGGATACAAAACATTTTACGGGTTGGAAAAGCGAAACAGTGTGTATATTTCGGTAAGTGTACATAAAACCTTGAAATATCCAAACTATGTAAGCTATTTGCAACGTCACGCACAAATCCCTTGATTTGTGTCCTTTTTTTTACTTGTATTACACCAAGGAGATTAAAGTAAGATAAGAAAAAGAGATAAATCATGTAATAATCAACAAAAAGACTTTTTTTAAGTACTCTATTTTTTTTTTTTGGAAAAAACATTTTTTTTTAAAAATTGAACTCGAACATGTAAATAAGAAAGTACAAAGATTATATGTTGGATACATTAACACCAAAACTTAAATAACGTCCTTTTATCAAAAACATTTTTTTTAATTGTTCAAAACTTTGTTTGATTTCATTTCTTTTTACGTCCCAACAAAGTTAATTTTTACAATGGGGTTAGTATTCGGTTACTTTTATGAGGAGCTGTAACTTCACCGCAGTCTCTACCTGCACCAATTGTATACTACAGGGGCGTAACCAAGGAGGGGGTTAGGGGGTCATAATCCCCCCCATGAGAAATTTTTTGCCATACAAAATGTATATTCTTCACTCCCTTATAACACAGCCGTATACATACATATGAGTTGCAGAAGTCGTAACCCCCCCCCCATGAAAAATTTCTGCCTACGCCACTGGTATACTATTATTATACTTTGCTGCTTGTATTACTATTTTCATTGAAAAAAAAATCTCTAGCTATTTGTACTTTATATACTTCACGACTAATTAACGCTATAATTATTTTTCGTCCAAATAAAGAGAAGTTTAAATAAATTTAATGTAGTATATAATAAAAAAAATTAAGTCATACAGAGAATATAACTTTAAAAGGATTTTTCCGGCCCAAAAAATAATTCATGGGAAGTGTCTTCAAATTCTGTGAACTCTCACCAACATCTGAATAACCCCTTTAACATTTACACTATCAACATTTTTAGCATAACCGTTTTATTTTAATAATAAAAAATAACAAAAGTTTCTAAATACATCCTATAAAATCTGAGCCTCTAGCATCTATTTAAGAAGGGTATTACTTGGAGACATAATATGTAAATATGTATGAAATGTTAGCTCATTGGATTAGTATTTTTTTAAATATCACCTTGAAATCCACTCGGAATAAATCAGGAATAGCACGAGATGTGCATTGGTGACGCTTATAGTACATGAGTTTCTGTAGGAATCCGTATGTACCAAAACTAGGGATGGACGCGAGACGAAAAATAAGCGTCTCGCGTCTCGCAAAATAGTCTAAAAGCTTGTCTCGTCTCGCAAAAATCCCTATAACGTAATGTTAAAAATGTGTGTCTCGTCTCGCAAAAAAGTCGTCTCGCGTCCATCCCTAACCAAAACGTATTTCTTTTCAATCACGTTGGTCTATGGGTAAATCATCTTTGCCGTGGGTATAAATTTATACTCTTAATATTTTTTTTTACACATAATTCTTCTTTAAATGCTACAAAGTAAAATTAATATCAAACGAAAACCCAGAATTGAAGTGTCCGAAAGGAATATCCGTCACAGAGAATGTCGAATCTTACAGAAACAATTTCCTTCCCTGCAGGACTTCTCAGACCAGAAATCATTTCCCTAGTTGAATATGTTCCCTTTCAATCAGTCTGAGTTAGACAGTTTGTATCTTAAAGTTTAACACTCAGATAATTTTAATGGGTCGATTTAATAATTAATCAACGGCAGTTCTTTATATTCGATTTGATATTTATTTTTAATTCACTCACTAAAGGACTTTGTCAGTCCAGAAATTATTCCCCTTTCTGAAAATCTGTCGTTTTAATTTCTTTAACTCTGAGGAAATATTAATCGTCAAATTGAATGATTCTAAAATGACGCAATTCTATTTGTAATTTTTTTATCAGGCGTTGGAGAGTAATTAATCATCTCTTGTTAATAAATGAAAAGAAATTCGTAAACATTAATTCAGTGCCGATGACCTTTAAAAATTTTAAAGTCGAAGGCATTATCATCCGGAAGCATGAACGGTGATCTTAAGGGATGAGATATATGACGAACAAAAACATCGCTAACCAAATCAAAGAAGAAAAGTAGGATAAAAACTCCCCAGTTACAGAAAAGTCGCTTGTATTTATAGTTGCATACACTGTTGAAAATAAACCCCTGTAAAATTGCAATTTTGTCAAGTGTTTGGACATTTCTGAGTTTCAGAAATCGGAAAACGGGTTGTTTATTTTAAATATACTAACACGAAGGCTTTTTCCCCCGTTTCCTGAATCAGATAACTCCAGCTTTGCCGGTAATGTCTCGCGTGATGACCAAACACAAAAATCAGTGGTGCTAGTTCACAGCTCATAATGGCCTTTACGCACTGTGAGTTTTTTTAGAGTCCTAGCGTTGTGTTAACAATGAGAGGTTAGCTGTCCGATAATACACGAGCAATTATGACCACAAAAGTGAACTAAATCTTCCTAAAAAGAAAATCTTAGTTTTGGAACGGTGGTTATCGCATCCGAATGAAAAGGCTATCTGTTAATCACACGTAAGTTGCTGGCTCGTGCTATAAAACGCAATTGGCGCAGGTAGAAAAAAAAATTCCAACGTAAGAACATTAATTACGTAAGCTGAGTAAATTTTTTGCTTGTAGAAGCATTAAATGTGTTTTTAATAAGGGAATCACAAAATAATGTTTATATGACAGCCTCATAAGAAGTTGAAAGAAGAAAAAAACTCGCTGTCACCTTTATGCGAATAATACGAAAAACTAACTTTCATTTAATGAGTATTAATTTTACAATTTTAAAATTATTGAAAATAAAATAACTAATACTCACATGGAAATTTATTCCAAAAATATAGTTGCAGAAAACTCTGCTTAATGCTCGAGTTCGTAGCTTAAAAATACAGTGTATATGGAAAGTTCTAGTAAACAGTCTAGTTAACAGGACGAAACACAAATTTTATTGATTTAAGAAATTAGACGAACAATCTTCAGTAAACAGTTCACAGAAATTAATAAGCAATAATACGTTTTATAGCAGTCAGCTTAACACAGAAACTTTCTCAGATGTTCTATTTCTCACACAGTAAAATCCTTCCCCTGGCTAAAATTCAGTAGAAATTCTCGAAGAAAACTGCCATCTGTTCCTCATTATACAAAAATGAAGTTTTCCCAAACAGCATTCAAAAATAAGCTTCTCAAAACTAGCGGGAAAACGTCGCTTATGATACCGCAATACAGAGCGTATCTGCTCTCAGCAGAAAAACGTTTCTCTGCTACAGTCAGCTGACTACTTGGAACTGAATTTCTCTGAAGCGACCCTGCTCCTTTATAGATTTCGCCGATGTTGCCCGAACATTCTACGACTTTCGTCTTGTAGTAATTTTCGGAAGTTTTCAGTTATTTGAGTGCATAATAGAAATGCAATTGATTAATATTAGGCAAATACGGAAAACTAATGCAGAAAAGCAAACATTACAGGCCCCATTAATAGAATCGAGCAAAATGTCGCCAACTTTGACTAATTTTTGGCAAAATACCACCAAATTTGGCTTCAAAAATAATTTTAATAAACTGAAATCAGCTAAGCGATATCACCAATATTTATCGAGAATTTGAGAAAACCTTATGTCAAACAATCGGATACACGAAAATCCCTATCTCGCGTTCTAGTGAACTGATTTTCATAGAACAATATGAAAATTTTAATTATTTGACGAGTAGAATACAGATTTTAGATTATATTTAACCCCCCGAAAAGTAGGTTACCCCAAAAATTCGTAACAGCATGTTAAAGTTTGACTAGACTGAGCTTCTGAATCTGAAAGTAAAATAATTGAAATTTATGTATGTAGCATCAGTAAAATTTGTCTAAATTATTGAAAATTGCCTCATATAAAAAATTTAACTCTGTATTTTATTGCTGATTTGCATTAAATTAAAAAATTCCTTTATTCCTTACATTATACTTATTACCATCAACCGAAAAACTGTTAAAGCCTTTAATTAATGACAAAATGCCTATAAGGAATACTAGTGCACATTAAATATTTATTTTATAAACTTATAGATTGTGTCATATATTTTACAATTTCCACGAATGACGAAAGGAAAATAACTAAAACCGCATGACATTGAAATAAAAACACAGTAAAATACTTTTTGAATGAAAAGCTGACAAATTTCACTCATCCGTATCGGAACAGTTTTAAATAAGAAATTCACCAAAATAAAGTTCCAGTTGAAATTGTGAAAATCGTTCATGAATGCAAATGAAATGCCTCGAGAAGAGCTGAACTCTAAACTTATTACACTGAAAATTTTAGCACATACAGCATAGAAAAGATATTTACCATCAAAGAATTTAATGACCGTTAAAAAATTGCATGATGATATATTATCTGTCTCTGTGTTAAAGTATTTACAAGTTTTACGGAATTTAAGTGATAAATATAATTTTTAAGCCCAAACTATTAAAATAATTTTTAAAAGAAACTTTAAAATATAAATGCTTAAATAATTTTAACATAATAATAATAATCAATAAAAAAATAATGTTCATTATCAACAAAACTTAATAATACAAGGAATTTTATTTAAAAACGCCAGATCTAGCCCTATGTTACTGCAGTACATCATAACAAAGATGTTGGTACACGCAGGTATTGAGAAGTTTTCTTTTCTTTTTTTTTTTTCCCCTAGCTGAATCATTTTTATCTCCAAAAGAGGAGAGTGGGATTGAATGGGACAACAGCCGAATTTTTACGTTTTGCAATCATTAAGAACTTGATATTTTGGTAAATGGCAGCACAGATTCATTAATCACATGTAGTTTGAGAATTTTATCCACTATAGAAGGGCAGAAAAAATTCAAACTGTGTTTTTCGACAACCAAAGTAATTTTTTAGTGCTTAAAATAAGTAGTAATTAAGAAATTAAGTATTTGTTTATAGTTTAATACGCTCTTATATAGTGAAAAGACATAATCTCTTACCGTATTTATTATGGTCAGAACTTTGAGAACTGTGCACTAAGCCTATTTTTGGCTTTGTGTAAGCAATGGGATGAATGGGACATATCCTATCCAAAAGTTTACTTAAGAATTTAATAATAATAATAATAATAATAATAAGAAGACAAATCTTGTACATTTTCAAAATTTAAAACCAGTAGCTTAGAACTCTGCAATATACAGTCATGAAAGTAACCTGTAAACTTATTAAATCAACAGAAAATGTAAAAACACGATTTTATGATACCGTTGCGAGCATTTTCGGAACTCTGCATGGCCTTCTTTTTGGCACGGACTGCTCTCCGCTCTTTTCAAAGTATCTTCTGCCCCACCTTGTCAATGTGCACATGCAAGACGATGTTCACGGCTCCTTTCTCAGTTATAATTTTAATTACCTCTCTAAGATAACCGTCGTGTTTATTTCTGTAGTTTGCCGATTTTCTCATATTTTCAAAGTCTATTGCGATGGGGGTATTTTGGTCTAGCTGATATTTTCAAAGTTAGTCCAAAATACCCCCATCGCAACAGACTTTGAAAATAGGATAAAATTGGCAAACCACAAAAACAAGCACTACGGTTATCAGAGAGAGGCAATCGATATTTTAAAAGAGGAATGGACGGTGGAAGACATCCCGCAGGAAAACGCACGAGAAGTGGCACAAATACTTCAGTACGAGCGGCGAGCAGCTAGTGCCATGAAGAAGGATATGGAATAGGGATTAAGAAGTAACTAAAGCCTAGGGCATTGGAAACTGCAAAAATGTTAATCTAAGTCAAGACATTAGTTGATGTTATTTAGAGTCGTTATATCAGTTAATATCAATGTTGATCAATGCATCAGTTAATCTAAATTTGCATCAGACATCAGTCAATCCCAGTTTTAGTCAATTCGATTGTAAAACAACAATATTAAACCACTTTAACGAAAATGTGTATTTTTCTCATTCAGCCTGAATTATGTCCCATTATTTCCTAGGGTTGGAAATGAATAAGGCAGTATACATAAATGTAAAACAAAAATTAATATAATTTAAAATAATATTTTTTTTATAAATGCCTATACAGAGTGATTCAAAATTAGAGGGACAAACTTCTAGGAGGGGCAGGTTACAACTAGGAGGGGTAGGTCTGAAACGTGTTTTTCATGTATCTGTTAATAATCCCTTTAGAAGAAGTGGTCAAGTAACACTGAACTTTACGACCCAGGATTTTAAAAAACTAATGCATCTTTCACAGATTGCACTTTATAAAAAACTGTTTAATTTAGAATATTTCTTTTTCATTACATTGATGAAATTCTCGGAGGAGAGCAAATTGTTTATGAAACTTGGTTAAGAAATTAGACGTACGCTTCAACACTTCTTCCAAAGTGATTATTAACAGGTACACGAAGATGATGTTTCTGATCCCGCAATGCTATGTCATTCTGAACCATCTTGGTGTACCCTAACCATCCTAAAAGTTTGTCTCTCTTATTTTGAATCACCCTGTATTACTCATTATTGAAGTATACTTATCAGCAATACTGCAAGTTTCAGTATTACAAATGGACAATATTATTAATTAAAACATGAAAATTGTCCTAATCACTCCTTAATTATCTTCAAAAAGATCAGCAGCTTAAAGATGTAAACAAATATTAATATATATTTAGAGACTGTTTTCTTTTCAATTCGGTCTGAATATTCCGACTAAATCTACATTCAAACTCAAGCTTATTATTTTTACTTTCCGAATATGTACCATGTAAAGGAAATATAGTAATCATGAAAAAATTCAACTTTGAGATTTCGATGTGTTGACACGTTTTGAGGTCTTCTGAATTCATTTATGCTATTTTAACGCTATGTATATATGTATGTGTGCGTATGAGAGTGAAAACGATAACTCTTAAACGGTGCATTCGATTTGGTATATATGTTATATAGACCATCGTCGCACGACCGGTATTGAGTTTGGTGAGTATAGGACTTATAGTTTTGTGACAGAGCTGGAAAAAAGATTTGTTTTCCATTACTACCTATAGACAGATATTCTTGAAAGTGTTCTAGCGTCTAAACTGTGCATTCGATTGAGCTCAAATTTAGTATTTATATTATAGACCGCCCTCGCATGACTGGTATTGATTTTGGTGTGTGTATGACTTATAGTTTTTTTTACGGGGCTACAAAATATCTCTATAACATTATGAGTTTTGAACGGAAATTCTTGAAAGTGCCCTAACGTCTAAACGGTGTATCCGATTGAGTTCAAATTGGGTATGTATATTATAGATCACGCTCACATGACCTGTACAGAGTTTTGTGCTTGTAGAGCCGATAGTTCGTTCACAGGGTTGCAAAATCAATTCTTATACATGTACCACGTAATATTTACGGTCTACGGACGCAAATCATTTAAGGTCTGTTAGCGTCTAAATTGTGAATTCAAATCAGTTCAAATTGGGTATTTATATTATAGGTCACCGTCACACAGCCTGTATGGATTTTCGAGTGTGTAGGGCTTACAATTTTTGTTCAGGACGACAAAAATGCACTAATACATTACAGGCGCAAATTCTAGAAAGTGCGCTAGTGTCTATTACGTGCATTTAATTAAGCTCAAATTAGGTACGCATATTATAGGTCACTGTCTTACATGCTGTACAGATTTTGATATGTATAGGCCTTACATTTTTTTTACAGGGCTACAAAAAAGTATTCTTATACGTTGCGACCTACAGACTAATTATTTGAAGTGCTCTAGCGTCTGAACGCTATATCCGACTGAAATGAATCCAATTTATTTAAACGCTTGGTAAGGATCAAATGTTCGGAAAGTCGAGTGGAGTCACTTATCTAGAAATATAACAATAGTTTGTGAAAAATGAAACAAACAGCTATAATGCTGTAAATAATCACAAGCAAATAAATAAATATTAAGGGGATCGGAAAGTAATGCCGCTTTTCCGTCTGCCAATACTTTGCCTAGCCGAAACTACTGAAGCTAGTTACACAAATTTTAGCATGTATGTGAGGTTGTAACGTATGGGCTCGATAAGAGAGGCATTTGAAAAATTTCTTACCTATGGGTTGTTGCGGGGCCAAAACTTTTTTTTTTTTTTTTTTTTTTTTTTTTTTTTTTTTTTTTACATATCCCTCTCAAAGAAAAAAAAGACATGCATAAAATTCTTGCTGTATAATGTAACACACACGAATATCTAAAAATCAGTTTCAGGACATTTCGAAATTCCCGCTCGAAGGAGGGTGAGAGGCCACACTCCCTATTTTCATTAATCTCTTTTGAAATAAAAAGATAATTTTCTATGAAATTCTTGTCATTATTTAGTCACGACTTCTTCGTTCAAAAAACTTGTCTGTTTCAATTTAATTTTTAAAAAGGAGCGACATTACTTTCAGGCACACTTAATAATAGTCACCAGTTTTTTAAACCCGTTAGAACTTATTTCGGAAATACTTTCATGGAATTCATTGAAAATTCTTGAAAAAAGCACGATAAGAAAATTTAAAGTCACGGAAATGCGAATAAAATTATGGGTATCTAATCAAAGAATGTATTAAAAAATAAATTGAAATACATCCGATGCGGAAATATTTTCTCATTAAAATCTGTTGTAGGTTAAGAGTAGTAGGGTTAAAGAAGTAGGTCAAAAATATATTTCATTGTGCACAGAAAAAAAAAATTGACCTTTACGATATGAATAGTTAAAATATAAATTACTTTTTTCATCTCCGTATGTCGGAAGATAATAGAAACAGCATTTTTTATAAAGCTGAAATATTAATAATGGAAAAGAGATGGCAGAAGAGTATACGAGAATAATTAATGTAGGTTATAATTTATTCAGCATTCAAATAAAAATATTTTGGTCTAATTTCTCAGAAGTGTCGGCTTTTGAATCATCATTTTTTGAGGATGATTTTAATTCCCAGTAACGGATATAGTTCACTGAATTGGTCGATATGGTTCATGGATTCAGTTTACCAAAAACATCGGTCGAAATGTATAGTAAACATACTCCGTTTCCAAATATGTATTTCCTTGTTGGGCTAGCATTGCATTGTTTCCTTTATACGAATGTATCATTTAATAAAAAATTTGCAAAAACCGTTACTATAGTGGGTCATACATAGATTGTTACACAATAGATGAAACGGAAGTGTGTGCAAATGCTGTTACAATTATAAGAATTCATTTTAGCGATGGGAAATTTTACAGTATACAGGAACGCGGTAAATGCGTGTCGAATAAACTCACAGTTACTAAAAATTATTAAAATCTTTTTATTTTATTTTCTTTTGTTTCAATATTTTTCACCTGTTGAATAGTACTTGTTTTCGGCTTTTCAGTTTGTGCACTTTATCAGTGCCTATTGCAGAATGCTTTGAGCGATAATAATCCAGACGTATAAACTATGAATTTAGCAAAATTTAATTTTTCTAAGCAGTTGTATTTTTATACTAGACGGAAATATTGAATTATACGATTTTTAAATATGGCAATTTTAGCAAAAAGTTTTTCTTCAGACAAACATATTTATAATACCAGTCCGAATATGCATAGAATTATATTAACAGTGTTTTCTAATTAGTTTCTTTGAACTTAAAAGGTCATTATAATTTATGCACTAATTTATGCAATATGCAGTCTCACATTAATTTATGCAATATGCAGTCGTAGCTGTACTTATAGTATGTGGTCTTATGGGGGTTTCTTTACTTTTCAGCAAAAAACATAATCAGGGACTCACTTTTGCGTGTTAGACATCCTATTTCACACAGTAGTTTTATTGTGATAGATGAAATTGCCGGGTAAAATGATCCATCGGCTGAAGAAACTCCAGTGCCGGTTCCTAGCCAACATTACTGTTCTCAAAATGCATGAATCCACTTATATTATTTAATTTATTTCTGCGTGTATTTTAGGCCATAATTTTTGAATTATAATTTTGAAATATTACATTTTAAATTTTTGTGACACCTATTTATTTTAAAATTTTCATGAAATAAATTATGCATACTACATGATTGTAAACCGTATTTTATTTCATTATGTACAGTCATAATTACTTTCACATCTTTTATTTTGCCGATAAAAACAATTTTCAATTATTTTCAATTGAAGAATCAGTTTGCTTGAGGTGAGGGTAAAATGGTCTTTTGGACACTTTCTCAAAATTCTACTTTTTTCATTACTGAATGTGCTTTTAAAATATTCTTAAAATATGTTTATGATGCAAAATATAGTGTAAAATATGGTAGCAAAATGCCAAAGTTTTATTTTTACATTTAGATTATTTATTCAAGGTTTCCCCTTAAGGGGATCATTTTAAGCCAACTTTCCCTATCCATAAAGTGTTTAACAAGATTGATTTTATTAATGTTGCGCGTTTATCATCTAAAAAATTTTCAATCTTGAATTTTTAAAGTTTAAATATATATTTAAATTTTAGAAATTGAAAGTTGCAAATATGTGTAGTTCAGGAAAATATACAAGAATCGCCATTTACAAAATAACTAGGGGTGACTCAACGGCTAAGACAAAGTCAGGAATTGCTGAGTCGAACTACATTATCTGCTTATTTCCTTGGATGAAAGATGCATTATTTTCTCAGAATGACAGAAAAAAAATCGCTCGTGAGACCTCAAAAACATAAAACAATAGGAGAATGTTAAGTCTATGGGGGAAATGATTTCAGTGTTTATTTCTCAACAGCATGACCGATCATTACCATATCTCTTTTGTACCATGTCCTTCATGGTCACTATCACTGTACCAAATTTGGTCAAGATCGCATAAGCGGCCTCGAAGGAGTTAGCGAAAAAAAAATCGCTAGACTCAGAATCAAAAGACGGGGAGCTATTCTCATTTTTTTCGTAACATCGAATTCAATAGTCAACAACAATTTACTACAATTGTACATATTTATGTAGAGATAAGGAACTAGAAAAGCAGAATGCACGAGTTTAACACTTTATTGCTTTAAAATAGATATTACATTAATGTGTTGCATTAATGTACATTAATGTGTTAATGATGAATGATGCTTAGTGTTTTTTCCGTAGATAATGTTGTTCTAAAACACAGAAAAAGGGATATGTTAATCCTGAAAGGATGCAAAAATTTGAAATAGTTCGCATTTCCGTAAAAACCAATATTTAACTATATTTAACGCCGTAAAAGAAACGATAATTGGGTAACGTTTTGTTTGACAACGCTTTTCATTTCACTGTGTTTGAATATTTCGTTTCACACGTTTTTTGTGGTTTTTTTTCTTTCTCTGCCGTTCCTTCCCTTCATCGATTTCCCTGTTAACCTCACATAACTTCCTCGCAAGATCAACACCATCGAAACAATAAGAAATTTTGTAACTTTTCCTCATTTTTGTTGCAAAGTTACGTGGTTGTTTCCCTTTTTTACGTCAAAAGGAAAGTTTAAATGTAGAAACTGGCCATGAAATAGTTTGTGAAATCAAAAATTCTACGGAAAGAGAGAGAAGAAAACAGATTCTCAATGTCTTGACCCATTTTAATTCCAAGTTTTTTTTTAAAAATTGTGCATTTGGGATGGGAATCGATGGTAAAATACAATTAAGTGGCTCACTTTATTAATTTGAAGGTTTATAAAAAAATTTAACCTAATAAAATAGAAACCTGCAATTTCCAAATTGTAAATAAATAGAAACTGGCATGTTGTTTTGTGGCTTGTCTTCACTGGAATCTCTTTATGCTCCACTTGCTAGTACAGAGTTTCTAGTTGTTTATAGAAATGTAATAAGGATGTTACTCTTAAGTTTAACAGGTTCTTCATTTGAGGTAATCAAATTTGGGGTAATGGAATTATCACGTCGACAACTTCCATTATTAGTCATACCAGAGAATGAAACCGCGGTCCAAAATCCATTTTTTTAAATTTTTATTTATTTATTTATTTAGGGGGGAAAGGGGGGTTACAGTTAGAAATTTTTTTGAACTGATTTATTTTATATTTAGTACATTGCAACAAGGTCGATTAACAACCATAACGATTAAGATCGCAACATTGACGTAGTTTTCTATTTATATATAGTGTTTATCCACATACAGTGGAACCCGGATCTAAGCGACACTGAAGCCGATGTCTGAGTAGTTCTTGCGGCTTCTTTTCTCAAATTGGGTAACGCGGGAGGGATGCGCGATGAGACGAGACGAGAAAAAGATTTGTAGTAGATGTGCGGGACGAGACATGCCTACTTTTTATTGCTACATAGAGATCTTGCTAGAGACTTGACTGTTTCCTTAATGCGGATGCATATTCTGAAACATTAAAGAAATTTTTTCGGGCTATTCAAAACCGAGGGTGAGGCCTAATACAAAAAGGCGTAATCCTCTAACAAGATGACAATTTTTCACATACCGCAGTCAAAACAAAACGACTTCTTCGAACTTCCGAGTGGAAAACTTTTGGACATCCACCCTACAATCCAGATCTAGCGCCCAGTGATTATCGACGTTTTACAAAAATTAAGGAATTTTCGGGGAAAAAATTTTTTACGAAAAGCGAGGAGCCTAAGGAAAAAGTACTCACATTTCTAAATGGAGTGGCGGCAGAGGTGCTGTGTGAAGACACACAAAACCATGCTTTACGGTATGAAATGTTGGTACGGAATTATTATTGGAAAAATAGATTAATGTATGTACGTAAAAATATTTTTTAAATAAATCATTGATGGCTATATTCTAACTATCAAACGGGTGCTGCTTTCTGTACGTACCTCGTACACAATTTTAGTTTCGTTGATAAATTTGTGTTTAATGTAAGTTTAGCATATGTTCATTATTTTTTGGATTAACAATCCCAGGATATTACAAAATTGTTCTTGCGCAACGACTAATTGTGAAAGTTTTTCAGATTTGTATATTTTCCTTGCTTCAGTTTCTATTAACTAATTTCTGCAGCTGATTTTAGTACTGGTACACGTACCTCTTTTAGTTTCTCATTTGATTATCAATAGTTTATGTTTGAAAATTGCAGCCTTTAAAGATAATACTCAAAATGAATATCGTGCTAAAATATTTATAATAACAATATTTAGTACTCTCTGTGTCTCTTTATATATATATATATATATATATATATATATATATATATGCATCGTTACCGTCGTCGTTGGAATCGTTATGCGTAGTTCAAAAATTAGCTTGATACAGGAAGAGGAAAAGTCTTCTGGGTAAGGATATATCACATTTACACTTTTCATCAAGATACCCAGGAATAAACAGCCTGGTCAACAATGACCCACAGAATCTAAAAATACCCAATATCATAAATAAAAGTGTTAAAAAGGTTGCTTTTAGGTCAGATTGTAATGCTTTTTTTGTTAAGGTGCGGTTCCTGCTCAGCTAGGAAGAAGCAAGATTACGTGAAGGAACAGGAAACTACCAGTAGTTAAAACGAACTTCTGGTACTTTCTTTTGTATTTATTTATTGTTCAACAAAAGAATTATATCTACTTACTTTATTGGAATAAATTTATAATAATAATAATTATTATTATTTAAATATCTTGTGTCATTATCCATAATAACTTTAACTTTAACAATGGACTTTTAAAACTATTATATTTTGTTTTATCTGGATGTAGTTGAAAATTAAATATTTCCTAAGAAGCATTTTTATGTAAAAAATGTTAGAATTTCGCATAAGTCGGACTATTCACCTAAACACTACTTTTAATTAAATCACAATTTATCTGACTTAAAAACGTTCCTTGTGCCTTTCTATTATACAGTACCGTCCGTATTGATTGAATCAAGAGTGATTTTTTGGTTTTTTCCAACTTAAGGTGAACATTCCAAAAAGGAGTTCGTTCTCCATACGAAGGAGTAGAACTACTTGTTCCTCTTGAATGCATGATGAAAAGCGACCAGTGGGAAAAGATAAACTTGAGTTAAATACAGTGTATTCGCGCTACAGTGCAATTTAATTTACTCGAATTGGATTTTACGTGAGTTTCTCACATGTACGCATGTATCTGAAAGCTAAAGCGAACTCCCCGCCCGCAGCACGGGATTTTTACCAACAGTAAGAAGCACCGAAATTCCTTTATTCGTTACTTTATGTGGAAAATGGTTGTATAATGTCAGGGAATGGTTTAAAACTGTTTGAGAGGGTGTTAATAGATGTCTAATATAATTGTGTATGCATTTCGAAAATTCCTACACACACCCTACCCCACAACGCGAAATTTTCACTTACGCGAGGTAATGCATCCCTTTACCTCGCAATTGAATGCAGGAAAGCTTTGTCAAAAGTAAGTCGCTGTTTTAGATTGACTAGGTACCTCTCCGGACTTAAATCCCATAAAGAATCTATGCTATCTGTGAACAGACTCTCAAAAATGATTGCTGACTTCATTTGTTCACTCATTCAAATCTGGTGTACGGCTTAAAAAATTGTCATATGTTGTTAACCCCTGGTGCAATCTATGCCACGGGAGCTGATGCGCGTAAAATCTATTCGAGGCTCTAACGTCAAACGAGACCTCGGGGGGTTCCGGTTTCAGGTGCTAGGTCTCTCATCTGGAATTGGTTTAAAATTAGGAGACCACTCGTAGAGGGCAACGCTGGTCTGCCTAATAGGCGCTCCCATAATGAAATGACCAACATCTGCAGCCCTCGTAGTGGTCAAGCCTCCAATAATCAGTTGCCAAGCCATTATAAGAAAAAAAACATAGAATTCCATGCTATGCCGTAACTTCAAAACATAAACGAAATAAAGAGCACTTTCAAAGTATTTAATTTTATAACTAACTGAATAATTTAATTTTTTAAAACAAAATATTTTTGTTTTTTCTTGTAAACTTATTCTATGCTAAATGATTGCAAACCATTTAATATACAGAAAAGAGCTATATATTATACAAACAAACATGCTATATTTAGCAGAAAGTAAGTAAACAATAAAAATATTAAGTGAAATGTTTTGCACCCATTGCATTTCATTTCTTTAAAAAATGCTGAAAAATATTTCCGATTAAAAAAATATGATAAAAATAATATCATTTTCATTATTTCACGATCAATGCCTACGTATAGGAAAATGGGGTTTTAATATTCACAAATGATATCTCATGTGTATAATTTCATTAGCTATGGCCTATTTTATTAATTGTTTGTTTTGTGTTATTTTAACATTGAAGTTTTATTTTTTTGGCCTACTTTCATTATTCAATGTACCTCGAAAAGTATTCCGTAAAAACTGCCGTTACTTTGAAATCATTTTAAAATTTCGAATTAGTAATGTATCATAAAAGTGCAATCAGAAAGCAATTATAGCAGTACAAAATTATAATAATCATAGATATTTTAAAAAAGCTGAAGACAAAAAAAAAAGAAAGAAAAGAAAAGAAGAAAGAAATTAATTAAAAAAAAAGTGAACAGCTTTTATTTTTATTGGATCAGACAGTTTGAATGTAGGTAACATTTTTATTTGATGCGTTCAATTAATCCCTTAGTTTCGTTAGTGTAGTTTTTCAGTCCATTTTGCGAGTTCAGTCATATAAAACCAAGATGAAAGCTGTTTCTAAACTCTCAAAGAACTCATAGTAGTAAGAAATATTCCAACATGGGGTTTTTAGTGAACTTACCTGATATTTGGTTGTGAATGTTTCTTTTTTAAAATATATTGTTTGCATAAATGGTTTCTCTTCATTATTCTGTTTAATTGTCCACGTTTTCATTTCCTTTCGAACTGCTGAACATAGTTCTGAAACTATATTCAGTACAACTCTCTTTTTATGATCTGAGATTATTATTATTATGTTTTTTATTCACTTTTAAGCGGCACATGTTTTTCTTAGCAGCTTTGATAGGGCTCTAAACTGTAAGGCCATTGGGGGTTCAACTAGCTGAAAAATACTAAATAAATATTTCTACTGATGAGGCACTCACAAAACGGAATTCCTTTCACCATATTTGAGTATGATAGCTAACTCTATACTGGGTGTTTCAAAAATGTCATGCAAAATTGTAGAGGATGGTAGAGGAAACCAAAAGGATTAAGAGTTATGTAGAAATGCAGGATCAGAAATGTCCGCTTCCATATACCTGTTAATAATCATTTTACAAAAGATGTTGAAGATGTCATAAAATTTCAAAATTACGTTTTGCTTAAACGTTAATTTTTTTTCTTATAAAGTATTCCATTTTAAGATTCAATTTCAAAATAATAAAGTCATGTATAATCAAGCTTAATGAGTTAGACTAACTATCACTTCAATACTATTTGTGAAGTGATTACTAGCAGATGTATGAAAATGGCGTTTTTAACTTAGTTTCCCCTGAACCCTACACAGTTTTGCCTGATATTTTTGAAACAACCTGTATCAATGTACCAAATCAGCTGGTAAGTTTGAATATGTGGCGCACTTTTAATCTTACGTATTTTAAATTTTCTTAGATCATGTTTACATATTATGTTACAGCATTCTTTCACGCATCTCCTTATCAGCATCAGATTTCAGTCTCGTTTTTGCCATGCTGCATCAACAGCGGTCGTTTTTTTACTTGGAGTAAACGAACTTTAAAGTCGTCAACATTGTGTCCCTACGAAATTGTCGAGGAAGACATTTAAAAAATATAGTTAATGATAATGTCCTCAATTGTATCGTGAACATTACTCTGAAAAGCCATTTGAATAAAAAAACAACAACATGAACAGCGAGGAAGTAAAACAAAATTTTGCACGCAAAACGAAGTTTTCCCGGGAAAAAAATCGAAGAGAATCTTTCAAAGCGAATTCTAAAATTTCGGGGCAAGTGAAGACGCGCACATTAGGCGTTTTTATTTTTTCATGCGGTAATCCGATAGGTTTTATCATTAAAAATAAAGTCAGACGTATTTGCGAAGTGTTTTTGCGCTCGACCTGATCTGGGTCAGTGGGTGAGTTTTGCAACGACGACTCAGGAAGAAAATGAATGTCACTTAAATGTCTTACACAGATGGTTCCGGTTTGGGTCATCCTTGTTAATCGGCATGATCCATTGTTTTTAACCATTTTTTTTTTTTTTGTGGCTCGATCAGATGAGAACTTAGCAAAGCTCCCGGCCCTATATTGTCTTCTCGCACCTCGTATCAATGCATAGCTAAAAGTATGTGATGAGAATCAGAAGCAAGCGAAGGAGGGCACCCATTGCTGCTCGGGACTGCACTCGTTTTGGTTAAACAAAGAAAATGTGGGTTTCTCCTGTAAGAAAGCGATACTTCATTAGAAAGTCATGTTTCTGTTAAGCCGGAAGTACACCGGCTCATTTGTAAAATGATACGGCGAGCCTTTGATCAATAAACCAAAGATAAAGGCAGCAGTCAATGTATAAAAATTTGCAAGTAGATGCTGTAAGGGAAAGTGCGCAGCGTTTGAGTTCAATAAGATGATCTTTCATCGATGACGGTGGTGAAAACTGGCTGAAAATTCTCTACAAGAATTTTTTTTAAAATTGAAAATTTTAAATCCATGTTTATATGGAAGTCTACTACAGTTTTACCAAAATGCTCAATACACAAAATATTTTATAAAAGTTATTGGTTGTTTTAAGGCTATGATGTAGAGTAATACTAAAGAGCATTTTTCTTTAGTCAGTTCATTGTCAATTTGCAGATGACCAGCGCGAACCTTCAGTTGACATCTTACTAAATCTTCACGGAGAGAATCAATTCAAGCGTGTTCTTTACACACATGAGATGTTACAGAAATATTCTTCAAGTAATTTTGATAGCAATAGCAACCTGGCGCCGTATAATGAAAAATTATTTTAATTATTTCAAGACGTGTACTTTCTATGAAGCTTCAGAGCAAAGCTAATTCAATGAACATGTTAACAGTATGGTCGGTCTTAAGAGGTGACCATCAGTAGAGATTTCACTGTATACTATATTTAAATACACATTTACAAGGGGTGTAAGCTGGTGGCAAGGAATCACAGTCAGAAGGCAAAATGATATTTCGATTATCTCCATCTATCTATATACATTTATATACACACACACACACACACACACACACACACACATATATATATATATATATATACACATACATACATATATATATATATGTGTATGTATGTATGTATATGTATATATATATATACAGTTAATTAGGTTTTTACACTAGCCATACTTTCTTTTAATAGAAAGTGATTTAAGTTATCATGCATTATTCAATTACTTATGTCATAATGTCATAATTATGTTATAAGAAACGAAACGAGTTTTGTCAAGTTGATCACAGTATTCATAAAGCAAAAAAGAATCCTTAATGAGATGACCGTCCATTGATAGTGAATTAGGTGAGTCACTACCTTTTATTGTTCAGCTCTCGAATGATTTAAATAACAAAACGGTTCTCTTTCTTTGCTGCTCAGACAGTTTGTAGGGGCATCAAAAGCTTTAAATCCAAGAGTGAAACTTAAATTTCTTGTACAAAAGATAATATAAAAATAGAAAGGGATTTAAGACCAGACTAAGTTCTTTGATTTTTGTTCTTAGGGTAGATTTTAGATATATTTAAAAATGTAAACTACACATGACGAGTTGCAGCGTTTTACTATTATTAATTTTTAACTGACACATGTTACAGAAAACTGTTTATTTCTCTTCATGTATTAAATCACCTGACAAATGAAGGCATTAGTTATCATTTTTGAGTTCGCAAAAGAATTAATTACAATATTTAAATCGTATGAACAAACTCTGAAATTTACCATATTTATAATATTACACGGCAAAACATTTTGTTTTTTGGATGTAAAGAGAATCGGCAAACGGCAAAAAATTCTGGAATTAGTGCATTTCATTTTATAGTCTTTAATGTCTGTAACAAGCATTTTGGTAATTACAGTTAAACTAGTAGGAATTTTTGAGCTAAGTGTAGATAGTTTCTTTTTGTGTGTGAACGCAAAACCAACAGAAACAGTGCGAAAAAATTGATAAAAATTGTTAACATGAATGCATGCACATCCGCAAAGAAGGCAGTCTGGTTTCTTTATCAATCAAAAGACATCTCAAATCATTGATAAAACCGTTCATGGAATAATACAAGTTCTTAATGAATGCACAAAGTATTGAACATTTAAAAAACCGTTCATACAATTAAAAGAAGTAATTTTAAACGCCATTCACATTTTGATATTTTGCATTTTCAAAATAAGGTTCCATTTATTTTAATATTTAATGTTTTCATGTGTTCATGTGTTCAATGCTCTGGCATCCATCTGCAAAATGTCTAATACTTAGGAAAAGAGAGAAAATGATTAATATTCTTTAAAAGTACATGTACAAAAAATAAAAGAAGTGACGAATTTCGTTCTGAATTATGCAAAAATTATAATATATATTTTTCACAATTAGATATTTTGTTGCATACGAATTCACTAAAACTTGTTAATACTTTTATTATCTCATTTATCTTTTTCTTTATTCACAATCGATAATATTTCGTTGCAATTGACGAATAACGTCAATTGCAACGAAATATTATTCATTGTGAATAAAGAAAAAGACACGTAATGGATAAACTATATACGTACGTAATGGATAACCTATATTAATTGAAATGCTCACATACACCCTGTCAACGATTATTTTAAAAATTACAAGAAAGAAAATCTGTTTTTTAAGTATAATATAGCTACAAAACGAACATGTAGAAATGTGTAATTTGATGTAAAAAATTATATGAATTGGAAAAAAACTAATTTTTTTTCTTTGGCATTCATATAACTTTAACATGTTGCAAGTTAAAAAAAAATTAATAAAATTAAGTTATCAAAATATTTATTCTTCAAGATTTTATGAATTTTTATATCATGATTCATGATGATTGATTATATCCTCTATTTCATTATACTGTTTATTGAAACAGCCTAATTTTACAGATAATGATTAACTTCATGTAGGCCACAAGTTAATAAACATAACTGTTGAGTTCTTTTAGTAAACACTGTTTGCTTTCTCTGTATAGTTTTCAGCTTTCTCTCCCTGTCATACCTTGAATGCTCTGATAGTTTCATAAATTGATCTTCTGCGATATGCATGGAAACTTCGGCTGCACCTCTTTCAATATAGCTTCTTTTCGTTTAATAAAACATGGAGTTATCTGTTGCGTCTATCTTTATTTCCTTTACTATCAGCTCTCAGTCAACTCAACTCAGCAAAAAGTAATTCGGGTCACTGTCACGGTTAGAGACAGGTTGTGAACTCAACACCGTCTGTCTTAAAAGTAAATATAAGAATCAATTAACCTGTCTTCGGCAAAAACGTTCTGTTTTATGTTTAAATAATAGAGAATGGACCCGCCAAAACATATTTTTCATTTTCCACTGTAAACTGAAAATGTAATAAAGAAGCTTATAATATTTCCGTTTATGTTTTTAAGAACACATAGAAAAAGGACACTACTTTTATAGGGAATAAAAAGAAAAGCATCAAACTATTATAGTACATTTACAAACTGATACAAACTATCTTTATGTGTATTAAAAACGAATTTTTTAGCAGTTACTACTTTACAACTGTGTAAAACTCCAACAGAACGGATTACAACTGTTGCCTTTAAAAAAGAATGCCATAAAATTTGCATGTTTTTGAAAATGTCATAGAATGTTTTCTCCCTGATGGTTTTTTCCCCCCTAATGGAGGAAATTCGCCGTTCATAGGCATTGGCCACTACAAAGGCCGGAATGGCTGATCTCTTTATTATGAAGCCACCTAATAGGGGGACCAGCATTGCCGCCTATGAAGGAACGGGCGAAATTACACCCAAGCCCGTTCCGGGAATTGAACCCGGACCCGTAGTGTGGCAGAACAGCTCTCTAACCACTACACAAACCCGGGCGGGTTTCTGCTGTTACCTTCAGCCTTCGTTATAACAAAATATTTAATGACTTTAAAAATAACAGTTTTGAAATAGTGAAGACTTATAAATTTTTAATTTAAAATAGGTAAATATGAAATTATTATGGAGCAATTAGCACACATTTAAAATCTTTCTGCAATTAGCAGCAATATTTTAAATGTGTTATGTCATAGTGAAGGCAAAATTTATTAAAGATATATTACTTGTAAAATATGTATTTGATGATGAATATCAGTTTAAAAAAAATCATTCACCATCAATTTTTATATCATTTACTTGAACGCCTTTATAGCAATTCTATCAAGAATGGGAAACTCTTATGCAGTTTGAAAACTTTTAAAAATCTTCATTCATGTATAAGGGCTTAAAGCTGCTTTTCCAGATTTTGTAACTAGTTCTACATCTTTATGATCGCGACATATTTTTTCACATATTTGTTAGGCCTGTTTTGGCATACTCGTTCTCCAGGAACTGAGAGCAAGAGAACGAAACTCATAAGATTAACCCACGTGAATATATAGGGTGTCCTTAAACTCATGGACGAAACTTTAAGGGTATTTAAAATACATATAAAGAAGCATTTTTTTGCATAACAACGTAGAGTCAGAAATAAAAAGTTTAGATGGTTTCAGCACGACGGAGCTCCTGACCATTCCCCAAATACTGTGTTTATTTATATCATTGTCATCTCAAGCCCCTGATGGATTGGACAGCTTGAACAAATCGCTTGGCCAGCACGTCCACTAGATTAATCTAGTATGGAATTTTTCTTTTGGCAAGGCACTCGTTTACAAGACTCCAGTTGACTCACATGAGGGGCCTCATTGCAAAACTTTCAGTCGCTGCTGCAACTGTTCGAGGAACAACTGTCATCTTCGAAAGGGTATGCCAATCATTTGCTATACGCTACTAGTACTGTGTCAATGTTGGTGATGGCACATTTGAGCATTTACAGTACACCTTTCATCATTTTCTTTGCATTTGCTGTATTTACACCTACACTTTTTATTTATAACCCCAAATTGTTTTACAAAAGATTGCTTCTTTATATGCATTTTACCTATTCTTAAAGTTTGGCCTATGAATTCATGGACACCCTGTACGTGTAACATGTATCACATAACACAAGAAATCTGCGTGTTACATTGTCACAAGGCTATTTACCACATATAGGACACTTTTTCTTATATTTGGACTGCTATACCACACCCCGACTTATCTTTTAGACAAAGAAAAAAAAGCATGACAGCAGTCTTAAAAGGCTTCATGAATATAGTGGACGAAGAAATTGATTTTTCTTTTTCATTTTTAGGTTTCTTCGCTAAATTTTAACACACAAAGATAATTAAAAGTGAATTAATGCATGTTCCTGTTATGTTACAAGGCGTTTTCTATGTCTGTCACGTTTAATGTAAGAGAAATCTAATTTTGTTCATATTTCTTCCTGCAACTTTACAGATGCGGCATCACGTGTATCAGAAAGTGTTTCCGGCAAGTTATAATAATTTAATTCAACCTACTTCCTCAAAGAAAAAAGAGCAATAGTAATTGTTATTACTTTTTTATCCACGGTTAAAAATGGTGTAAAAACCAGTTTTAGATCACAGCATGAGCATTTTGTCACTCTGTTTAAACGATTTCATAATTCCTCTTTATTCTTCCTTTTGGCTTGTGGTCAGCGTAGTTACTAAATATGTTTGCACTAATGGAAGGTAAGGAGATTTGAGGTCCTCTCAGATTTTGTGTCATTGATGTTTCAAAAGGTTCTTTTAAGAAGTGTTAAAGTTCACAGTTTATTAGAATAACGATGTTCTCCCGTGACTTCGTTTATTTCATAAAACCAAGAGACATTTTATAAAGCTAAATAATTTCAAATAGACTTAAATAAATTAAGTATAGTAATCTGTGCAGGGCCTATTGTAAAACTGAAAAATATAGGTATTTATTTCATTGCAAAGCAAATTGTAAAACATAATTTTAGTGCGTGTTGTTCAGTTTTATTAATATTATTCAAGCAATGAAAGAGAATACTCAAAAATTGATGCTTCAAATGCAAATTATTTAGAGTTTCTTTTCTGTTTTTGTTTAAGATTTTTGAAATTCGATGCAAATTCTATTTATATTATAAATGAAGAATATTGAGCTAAACTTCTAGTATCTCTTAAGTAAAATTTAAATAAAACTTTTGAGTAAATAATAGTTTTAAAAATTTATACGTTTAAATGTATCAAAATATACAAAATATCCATTTTGCTGAATTATTTCCTTGCACTTTAACCTTTAATATTTACAACAATAATTTAAGATTGGTCTGCATTTTAAAACTGTTAATAAATATAAAACACTAAATTAATAATCTAACATTAAAGATTTTAAAATTTTAAGTTTAACATACTATTCGAAAAGTTCCTTCTTTAAGTTTAACATACTATCTGAAAAGTTTTTCTATCTCATTATTTTGTACCATTAAGGTACTGGACCAACTGAGACAGCGACTTCTGGTAAAAGTTTTTCTATCTCATTATTTTGTACCATTAAGGTACTAGACCAACTGAGACAGCGACTTCTGGTAAAAGTTTCAATATTCGTGCGTTGTATTTGTCCCATTCAGGATCACTAGAGGTATATGCAGGCTTCGCTTGTCTTAGCTAAAACCGCAAGAACATTTCAACCAAACCAAACCAAACCAACAACAACAACAAATACAAGTCACAGCATTAAGCAAAAATGTGTATAAGTATGCACAGTAAATGTTTTAAGACTACACATTAGCACTGCCAAATCAATAAGTTATTTTTCAAACCGTATTCAAGTGCAAAATCTATTCCGTTTTTGATCGTTATCCATCATGCTTATCGATGCGTTGAAACAATTTCGTGCAAATGTGGGTGGAGTGTCATTATCATAATCTATTATTACATACATTAAATACTTAAGTGGGGAAGAAAGCCGCTATGTGTATGAAAAAGAAATCGGAGTACAGTACAATATTTATTTAAAGGATAAATAAAATGGCGGTACAATAATAAGAAATTTTCTGAATATTTGTTGACACCATGAGTTCCACAGCATGATGAGTGTGATTTAAAGTACTTTTTACTTTACGCATAGCACTCTCGAATATATCTTTTAAAGGATAACCTATTTAAATATTTTTCTTGTTTGAAATTAAATTTTCACTTTTGCTATCGGATGCAGAAATTTTACCAAAAAAGTCATGCAGAAATCATTTTAACATCAGGATTTATTGATTATTTTATGGATCTCTTCTTTAGTTTAACTTGAAATACAAACTTATTTATTATTAAATGAGATTTTATTTTTCAAATTCAGGCATTTGTTTACTTAATTTCTTACGATAGTTATAAGTACTCCTCAAACACTTCAAAATATCAGTCTAACTGAAAAAAACAAATGCTAGAAAAATGTTTATATTTGACAGTCCGAGAGTGCTTTTAGTTACATAAAACACTTTTGACTTTCTAATATACAGTGTCATAACAAGCACCCGAAACAGGCTTTACCAATGCACTTTTGCACATGCATCATCGACGTACAATATCGCGCAATAAACAAGACACGTTCTAGGTGCATTATGTTCGGCATCTCCTTCTTACATTCTTCCCTCGTTACATGTTTGACACTATAATGTGTTACAAAAGGTTGAAGAACAGCTGTGAGATTCGAAGCCGTTTAAAGTGTTAGCTAACTGCAACAATACAGCGATTATGGCACACTCACCCAAATCGCTCAAACGCAATATCTACCGAAGAAAACAATTGGATATTAATCAGTAGCATTCTTTTGCCGTTTAAGATGGTTAAAGAATGGCAGCTGTGTAACCTTTTCCAGAAACACATGCATATTCCAATGACAGTTTCCAAATTAACTCTTTCAAATCCGTGAGAAACTATTTCACGCAATGTAAGCCACAGGCATATTATTTTAACTACTTCTCGGCAGAGAAAGCGACCGCTGGAAATGAGAACAATAGTGGTATAGAATACTCTCGTTGAACTAGTGACCGATTGAGCTGAGTACAGCCTCATGAGTTAAAAGTCATATCCCATTAAAATAAAACTAATGATTTGAAGATTTCATTGATCTGAAACAAACTGCTTTCAAAATTTTTTTATACGAAGAAAGATAGAAAATCGTTAAACACTGGTGAATTGTTTTTAAAATGACCTGATCTGTACAAGAAATGCGACTGATAACTGTTTTAAACGTTTTAGTATGGAAATTTTTCCAGTTGACTTACTGTTTTGAAATTCTTGCAATTAAATATTTACATACCACCATTGCTTTCCCCATAATTTAAATACCACAATAAAAATATTTTCGCTTTTCAACGCAAAATAATGTAGCAAAATATAAACAGAGGGTGGGTAATTATCATACTGATTAGATTCTGTGTCAGAATGTGTTCGGTATCTACATGTTTATTTGAGATTGTTACTATGAATTCCGTGTTCCTGTTTAACCCATTTGTGCCTGGATATTTTTGCGACTTTCTTCGATTTTTACTGATAACAGAAATCATAGATAAATTTCTGATGTCAACTTCTTGAACAAGGGATGATTTCTTTTAAAATCACTATGCATAAAAATTGAAATATCAACATACTACTTGGTCATGTTAAAATATTTTGTAAGCTCAATACTCATGAATAAAGGCTAGGAAAAAATAAATAACGTTTTCGACTAATAGCGAAAATGCCGTCCCAAAAAAGGGACGCTAGCCATAAATGGGTTAAAAGATCGATGATATATTATAGTTTTAAATATATTTAAATCTATACAAAAATGAAATTAAGGATTGTATAATCACACAGTATATTGGAACTACTGTCATTTTTTAACGTTACAAAAATTATGCAGTAGTGATTACGGTTATCTATAAATATTAATAAATTTATTGCTTTAAATGCTATTCTTTGCATGATATTAAACATTTCTGAGGAAAACGCTTGGGTTCATTTGGTATTGTTTCGATCAAAATTCAAATTATTTAAGAAATTTTTTAAAGAAATTTTTCTGCGCAGTTTGAGTGGTATCAAAACCATCTCATACAGTGAAAGTGCCTTAACTAATTTTCAATGAAGCAATAGCATTTAAATTGTTTAAGTATTATTTTAAGAGTTTGCTAATATGTTTGCGTGTATGTAATTACTGAATTTCCATTTACAAAAGTAACTCGTTATGCTTTACTGCTTTTGTGCATCTTCCATTTTATAAAATCAGTATAAAATTGTAAACAAAATGCAAGAACATATTAAATCTTACTTATTACATTGAATATGAAATATTTTAAAATGAGTGATTTTTGTAACCAACAGTCCGTTTTCGCATGTTTTTATCAGTCAGTCCAATCTCTCGATTCATTAATGAATCTTTCAATCGCAAAATTACAATATAAGTATCAATTTTTTTAATTATGCATTAATTTCATATCTATTAGCTGTACCTACGTTATACTCTGGTGTATAAATATTAAGGAAGAGTTAATTTTTTTAGCTAAGCGTAGCGCAGCGCAGTAGTGTATGAAATCGGGGGTGGGAGGAGAACAATTACCATAACATATCCTCAGCATGTAAAAATATGAGAAAAGTTAACAAAAGCTTGAAAAAAATTCGTATTGCTAATTTTTTTACTTCGTCCTTAATTTTTGTACACCAGCGTGTAATGATGAATATGTATATCGTATACAATTCTATATCAATAAATTTCAATTTTATTTAATTTCATAGTAGTTCATTATTATTTTTAGCCTGACTACTCATAAAAAGAATCTTACAAGAAATAACAGACTAAGTAGGAATAATAAAAGTCAAAATTTAAAATAAAACGAACCTTTTCAACGGCCTTTCCCTTTAAAACGAGCAAATTCAGTTTTGATGTTTTATATTTAAAAGTCATTTTTTTTAATTTTAAAGAAGTCTTAATTTAAAAGGGTTGATTACCGAAATGGCACTGATATAATATGCATTATTTTCATGAAATAATTTCTCTTCTCTACGATTGAATATAAAAGAGCTCTAACAGCTTTTCATATAAGCCAAAAAATATGTACTTAGTATAGCAAAATATTATTATTATTTCTTTCTTTCTGGAATTTTCAGCTCTATAACGTGTAACAGAGAAATTTTTGAATTAACTTTAATATTCTGAACTGATATTTAATGTGTTTTAATTATAGGCTTCAAAATAAATTTATCGTGAAATAAACTATTTTCTTTATATTTCGTAGATTTCTGAAAACAAAGGTTGGTATCAAATGCAATGCTTGATGCAAGATGGCGTTTAATAACGTTCCTATTCTTATTGACTGTTGCGAACATTCAACAGTGCAACTCATTTTTTGGTATTTCCATCAAAAGGGGTAAGTAACTTTTTTTTAATGCAGTTTTCTTCCCTATTGAAAAGAAAATAATTGTTCCAATTATTTCATTGTTTAAATGTTCTCTAATTCTAAAATTTAAAAGTATCTCTTAATTTTCATTTTTTAGTTGATCATTCAATGATTTTGAATCTTCTTCCTTTCCATTTTCGTGCAATGAGGCTACCAACTCAAGTCGGCTAATATCTACCTAGTTTTCCTTTACCCCATGTAGATTACCTTAGTGGTTGCAATTTGAAACTATGCTCATTAATACTGATTTAAGTTTTATTAACTGGTGGGAACTCTTAAAAGAACTTTTGACCTGCATTTCCTGAACTCATCGTTCAGTAGGGGGTTGAAGTATTTATTGCACTCTAATCAAATTGCTCAAAATCTTCAATTAAACATTTGTATCACCTGAAAAGTCTGAATAATAATTCTTATTCATGTACAAGCAATATGTAACGAAATTCTTCTGTCAGTCAACCTGTAGAAAATGGAGGATGCAGTAAAATAATATCCTACACATCTAAACTAAAATTTACCCATCATTCGTACGAATGTTAAAGTGCTATAAATTGTACAGTAATGTAAACTCTTTTAAAAATATGCTGTCCAAAGCCTCATTATCTAAAACTATTCCTTTTTAAGCCAAAATAATAATAATAATAATAATAATAATAATAATAATAATAACTGTCTAAATGCAATAATATTTGAAGATCTCATCATATAAGCTTCTAATTTGAAGGAAATCCTTTTGTATTAACAATGCTCTGAATTCATGAATTCACACTCATTACCGTACGAGAGTTTGAATGTGAAAAAGAAATAGCAAGTTAATAATGATTATGAGAAAAATATTAACTACCAATAAAGGCATTTGCGAAGTATGTATTTTCCGGTAAAGCTGGATTACACTAATATAACGCCATGGAAAATATTTCAATCCTAAACGTGACTATTTAAATCAAATACACGAACAAACACATTTATATCCGAATTTAGTACAATTGAGGCAAAAACTTTTTTTTTTCAGATTTCTGTTCAGATTTTACAAATTACAGATTTAAACCTTTTATGGCCAAAATCTCTGTCGAGTTAGTCTTTTTTTTTTTTTTTTTTCACTGCTAATATTTACTGCTGCTACTTATACATTTCGTTTGTAAGGTTTGCTAATGATAATGAGATATGAGATGTATGCATAATTTGTAGAATCATTGAGTAATGATACCATTTATCAAAACTTAATATCAATACCATATGAGGACACAAACCAGCAAAAGAATCTTAATAAGCATCTGCTTCGAATAAAAAAAATTTCCATTGGTATTCTTCAGGTTTCCTATGGCATCTGTTTGATTATATTTCGTTTCATTCCATGGTTGTAGCTTGTGTGTGTTTATGGCAACGCTACACTAGGGCGATCTGCCAAGGGGGGTGTGCCTTGGTAGGAGGATTTTCTAAGGGGTTCTAACGCGTATTCACGTTAAATCTGGAGAAAACCAACCAAAACTCCAGACCGTTAGATCGACAGCCGCGCGATGGGACCCGAACCCGGGACCTTCACACTTCGGCCATCTACCATTTTCAGTGTCATAACCACTGTGCCATGGTGAGGCCCTTCATTCCATGGAGTAATACACTGTTGTCTAAATGTTTTGCAATATGTGTGTAAATTGCAGTAAATTTTGACAAATTTAAACTTGGTACACATGTATTGTATTTTGCTTTACAATAATAAAATAGAGCCATTACTTAATGAGCTGGTTGTCAATGGGATGCATGATTGTATGCCAATTGCAAGGTTTGTCTCAAAGTTGCTCAAAGCCGTTAAAAGCCAAAAATGTTCGAAATTTTACTGGCATCTTTGGAAATTCTAACAAACTTCTACTAAATCATTATTTTATTTAATTTTAAAATAATAATAATAATAGTAATAATAATAATAAACATGATTGTATTAATTAATTAGCCACTGTGTATATATCAGTCGTTCTGTTAAACATGCCATTCTGATTTTTTTTTTTTACCGATAAAGAAGACATCAATTTGGAATTAGCTGGACTCTCCTTGATAAATTACAATATGTGTGCATATATTACAGTCAGTTGTAAAGCAAAAAGGTGTGGGAAGTACATCCTTACACATGAAATTAAAAAAAAAAGGCATAAAATTATAAATTGAGAAACTGAATCCGGAAGCTCGTTTGGTAGGATTTTTTTTTTTTAAACTACGTACTTTCATCGTTCCATATGCTTTTATAGCGTTTTTCAAATGAGTATCTGAACATGTCAATTTGATGAAGAGATTTTTGTTTTCAGGATTTTGCTTTGATAAACTCGTAGGTTGTTGTGTTTATCAACATTAAACCGGTATGCGTTGGAAGAGGAAATTGTAACAGTTCCGTCTCTATCACACCCACTGAGTTGACTATATATATATATATATATTTATTTATTTGTATTTACTACTTTTTGGAAAACCGAAAATATTACTTTCTTATATGGTAAATGGCCTATTTATTTTATACCAAAACAACGCATAAAATGTTCATGCTAAACAATACAATGACAAGTGACGAGCGTTTTGCAAAAACACGCGTTTGCGCTAATTTCTACATCTAGACGGAAGTTATTCAATCAGTGCACGCGACATTTTTTGATTCAAACAATGTAGAAAAATTTGAGAGTGTTTGTTATACTTTCCGATAATTTAATTATGCACTACTAAGATAGGGTATTGTTTAAATTATTAGCATAAGACATTAAGAAATTTCAGCGATTAAAAAATCAGTTTCAGTATTATGTAACATCGATTATATTAATACACTTATACTCTTCGTTTGAAAGCATAATTCTCCTAATAGCACTTTCTCGTGATAGGAAATGTCCCATTTATTTTAAAGCAAATAAAGATAATAATAATGATAACACAGACAACACTTCAGTGAGAACAATACACTTTTACAAAGGCTTTTAGAACACGAGTTTTAAGCTAGTTTTCTCATTTTATGAAAGAACGGAAGTTATTTAGTCAGTACACGCATCGTTTTCAAGTCTAAGCAAATTAAACATTTACCACACGACTTTGATTCTGTTTATCGGTCTAAGTATCTGTATTAGCAAATACATTTTTTTCTGATTTATAAGTTGTAATTTCTGCTTAAACTATAACAACTACCTTTAAATTGTGTTTTTACAATTGGTATTAGTCGATCTTATAAATGGCAAAACTACTAGCGGTATGGAGTATTCAGGAAAAAATAAACATAAATGCCAACATTTTATTTATTTATTTTTAATAGAAAGCTCTTTAGCCAGTTTTGCAATGAAATACCTGTACTTCACATTTTGCTTTTTTCTTAAAAATACTTTAGATATGCACGATTGATATTCATAAGAGAACAGAGTACAGCCAGTGAAAAATCTTTCTGTGTAGTTTGCTACTGTATAACGAGTGCACATTTTTAAACAGCAGTGTTTTAAAATTAAATTACAAATTTGTGAAAAAACAATGCAAAGTATAAATATGGAAGAAAACAATTATTTATTTATTTTTCAGCTAACCAAAAGATTTATATAATTTTAAAAGTACGGCTAAGAATCTTTTTTTTTTGTTGGTTGGTCTAATACAAATAAGAACAATTCCATATATATATGGAAAACGTAAGAAAGGTAAAAAATATTTGAAGGTCAGAATACAAAATTGTTAAACTAATATTGAAAAATATGAAAATGCGGATAATAATAATCTACATATTATCATTTACTATGATTAAACTACACAAAATATGTAGCATTTAAATATACATATAATGCACTTGTTATTAAATTTCCATACGGTGAATAACCTCTGACAGTAAAAAAAGAAACCTCAAAACTTATTATGTAACTCAGATCCCCAAAAGTAACTAGGCAGACAAGTTCCCCCTATTTTATCGTAACAAAATAAAAGTCAAATGTAGCCTTTAGTAGCAGCAAAATTTGATTTCTGTACCTTTACTTTGACAGTAATAAGCAAAATGTATGAGTACTTGAAAAGACAAAGCTCAACCGGGATGAGGAACTGTGTCAGGTTCAACACGTAGACGACAAGTAGATAAAATGTTCTAGTCTCATTTAATGAAGAGATTTATAAAACAATATATAACTAATTTATACTAACGTTCACATTGCAGAACTAAATTATTAATTTCTCTGCCAACAATTCCCATTTTACTTTTCATTCTGGAAGAAAAAAATCCCTATTGTTGAAAGCTTATATTAAACTTTTCTGTAAAATTATGAAGCCGATTGCACGCCAACATATAGAATCCGGCGTAGTACAAGTACCTGGCGACGGCGGCGTAGCGTGGCCTCTAGTTTCTAGGTAGGACCCCTTAGAAAGACTATCGCCCAAGGCAACCCTCATTAGGCAGATAGCCCTCGTGTAGCTTTGCCTTAAAAAATGGAATTGTATCAAAATAAGTAATTTTCTAAGGTTTAATAAAATGCTATTCTAAGCTAGGGATGCAATTGTCAAAAATTAATATTTATGTGGGAATGAAGGATCTTCAAAGTGGACACATGATCTTATGAAATGAAAATTAATTTTATACAAATGCATAAATATTGTAACATTTTATTATAATTAATTTTTTAATTTCAACTTTTGCAATCCAAAAGTTAATTATTATTTACCATCAAATATTACACTCATTATTTATTGCTTAGTTATTCAGTTCATTACTTTAAGTTGTTTTTAAATATTTGACCATTTTTATACAACTACACTGCAAAAAATGTCTGTCAAATTTGCAGAAAAAAACTGTCAGCCAAGAAACCAGTTTATTACTTTTTTTTTTTTTTGGACAGAAGTCTTCCATAAATTTTACAGATTCTCAGTTTATTTTACAGAAATCTTCCGTATAAGGAAAAAAATACGGAAGACTTCTGTAAAATATACGGAAATAGACTGGCGTACTGGCTGACAGTTTTGTCTGTCAGTCTGTCAGTTTAACAGACTTTTTTTTTCAGTATATTTTAAAGAATACAGCTAGTGTTTCCTAGCTTATTTTTAAAATATGACCTGTTGCTTTTCAAAAAGAATTTTCACGTTCCAGGATGCCCAAAATTATTTATAAACTACCAATTTTTATTTCCTATATTTTAAGCAATAAATTTTATGTTGTTTTATATAAATCCGCACTGCAAAAAAAGTCTGTCAAATTTACAGAAAAAAACTATCAGCCAGGACGCCAGTTTATTTCCGTTTTTTTTTACAAAAGTTCTTCGTAAATTTTATAGATTCTCAGTTTATTTTACAGAAATAAACTGAGCGTCCTGGTACGTCCTGGAGCATTTTTTTCCGTATACGGAAAAAAAATACGGAAGACTACTGTAAAATATACAGAAATAAACTGGTGTCCTGGCTGTCAGTTTAACAGACTTTTTTTGCAGTATGATACAGAATTGTTCTGTAGGTTCATTTAATGATTCTTACAAATTTTTCATAAACAGGAGAAAGTAGCACTTATAATATATTTTCTACCTAGAAAAATATGCTTTGGAATAAAATTTTTTAAAAAGTACTGAGGAAACTTCCTTTTCCTCAACATTTTAAAGTATGTAATAAGTGTTTTTAAAACAGCGAAAAATGCAGTCTTTAGCAACGTTATTATATATCATTTAAAACAAAACGAATTGAATTTTATTAAATCAAATTATTCGTCTGTCATGTACTTACAGTGTGGATAGGAATAATCTGTTTAAAAAATTTAAACATAAAGTGCATCTTTACTTCATATCCTGCAGACTGACTACTAAATTCTCTTTGAATTCTTGTTATTTGTTCAAATACCAGCATACAATTCTAATATTTAATGTCACAGCAACATCGCAGTAACTTTTGAATGGAGTATGTAAGTCACTGTTGCACTTACCAACATGTATTGTCAATTAAGTGTCATAATGTCGTTTGTGCCTTTCAATTGGCTTCACTACGACAACACTGTAATGATTCGTCTGTGACATATCACTTTGTAAATTCAGAGAATCATCTTTCTATTGTAACATATTACTAGCAAAATCACACGTCTTGTGAATTTTTTGTGGCTGCATAATGCGTCACACAATATTACGATGGAATCTCTTTCTGTTCAAGTGTATTAAAAAGGAAAATATGTAGATGTACTTTTATGTGATCTGAACTCACATTCTAATTTTTTTCTGAATTCTTCTATAGAAGATGACGCCAATTCCTGCACTTATGAAGGGGCCCGACACCAGTGTACATTTTTTCTATTTTGTGCTTTAGCTGGTGGTAACTCTGTAGGTACTTGCCCGGGAAGCTTCCTGTCAACTTGTTGTGTTACTGGGGAGACAAAGCAATTACGAAGATCCCCTAATGTTTACCAACCGCACACGCAAGCATCGGATCAGGGGCTATACAATAAAGATAAAGGTTTGTAGTCTGTCCAATGTAAGGCGTGTCACGTATTGCTTATGTTAAAATTGACTTTTTATGGTCTAAAACTTTTAAAATTTGGATTATAACACGAGAGCTATTTTCAGTAAAGAGAAACTTTACTTCTTGCACATAAATTATTTATTTGATTAAATGATATACACAAAATACGATGTATTTACAAAAGAATAACTGAGCTTTAATGAGCTGCAATTACAAAACTCAAGTTATTAATGCTGTTTATATTTTTATTATTTATAGTGATTTGGAAATAGAACGAGAACCAAAGATTTAAAAAAAAATTTAATGAGTTTTTTTTTATATTGAGGTCAAAATAAATGCAGTCAAAAAGTATTGGCTAGAGCAATTTTTCACTAAAATATAATTTTCCAGGACCGACCAGACTGTATGGTGGAAAACGCACCGTACTACGGTTTCGAGTTCAACTCCCGGCAGTCGGGGTTCGATCCCCAGCTGGCCATGACTGTCATTGTGTCTGTCCCTTCATAGGGGCGACGTTGGTCCACTTACTAGGTGCCCCCATCATAAAGAGACCAACAACTCCGGCCTTAGTCGTGGTCAATGACTCCAGGGGCAAAAGCCCGCCATTCGGAAAAAATTCGGAATACTTTTCTAGGATATACTTGGACGAAAGATATTTCCGTCCACTTTTGTTAATAAATCAGCATTGTTTTTAAGCTATCATGCACGTGTGTTCCATGATTTTTCAATTGTGTAAAAGTTCTTTATGGACTGTTATGGACATTAATGGCTGTAGCAAATGCAATGATGGACTCTTTTTGTTTACATGATCCACAGCTTTCAAAACAATGAGATCATTATTTTATATTTTTTAACTTAATTTTTATTTATTTATTTTGGTCACTGAAAACTCTCCTGTCGAATAATCTGACATATCCGAGGTTTTGGCAGATGCAAGAAGTTGTGACTTCTCACTTACCTGCTAAGAGTTTTTTTTTAATGTTTAAGTAACATTTATTTACGCTATTTCTGATGTGAAGAATAGCGAATAATGTAACGACCTTATTCATCAGACTTCATCAATCCATGTAACTTAACCACTTTAATGGTGAAGTGTTCTGGCGAAATCGTCGAATACTTTAGCATATTAAAAAACAATTAGTAACGTTTGTGCAGACATTTCTCTCACTACTTTTTACGGAAACTTCTGTAAAGTTCTGCGGCGGCACGTGATCGCCTCCGCGCACGATAAACCTCGGCAGTTGAAGGTTGGGAGTATTGGTACCTTTGGCCCGGTCGGATAACGCCTTAATCTACCAAGCAGAATTCACGTAATCAAAACCAGCTCTCCCGACACGCTCTTCCCTCATTGATGACCTGGACAACGAACACGCCTTCTCCCTCTCACTTTCAGCAACAGATGAAGCCAGCACCTCCCCCATCTACATCCGGCTTTTTCAAAGTCCACAATGCGTGGCAACAATCTCTCAAAGTCCACGACTTATAGAAAATTCCTTAACGCTTGGAATATCGTTCATCAGCCTCCGACTTACTCTCTAGGGGCCGGGAGCAGTACGCCGGCTCGAGATCACCTCTGCGCACGCTATCGGCAATTGAGAGCCGGACATATAGGTACCTTTTGCCCAGTTGGATAACGCCTTAAACTACCACGCGTAATTCACGAGCTCAAAACTAGCTCTCCCCTCAGTTTCTCTCTTAGCATACAATTGAATGATGCACTTGAAATGGGCATTCAAAAATATTATCATAAAACGTTTTTAAATGTATGCATTTTGCATACATTTAAAAACGTTTAAAAATTTCTATGTGACTTTTATGCGTTAATTATTGATTACAATTTTCACAAATTATAGTTTCATAATGAGCGGAATTGAAATTAAAGAAAAGAAACAGTAAAACAAATCTACAGTTATATGAATTGTGCACCCTCTCAAAATGTATTGAAGTGTGAGCAAACATTTCCTATATAAATTTTGTGGGTTAACTGATGAATTTTTAAGAAAAATACAACTCAAATGGAATTTAAGAAGTTGTTATTATGTAGTACATGAGATACATTTTTTTTTTTTTTTTAGAAAGAACAAAATTTTATAAGTGAAACTGATACAGAAAACCTGACTCGCACTCAAATTCTTTTTTGAGAATGTTTATATATAACACCATCCATGTTATTTCTTTTGAAAAACACCAATATTTCTCAAAACAAATCTGTACATTTTAATACTTTTCGTTCTTAGAAATGAAATTTATTTTATTCAATACACATACTTTACTGTTAACACCACCACATACATAAAAAAAAAAAATCATTAACAATTCGCTTTTTCACTTTTATCACAGCACACTTTCTCATCGAAATTATTGCAAATGATCCCAAACAATAATCCCAATACTGTCACTTTTTAAGATCTCATAGAGATTTACTTTAAAAATTGAAATGATATGATTATGCTCATTAAAAAAATACCATACTGATTTCAAATATGAAACAAAATATCATAAAATGGACAATGAAGTTTATTTCTCAATTTATTTCAATACTTTTAGAGCTTCTTTTGTCCACCACTCACACAGAATGAAAAGTCTTGCAAAATCATGCTTGTCATGAAGTTTTTAACATGTTCTTGCACTGTAAATTTGAAAATTTTCATACTTGGTGAAATAACTGAAAATTATCATTCTCAAATATTGTGCATATCATGCTAATCTCATGCAATATTTAATAACATAGCAACATATATCGTCTACAATTGATATATTTTAGTACCACACTCTTTTGCTCTAAACATGTTTTAATGGTATTTTTGTGTTTTAGTAACCTGTGGCCAAAGAGTTCACAAACCAACGAGTCGCATTGTTGGTGGACACGCTGCAGAGTTTGGCGAGTTTCCTTGGCAAGTAAGTTAAAATCCAATCAAAATTATTTTTATTTTAGCGAAAGTCCTTCTGGCAACCATACACTGGTTAAAAGTTGCGTAAATCATTAAAAAATCATTAAAAAGATGTTACAAAATGTATTGTCTCTAAAAAAATGTGAAACATCTTAATGTTTTTATTTCTGAACAAAAAATTTGTTTACTTAGATTCAGGGGGTTCTTTTTTCTGAACAAAAATATTTGTCAATCGTACCTAAGTTTTAAAACAGAAAAATATGATCTTCATATCTATGAAAATAAACAGAGTTGCTCCCATCATCAACTTTATCATTTAATTGTGCTTTTCCCAGAGTTTTTATCCATATGGATCCTATTCTGATGATAGAAATAAAACTTTGAATATTAGCACTCTGCAGAAAATGCTAATGAAACTCGAGAAATTTTAAGAAACATGCATTTAGTGAACAGAGAACTGCATACTGTTAGTCTATGAATGAATTAACAACTCTCCAATGAAATATCCGACACTCTTATGACAGGGCTACACATTCCAGTGAAAAAAATTATATTTTGCGGATATTAAAACTCTTGAAGTACTGGATACTTTGTAATTAGCTATACATACCTGTAAATTCTCAACAAAAGCACAATTTGCGAAATAGTATAGATTTCTTTTAAAAACCGGATTTTAGAAACTGTCTACTTGTGTTGTTAGAAAACTATTCTTTTGGCGAATTACCACTCATAATTCATGGTTTGTTTTAATTCGTTTCAGCCTCCATAAAACACAATTAAAAAATAACTACCAGAAGATGAAATTTTTCTACTCCTCTAAATTTAATACCTTATACTCCTATTATAGGACGAGAAGACGCAACATTTTATTCTCCTTTATAAAATGTGACTTCTCTAAATCATTTTAGGAAACCACCTGTATTGATGAAACTTCATTTGAGTATTTAAATCATCACCTTGTTTAGGGGGCATTTGTCAGAATGGACAAGTCAAGGAATTGTTGCCTTGTTGGAATTTTATATTGTAATGAAGAAGTGATTCTTTAGCATCGTGATCCGGGGGAAAATATTCTCCGCAAAGATCTTTTAGAAGCTTGTAGGAAGATTAACTTTATTAAGTACCCAAATTATAACTATAGAAATTATGTGCCATTATACTACAAAGATAGAAATCAAAGTGATATTTTGTGTTGAAAATTGTTTGGGGCGTTACGTTTCCATGAAAAAGCAAAACATCCTATGAGGGTAAACAAGAATTTTTGGAAACGAATGGTCTGTTTGTATTTCTCTAGAAAATACTAATAGGAAATTAGAGTAACTTCTGCGCCATGAAGAGTGTATTGGACCCCTTAAAAATTCCATACACCTAAAAAAGAATGATATCCTCTTTGCAGTACTTATTGATATTTTAAATTTTTTAGTGGTGAATTAGAGTGTTATTCCTATTTAATAGATTATATTTAACTTTGAGGAGAGTAATATCAATGCTTCTTATTTAATAACGATCCTAGACAAAAATTACTGGGCTACCACGAGCCAAGTAAATAATGAAAATAAAAGAATTCTTCAAGTTATTAAAGCAATCATGGGCTTTCTTGAAAGCATAAAGATTTTGTCCATCCAAAAGCAGAATAAGTGAAGAGCTCTAAATAATATAGGCTATAACTGAGATAAAAATTAAAAAAACTCTCTCTCTCTCTCCCATTGTTTGGGAAAGCTACAGTAGAAGACATCAGTCTTCGACTAGAGAAGCTATAATACTATTATTTTAGAAATTATACTACAGTTTCTACTAGAATACATATGTATTAAAAACTATACATGCTATTCATGTAAAACTCTTGAACTATTTTTAAACACCGTACGAATGATAACATTACATAAAAGAAATACATTTTTTGATGTCATGATTTTTGTAAAAGTTGAGCTGAAGATGTGATGTGGTATAAAACAACAACAAAAACATTTTTTAATGTTTCCTTTTAGCTTAAAAAAATGAACATACACTATTTTATGAATTTTGGTTATATTATCCTAAACTGATTCTAAATTTATTCATGATTAAGTCACACGTTTAATAAATAATTTTTTCTCATTTCTCATTTATTTTACAGGCTCATATCAAGATAACTCAACAGCAATGTGGTGGTGTTCTACTCAATCATTACTATGTAGTTACAGCTGCTCATTGCGTTTATAGGTAATATAATTTTATTGTAAATAACTATATTTCACAGTAAAATATAGCATTAAAACACATATTTCAAAGTTTGGTATTTCCAATTCTGCAAAATTTTAAACTTCATTTAGAACATCATGTCACTAAGAATCAGACCTGAAAATATTTACTTGTACTAACAGTTCAATTAAGCAAAGCAAGACTTGCTACTGCTGCTCAGTAAATACATTTATAGTTTATTATTAACATTTAATAACATATATGGCTCAGCCACAAAAATTTGTTACAAATCATGTCCTTTGTAGTCAATGAATTTCAGATTTTTTCTTTTCTTATTCTTCTTCAGCCAGATACTGTTTTTCGCAGAATGGCCATTTGATGGCGAGTCTCACAGTATCGTGTGCTGATATACGTGGTAAGAGGTGAAGAGATGGACAGGTGAGCAGATGCCTACCATCCATCATGTATGACAGGCAAAGAGGGCACACATTATCAGCAGCCAGGCCAATGAGGTGTAGGTGGGTCTAGATGTGTTCATGTCCTGTAGTTAAGTAACATCTGTTCATCTGCTGGGTCAACTGCCATTAGGCTTTACCAGTACACTTCAAAAAAAAGTCTGTCAAATTTACAGAAAAAATCTGTCAGCCAGGATCCCAGTTTATTTCCGCTTTTTTCACAGAAATTTTACAGATTTCCATAAATTTTACAGATTCTCAGTTTATTTTACAGTAATATTCCGTATAAGGCAAAAAATACGGAAGATTTCTGTAAAATATACGGAAATAAACTGGCGTCCTGGCTGACAGTTTTTTTTCTGTTAGTTTAACAGACTTTTTTTGCTGTGTACGAGAGTCGAGTATGTTGGCCATTGTATGTTCATTAAGGGCGGAGCATAGTAGGCAGGACAACATTGCCCTTATGAGTGGTCTCTTAAGCACCCTCAGAGGTAGAATTTGAACACGGAAGATACTGTATACTCCTGGATTTCTAGAGAATACATGGAAATACTGGAGGAAACCAACGATCGGGATACTAATACCGATCATCATGACGTAGCTTTTATTCGCTGGGATCGGCCCGTCAAGTACCAAGAGAACGTGGTTCTAATTTGTCTTCCACCTAGAGGTTGGAGCCACGAACAGATTTTAACTGCAACAGATTTCCTTTTAAGTGAATTAAATTTTATTAAACTATTTCATACATCTGACTTTGGCTGCTCGATAGCTTTACATTTGAAACAGAAATTCAATTAGAAGGCTATTGGGTGATCTTTGAATTGGAACATCTGTCAGCCATGAACTTGGCAAACAAGGAAAGTACTTTTAAACCATAACATCGAAAACGAAAGAATGATTCCAATATAGAAATATTGTAAGAATTTTAAATATATGTTCTCACTGAAACACCATCCTCTCACGTTTTACTGACTCATCTTTTAATTGTTTTATAGGGCACTTCTTCAAGATGTCGTCGTTGTACTGGGAGCCTACGATATCCATGATCAGCGATACCAGATGCTGGCAGTGCAACGCTTCCGAGTCGTCGAAAAGCTCCTTCATCCAAATTTTCGTTTCTCACCCTCTCATCCCGATCGTTATGACGTAGCTCTCATTCGCTTGGATCGACCAGCCAGGTACCAAGAGAATGTGCTTCCAATTTGTCTTCCACCGAGAGGTTGGAATTTTCAAGGCTGGAGAGGAATCATTACTGGATGGGGAAAGACTGATCCAGCATTAGGTATAACATCCCATTTAGTGTCCAATCATGCTGGAAAGAGTTCTGTCAATTATTCCCACTCAGCGATTCAATTTTTATTTTTTTCCTGACTTTGAGGTTGTTATCTGATAAAACTTCATTATCAACACTAACTTTTTGACGAGATTTTTTTTGTCCTCGGGTGAATAGGAATTGTTCATTACCATTAAATGGTTCCATTAAGCTGGTAGAGATTGATTTGAAATATTAGTAATGTGAACACTATTATCATAAGAAAATCTACCAATCACCAGCACTGGACTATTTCTAACAGCTGGATTATTTCTCATAATCTAACTGTCCACAAAAATTAGATTTCTCGTCAGACTACATTTCCTACTCTTGCCCTAATAGAAATTATTTGAGGATTCATTAAAGGTTGATAAATAATCGAGTGCAAGACCTATTAAGGATTTGCAGATTTTGTTTTATCTTAAATAAAGTTAATTGTAATTTTAAATGCAAATAACCTTTATTAAAAGATACTACAATAAAATACTACATTACAACTTAAGTTTATTATGGCAAAAAAAAAAATTTAAATTCAAAAATACAAGTTTTTGCATTTTTAAAAGCATGATTTAATTTTTGTTTTTAAACTCATACTACTCAATTTCACCCTTACATTTTTGCAGTAGTTTTTTTATCATGAATACACACTTTATGTTTAAAATACTTTTCTTTAGCTTGTGAGCCTGAATTTTGTATTATAATAGGTTAAGACTGTTATAATGTTACCATAAGATGTTCATCTGGTATTTCTCATTTAAATTGTGTCTTTGTATTTAAAACATTTTAATGTGTACTTCATAGAAATGTCATATATATTTGTGTGTGTGTGTGCAAAGCTATTTGTAATATATAAATGGCGAACAAGTTTATTCATTAATTGTATTTAAAGTTATATTATCGTCAACTTCAGTGTCCTATTATAAAGCGATACTAATGGCATGTTAACACTAATATTAATGCTAGCTAATTTGTCATATATATTTCAAATTTTCAATGACCACAAGATAGTAATGACATCAGATCAGTATTCAGCAAGATGGTTTCATAAGCATTTGAAAATTACATGTTAAGAAATTTAAAATTTATCTTTTTTTATTCGCTCGATATTTTTATCAACCCCAAACAACCCCATTCCATTCTTAAAATACACATGAATTTTAGTATGATTCTAAATGTTCATCACGTTACACCAGTGAACTTTTACTTCTTCCCATATTATAAAGGAAATGCAAGATGAATTATTAAAGTTATGTACTACAATTTATAAACTATGTATAAGTCTTCTGCAAAAGAAATATTTCATAATTTTTTAAGTAATAACATTTCACATTTTCCTTATCAATTTATTATTAAAAATAAAATTTTGACAATTAAAAAACATTACTCTTTTATAAAAGGCTGGTAATACTCAAAATAGCACCTACATAATTTCGTCTGAAAATAAACTGAAATATATTGAGAAATGATTTTCAATTACAGGATAAAACATTTTTAAATGTAAACTCAAGTTTTCAACTTTATACGCGTTAACAGTTATACAAATGAAAAATTATAATGCTTACTTCTTTCAAATTTAGAATGCAAATATTATGCTTCAAATGCAAGAAAAGTAAAGCCAATCTTAGAGAATTATTCCAAAACCTATTTATGTAATCATCAATAATATACTGTATTTAAACTACTTGAATTATGTGAATTTTTAAAATCTAAATTACATTATTAAATTATAATTCATTTAAATACCAATTGTTGTTACTATTAAAATAACCATTAATTTTCAAATAATATATAATTATTAAAATATATGTGCATTACATAAAACATATTTCATTACAAATATTCATAGTCATACAATATGAAAACAAATAAAAAATCAACAAATTCATAACTCTAAAGAGCTGATAATGATATCAAGAAACTTAAAAGTTTCAAGATAATTTGCGTGATATGTTTTAGCTGATTTTAAAATTTTCTCAAAAAGCCCAAAACTTAAACAGTATATTATTTACAAAGTTGTGTACAGTGTTAAAATTCCGTAGTTTTAGTTCTTAGATAAAATGAAAAGTTGCGAAGCACAAATGGGTCAGTTAACTCAAGTTTTAACTCATGCACAGCTCAGATTTATTTGTTGGCAGTTTATATCACTATATTTTTACTATTATAAAACTATTAAAATTTATTTAAAATATACATAACATTTATACAGACGAATTTAACTACTAAAATGTCAATATACTAACAAAACTAGAATTAATTAAAAATACTAGAATGTATAAAAAAAATTTATAAATAATTTTATGTAAAGTGATTTTATTTTTTCTTTGTATAGTTGGTTATTAGTATTTAAATTATAACGCTAAAATATTTTTTAATGATGAGTTATATATATTTGCCGTTTTAAATCATTCTAAAAGAATATGTTAAAGAAAATTGTATTATTAACACATAAAAGGTTTAGCAAATTTATTAAATATATAATTTTTATATAATTGCTTTTGCCTGCTTTGTTTTATTGAATATTTCAAAATTCAGTATATTTTAATTTATATCCAAATTATATTCTGCTGTAAAATATCACAGACGATTCCTTTCTAAACAGACATAAAGTTATAAACAGATTTTGAATTATTTTAACAAGGTGCTTTTAAGATACTTATCTACTAATACTAAATTTAAAATTGCTATTTATATTTTTTCATGAAGTAAAAATATATTTGTACATTTCAAGCATGTGCCTTTAGCCATGTAAATCTTCCATTTATTCCGTTTAATTCATCAAATTGTTTCATTCAAAAAACTAAAACTTGGTATTTATTAATGTTGCTTTTAAAGTATTTTGAATTATTTCAATGGCATTTAAAAAAAATCCTACATAACTTTTCAGCATTCATTGAACTTTTAATGGTAAAATAAATACTAAAATGTATATCTGAAGCTTTTATATGCATCATTTTATTGTTGATAAACCACATAATTTTTTTTGTTCTTTCTTCTCCCTTTAGGATATGTTAGTTTAAGGAAGTAAATAAAATTAAGAAAGAATATAATACCATGTAAATCAATATTGTTCTGATTTAAACATATGGTTCTAAGCCCTATAAAAAGGGAGAAAGAAAATAATGCTATTTTTTAAAATTATCATTATAATGTATCTTTCTTGTGGGTACTGAGTAACTGTTACATATGTTGACTAGACTTGTTAGACTTGTCAGTTTAAATTACTAAAATTTTTCTACATTGTAAAAAAAATATGTTTGATAAATTTTAAGCAAACAAAAAGTGTTGGGTCTTTTATTTTGTACATACAATATATCAGGCAATTTTTTTTGCATAGATAAAAATATAAATTATGCTTTAAATGACATATCAATTGATTAGCTTCAGAAAATTATCTGATTATACTCTACTGAATGCCATAAAATGCATTGATTTAGTTTAAAATTTTCTGTTTGATAAATACAATGATTGAAAGCAATTTATTAATAAAAAATACTTCTTATTATTTCCAACTTTCTTCTCATCAAAATTTTTTATGAAAGTTTCTTCCTTATAGGTTCATAACATTAAAAGAAATGTTAGATGTATCAGAAAGTGATGTTGATTTTTAGCATTAAATTTGAACAAATAAATTTTCAACATTTTAACTTCAAGCAAGCTGTAGATTCATATTTTTACATTGTAAAATAAGAATTCTGTAGGTATAATTTATTCAAGAAAGATATGAAAAAAAGGAAAGGTGGTCATCTATACCTTTCTCAGTGGATGAATTTTAATATGCCCTGAAATTTATAGGTATTCATAAGTGTTGTATTTTGCAGCAATAATTTTATTAATCTTATTTTTCTTTGAGATATATATGTGTGTGTGTGTAAAGAACGTTTAGGCGCCCTAAACCCCCATAGGTCACAAATTTTGGAAAATCTTGACAAATCTATCCGTATGTTAGAAGACTCACATACATGCCAAATTTCATATTATTAGCTTCAGCAGTTTTAGCTTGGCTAAAATATTGAACGACATTACTTTCTGATCCTTTTAATGAATAATTATTTTAAAAACAATAAACGATTCTATACATGAGTACAGTACAAATTTCATATTATTATTCTATTTTTAAAATAATCCTAAAAAAATTGGTGCTAAATGGTTAAAACGATAGAGAAGTTTGTAAATAATACACAGAAGTATAAAAATAAACTGTACGGATCATTTCAGGTGTTACAAAGGGTTCACCCTTTTTTCAGCAGTGAAAAGTTCCTCCTTGCCTACAAGCAGACTGTGAGAGAACGAAAGTGCTTTTTTTCTTGTTGTAACTGTTGTATTTATTATCCATTGCTTCTGTTGGAAGCTTCCTTTTAATTGCACTATAACTGCACTGTGATCTTCCTTATTTTCAAGAGTTTCATGTGAGCACACGCAGTACCTGATACAGACTAGTATTATATAGAATGCATAAAATACTATATATATATATATATATATATATATATATAGATAGATAGATAGATAGATAGATAGATAGATAGATAGATAGCATATATAGACTACACAGATGTATCCACATTTAGCGTTGTAGTGCCATATTCAGAGGATCTAGGAAAAAATTCCATCATAGCCCATAATAATTTATTTTGATAACATTGGAAAACAAACTTCCAATGATTATTTTCCAAAACACAGAAGTTCTTCCTTTTCGCTTTAAGACGTTGTCTTGACCAATCTATGAATATTCCTGAACTAAAAATGAAAAACGAAAAAATATTTAAATTGAATACACATAATATGATAATTGAAAATCAATGATACTAATAAGGCCGGTTCCTAATACTAAACTAATAAGGTAGAGTAAATATAAACATGTCATTTTTATTGCATTGTAAACTTACATTTTCAATTCTACGTTTCTAGGTAACAGATATGGAACACGTCTTTTGCAAAAAGTAGAAGTTCCAATTATCTCAAATAAAGAATGTGAAATGTGGCATCACTGGAAGGGTATAAATCTCCGGATTTTTCCAGAAATGCTCTGCGCAGGTTTTGAAAGTGGACAAAAGGATGCTTGCGTGGTAATTTTTTACTTTAATTCCCTCAATATTTGTCTAACTTGTATGACAATTCTGATGCTAGTTCTATTTAAATATGCCTGCCTTTGAAATAGTTAGTGTAGCTACTAAGTGTTTAGACCAGCTTAGTATAGAGTTGAACACAGCAGTACATCATTGACAATTGCAAAGGTTCTCAATAAATTTTTATTTGCCGTAATGGGAATGAAAGTGGGAAAATAAATTTTTACTATTTATGTGCATAAAATTTTATAGGGCGTTTCGAGAGAACCAAGCATAATTTTTAATGTGAGTTAAAGTTTCGTATTTACAATTAAATAATTAGCATTGGTGGCACTAAACGAGAAGTTTATTGAAAATTTTAAAAATTCAGATAAAGAAGAAGAAAGATAGTTTTAATAACCTTCATCGTGTTTGCATAAATATATTAAAACTTGCTCATTAAAACTCAATATATTTATATGAACATGAATCAGGGGTTGGTAAATTACTTTTTTGAAAATAAACTTCAAAATTGGGGTTATTGTGCCCTGATAAACAATTTTCATGCTTGCTGTTTTTATAGAGAGTTACATGTTTTTATAGCCTGAATTACTAAATCGTTTTCCAAACATATGAAAAAGTACATTCGAAACTAATGACATTATTACCAGCAGTAAAAAGGGAAGAGTTTCAAACGAAATTTTTTAAACTAGTTTTTGGAGTAGAAATTATTTATATTTGTGTGAAATGTTTTAAAATATTTGTAATATAAATTCTAAATTTAATAAGAGAAAGTAGTAAAAGTACATAAAAAGAAAACAGAAAACATAGAAGCATTAACTAAATCATGAACATGAAAGATATCACATGAGAATAATTATAAATAACTAGAATATTCTTAATTACCCTCTTTATTCTGTAAGTGTCTCAGGGGGGAAAAACATTTTAACTCGCTTAAGACAGTAAAAGAAATGTTGCTGAAATCATGCTACATGACTGAGATTTTATTCAAATATCTTAAATGACCACATCACTATTTTGTTCTTGTGATTTATACAATGTTTGTATTTATATAACATAGCTGAAGTTCAAATTAATGTACAAATCTTCTTCACTATAAATTTTTTAAATGTTTATTTTACATCGGAATCTTTCTGTTACTCTTGTAAGCATTCTTGAGCATATAAGTATACATTCTTCAGCATTCATTACATTATATATGTGCGCATGCGTGTGTGTATATATATTTCCATTTTGCAAGTTTTCAGTTATAAGTACGTTTTAAGAGAAAATACCTTTATTAAGTATGCTGCAGCACTTAAAAATGAACTAATAAAATATGAACCATATTTGTTATATTATCATTTAAAAATTATTTTAACTGTAATCAGTTATTTGGTACTCCAATATTATTTCATTTTAAGTGTATTTTATTATAATCCTAATGACTTAAATCCTATTGTTTTTAAAGATAACACAAAAATTGTACTCAGTGATGTATGTTGTATTTAGCTATTACAGCTTCATGAAAAAAAAGAAAAGAAAAATTACGGATCAAAATAAACAATCTAATGGATATATTAGATTGCTTATTAGAATATCTTAAAGTGAATTTCTTTTCAAGGACTAAAAATTATTTGCTTATCGGTTGTACAAAATGACATCTGTAAGTTACATCACTACACCCAGTTTTCACTGAGAAATAATGGCTTAAAGAAACTTAACTACATCAACTGCTATCAAATGTTTCAAATCAGATCAAGAGAAAAAAAAGCTACATGAACACCACCTATCCTCTTTTATTGAAAGCAATTGAGATAGAAATTAACAAAAATGCTATTAAAACAATCATAATTTAATTCCACAGAGTTAAAAGAGTTTACACTTTTTTAGAACAAAGAAATTGGATAACCTACTAAGAACTTAAAACTTGAAGGTCGCTGAACATATTTCTCAGTGTCTGCTATTATTATTATTATTATTTATTTATTTATTTTTAATCTGTCTATATGATCACTTCAACATAATTTATGAGGAGTAAAATCTTTAAAAAATGTTTTAGAAGGATTGTTCCTGCCCTGTACTAAAAATCCCCAATAACATATTTCACTAATGACATTTGTGCAATGCTTAAATTTTCAAGAAAGGAATTTAAATGTAAAAAAGAGTCACGTTTACTATATCCAGCTTTATTAAACTTCTGGGATTTCTAAACTTTCTAATGTTTATAAATATTTTTTTATTTTTGATTGAATTTGTGAATTTCATCTTTTCAAAATGATATAATACCTAGTTCAAGAAGGGCTTTTGAACTTACGTAATGTTTCATTTCTGAGAGAAATTTAAAAATAATTATTTGCATGATAATATTTGAAAGATGTACAGCAATTTTCAATCTCATAAAAAATAAGTACATATGTATAATGATGTTTGGCATTTTTAATTAAGTACAAAGTAAATCTTAGTTTCCTTCATAATCTTATAAGAACCTTCAAATGTTTCAGCATTTCTACATTTGATATCTTATTTCTCTTTTAGGGAGATTCTGGTGGACCTTTAATAGTTTATTTAAATGGAAAATGGACTCTAGTAGGAATAATATCTGCTGGATTTGGTTGTGCTCAGTGGAGGCAACCAGGAATATATCACAGTGTATCGTCAACAGTTGACTGGATAACTAGCCATATTAGGTGACATAAGTTTAAATTTAGGTTGTCACACTAAACTGAATCAAGTGTCTAATGTTCGGGCATACTAGAAAACACCTCGCACAAAACAATTTTTATCTGAGAAAAGAGGTGGCGAATAGTTATTTGCAGAGACTAATCTCAGGGTGTGAAATGAATATATGTTTGTGACTTGTGTGTTATTTCTCAGTACAATGTAAAAATAAAGATTTATGTAACGTTATGAATATGTTGTGAATTAATAATTAGTCTTTTTTTTTACAATTTATTGAAGCAATAAATTGGTTAATACAACTTTTACTTATGCAATGAAACAATGACAAGAAAATACACTTTAAGTATCATATAAGTAGAATCGTCCCACTTCTTAAAATTGTATTTCAAAATTCTTAAGAAATTGTGATTCATTTAAAGTGAATAATGAAGAAACAATTTTGGTTGCAATACAGCTCTTTTACGATTCATAGAAATTTCTAAATTATAAAAACATAATGTATGTACTGCGAGCACTGTATATTAATAAAGCAGTTAGCATTGCTGCACAAATCAATAAAATAATGTTTCAAAGCATGTCTGCAAACTGAAAGAAATAAAATATGAATATATGTTACAAAGTTGATCAGCAACGAAGACTTTCTAAATGAAAAGATTAACATTGATGTAGCTGTGAGGGCCTTAGTTTGCACCCACGAATACCTATTGAGTTAACAACCGGATTTTAGAATTTTTCATCGAATGTAGTTTAAGCACAAGCCAAATCTACTTGAAAAACCCCAACCAAAATACCTCTAGTGCAGATAATCGAGCTGAACGAAAAAAAAAACAGGCTTAGTAATTTTAATAGTACTTAGAACATTCAATATATCTTATTTTATTCCTATGTCCAAAATTAGAAACATCACATTAATGTCAAATTATACATGTATTATAAAATTTTAATTATTCGTTCACGAAATATAGGTTATGCATAGTAGTAATGTTGTTGTTAATTGAAGTACCTTTTGAAGTGATTTTATAAAATAGTTGAAATGTATTGGTGGAAAGATCTTGTTACAAAATACAATACTAAACAACAACAACAAAAAAACCTTAAAAGTGCAGAATATCTGCATAAATTTACTTTCCAGCATTGATAAAGTATTTGAATAACATTACTTTATCCTTTTAGCATTTGTCCTTTTATTCATGAATGTGAACTTCACTGTTTTAAGTGAAGTAATTAATTTATTTCAAAGCACAATAATATTTTTTTAAAAAGCACATACTTTCAATCAAATAATTTTAGTAAAAATAATATTTCAATAACAAATTTAGGAAGGAAAAACTTACTTTTCTTCAGAGTTTACTTTTCTTCAGTTTAAACTTCATCTCAACAAGAATTAAAACCTTTATAAATAACAGGAAAAATATTTGAAAGGATTTACCTCAGTCCTTTTTCTAAATAATCATTGGTGAGTAAAATTACTTTTCTTAGTAAGAAATGAATAAGTCATGATTCTGGTTTTATTGTGCAAATTCAGTTTAATATGGGTATCGATGCATTATACGTAAACAATACTCACGCACATATCAAACTGCTAGAGCGAAAATCATACCGGATGATTCAGAATTCATGCACGGAAAAGAATGTTTTGTGGCTATTTTGTTTAATGAACAAAATATTTTGTTCAATTAAAATAATTTCTTAAATCAATAAAATTATAATGTTAAAATAGTGCCCACAAAACTTTATTGAATTTAGCAAAACATTTTTTTCCATGTGGGGCAAGCTCTTAGGAAATGTGCATTGTCTCATGCATAGTCCTAAACACATAGAAATGATAAATTTTATATGTTGTTTTCACACACCAGTTAACTGCCACTTAAGTAAAAGCATTGAATTGTTAATGTAATTTTTAACTGTGGACAGTGAGTGTAAAAAATTTACTGCCAGTTAAAAATATCGAGAGTTCTAGTAAATGAATCATTGAAACCTCAAATATTTGAAACATTATGTTTATCGTAAAGTTATAAAATAATAAATATTACTTTTGAGCATTTTAATAAAAACATAATTATGTATAAATCGGACTATTTAAGAACATGTAAAAACTTTAAGGGGGGTTCCAGTAGTTCCATACAGTAATAAATAATCAAACTTCTAGTAACATGAATACGCCACTATTTTTAATGACTTGCATATCCTTTTTATAAGGGAAGAAAAATAGATTTTTGTCCCTGCTCAGGATTGATTTGAATTAATTCATTTTCAATGGTCAATCTCTGCTCTTCAGTTGAGGAAAAAAGTATCCAGATTTGGTAAACATCATCGTAAATCACTCCACAGGTTCTCAAAAACATTTACATCACAGTTTTTGTTGGCTACTGCAAAGTCTCAATACTATTGGAACGGATCCAATGTTTTGTACTACACCTTGTGTAAATAAGCGCATTATTCTATAGGTAAATTCATGTATTGCCTGCTTAAGACATTGCAGATAACAGAAGATTATTAGCATTTATTGCCATATGCATTTTAAACTCATTTTCCAGAAAATTAGCTAAAACTCCAGTGCCAATGAATAAAATTCATCTGCACATCAAAATAGATGATCTGCCTTTTGACATTAAAAATAAAATTTTTCTCATCTCAAGTCATGCCAATAATTCTTCCAGTCAACTGATCCTTTATAAGTTTTTCTTTTTCTTTTTCATAAGAAAAACTCCTGCATTTATTTCTCCTCTCATATCATCACTTCATCACTTCTCATCTTAGCAAACTAAATAGGAGTCTGATTAACACAACTTTGCTGCGCACTGAAAAATTGATTGTAGTGCATTTTTTCCCTTTTTAAAAAATAATTTGTGCATTCAAATATTTTTCGGACGATCTTCATAACAAAACCTTGTTTTCTCTTTTGTTGGATAACAAAGTTTGTGGTTTTTTCCCAACGTTTATATTTTCATATAATTATCTTTTAATAAACAAAAAAATGTTGACCACTGTGTGTGTTTTTGAACTTCCATTTGTTTTAGAAACTCACATACTATTTATTTTTGATAAGCTAAAGCTTGTGATTAACTTCCTTTAAAAAATTAATTTCTTTACCTTTGTTGCCATTGGAAATGGTTTCAAAACTGCATAGAAATACACAAAACGTATCCCTTTTTCTTTTGTTAAGTAGGTCTAATCTTTTTTATAGTTTATCAGTTTTTTTTCTTTAGAGAAGTAATTTTAATTTGTTACAGGTAGCCTTGAAGTTTTTACTTAGCTAAAATACATTTTTTTTGTTAAATTTTAATATCAAATCGTTCTGTTACATTTTTCTGTGGAATTATATCAATGTAAAAATTACAACTTGAGTTGAATTATCTATGTTTTAATTTTTTTTTCATTGGCCACAAAGTTTTTTTAATTAATAAATAGTCTCCACAAGAAACCTTTTGGCCCCACCATATCCGAGTGGATAAGCCACTGAACATGGTAGGCGGTTGAAGTGTAAAGCTCACAAGGTCCTGCGTTCGGGCCCAACCACACGGCTCTCGATCTAACGGTCTGGAGTTTTGATTGGTTTTCTCCAGATGTAACGTGAATACGCGTTTGAACCCCTTCGCAAATCCTCCGACCAAAACACCCCCATCCTAGGCAGATAGCACATGTGTAGCTTTACCTTAATAACACAATAACACAAACAAAGAAACAAGAAACATTGATCTGAAAGTTATACACTGGCCTCCAAACAAACTGTTTTTTGCGCCTAATTTGCAAATAAATGAATATACAAACAACAAATTTGGATGACATCTGCACAATACAGTTATGAATTGACTGCAACATAGACGATTGCATAAGAAAAATGCAAAAATGATTTACAAAAAAAAAAGCTATCTCGCTGTAAAAGTCAATTTTTGGTAAAAACAATATATCACAGTTTTATGTGGTAAAATGTCATAGAAACATAACAAAAATGAGTTTTAATAAGGGATATGTCCACCCCTAGCTTGAATGAATTGGCTGCATCGACTTGACATGCTGTCAAATAAGTTGTCGGTTACCGAAATAGGAAACGAAAACCATACACGGAGTAAGCTTTGTTCCCGCTCTCCTAAAGACCTTGAAGGTGGACTTAAAGCAGCAATCTGTCTACCAAGATACTCCCAAAGATGCTCCATCGAGTTCAGGTGTGGAGATTGAACTGACCCTTCCATTCGCTACAGGGATCCTCAAGATATTCCTCAACATATTCCTCGGTGAGGTCATGCATTATCATCCATCAGAATGATTGCCAAATTACACCGGCTATGGGCAGACATATGGATCAAGGATCTCATCCCTATATCTCACACTAGTCAGAGTTCTGACCTGGAACACATGCAGGTCAGTGCAACCATCGAGGGAGATCCCTGCCCAAACCATTATTCCACCACCTCCGTAACTGTATCTTTCAGCAGTGTTGGATTGATGGTATCTGGTGCTTTGTTCCCTCCAGATCAGCAGACGTCCTGAATCGCTCTCCAGTATCTGGACTCGGCTGTAAAGAGTACAGAAGCCCATCGCTGTCTGGTCCTGGAAACGTGTTCTCTTGCCCAAGATAAGCGGGCCCTTCTCTGTCGTCCGGTGAAGGGGACACACACAATTGGTCACCTTGCATAGAGACCTATTGTGAAGACGCCTTCACACCGTAATAGCGGATATTCTTCTCTCTGTTGCTACAGAGTCGTCTGCAACAAATTGCGGCACATAAATGCTTCTTTTCCTTCGGGCCGAAAGAGCTATAAAACGGTCTTCTGCAGGTGTTGTAGCTCGTGATCGACCTGGAACATGTCTTCTAGACGGAGAAGCTTCCGTTTTATATTGATTCCAGAGATGGTGGACCACACTGCCTATTTTTAACGAATCTGCTAACAAAAGTTACACGCGTAATTACGAAAGCCTGATATTTGCATAGTTTTCTCTCACTCATATATACCTGTTTGTTTCTATAAAAAAAAAGTGGTAGCTATCGTTTTCCCAAAAATTTGCATGAAGTTCATTTTTATCATTTATATAACCTATAAATTTCATTGTTAGTGTCATTTTTTATTTTATGGTGAGCTTCGAAAAGCCTGTTGTTCCTTAACTTTTGGAGGCCAGTGTATTTTAAAAATTGCATTGAAAGTTTTATTCAAAGAAACTTTTTTAGAATTTTTTTTCTGAATTGTGCAGTTTTAGGAAACTAAAAAAAATTCTGAAAAGGCCTAGTTAATTGCTGTACAAAGTTTGCGATACTGTATTGCTGTGTAATTCCGAATTAGGGATGGATGCGAGACTAAAAATAGGCGTCTCGCAAAACAGCCGTAAAGCTTTGTCTCGTCTCGCAAAATACCTATACCCATACAGCACAAAGTTATCCATTGGTCATCTATAAGCCACCAGAGTAGGATGATTGGTATATCTATTAGAAGTCCAAGATCCTCCCGATAACATAAAATGGACCTCTATAAGAGATTTGCGGTGTGATCTCTCTAAGGACTAGACAACGTCTATAATATCCAGGATGTCTGTAAGATATCTATATCCAAGTAGCATAGATATTAATTAGACGTCCAAAATATCCGAGATTTTTCAGCCAGCCTATAAATGGATATCTATATCATATCCAGAATATCCGAGCAATCTATAATAGCCCTCTTTTTGGATGGGAAAAAAGTGGATTGTGACGTCATAGCTACGCCATCTCTTGCCAACACCTCCGGAGACGGTATTGCTCTTGCCCGCTAAGATTTCTTTCTCCTGTCTTTGAATTTTAGTGCTGCCATCTGCTATCATACGCAAGAACTAATTTATTTTTAAACTGAGTCCTTCTAATTTCTGCGACTGGTATCGAACCGTGGATCTAAAACCAGGTAGGCGAGCGTTCTAAACATACATCATTTACAAACCTCCAAATTTACATTCATTCTCCACAACCCACTTTCTACACTCCCACCATCTACATCAAATACATACACTCCCCAACAACCAAACCCACCCTCACAATAACACCACATACATCCCATAGCACCTGTCTCGGCCTTTTTCCCTATGCAAATAGTCATCTCACATGTCCATAGTAATCTAATTAAGAATCTTCTGTGCACATCTCTATGGGAGAAATACTGAGGATGAGAACGAGAATGTTCTGTCCCGCAGTGGTCTGGGCGCTAAACTCAGTTCCAATAAGAACACGGCAAGGGAAGCAGCATCCAGCTTGGCCAGTGCTTGGGAGGGTCAACTTCCTCTCGGCTCGACTGCTTTGGAGCGTGTGCGCTAATGGGAGCTGGTGCACGTAAAATCCGTCGTGGCTCCAATGTCCTCCAAGTTGTTAAACGATACCTCTGGGGGTGCCGATTTCAGGGGGGTTGGGTCCCTCCTCTGGAATGGGTTCAAAATTAGGGGACTCCGAGCTGAGTCGGACTTCCTCCGACTGGGGCTCATTAAAGTGGAAGACTCCCCTTCCGCCCATCGCCTGCCTATATGGGGGATCTGGCACCCCCCGCGGTTGCCAGAGGGCATTAGCAACAACAACAACGAAAATGTTCCAGTTTTATATATTGCCCTGAGACAAATTAAGAGATACCATTCTGTAAGAAGTAAAAATATCGCAAGAAGGCCGCAACTGGCCTGAGGCTGTCACCACCCTTTGGTCCAGCGTGGTCTTTTCTGGGAAATAGATGTATTTTCTTTGCTTCTATGAAAAAGAAATTCACTTTGAACAGTAGCCCCCTATTCCGGTTAGCTAGACTGCAACCGAGCCAAAGTCAAACATATACTTGGAGCCTTGGCATACCTTGGAATCTAAGCATACTTTGATTAGAAGAAAACCATATTTAGCTTTTAAGATATATTAATTCATCAATTTGGTAAAAATAAATAAATAAAAAAATCTCTAGCATTTAATAAAATGAAGTAAAAGTTTGCTTCAGTGTGCATTTAAGACAAGTTTGAAACCAGTTGTACACAAAAACATGAAACATATAGTAGTTGTAAACAAAAGAAAATGACAAAAAGTGCAGTGCACAAAATGTGATATGTAATTGCTTTGATAATGACTAAAAGAAGAACGCGAAATTACTGTCATAATGGAAAGAGAATTTCTATACAAACTGTTGGAGCTCCGTCAAATACAAGAAAAAGGTCATCGCCGATTAGATTATATTTGTACTACTTTTTATTATAATTTACTTTCATATCATTCATATAGAAACAACCCCAATTTTGTAATTTAATTTGATTTTAGAAAAATAATAGGTCAGTTAGAAGAGATAAAATGCAAAAGTATAGATCAAAGGCCCGTTAAAATAGGAAGACATGGCATAGCAAATAGTGGGGAGTCGCGACCTTAGGAGCTTCGAAATCAATATGCTTAATTTTCCATTTTCTCTTAAATTACAGGGAAAATTAACTTTTCGAGCTAGAATTACTTTCCTTATTCCATTTTTTCCCCTTTAAGCCTCACATTCTTTTTAAGCCTTTATTTTTTAATGCTTTCCAAAGAACTTGAAATGTTTATGCTTTCAGTTTGTCTGCCCGTGCTCTAACTGCCGCATATATCCATCGATCGAATTTTTATGTGATAATGAAAATAACCGTACCATGTACCCTATTGAAAAGGATATAGGTACCATTTATAGTTCTTTTACAGGAACACACGAAATAATTCCAATGCTTTGCAGCCTATGGGCAGAGAATGTTTAGAGTACATTTTAGAAACGTTCATCCACTTCAAGGAAAACGAAATTGGTATTTATTATTGAGGTTTATGAGGGCATTCTATCCATCGGCATGGGTGGACGTTGCGTTGATACCTATGCAGGGCTAACAAAATAACACTCATAGATTAGGCTTTAAGAGCAGTAGTTAAAACAATATTTTAGTTTCTTGTTTGCTTTAACCTGTTCACTACCGTCGTTGCTAAGATACAATGGCAGAAAATTCTCCCTCCTGTATAAATCGTTGCTTTCCGGCATGGGTCTTTGAATGCCCTGGCATGGCCCAGCCATGCGCTTGTGCAAGGCTGTGGCCAGAGCAGAAACATTCTAAGACTCATGCCGGAAAGCAACGATGGACGCAGAAAGGAGGAATCTCTGCCATCGCGTCGTTAACAACGCCGGGAGCAAACAGTTAACTGTTCGTCGTGCAATAGTATTCCAGCCAACATCTAGCTAAGAAAATCCAGCATATTTATGTGGTATCATAATCTTAAAGTCATAATTACTTATCTATCACAAAACATTCTTCGAAATTTTTTCACACATTAAATTTCGCCATTTATTCTATGTATCATTTTTTTAAAAATAAAATTTGACATAACACGACACAGTTATGGTTTTTAAAGTGAAAAGCTTTTTATAACAGCTTATGTTTGAAATTTTAATCACACATAAGGTCGCGATATTAAAAATAGAATTTGTAAAAGAGCTCAGAAATAGAATTATTTTAACATAAAATGAATAAAACGTCAATGTTTCTTTACATTCACAAGTTTTTCTCAAATGTTCGAAATTTTACAAAATACAGGTTCGACTCCGGATGAAAAGACTACAGTTAGAAGTGATTTTTTTTTTCAATTTCGGAATGAGAACTTTTGTTTATCTAAATAAATAAAATTAGACTTTGCCTGTGCACTACTTGGTATTAAAAAAGTTTTGCCATTTCTATCCGTTTTAAGCATTTAAGAACCTAGTACGGCCTTAAAAAAGAAAAAAAAAGTTTATGTGTAAGTGACGCTTTTTTTTATTCGCACATCACATAAAACTGACTGAAGCGAATGAAATAAAATTTGGTGGCATGATAGGCGGTCACTCATCTGGAACTATAGGCGTCGAATTTTTAAAAAATTCATTAGATTTTTAGATTTTCCGAAAAGTATTTCAAACTGTGAAAATTTTTGTTCGTACATCACGTAATAACGACTGAAGCGAAAGGAATGAAATTTGGTGACATGATAGTTGACCACTCAATTTAAGTATAGGCGTCGGATTAAAAAAAAAATTGATTAGATTTTGAGATTTTTCTAAAATCGTTTAAAACTGGGTAAATTTTTGTTTCAGTATGCATGAAAAACTGCATATAATTTGCACTACAAGTGTATACTTTCAGAATATTAAAAAATATCCACTTTTTATGTACAAATTGTGTACCATCTGTATGTTTTTGCAAAAAAAGTGCACACTTTTTCTAGATGAGTAGGTGCTATAATTTTCAATTATTTATTTAAAAAACTGTACTTAATTTGGGTAGCTATATAGTTATTGTGCAATAAAGTTAATTTGATAATGTGGAGAGTGTTAATAACTATATATTGTACATCGTTTGAATTATAAGTGTTGTACTACAGTGCGTTTGAATTTGAATTATAAATCCATCATTCATTACAAATAAATAGGATTCCTTTTCATTATAACGTTATACAAGTACATAGCTATTGATAGTTAATAAATTCACGTACATAATTATTGATTAAATCGAACAAAATCCAACACGTGGAGAAAAATGTGTATTGCTGATGCATACCATGCGTATATACCAGCTGTGTCTCGTTGCGGCCTGTGCGCGCCCCTTATTCCCTCTTTTTAAATTTTAAATGTGCACACAAATCGAGCGCGAAATTTGAAATATAATTAAATTTAGAAAATCAAAATTTTCCAATGCTATCCCACAGTGTGCAAATGTGCACAAACGTACAAAAATATGTGAAATTATGAGAATATCACAAATAAATGTGCAATACACTTACAGCCTCAAAAAACATTTTTAAATTTTTACAAAGATTTTCAAATGTATAAAAATGTTAATAAACATTCACAAATTTTTATTTTTTGTTAATAAAAATACAATAATGAATGAAAACCTGTTTAACTGCTTAAATATAAATTTTAGAAAGCTTGATAAGAAGTTCTCACTTCTGGCGTGCTCAGCAGCAATGACTCTGAGAGTGTGACGTCATTGAGATCAGCCGCGGTTGTAGGTCCAGTCATTTCCAATCTGCAGAGGCCATCCAATCTTCTACGTGAATCTACAAATGCATGTCTTTTGGATGTTATACACGCACATCCAATAGATTTTTAGCTTTGGGTGGCAATTAAATATCTATGGGACATCTATTTCATTAGCTACATAAGATGTCTGCTGATGGATTTCTTATGGATGTCATAAATATATTTCCAATAGATATCTGGTTTCGGATGACTATTCTATAAGCCCTCTAAGGATATCTTATAAAAGTAGCAATTTAGATGTCCTACAGATATATATTTTTCTCCGCATACAAATATACTTTGAATGTCCTGGATGTTATAAATCAGTTTGAATATCTATTGGACCTGATATGGACATAGTGTGCTGTGTGGGTATCGTAATGTTAAAAAAAAAATTTTTCGTATTGCAAAACGTCGTCTCGCATCCATCCCTTTTCCGAATCGTTTTGGCAGGGCCGGCCTTAGTGCTAGTGAGTGGCGCCCTGTGCCACAATCCATCTCGGCGCCCCGTTATGACACTTGCCACTATGTGACTGACGCTGCAATCGCAGCGTACGTGTGGAGACGTTGCGTCAGTATAGTTGTTTGTGTGTTTCTACACATCCCTTGATGTAACAACAGAGAGCGTTTGTCTTTCCCCGGTGGGCCTGATCACCATTCGCAATAACTATGATCATCTATAATTTGAACCAATATTTTTTTAAGCACTCTACAAAAATTAGCGACTTCTTATATTAATAAATAATATATCATTTTACTGGAAAAACAAATTTTACTGGAAAAACAAATCCATACTATCAAAAACAAATCCATACTATCCATAAACAAATCCACAGGATTTGCTGGAAAAACAAATCCATAATACACAGCGAAAATATGATGATGAAAATTTTATATGTTTCCCAAACGCGTTTATGCTTTTCAAACGATTCACAATTACGAGTTACGGAATGTCGTGCTACTGAAATGGTATTTTCAGACAAAGCTCGCACGTCTGATCTTTTCGGTGGCAAAGTCTGTCACGGCGCCGGATATATCCAGGGATCTTGCGATATCATTCTCAATGGATATGAGTGCCGGAGACTACAATGTGGTATCAGTCAATGTGGATCGCAGGCAGAATTGGGCAAAATATATCGAAAATGTATTTTCGGTGCAAAATACTGTCTGAATTGAAAAAATACAAAGTACGTCTATTTTCAAAATACGCACAAAATACAAGTAAAATTTTAAAAGTATTTTAATTGCGAAAAAGCTAAAATTCCACTGAGATACCAGTCTGTTGAAATCTGATACATTTTAAAGTGAAAAACAAAAACAGTCGAAATAGTCGAGTTAAAGAAAACTTAGTGTTCTTTTTCTCTCTCTCTCTGTCTCTTTTTTTTAAACGGTACCATTCGAAATTTTATCTGTACGGTAATGAGATTCGAATCAGACTATTTCTGAGAAATTGCACTGATACTCAAAACTTAATTTAAACGGTATTATTCCAACCTGCGAACAATGTTCGTTAATTTGTTTCAAAATATTTTATGAAAAATAAATCGTCAAAATGTCAACAAGCAGAAAAAAAAGCCACAGTGTGTAAAATATACCTATACATGTACGTACATATATGTTATTACTATTGATTTCAATTTAACGTTGGAACATAAATACTAAGCTTACTCTATTTTACTATAAAATTTAAGTTTTACCTTTAAGCAAGTTTTAAAAATTATGCTAGATTGAAAATACTACATATTTTCGAAGTTTTCAGTTTACATAACTGGGATTGCACCTTCACCTACTCATTTGCACCTGCAGACAAAATTTAAAAATATTTTCCGCTAAGAATTGCATAACAGGTTTCAGAATAATTTAGAATGGATGTCTGATTACGTACGACTGTCGATCTTATGATCTGGAGTTTGGACGGTTTTCTCGAAAGGTAACGTTAATATGCATTACAACTTCTTAAAAAGTTCTCGACAAAAAGCACCCCCCCTTAGGTAGATAGCAATTGTGTAGCTCTGTCTTAATTGCAGCTAATGCTCAACAATATTCCATCCTATTACTGACGAAATACTGACAGTATTATTTTTCTGTAACTTAGCAACACAGTTCAAACTGTTTATAAATTCCCTTAAAAATTCCAAGAAATACTACTCAAGTATGCCTTTACTTTTTTGGATTTATTTACATTTGTAAATCTAGAAAAATTCTTAGACCAAAAATCAGTATACTATTCCAAACAGGAACATAAAAGACTTTTCCTTTCTTGTTTATTTAAATGTAAAGATCATGTGAGAATATTTCAGCTCATAAATTGCATCAAGAGGGGTAGTGAACATCAGCAATTTAATCATTTACATTCCTACATTCCATCTGAGAAATCTGTGGGGTGACGATTGATTTAACGTCAGAATACAAAATGTATTTTCAGTATTTGGAAAATACAAGATACATTGAAAATGCATTTTAAAATACATTTTCAAAATGCTTTGCTTTTCTACTAGTGCAAATACAAAATACAAGATACAAATGTACACTGCTGGCCATCGTAAATGCAACACCCTGAAGGAAGCATGCAAATAATATGAAATTTACAACATGCATTAGCTGAGGTGAGATATGCAAATGATTAGAATTTCAGCACAGACGCACATCAAGCGCGCCTGTGGCGCCACCTCAAAGCGCTATTTAAGGCTTGGAGATTTCGACGGTTTCAAGTACAGCAATTGTGTTTTTCTTGCTTTTTTTTCAAAAAAACGATAAATTATGCCTCGTAGGAAACAACGATCATCTTTTGATCAAGTATCCGAGTTTGACAGAGGAAGGATAGTGGCATACCGAGATTGTGGGTTATCTTTCAGGGAAATCGGTCGTCGTATTGGACGAAACCAAACAACTGTGATGCGGATATGTGATCGTTGGGTGCAGGAGGGTACGACGGACAGACGTGATCGACCGCATCGACCTCAGTGCACCACGTCACGTGATGACAGGCAGATTGTACGCATGGCAGTGACGGACCGCTCAGTCACATCACGAACCATATCACAGCAGATTCAGTCTGTAACGCATCATCCAGTGTCTGCGCGTACCATTCGACGTCGTTTACAGCAGAATGGTCTGTCCGCAAGACGTCCGTTGCTTTGTCTACCTCTGACGCGGAACCACAGACGTCTCCGCCGCCAATGGTGCGATGAAAGAAGGATGTGGACGACAGAATGGAATGAAATTCTCTTTACTGACGAGTCACGCTTCTGTATGCAACACCACGACGGTCGGATTCGAGTCTGGAGACACCGTGGAGAGAGGATGCTGAACAGCTGCATTATGCACCGTCACACTGGTCCTGCACCGGGTATTATGGTATGGGGCGGTATCGGATATCTCTCTCGCACTCCTCTAGTACGCATTGCCGGTACTTTAACCAGCCAGCGCTACATCTCCGAGGTGTTGGAGCCAGTTGTCCTTTTTTTGAAAATATATTTCAAATACATGTATTTGAGATACTGCCCATCTGATCGCAGGCATCTTTTATAAGCTTCAGCTCGGAGAAACTTCTTTCAGCCCTCGCAACTGTGGATATATTGTCAGTAAGTAGTATCCGAAGTGAAATCCAGATGTTTGGATAAGCATCACTCAAAGAATTTCGGGATATGACTCAAAATCTGGATAGGTGCTTTCAAATTGTGAGGGAGAAACACCCTCAAGCTACTTAGTTTCTCATATAGATCAATGGCATTTACATCGGAAGAGCCGTCATAGCTTAATGCTAGCTCCAAGTCTTTCAATGTTTCAGCAGGACGTCATTTTGTGAGTAACTGACTGCTGAGGCTATATAAAAATCCTCATAATTCTGTGTTTGCCTATCAGGTGTGTCTTCATGCATTTATCAATTAACTATCAATCATCGTTCCAATCACATCTAATAAATATTTAAAAAAAATAAATATAATTATTTTTATACTTATTAATATAATAATTGTATTAGTAAATATTAATGAATTTATTAATATTTATCAATACCTTACTGTTTCTTGCTATACTTATGAAAATTTCAGACATTTAATGTATGATGTGTGGTTTTTGTTTGGTTTTATATTTGTTTGCAGCTCACTTTTTCCATAAAAATGGTCACCTTTCTTGTGAAAATGGTCTTTTTAGGTGAAAATGGCCCTTTAAAAATAGTAAATCAACTATTCTTGAGGGAATGAATGGTTCTGACCCCTGCGTAATGCCCAACGGGACATCCTCACTCTCAATTTGCTTGTCTAAGCCTACCACTGCGCCCCTTATTTAACAGTTATATTTTCCTCGCGGATAAACGAAGAGAAAAGATCACCTCTGGCATTTTACTGTACCCAGCAGCCCCTATCAACAGGCGTCCAGCCTCTACAACAAAACGGTAATAATAAATAAGTAAAACAAATCCAAGCAAAAGTTTGACGCCTCCTACAAATCGGCCCCCTGTGCTACCGCACAGCTCGCCACCCCTTAAGACTGGCTCCGGTTTTGGTACACACTAAACCTTGTATAAGTTTGTTCCATCAATTCTGAAAAAAAAAGTTTAGCTTGTAATAAACATTTAATTAGTTTTGATTGAGTAAACTTCAATAGTCTAAATACATTTCATGAGAACTTATAGTCCAAGAGCCAGAGTCAAAAAAGTCAACGAATTGAGCAATTGAGTCAACCAATTGAGCTCCTTCATTCAACAATCTGTCTGTCAAAACCTTCTTAAGTAGTTATTTTAGTTACAAAAATATTTAATTCAGTACTACACTACTTGATATTTGCGATAAAAGTATGCGATTTTTAAAAATTCACAAACTCGTATTTCAATAAAATAATGTAAGAAAATTCTCTAACCAGCTGCTAATAAACCTATTTTCATTCACGTCACAAGAATGTAATTTTACTAATCAAATGTTCAGTATCATTTGTTAGCTTTAATGATCACTGTTAATTAGAACACGAAGCTAATGAAACATCTATTAAATGTGACAATGCACAAACTGCAGTTTCAAAGATGTAATAGTTACTGGCAATATATCTCTTGTTTTAAATGTATTATTCATAATAAAAAAGGATTCATTAACAACTCGAATGTAACTTAGAAAATATAAACATATTAAGTGCATTTCATTAACATATTGTTCTTTACAGTTGGTTTTATTGAAGATTTTATTGAGCTTTGATCAAAGAACATTAAAAGACCATGATTCATAACTGTGCCTTGTTATAAAAGATTAATTATACAATTATCCCTTTGCGTGGTCTACAATGTTTTATTCGTTTATATGCACAGAATAGGCTCATTTAGCTAGCGTGTAGCGCAATGTTTTCGCAGACTGAATGATAGTGTATCATTGTAATCGATGGTTTCTATCAAATATGTGTTTGCTTGTCAATAAAAATCAAACGAATCCAGAAATACTTCATTTTAGAACGAATAAAACAAAATGTATGTACAGGGTATCCCAAAAACATTGACTTCAGCTTTTATTCCTTAAATAATCATCATAGACATATATAAAAAATTACTAAGTTACGTAAAATAAGGTACAGAATTCTACGTCATCGATTAAATTTTAAGGAGATTAAATAAGTACAAAACTTAAACCTTGAACTGCCCTTGTCCAAAAAAAATTGAGTAAATTGTGCTCCATGCATTAATTAGGTGATGTGCAAAATTTCAGCCTTTCATCATAAAAAGTCTCAGAGGCAGGGGTAGAAATTAGAATATTTAGTCAGTGGTCCAAAAGACCAGTACTTCCCTGAAGAGTCGGACTTCCCTGGTCCGTATACATGATTTTAAAAAACTGCAAAACAAAAGAAATTATATGAGCAATATATATTGATTTCCGTTTAGAGGCTGAAATAAAAAATGTAAATATCTATTATAAAATATTAAATAGATCATATTATATGACATGTATTGGTAAAATTAGATTATATGTATTGTGTAACTAAATGAGTATGTTTTCAAGAGAAAAACGTAAATAAAAGGTTACTGGTCCGACGGACCAAAAAGTTTTGTGTTCTACAGGGCCGTTACATATTTTAGTGGATTCGGACCAGGAGACCACCGTTAATTTCGAGCCCTTCTCAGAGGTATGTTTAAACAATATTGGTGAGGGGCTATAGAATACTAATAATAGCAAAGGTATTGCTAATTTATGGAATCGCTGTTTTCTTTCGTATTTAGTGTACGACCGCTGAAATGAGATCACCTGACGTGATTGTTTTCCCTTGAGAGCCATTGAAAAGTGTTTTAAATAGTCAAACTTTTATTTTTGAATTTTTTTTAAATAGTTTTATACATTTTAGGATAAAATGGTCAAATTTTGTATATCATGTCATTAGTGTTTGGGGCACATATTATTGGTTGGACATTTTTTGGACGGGAGCCGTATAAATATTTAAATTTTTTATTTACTCATATTTAATCCCTTGAAAATTTTAATCTATTCCATAATATTCTGCACATTTTTTTTTCACTTGGCTTTGTAGTGTAGTATATATGTCTACGATCAATATTTAAGGAAAATGTTTTTGGAACACCTCGTATATGAATAATAACGATAACGATAAAATTTTTCTGATTAAACTTAAGAAACTGGGGTAAGGAGATCTCTCAAGGGTGGTATATGGTCTACTACTCACTAAAAGCATCGAAAACCCCAGCCCAGTTGTGTATCCTTTCATTCATACAACGGATTTTTAGCGCTTTTTAATGAATTGAAAAGCGATTAAAACATTGAATTCTGCCTTTATTCAGAACCACAGTGTTCCTAGTAAAATAATTTTATTTTATTTTATTTTATTTTATTTGATGTACAGAAATAAAAATCACGATTTTTACCCCATTGGTTTTTGGGTAAACTTGAATTAAAAAGTTCAAACACTTTTATACATGCGGGGGATTTAAGTTTAAAGCATTCTCGAAGCCATCGATAAGGACTCTAAAAATGTTATGATATTTTTTAATAATGCTCAAAGTATACCATTGAATTTGAAACATTTCTATGAATTTTTTTTAAATAAAAGATAAAATACAGTTGACCCCCTAGCTCTTACCTGCATTGAAACTGCTCGGAGGCTATAAGTGAAGATCTACAATTTAATCACGTGTTGGACTTAATGGTTAAAATTTCATTAATTACCTTTTATGGAATACTCTTTCATGGACGTGAATGGCGTTTTCGGGAAAATAAATAAAAGCGAGATCAAATATTCATATATAACAGATAAATGTGGTTTTATTTTTTTAAATAAAAACTCATTATAAAGGCAAAATAATTTAATTATTGTGTTTAAATAACTAAATATCGCTACTGGAAGATACATATGTAATAATACAAGTTAAAACCGTTTTCTTCATTAGGAAATTTATTCTCAAAACGAGTTCTTTTTATTCCTTGTATTGAAACAAGGTCAAAAGCATGGGTCAAACTGTATGTCATTAAATTACGTCTTAGGCTTATTCGTTAAAACTAAAGGAAATGGTCTCTTTTTATTCTAAACATGCTTTGATTCCAGTTTATAGGGCTTCCGGTAATATTTTTTTTTAAAGAAATTCAGCTTAAATATTTAAAAACAAACTGATGACCTGTATTGGATTTAAAAATAAAAAGGAAAATAAAAGCAAATAAATAGTTAACAATTTTTATATAAATTTAGCTTTCCATCAAATGCTATATTTCTTCTATTTAGAAACGTCTGTCTAAAAACCAAATTTCTCATTTAAAAAACTGAATCATCATTGTTATGTAGTTTGTTTTCATTAAAAAAAATAAACATATTTTCCATTATGGCTTACAGCTACACAGTTTTTGTTTAAAAAATATTTTAACAACTTGTAATCAAAATTACTAATTAACAATACATTTTTTGGGAGGAGTAGGTTTTGGTTAAACTTCCAAATACATGTATGACGTCATCGGGTATTCTATGAAGGAATAATTGGGCTAGTAAATTTTTTTAACTCTAAATTTTTTAAATAGTCATTGTATACATATTATTGCATTCTTTAATATAATCTATAAAATGTTTTGGGGATCTTTCGAGAAGAAACTTGCTGAATTTACAATAAAAGGAAAATAACATGAAAAACCAATTAAAAACTGTTTTATTTAAGCGATATATGGAAAAAATCGGGTCGTAAATAAATTGTTTACATAGTGTAACAAGTTTTTATGTTAGGAAATGAATTCCTTTTTATATTTTGCAGTCAAAACATTTTGAGAAAAATGAGTGCCATTCGACACATTATTGCTTGGTTCGTATTGGAAATTGAAAAGAAAGCAACTACAACAACAAATTATCATATTCATTATACATACTTCGTGCACTGAAATGAGAATTTATTTTAAGATAAGACACTTTTTGCCATGTATTAGATGGCAAAAAGTGTATACGAATATACGAATTTGAAAATGCTTCTCAAATAATTAAGTCCACATGATTAATGTTCTTTTAAATCGTTTATGAAATTTGTGTCTCATATAGATAACCGAATTTATTTTTATTAGCAGTTGCAGGTAGTATTTCTAACATAAAAATGCTGAAGGATTTTCGTTTGGAAAAGAATGCCTTTCACTTTCACCCGAAACTAGAAGCCTGAATGAAAAAGAACTGTTATTTTGTTCTTTGAGAGTTTATTTTAGGGAAACTCGAACTTAGTGAATTTACAGCCAGTGAAGCGTGTCTTAATTAAAAAGGTAACAGAATCTAATTCATTTCGTTTATGCCAGCACATGGTTTTTGTTGTTGTTGTTGTTGTTCTTTCGTACACATTAGATATATGTTCAATGAATTAATATTTTTGAAATATTTCTTTTGCATTTTAATCTTAAGTGAACTCTCCACAAAAACGCCTGTTTGACACTTCTTAAAAAGTTCTAAATGTATTATTTATTTAATGTTAAATAAAGCTTTCAAAATTAAAATTAAAATTTAGTTTAAATACCTTTAGATTGTCTGACAAGGTTCTTTTATGTTATTCCAAATCCCACACTTTCAAAACTTATATCTGATTTTAAGTATTGTTTTACATCTGATGCCTTTTCCGAAATTCCTAAACATAAGCTCTTAAAGTTCTGCCCTCAGTCTCTTATGTACTTGAATTAAATGGTTATTTACTGGTGTAATTTCAAAGCATTTCGTTTAAGAAAACAGTACTGTAAACTTCTCAAATACTTTCACTATATAAGAAAAAATTAATTTTCGCACTTATTCAAAATCAATTTTGTAAAAATGCATATTAAGCAAGCTTTTATATTTATATAATGGTTTTATGTCTCATAAAAATGTATACATACATAAAATTAACAGTTTCAAGAAGAATCGTTGTATAGTTCACAAATCCTGACAAATCCAGTTACAAGATATATAGACAATGTTTCGACTAAATTAATTTCTTGCGAAGATGCATTGCATAATTATTATACATTGTATCTGCTGATGTAATTATTGTAAATGCATGGAAGTTACGATGATAATATTATGTATAGTACAGGACCAAAAAAGAATCACGCTTTTAAAAAATATGAAAACAAAAGACAGTGCACTGACAGTAAACTTAAGTGCGAATTTTAATGAGAAATAATAGACATATTTAAATAAAAATATAAAAATAGCACGTTTTACTACGTTTTATTCTAAATTATAGTGGGACAAAATATTATCATACTGTTAATTTTTTGTCGGAGTATTACGTGATAGTTTATGCATGAACCCTTATTAAGAGAAATTTTGTACTTTCAGTCCTTCATCGAAGAAACTTGTGTATAACTATAGCTTATATCCAGATTAAACCTAACATAAGAGATGGATATTTTCAGTTTGTCACTTATATCGTATAGCTTACAATTAAACTGGGCTCACCATTGTTCCCCATGTATTCTCAATCGGTAAGTCTGGATTCTTTGCTGGATAACCAAAAATAACTATATTGTCTTTGCAAAACCAAGCCTTTGATGATGTGAATACATTCACGGAAGCGCAGTCCTGCGTAAGTATCACATCTGTCTCTGTCAAAAATTCCAAGTGATGTTTTGAATGAATTTCCAGTGTGTTTTCGTACATTTCTAAGTCCAGATTACTTGGAACAAATTCTAAACTTTGTAGTTCCAAGCGATCTAATTCTTGTCCAAAATATTTACAGATGCTCTTCTGTGGGGACATTTCATCGTTTCGTTACGCAAATCATGCCAGCAGAATTGAAATCCTGTGTTTTCCTGTGAAAGAATGCAATATGAACGTATATGTTATACTTGTCACTTTCAGTGTCGGACTTGTTATTAAAAATGTCAATAACATGCATAAATTTCGTGGTAAAAACATAGAGTCTGCAAAAGCGCGATGTCTTAAAAATTCATGCCAACTGATGTTAAAAATTAGCCTCATTAAAAGATAATATGAAAGCAAAATCAACTATATTATCTGAGCCTTGAAATTTTTATTAAATGTGAAAGTACAAAAATTACAAACCAATATGTTTGTGGCCAAGCTTTATTTCGAAATTGTAAAATTGCTTCAATTCTGGCTTTTCGGTTGTTAGACAAATACAACTCCGTAAGAAGCACTTTACGTTAGCAAACACTAGCAGATATTTTTTCTTTCTAATGGCCGGGTCAGTGGCCTACTGAAGGCTTGACCTCAACGAAGGCCGCATATGTTGGTCATTTCATTATGGGGGCGCCTATTAGTCAGACTAACGATGCCCACTATGAGTGGTCTCCTAATTTTGAACTAGTTCCAAATTAGAGACCTAGCACCTGAAATCAGCACCCCCAGGGGTATCGTTTGAACATGCATGATATTGAAGCCACGACAGATTTGACGTATACTAACATCCATTAGGTTACACGGTTCCACAGTTGTCCAGTCGAGAGAGGAGTTCACCCTCCCACCCACTGGCTCACTAGCAGATATACACTGCCATAATCTGAATCTTATATAACCTAGTGGAATACTTACATTAACCTTGGGAAATCTTTACACTGAGTTTCTGAACTATGTCTTTGTGCTCGTAGTTACTAAATTTCAGAACAGAAATAATTATATTTTTATCGTCTGATACGTTGCACCATTAACATCACTTAAAAATATTCCGAATCAGTTTTAATTCATATTTTCACAGCATTTTTATTTTTCACTGAAGTATACTTTGTCCAGTGTTCTTTGTCTAATTGTTACAAGCGGCAGCTTCGGCACGTTAATATACATATACATCACTGTCAAATTAATAGGTGATAATAATCGGAAAAGAGTAACGTCAGTGGCAGAAAACGAGTTATTCTGCGTTATTGAAATGAAGCCAATTTGATTAATCGCAGTCACATGCAAATGGCGGTTACCGAAAGGGGACACCAGCTTAACGTTCAGGAAAGATAAAACTTCAGAGAAACGTTTCATCTTCAAAATATCCGGTTTTGTTTTTCAACGGGAGTTCAGAGTTTAATAAATGTGCTTTTGAATATTTTATTGGTTAAACTTTTTCTCTAAAAATCAAAACAGTAAATAAGGAAACTGTATTAATAAGTTTAAGTTTCTCAGTGTATTTTGTTTTTCTCCGTATTTGGTTTTATTAGTTTATTTCAATATTATCATCTATCGCATTAATCAAGAATATTTTTATCTGTCATAAACTATCAAAAATCATAGGTTAAACAGCATGGTTTATATAGTTAATCAGCATGATTATAATGGATTTGAATGATAAATCGTTAATATTGAGTTCATTTAGAAGTTTCCCCGACAATTTTATTGATTTCAAAAAGCAACATAAATGTAAATTTTTGGCAATACACCAAATGGAATTTACCTCATGTATTATGAACTTTCGCGAAATTAGGAGACTGATGAATCTGTATGAAATTTCTCAATTCACGTAAAATAATTGGTCTGGATCATTTTCGGTATTCAATTGATTATTTTGAAATTTGTTTTAGAAAATATATCATTGAAAATTTTTGGTTAAAACTTCAAAATCAGCTCCCAATTTTTCAAGTAAAATGTTCAGAAAGTGTGTAAACAAGATTCTAAATGTAAAATGTATTTAACTAAATCCTGCTGCAAAACTGCAGTTCTTTAAATAATCAGTACATTCGGCTGGATTTATGTTTAGATGTAAATGAAACAAAAAATTTTTAGTTTTCATCTCTTATTCGTCCAGATTTTATGTAATAAATTTGAAAAAGAGTAAAATAATTTTTTAGTGACACACGTATATTACCAAAAATGTGCTTTGCGAAGCACAGATATTTTTAGTTTATTTCAGAGACTGCCAGAATGTGTGCTTCAGTCTCTATTCAATAAGGTGTTTCATATGCGAAGCTACATCAACATTACTTTTTCAACAACTGAAAAATGTCATACAATGTTATTCATAATTTCGTTTGTTTGCGTACGATTTAAATTTTATAAAAATATTTAGAAATTTTAAAGGTAATTTTAAGTAAACTGTACAGTCTCAAAATTTTAAACTATAAGCATTTTCTAAAAGCCAGTTTTAAAGGAATTTATTTTTTATTACATGTGATTTTGTGAATGTCGTAAGTTTAAATGAAGATATTGCATTCAAGCATAAATATATACATAGTGAACAAAAATGTATTGAATTACGACTCTAATTACTCAAATTTCAGTAAGAAATCAATTTTAAAGAAGACGTTCTCAAAATTTTTCATTTAATTGGTAAATGGGATGCACATCATAATACTATTACTTAGAAGAAAGAATTAAATTTATGAAAATTTATTCATCAGCGGTAATTCATTATAAATAAGTACGTCGCAATGCTGCGTTGTGATTATGTAAGGCAGAAAATCATTTTTATTGAAAATGTTGGTCATCATAAAGCAGCATTCAATGTTTTTAATATTTTCGAAGGTTTTTTTTTCCGAATTCTAAAACATGTCACAGCTGTGAGTAGTTGACTTTCTGGGCCAAAACAATTTTCGCATTTTTTTTTTTTTTTTTAAACAAATGTGCAAGTTTTTATCGTCTTTCGTACCGTTAAGTAAAAAGCGATACAATACAAATCTGTATCGTTTACAACTCTTCTCAGATGACCATTTAATGACTTGTTTCGGTGTTCGGCTGAAAACGTGGGGCGCATGAAAGCCTTTCTTGACATATTACATAACGGTGTCCACTTCACAACTGAATGAAAATGTCCTATGCTCTTGAGCTTTCTTAATAGAGACAACATTAGCCTAGGGGTGAGCCAAGAAGTCCTAACCTACATTCTTTGCCAGTCATGGCGTGTCTTCCAGACCGCTAGTTCAGTCGGTCGGTTGCTTGTATGCTCGCACTCGACTATTTTTTCTCTTACTGGTTCAACTAGTGTAATCTCCCAAAGGCCCGACCATGCTGTTTTCCGGCTAAAGAATGGACTCCAGTCAATGTTTACGTAAGTGGATTTTTATTCTAGTGGAATCATTCGATCATAAATGGGGGCTTCCGCTACTTAAGTGTATACCTAGGGGAGATATTTACTAACACAACAATTGTGTTTGTATTAATACTATTCTCTTTTATTTACATACATTTTAAACGGCGTAAAAGAGAAAGTAAAAAGTGGGTGATTAAGAATTGCCGGTGTTCATATTTTATTAAAGTCAAATTTCACGCGTTAAAAACTTAACAATGCATTTTTATATTTAAATAATAAAATTAAATATTTTATATGAATTAAAATATGTCTTGTTTTATGAAATATCGTGAGATTTCTTCTAGGATTATTTTATACTTTCTTTAATGAGAATTTGGACACGTTATTAAACATTAAATCCTGCATATAACAGAAAATTTACATTTTACTACAGAGCTAAAATACTTCGTTTTACTATATACTCTTTAGTTTGTATGAATAACACTGAACTCAAGTTTTGAAGTCGAATTAAAATAGTTAATATACTTAGAAAATTATATGTAAACTAGTTTCACAACTTTCTCCTTTTTAATCATATATGTTTATGATTTTTTATTGTAAATTTATTTCCAGCATTTTAACCTATTGAAAGTGAAAAGGTTTATTAGAAGAGAAAATTCCAGGTCCACAATTTTCAAAAATATTCAATCGTATCTTTCTTTATTCCCTCCTCCGAAAATTATTCGTGTTTAAGCCAAATTTCTTATTTTTATTTTCTTGAATAACTGTTTAGCTTTCTGTGAAACAAACTCGAAAGAACTATTAGCAGTTATTATTATGTACTACATGATTACGCTATTATTACGTACTGCATGATTCAGATATTATTATGTACTACATGATTCACTTTTAAGCAGAGCAATACTTTACATATCAAACTTTATACATCAACTTTATACTTGTATGTAGGAAGTGTTCTTTTGAGAGGATGTGCATTTTAATTAATTAATATTTTCTAGCTGATAAAACACACATTTGATTAACTGTACTGTTCTTGTTTAGTTGCCAATTAATACATTTATTTAAAAATTGTTAAGAAATAAAGTCATTGGCTGGACCTGACATACAGCTGTACACACGTGCACGAGTCTCAGGTCACCAAATGACACAAAGTTTTAAGATGCTATTAGTTAATAAAGTTTTAAAAAGTAGTTTATAAAAAAAGAAAGCAATTTATGTATATTTATATTAATAATGTTTACCTCTCTTTCTATACTTATAAACTATTTGTATTATACGTAAAATACATATCCTTGAAAGTTAGAAAAAATAATGGGCAAGCATTTTAAGAGCATGTTAGGGAGGAGAGAGCTATGATTTAAATCCTCATTTTAAGCAGAAAGCTTTTTTTTTTAATTCAATTTATTCTATTACAGTCTTGAGATTTTATGATTTAGTAGATCTGCGATATAATGACTTCTCACGTAATCCACTTTATAAGTTTTCTTCTTATAAAGAGTATGCCGTGAAAATTTTTATAAAATCAGTTAGTTATCCTGTTAAGTGATTGATCTTTCAGGAGAAGCCAGAGAAACGATGAGATTATTGGAAAGAGACTTTATTTTATCATTAGAAATTGTTTATATTTTTATTTTACCCTTTAAAACAATTCTTTAACCATCAATACAAAAAAATAAGTTAGAAAACGCTTTTATTTAAAAATGAACTTAAAAGACAAATATTTTTGTTTTCTGATATCCGGGATCATTGAAATTCTTATAGCAAATATATTATAGATATGAAATGTATTAAAGATATAAAATATATAGGCTCCTTCAAACTTTTGTTTTTAATCATAAAAAATTCAATATTTCTGAGTATCAGAAAAGAAAATTATTTTATTCATTTCAATTAATTTTTAAATAAAAGCGTGTTTTTAAAGCAGTTTTTACTTGTTTGCTTCACTATTTTTAGTACTTTGGAGAATTGTGGCGTGTTATTTTGATGGCTCTTTTATGAAAATCGCTCAAATTTTATAAAACTGCAGAATTTGAAAATTTACGTTTAAATACTTCATAAGAAGGTATAGTTTTGTAAACCTTTTAAGAAGCTCTGCAAATGCTGTTAAAACTCAACAGGTTTTTTTTCGAAATTTCGAAAGGTGGTTCGAACATTTGGCAGCTGTGTGAGACACGAGAGTGCTAACCAGTAGCTAACACGGCGTCCGTTTAGGTTATAGAATGTTTAGCGATCTGTATGAATTGTTATAAAAATGAAAATCTTTAATCAAACATTTTATGATTGATTCAGGTATTGTTATCTAAGATACATTAGTATGCAAAATTTCACCTCAGTTGGAGATTGGAAAGTTGACGATAAACTGATTACAGGATTTGTACCATACGTTATCTAGAATTTTTAGCTGATAAATAGAGCTATACTGGTGTCCAAAATTAAGGTTAGAAACACAAAATCTCTGATAACTGAAGAAATATTCGTTTTATTGCAGCAAAATTTGGCACAGAGATATATTATCACAGGAGAGTTGTGGGATTAAGGCCAATGATCTGCACGAGAGGCCTATAGGTACCCTCTGTGTGTGTGGGGGGGGATGTCTTTCTAAAATCAGAGAAGAAAGCACATAACATTGTAACACTATGAAAGAAGTGAGGAGTTGTTAGTTAATGTTCAGGTTGTATAAAAAAAGGTCAAATCATGATCCATCCTATCTCGGGAAAGGTCCATGTTATACAAGCCTCCCAAAAGACCATTCACTGATCAAGGCCGACGAAAATCGCTTGCGGCAATAAATCCCATTTTTCGAAAAGCGAGATTTTTACCACCTGTAGGGTCCTAGAAGCGGCGTGAATGTTGAGAAATATCTTTCCCGTACCGTCCCAAACATATTCTATAGGATTGAAATTCGAAGACTTCGAGCAAGTTCATTCAGAGATTATTCTCCGATTCAAGATCATCAACAATGTGATCTCTGTGTAGCCTCACATTATCGTCCATAAAAAGAAAGTAGGGCCTGCAGAACCTCGAACAAACCTTACATAGCCTTCAAAGACCTCATTCCCATAGCACTGTGCGGAGATACAACCCATATAAAAGTATTGCAGTGCTGTACGACTGCCCAACAAGCTGCCGACTTAGACAAGGATTCCTCAGCCACCAAATTGGTCTATTTCCCTTGCATTAGAAGAATGATACAGAGCTCTTCGTTCTCTGCACATGAAGACTCGCGGAGAATCACTCTGTTTGCTGAATCTTGACAAACCAGCAAACAGAGCAGGTCCCCATTCTTGGCGTGTCTAAAAGGAGGAGGCACGGCTGCAGAGAAACGGATTTCAGTGATCTTTGGCATAATGGCAGTACACCACGTAAGCATACTACGTGTAAAGTACTAAGACGCAATATTCAAATACAGTCGAGAAAAATTAATATTGATGTTCGAACCAATTCACTGAAACTTTAAATGTAAGTTACGCGTAACGTAGGTTGAGCACCGTGGCGTAATCGGCAAGGCTGTGGGCTTCCGCTCTGGCGTTACAAGGACCCACACCCTTTAAATTTCGAATAGACGAATTTAAACAGTTAAATTTGTTTTGAACTGTATTTCAACTAAAAATATGATATCAACGAGTTCTTGTTGTGATGAAAAAACGGAAAATTCTATGTATAGTGTAATTTCGAAGCAGTGACTAAAATATTATTACGAGAGTTCACTTCTCAAAAATAATTTAATTGCAACGACAGCTTTTCTGATACACTATCTGAAGAAGCTATGATGATAAGCACAGAATTGTATAGTAATATATTGAGTGAAAAGAAGTTTTCAACTGATGAGGAATTGATCCATACTCAAGAACAGTGTATAGAAGAAAATTTCGAATCAGTCAAAGATGACTCATCTGATGACTTTGTACCAGATGGGGGAAAAATGAAATTAAAATAGTCATAAAAATACACTCATGTCCATAAATTAAGAATAATAAAGTTCAGGCAAAGAAAGAGAAAGAAGCAAAACAAATTTGACTTATTTGTAAAGTCTATTTATTGAGCAAAAAAATGCTATATGTTTGACATAATTAATAAAAATTGCAAGTTTTACTCCCTTGACCAAATTTCAAAAAAGAACCTATTTACAAAAAACAGTATAACATGGTTAGTAGGATGGTGAATACGGAGTATGTCTCCCGGACGGTGCAATACAGGCCTGACAACGCGTAGGCTTGCTGAGTATCAAATGATCAATTTGATCTTGGGGAATATTACACCACTCATCAAGCAATGCCCTCCGAAGTTCCGGTAGACAGGTGGGAGGGGGTTGACGGGCTGCAATTCGTCGGTCAAGCATATCCCACACATGCTCTGTTGGATTCAAGTCCGGTGAGTATGCTGCCCAATGCATACGGGTGATATCCTCCGATTGAAGGCATTCGTCTACAATGTTTGCACGGTGAGGACGGGCGTTGTCATCCATAAACACAAATTCAGCACCCATGGCGCCCCGAAACAAACGTACATGTTGTTCCAGAATGACATCCCGATAGATGTGGCCTGTCATCGTTACACTCTGAACATGCAGGTCAGTTCTGGAACCAAGAATAATTCCTCCCCAAACGAGCCATCCTGCACCACCGTAACGGTGTCTTTCAATGGTGTTCTCTTGGTGGTAACGGGTACCTGGCGCTCTCCAGATGAATGTCCGGCGAGAATCAGACTCCAAACTAAACCTGCACTCGTCGGAAAACATCACACAAGACCACTGTTGCGGTGTCCACAATGCATGCTCTCTACTCCAGGTTAATCGCAGGCGACAGTGAGTTGCGGTAAGTGGAACACATCTGACAGGCCTACGAGCATATAGACCAATGTGCCCTAAGCGTCTGTACACGGTCTGCCTTGAAACTGTCGTACCGGTAGCTGAAGAGAGCTGACGAGACAGGTCTGATGCTGTACTCCGTCTGTTTCTTTTGGCAGTAACTGCCAAATATCGGTCCTCATTCGGCGTTGTAACTCGGGGGCGACCTGTGCTGTAACGTCTACTCACATTACCATCATCTTGGAATCATTGCCAAAGCCTGGAGATGACACTCTGGGCGATTCCAAGTTCCTCGGATACTTCCAGCTGGGTACGTCCACATTCCAATCGTCCGATAATTCTGCCATGTAAAACGTCATCCAAATGCCTCCTTTGTGCCATAACTATGCGGTTTTTGCACTGAAAGGCTTTCACAGCGCTTGTGAACAATTTTACTTCTTTGTCACCATTCCTTATATACCCCTCTCTTACACTCTCGTCATTGTGACGTACCATCCACGCCATCTGGTGGTTTCCTGTAATTTGCATATTCTTCTTCAAGATGTGTGATCATTCCACAGGTGAAATTTTTATTTTAGAGATCAATTTCTGTGTGATTCTGAATTATCCTTAATTTATGGACATGAGTGTATTATTGATTATAGTATGGTTATAACTGATTTTAGTTATATTCAAAAAATCAATTGTAAAAATATACTTTGAATAGTAGAAATACAATTTATATATATATAAATGAAAATAATTAAAAAATCAATAAGTAGTAAAAATAAATAAATGAAAAAGTAAATAAATATTTACTTTACTAAAAAATGAATTAATTACTAGTATTGGTGTTATTAAAGAAAGAGAGCAGAAAAAATTTCGCTCACTACGAGGTTCGAACCCGGAACGCTACAGCAGCAGTCTACAGCCTTACCGATTACGCCACGGTACTCAACCTCTTTGACGTGCAACTTACATTCGAAGTTTCGGTGAAGTAGTTCGAAAATAAGTATTAGTTTTTCTCGAATGTATTTGAGTATTGCGTCTTAGTATTTTAGGCGTAGTTTATTCAGATGGTGTACTACCACTATGACAAAGATCATTGAAATCCGTTTCCCCGAAGCCGTGCCTCCGACTTCTAAGAATGGTGTGTTCGGCTTCTAGAGAAACTCTCGTACACCTGGCGCTCGAAGGTAGACACGTCACTGGACGCAGAGCGTAAAGGGCCCCTCTGCAATACGTCTGTATACTCTTTGCCAGAATTTTTTTTCCAAGAAGCAGCAGCGTCTCCGCAGATTGCCGCTAAAGGCTTGAAGGTCAGCTGAAGGTGACCAAGCCGGCAAACCTGTGGCATTCAAATTCAAATTCAAATTCAAATCCAAGAAGCAGCAGCTATGTCCCTAAAAGGTCTTTAGCCGTAGTCTGACTATGTCATCGTGCATTTAATGTCAACTGGCGAACCTTTGCAGTTGTCATCGTTCTTGAGCAGCTTTGGCTGCACTTCCTGATGCTGGTGCCATTTGTTTTAATTTGATTTCACAACCGGAATATTGCTTTCGGAGACATTTTTAACCATCATACCACCTCCCTACTTCACCCTACTTCAAGCCTACCAATGGCTCTCTGTCTCGCTGAATTATGTAAACGATTATGAGAACTCGTTTTCACTACAAACTTGTGGGTTTTAACACAATTTTCACAACAATTCAAGGAAAAACCCCAGATGCTTAAACAGTCATATATAACAATATTCTTCACAACTAACATTTAACACCATTTATTCCAAATTGGAGACTATCATTGTGTAATGCGTTACTTAAAGTACATAAAATACAAATTTATCAAATTCACTGGAGGTAGTTTTGAATTATTGAGAAGAACGTGCTTGTAACCTGAATTTTGAGTATATTTGAAAACATAACATGGAATAAACAAAGAACGTGCAGGAGCGTACTGGGAAGCATTGTTGCGCGGTTTCCAAAAACTGCATTACTTCACCCTTTTTCAGGAAAAAATTGTAAAAGAACATGTCTGGAAGACAGAAGTTTTTTTCTCCATTAAATCCAAGTTCATCTCATTTACGCAACTAGACAGACTAAATGCACTAAACGTTTCTTATATGACTAGTCGTTTCGTTGGAGGACATATTCGGGCAAGAAAATGTTCTGTACTGGGAAAGAAGGAGACCTGAAATTACATTTTTGCACTACATTGAAGTTCTTACTACTTCTAAATGTAAAACTTATTCGAAAAAATAAGCATAAGAATTGTTAGAAAAAATAAAGGAATCATACAACATAAAAAGAATACTTTATAAATTGATACTTTATTTTATGTTATTTTATTTATTTATTAATTTATTCGAAAAAAAACCTTCTAATCCATAGAATAGTTAAAAAGTAAATTTGATTTTTTTTTTCCCTTTTATCTCTCAGCTTCCTTGGCTGTAGTAACAAATAACAAAAGTATAACTTGCGGGTAACAGTTTTTCTCGGTGTTCACTGTAATGCAAAGTTATATTCATAATTTTGTTGCATTTCACTTGGCGAAATAACATTTAATAAAGAGATTCAACAACTTCTATACATTTTTCCAATCGAGTGCATGTATGACACCAAGTCAAAAGACTATAAGGGAGACTAAGGAAGTGCTAGTAAAACAAATTTTACAGGCACTGTTAGATATACTAGACAGTTAGCCGTTTCCAAGAAATATTTGTATAAAATCATCAATGAATTAAGGCTCGTTTCCACTACTGAACGAACCTATTTTACTGCGCCTGTGTTCTGCAATGTCATTGACGCCTAGCAGTTCATCGCTTGCGTTACAACCCTGTTTTGTACAACGGAAATTGCTTCTTTAGATGCGTTATATCCCACCAAAAAGTGTGATTCAAGGATTTTGACTTATATTGTATAAACATTTACATGTATATATATTATTATAAAGACAAACCGAGTCATTATCTCAATTTTTTTAACAAAATTTAATTTGGTTGTATCAAATGACTACAATGTAAATGCTACCTCTTCAATAACATTTATGCAATAGGAACTGCCGTAAAACACCTGCTAACAGGCATATCTTAAGATAGTTCATATTAAAATGAACCAGTACAAATCATTAAGCAGTACTGTGAGCCTTCAACACTGGGAAAGAAAAGTCCCATTAATTTACAATAATAAAAGAGCTTCAGTTAGTTCAATATTCCCAAACTTCAGGAATATTCCTACAATATTAAAAACAACTGAATAATTTTTATACATAATATTTTTATGAACAAACATATCGATGGTATTACGCAATATTAAAAAATATGTTCGTTCTTTTAATTGTATTAAACTAATAATAATAACTTTAACTATATTAAACTAATAAAATGTGTTCGTTGATGCGTTCTTAAAGGAATACCATGCAAATTCTATTTCTGTTTTGATTTTGTGCGAAATATTTCTAAATCTTCTCGTCGAATGCAAGAAAGTTAAGCTTTTAATGATCAGTTAATCCCTGATAAAGAGGAAGTAGGGCATATTTTTTAAACATAATCTGAGACCAAACCTACTGGTGATACAATAGGTTAACAGTAAAATGCTACAGGTGATGAGTTCATTAATAATTAATGACGAGCAGGGGAAATGAATAAACGTATTGTCTGATAATTTGTGTTAACCTTAATATATATGTTGTCAAAACTAATTCCATAAGATTTTAAAAGAGACATTTATTACTGAGTGCGTACACGAGTTGTGTCAGAAATATCTGGCACAGTTGCAAAGAATAGTAGAAAGAACCAGATGGTTCGGAATCACAGAAATGCAGATATGGAAATGTTGCTCTCGTGTACCAAATAGTAATCACTTTAATGAAGGTGAGGAAGTGCTAGTAAAATTTGCTAAAACATAACTATTTTCTCTCAAAAAGCTCTGATATGAAATTGATAAATACAAATTGCATTTCATTTTGAGTAATGTAATTTTTGGAGAATAAATTCACTTAAAATAAGGATAAAGGTGCTTATCAATCTGTACAGATGTTTCGATTGAAGAAATTTCGATCATCGTACTAGCGCAATGGACTAGAGTTCTTCAGTGTTTTACTGCAAATAGTAACTAGGCAGTTGCAAGACGGGACGAGACAAAACTTTGCAGATGTTATGTCGGACGAGACAGCCCTCCTTTTAAAAGAACTATTCATTTGTAAGCGTCATTTTCAATAGGATACATGGTATAGTGCATATTAATAATGAGTATAAATCTCGGTGCAATCGATGAATATTTTCGATTGGCAGACAGACAAAATTCTAAAATATACGTGCTTTTCGAAATTTTGGGAAAGTTTTTTAAAAAAGGTAAAAGTTAAGAAATAACAGATAGTCGAATGCGATCTACCGATCTACCTAAGGCTATATAATTTGTACAGAAAACTCGACGTTCAATTCAAATGATGATGTTCGGAAATGTTAAAATGGTCCTGTGCTCAGTTATGCCTAAATTAGATTTTACAGAACACTGTTATACTGACTGGTGCGTGAGTTTCGTGAGGTTCTTGGCAAGACGTGCGGAAGGAAAATAAAGAACATCCTAATTTTATGCAAAATATGGGTTAATTGTGTAATCGTGCATCATAACTGCCCACACATTCACTAAAATTCTTAAAATGCTAGAACAGTGTCGCGCAAAATATATATGCGAAAAGAAATCGCTGGTTTGTGCATTATGACCATTAAATACGCCTTCTGGGGGATAACATAAAATGATTTCTGAGCAGCACATGTGCAGAAATGTATAGCCTTTATGGATAGATCGTCTACTCCTGCATTGCTAAGACTAAGGTTTTTGCGAAAGTGACAAAAACTCCGTTGAAGTATATTCATAACAAAACACTTTTTCTGCATTTTGACTGCAGTATTTTTACCTATGACTAATCCATGGCATTCATGTCGATGCCACAAGCGCGACAAACTCGCGCAGTCCTATTCCAAACATTTCAGTGATGCCAATTTCAGGAATAACAGAGGGCGTAAATTTTACCGGAAACCGACGTTGTTTTGCGGTCGTTTCTTTGCATTACGCTATATATGGAGGACAAGGGGAAAATGGGATTTTTAACCCCATAACCCCATGCGGCCCATGTTGATTTAGCATTAAGATCAAATATTCAAGAACATTTATTAAATATGGCATTACTGAAATACAATTTTCAAGCACGCATAGTGTAATAAGCAAGCAACAATTATAACGAATGCACTAAAAGACCAATGATGTACACATTTATGTCATGGTTTTAGGGGAATTTCATGAGGTACGTATTATGTCATGGGGTGCGCAAGGGGTTAAGGATTGACTCAAGGAAAGCTTTATTGCTCCGTCCAAATTCAAAGACCCTCAAAATGCTCCAACAGAGAAAATGTTTGGGACCCTGGTCTACTCAATAGTTTATAAAAATTTGTTATTTTAATTAAAAGAATTGCATATTAAACATTCATATGTATAAAGTATTTAAAGAGTTTAATGTTTTTCTGCTTTACAACCCTGAATAAAACTACTTTAGCTACAAACAGTAAATATTTTTTTCAAATATTTCACTGTCAATTTTTTAGTAAATACAACTAAACAAACTATGGAATGTTACAATTTATTTTTAAACTCATATTTACATGCTTGTGATGTTTATTAATTGTGTATCCATATTATAATTCAAAACTTGGGATAGGGGGATTTCAAACTAACTTATTGTTAGATTTTTTTATGACTTGAAAATATTAGTTAAGCCTATGTTTTATCAATAAAATGTCTGTGATACTTACATCCACGATTAAGTCCAGAGTAATGTAATTTTGATCTTCGAAGAATTAGATCTATCTGAGATTTCTCTTATTTTTCTAGTACCCCTCTCAACCATTGGAGAAATAGTTTTATTAAGCTTGATAAAATTAATGAGCTATAAAAAGATTTCAAAAATTCATATAATTCCCCTTCATAGTAAATACTGATTGTGTCGAACGTTTGAAAAGGACCATATGTTCTGGGAACGTGGTATGTCGTTAGAACATTTTGTACTTTAATTTAATATGGTATCGTCTTATGAATTCACAATTATTTGAAAGAAAAAGTTAAAATAAAGTAGTTATCGAAACAGATCCTTAACGAATTTTATTGATACACGTCTTTATTCTTATGTGTTTTTTATACAACTTTTTTTTCCGCTTAAATTTACACACCTTGCAATAAAATGTTTCAGAAATAAAAAAATGACTGCCATTAGACTTTGCAAAGAATGTCGTAGGATTCAAAATTTAACGGTTTGTGTCCATAAATTTAGTATAAATGACGTGAATATAACTCTAATAATCCTTATCCTCACAAATAAAATTATCAGAAAGTATATTTTAAAAATATAACTTACTCATTTAAGAATGGCATGTTAAAATTTGCACTTAAATTATCAATTTAGGATAATGTATAGTAAAAGAAAAATAGAAAATATAATAATTCTTTTTTAAATATTTTATAAATATTTTATCTACTTTATTTATGAAACTCTACCTACTAAACCTACTTTATTTATAAAACTAATCTTACATCAATGGAGGTAATACTGGTCATGCTTACACTGATATAACAAAAAGAACAGGGAAAAAGCACTTGACGAATGCCCGAACTTCATATACTCATAGTCTGATTATTTTGTTCATTTTGTAGTGGGCAGAAATTAAATTGCTCGAGGCTTGGAGATCAGGTTCTCAGCAGTGACCTTACAAACATATATTACGACGGTTACTAATGGTCCATACGACATATGTTCAAGCTTCCAAATAATGTATTTCTCACGCAACATCTGATGAAAACGCTTACAAAAGTCGTCTTTCATGTCTTATTGGATTTTTTAATATCATACGCGATATTTAGAAGTTAACCTGGATATGCGAAATTTAAATTCTTAAGTATTTCTGCTTACTGTATAAATCTATTCCAGAGTGGGTGAAACTTTCTACTTAAGCTTCAAAATTCAGAGAAAAATTTTAGCTATTTTAAAATTTTCCAAATTTACCCGTTCGCTGTTACTTAGTATGTTTAGGAGAGAGGTCAGTGGTACTATGAAAAAGCTTTTAAAAAAATACATAATCTCAAAACATTGACAAAAAAAAATAGTAATGATACCTCTGCAAGTACAGAATAACCTCGATATTTCGAAGTTGAACAGACCCCCCCCCCAAAAAAAAACGAGTTTTCGAGATTACAAGATGAAATAAAAGGGGAGGGCTCAGTTTGTAAAGGAAAACTTACTGATTTTAGATATAGAGGCTTTTGTTATATCTAGATTACACTGTATTACTTCTAAGTATTTTTCAGCCTGCTATAAAAACTTAAAATAACTGCAATACCGACATGGTTTTCATGAGATATGCAGTTAACGTTGCCACTTGCTAAGTACAAAACTTCTGCTGTACGATGTAACATACACAGGAATTCGTCATAAATTCTATTGAAAACAATTAATCATATAATTTTTTGTTAGTGAGTTTCAAAAGCATTTTTCATCGTTAAGAATTATCCAACAGCTACACATACACACACATCTCTGGAAGGAAGCCTGATATGGTCTTTGAATTAAAGAAACACCTTTGAATATAAGATTTGATCATAATTTTTTTTAATTTCGTTTTCTACCAATATTTTAATTAAAATTTTCATGAAAAACATCAGCACATGCCTGATTTCTTGATAATAAGGGTACACTGACTGCAACTTGTCGCTTGAATCCAAGCTTGCAAACTGTGTACAATAAATATTAAATTTAAGCATTTGCAATACGTTAGAAACACTCAGCGGATGTTAAGAACATTACAAATAAGTAACTTTGTTAAAACACTCATGTACATAAATAATTCAGACTGTACGTTTCGGGTGGTAAAAAGGGTACTTCTTTTTCCAAACACTAGCTCGCACACATACAGGAAAGTTAGAACACGTATATATAATATGACATTTACATTATATATGTTAAAAAACTATATAACTTATATGTAGTTACTGTACAGCCCTATAAACGTAGGTCGTACCTAAAGTATATACAAGTTCTATCAAAATTTATGAGTAAATAAATTAACAGAAAAAATATTTTTGTACATGTATATCAAAAATTCTATATTTCAAAAATTCAGAACGACGACCAGATTGTATGGTGGGTAAAGCACCGTACTACGGTTTCGAGTTCAACTCCCGGCGGTCGGGGTTCGATGACCGACTGGGAGTGGCCTATCATTGTGTCAGTCCCTTTACAGGGGCCGACGCTGGTCCACCTAATAGGTGCCATCATAATAAAGTGGCCAACAACTCCGGCCTTAGTAGTGGCCAATGCCTCCAAGGCAGAGGCCTGCCCTTGGAAAAAAATAATAATAAAATTCAGAATTATGTTTTGATTTAATGCCGCCATTTTTAAAAATCAGATCACTAGATTTTAAATGAATTTTAGTAAAAAACGGTGAAATTGCAGAACTGAATGACCGCAGCTTTTATTTATATTCAATTTCCCCTTTTTTTTCTTTGCATTCAAAACAGTATAAAGTATATATGATATGTAAAACATTTATATATTTTTATCAGGCATATAAAGTTTCATTGCTCATTATATAAATACAGTAGAGGAGAAGCGAAAATGTATAAAAAAGTAAACAAATGCCATGTGTAATATGTATGTATATTGTCCATCTTTAAGAAATACATCGTGGTTATTAATTTCTTGTTATTACTGTTGAATTCTTACACGAAAATGCTTAAGGAGGACGTAATTTTTCCCACGAACGATCTTCTTGTGTTCACGAAGATTATCAGTAAATTGCTGATTCATTAAAGTTTGTGGTAACCGCAATTGACATTTTCAATAGGGTATGGTGGAACAAAATGGGTATAAAAACAAACATATTCATATTTATTGGCTGCTTTCTGTTACTTACGTTGCTAGACATTCTACTTTTTTACATTACTTATGCAATGCATTCATCCCCTTCAGATAAAAAAATATATATTCTAGTTTTAAATGTAAAAATATTAAACTTTATTAAGAGCTGTTTTTTTTCCATAAAGGTGGGATAAAATGGATATCAGATTTTTAAAATATATATTTATTACGCTTTATAAAGTTTTATGAATTTCTCATCATTCCAATTTAAAATTATTGAAATTTAAAAATGTTGAGCCCTAGGCTGTTATGTTCTGGATAAACATTGTACTTGTTGGAATCGCATTGATGCAGGAGTGAAATCAGTGTGTATTTCTCTTTGATCCAAAATATAAATCGTATGTTTTAAAATGATTTTTCCTTTTAGCTTGTATTTCCGACATTACTGGGCAACATTTATTTTCATTAAAAAGTTTATTAGGAGTATTTGGAAACATAATATTAACCAAGCCTAAACTCATTTCCCACTACACTAAAACATAAATAGAAAGAAAAATATATTTTTTTAAATTCTTACTATTTTCTGATAATAAGCTGTTTCGGAAATAATAACAGAATTTCTTACATTTTCAGAAATGTATTAATTCCTTGAAAGGGTTTTTTTGCATATAAAAAGAATATGTATTCAATTAGCAGATAAAAGCTACTATTATGTTTCTAAATGCATTTAATAAACAATTTAATGCGCATAAATATTTTCACTAATGCCTGAAAATATAGGCTTAAACATAAATACATTAAAAAAAAATGTATTTGTATTTTTGGATCAAAAGGAAATATCTACCCATTTTACCTCACCACACCCTATAATTTTCCCCTTCCTTTGAGGCATAAAAGTATTTCATGGGGACAGGTAGTTTCTTCTCTATTTCCCCATTCACAAACCCAACAATACTTAAGTCTCTCTTCTCAAGTGAGAATTTAAAATGAATCCACTCCAGAGATATCACTGCCATCAAATGCTCTCTTAGATGAAGCTACTTAAACAAACTGCTGGAACGTAGCATAGTTCTATCATAAAAATTTTCAGTAAATGTATGCGCTTGTCAGCACATTGTTTAAAAATGGGTTAAGTGTGTATACATACACAGCCGACAACTAATTATGTATAGAACATACTATGTAAGTATCGTTAAACGGACTTGTTTCTTGCTGTTCGCGTATTTCTCTGGCTAGCTTTTCAACGTTTGTCTGATGCTTGTTACAGATTTCGCGTTGCGCCAACCAAATTGGTCAAATCGTCTTCATTCTACTCACGGAGTTTTATCGCTGAATGAAGCTCATTTACCGCCACATTAGCTAATCTGAATGAAGAAGGGGAAAATGAACTTTGAATTATTTTTGCATGCTATTTAGAATCTGGAGCGCTATACTTATAAGTATTCCTTATCGGAAATCGTGATAATTTTTACAATGAGACATTTTTAACGTTTCAATACACGTATTTTATGCATAAACAATCAAAAATATGAAAAGAATAAAGAATCAAACAAAATATTTAATCATGCATTTTAAGAAAATACGTAGATATTTTATTGCTGAACTCTATTGCAGAGGTACGACATTACAGAATCCCACACCCCTTTCTCGTGCATTGAAACCACGCAGAGCTACACCAAAAAAGAAACTTTTGTTAAATCTAAAGAATTGTCCGGTTAAAACAGCAAAAACAAAATTTTTCTTCAATTGACAAAATCAGTTTGTTAAAATTATTCAGTTAATTCAATGAAACATTTAACGTAACCAAATTATTTAGTAAAAATCAACCAAACTTGTTAAATACAAAATGTTTTCGTTACTGGTGTGTTCATAGATAATTTAACAAAATTATTTTATAGGAATAGCAAAATTATTTTGCTAAGTTTACTGTATTATTCTGTTGAATCAAACAAACTTTTTTTTAAATCTACAAAGTAAAGCTACCAACTAAACATATTTAGTTAAATTCAACAGAACACTTGTACTTTGGGATGTACATAACCGACTCTAAAACACGTTTCGAGACTACATAACATAATATAAAGGGAATTGGAATTTTACTATCCATATTTGGGATAGTTTATATTATGGAATGTTACTGTAATATTAAAAATGGTTTAATTATATTTTTAAATGCAAAAACACCTGATTTTCCGCAAATCTACAATTCAACTTTTAGTATTTGGTTTTTTTTTTCATGCCTATTTTATTTTTATACATTTTCATACATTGTATTTTCTCTTCTAACTTTTCAGCCTTTCAAAAAAGTTTTATTGGTCATGAACTTTTCTCGGTTTGTTTCTTTATGACAGTCTTTTTTTCTATTTATGTTTATTAAAAATTTCTGAAACTGTTTGTTTTACTATCGTCAAATCAATCCTTTTTTTTTTGTTCTCAGACTTGTTATATACTCTATAGTAGACATAATACATCTAAACTTAAATCAAGTGATTCTCTGTTAATTGAAACATTTTATATCATTTTACTTCCTTGTACTATGTGAAGGAAGTAAAATCGATAAAATTTTGGCATGCTGGCGGAAATATCCGTTTCGACCATTCATGAATACATTTTGACTAGATTTTACGTGACATCTGTACGTATTGTACGACATCTGTACGACATCTGTATGCGAGATACATATGTGGGTATGTATCTCGCATAACGCACAAAAGATTCGCCGTAGATTGCTGAAATTTTGTATTTAGGATTGCTGCAACGTCTGATTGTGCGCCCCCTTTTTGGTCGCATTCGGCTAGGTAATTTATTTTCAGGTTCACTAAATAGACTTTCAGTATATTAAAGTCGATGGGTAGTCATTGTTTAAACTGCATTTCGAAGCCGTTCATCTATTTCATAGAAAATGTGTAAAATATAATAGTGAACTTATTCCAGGTAAGATTGTTCATCAACAATAAATGAATTTGTTGTTAATAAAAACTATTGTTTCAAAAATTGTATAAAAATTTTGAAGTACCATATCTCACTTTCAAATGGAATGAGTTTAAATAAATAAAGTTAATAAAAAATGGGTTAAAATTAACAGACGTACAAAAAAAAATGCGATACCACTTTCTTTTAAGAATAAGAAGAATTTTTGGCCTTGTTAAAAAAAATCGATTTTTGGTTCTTTTTAGATAATTTATAGTAATTTATAATATATCTCATTTACTTTTCTTCTTTTCTCTCTTCGTATATAGGGTTAACCTAAAAAAAAAGCTTTTTTCCATTTTTAAAATGTATGGGTTTTATAAAATTTAGGGCATAAAAAGTAACTGCATTTCATTAAAAGACTTTTTTTTTAATCGGAACTATTTCTTCTTTAAAGTGCTAACTAAAATTAATAGTTTGAAAAGTGCCACACTAATCGTTTTGAAACACCAGGTATAGGATAAGCATAACTATAGTTAAATTATTTTTCTACTCTTGATGAAATTGAAACTTTAAATAAACTAAAAGAATACAAGTGTTTAAAGGCAAAATAAATTTAAAACTTCGTAAAATAACATACATAAAAATAAAATATTCCACAAGACGAACATTTCGGGTAATCTAAAGGTCCACCTTTCCTCAGGTGCAAAAATCTTCATTATCCATACGGGCCGAAAGGTTAGAACTAAGTTATAATAGGAAGATTAGAAGGTTATTTCTAATATTTCTGCCTGTGTTGATGTCGGAGCTTTCCGCAGCTGAGAAAGGGTGGGCCTTTTGTAGAACCCGAAACGATCGTCCTGTAGTATATTTTCTATGTGTGTATGTTATTTTACAAAGTTTTTAATCATTTTTAATTTTTGGTTAAACTGCTTGAAATCGCGCAGACACAAAGCTGGCGATACAATGAACACAGTGCAAAATTTATCTTGCATTGTACAAGTATCTCTTAAGTCTTTAAAATCTCTTATTCTTTTGCCAATTTTTTTATTTACTTCTTATTTTCTTCTTTTTTAAGCTAATGGGTTTTAAATTGGTATAATTAGAATCATAATAGATGAAAAGTTAAGTTTAATTTTTTAAAATAATTTTCTAGATATTTCTTAACTCATTCAAACTCGTTTTGCTTATATTTTTCTTAGCTCTTTTTCAATGTCTGTTTTGCCTCAATTTATAATTTTTCATTCAACAGAACTAAAATCATTAAAGAGTTAAGCTTCCTCGTCGGGTTATATATATATATTTATTTATTTATTTATTTATTTATTTAAGTTTGATTTATTCTCTATCTAAATATTTCTTGGTTTGTTTTCTTTTTCCTTTCGATGGCATCTATTAAATTAATTAAAACTAACCTCTAACACTGAAAGGTCTTTCTCTTCATTCTGTTATTCAAATGAATGGAGGTCACTTGCAAAAATACCACACACACTAGTAAGATTCGAATTCTAGTGAATTGCACGGAATTTACGACTAACCTATTATGTCACGGAATGCTACTAGTTTAAAATCATTATGATTTTGTAATTCCAACGATAAAGTTTTTTAGCATGATAGTTTTCCCCATAGATTATTTAATACCTGTTAAACGAATTTCCATACTGCTATATTAGGCAAGTGGAGAAAAATTCTTATATATTTTAATTTCCGTTTCATATTCATGTTTTACTCTACTAATTTTTAAGAATATGCATGTTCAAGATTGGGTTGTTTGTTCTTTAGAAATTAGTATTATTACGGGATTGAATGAGAATGTATCCGTACCTCCTTAACCTTCTCCTCAAAGTAATTCTAATTAAATTTATTCCTTTTTAAATGCATTATAAAATTAATGTTTTTATGGAGTTTCATTTTACTGTGTTGAGAAAGGCTTGCTTTGCAGGTTTGCTTTTCGCCTTATCAGGCAGATTATTTCAAGTTGTAGTGCTGTCAGTTAAAAGCTACCAGATATAGTTTGTATTAGAGCAATATTTTATTTTTGATAAATGCGGTATTGGACTATCGCAATCGTAAGGCTAAATAATTAATATGAATTAAGCCTTTGAAAATTGGTGCAAATTTCTCAGACGTCAGGTATATATATTCTATATGTTTACTATTGTTTTTTTTCCAGTGCAAAACTTAAAACTTTAATGTATATAGTCGACACAATGTCTGACGAACAGTCAATTTGAAGCCAGTTACATCTCTAAAAAACAAGTTTATGCAAAGTTTCAAAAGAGTATTTTTCTGGGCCTGGATTATGCATTTAAATTCGTACTTCTAAATAATATTGAATACTTTCCGTGTTACCTTGTGAAACGTCGGAATTCACAGTCCCTTTCATTTGCTGTACAGATTCTGAGTTAAGTATTTTAACAGTAATTTTAAAGTTCGTACAATGCAATTAATTTAACTTCCAAAAAAAATAGAGTTTTCCCTTTAAGGCTCGTTTATACCACGCATGACTAAAGATCGCACGATTTTTGCTAATAGGCTCCGTGGTAAAAATGTTTCATAAGATGTTTCTAACGCTTGACAAACAAAGCGAGAAGTGTCTATTCTTTTATTCACACCGACGGATCTAACGACTAAAATGCCTCCTCCTTGTTACCTATATATAGGGTGTCCGTGAACTCGACAAAATGTTGGGATGATGGAACACAACGGAAGAAAAACGTTTCGCTGATTGGAAACGTTTTCTTATGCTACATTTAGAAGTGCCTTTGGATATAAACTTATTCTTTATATATTGTTTATAAAAACTAGGTGTTGGTCCTAGTTTTTATAAACAATAGGTTTATTCTTTGTTCATTATATCTTTCAAAGTAAAATATGATTGATAATAATAAAGGTGAGAAATAGTATTGAAGCTTTAACGCCTCGGCCATATCTAAACTTAAGGGAATGAATACAAAGTCGGACATAATAGCAATATATCCTTATGTCATTTTGAGATCATATTGTTACAATACTTAAATTTGTAACTAAAATTTTCTCATAAAACTTGACGTAAAATTTTCTTTTTAAAGTTATCTGTATTTGAATTCAAATAGTATTTCCATGCTTTATCATGTTACCTGATATAAGAGGCGATTGAATTTTCTATTACTTCGCTTTGGTGGAACACTAATCACAGTTTTAAACTTTCATATCTACTTCTTGAAAACTTTATCTTTTACCAAGAACTATCAGTTGCTTGTGAACGATAGTTCTTCCACACCTTTCATTATTCTACTTGGAAACAGTTACTGTAAGCTTCTGTCCTATTTTGTCTATCCATTTTTAATTCCTTTTCCCTCTCTCTTTCTCTCTTGCAACACACACACACACACACATTTTATATAAAACATTTACTAAGCAAACATTAATACAACATAAAATTACCAGTATTGAAGTTTTATCTGACAACAATGTAAGTTCTAAAAGTAGGAAATCTCCGCCAGACAGGCTGTTGCTCCAAATTACAGCACCCAACAGCCTCTCCCTTGGGGAGAGGGCCTTATTTTTAAAAGCTTTCTCTGGTGCTGGTTGCTTATCTAGGAGAATCTTCGCTGTTGTTAGATAAAATTTCTGTACTTGTAATGTTACATTACATGAAAGTTTTTTTTAAATAAATGGATTATATAAATTTCACATCGCTTGTCTTTTCGTACTATACATTTTGAATCAGCTTGCATATACTAGCTTGCATTTTCAAATCTTGATTATCGCGTGGTTATTTTTCTTACACATGTTCAGATTTTTAGGTCTAGTTTGTCCTTTAAAGTGCAATTTGCGGTCCATTTTGTTTTTCATTACTTTTTTTGAGTACTTTGCTTTAAATTTACATTAAATTAAAACAGTTGTTTTGAAAACAATACAATACTCTGTACAGAGACAAATAAATTCATAGCCTTTAATTATCAGCATAACTGAAGGTGTATTAATATAGTTTCTGGAAGGAGACACTGATACTCCTTTTAGTGGTTTCTGTGGGTAATTCCTTTTATAAAACATGTATCACTCCTAGATCATACTAAAATTTTACACGATTAGCTCCAACAAAATTTCACCATTTACAAATAATGATAACAATATCAACAATAAATAAGTGATAGTCTCAAAAAACAGATTTTGATCAAGCATGTGTCATACTATATTAAGTCCTGTTCTTAAAACATGCAACAGTCTATTTCCTAAGTACCCTTCATAGTAGGACCCTGTTTAAAATATCCCCCATGAAACCTGCTCTTTCAGAAAAAAAAAAGTTCCACATTTCTTTTGAAAACGATTTTTTCTAAGCTCAATACAAATTCAGTGTTTTTTGCTCTCAATCTTCAAACTGAACTTCTCAAAAGCACATAAAAGCATTTAAAAGGTGCAAAATTTTCTTCCTGTAAAGCAATAGAGTGAAATATTGCATGCTTTAGTACTTTTCTGGCTGTAGAATAATTCAGAGGAAGGCGTAAGTTTGTTGCTAATACTTTTATATGTAGACCAGACGGCAATGCATCAATCCTCTTGTGTGAAGGGTCTTCTCCCAGTGCACATGTTTGTTGTAAATCTATCGTAATTTTTCGGCTTTAATAGCCGTTACTTTTGGATCTTTGGAGTATTTAACTCGAAGAGTAGAGCCCTTATAATATTCCGCTGCTCCTACTTAAAATTTATAAACGGGTACCTTAGTTTAAATAAGATATCAGTAATACATGAGTGTCCCTCATCCTATCACACACATGAGGCAAGCAGAAACGCCCATTATCTTTCAGTAAAACGAAATTAAGCCTGCGCGGAATTATCCACCACATATTCTGAGAAAGAAGCAACATGATTCAGAAATCAGTTAAAAAAATATAATTTTTGTTTTTTATTTTATATATTACATGTACGTACAATTGATGCCATTTTTACGAAAACTTGAGATTTTACGAGCTAGCGAGTGGTTCCGAATATACACTCCCATTGACGATTTAACGAATTTTCGATTTTACGAGCTATTTGAGTGATTCCTACGAGTTCGCGAAAATGAGCGCCTACTGTATCATAATGCGACAAGCCCTGGATACCTGGATTCACAGCAATCCAGATTGTAAAGTGTCAAGACTCTAGTTTGGATATCTTCTGAATGCAGCTTGCAGAAAACCAAGCACAGTACGAATGGCACTTCTGGACTTTCATATCATGGGATTTATCTCTGCAACCCAAAAACAATTTTAGGGAATGTGTTTGCTATCTCTGATGATTCCGCCAATGCTTTTGCTTTCGCAAGCGAACATGTGGCAATAGGCCTGTACTAATAGTTACTCTCGCGAACAGATCGCGTGGGCCTCTAACAGCATAGAACGCGATGTCCTGTGTAAAAACCGTTGGTCCTATTCCTCAAATTCGAAAACCCAAACCATCCAGGAGTAAAATAAAAACGGCAAATTTCTTAACTGAATCAGAGAGGAGAGAAACTATGCGGGAAAAGTTTTAACAACTAAATATGAAACGAAAAAATTCAGTTTATAAATTTGTTTTTTTCTCCATAGTTATCGCTAATTTGCAGGTAGTCTTCTAGTATCGGTTTTATTTTTCTTACTTACTGCGGTGTTGGCATCTAAAATGTTACTATTCAATTTACGTACTTGGACTTCTTCTTTAGTGCTGCCATCTAGTACTACTTCTTAGTACAAATCCGTTTACGTGTTTCTAATGCTGCCATCTATTGGCAATTATTGAATATAGAAATGTGCATTTTTATGAGCCTTTTTGCAGTATGACTTCGCTATTGTTAGTGAAGAATTTTTCATGGGAACTAATTCCTCAAAAAGGAGCGTAAGGGTTGACTTCTACAACCAGCGAGTTTCTGGGGATCACTGCGTCTTACAAATTAATTTCTAGAGATTGCTTGGATGTTTGCACAATATTGAAGGACCCGATTAATATTCTTGTCATTCGAGTGATATATCTTCGGCCACACTTTTATTTTATCCACTCTCCTCCTCCATTTATATATAATACTTAAATACATTTAAAAAGTAGTTAAATTTGTCATGGCTTGATGAAGCATGGGTGCATTATTTCGTAAAATGTGTTACTTTAACACTTTCGTTTTTAGAACAATCTCACCACTTTTCTTTCTTTCTAAATCAACTTCAATCACCTGTACTGTTCAGGTTTTCAGTTATGATTAAATACGCCGGATTCCGTGATATCTATTCAAAGGAGCCGCTCTATGGTGGCAGGGGAGTAAATTGCGCATTGCATGAATCATAGAGTTCGCCCGCAAGAAGTAAGAGAGATAAATCCTTCCGAGAATATAGATTATGAAAAACTTTCTATTACAGAAATCTTATTTCGAAATGTACTTAACGCATAGTTAAACTGGTCCCCGACCACATCATCAGAAAAGCAATTCTAACCTTTTAAGGGCGGAATAATTTAACAGAGTCGCCATGGCGGAATTTCATTCTTAAAGGGATTTTTTTTTAATATCTATGAAAAGACAATGTTTAAGATAATTGAATAATATAAAAGTATAATTATGTGAAATACAAATTTGTTTTAAAGCAAGTATAACAACACAAATCAAATTTTTTTTTTTTTTTTTTTTTTTTTTTTTTTTGTAAATGCTACAAAAGGACAACTCTTCGTTAATTTTTACTTTCCGAACATGTACCATGTAGGGAAAGTATTGTAATCATGAAAAAATTCGACTTCGAGATTTTGGTGGATTTACAAGTTTTAAGGTCTTCTGAATTCATTTATGCTATTTTTACGAGATGTATGTGTGTATGTGTGTATGCATGTGTGTATGTGTGTGTGTGTGTTGGGGGGATATGTGTGTATGTGAGTGAACACGATAGCTCCTAAACGGAGCATTTGATTGAGCTCAAATTGGGTATATATGTTATAAACCACCGTCGCAAGACTGGTATTGATTTTGATGTGTATAGGACTTATAGCTTTTCTACAGGGCTACTACAAAGATTTACATTATGGCATATGTGGAGAAATTCTTGAAATTGCGCTAGCGTTTAAACGGCGCATTCGATTGATCTTCAATTTGGTATATATGTTTGAATTATTCATCGATTAAAATTTATTTAAATGTTTGGTAATGATCTTAATCGTAAGTGTTGGGAAAGTCGAGTGGAGTCACTCCAGATTTTTTTTCTATTACTTTCTTTAAATTACTAATATTACGGCTCCACATCACAAAACTTCCGACAATTAATTAGTAATAGTATACTGCTAACATTTAAAACAAAAGAAAAGCGTTTTGTTTTTCTTCATGTAACCTGAAAACTTCCCTTCAATTGCGTGTCAATTTTGACAATCCCATTTCAAGTTCTAAGAGCTAGAAAGTCGTGAAAATTGCTTAAACGTGTTACCACGAAGTTAAATCTTCATGTTCGAACTAATATTAATAATAATGCGGAAGCATTAAAATGCCGTTTATGTTCTTAAAATTGCCCGAACTCAGTAGCAAGTGAAGAGTTTTTTCCATGGGAAGATTCGTTCTTTTTTTCACCCTCATTCTTAATCTTGAAATCAAGTTTAATCTGCTTTTTCCCATCGTTACAAAGACGCAACGGTGACTATTGCCGTTGTGCCTACTGTGCCGGGTTTTGCTTTTACAACCATGGGTCGTTAAATGCCGAGGGGGGCAAGGCGAAGCATTTAAAAAACCCATGCTGCCCATGTACTGACACATTCCTGTAAACAATAATCCTCTGAGATTTATGAAGCTTTCGGAAAAGAACAGAAAAAAAATGCCCTACTCGTGCATCCACTCAAAAAATAATTGAGTGTAAGCCAAATTTTTTGTTTCAATTTTGTGAAAAGGTAACAGTTTTTCGAAAACTTACGATTCAAATGAAATATGAGAGGTTAGTATTATACGAGAGTTGTAAATAAAGTAATAACAACGTTGTCCGAAAGTCACAAAAGATCGTGTATTGTATGCGCAAACAAAGTATGGGAACAGTACGACAAATGTGTTTTCGATGTGTAGAGTGCATCATGAAACAGGCGATCCAGTTCGGAGAGATAGTTACTATGCAGCTGAAAAAATGGACAGTGCCATTTTTACCGCTCTAAACCACATTTGCAAAAGAAGACCAGTAATCGCGGATTAAAATCGAAGCTACCCGTGAGAAAAATGCATCTCAATTAGAGGTTGCAATCCGGCACGAATTTAAATCCGGTTAGATCCGGCCCGATCCCTATCAATCCTGGAGAAAGAAACATTACAAGTTTTGTTTCACCAATAACGAGCTTCCTCGTCGTTGGATTGGTCGAGGTTCTGACGCTGAGAATTGCCTTCTTCTGTGGCCACCTTCCTCTCCGGAGCTAACTCCATGCGATTTTTCTATGGGGTTACATTAAAGATCGTGGGTTCATGTCCCCTATGCCCCATGATTTAAAAGATTTACGCCAACAGATTAACCACATTCGCAATATGTTAAAGCGAACATGGGGAGGGAAGAATTTGACTTTAGAATTGACATTTGCTGCATCACGAAAGGTACCCATTTGACCATTTATGAAACAAAAATTGTAGCATTTTTTTATCCAGTAAAGTCAACTTTGTGGTTGTATTGGTAACATATGTATTTTTTATAAGCCTTTCAAACCCGGGAGGGAATTGTGACACAACCTATATAATTATCTATTCTATTCAAATTAAACAGCAATTACCAATAAACTCAAAAATGAAAATGTAGTATCTATAATAGTTAGATTTTAATCTTCACTATATATAACATTAGGTCTATTTTATTATTATATATTATATGCAGGGGCGTAGCCAGAAATTTTGCATGGGGGGGGGTTACGACTAGTTCAACTCACATATAAGCATACATGTGTGTGATAAAGGAGTGAAGACTATACATTTTGTATGGCAAAAAATTCCTCATGGGGGGGGGGGGTTATGACCCCCCTAACCCCCCCCGTGGCTACGCCCCTGATATGTTATATTACATATTATTATTATTATTATTATTATTGAATATAAGAGCAAAAACTTATTTGCAATCAAAACAGAGCAATGGATAGCAATGAAATAGTATTTGATTTATTATGTACTATATAACAATTTATTTGCAGTTATATTAAATTATAAATATTATAAATATAAATATAATATTTAGTAGTAGTAAAGAGAGAGAGGGGGAGTTTAAGTTCAATCTTAGTAGGGCTCACAAATGACATCAATGAAAATTTTTTTGTAACTTACATTACATTATGTAACATATTACTTAGATCTAATTTAATCAAGTGAGTTCACAATAATTACGTAATTTTGTCACGCTAAGATGTTCATAGTTATGATTACAGTTATCATAGCTCTGTTTAATGAATGGCACAATTATCACAGTATCGAATATTTTTCAATAAATTTACTTTAAATAATTATTTTGGGTATAACGATTATAAAACATCAAATTTGGTTTTTAAAAAAGGATCGTAAGAAACAAATAGTGTTAATCATGTCGTCTGCCATTTAACTTCTTAGAGAATTGCAAATATAGACATCGGTTGAAAAAGCCCTTTCAGCTTCTACATTTGTGGGTTTTATTGTCTACAAACAGTCATGAATTTAAGGTAAGTATTGTCTTCGAACTCCTTCATTTATGTTGTCATTTCCAGTTTTTGTTTCATATGTAGCTATTTCCTTTCCTTACCGGATCCGGTAGACGTCTAATAGTGCCTGATCCGCCGGATAACTGGATCCGGTTTTCCGGATTGTAATCCCTAATCTGAATATTATCAAGTATTACGTGAAGCCTATGGAGACAGAGTGTTAACGCATTGGACGATTGCACGATGAGCATCTGTGCATAAGATCATCGGTGCTGCCGTACTTGTCATCGACAAGCAGCACCTTGTCGTTGGTATCCTATAGCTTCCCGACACTTGGCAAGATGTACAGAACTTTGTTGTGTACTCTATACTATTCACTTTATGAAAAGTACATGAAACCGACTAAGGAAACTTCACTTACACGCCAATATTTTTTGAGAGGTTGTACGAGAGTTTACTAAACGTGTTGGGGTAGACATAAAAACTCCTTGTGAAAGTTTCGTTATTTTTTTGCATCTTTCATTTAAAAGAGACAGCCGTGGATTTTCTAGAAGAGAATTCCGTAATTTATCTCTACCTGTGTGCTCAATATTATTTATTTTCTTCTTTTTTTTTAACCTGGCTGTGTTTAAAAAAAAATATACGTGACTTTTCAAAAGAATAATTCCAAGTTCCTTACTGGTAAAATATGAAAAAAATCCAATTAGAAGTTATAAAAATGGAATAAACACGATTCAGATCACGCCAAAACTTGATTTGGTCATTACAAGAAAACATAACTCTTATAATTATGTCACGAATTGTCTCATTCTTTTGTCGATTTAATATGGTTAATTTCACGCAGATGTCCTCGATCAAATCTCATACCATCTAAACTTGGCACTCTCATTTACTGAAGAATAAAGGAGCCTTTTAAGCATGACCGGTTTATACCATAAAAGCTTATTTTGCATACTGACATACTTCTCTTTCACTAAAGTATGAAGATGAAGATGAACTTACATATCATTAAATTTTCTGAAGTTACTTAGGAGGCGTTTTTTTCAGGTCATTGTTTGAAAACTGCCGATTCGTGTTCTTTTTCAATATTCTTTTCAAAAACTGAAAGATGCCTTTGTCGCTCAGATGCAATCACAATATTTGAGCAATATTCAAATTTATTTGGAGAGGAAGGAATAAAAATTAAAGGGTTATTTAAAGTTATTTAAGTTATTTAAAGGGTTTAAAAATCGATACATAAAATAATCAGTTCTTGTTTTACAACTTTTTTGTGAAGCATTACTGCAGCAGAAACTTATTTAGATATGAAACGTTTAAAAGGCTTATTTTTTTAACGTTTTATTACATATTTTAAAAGTATTTAAAATTAAAAAGGCCTTTTATTCAAAATGAGTAAAAGGGATATTATTTATTATTACACATTTTTAAAGATCATATTTTTCAAAACAAAAACTTGAATTGAAAAGAAAGAAAAAAAATACACATATTATTTTTTTCATTTTATTCTGTTTTTTATTTCGTAATGTAATTTTCTTTAAAATTCATGAAAGAGCAGACGGTAGCAAATATTGAATGCTATGCAATTGTATGTGTCATTATACATGTAAACCTCATTAACCAAGTACATGGATAAATTTATTTCTGATAAACATTAAAAACATTCCAATTTAAAAATTAAAAATGTAAATTTGAGCATTCGCTTTATAATCTATATATTTATTCAATAAAGAGTTTTGGTACTTTTAACGATTTTTTTAAATATTGGAAGATATATATTTTCATATTTTAAAATTATAAACTTCAAACTGTTCTTTTTTATTGTGAAAGAACTATTTGAATGCACAAAGAATTAATCTTTAATGAGAAAACTATTTGGAAAAGGATGTTTTAAAGTAAAATGAATATATATATAAACAAATAAAATAAAATAAAAATTTCCACATAAGAAAACATCATTTTTAACATAAAATTTTACAGACTTACCCAGTAAAAACTTACCTAAATTTTGTACAAATACCTAAAAATAGGTTTTATTCGTAAATAAACATTAGTTAGTGAAATCTGTTATGGCTACCAAATGTTCAAAAAGTAACTCTTAATTCTAGATCTGTCACATCATAACAATCATAATCAGTACTAAAGAAACTTAATATGCATACTTAGAGATTATGTCTTGATTACTATAAATCATCATTCCAATGAATATCCAAAAATTGTTATGCACCATCACAGTCAGGCGCGTAGCCAGGAAAATTTTTCGGGGGGGGGGATATGCGCCTGGGAAATTTTTCGGGGGGGGGATGTGAACGTATATGTGTATAAATAGACGGAATTTCATCACTAATCCAAAAATTTCGGGGGGGGGATATATCCCGATATCCCCCCCTGGCTACGCCCCTGATCACAGTTAATATCAATTTTACTGTAAATTGAGCAAATTTTTTATACAGTAAATCAGTGTTACTGGGCAGAAATTCCCCTGATTAATATAGTAATTTGAAAAAAACATTTGAAACTGATCATTTTTATAACGCTGATAATCAAGATTTACAAACTTAAGGCCAGAATCTGACTCTTTAAACATAAAGAAATTCTTAACCAAAAAATTACTAGAGTTTATTGACATGAATATCACTCATGAGAAATGTTACTGTAAAGCGTAACGCGAAAATATATTTTAGTAATCTCATAATTCTCAGTTATACGAAGTTAATCGTATTACGTTCCAGTAGTTAAAGTCAGCCTTTCGGTTTTTACAGTGAAAGAACGACATTCAGTGAAAGTAGGAAAGTGTTTTAAGGGAAGTCCAATTTCAAATGCAAATTGCACTTTACTCTCTCCGCACTCCAGGTATCTTCTAATGAGCTCCTGTGAGTTTATTCTAAATTGATTACCGTATAACCTGTACAGCATTTTCCTCAAAATGTAAAGCAAAACAAATGTAGAGCAACTTCAAACATTTTTGTATGTGGACTGGTGGTTTTTGTATGTAAAATTATACATTTCCTTTTATCTATATGCTCAGTATCTTACTTCAGCAAGAAGTATTTGCTATGCACAACTTTGTAACTTTTCAATGCGTGTTTTTATACATGTTAGTTTTAGCAAAGCGCCATACAAATGTGAGACGCGTTTAGTGGAACTCTTAACTACATCTGTGTGCTTTTATTAATCTGTTACATGCTCATTTTGTTAAATAATCTCAGTGTAAAGTTATTCACATTTTGTATTACATATAAAAAACTTATAATACACTGGTGTTGCGTATAATAAACTGGTGTTTGGATACAGATGGCAAATTGTTGTAGAAGTGCTGTAATATCCAGCCTGGCTATCCAGAATTTTGATTAACGGGTCATTCCATGTCAAATCAACACAATTTTGGGAGATTTTCCGAATTGATGTCTCAGATTTTCCTGATTTTTGGTATTCAGTAATATATCATTGAGTTATGAAAAAATACCAAATTTGAGTTCTTTAGCACAATTATTTTTGAAGTTATTAATTTTTAGATTTCAATTTTTATGAAAAAAAATTATATTTTGGCACCTTCAGATGCCTATAGGCTGGCAACCAGTGATGGTATAAAGCTGAGAGTGGTTTCATTTTAAAGCTGTTGAATGGGGCTTTAATAGGATATGCCACAAGATAGGGGTTACAATTTTAAAAAATTGAAAATTTTAAATTTAAATTTTAAAATTTAAATTTCTCAAAAAGTGACAATTTTAAAAATTCTAAAATATTATCAAATATAGTTTGTAATGTCTTAATACATACCACAAAATTCTATCATGGGATCTCAATGGGATCAGGAGATACTGGGCTTCAGAAATACACGTGTTGTGAAAAATACAGGAATTAGTATCGTTTCAGAAAATTTTGAATATTTCATTGAGTGAAACAAGCAACACATTTCAATGAAACAAACAAAACACAACATGTGTATTTCTGAAGCCCGTGACGCGTCTGAAGCGTCTGACGTGGAATGACCCTAGCGTGAATACCGACCAACTGTACTGACTGCATTGGTCATTCTGGCAGCACATTTTGAGAGACTGGTATTTTCACATATTTATAGCTACAAATAATGCAACTATGCAGCCGACAGGATTGAATGGTGGGTGAAGCACCGTACTACGCTTTCGGGTTCAACTCCAGGCGGTCGGGGTTCGATCCCCAGCTGTGCGTGGTTGTCATTGCCCGTCCCTTCATAGGGGCGACGTTGGTCCACCTACTAGGTGCCCCCATAATAAAGAGACCAACACTTCGTAATGGCCAAAGCCTTCACGGCAGCGGCCGGCCATTAGAAGAAAAAGAATGCTACTATGCAAATAAGCTGTCAGTTTTCTGCTGTAAAATGAAATAAATGTATTGGTATACACTTGTCGGGTTCTGAACAAAAAATCCAGTAAGTTTCCTAGGACCGTCTCAACAATTCTACATATTTCATGCATCTTCATGTGACGAATATTTTGCGTTTGACGATATCATTGTTTACTCACACCAAGGTCACATGCTTAAAGCAGAAACGAAAGACCTCTGGCTTTTACCAAAAACAATTTTCTGTTTGTGGGATTTTTGATTTAGTTTCAATCACGCCTACCCTGTGTGGCATATTTAACTTGCTTTGCCAGATAAAATTACGTTAATCTGTCCACAAAATGTCACGTTTAAGTCATTACATATAGTTAAATAATTTTCGGCTTCTTAGCCTTCGTCATAATGCGCATTTAGTTGTAGATTTGTATCCCATATTCCTTAGACAAAGCAGTATAATCAAACTTAATAGTTCATGCTCAATATTCAAGGGATATAACTGAGCACAAGGTCAGGTACCCCAATATATGGGAGATTTGACCCCATTTTTGCTTTCCGAATAAGGAAAATGGCCATCCTTTGCTGGGCTTGCTCGCGAAAATGTACATTAAGGTGGTGGATCCTGATACATAGTGTTGCTCTACATAGAATGAGGTCAACATTTTACAAAATTGAGTAACCTTCGTATGTGAGGGACGAAGGGGAAATGCTGTGTCACGTATTTATTACATTCCACAGCTGTTTCAGTTCTTGGAGCAATAGATCTTTAAAATCTCATAATAAAGTCTCCTATGACCAGTTAGGCTCCCATTAGAAAGAATAAGCACTGAAGGATAATTATATGATTTGGATTGATAGTTTTACTGTTATTTTATGCATACGTGTAGTGACAATGAACATCTAACTTTTCATGAAAACAATTTACTATCCAGATTTTTTTCCTTTCGTGCTATGCTAGTTCTGGTTGGGACATTCGGCGCTATCAATGCTTACTATCACCACAACCTTTTCTTACATACGAGCATGGGCGCCGGCAGAATATTTCCCAGGGGGAGGCTTCTCAAGGGGGGGGGCAAAGACTACTTCAACGTATGGTTACCATGTTGGAAAGAGCAAAAAAGCAACGAAAAACACTGTCAAAAATACAGGGGGCATTGCCCCCCCTTGCCCTATGCTGCCGGCGCCCATGCATACGAGCAAAGATGACGGGGACGTGGGGGGGGCTCTTAATTTTCACAAGAACGATTTACTGTTTATTTCTTCTTGTGCTAGTTATGGCAAGGACATTTCACTAAATTAACGCGTTTTCACATCCTGATCATTTGAGGAAGACGGAGACGTTGGACAAATGAATTTTCACAAGCCCAACTGTAACCAAACGATCAGTTAAAGTAAATTGAAAGTAAAAAAACTAATTTTTATATTTAAAGTAAAAAATAAAAACCAGCTGCAGAATAAATTACTGAACAACTGCATATTAAATTTAAATCTAAAAGTAACAACTACTGAATAAAAAATAAAATGTCTTTTAAAATATACAAGATCCTCTTGGCACACTAAAAATACACTTAAAACAGATTAATTTCTGGAATTTAATGAAAAATTTTAACGAAATGCGTGATAGAATTAAAACGAAATTGCACATTATAAACTCGAAAAAGAAAACACCTCTTTTCCAGACAAATATCTTAAGTTAACCTAATTTTCATGAAATCTAAATAATTGTGTAGAGCATTTCTGACCGGAATATCACCGTTCTATTAAACTCAGGCATTCCCATTTCATTTTAAATTATAAGCTTCTAAATGAAGCATCACCAACAAAAGCGAGTAAGCTTTTATTAAATAAAATTTACCTAAAAATCGAGGAAATAACCTAGATTTAAAGGAATTAAGAATCCAAGATATAAGCTTTTCTTTGTTAGTTAGTCAAGCTAATTCCAAAAACTTATTTCGTGACGTTTCTGTGTATGTAGAAAAGGAGACATAAAGAACTTGAACTTGACACTTAAGATACCAGTTCATGCTTGAGATCTTTTTATACGCATTCTGGAGAAATTTCTTCTTTTTTTCCTTTTATATTTTCATTTTAACAATTAAAGCGTTTGTTTGCACGAACTTGACACCCAAGCAGAGCGTGCATTTCTTTGCATGTTCAAATAACTACGCAATATGTTACAACATTCATTCGCTACAAATGTACTGCAAATATACGTCAAAATATTTTTCCTGTAACGTTTAATGGATCCAAAAAGAGGGTGTTGTTGAATGTGGTATATATTTTCTGTCACGATTCGTGCTTAACATTAAGTACCGATTTAACCTTTCATTGAGCACGTTTACGTGATAGTGGGGAGCTTCAAATATAGTTTACAAAAGTAACCTACTTTTTTACTTTAACTGCACATGATTCCTTTTTAATTTGGGGTACTTTTTGAACAGAGTATGCAATTTATAATTTGGTACCTCAAACTGAAGAAGGATATACAAACGCAACTAATACATTGTTTTCCACTTATTACAACATAATATTAAATTGTTTTTGGTACTTACAAAAATTTATTCAGGGATGCCAAACATCCAGTGCTCTACCGACAAATTTTGGCTAAATATCGCTGAGCATTCGTCATTTTGCCTTCACCTGCTCACAACCCTCGTTGGAAAGCTGCAACGTTGTCATAAAAGGCCCACGTCCATCGTTGCTTCTTTGCAACGATAAGTGCACATATGTTAGAGTTCTTCTTTATTGTAATACATTATCTATAAAAAATACGTATAAAGATAATTTTATTGAACTATCAGGTTGTAACGAAAGTTTTCCGCCATAGCTGCCTGAAAAACTAACTTCTAACTCCTTAGATAACTGATTTTGAACTTTCGGTACCAAACCTGCACAGTGTCACATGATACAACAATAGTACTTAAAGCTGTACTCATAATTTGTTGATATTATGTAGCTGACTTTTTGCAACACAAATGGAAGTAAATGATGGTTCTAATCCTCTAGGGTGATAGTTCCATTTGGGACACCTTATACTTAATGATAACTATATTTTTTACAGATTTCACAACACAGTGTTATAAAGTAAGCCTCTTTCTTTCAAATGCCAAAAATCGTTTGACAAAATATGAGCAAATACGCCAACGCGAACTGTGTGCTGACGATGTTTGCGGTGGCGGGAAACTTTCGTTACAACCTAATAAAAGTAAAAATTGTTATATAATAGGAAACTGTGAATGGTTTAAAATTGATATAAAGTACAGGAAGATGATTTTTTAAAAGCATTTTCACATCTTAAATTGTAATGAAAGAGCATTTAATTCTAGGGAGTATAATTAAAAGCGGGAGTATTTAATTCTTTAAAAAATTAGTATTCCATAGTTTCTTCTAGAAGAAATGAATGTTTACTCTTTTTCAAAGGAACATTACAGGAGCATCTAAAAGAATTGCAATATATAAATCTTCTCTATAACCTGAACCAATGTAACGCTGCAAAATAATTACAGAAATAGTTAATTAAAAATAGTATCCAGTCGTATTCTAAATAATTCAATATTTTTTGACATACTTGTCTCTCTCTCTGATCATACTGTAATGTAACTTTAATCAATTATTTTTTCTGAAAACGGGACATTTTTAATTACTCTAATTTTTAGATAACGAATTTTTCTCAAAACAGGACATTTACTAATTCAGAGTGATACTATGTGGCGTTAAAAAAAGGGGGGCGAGGAACCTAAAGTTGATTTTAAAATACGAAAGTTCTTGGTTCGATTTCTGAAATTTTTTCTGTCATATGCAGATTGCATTAAGAACTGTGACTTCCAACTTTGTTTATTCATAATTTTTTCCTAAAGAAAAAGAGGCCCTTTCTAATTTAAGCGGTACTGTAAAAGAGTAATAATTAAAAGCTTCTAGGCGTTGTAAAGTCAAATGACCTTTTTTTTTTCCTTTAATAAAAACGGAATATTTCGGCTGAGCTTCGGGAAGGACAACGTGAAAGGGTACTTAAAAGAGTAAAAAAGAATGAAACAAATATTAGGAAATAGAAAAATATTGTTACCAATTTTCCTTTTAGTCGTTTAATAATTATATACCTGTCTCACATACGCAAAATTAAGTATAATAAATCTTATATGAGGATCATAAAGAAACGAAAAAATCCAGAAAGGCCAACATTTAAAAAAAAGGGGAGTAAAAGCAGTCGTTTACAGTGGCATTTTATATGCATTGAATACTGTGGAGTAGCCGGGGGGGGATCACAACCCCCCCATGAGGATTTTTTTGCCAGACAAAATGTATAGTCTTCACTCCCTTATCACAGACACGTGTACATTTATATGAGCTGCAGTAGTCGTAACCCCCCCCCATGAAAAATTTCTGGCTACGCCACTGATTGAATGGTAGGAAGACTTTTTTCTCAAATTCTTATAATTTGGTAGCGAGAATTTTAAGGTCTATGGGCAGTGTAACTGTTTAAAGTGCATTTTACCGGCGTTTATTTGGTTGAAATAAACCGAAATCAGTACGCATACTATTGAAGTAGAGAATACTCTTCTTCAAAAAGAGTATTATCTTTTACTTGTGCAAATGAGATTGTACCGGAAAACATTTTATAAGTGATACCTTCAACATGGTTTATATTTCTTGTTATCTTTCGCATTGAATACCTCTGAAGAATTATGAATTCTTAATACAGTATTTATTAAAGTCAATCACGGGTATAACCTTTTCAACCTAATTTTATTAATTATTTTTGTTAAAACCTGATTTTTTTAAACACCCTCTGAACATAACTCTGAAAACAACATTGGAACGTAGGAAATTTTTCTACAGTTTATCAGTTTTTGTGCGAATGTTTTTGTGTCACCCCTATTCGGAGAAGTATTTTTAACTTCAATGTTTTTCAATCGGTAAATTCCAAGTTTGCTCGCATTGTCTACCTCAAACCATGCATGTTCATATGTCAATTCATGCTCTGTATACTGGAGCCTTTTTTCCCTTCTATCAAAATATTTGTAAACTTATTTAAACAATATTTGTAACAGTTTTTTTTTACATTATTTTTTTCAAATAACTTTGGGGATTTATTTTGTCTAAAAGTTTTTCTTAAATTCCACTTTTTAATTTTACTGGTCGAGCGGCATTTGTGTTGATTAGAATAATTCTTTGTCGTGTTTTTGCCAGGAAACGGAATTATGAAGTTTTGAGAGAGCCAATAATATGCCCACTACCCACTTTCACACTCTGTAAAGTACCTTATGGGTATCATACATAAGCAGAGGTCTGAAGAGCCTGAAACGTCTACAAAAATACAAACAGATACAAGCGGTTTTGCGAGCCGCAGTCAGACGACCCCTGACCTAGAGCAATAATCTTTTAAGTAGGATACTCGTGGCCCAGGGGAAACTTAAAGCCATACTTCGGGGTATTTATAGCTATTAATTTTAATCAAAATTACATACCTGCAGGGTACTTACTGGCTATAATAATTATTTTCGTATTTGGAATACGCGATCAAAAGTGTTTGTATACCGATGTCCCAGAAATCGATCAGCCAGTGCGTTCTCGGGCTCACAAGTTTATTAAATAATGAAATGTTTCCTGTTTTTTTAAGTCCGGATCCAACAACAGAGTGCTGATAAGTAGGTCGCACATTATATTCATATTTGCATATGGGAGATTATGAAATTTAATAAATTAAGGGAAGGAGGACGGTCCAGATTCAATATCATCCCTGGACCTCGGTAACCTACCCGCTCTGAGGCTTTCATTCACATCGAAGTTGTATAAATAATATGTACAAACTGCTAATACACGAATAAAGCACATGAACGAATAACAAATCTCATGCAATAGAAGAATCAATATCAACCAGTTTCAGTAAATCTATAGAAAAGTACTTTTTAATTCAGGACTATCGAATTCTATTTCAAATTGTCGTTTTACTTCTAAACACCAAACTATATAAACCAACTGCAGCTAACAAAACGATTTGGTCAACCTAGGCTGACCATTTTATACGAGAATAACGAATACGAACGTAAATTCTACGTTGATACAATCATCCATCCCTTTTCTGAGAGTTTGTACCACCTATTTTCTGATTACACTCTTTGATAATTTAGACTTTACGGAAATCACTTTTACTTACACATATAGGTGCTTTTTAAAAAAAATTCCATTTGGACTCAGAATAGAAGTTTTTTGTTCAGATGTAGAGTAATAAAATGCTTTACTTCAAAACATAACTGTTTTGTGAAAAATACTCAAGCAGTATCGAAAAAAAAGCATCCATTATATTTAGAACGATTATTTTAAAAATTGCACTTAATTTCGAACGCACGATGTAAATCGGTGTTTCTAACGTTTTTTCTTATTATCTCTTCTGTTAAAAGTATTCTTTTGCAGCAAATTGGCTTAGTTGATCGTAACAGAAACTGATATACTCAAATTAGCTCACATATAAGCACTCAACAGAGACGTAAATTAGTTACGCTAAGGCTCACTTCAATAGCTGGGCAACGAAATGAGCGTTTTAATTAGGATTTTTTCCCCCTGTTCTGATAAAGATGAGTAGCTATAGGGTAATTCTGGGAGTTATGCCGCATATTTTTTTGAATTTGTGTAAAAAATCCCAGGCGGCACATACAGTAAAATGAATCATGCTGTGCTATCTCTAGTAGAATATACATATGCAACATGTGTACTGCGACAAAATTCTAAAAAAATAATTTTTAAAAAATTCTAAAATATTGCATTTCGGGTGAGACGTCGCTCTTGTGCGAAAGTTATGCCATGCCCGTCATAAAAACAGAATGAAATAATAATAATCAAATACTCGAAAATATTCATATCTGGACAATAATTACCTATTTGAAAACAAAAAGATACTAAATTAGTTTAAAGAGACGTACTAGCAGGTTTAAATCAATATTAGTCTGGCTACATAGTTCACTACTAAAATTAAATTCTTATGTTTTTTTAACTGAATTTTAATTGTTGTTTCACCAACAACGTAACATCAGTGTATTTGAGAGGGGATAAAGAGTAAAATAGTGTTTGCTTTATTTTATTTTATTAACATTTTTATTTATTTATTTTTCATATGGGCATCTCTAATAAAATCTCTAAACGAATTAACAATTTATCCGGTTTTTAAAAACAATATTTCATTTAAACCAGAACTTTCAAATGCAGAATTATTACGATTACAATTAACGACTAGTAACATGTCCAACTTGGTCAGTTTGTGCAAAATGAAAAGGAAAAAATAGTCAATAACACTTAATCCAATGTAGCAGATATACTTCAGTAACATAAATTTAGTAATATAAAAAATAAGACACGGAGATAAATTAAAATTTTTGCTAATTGCAGCGTCCCGCACAAAAGAAACTGCGGTATAAACTGTATACCGAAACGGCAGTGCGGCATCCATTCCATTTTGTACGGTGCAGACGTAACACATCACAGCTGCCTATCCTCTCAACGGAAAATGGCGTAACCATATACAGGCGCTATACTTGTCTTAGTTTTGTGTCTTAGCACAAAACACTTGTGCGTTTTAGTTTTGACTTCGAAATCGTGCATGGATTCAGCAATTAATGTAAAACAAGTACTTAAGCATGACGTGTTTAAAAGTTTTTACAGTGAAATCAAGGGCTTATAGAAAAATAAGGACTGCATAATTACAGGTAAAACATTAAAAAAGATTCAAGTTATACACTGGCTAAGGAAATTTGATTGCACACCTATTCTGTGAGTTTGACTGCTATCTATCGACAATAACAAAAAATATAAGGGGTGCAGCATCTGCCGCGGATGCGGTGACACTTCAGGAGTTACCCAACGTGAAAATTAGCTTAACATGTTTCGATTTCACAAAAGCATATTTAAGTTCAAGATAAGTGGGAACTGGGAATATTTCTAAGTGCAATTCCCTTTAAATGTTTTTCCAAATATTAGTTTCGAATTTTTTCATACTGCTGATATACTTTTTCTGTTGTAACATGTTTCAGGAGTTTTTAACGGTATAACTTTTTTGATTTCACATAAATACTATAAAGATCATTAAAAAGATTCAAATTTTCCAAGATCTCAAAGCTGCTGCTTTAGTTTCCAATATAGATATTGAAAGTGGCCTGCAAGGTTCGCTTGGATGCCAAGAGTTCGTATTCTATTCCTGAACAAAACTCGGCCTTTCGTTCGTCGTTTCAAAATTAGCTATGTAGGCAGCCTAGTTGGTGCTTCTATAATAAAATCACTAACGATCGAGATTGCAGTCATGGCGAATGCCTAACTGGTAAGTGTCCTCCGTTCTTGTAAAAAATAACGTTTATCACATGTTTAAAACATGTAATCTGCCTTCCACATACCAAAAATTAAAATGCAGTACAAAAATTATCTCATAGAGAAGGCGCACCAGTAACTGACACTGAGTTTTAAATCTCAATTTTTGATAGTTAGAGCCCTCTGGAGGTAAAAAATTTGTTCATAAAATTGAAGATAAATTTCTAAATAGGTACTTGATAGCACCATTTGATAAAAATGAAAGAAAAGCTTATCGGGCAAAGTGTCAGTTACTGGTGCATCTACACTCTTAAAAATTTGGTGCAACATTTCACAAGGTAAAACATGGTACCAAAGCATGGTAAAACATGGCATCAAAGAATGGTAAAACATGGTACTTGAAAAGTTGGCTCCATAAGATGATGAAACCTTGTTCCAACATTTGGTGTTTCTGTTTTACCATTCTTAGGTGAAGCACCGAAGGTTGGAAGAATGTTTCACCATCTTATGGAGCCATCGTTTCTAGTACCATGTTTTATCACGTTTTGGTGAAATGTTGCGCCAAATTTTTAAGAGTGTACTCTAATGCACATTATTCTTGGCTGGTCAACTGAAAACAAAATGGTGGTTTCCAAGAAACGAAATCCCCTTTGAGAATGAAACTGACTTCCATTTTCAACTTTCAAAGATGAAATATTTAAAGGGCAGAAGAAATAATATGGCATAGTGCACATATAGCAAATTTTGGAAGCAAAATGCCTTTTAAAAACAGAAAGCAAATTAACTTTGCAAATTACAAAGAATGAAATTAACTTTATTATAACTTCCTTTTCGCATTTTTAACATTGTGGCACTGAACGAAATTCGTCTCATACTGGACATTTTACTTGACTGGTCAACTGAAAGCAAAATGGCTTTCCAAAAAAGGACAGCTCTACAGAGAATGAAACTGACTTCCATCATGTTGTGACAAAAAAGCAAATCAGATTATCAGGAAATTATTTAAAGAATAGAAATTAGATTCTTGAACTTTCTGTACCCTTGTGTAGGTCTTGTTTATCTCACAAGACAATGATTATCAAGTCATTTTACTTTCCCGACACCTTCGTTCGTTAAGAACTTGCAGACCTGATATTCGAATCGTGTGACCTCATTCTCCTGTTACCTTAAGGCTAATTATGCCTGTTAGGCCTGTGTTTTGGTCTCTCTACATCAGCAACTTCTGTGAAAAACTTGGCTGACATAATCATTTTGTTCATACTAAACAGAGCTAAATTAAGATGTCACGATAAAATAGCCCCTCAGAAGTTAGATGTTTCTGAAAACAACTGGAGTCGGAGGCGAAATGTGAACTGGATACATTACCAGAAAAAGTATGATGCTATTTTGCTGTATTCATCAGCGTAGCTTATTATACCATTTGGACCATTTCATAATTTTTTTTTCTTGGTACAGTCTTGCTGCAAACGTAACCTTCTTCTCTTTCAATGGTGGGACAACACCTGGGGGGCCTTAGTTATTAGCAGAATTCTTAAGCACACTGCCGTATTGAAGAATCAATTTAATAAATGATACAGTCAAATTTTCTAATTAGGTTTCATTAATAATGTATTTATGTACCGAAGAGTGCATTGTTCTAAATAAAATGAAATTTATATCCACCAATAATACTTGAGTTTTTCTGCGTAAAAACAGTTTACTCTGAGCAAACGTAGGTCATGAATTCAACAATTGAGAGATTTTTACTCTGAGCGCTAACATTTGAGACCTTATTTTGAAGGTAAAAACAGCTTCTTTTCTTATTCTATCACCGTTTTTGTTTTCTTCGTGAGTTCAGGGATGTCCTTGTGCATCTAAGCATTATATTAATCCTACAAAGACCGAATTAAGTAATTCTATACCAGGAAGATATATTTTTCCTCCCTTTAGTTAAAACCAAGTCATTTCAAGTAGATCCAAGCACCGGCCCCCCTTTTTAACTTTTTCTACATAGAATAGACAATTCATAATTTTATTTTTGTGATCGATAAAAATATAATATATTTATTACGTTATTATATATGTACACTAGGAAATAAAATTAAAGTCTGAATCCAAGCGATATCCTGGAATTTAAATGGTCGCAAAAGAAAGTTGTTTATTTTTAAATTTTTCCAATCTGCGTATGTATTTTTTTCGCAGGAATTGTCATCTAAACATTAAATTCTGACTTAACTTTGCAACTTCCAATTTAATCCATGATTTTTAATTTGTTCATCCAATTCACGAGACCGGTTTATCGGTTTCCACGATTGTATGGTGAAATTTGAGCAAATAGGCGGTTGGTGTCTTTTTAGAAGCAGTATTAAAATGTATTACTGCTAAAAGGCTGAATGTCACAATGCGGAAAATGATATCATCTCTAACATGTGATCCCTTAAGGTTTTTTATTTTTTAATATGTGTATTAGAAGACGTTTTTTAAAACTAATTGCCAGAAAGAGATCGAAATTCATGCTTGCTTCTAAGTGGTTTAATAATTCATACAATGAAAAACACTGCACAGTGAAAAATTCATTATCATTATCTGTTTATTTCATTTATTTATTTGTTTTCTAATTAAACAAGGGTGAACACATCATTTATTGAAAATTTATATTTTGAATTTTTAACGTGTTAAATTCAAACATGAAAATATATTTGAGGTTGCTTTTCGAAACTTCTTTAATATGTACTCGTAAACCCTCGGACCTAGCAAAGAAAATAAAGTCATGTGTGATTCGTGCAAAGTTCCCTTATATTACTGTAACTTTATTTTGTACAGATTTTTTATTTTGCGTTGAGGTAAGAAAGATACCTAATAGAAATAATAATGTGAGGCAACAAATGAGACACATGGTCTACATATCCGGAATGTGACATGAAAGATTTATCTATATTATCCTGGATTCCTCAGAAGAAACCAGTTCGCTTAGAGTGACATACAGAAAACGAATGGCCAAGTTAAACGCTGACGACAGATGAAAAGAAGAAAGCATAAGAGATTTATTACAAATTAAATTAAAAATTAAGCACCCATTAAATAAGCAGCTTTCTCTAAAGATTAATAAGCTTCACGTGATAACAAACACACCGAAGCGGTAACCTACTTGTTGCAATTGTTCTCCTAGAAGACATTACATATAGGAATAAAAACGAATTATTCGATATATTTTAGCAAAATATATGCGTGTTTCTTTTTTTTTCGCATTTATTTAAAAATTCTTGATAATTTCAAAAGTATACAGAAAATGTGAATTTTATCTGTGCGATACACCTTTTAGAAGATTCTGGTTGTTTGTTTAAGAAATAAGAATAAATGTGAACAAATTTAAATAGTTTGTCATAAGCAACCACGAGTTTAACACGAAAATACAATGAAACATGAAATAAATGTGATGAAAACTGATTAATATGTTATTAATATGTAGCTCATTAATATGTCATTTTTTAATCTATTAAATGTTCAAAAATCTTTCCCATCCTTCATCATAATGATAGAAGCTTGCATATGTTTAATTTGCCGTATTAAGCTCATTTCGGGATTCCGAGAATGATGTTGCGTGACCAATTTATTAATCTAAGAGTGAGATGAAAGATTTAACGCATCAATGAAGAAGTGACGGGTGATTCTAGGATTTTGATTGATTTGGTTTCATCCGTAAAATCAATTTCTCAGATAACACAAACAGGAATTATCGACTGTTTTGAGTTTTATTCTTTGAGTACTTCAGCGTAAATGTTCAGTGGTTTCATCTTGAGAGCTATAATAAGGAGTTCTCATAATGAACTAAAATATCTACATCCCATATGATCACTCTAATTCCAATCAATGGTTTTTTTCTCTTCACTCTACCAGGAATCATTTTCTCACCAGAGCCAGACTCAAAGCCAGATAATTTTCTAAGCTCTGTCAATAATTAAAAACTTTTTTTTTCTAGTGGGAATTCGAGAAGAAATCGGCTAATTTTGTGAACAGATTTACTTTGGTTATGCCTTTAAGCCCTGACTTACACAATTGTGTAGGTGATCTACTTCGTCTCAAAAAGTACTCGAGTGTAAGTCATATTTACCAATTCGACTTCATGTATAAAATCTTATTCTTCGTAAGTTGTGAATCAGGTATAAAATAATAATTTCTCATATCTTTTTTTGAATTGTGTGTTATTCGAAAAACTTAATAAAGGAATAAAATAAGAAATTTATCTTAAATTATATACTCAAAAAAATATTTCGTTTGAGTGTAGCAAAAAAAGTCCAGGTCTTAAAGGGCGATAAAGCGAGACCGATTTCGAATAGCAGAGTGCAATTATACGAGGTGTAACAATTAAAACTGAAATTCTTGAAATATTTTTTGAGAAGAATTACCAAATCTAATGTACAAAAACGCTGTCTATAAAACACATGTAAAAATAAATATATCTATGCGCATTATTTTTGGAGACACGATATTCTCTTTTTAAATCTGTTTCCCTTAATTAATAAAATTCTTGTGTCTCCCGAGACTTATATAAAGTTTTGTTTTACAAAATTTTACCTTCAAAATCCTCTATTAATGCATGAAAAATAGCTAAATAGTTTTTAAATATGCCCTAAAGTGGTTTATTCAATGAATAGACAAGACCTTCAGTCAAGTTATTCGCAGACAGAAACATGAGTTTTTTAGACCTCAATAACTTCATCGTTTTTAATTCTCTGCTTATTAAAAACATTTTAAACGGTAATTAAGAGCAAGCGTATTTGTTAAATCTGGAACAAGCAGCTTTAAAAATTATGAGAATTCCTTTTGCAAATGAGAGACAATTATATTGTTTTCTTGAAGTAGGACATGAGATAAAGCAAACAAAATGTAATAATGTAATCATATGCTTATTCTATCATCAGTACTCCAGGAATTTTTGAAAAAACTTATATTAATATTTTACGACACAATAGAATTTTTTTAAATAAAAAATTTCTGCATCTATTGTTTATATATTTGAAAGTCTTAATTGATACTTAATGATGTACGTTTTTGATTATTTATTCTAAACTACAAATTTTATGTTTGATTTTTATCTGCACTCATTATAAAATGTAATCTTTCTCTCTCTAAAAGTAAAAGTTGAATGCTTAAACAATATGAAGAATTCTGATGTCCAAAATACTCATTTGAGCCATCATAAAAATGAAACTTATTAAGCACAAAACAGATGCCATCTTAGTTATAAACTCTCAGAAAAATGAATATGATTCAATTATTATTTTTGAAAAAGGGGGGGGGCGAACTTAATCACATAAAAGAATGAATAAATCACACATAAAGAGAGCATCAAACTGTTTAGAAATTCCCATGAAACATCAAATATTTTTATTCATTGGATTTCACATACAAGTTCCCTATCATTTCTCAAGCAATGAAGTTACTATTAGAACCTTAGCCCATTTGTTGCCCGTTTTATCACTAATATTGAAAAAAATTTAAATAATCTCATAGGCCTTATAAAAATTTAATGTTTGTAAGGCTAAATTATGTGATTGAAATACATTCAAAGTAGCAACGCACGATTTAATTTGGAGAATTATTCATTTAAGGACTATACTTCTGTGAGTGAAAAAAATAAGGATAATCTATCTTTTAATGCACAAAAAAAAAATGTGAAATATATAAAACTTTTTAAAACAATACGCATGAAAGGTACTTATTAATCTGTACAAGTGCTTCGGACGAAAGAAATTATTTAAATAAAATTACCTTTTAATAATTAATTAAATCTCATGATGTCATAATATTTTAAAATTTATTTTTAGTAAAAAAAATGTTATAATATTTTATATTTAAGGTACTTCTGTGTAGTATAGTTAATACATTTCGGTGAAACTTTATGCCATATGTTGATTCGTCAAGAATGCAATTAAATAATGACCCTGATATACGTGTTTTTTAATGGAATGTGTCTTATCTGAAGAATGAAAATGTTATACTAAAAAATTTGTTCTTACGACAAGATTTTCACTTATAACGTTATTTTCAGAAACAATTATGCAACGATGAGGAGCAATAACATCTTGCTTACAAAAGTTGCACAGAAAACTCACTGTTAATTATAAATATTATTCATTATTATATTCGTGCATAGAGTTTAGAATTTCTTTCTTTTATTAATATTACTTCTTGTACGCTCTCAAAATATCTTACATGGGCATTACTTAAATTAAAATAACAATAATACTTCTAACTATAAGGAAATTAGACTAAATGTTAACAGGAAATATCTGAAGGTTTCTCTGTAACACCGTCATCAAATCAAATTTCATTGCACAAAAATTTTCGCTAAATTGTGAACATTGATATTGCTTAGTATTAGATAAAGGGTATTGAATTGTGATTGAAAGCAGGAAAAATGTCAACCCAGATATATATCAGTAAACTTTTGAAAAGGATGATTTCTGCTTGTTCCTCAAAACTGAAAGGGAAAAAACAGTATATATTTCGTAATTTGAAATCCGCTTAGTAAAATGTAGGTTCTAACCTATTTAAGCTTATAGCAAACAGCGGTTCTTTTAAACAATCTCTTGAAATTTAGGTAGTGGTTTTCTTCGATATGCCAGAATGAACCATCACTTTTACTGGGAAGCGAGAAAAAAAAAAGATAAAAATCTTAAATTACTCCTAGATATGATCTTGTAATAACTCTTCACAAGTTAAAGACTGATTGCATCTCGAGTTTTTCCGCCTGCACTGAGAAAATAAAAACCTACAGTACTGGAACTAGTAAAGATGCATGCCGCTTTTGTAAATTATCATACGTTGGTAAAGTTTCTGAATTTTTGGCTTCATAAATATGTTTCTTCTGGGAAAAATAAAATTGAATAAAATTTGATTTCTCAGTTGAAACTGTGCGTTTTCGGAGATCACTTTGTTACTCTTGAAACGAAAATGTGGGGAATTTCATACATATATATATACAGAGAGAGAGAAGAACAGTAAAATAAAATTGATTGAATTTTTATTTCAATTCCCAAACTCAATTTTTGCCAACTACTCAAGCATCTCAAGAACTTGTTGATCAAAAAGATCTTTGGAGAAATCCATGGTAGAGTTCTCATTTTTTAATGTGTTAAATTTATTAATATAAAATTTCTATTATCTTCAGATTGCCAAATTTATTTTACATATAAGTTATTAGATTTTTAAAACATAAAATAATAAATAGCCATTGACCACTAAAAAATCTACTTTTATAGAAATAAATTTATTCAAATGTTAAATTTTGAGAAAGAGATATTAAACAAGCCTTTGGGTTCTCAATTAAATTCGATCGCTAAAACGGGATTATAAAAAAAATGGTGTTTTCGTTTCACAATCAGACTTAAAAAACACAGTAACATCCTCCCCCTGAAAAAAATGAAGGATAATTTTTCTTTGATATTAGTTGAAATTATTTCCCCAACATTTTTGTACATTTCAGCAAAGTTTTAAAGCTTTGATGTTTTACACGGTATTTCTTGGTTTTTATTGAAAAAATAAATATATTTTTTTCCAAGTTATTTTCTCTTCACTTACAAGTTTTGAAAATGCTCTGGATTGTAAATTGCACCTGACATGCAAGCTTTTAATTTATGCATGCGATAAAATTATACATGGGACTAGCATTAAGGTTTTTACTTTCTTTTTTATGCATAAGTAAAATTATATAAAGCTGCATTAGATTTCATTGTTTTACAGTTCATAAAGTGTGTTTCACGAAGAGCCCCTAACTTTGAAAACGAATAACTCAAAAATATTCATAGCTAGAAGTGTGAAGCAAGTGGTATGTGAATTAAAGCATCTGTATAAGAATTTGATAGTGAAGCCGCAAAATTTAGTTACAAATTGCACCGATAGATAGTCTTAAAACGGCAGTACAGATGCCAGAAAGAGAAATCAGACACCGAGAACAATCACATCAATTTATATATGCATTTTCCACACTACGGGCAAGGGCCCTAGCCAGGAAAAAAATTTTGGGGGTTTGGCAAGGGAGTGAGGTCGAGAGAATGTTGAAGTCAATTCATGCCTTTTCCCATAACTGTCGAATAGTTCAACAGAATAACGCTATCATCGAAATAGTCAACGAGAAAGTTAAAAATGTCTTTCGTACGGTGTAGGCGAGCCCCATCTTGCAAAAACCATGCCGTAACCTGTCGATCACCCAACGGTTGTTCAGTGATGTCAAGTGTTTCAAGAGCGCAATGTACCATCAGTCATCATCGTTTCTCGAAAGAAAAAAGTTCCAGTGAAGCCTTTGCAATAGATTGCAGCCCAAACGGTAAGTTGGGGGCAGTGGGGCGGTCATGTGTGCGACAAATGAGGATCTTCTTAAATCTGTCGTGCCGTTTGCAACACCATCTATCGGCGCAATTAGTAACTAAAATTTTGTGGCTTCAGTATCAAACTCTTAAGGGTTTTTTTTTTTCCTCCCTTAAATAACATACCATTGGTTTCATGCTTCTATCAGTCACCATTCTTGAGTTATTTCGTTTCAAATTTAGGGGTCCTTCGTGAAACACCCTGTACATACTACATATAGATCCGATATTAAAATATAAAATGGTAACAGTTTATATTATAATGAAATGATACTGTGTCCTCTTAAAAATAGTAAACTAATGTTCCAACAAATTAAGTACAAAGTTTTAACATATAATGTTACAGCACATCATACCTGAATTGTGTCTGCTCCAATGTAAACTTTCAACACTAAAAAGAATCTTGAAATTTCTACGAATTACTTTCTGTTGAATTTTTTAAACACTTGTTATTGTCCCTTCCTTTCACTTCTCATTATCTGAGAAACGGACAGTCTCGCAATAGTTTCTGAGTTGAACATATTCTCCTTCTCAAGTAAGCAGTTGGCTATTCTATTAAACATTCCTAAGAATGTCGATGCACAGATAGATATCAAGGTAGATGTGTATGGATTATTCAATCAAATCGTGTTAGCTTAGCAGGATTTTGAAAGAACAGGTGAAAACTTCTCTACATCGAATTCAACAAAATAAATCCCTTTTTATCAACACTAAAAGAAAATCGCGTTTTATTTTGTATTAACTATTTTATAAAGAAAACTTTTGACAAAGAAATTTATGAACTCCTTCGAAAAGTTTTTGTTAAATGTTTCTGTTGGTTGAAAACAAGAAGAAATGAATGGTTCCTAGGGCTTTAAGAATTTTTAAATAAAATAGAAGATCTTTAACCCATTTGTGCCTGGATATTTTGCGACTTTCTTCGATTTTTACTAATAACAGAAATAATAGATAAATTTCTGATGTCAACTTCTTGAACAAGGGATGATTTCTTTTAAAATCATTATGCATAAAATTCTAAATATCAGCATCCTACTTGGTCATGTTAAAATATTTTGTAGAGTTGAGGCTCAATACTCATGAATAAAGGCTAGGAAAAATAAATAACGTTTTCGACTAATAGCGAAAATTCCGTCCCAAAAAAGGGACACTAGGCATAAATGGGTTAATATTGCGAAGTACAATACAATTACAGATTCTTAATCTTCGAGTTTATATTTCTTTTCATTCTCATATGCGTTTTGTTTTTGATAAACGAAAACCTTCCATTCAAGAGAGTCACCATTTATGAGCATTCTGAAAGCACTCCCTTTCACTATCATCTGAAGCACTTTCTCTGGGTCATTAGTACAAATCCTCCAGTTTCATTATATTTAAGGAACTCGTGAGAAATACATCCTATTGCTGAAAGTAAATGAACAGCAGGAAGAAGCGTCTTCCACTTCCTGAAAATCCTATTGCGAGCGCATCGTGTAATTCAACGGAAAGAAAAAGTAATCCCGAACAGCACTGCAATAGAGTACAAAGTCCTTTGATTGTGAAAGGAAATTTTTATTGATCCAGAAGTGGGACAACCTGTGATCTAAGTAGAACATGCCCAAGGGACGCCAAATTGAACCTTAATGCTATTAGCGGTGCCTCAAACAGGTTCGAAATCCACATGGCACTTTAGAAAGGAGATTCTCCTTCTTTTTTGTTTGTTTTGTGGAAATCCAACAGTAATGGTTTTAGTCCGTCAAGTTCACGAACCTTTCGGAAGCGGAGAAAATGTTTTCGCTAGAAAGAGGTCAATTTTCAGAAGGAAAAGCGTATTTATTTTTGGATTTGTCCCTATGTAGGTGTGGTGAAAAGTGAGTCAAGAGAATGACTTTTCTCTCTTCTCGCCTCCTAACCTAGTTTCTGTCTTCTTAGATCCTTGCCCTGTTCCGATCCCGGCGAATCTTCCAGTCATGGTTAACGAGACAGCGATTCATTGCTGAGCCGCGATTCGGAGCTGGTGTGTTGCTCGTGACATAAGTGAGCGTAGTAATCGTGCGGGACTGTGAAGTAATGAAAGTATTCGCGTCTGTAACAGATTGGTAAAGGTGCATGCGCTCTTGTGTGGAACATCAGCTGAGCGCACTCAAAGGTGAGGAGTTACGCAGAGAACTACATATTTGCTCCATGAATGAAATTGGATTTAACTGTGATTTAGAATCTTTTTTTCTTAGAACATTTCGTAAGTAATTTAATTTGATTTTTTAGTAATATAAATGCACTCTTGTCAATATCGCTAATTAGTTCAAATTTTTTCGGCACATTTTTTCTCCTTATTATTATTATTATTATTTAATTTAATTTAATTTTTTTTTTTTTGTGGTTTGTTCAATTTTGCAATATATAGTTTTACATTAAGTGCATTCAAAAGAAAAATGCTGATATTGCTTCATTCGTTGAAGATTTTCTGTACTATTTTTCACCTTAATTTTAGCGGCTCCTTAAAATTTTAATTTTCGACTTTTTCATACAATGCAAGATATTTTTTCGAAAATTCAGTTTTGCTGTCAAGAACAGTTATACAACAATCTGATATTCCCTTATAACAATATTTCGTCCATATACTAAGATAAATTTTTGTAAAACAGATATTTAGAAAGCGCATTATGGTTATGTGAAATTAAATGCAGTTAGTACATTTTATGTTACTTACATATGAATTTACAGTGGTGTTTTTTTGCTGACAATTATATTATGTTATACAGAAATTTAAAAATTTGAAGTGTTTATAAATGATAAAAATTCCAATTTTATATCTAAACTAGAAGATTAATAAATAAAAATTTGTAGTATGTTATTCTAAATTTTTTTTTTCAAAGTTTGTTCTATTGTAATAACTTTCAAAAGTAAAATTTTTATTGCACACAATCAGACAGTAGACAGGCATGTTTTAATTTTTAATTAATACTCGTATCATTGTGACGGTATTAATAATATTACAGCGCATGTAAAATTACTTTCGCTTAGTTCATAAAATTCAAATACGTTTTATTGAGACACGGTATCAATATTATTCATAGTAAGCCGGGCTTTTTCTTATAGAGGGACTTCTTATAAATCTTAACTTTCATGTTTTTATCCCAAAAATTATTAGGCTCGAGCAAGATTGTAAAAATTTATTCTGATTTTAAAATAAATGTTTGAAAAAAGTATAGATTTCTCGTTATTACAAAGTTGGATTTTACTTCTAAATTTCACGGTGACGCCGAAGTACGGCGGTATTCAAACACATGTAGAAACCACCCGGCGGGTGACAACGCGGTGTAGCGGTGCAGACTTCTAACTGTGACATAATATCTATAAGATTAGTCCTATAGGTAAAATAGAAACGATACTCAAAATCGATAAAATCAATGGAGGATTTACATGGAATCATTATAATTTGCTTTTAAAAGTTTTTGCATATGCTTAAATAGTCTGTTTTTTCGATATATATATATTTTTAAATTTCTTAAAAGTAACATTGGTCGCCAATCTTATTTTTTAAACTTACGGCTTAACATTACATTTCAAATATTTCATGTTTTAGCCACCAGTTAATGTATTTTGCAATATTTTCTACCGGCCTTAAATTTTTTCAATTTCTAAAATTCCTTGTTCAGTACCGCAGGATTTACTTGATTCGTGGTGTGTACTTGTGACATCATTGTAGAAATTTACTTTTTCCCCTGATATTGTTTATAAGTTAATAATATTAGCAATTCTTCCGCAGGTGAAATCGATGGCAAAACTTAAGAGGCATCCCCTCTCTTATGTCCAATTGTCTATATAAACATATTTGTTGATTTATACCTGAAAATATGCCTTTCTTCCATACAGAAAAAAAATCCATCCCTTTGATTAGTTCTGATTTTGATAGATTTCAGCATTTATCTGCTTTAATCCACCACCTTTCGATCCCATAGAAATTGCTCAATATTCATTTATTATTTTAATAACAGAAATACTTTCTTGTCGATTTAAACTCTACTATAAATAATAGCCCAACAGTTTCGTTTAAACTCAATGTGAAACTAATTATATTTTAGAAACATAACTGCTCAATGAATTTGCAAATACTGTTGAAGTTCAAGCCTTACGCTGCCAAATTTCCAGTTAAATGTTACCTACCATTACCGTAAAAATGTTTTTAATTAAAAAGCGCACTTCCAGCTACAGTGTTTCATACAGGTATCGCAAAGTTTAATGGCGACCCAAAAATGTCAACCACTTCCTCCCCAAATGCAAAACCGCAAGCAAGCTCCATCCATAAGCCCGATAAAAATTTCCCCAAATCATCGCCACCCATAAAAGAAAGAAAAGGAAAAGAAGAACTTAGACAAGATCCGCTTTCTCCCTTAGTTCGCCTCACCCCAGTTTTACTACAAATTCGACAAAATCTGATAGCATCTAACCAGGCCGTTCATCCTTGGCATTGGGCAGTCGTTGTCGGTCGTGGTCTAAAGAGTTCCGGTCGCCTGCCGGTCACTGGACTCGGAGAAAAAGTTGAATTCGTCCTAGACCTACTTTTCCGCCGCTCTCTGATGTAATAGCACTTAAACAATGGTTTCCCTTGATCAGTATCGTCATGTTTGTTGACAGACATTGTCTCATCTCGGAATGTTGTTCTCCGAAGCGTAAATGGAAAAAAGAGAGAATAGACAATCACATAATCAATGTGCTTTATTAAAGAAAAAACAATTCGGGATGAACAATATGTTTAACATAAACAGTTTAGCGGCTAACAAATTGCATAACACGGTTCTATTAATAAGTACTTTATTTTTCTACGACATTAGACATACCACGCTATTGATTTGATTCCAATCTATTTGTTTATGTACCGGCAGCTCTCTTTTTCTTATGTTTTTTTTTTTTTTTAATTTATTTGAACTTGAGACAAATTACTTTGAATCGAAACAATTTCTAAAGTTAAATAAATTTAAAATGTTTTACTATAAAAAATCCTTTATTGATATATTTATACCTCATTAACCTATAAATGCATGCAGTACCCTAATCAAGAATTTGTTCTTGGGTACTTCAATCCAGTATCTAATCCATCACCCGAAACTAACTATCATTGTAAAGTTGGACACTTCAAAATATCCTGTAATTCTACTTGTAATGATTGACCAGTTTTTCTGGAATGATTCATTAAAGGTATAAAACCTAGCATTTCATTCTGATAGTAGCCGAGAGGTCCTATTTAGAAATCAGAAAGTACAAGAGCTAGAGTGACTAGAGCGAAGAGAATCCCGTTGTTTAGAAAAAAATACTTTTAATAGCATTTTACTTAACAGTTCAGCGGTAGTTCACAAAAGAAAATTTACCTTATGAAAACGTAAGTATCTAGTATTGTTTTTTCAATCACTACATTATACTGCGTTGTTTTACAAAAAAAAAGAGATAGATTAAAAGCATAGAGGAGGGATTGGTGTACACTTCTCGAGTGCTTGGTCCCATTCAGCCTCTAGCTTTAAAAAAAAGATGGTTAAAAAACAATTTTCGGTTCTTATTTACTACATTAAAATTAATTTGTTTAGTGATAAATGCATTTAGAAGGGATTCACATTTTAAAATTTTGTTTTCTAATTTAGGTTGATTTTTTATGAAACAATATTAGTTTTCAAACATTAGGTATTCATATTTAAATTGATTTCACTATAATTTTGCATATTTTATGAGTTACATTGTTTAATTCCGTTGTCTAGATTGCCAAAATAACTTTTTTTGTTAATTATTTAAAACTATGCGGGCAGGTAATTTAAAATATTAACGAAAATAACTCTAAGAGACCAATTTTTTTTTTTTAAATTGGTCTCTTACAGTTATTTTCGTTAAAGTAATATTTAATAATACATTTTTTGACATATTTTGACAATATATATATATATATATATATACATATTTTGTCAAAAAAATGCATTATTAAATAGTACTAAGAAATAGCTAAAGTTCAGAAAAGTTGCAATATTCCGCTGAATGTAATTGTGCAAACTTTCTAATGTTAACGAAATAGCTTTACATTACATACTATAAAATAATGGATGTATTTCCTTATTTTTTATTCCAAAATATAATGCATAAAAGCCTGAATGTGGTAATAGAACTTTATTTTGTCCAATATGCAATTTTTCATGTTAATTACAAATTATTAAATAATATTTAGGAAAATTCTCACAGATGAACCTAAAAATTCAATTTCATTTGAATCCATATCGTTCAAAAACTCCCAAAATATATTTTGCACTCATTTTAGCCAGTAGTTTTAAAAATATCAGCTTACTCAATTAAAACCACACCTTGAAGGCCCCTATGTTAGCGTTCGTACTGCTCGTACATAGTCACAATCACTTTTTACAATATATCGAAATAATACATTCGTTTTCCTATTCCTGACTCGCTAAACTTTTATCGCAAAAAACAAAATTTCATATTTAGGATCATTGCATCGCAAAACCTTTATTAAGCAGACAATAATTAATGATTGGTGTTAAAATTAAAAATTCAATTCAATAATAAATGAGAAGTTTGTCACTCAAAAATTCAGTATTTCAGTATTAGAAGATAGGAACATTAAACCTTACAGGAATGTCCAAAACATTTGTTTTCTTGCAACAGTTGTAATTCAGGGGGAAAGAGGTAACTTTACATTGTCATTGGCCGAATAATACTTGAATGTTAATAAATATATCATTAATCCGAAGGTAACTGGTGCAATAAATATTTGTCTTGTTTGATTATTTTCTATACGTGATATAAATGGTTTTATAAATATGCATGTAACTTTTTGCAACAAAATTCATGGCTTTATTCCTTTCAATAAACAAAAACATTGCTTTGATATACGTTGTTTCTTAAATGTTACTCTTGAGTGCCCAATGAAACCATTTTATTATTATACCGTTTACAAAAATCACTGCCATTATTACTGGTAATCCCATTCTTTATTTACTTACATCCTTCCATGCAGAAATTTCATTTCAGAACACAACTGTCATCATCTACAAATAATACTTTTCAAGTATTTGAGTGGTTATATTATTTTAAATTTCGGGGAAATTGCTTGCCTCTATTATGTTATTTTATGCAATATTAGAAAATCTTTCTAAAATTATCAGATGCCTTAGTGTTTATTTTTAAGTAACACAGGAATTTTTCTTTATACAATAAAAAAAAAATAATAACAATATTTACTTTAACGACTTCATATGCATAGCTTGAACGGAATAAAAAAGTATTTCTAATGAAACACACATATGTATTTTTGTCCGACTAAATAATACTGTTAACTCATCAGATGTAATATTTTATTTATTTGTCATCCTGCAGCATAATACTGGAGTATCGAATTATTTTTACAATGCAAATTTGTTTCTATAAATATTAATCAATTTTAAAAAAGAATATTATTTAAAAACCTTCTATTCAATCAAACTTAAAATCTTCAAATAAAGTGTTGGTTTTTGAAAGCATTTTACTGCTTAATTTATAAAATGTGTCTACACAATATGTATTTCACAGACACACTTAGACAACCCCTATCTTCATATGTATTATACGTGCATATATGCACACACACACGCGCGCATATATATATACACACAGAGAGAGAGAGAGAGACTAATTACTAAAAATGATACACTCAGAGAAAAACAATAGTTAAATAAGGATGGAGAAGTAGGAACGCAAAAGAATCATACAACCATACATATACAATAAAACAACAAGAACAAAAGCAACACAAAAGACAATGAAAATCAGATGTATTGATATTTTTTAAATTCTCCTGTGCGTTTAATAATATTATGTACATACTGTTAAAAAAATCATATGTTCTGGATTTTAAGATATAAAATATAATAAATCATCTTTCAAAAACTATGATAAACTCATTACATTAAATTTTTACTGACAACAATAATAATAGAAACATTTTTAAAATGCGCGGCTCATAAAACGCAAAATCTTGTTAAAACATTTTTATATAATCATGTATCTCTTATGGTTTATAATCTGTCTTTGTAATCTTATACAGGAAAATTATAAACAAACTGCTTGCTGTAAACCGGAAACTATTTAACTGTGTTCCTGGTGAAAGTTTCCCAATTACGAGTAGGAAGGAAATATTCATTTAAAACAAACAAAAGTGGGCTTGTATTGTTAAATGAATAGGATGAAAAAGGGACGAAGAAAGTAAAAGTAATTTCTATTCCATTTTAGTTTAAAGAGTGTGACGTTTGCTTCTGTTTATTGTATTTAAATAGGCCAAATGTATGGTGTAGGATTTTTATTTATTTATTTATTTATTTTACTTCAGGCAGATTAATTAACGCCTGTTTTCAGAAAATTTTTCGCGGTTTAAATTCACGCTTTTTTTCCTCGAAAGGATTTTCCATTGTTTATTTTCGGTCAGTCTTAATTTAATTGCCTTTCTCACTATTTCATATTTTTACTACACTATTACTATTTCATACTTTTCTTTATATTTGCTTTTTAAATTATTTCCTACTTTCATTTTCGTTTACGTCATTATGTCTCTCACAGGAAGACTCCTATTACTTTCGCTGCTCTCATTCCTTTTAAATTATGTCCTTTATTTACTTTATTTTGTTTATCTATTTTACGGTAATTATTATTATTTCATATTTTTTAGTTTCTTTATTTTTGTTTCTGCATGATGAACCTGTCGTCAAACAAATTAGTTTTGTGCTAATCTTCCGAGACATGTTTGTTTGAGAAATATTCCGTTTTTCATTGTTGATATATTTTACGATGTAATAAAAAAGTATCTACGGTTTTAACCCCTATTTAAAAAAATAAACTTTTGGAATAATTTTAATTTCTTAATAAAGAGATAACAGAATATTATAAGTGTTAATCACATTCGATTTAAGAGAAATCTAACTTCAGGCCTTATACAATAAAGGCTGGAGAACAATTAGAAACAACTAGCGGGATAATGCCTTCAGGGAAAGTTAACCACCTAGGCTTAGACACTAGATGGCCCTCGTGATATCGATATGTACCACTAATCTGTGATGTTCTTTAAATAGATCAGAGTTACAAGCTCATTTTTTCCCATATACATCACCACAGAAAATTATCACATTCGTCGCTTTTGGTATTTTATGAGTGGATTTAAGAAATTTGAATAGTTCAAATCCTGATCGTTGGTTATCCCGCATCACCTAAATGGTGAATCTAAAGTTTATAGAATGGCTTACTAAAGCCATGAACTATCTTGTAGCATGTTTACCATGACGTTATAAGTGCCATATGGTATCCGAGTATTTACATGTAAGAGTATTTTCACAGTAGAATTATAGAAGACCATTATGCTTCATCAAAAGTTTCCCACGTTTTTGTTATATTAATAATTTTACCCTTAGGCATTCGTGTTTATTTGGTGCATTAAAAAAACGCAACTCAAAATAAATGTAATTTAAATAAAATTATAAAAATGTAATTTGGTGTTTTCGAGCTGGCTAACATATGCTCATAATTCAATTGTCGTGCAGTGGCTTGCTAGCACAATCATGACCTCAAAACCCATACTTATGTGGACTCTTTCGTGAAGAGGCAATTTCCAAGTTTTCCCTAAAAGAGCAGATTTAACAAAGCTCGATAGAAATCTATCCCTAACCTTTACAAAATATTGATAGCCGAAAGCCTGATTGAAGCAATATTTTTAGTATAATACTTTTGCAGATAATAAAAAGAAAGCACTTTGTCTTCTTATCTTTGAGACAAGTATTTCTTCTCACTTTTGTCTATTTGGTAGTACTTTGTAATACCTATGTTGAAATGTGCTTTTCGGAATATTTATTTTTGTCCACACATAAATATACATGAAACTTAAATTTCCGATCGTTCTTGACAATATTATTTTCGAAAAATGCCTTTTTGAGACGTGCCTTAAAAAAAATAATCAGACTCCTTTACTGATTTAGCGTTGATGATTAGTTTTTAAAATTAGATAAAAGTAAAAGGTCTGAACCACTACTGTATCCTATTTTAAAATCGTTCCTGGAATTTATTCATTAGCTCCTTCTACAAAAATTTCAATCGCATTTATTCGGCCATTTTTAATGCATCATCCCGAAAGCAACAGTTTTTGGCAGTTTTATGTTTTGTTTGAAAATGCAAAAGGGTCATTCTACGGCAATACAAAAAAAGCTATAACTGTAAATGCTTTTTATTACTGATTATTTAAAAATAAAGTTAACATAATTTTTTCAGCTTTACAGCATGCATGATAGGATCACAATAGTTTATATATTAAACAACAACAGTTGATATTCCGATATTTAATTAAACGCTGCTAATTTTGATTATTTAAGAGCTGTGACTAACATAACATTTGGTAGTTTCAAAGTTACGTTAGTCACTTCAAAAATGTTGCGATCGTCACATCAGAAAGTTACGTTAGTCACACCAAAAAAAGCCAAGTATTTTACTAAAATTCAAAATTAAACTATTATGTCCTTATTTTTCAATTTATAATACATATCTCTAAAGCCAAAAAATGTATCTTAATTTATTTTTAAACTAATTAGTAAAAAAAAAATCATTTCATTTCCAGCTACAAATGTTACGTTTGTCACCGTGGAATGACTCAGTACAGCATTTATAAATCTGAATTACTACGATTATGTGTGTTATTATAAATGTAAAACTAATTTTAAAATACAGCTACATCAAAAAATATTTTACATTGCATTACTTTTGTTACACATGAAAGGGTGTTCGCTCTTCCGTATTCTGAGTTACACTTCACGCCTTTCCGTTGAGACAAGCGAAGTCCGTAAAAAAATGGTCACGATTATTTTTAACAGCATTGACATCTGCCGAAAGATGGAAGAACGCGAGAACGGCTGGATAGATTGCCCAATGCTGAAAAAAGGGCAGGCGTTGCCATCGCTCGACTTAACTACCAGCAAGATGGCGGACGATCGAAACGTTCATCGCTTGCCACAGATCTAGAGACTTTTTTTGACGCAGTTGGCTGTGCGCGAGCACAGCCAGTTGTCGTCAAAAAAGGGTCTCTAGATCTGTGGCACGCGATGAACGTTTCGATCGTCCGCCATCTTGCTGGTAGTTAAGTCGAGCGATGGCAACGCCTGCCCTTTTTTTCAGCATTGGGAAAGGGTTGCGCCTCAAAGGGTTAACGTACAATAGTTAGGTTTTATTCGGGAACATGAAATCACAGGCACGAATACTTACTTCATACCTATTTCATTTTTTAAATATAATTCTTATAATTACATAACGCTTATTAAATATAGTAGAAATATAAATACCTTATATACTGAACAAAATTGCGCATACACACTGCCTGCGTTTTTTCTTCAAAACGAAATCATTATTTTTAATTTCCATAAAGAAGTTAATTTCATCTTTTAAGCCCGGATTTATACCTAAATGGATTTTTTATTAATATAGTTTAGAAGATTTTCTTTTAAATAGCTTGATATGTCGAAATCTTTTTTTATAAGCATTGAGATAGAAAACTATCATAAAATATTTTAACTGGAAAATCATTTAATATTAATAAAGAAAGGAAATTGCTGTCGAAATATATTGTTTTTAGTGGCAATTTTGAATTTAATATGCATGAATAAATTAATTTAATACATTAAAGTTAAAATTTTTAAAAACGTACCTCATCAATCGTTTTCTATAAATACATTTTTAAGTTACAGTGAGTCAAAGGTTATCTTTTCTATAACATACTTTACTATAAAATTAGAAAATGATCGATATAACATCCATACAAATCTATACTCATCGATATTTCCATAAAAAATATGCGATTGGATTTGTTCAAAACCATGTTATTCTTATAGAATTAAATAAATCTTTCATAAATTTGTCGTTCAACATGAACTTCGAAACAAATTAAACAATCTATTTTTTTTTTTTACTTTATGATCAGTTTTCGAATCAGCCATAAAGATTACACTTGGATAAGAGGCAACCGAAACAGAAAGTGAAATAAATATACTCTTCAATTTTCTCTAAGAGTAATCCTCTTCAGAGTCACTCATACATGTTACGATGTTTTAAGCCTAAAATGCATATAATTATTGAGCTATCATTTCTGTTATATGACAAAACCGCTAGCTGGAGTTGTAAAATATAAAATTACAGTCATTTTATGATTTTAAGATAAGGGAAAAAGCTCATGCATAAATTAAATTTCAGTACCTCCCAAAATATTTAAATAAAGTCTTTATAACCTCCAAACTTGACTTTTGAAAGAGATTAGAAAGATTTACTGGTTTAGAAAATGACCTCATTGCCTATTTTATCGGATTCATTTATTTTCTTAATGCTTCATCCATCAATCTGTTTACTAAATGCATGAGTGTTTTCTGTGCACTTGGTTACTCATTGGAACGTTATTGTCATCTGATAGCCAATTAATACCAAATCAAAATGCGTAGTTCAGTTGCATATCGCTAAAGATTAACAGGAAATAACATCTAGATTCCATTTGGTGAATTTTATATGTGTCTAATTGTCTTCATCACAGTTTCTTTATTTATTTTTAAGAAAACATATCTTAAATGAAGTTTTTGAAACGAAGCAGAAATTTGAAAATAGTACAGGTCGTTGCTGAACTATTTCCATACTAGAATTTGAAAATAAAATTGTCAAAACAGTAACAAAATTTTACAGTGCCTATCTTAGAGGTAGAAAATTATACGTTCTAATTTCTCTTAAACTTTCAATAACAACAGGAAAACTTCACCTTAAGTTTTGAAATGTAATGAGACAAGACAGCTTAATTTCTGATTTTTTTTAAAGAAGCGGATAAAAAATGTATGAATTGTTAAAAATTCTTATTTTTTTCTTATTCTTTATGCATATTAGTATCTTTAGTATGAGGTACTGTAATTTTACTTATAAAAAAACATAATTTAAAAAAATTTTGATATTTGTACGCCAAACTTCATTTAATTAAACAGATAAGTTTATTCAAATATTCTTTTATAGATACATTTTGGGTTATTTCTTTTCCGGATTTCACATTTGATAATTTTGTGTCTACTTTTAGAACAAATATTTCATTGCTATTTGAAATAACTTCTTTGTTTACACTAAATTTAACAAAATAATTTTAATATATCAAGTGGAATTTTTGATAAAGAAAAAAAATTAATGAAATTGTTGGAAAATTAAAAATGAAATTTATATCTTGTCTCCTTAAATTCCCGTATATGTATCTCCCCTCCGTCCGTAAGAAAAAGATAAATCCGATCTTGCTATGTCTTGTTCTTCTTTGTTATTCTTGCATGTAAATCGGCCAGTTCAAAAACTACATATGCTAAGTTTTGTTTTCGTTTTTTCAAACACAATTAATACAGTTTAACAACATACTTTATACATCGAAGTTCATAAAGTAGGTATATTTCATACTTCGAAGATTAATTACAATAAAATAAACCTAACCAAGTTCTTAAAAATCCATTAATTTTTCTGTTGTGTATTAACGTAGAATATGCTCAAATAATTGAACTAAGGGTATCTTGAATAACGTAATTATCATGTGTGTGCACGGTGGTCTCCAATAGTCAATCGAGTGTTAAAAAACTTGCAACCCTCCGATAACTAATCCGATACTCTAATCGCAAGGATACTACAATTATCAGTTTTCGATTAAATTGAAGATATATTGAAGATGACGATATATATATTACGAAAGAAAAAAAATTACGGAGTAAAGTTTTATATTGTATAAAGTTGTTTGAATTAGCGACTCCTCTGGTCATGATGAATAAGAGTTTTGGCGCTAGAAAAATACTTTAAACCCTGTTTGGAGGTAATTCAATAGTTTTGGGGATAAACTTAATTTTTTGTTATTGGCATCAGAGAGTTTTGCCTGTAGCAAAGACTCGAGGTGTCAGTTCATTGACTCGACTCGATTCTTAGGTTTGCTAGGGTTACAATAGTCCAACTTATGAAATGGATTCAGTTGTACAAAATAAGTAAATAGACCAAAGAAGTCCCAAGCAGGGTGACCTTGTACCAGAACTTTCAAAATAGAAAAAATTAATAAAAAAAGAAAACGAGATTTTTTAAAAACTATACAGGTTACTTCTTCAAATCATGTCAGTTTTTTAAAACTCGAATGGAACGTTGAAAGTTTGCATTTCATATTTTGTAATAACAGTAAAAAAATGAAAATTGGCCCAAAGTAGCCCGGTTAAGGTACTATTTTTTTTAAGGGGGAGGGGGGACAAAGGAGGTGTTTTAGTACTGTGCGTAGTATTTAATTACTTTACTTTCAGTAGATCATGGGATTCAGATCGCGGGTCCAAATTCAATTCCAAAATATGAACGTATATAAAAATGTTGAAACGAATATTAAGTGAATAAACTGGAACTGGTGTTTTTCATAGAATGTGGTATTAATTATTCTTTTAAATAAAAGAAGTCAAATGAAAATAAAGTGTACAAATCCTGAATATAAAAGGATAGTATGTCATTTGCTTAGCGTCATGGAACTTAAGAGGCACCCAGCTTAAATAATGACTTCACATATTTAAAATTTAAGTGTAGTTCAGGGGATTTTAAAATGACTTCTAAAATTTCATGTTACCCTCTTTTCACAGTTTCTGATTTTTTTACAGTAACAAGGTTTTAGGTACTCTACTGTTATGTGCGTAAATATTAAATGAAATGGATGCTAGTAAATGATAACCTAACGTTAAAAGCGTCAAAATATTAGAATGAAGTAATTTTATGACAATTTCCTTCTAAGTCAAAAGCTTTCATACATGCCAACATTTTTAAATTGGAATTGTGCATAACCAAAAACTGGGGGGAAATGTTAGACTCACACACTTAAATTTATTTTTTATTGGCCAAAAAGTAAAGTAAAATAACTATTTGTTGTTACCTCATTGTTGAGGGAAATTTGTATTCCCAAGACATGATTTCGCATTTCCTTTTCAGGTACCTCACTAGAATTTATTTCTTTCCACAAATATAGCCCCCTCTTTCAATGGTACATATGATCATATATAAAAATGTGAAGTCATTTTTATATATGAACGGTCCACGGGAAGAACGATGAGAGTCCACTTTTCGCCAATGTCGAGGTTTCTACTGAATTCTGTTGTTCATTAGTGGGACTATTAATATTCGAACCCATAAGGGGAAAGAACGATGAGAATACACTGAAAAAATAGCCCAAAGATACAGTTTACTGGGGAAGAACGATGAAAGTGCCGTGCGCCTTTCGATTTTTGGAAAATCAGCTGTATTGGACTATCATCGTTCTTGCCATGGACCCTTCATATGTTCATACATACGCAATTTGAAGTGACATTCTACTTCAAATTGCTTTTGTTTTTCTCTTCTTTTCCATTTGATAAATCAAAGCCTATTATTCCTCGTTTTTGTTATTAATTTCATTTTCTATGTCTTCTTAATCATCTAAAATTTTTATTACTTTTTTATCTCTTTTTTCATGTTCTTTCGGAAAGTACTGTACTTTTAAGCCAGCGACGAAAACAGACATTTTTTTCTCAAAGGGCTAACTGAAAAAAAAATTACAACAAATCAAAGTTTTGCCCTAAAGCATCGTCTTTGGAGAGAGGCACTAATGCCCCCTATAGCCCCCTCTTCAAAATCTACCATTGTCTTGAAGCAACAAATTCTTCATAGCATAATTTCCTATGGATATCTTCAAATATGTGCTCGTACATACATATATATAACCGTTTCAGCAATAAAATGATGCGGGCCATGAAGCTTTATCTCCCCAGCCGGTTTCTTTTTTAATAAAGATAGCAATATTTTTTTAGAAAGATTCTCTTATATATAAATAGTCTGAGACAGTATATTATATATTACGCTCAATTTCTTGAAAGCTTACACCTTTAACAGTTGTATATTGATTCATATTTTTTTTATTTCATTTTCAGTTTAGTCACATTTTGTTTCGCTTTTAGAAATTAATGCTTCAGGTTATATTTTTGTTTCTTTCAATTCTTTTTAAAAAAAATACTGACATTAGCATCTTCAAAAAGTGGAAAAACAAGGAAGTTTTAAAGGATTTGTTTAAATGTTATGCAGCACGAACTATACAACAAACTAAAAGATTTGCAAAGGTGTGCTTTATACTATGCATACAAGAGACATTACAGTAAATTATACAAATGCGTTCAATTTGGGTGTGTGCGAGAATTAAACCGTAACTTTACTTACCCCGTCCAGTACAAAAAAAATCTATTTTAAAGCTTAACCTTCAAATTAGAATACGAGTATCTAAGACTTTTGCACTTCCTAAAATCTTAAAAATAATAATAAAACCATTATTTTCAATCAGTAAATTTTATTTTCTGAACCAGTGGGTAGAATTTTTTTAAACAAGTTTGAATTTTCCCTATATAGCGTATACGAAGTTCAGTGACTCTTGAAATCGTTACTCAATCGATGCGTAACGTATGGCTTTCTTTCTTCTCTTTCTTTTATTCCTTCTTAAAATAAAAAAATAAAAAATAAGAACAACACTTGACAGTAACCCCGCATTTGAAGTGAATTGCCGATGCTCCAGAATCGGGAATGAAAATTACCAAGGATTACAGAAGAAAACGAAACCGTTGTTGTTCGCAATAAATAGCCTATGATGATTGTACAAATACCAGCAACAGTTGTTCTGTTCGGATGTTAGAAAACTGAACGCAAATTACATATCTATGTTATCTTCACAATAAAGTGTGTGTTTAAGTGGCGTGACCATGTAAACGCGTGAAAGTTTTGAACAGTTATTTATTTATCTGTTTCGTTTGTTCTGGGCCGATAACAGTTGTGTTTCTATGTTAATGTATTCCTGGTGAAACGTTTGGGAAATATTTTAAAGTGCTTTTTTAAGCATTTCACCTAAATTCAAAAGTTAAAAAATACTTTAACAGCGTAACCAGCGTAAAGTGGCGTTAGAATTCTTGCAGCTGAAGTATTTGGGAAGGCTTGATTTGCGTCATCGCATGCTTAAGAAAGCTTAATTTATGTTATGTAATGTATCAGGATCAAATAATTTCACGCAATAACAAAAGCATAAAACTTGAACTGTAATTCGCAAATATTGCTCATTGCTAAATCAAAACCAAATAAATTTAAAACTTTCTAGAACAGCATTTCTGTTGATCTGAAAATCTTCAAAAATTGAGAATAAAACAAAAGAGCATGAAGTAATTTAAAAGAAATAAATTTTAACCAGAATAAAAACACGTTTAATGAACTGCCATGAAAGACTAAAGCTGTAATATATAGGGAAAAGATAGCTGGTTTATGGTTTAAGAGATTATTTTTACTTCTGAAGACTATTAAAGTTGCCACTTCCACGGAAAAGGTTTTGATAGTATAAAATCGAAAATTACGAAAAGGCTTATGCTAGTATGCAATTGAGAATCTTTCTTAAATCACCTGTTTCGTATTATTTTTTAATTTAGCACTGCAGCTGATAAATCGCGGTTAAGTTAATTAAATAATACATTAATCTGAGAGATAACTGATCAGAAATCAGCTCAGTGAGTGTGATCACACATTATCTCCAAAAATAAGCAAAGAGATAAGATAAAAATGCAGGGCTATCAGGAAAAAAATCATCCTATAAGAAAATTTTATATTTTCTATAATTACAAACAGAAAATTGTAATTAATATGTTAGTGCAGAGGAAAATTTAAAATTTTTAGTTTGTAACATTTTCAACAACAGCTAAATATAGAGCACTGGAATGGTCACAGTGCAGCCAATGATTAAGACAGCTACCCTCCTCGGTCACATGACTTAACCTCATGAGACAATTGGGGATCTGTCAAAGTTCTTGTGTTCATACCACCTTTGCGAACAAGTTTTCCCGAACTTAAATAATGCATTTGTGATGATTTACGAACAGTTAATGTTGAAGCATTACAACGTGCTTAGCAAGAAATGGCGTATCGTTATGATACTAAACAGGTGAATTAAGGAAGACATTCGAACATTTGTGAAAATTTTCTGTTTGTAATTATGGAAATTATTAAGTTTTGTAATCGAGTTAATCTTTTCTGATAACCCTGTATTTTCTTAAAAGCATTTATTTATATTTTTAAAAATATAAACATTTATTCATCCTCCCCGCTTTCTTACGTTCAGAAATTACCCTTTTTATGTTTGACACAGTGTTTATCTAGCGCTTCATTTTCCCTACATTTAATTGCCTTTTAATAATTTGTTTCCTAAGAGTTTTACACAAAGCGTTACTCCTTACATTAACTATATACTTTCGCTTTCATCGAGCCTTCTCTTCTCTTGCTGCAGCTGCTTCATTCATCTTGAAAAATAGATTTTTTAAACTATAAGACATAACACCTAATTTATTTCATTATAATTTTATTTTAAAAAGGGAAAATAATTTCAAATGTCATCGCTAAGCGAAAACATTATATGGAAATAGAGATTCAAATGGCATATAATTTGCTTTGTACTTAAAAAATGCTTCTTGTGGCCAATTCTGTTTTTGTGTGTGGTTAGTGATAGAATTTACCTCGTCCGTTTATGTTATCATGGTTTGAATTTAATTATTAAGAAAAGGTATATTTAATTTACCAAAAAGAGGGTTTTTCAATTATTTGTATTTTATTCATTTTCATGTACAATAAAAGGCTTCAGGTAATATTTTATTTTGTAAAATAAATTTATGCAAATTGCAAATTTACATATATTAAAGTGGGATACTTCAAAAATCGATAATACACTCATCTTTTAATCAATTAGAGATGAGTATGAGTAATGATTGAAAATTTTCGAAGTAATATAATAAATACATAACTAAAATAATCATGTGAACATATTTATAAACTTACCGTTATTGCTTGAAATTTTTCAAAGTAATATAATAAATACATAAATAAAATAATCATGTGAACATATTTATAAAATTACCGTTTTTGATTCTTATATTGTTGTCTAAGCACAATGTAAAGAAGAAAAATATGCCTTATATATCCATTCACATGTCCATTGGGAAACTACATTCTAATTTTTAAGAAGCAGTTCATTCACAATTTTGTATCTCTTTCCGGCATTTTTTCTCCCGATCCGGCTGGTTATGGATTTCAAACAAAATAATAGTTGCAAGCTTCATAATAGCTTTCTCTTGAAAATAATAACATTTCTCAATAAGTAGGGACGCAACATATGTTTGAATATATCAAAAATTATACATAAAATTCGGAAAATGTGCAATTTTTCAGTTTCAGTTTTTGAATATAAGTAATTTAGGTAATGATACCTCACTTGTATCATTGTAAGTTCCAAATTAATATGCCGTCCCATAAGGGAACAGTTTACTATTTCAGCATTTTTTATTATTTTTTTTAATATAGTACAAATGAAGAACTGGCTGCATTTCAATGGTCAACTAAAAGTACACTTTGAAAAAATAAATCTCTTTAAACTGCACATATAAGTAAAAGTTCTAAAAAAAGTTTTAAAAACTATTTTTTTTTAAATCTCTATTACACTTTTTTAAAAATAAAGATTTTTGTCCAATTTATTTTAAAGGATTTTCAAATATATATTACACAAGACTGTGCATGAATTTTTAGATACATCTAATATTACGTCTAATATAGTTTTTCTACTGATATATACAGGGTGAATCTAAACTCTTGGACGAAACTTTAAGGGGTAATAGGGCACACAATGAGGAATCGTAATCACATAGCAATCTAGGGTGAAAAACGCAGTTTTAACTTTCCCGGTAATAATCACTTTTGGAAAAGCATTGAAGTGTCCGTCTCATTTCTTAACCAGGTTTCATAAAGCAATAGGCTCGTCTCCGAAAATTTCATCCACGAAATAAAATAAACTTTTTAAACTATCCATTTTAGTCTTCTGTTTTCGGAGAAAAATTCATTAGTTTCTGGGGAAACAATGGTCGGAAAATGCACTGTTTTTTCAGAACTTTTTCCCGAAGTAATTATTAACAGCTATACGACGACGACGTTGCCGACCCCACATTGCTATGTGATTCTGATTCCGTATTATGTGCAATATCCCCCCTAAAAGTTTTGGACAAGAGTTTAGATTCACCCTGTATAGTGTAAAACAATAAAATGTATTACATCTTCATATGATTTCTGTAAAATAAAAATAAAAATAACTGAAGGCTAATCCCATGCACAGATTTCTCAGGTACATAATAAAAAACACGTGCAGAAAAATTTAAATCTTTATCTCAAATACAAAAACACCTTAGCATTTTAAAACATGAAATTGAAGAAAATATGAACATGGAGAAAAAGGAATCTACAGAGTTAGTTTGCCAATGAAATTGCGCTGAGTGTGTGAACAAAAGTTGCAATATCTCGTGATATTATTGCGTATGATTAAAATTGAGGTGTCAAAATTTTCATAGTTTAACACTCTTTCATTTAATATTTAAAACAGAAAATTCATTTTTCGACCAAATTTGGGCTGTTTCCTCAAAGTGAAATATGTTCATACTTTTAATGCTCTAATCCCACTATAAGAAATTTGCAAGCAAAAAAAAAATATTTTTTCGTTCAAATGGTATCATTTTTAGTCAAATAACCTAAATAAAATTAAAAAACTGTGAAAAATTTTTTTTATATCTTTTTTTCAATGGTAACATGGGCAGATTAAGGAACAAATGAATAAGTGATTTTCACAGTTTTCAAAAAAAGGTATTTTGACTTAATAGTTTAACATTTTTACCCGTGAAAAGCTTTAAAACAAGCTCTTTCTTTTAAAAATAATGATATATGTTACATTCATCAAATTTTACAAATGGGCATCTACGATTTCATCTATGGACTGCTTACATTCATCTGAAATGGGTAGCACATTTTCTCTAAGCACGGATAACTATGTGCTTAGACAAAAATTGCTTGTGATTTTTCAGAATTATAATTATTAGCTGTAGATCATGCAAATCAGTTAGTTATCATCAGCAATATGTAGAAATCCCAGAAATTTTTCAAATCGGTTTCGACACAACTTTCGCAATGTGTTCATACCATATCCCGTCTTCACAATATCCTCTGATATGTGATATCCTGACCAGTCCCATTCTAATAGCAATTCCCTTTAAACTGGATACTTCTAACTTTCCCTCAGCATAATTGAAATTTCTAGATTTTTTTTTTTTTTGGGGGGGGGATACCGTATACATTTGTTTGTTCTACTAATCATGGAATTATATCTTTTGAAGTACACAATTGAAATTCAAGAGCAGATGGTTGGGACTCAGGAAAATCAAGAAAATTGTCATCTTTTGGAAAAGAGAAAAAGTTAAGCTCGTTTTATAACCATATAATTTTTCAAAATTTTCAGTGTTGTCTTTTCATCAATGTTTAGCATATTTCTGCTATTTTCAAGGTGATTTTCATCATCATCTTCATCTGTGCTTTGTTCAAGCAAAATTTCATAACTGATTATGAGATAAAAACTCGGCATCAGAGTAGTCATCGGAAATGTCCGACAAATCAATGTTCATGCTACTCATAAAAGTTGTATCCTCTTCCACTTTTTAAGACATTTTTCTCATTTTCCTATGGAAATACTGTCTTGAAGTAGATGGCTGGAAAGAAATAAAGAATTGATTCAAAATCATGAAACTTTAGAAAACCTTTTTTATTTTCATTTAATAAATAGAATATTAAAATCAAAATTTATTAAAATGATTTTTGTGAAACAATTCGGCTTTAAGTTTATTTACAAATTTAATCTTACTGTAATTCCTTCAGTTTTATTTCATTTTTACAGGAAAGAAAATACTTTTGATAATTAAGAAAACCTGAAACCTAAATCTATCAACCTTTAAATCCATAAATAATATTAAAATCACATTAATGGCAATATCATAAAATTTAAAGAACAAAAAACTGAATTAGAAATGCACCTTTCACTTATCAGAACAGAAAGGCTTGGTTACACGAATGCCCGTAGTAGCATGTGCGCTACCGTGATTTTAAAACTCTTACAAACAATATAAATGAAACCTTTAAATAATAATTTTGAACCTAGTGAAAAAGCACACCTTTTCTTATATAGACATGGCAATTATAAACTTTTATTTATAATAAATATTTGTAAAATAGTGAAAAAACTTAACCATTAGAAACATGTTTTCTTTGTTGGTTTCATTCATGTTATTTCTAAAGTATTTTTCATTCGATGCAGTTTTCTCTGGACCTAAACTACTACGATTATACATTACAGGTACAATTAATGAGTTTATGGCTCCACAATAACATTTGAAATATTTTCCTTAGAAAAGTAGCATTTAAAGTATGGTAACAAATATGCTACCATAAGGTATTTGAGGGTTAAAAGAAATTAAACCGTTTTACCTGCCAGCATTAGCATTAGCGGGGGATATCGTACTCGTAGTCAGTTGGCAACTCGTAGCCTCAGTTATTGAGGGTGCTGCCTGAATAATTAATCCCTTTTTTTGATGTTGTGTAAAAAGCAACATTAGATAAATATGCGGAAATTTTTTATACTGTAAAAAAAAGGGAAAAAAATATTTTTAATATTAATTGTTAAACTTTTAAGTATTGCATTTATGTATTTGCGAATATTCAAAAAAAAAGAGAACTGGTTAAGTCATATATAGAAAATCCAGTAGTGTTGCGGTATATCAAAATCTTTAAAAACAATAATTTCTTCTTTACACATTCAATGTATTATAGACATTCAATGTATCGTTACTTTATGAGTCCACTAAGATATTATTCTTTAAATGAAAAGTTTGCTTTCTGTGACAGTTTATGTTCAGAATTTTTAATCCGAAGGAATGAATACTAATACAAAATTCGTAAAAGCTCAGAAATGCTTGATATTTTAAGCGAACAAATGCATAAAACTCCAATATTTTATTAGATCTACTCGAGCTTTTCATTATTATTAGAAAATTTCACAAGATGTCTCCAAACTGTTTTAGGGCTGTTGCCGAGTTACGGACGACTGTCGTGGCTACAGGGGGTAGAAGGGCATTCTTCTGTCGCAATTTATGATCTTTTAAGGACCAATCATGATCCACCGACAAAAGCTAACCTTTGAAAACCACAACCCCCGCCCCCACACAATGGCGAGAGCAACAGCAGATTTTCCCCTGCGAGCGTCTATTCAAGTACATTGATTACGCATGCAGTCCCTACAGTCACTCGCAAGTCAGCAACAGACTTTAAACAGGCCCTCCATTGCTTTTATGAGCTAAATTACAGTCCTCGTAACGCAACGCTGCCTGGCTGGAGATGTGAATTCCGCAGTTCTCTCTCCACTTTTTCTCCCTGATTCTGAATGTTCGAGTCGGACTTTGCACAAATCATACTGTAAACACAGCGGTCCAAACATCGGAACATGACAAACCAAACATCGAAACATGTATAAAATAAATAACTCGCAATAATCAAGATCCAGAAATACAAAAAAAAAAAAAAAAAAAAAAAAAAAAAACGAAAGAACGCCAGTTAAAAATCTTGATTTGTTTTAAAAAATCTTTTAATCAAACTGCTCCGCGATGTGTAATTATTTTTCAGAATTTTCAGCATTGAAAAAGGATTCAACACCGATAAGTCAACCTGCATGAGATTTTATACTGGTATAAAAAAGAGAGGGGAAAGTAGAAAAATCCTAGCAACATTAAAAACATAAAAATCTATATAGTGTCCAAACTTTAGCGATTTTCGTCAATTTTCTAATTTAGAACATATAAGCTCTTAAACCGCTTACTAAAAAATACACCTAAAAAATACACCAACATATAAGCTCTTAACGTGCATAAATAAACGCAACATTTATTAACTAATAAATAAACGCACAATGTATACACTAGACTGTTTAGTATCATAATATAGAACCATTCAAAAAAATTATTCAAAATTATTTAGTAATTCTTTAACTAAGGGAACAAGCAACAAAATGTACTTCAAACAAATGTAGTTTTACAAAAATGCAGGCATTTTTAAAACTCAACTAAATACGCTCAAATAAATAAAAGCAAATTATTTTATTGAAATAGCTTCAACTTGTTTAATTAATTAGAAAGCTTTATTTTCACAAAAACTGAAAGAAAATACTGTTTCACAGTAACAAACATTAATAGGAATTTTTTAATCTAATTAAAATTTTTGTAAATTCAATCAAAATACTTAAATCCTAAATTAAAGCTTCACTAAGAATATATAGTGTTGTTTGTCAAAATTATTTTTCTATGTGTATTAATGCTATTGCTGAAGACCACTGCCTGAATTGAAAAAACTATTTTTTAGAAATTTTCAAATAAAAATATAAAGTACTCATTTTGAGTTAATTTGAAATAGAATAAATATACTCTTAATTATTAGCTATACGAAGCACACTATTTTTAGCTATCTAGGATTAAAGAAGCGTTACCCTCTAAAACAATGGGCTCTATTGGATCCCGTATTTTTGCATAACGCTTCTGAATCCTTTTTACCAAGACTGTGCTCTAGTTCCACAGTACGTTATATACGTGAGTTTGAATGTTCTTGTGCATGCCGAACACAAAAGATAAAGAAAGAAAAGTGACAAACACAGAAATTAACGAGAGATAACAATGGTGGAATGGAATAAATTAAATTTGTAATGAAAGCAAGACCTAAAAAAACAACGTCTTGATATTGTTTAAACCATAAACAATATGAATAATCATAATGAATAATCATAAACAACTGATAATGGATCAGTGCAAGCCATGCCCTATTATTACTGTGAAGAAACAATCAATACTAGGTATTTAAAGCCTAAGACAAAAATAGAAAACTAATTTATTCTATACTCATTTATCGCGAGTGGCTTTTCAAACTCCGATACTAAAGCGAAATTCGAGGACATGGATTTAATAAATTATTATGTTTCTCGAAGAAAAAATGTTATTTTAAATTTATTTTGCACTCTCTCGTGTATTTTCAGAGTGTGTTGCAATAATGGTCTAGTTCTGAAAAAAGTTTATGAAAATATATTTATTACGAAAAAATACACCATCATTTAATTCAACTTACTATATGAAAACGAAAATATACTCAAAAACTTTATGAAAATATATTTATTACGAAAAAATACACCATCATTTAATTCAACTTACTATATGAAAACGAAAATATACTCAAAATCATTAATTAAAATTGGTTGTGTCCTCTGTGAAAATGGGCAGGGCTTTAAATGATTGTAAAAACCATTACAACAACTCCACGCTTTCACTTAAACGTAATATAGTCCCTGCACTGCTAAATGCTTTTGAAGAGCAATTATCTAAACTTTACTGATTATTTCCAATAGAACGAGCTTCATAAGTTGACATTCATCTTTGATTTTATTCAGCAATATACCTCTCGTCATGTTTAAAAAATACAGTGAAATCCCTCTATAACGATATTTTGGGGGTCTAAATAATATATCGTTGTAAAGAGAATTATCATTATAAAGGGAGTCATAGGTGGCTCGTAATGGGGGGCAAGGAGACAACTGCCGCCTCACCCCCATAAGTAAAGAGGCCTTGCCCCCTCACTTTTTAAAGTTCAAAAGTAAAAATCCATCGAAAAATGATGGAGGGAAGCCCAAGACGCAAACGAAGAGAAAAGAAAACGAGTGCCACCTAGCTTGAATTTTACTCTAAAGTTCATTTAATAGATAATTAGATAAGGTTATTTAATCAGTAATGACGTTGAAATAAGGGGTGCTCTGCTTTCATTCAGCAGCCCCCCGCAAGCACTCACCCAAACAATAATATATATACATTAAATTGAATGAGAAGAACATATTTATAATGAAGTAATTTTTACAACACCCAGAAGTTTTAGTCAAATACCTTTGTCCAGTATTCTAGAGAATCCATAGCTAAGTTAAATGTGCAAAAATTCATTATTTAAACATGCAATAATGTCCAAATAGATAAAATCCCAAAACGTTCTCTGAAAAATGTCCCTGTGAAATGCACTCTCGTAATACATTTACTAATTATCATAACTGCACCAGCAAGGGCGTATTAAAAGGAGGGAGAGGGGAGGGGTCCGGGGATTCGGACCATCCTTGAAATTTTTATTTTTGTTAACAAAATGGCAATGATGAAGTCTTTTTTGGAAAAATTGAGCCTTTTCAGTCCTTTGGACCCTTCTGAAAACTTTTTTTTCTGGATACGTCCCTGCCCACCAGCAATGCGAAACCGAAACTTTAATAAAGTTTTTTGACAGAGGATATAACCCGAGAACACCGTCCAACGGTTGAAGCACATAACTTTCTTTTTGAAGCGTTTAGTTCGCATGCATCAGTTGGAAAAATATATCGTAATAGAGAGAATTACTATGATAGGAGGTATACTATTACCATCGTTGTAGAGAGAATTATCGTTGCAAAGAATATCGTTATATAGAGAACTGCTTTACATTAATCTAAAGGAAATTAGGCCAGGACTATGAAAAAATATCATAATAGACAGAGGTATCGTTATAGAGAGAATCTACAGCAATTACAACTCACGTTACGAAAATATGCTTTGTCATTTCACTTAGGAAAGCGCACTACGCAATAGAATGTACACGCAATCAACTTTGATAACGGAAACTTCAAATAATTTTAAGCAAAGATCTACAGACTATTATTTTCTTTTTAAAACTGCTACTTTAATTTTGAAATCAAATTTAAATCTATAGCTGTAAAAGAAGGGGTTTTAGAAACATTATACAAACAAAAATGAAGAATACCATTACAGTTGCAGTTACATATTGACTTTCAATCAACACTGTTTATATTTTCTTTTCCTCAGGAACTACTGCTTTTATTGGCATCACATTTCAACCCCCAATTACAACAACTTTACACTTTTTAAGGTTGCGAAAAATTATCATAATTTGGTGGTATAAAGTTGTACACAGGTATTTTTCCCACACAGAGTATTTTTCGCACACAGAGATATTTTTCAGTTTACGGGTGTTTTTCCGATACTTTCCATGGAAACATGATTTAACGTTTCTGAAACATTTCTGTAATTCTGTAACATCTAACGCTCAGATGACAGAAAAGAAAAAGAAAAAGTGTTTCACCAGCTTTATGTACGGCACCCCCGCCCCCCCCCACACACACACACACAAACAAAAAAAAAATCAGGAGTAATGTCAAGTCAATACCGAATTCTTCTTACGGTTTCAACTGTATAAATAAACTTTTTTATAAAATTATTTTCTATGTATGATAAAAACGTGAATTTAGCATATAATCAAACAATAATACGACGAAACAATTTCTAAAGTTATTTCAGAGTCAATTTTATATTTTTCTCTAAGTAAAATATAAGAAAGCTTTAGAATATCAATTCAGGACATAAAAACACTAAATAATTTTATTTTCTTCATTATACTATAAAATTTACTACAAATTTTTTATTTAAATTTCAAGAAGTAGTTTAAAATGCTTTAAAATAATAATTTTAAATAATTGGTCATATGTAATAGCATGACAATTCCTTTTTATATATATAATTCGTCTTATCAGTCTAAATTTGTCAAATTGTCAAGCTTAAGTCTCTTTCTCATGCATCGTGCAGCATGTGATTCTGACATATTTTAAATAAAAGCACTTACTGTAAAATTAGGAAAATTTACAAAGCTATAAAAATCTGAAAATTTTTGTCAATATTGTTTGAAAATTTTAAAATGTTAATTTAGTACATTCCCCTGGATATTAAATAATATTTTAATTTCATTAAAATGATAGGGGCAAAAACCGTTAAAAAAAATACATACATTCAAAAACTGTATTCAATTAGTGACATTTTTTTCAACCAATTTTGTCATAAATCACTCTTTAATCGAAGTGAGGATTATTTAATAACTTTTCACGTGATTAACTCTAATAGTAATTCCCGAAATATATTTAAAAACTTTAATAAATACAGGTAAGTCATATGGTTTTAAACTTGGAACTCTGTACTGTATTATATTTACTGTATTATATTCATTTGCTTGTTTCTCGTATTATATAATTGACTTTTTTTAATAAAATAAAATTAAACATAACACCGGATAAAAGTAACAAAGGGTTACTCACAAAAAAATACTTTAATAATTGTTTCAAAGTCAAATTGCGGCGTCTTTCATTTAATAAAATCTAGAGGAAGATTTTTTAAAAATATATTTAGCGCAAAATTTGGTGGATCTGGCAGAATTTTCAAATATACTTCCAGAAATTAGGTTTTTAAAAGCAAGTCCTCTTTACCAATAAAATTGTAATCTCCATATAGTCTATTTATTATATTAGCGGCAGGTTATCACAAAACAGCCATTTCTCATAAAATTACTATATTAGCTCTCTTATTTCAACTGACTATTGATTCATGAAACTGCGGAAATGAGAAGAAACTGGTTAACATTTGTCAAAGTACCTGGAAAAGCTAAAATTAGAGGTCTAATACCTCTTGAGACAAAGAATAAAAAACTACGAATATTGTGTTGAATTTTAAAAATTTTTGTTAGATAAATGGAATATTTTGTTGAATCAACAAAATTATTTTTGGTTAAAATAGTGTTAACTAAACTTTTGTTGAATCAACAAAACATTTTTTTCTATGTGATGCACAAATAAGATTATTTGAATGTTAATCATCAATTTTTGAGTTTGTACATTATAGTAACGTATACTAACAGAAATTATGCGAATATTCAGTATGTATTGTGAATATGGTCATAAATCTTTCACATTATTTTGTGCATGCTTTACATTTTTCGTGCTTTACTGAAAGGTAACTTGAACAACTGTATGTCTGTTATACCACAACCACAAGACAGTTTTCGCTAAAAATCAACTACTTTTGGGGAGTGTGGTACAAAAAATCTAATTATTTGCGTAAACCTCTGATATTCCGTAAGAATCCTTCCACAGAGAAAAATTGTTTTTTAACCCAATATTCTGTCCAAATAGAAAACAGAATGATAAAGGTGCCAATGCTGGCCCTATAACTTTCCTTGATTGGAATATAAAAGCTAACAGAGCGGAACGAAATTTTATTCACAGGCTGTTGAAAGTGAATGGGAATGACGGGGAAGAAAATGCTGATGAGAGAGATTGTGGCATTAACAAAACTGAAAAAGAGTAAATAATTAGAATAAAGGCAGACAAAATGGAACATGTAAATTTCCTAGTGTGTGTGCGACAGCCTCTCCATTTAATCCATTAATTCGGGACGAAATAGCATTTTTACACTTCGATTTTTATCAAAAATGATTCTTGTGAACATAGGACAATAATCTGTTAAAACCATCCAAAACAACTACCTACAGGGGTATAATAGGGAGCATCATGCACTTGATTCTATACCATGCATAAGACACTGAAGTTAGACATAGAGATAAAAAGTGAAAGATCATCTGTGAGATTCAATAATTAATTTGTTACCGTACGGAATATCTGTTTTTATTGCTAAAGCGTTCACGAAATTCTACATAATGCATTTTCCAGGTGCCTAATGTAATTGTATTCGACCTTCTCTTCTATACCCTTCATCTTATCTAACCTTCAACACTATATGCATGAAATTTGGTTTCATTCTGTTTACTATCTTTTTATACAGGCGCTTTCAAACAGGGAAATCACCTAGTCGGTCCTTATTTTCGGTTTAAAAATATTTTCCAATCAGGGTTGCCCATTAGGCACTTTGTGGCCACAAATTTTTGGAAAGGTTACTAGAAAACATCAAAATAGACTACCCGAAAATATAGAAGTCGTTGATAAAGTATTTGTATTGAAGTTTTAAAATCAATTAAATTGCCTATTATTGAATTAGCTGTAGATTTTGTATTTGAAACTAAAATCGTTAAAATTGAAAACATAGTAAAACATAAACTAAAAAAAATAGATAAATAAATCTTTAACTAAAAGTATTTTTGAAAGAGATTAAACAGTACAAAGATGATAGAGGGCAAAATTCATATCACTGGTTTGGAAATACTTTTAGCTATTGACCATTTCCAGCTTTCGATTTTTGCCACTATTTTTCCCCTTGAATGTTGGCAACACTGTTTCCGATGGCATTCTAATAACAGTCAGTCACAAGAAATATAGACCTCACCATGGCACAGTGGTTATGTCACTGAAAATGGTAGACAGCCGAAGTATGAAGGTCCCGGGTTCGGATCCCATCGCGCGGCTGTCGACCTAACCATTCAGAGTTTTCCGTGGTTTTCTGCGTAAATACGGGTTAGGACAAATACCGTAGCGTAAATACGAAAAGTCCCCCACGGAGGGCACCCACCCCCCTTGTGTTGTCCTTCTGACGTGGATTTATAAGCGGGTTTCGGGCCAAGCACACAAATCCGAAATGCATGTTCACAAACAAACAAGAAATATATTTTATTTAAGTTGATTTTATTCATTTATTTGTTTTTAAAAATAACACTTTATTGGAGACGTTTTCCGGAGATGAGATACTAATTAATGAAACCCATAAATTAACCGCTACTGGTATACAATAAAAGACAGATTTTTTTATTACTAGAATTATTTTTATTCTAAATTTATTTTTATTCCTTTTCAGAATGCTGGAGCGATCGGTGCTCGTGCTGCTCCTAATAATCCTGGCAGCCGGCATCGCGGAAGCCTTCTTTTGGCAGGGCACTCGGAAAAGTGACCCTGGCAGGGTAATTCATAAGATCCCTCTCAAGGATGATCCCGCACCAACCACTTCGGATAAATTTCTAGATCAGAACTTCCTCTACAACGTGTTGAACGTAGCACAGTACTTACAGTGTAAGTAATAAAACCTAATTTAACTTCCACAGCCATCATCACGTTAAAAGGATTTAAACAGAAAACGATGTATACTTTATGCTGTCAGTACGCAATTCATTCTTAACCCTTTCTCCACAAATTTATTATTAAAAAAAAAAAGAGGCAGGGAGAGAAAATATTTCTCCCATTCAGTGCTATAACGTTTCACAGTAAATCAAATGGATTGTTTTTCAAATGTTACCCTTTCTATTTTTAATGCCGTATATCCCGGCGTATAACACGCTCTGGCGTATGATACGCATAATTAAATTTGGGATATATCAAAAAATGTATTTTATATTTTATGCTATGTATTTTATATTCGGTGTATAAGACGCACACGAAAAAATGAAGGGATTTTTTGAAGTTGAAAGTGCGTGTTATACACCAAGATATACGGTATATATACTAGAAGATAAATCCCATTGTGGTTTCAATTACAACAGGCACGAGGAAAAACATTAGACAAAAATATGTCTGCACTCAATATATTTCATCTTTGTCCACATAAAATAAATAACTTCATAATCAATTTTATTATATTCCGAAATCGGAATTGTATGCTTTTCTGAAAACGTTCTCTCGCGAATGTGTTTGCGGAAACTTTTCGCATTCGAAAGGCTTCGCTTTGCTGAGAACAGCCCTTCTTATATCAATGCCTCATGCAGAGGTAACCATTTTATTTGTGGAAAAAAATTAAACTGAGTAATCTTGAAAAACTATTTAAAAGGAATGGGAGTTGCAATTTTCCCTTCAAAGCCGTGACCGTCAATATGACGTCAATATCACTTGCGATACTTCATTTTTTAATTCAAATTATTAACTTTTTTTAATCTCGGATATAGAAAGGCTCTAAAAATTACGGAGAATCTCTTAAAAATTGGGGATCCGCGGATTTTCAAATTTTAAAAGTAGCACAGATTGGCTTTTATATTTTTTAACATAATTATGAACATTTTCAGGTGGATCGTACAAGCATTGTGTATTTTATTGAGTTTTTCGTGTTTAAATATTTTATCTTTTTGGAGTAATGGCGGTAAAAGTTTTATTTTAGAATAGTTGAAGAGAAATTGCGGCTGAGTCAGTGAATCAGTGAGTCTCAGTGATCAGCGTAATTATATAGTATTATTAAGGTTATTATTAATGTATATTACACTCTATTAACTTTAGATCATCCAAATGCAGCAATCCAGGAAATTGAAGTATGCAACGTAATAGTTATTCTTTCATACTCTTATTTACTCAGAAAGTGCTGCTTACTGATCTACTTTCAGTTTCATCAATTCATTTTCTCTTTTCCTAAAATCTCTTGCTTTCTGCGAGGACGATATTCAGTAGCCAAGCCATCAAAATCGAGGAAATCAGGGGTTACTCTTATTTAGCATGTCTCGGCTGCATAAAATCTTTATATTTATTTTATTTATTACCCTCCGCTAAAGAGGGTAATAGTTTTTGGCAGACAAAAAAAGGTCATGGATGATAATTGATAGTAGTAAATAAAGTAAGCATATGCACTTTTGAAATTCGCATCATATGGATCAATAAAATACATGAAAAATCTTTATTGTTTTAGTGTATACGCAAAAATACATTTAGCTTTACGTTAGTTACAAAAGGATGAAGTAATAAATTCGAGCAATTTTTCACAAAAGATTTACGAATAGTTTTGTATTAATAACTATGAATTAAAAGTAATTAAATTATTTACGTATATTCCATCAAGGTATTTGCGGGGATGGCAACGAAGATTCTTTTCCTCTTTTTCTTTCGCTGGTTGCCAGGACGATAGTTTAGAATAAAAATAACTTTTTTGTTCTAAACAAATTTATGTAGCTGAAAGGTGTAATATATCTAGACAAAAAAAGGTCGTGGATGATAATTGATAGTAGTAAATAAAGTAAGCTATTAACCGTGATTGATTGAGACTATGGTGCTTTCTCAAGAGACCAAATCATATCGCTTTATTTTTCTGACACACCACTCACGCAGTGTGAAATAGCTCGTAGGCTTGGTATTTCACGCTCTACTGTTCAGTATTACATCGTTAAATATCAGAAGAATATACCCGGGACTGTTGTTCAAGGCCGCGCTGGCCGTCCCCGCCAGTTGTCTAATCCGGAAGAAAGTCATCGTGAAATTAACCGTCTATTTATGCAAAGAAAAAGGGAAGATCCAGATTTTCGTGCTCAAGAAACGGAATCCAAATCCAGAAGACAAGACAGAAAACGTTTACGACTCTGTCTAGATATACCATCGAAAAGACCAAGAACAGATACTGATCTAAATGTAAGGTGTGAAGAACTAGAATTTCGTAAATTAGCTGAGAAATTTTTCGAAGCTGTTGCTGATGGTCCAATCCACCAATGCTATTGTTGTGGTCGACTGTGGTTCAAAAAGTCAATAAGAACCCTTTCCAAAACAACTTTACTGTCCAAAGGAGCGACAACGGACTTTATAAAACTAGTCTTTTACAAAGATATCGGTGATATTGGCAAATTTTGCAGAACATGTTACGATTGTTTGATTAAATTGACAATACCACAATTAGCTATAAGCAATGGCTTCGAATTCCCCGAAATACCGGATTGTTTAAAATACTTGACACCACTGGAAGAACGGTTGGTTTCTCCCCGTTTGATTTACATGCAAATACATCCTGTACATGGCTGCCAATACAAATTAAAAGGTTCTGTCAAAAAACCTCTTTAGCGGAGGGGAAACTAATTTCAGCTGAAGGCTGAATATTTTATTAGCTCTTGGTTGGTTGGTTGGAGTTTATGGGCACAAGATATTAACTCTTTTTTATTATTTATTTATTTTTATTTTTTAAGCTCCTCTAAATTCCTCTAAACAGTTGTATTATGGTGGGTTTTTTTTTTCATGCTTAGCATCATCTATCATTAAATGGAGCCAATTTTCTATGAAAAACTTTTCCAAAAGTCTAATAGCATCATCAATTAGTAATAATGGATAATTCCATCTTATGCATTGGGACATCATTTTCAAGATATTCCGGTTACATGTCAACAAGTGAAAAAGTAATTCGCTCAAGAAACAATTTTTACCATTAAAACATTTTTCAACTACACTTGAGTCGTTTTCTTTGAAAGTAATGCAAGTCCATTTTAGTATGCTATGGAAACATTTAAGGAATTAGACTAATTATATTAACAAACATTAACTACGTAAATTTATGTTGAGAAAATAATTAAAACTGTTTATAGATTTTAAAAAAAAAAACTCATACATATGCATTCATTTTTATCAGTAACTAACTTTTTGTCAAAAATTGGCTTACACCAAGAAGGAAAAGGAAACAGCTCACTTACCTAATGCTCAGAAGCAAGTTTTTAGACAAAAATTCAATTGACCACAATTTCCTAATTGCTATTTCCTAATTGCTATTGTCTTCCAAGAATTTCGGATCTTAAATTGTCAAGGTGCTTTTGAAAAAAGACAGCCCACACAGAAGCATTGCACTTCTAAACTGCAAAAGCAGAATACTTTAAGCTTAAAAAAAATTAGTTAGCCTAATGAGCAACTGAATACAGAAACAATCAGTTTGAGGTCAGAGTAACAAAAAAGTTCTCATAGTTCTAACGCAAAATTCTGTTAAAGCTATATACCATCAAGCTGTATTAATTTTTCTATCAAGAAACTGTTTCATAACATTCATTATATGTTGAATTAATCAAATCACAATACTTTAAAATCCTCTACTTCGCTATATATTACACATAAAGAGAGAGAGAGATTGAATGAGAGGGATGATTTTGATTATTAAGTGAACCAAGCGCACACAAAAGTGTTATTTTATTTAGATAAATATTTTCTGTGTTGTGTGTATACTAAATTTTGTCTTAAAGGGTACTAAAAACAGCCAAAATTTCAGATATTTAACAGAAATCCTATCTTTACACATCATATATAAACTCAGCATGTCACCGACCAATGATTGAGTGAATAAGACACGGAACATTGGTAGATAGATGAAGTTTGAAGGTTCTGGTTCTGGCCGACCCGCGGCTATTGATCTAACAGTCTGGCGTTCTGGGCGGTTTTCTCCAGAACACTAATAGTTGTCAGAACACCTTAAAAATTCCTACACCAAAGGCATTCCACCCTTTGACAGATATCCCTAATGTACTCTGCCTAAACAACACAACACATACATACTCTGCATGCCAAAAAAAAAAAAAAAATATTGGGCGTCTAATGTTAAAGATACATTTCGAATTACATAACAACTTATGAAACAATTGTTGCTAGTAATTTTTCTTTTTTCGAAGGAGAAATTCGATTGAATCATGTATGCATTGTGTGTGTGTGATATTGTTTATTTTTTTAATGTACTTATATGGATTAAAAAATAATAAAGCATTTTGCAAAAAGTAGTCGCTAGGAAAACGCATAAATTTTGTTTTCATTTGATTCAGTATGATTCTCGCTCCGTCCACCAAAATAATTTGTGGCTCCATTCCATTCATTAGTTTTAACAAGTAAAATCTGACACATTTAATATCTAAGTTTAAAGATCCATATATTATATTAATTCACTCTCTGTATCGTCATATTATGCTTTCTGATTACACATTTAACTATTAATGTAGTCTCCAAACAAATACTGCAAATTTCAAGTTTAAATCAGAAATAAATATCTAAATAACATCTAAAAAAGCGATATTTATACTGAAAAATAGAAAACATTAAACCACAAAAAATAATTCCAGGTAGTCCCTTCTGTTGAAGAATGTAAAATTAATAGGAACTTTGTATAATACGCATAAAATGATTCTTATTAATAAGATGAGGATTATCACACACGAGTTCTAGTATTTCTGCTCTTGTGGATGGGTGAACTTTTTTTACATCTGAAGAAAGTCGGACCTTTTGTACCATCGAAAAGATCAGCATATTGATAATTAAACAGTTTCTTATTTAAATCCTCCACGGTTCACCAGAATAAAATAGTTTATTTATTTTAATTGCGATCAAGCTGTGTAATCTCGAGGAGCTATTTAGATTCGCACAAAATAATAATAATATGACGTAAAATTTCAGGAGAGTTTATCAATCGCACGCAATTTTTTATTCATGACGTCACTTTTTGACTATACCGTAAATTAAATCCCGGGTAGTACACTGGTTAGTTCACCAAGTTAGTTAGCTGGAATAGTAATATTAAAACTTACAGCGACGGTGAAAAAAAATTATTACATAGGACTGTTACAGATGAATGTAATACCATGTTAAATGGTGAAAGCAGCATTCTTCAACAGTAATTTAAAATTTTAATATTTCCCTAATTGCTTTTTTGTACTGTACATCGATACTGTATAGTAATATTAAATCTTCATCAGTGTATTTATATCTTCATGTTGTTACGGATAAGACTGCATTCTCACTAGTTCAAGAACACATTTTCGGTATTGTAGGAGATGAAAAATATCACCTGATAAATTGGCCGTGATCTGATAACCATCTAGCATGAGGCCATACCAAAATAAAATTTAACAATATGTCCATTGTTTCGCAAAGAAAGTCTCGCTTATTGATAGCTTAAATTCTACTCACGTGCATTCTTTACTGCATTGTTATTAAGTAATTGTTAATTGTGTATTGAAAGTTACAAAGCTAATTAAATTACATAATACAATCGATCCATTTGTTACCGCTTCTAATAATCTTGTCCATCAAATACTTATTTATTTAATACGCTGACATTATTTTTAGAAGAAAAAGCAGGGGGGAATGTTTTATAAGTCAACTCGAAGAAAACTGCTTTTGCAATATAATGATCAGCTGCTTATATGCTGAGATGGGGAAAATGCATCAAAAATGCATTTTCAATTTAAAATGCATTTGAGGAATAAAAATGTGAAGTACTTTTTAAATTTAAAAAACACACAATTATGTACTTTCGAAGAACACTGAAACTAAAAAGATATTTTCTTTAAAAAAGATGAAAGTACTATGTATTAGTGGCACACAAAATTGTGAAAAGCAATCAAAAATGTTCTTTGGATTCGAATCCCAGGTAAAGTAATTGTTAAAATTGTATCAGTTAAAAGAATTAGAGTAATTGTTTTTAAATTCAGGTTTCTTTACATAAGGGTTGCAATTTTTTTATACATTAAAAAATTGGATAACTACCAAGCTAATAACAATTTTTACATAAATTTCTATTCCCAAACCTACTGAAATCAATTCTGTTTTTAATAAACTGTTCAAAGGATTATTGAAAAGTCCATCAAAAAACTAAGGAGGGTTAAACTGTTAAAGTCGCCAATACTTCTTTTTGCTTGCAAGTTTAACCAATTATCATTAATATTACTAAGTATCAGTTTAATATTCGTTACTGTAGTATACATTTACTGAGACTATTTTTCTCTCACCTAATGTTTAATTACAACACGATGATCCTCATGAACATTAATCCATAGAAATATTACTAGCTATCTCTAAATATATGCAAGATGTAAATATAGAATTTCTGATTTAAACAAATGTACTGTTTGTTTAAGATTAAGATAAAATAAGAAACAATACTTTTTTTATATGTTAATGATATTGTTTTATTGACACTGGCATTAATTAGTAATATATTACTAATGACATTAATTAATGGTACAATCGTGTTTATTGCTAAAACTTTCCTGGTAGACATGCATATTAGATCCACCGAAAAGAAATAGAGGGTAATTCTGGGTAATTGTGTGTACTGGTAAAATGTGTGTACTGCAAAAAAAAAAAAAAAAAAATCTAAGATGCGGGAGTTATGCCGCGCATGTCATAAGAACAAAATGAAATAATAAATAAAAAATACCCGATAAAATATTCATATCTGGACTATAATAACAAAAAGATACTAAATTAGTTTAAAGAGACATACTTGCAGGCTTAAATCAATAATCTCTCTTAAATCATTTTTCAATGATCAATAATTAATCTTAAGTCAGGCTTAAATCTTTTTTATTTCCGTATTTTACACAAAAATCAGTGCATTCGTTGTTTTTATCCAAACTTTCATAAAATTATAACTAATTTTACCTTATTTTACAAATATATTATTAGAAAATAAAATGAATTCATGTAAGCAAAATGCTTCTGGGGAATCACGGAAAATAGATTTATGGTATTGGAATTTAAAAGCTATGATGCTTAGTCTTATTTTGTTAATATAAATGTAATGAATACAGATACTAGCAATAGTATCATCACAAATATTATTCCTTTTCCTATAAAATTTGCTATGATAAACTATGATATTATTTGCTATGATAAAATTTGTTATGATATGAACGATTATTTAGGGTAATTCCGGTTGAGTCACCGCACCCCCTGTATTTCTTGTAATTGTCATAGATAGAAGTCAAACGCACAGTATAGGTGAGGAATAAGATTTCCTTAGCCAGTGTATAGCTTGAATCCTTTTTAATGTTTTACCTGTAATTATACAATCCATATTTTGAGATAAGCGCATGATTTCACTATAAAACTTTTAAACACGTTAAAGTACTTTTTTTGTGTGCTCTAATTACTGAATCCATGCATCATTTCGAAGTCAAAGCTAAGTGTAGAACCTGTATAAAGTACTGTGTATATGGTTACGCCATTTTCCGTTGCGAGGACAAGCAACTGTGATGTGTTACGTCTGTCCCATACAAAATGGGATAGATGTCGCACGGCCATTCCAGTAAACATGCCGCAGTTTCTTTTGTACGGGAGGCCGCAATTGGCAAAATTTTACTATCTCTACTCGTCCTATTCTTAATATTACGGAGTTTATGTTACTGGAGTATCTTTGTTGGATCTGATTAAGGGTTATTAACTTTTATTTTTCATTTTACACAAACTGACCAAGTTGGATATGTTATTAGTCTTATTGTAATTATAATATTTCTGCATTTTAACGCTCTGGCTTGAATGAAATATTGTTTTTAAAAACAAGAAAAATTGTTAATGTGTTTACAGATTTGTTAGAAACACCTTTATTAAAAAAATTAAACAATGTTAAAACTAACAAAACAATCCAAACACTATTTTACTCTTTTTCCCCTCTCAAATACACACATGTTACGCTGTTGATGAAACAACAATTAAAATTCAATTAAATAATATAAGAATTTGATTTTAGAAGTGAACTAAGTAGGCAGACTAATATTGATTTAAACCTACCAGTACGTCTCTTTATGCTAATTTAGTATCTTTTTGTTATTAAATAGGTAATTTTAGTCCAGAGATGAATATTTTTTCAAGTATATTTTTTAATTTATTATTTCATTCTCTTCTTATGACAGGCGCGGCATAATTCCCACACAAGAGCGGCGTCTCACCAGCAGTACAATGTTTCAGAAAAAAGTTGTTTAAAAATATTAATTATTAATTTTAGATTATTTTGTAGCAGTACACATGTTTTATATTCTACTATAAATAGCACAGCCTGATTTATTTTACTGTATGTGCAGCCTGGGATTTTTTACACAATTTCCTAAAAATGTGCGGCGTAAGTCCCGGAATTACCCTACTTAATTATTTTAATACTAATTAATTATTTTAATTATTATTTACTTCAATGTAATTAGCAATTATTTACGAATTAAAAAACATAAATTTTAAGTTTCTACAGCATGACTGTCGTTACTTTCACGATACAAGAAATAAAGATAGAGTTTAAATCGTCAAGAAAGAACTTCTGTGATCAAAATAAACATTATAAGAAAAAACAAAATCAATATTCAGGTGTTTTTTTTGGGGGGGGTGAAGGGTGAGGACAGGGTTGAAATACAAGATTATTATAATTAAATTTACACTTTAAAACGATCAGAAAAGGAAAACAACTTGACCAAATGTTTTCAAACTTGGTAATTGTGTAAAGGTGGTCATGGAATTTATTATCCGCGGAAAAAATTCAACACCAGGGACAAGGACGTATTTAACGGAAGGGGGAGGGTCTAGTGGTTCGACCCCTCCCCCATGAAAAACACTTTGGAGGGGGCCCAAACGGTAAAAATGGCAGTATTTTTCTCAAAAGTCTATATCATTATCATTTTAGTAACAAAAATCAAAATTTCGGGGGAGGGGGGTTGGATCCCTGGAATCCCTCTTCCCCTTAAATAAGTGCTTGCCCCTGCTGTTCAATTTTTGAAATTTTTTCAAGCCGATAGTAAATTTCTTGACCACCTTTACACAATTACCAAGTTTGATAACATTTGGTCCAGTAGTTTTCCTTCTCTGATCGTTTTAAAGTGGAACTGTAATTATAATCACTATCTTTAAATCCTGAAAAATATAGTTATAAGATTTTGCATCTGACACTAATCAAAGCGAAAAGTTTTTCCTAGAAATGAAAGTGCAAATTAAGAAAGATTTTCCTGTGACAGCAGGGCATAAGGAGAAGAAAATGGCATAAGCCATAATCAACAGATCATTGTAAGAGTACTGTGCTCCAGTTACCAAGACACCGATGATTCACGTTTATTAAAGACAAAGGTGTTTATGAACATGCATTTTAAATCTCTAGACCCATGTGCTGGGAATCTCCACGATCTGGAGGGCCACCTCAGGCTAATGTCAGTGGTTTCAAAAAGTTCAGTACTACTTATCTATCAGTCTTCGAATGTAAAATAAAAGAATCCGTAACAATCAGTCTTGCATATACTCCAGTTCCCCCCCCACACACACACACAACTTTTAAAGTGATTACTTCACATTTATTGTCAGATTGCGTGGCAGAGTTTTTCCGACTTCTTCCCCCCAGTTTCTACAAATATGCAAGACAACTACCCCATGAAATACTTCTTTTAAAGTATTCATTCCTAATTTCTCTAAAGAGCAAAAAAAAGGACGGGGGTGGGCAGTTAAAAAAAAGGGGGGGTCTAAACAACTTTTGAGTCGTAAGCTGTCATTTTTCAGTTTACAATAAAGTAAAATAAAATAAATATTATAATCACCTTCCGAAAATATTTAATGATTTACCTACTTCTATTTTAAATACAAACTAGAAGCTTAAACAATTTATGCAAGAAATTGTCGTAAACACTTTAAGGCCTGATCTATTTCGATCTCATACTTCCCTGTGGACTGAGGTTTTTGGTGCTTTTCATGATTTTTTTAAATACTCGGACGATATGCATTTTGATAATTTTTATTATAAACGTCAAACTGTTCTCAATCATAATGAAGGAACTATTTAAATCTACTAAAAATCAATCTTTTAATTAGGAGTTATTGGAAAAACATGCTTTAAAGTTTTTTTAAAAAGCTCCACATAATAAAACATCTTTTTTTAATATAAATTTAACAAACTTACCCAGTAAAAACTTAGGGGAGAGTCAAGAGGGGTGGGACATTTTTAACAAAAATATTTCTTACAAATTATTTTCTACATGTACTACTTTGAAAGTTTTAAAATAACATCTTGAAACATTTTAACATATTTAAAATATAAGTTTGATGGTAATTATTAAAGCCTTAGTTTTTTTTATTTATTTTTTATTATTATTATTATTTATAAGCTTTACTCAGTAAAATTCGTTTCTGCTACTGAATGTTTAAAAAAAAAAAAAAGCAACTCTTAAATCTGGATAGTTTCATATACTTCGTTCCGTTTGGTTCTGCTATCTATGTATTTTTGAATCGATAAAAAATTTGTACATCATATTTGAAAATATAGCAGACGTATGTAGTCGTTACTTTTATACCTCAGAGAGTTACAAATTGACCCTCAGAGACTCTCGGGCTCAAAACCTCAAAGTGTTAAGTGTTTAGTTTAGTCTTTAAGTGGATTTTGTGTAATTTTAAAAATGTACTCTAATAGTTCAATTTCTTCTCAAAATATTTTACTGAAATCCAGTGAAAATAATGTTTCTTTTTAAATTTAATTGGGTGGTTTATTTTGCATAAGTGACTGGCTGCAAATATTGAGCACGAACGAAACATCATTAAATCTAAGAGAACGATGAATGTTTTAACATTTCTCTGTCATCCTGTTTATTTAGCTAAACACCACTTAACAAAAGATCTAAATATGTACTCAGCTAACTGAAGTAGAGCGAGAATGCTTCAGCACTGAAAAAAAGCTGCTTGTATTATTATTTTTCTTGAAAGATATCTGGCGAAAAGTAAATGTTACTAATAAAATAAATAAAACTTTGTGCAAAAAACACACATAAAATGACACTTCTTATAAGTATCATTTTATGTGTTTTCTTACACAAAGTTTTTATTTATTTTATCTTTCAACACCAGTATTTTGAGTATTTTATCTGTAAATGTTATTAATGTTATCAGTGGCAAACATTACGGTTCGAATAAATTATGTAATAAACTGTGTAACACAATTTTAAGGCCTAAAAATTATTTTTTCACTATAATCAAAATGCTTTGTATAACTGAAACATTTAAATATACTTTCAAATTGTATTTCAGATACAAGTATTTTCGGTACTAGTGAACGTAGCTGTTTGATCAGGTTATATTTAAGCCTCCAAAAATAAATCATTCAATTTGGATAACTATGATAAATTGCATGATATCACTGCATTGTAATCTCATAACATTTTAAAAAAGTTTCCTAGATGAGAAAAAATATTTTAAAGACCTCTTTAAACAATCTGTAGAACGTGCATCAATTACTGTTGTATAAAAATTACATATATTTTATACATTTTTATCTTATAAAAATCAAGTCATTACTATGCCTCAGTATTGCATAATTCATATCTTATTACAATGGTTTAAATTACATTATGATCTCATTCTCACGCATGATCTCACGCTTACTTCTTGGGGAAACTAAACCAAATAAGCACTAAGTTTTCATTTTTGGAAAAGTTAAAAAGCACCTCTCTTTTCATATTAAAGCTTTAAATATCATTATGTTTACATGTGTCAAATGTTAGTTAAACATAATTTTTATTATTGTTATCTCTTAAAACATGCTACATTTAAGATACATCTTGAACTACTCTTAAAAGTTCACTAAGCTAAACACTAAACACATAACTGAACGTCTAATCATACATTTATCAATTAAAGCAAACGAATTAATTATAACTTTACAGTAATCAGTTTTCAAATTAACATATTTTTAACTATAAATTAGCTTTAAAAAAGTAATTGCGCTTTAAACTTCAATCATTTATTTCAGTAAAACTTTGAAATGCTAAAAAATATTTTCCAAGTTTAAATACAACTACCCCTACACACATTAGTTATTTTCTAATTGAAAACGTACAACTTTCTTCGATTAATTCAATTGTTCTATTGAAAATTTTTAGAAAGAATCGATTAAATGCTCCAGTTGGCCGTCAACATGAATAAGCATACTTTGGGATAAATTAAAAATAGCTTATTTCATCTGTTATCAAAGAGTTTTTCATATGAATATGAGTTATTGGTGCTTGAAAAAGGCGTCAAAGCATCGGTAGCAGATACAGTAAGTTAGAAGCATAAAAGAAGTACTATGCAAACACACATATGTACGCTACAGCAAAAAATAAATGGGGCACTGGATTTTTAGACATTTTTTGGAAATTCTATAGAAATACTGGACATATTGTTCTACGATTTCGGGGCAAAATAATACGCTTGAATTCACACTTTTAAAATCATGATGATTCAGACATACTGCCCCGTTTTGAGAACGACAGTAATCTGAAAAAGAGGTAGGAGTGATTCCATGGTAGCTCATGCTACATTTTTTTTAAATCGCATTTTTAAACTGGCGTAATTATAAAAAAATACATTTGTTTTCTTTCAACAAAATTCATGCTGATAACAAATTGTTTTCATTTTTCAATAAATCGTTAAAAATCTCATAACTAATTAATTTTTTTGAAATATTAATTTAAAATGCTTGGTAATCCATGCTACGAAAAAAAAAAAAAAGGCAGAGGAAGTAGGGGCAGAAAAGTCAGAGGTTTATTTCTACCAAAATTCTACTTCTTAAATGCTATAATCTTTATTAGAGTTTGTATGTACCTTTCTTATCCTAAAGCATCATTTAATTTTGTACATATAATTGGTTATTGAATTAAAATATACTAAGTGTATGGTAACTCATGCAACACAACTGGGTAACTCATGCGTCATGCTCATGGTCATGCTATAGCGTAAATGTCTGACTTTAAAGTGTTGCCATTCAAATAAAAATAAACTCTTGCCAACACAGCTACAACAATTCGGAATAATTTCTCTCACAATTTATTAAACAATAAAAATATGTTTCTTGATGGTCATGTCCATGTTCATGTGAAATTGCTCGGTACTTGATTTGAATCATCTTGTATCACATAAAATTGGATTCCATGAAGACCTTTATTACTTTTTTTTTCTGTGTGTGTTTTACTAAAATTATGTTTCATTTGACAAACAATTAAGAAATAATGTACTGAAATTTGTAATTTAAAACACAGTATTTTAAGAGATATGAGAATGAAAAGTTCTTAAAAAAATCAGAATTCTCAAAAAACATCAATTTTTGGTTTACGCCAAAAAGTGATGTATTTTTTGGGATTGTGATCCCAAAAAAAATATTTTTTCGGCCTCTCTATAAAGCAGCAATTTATAGAAAATTTAGAAGGATGACAGCATTAATAAGGTGTATTATTTCAGTTTCTTGTGAAAGAAACATTACAATAGGGAATTTAGTATCTGCTTATCATAGTCCCTTTTAAAAGAAAATTGAAATACTGCCCGTTGTTAATGCCGATATCTTTCTATATTTCTGTTGTATTAAACTGGGATTTTTTACATAAATATCAAATAGAAAAAAATAATACATATTTCCTCATTTTAAAGAGGAAAAAAGTGTGTGCCTAAAAAATATTAGAAGATATTGCTATAAGCATAGACGTAAAATCGACGAGAATGAGGCACACGCTTTAAACACTTTCAATTTAAACTTAAACATCTTCGCTATTAAAATATTTCTCCCAAAGAACATTGGGGGATTCAGGATAAGAGAGGTACAGGGGTGCGTGCGCCCCTCCCCCCCCAAGATGAACTAAATTTACACTATAGAAGATTAACGTATTTTATAAATTCAAATGAATTTATTAGAAAAAAGAGGAAAAATAATTGTGTGCCCCCTCCAGAATTTTTTTTTTCTGCGTTCGCCCCTGCCTCTAGAACCTTCTCTCTCTACTCTGAAACTCTCTACTTAACCGCCCCCTTCCCGAAAAATAATAATAAATAGTTAATTTTTAATATTTTTTCATGCATGCATAATTTTTGAGGAGAGAAAACAAATAATGAATCGTGATTTTTTTCAATCGCAGCACTACCATCAAGTTGTCATTACGAAGGCACACGATATTCTTGTAATATTGGTCTTGGATGCTTGTTTCAAGGACAAAGACCCCTAGATCTCTGCAACGGCGGATTACTGTGGAGCTGCTGTGTTCCTCGGAGTGTGGCGCCTTCTCTTGTCAACCTAGTGAACGAACCAGGCAAGTCGTAAAATTGAATTATATAAATGCACAAAATAAAGTGAGTATTTCTCTTATGATTTCTCTCAAAAACATATCGAGTATAGACTCTACCATCAGACATAGCTTTTTTAGTTGAGTCAGAGAAGTGTATTTTTCCAAATACACAAAATAAAGTGAGTATCGCTCTTTTGATTTATGTCGGACAAATACGCGGATTTGAGGACAGAAAAACAGGTAACGTTTTGCCAGTCAATGAGATTTTTTGATACTTATGTATCCTTAACTTGATATAGTTCACTGTAGAAATTTGCTGCAAAACTACATAAGAACTGCTGCTGTAATCTCAACATCACACGTGTAGTATAACAGGAATTCACGAGTTAATGACTTGGTGATTCTTTTTTTGTTATAATTTATACATGACTGACATATACAGTAAGCAGATTCCAAGCCTTTTCTCTCGATTTAGAATAACATTTTATAACACTGGATACTGATAAACCAGTGATATCGGTCAACGGCCATACCATGCTAAAAATACCAATTCTCGTTAGATCATAGAGTCAAGCATCATCGGGAGCAGTCAATTCTTTTGGAAGAGTGATAGCCTTTTTTTATGTATTAGAATGATTGATTAAAAAATTTTAGTAATCTTATTTCTTCTCTCTTGTTTATTATATTAAAACCTGGTGGTAAATATCCACAGCCCATTTAATAGAAATTTAGTAAGATTGCTAGATTCCATATTTAAAGAAGCAGATTATTTTTCTATCTAATGGCCGGGTCAGCTGCCGACTATAGGCTTGACCACTACTAGCGCAGGAGATATTGTGCCATTTCATTTTGAGGCCGCCTAGTAGGCAGGCCAACGTTGCCCCGTATGAATGGACTCCTAAGTTTGTACCAATTCCAGATGAGAGACCAAGCCACTGGATCATCACCCTCAGAAGTATCGAAAGAAGCTGAACAACAATATAAAACAATGAAATAAAAGAAAAGAATAAAAGTTATTAAAAGATAAATTATGCCCATACTGAAGAGCCACAAATCACATAATAAATTAAACACAGTTAATCAAAAGTCAAATAATTAGACTTAGTCCGAGTAGAAGTTTGGAAAAGTATTCCATCTATCTTTTGGATATGCCCATGGGATAGCTAACAATTTCATCGTTATTATTTGTACTAGACGTAAATTTGGATTAAAATATCTTAGACTATAATTGATTAACAGCCGACGGGATTATATGGTGGGTAAAGCACCGCACTACGGTTTTGGGTTCAACTCCCGGCGGTCGGGGTTCGATCCCCGACTGGGCGTGGTTGTCATTGTCCATCCCTTCATAGGGGCGACGTTGGTCGACCTACTAGGTACCCCCATAATAAAGAGGCCAATAATTCCGGCCTGTTGTGGCCCAAGCCTTCACGGCAGCGGACGGCTATTGGAAAAAAAAAAATAATAATTGATTAACTTGCAGAAAGCTTTGTTTTACTGCTTCCTCTCAAATACAAACTGCTTCTGATGCTGCTTTATTTTTATTTTGGATCTAACCACCTGACTTTGTGTTGACCGATATGATTGTATTATCAATATCACGATGCATAAAATGACACACTAAATACAGTAAAAAAACTTGATTTCGTGTTTACTACTCATGTGATGTGGGAAATTCAGTGCAAATTGTAGCAATCTTTATGTATTCTTGCTACAAATTTTTAGAGTTGCACATAAAATTACCAGACTTATATCACTACTTTAAGGTTTCTCTAAAATAAAGTAAAAACCAGACATTAAGATTTTTATAAAAAAGCCAAAGCATGCAACCTCCAGGCATGTGAATATATTCAATCGCCGAAGCTGAGTTTTTCAAAAAAGGAAAAAAAAGCGTATCTTTTTAAACAAATTTCTTTGGAAATAATAAATGTTCATTTTATCAAAATGTAAATTCCCAATATCTTACTCTATAAATGATTAAAAACATCACTGACTCACTGATTCTCTAACAATTTCGGGCCACCACACCAAGATAGAACTTTTACCGCCATTACTCCAAAAAGATTAAAAAGTTAAGCCCAAAAAGCCTAATAACATCTATACCGTTTGTACGATCCGCTTGAAATTTTTCATAATTATGTATAAAGATATAGAAAACAATCTGTGCTACTATAAATATCTGAAAATCCACCCGTTCCCTAATTTTTAAGCGATTTTTTGTTTTCAGTTCCAAAGTAGTAAGTAGAGTAAAAAAGAGTAAAAAAAGTTAGTAAGTAGTAGTCCTAGAGTAAAAAAAGTTAATCTTTTGAGTGACACAATTTGCGATCGCATTTGACATGACGTCATATCGAAGTCAATGGTCAGAAAGCTTTTCACGGTTAGTTGCTATTCCAACTCGACTCAAACAGTTTTTCTGGATAAAATAATTTAATTTCTTTTTTATTAAAATGATCGTCTGCATGAAGCATTGATATAAGAGGGTCTGTTTACTCAAAACGAAATCGTTCGAATGCGAAATAAATCTTCAGCGCGTTTCTAGGAGAGCATTAAATTTGAATTGGTTATATAATAAAAATTAAATATTAAGTTATTTATTTTACTTGGACGAAGACGAAGTACATTGAGGGTAGCCATATTTTCATCAAATGTTTTTTCTAGCGTCCGTTGCAATTGCCTCCAAAACGGACTTCTAGTTGTGTGAATACTGTGCTTTTAATCACATCTTTAATATATAAACATGTTTTATCACTTTTGAATTTTTGGGCACTCTTAGTTAAAATAATGAACAAATTCTTTCAATGATGATGCAAAGCTACATTGATCAGCATTATCTCAGCTGATTTTTGTTTTTATAATATAAACGTTACTATTAATTAACCAAATAATTTTTAACTAATGTTTTTTTTTTCATTTACGCTTATGTAAAATTTTAATACAAAAATATTTTATTTGTTTGTCTAAGAGATATAATGTTCAAATTACTCATTCTTTTTATTTAATTGTATTTTCCTTTTCATAAGTTTTCCATGACTTTTTTTTCCTTCTATAATCAAATAGTGAACAATTCTTTTTCTTAAAAATGTCTCTTTTGCATTTCTTATTTAAATAACGTTGAATGTCAGTGAACATTTTTCAGGATATCAATGCTGTCATCAGCAATGAATTAATTAAATTTCTACAATTACAAGCAGATACATATTCAAACTAAGCAACTTAGTAATTCAGAATAAATAGCATTTCTTGACCATAACACTTCCTGAGGCTTAAATAATCTGGCTCTAGAAGAATGAAATAAGAAAAGAGTAAGAAATATATTAAGAAAACGCATAGTGTTACATTCGTGCGTCTGTAATATGACCTTCACTGATAAATATCCTTTACATAATGTGTTAGATGCAATGCAGTTTTACTTTAAAAGCTGTTAAATTCTTAAAAGTTATACTATGTAATGCAAAGTAAAACAAATGCAATTCCAACGGAAGACAGAAAATATATTTCAAGCCTTTGTTCCATTTCCATTTTACAAAAATATATGATTAATGCGTTGTTTCAAAGTATTGTCAAGTCTATTCTGACAACACGTTTAATTTTATGTATAAAGGTATCAGGGCAAAATATTTTCGCAGGGAAAACGTGATATTTTATGCGACATGAGTTGTAATGTTAACATATTTTAACAGTGAATCTTTTCAAAAGTTAACCTAATAAAACCCTTGACCAAGAATGCAGTTGAAATACCAAACAGCTTTAGCATTTTTCAATTTACTTTAAAAACAATATCTCTGTTATTTACAATAATTGTGCGTATTCTATGCTTGTATTTTACTGTCACTATGATTTAAACGAAAAATGTGTAACTATGCACGCTAAGCATTTGATTCGAAAAATTTTTAACAATTAATTCATTTCTCCTTTGATTATTTTTATATTTTTAAATAATGTAACAGATTGGTATTCTTTTCTCTTGTGTCTTCATGTCGAGATAAACAACAAGGAAATAAAAATGACAAGTTTTGACAAAAATTTCCTTCCTGGTAAACTTTTAAATTTTCAGTAATTGTACAGTTATGAAAACTGTTATCTCATCCAGACAAAAATACTTTTTACATTGAAAGGCAAGGAAAAACATAAATTCTTTTTACTGATATTTCGATTGCAATATCTGAAATTCGTGTGTCTCTACTCGCCCATTTGTCCTTATTTCAGTAAAACAAAATTATATCGATAATTTTTAAATTTTATATCAATTGCTATCGTCTATTTTGTTAATTCTTTAGTTTAAATTAATAATGTAGCAATCAGAAGCACTTACGACGTATTTTCTAAGCAAAAAATAATAAACACTACTGCTTTTTTTCTGGGGGTACGCGGGGGTACACGTACCCTGAAACATTTTAATTATCTAAACAATAAAAAATGAAGGTTTTTTTATAAACAATAAAATGTCGATTCTTCTTCAGTTAAACTGGAAATACTCCTTTTTTTCTCAAAAGTACATTGATATATAATATTGATTAAGTGTCTAAGTCAATAGTTCAAAATGGTAAGATTTATATATGATTTCAATTATCATACATTCAGTAATTTGGTAAAATCGTTAATAACATCATGCTTGTAGTACAAGCATGATGTTATAAACGTCATGCTTGTACTACAAGCATGACGTAAGTAGAGTGAAAATAACTGAATCAAAATATCAAGAAATGTGTAATGTAAAACGTCAAAAAAAACAAGGCTCGATTTAAATTATCATATTAAACTTACTACACTGAATAAATATTATTTTTAATCCTTAATTACTGCTTTCAAAAATCATCGTACTTTTCATGTTTATACTTTTGCAGAATGTGGAAGAAGTCACATGCGAGATAGTAAAATTGTTGGTGGAGAAAATGCAAACTTCGGTGAACAACCATGGCAGGTAATACATTGAAAAAAATTTCTTGAAGTACTTCAAATGTCTTAATTGTTATTTTCTTGTTGAAAAAATAGCAGCAGTTTGACACTTTTGTCTATGTGAAATTCATTGCTTGTGTAGTATGGAAGAAGATGATAAGAAGTTCTCGTATCTGAAAATAAATAAGTAAACAAATTAATAAAATTAATAATAATGTTATTACGCCCTCTTAAAAAGTATTCAAGAGTGTAAATAAACTTTCCTATGTCGGTTTCACAGATATTGTTATTTGTAAGATGTGAATCATGTACATACAATAATAACTTCTCTTATTTATTTCGAGTTGGGTTTTTTTTCAAATAAAAGTAATTAAATATTCGCAAAATTGAAACAAGAAATTAAACTTACATGCAAATACTTTTTTGAGTGGATGTACCATAAATAGGTCACATAAACTTTTTTTTTAAAAATGGGAACTAGTGAGACATTTGTTACAGAGAATTACGTAAAGATGAACACGAGACCTTAATTTTAAGTCACAAGGTTACATTTATACCGTCTCTCCTGTCCTCGCCTACAAGCAAGGCAGTCAACATTACCTCCTACGAAGGGACACAAAAGACGGACGCAGAATCTGCGGTTGGAAATCGAACTCGATCCCGTAGCTTGTAATTCAGACGCACTAGCCACCTTAAAAATAGGAACAAAGTAAAAACGGGGATATTTTTTAAATACCGTCGGTTATTGCACACAGCAATTATTTTCTAAATGTCCTGAAGAATGTTGCATACCGATAACCCCAAAGCATGTTACCGAAATTTTATGAACTTAGCGAGGATTACGTGCCATTTTATGTCTCAACAAAATAAAAAAATAAAATAAAATAAAACTAGTTTTACATTATGTTCACAACAGGTGAGTATGTCATTCCAGACTTGTCTGTCGCACCAGTGGATGTCCGACTACCTCACGTAAAGAAAATCGTAGCAACGCAGGTAGTGGCTTGCGGTTCATATAAGCAATTTAAGCACTGCTTGCCTAACAATACTTTCCATCTTAAACTAAGCACTTATTTTAAACCAAATTCTGTTGTACATTTTAGAAGAATATACTTGATAATTTTACTTGTCAAAACTGAACTAAATTTTCGTGTGGGGGCCGTAATAACTGTGTTATTTTTCGTCACCAAAAGACTTTGCCAAGTAGGCCATGTCTGTGGAGAGAACACAAAAAAGCAATTCTGAAACTGCTTCGAAGAATCATACTGATAATATTATCTTGTATTGGACATTCATTTTTTTCGTCGGTTATTCTTTTGTCTGCCAGATGCTTTCTTTTGACTTGAATAAAGAAAATATGATTTAAAATTGTTAAAGGCATCAAATATCAGTTTTATTGACTCTTTAATTAGTTTTAAATCACTCAGATACAATGTCGAACGTAAACAATTACATTTTTTCTCACAAAAAGTAGGCTTGAAATCTATTATCACTGATGTGAATTATGACGTTTCCTTAGAGGCAGACTAGACTTTTCAGGAAAAACTAAATGTTTTAGAATAGAATAAGATTTATACTATATCCCAAAACCTTCATTGGAGAAGCTCCAAACGAAAAGTAAAAAAAAAAAAAAAAAGAGTTCGTTATTTTTATGCAAAAGAATACGGAAAACTCAAAATGGTTAAATGCTCTATAAGAAAAAAGATTAACTAACAGGCCTCTCAATTGGTCCTCTTTTTTTTAAATTCCTACCTTCATCAAAGTTTTATTTATATAGCCTAGTATTTTAATGGTTTGATAGACGAAACCTTAACATCTAAAAGAACATTTAACATCTGTTGAAGAAGCAAAACATTTTACTCTATTATTTATAGAGGTAGGAATTTTAAAAAAAGAGGACCAACTGTGAGGCCTGACTAATTAAATAAAGATTCTCCTGCCATCAAAAAAGAATCTCTCTTCCTTTTTACCCTTTAACGCGCAGTGGTCCCGCTCTGGGAACACCCAACTCTAACGTTTTGACTGTTGCCAGTCAGGAACTGCAAATAGAATTTCTGCTTTATTTCAAAGCATAAAATGGTTTTTAATTAATAATTAGAAAAGTAATTAAAATTTGAAAATTGTGAGCCTCAGGTGCACTTTACCAAAAGTCATGAGCTTATATGCTCAAATTTTCAAAGCTCTAAACTGTTGATGTGAAAATACAAATCCACTTAAATGCTTCGATCTTATAAAGTAGGAGTCTGAACTGCTCATGGAAGCAAAGAATCTTCAAGTAGTAAACGTCCTTTGTCGTCCATTAACCCTTTAACACGCAGTGTTCCCGCTCTGGGAACACCAAACTCTGACGTTTTGACCGTTGCCAGTCACGAAGAATAGATTTGATTTCTATAAAATAGTTGCGGGTGACAGAGCTCCACGAGAATTCTTTACTTTTTAGCACGTCCTTTAACGTAAAAAATGGTCGCGATTATTTTTAACAGCACTGACATCTGCTGAAAAATGGAAGAACGCGAGAACAGCTAGATAGATTGCCCTATACTGGGAAAGGGTTGCATTGGGAAAGGGTTGCGCCTCAAAGGGTTAACATTGACGATAAGAGTATTGTATTTTTACGCTCTTCCTATAAACAATCGGTTTGTGTAACCGGAATTTAGAGCCAGCTTAAGCTTGCTTGAACCGGAATTTAGAGAGCCAGCACTCCTTGGGATAACTTCCTCAAAGTCAATACACCCACAGATCTATATCCCACGCTATTGGCTTTAACAAACACACCATTTTTAAGAGCACATCTTGTTACAAGAATAAATACAAGGTGATTGTGAATTAATATCCCAACTTTGAGGTGCTATATTTACAAAACTACAGAAGATCCACACATTTAGAGAAAAACAAATAAAATATAACACTACAAAGATTTTAATAGCATAAAGTTAGAAATGTTCAATGTGACCACCACCAGAAATACGAACAATATCCGTTCTGTATCAGAATTTGTCTCGCACATTTTTCAACATGTCTGGTGTTACAGTTTCGATGGCTGCAGTTATCCTCGTTTTCAGCTAAACAATGTCAGCTATCGTAAAAATAATTAAACGGTAGCTTCTCACTCAAAACGGTGAGTGGAAAGGAATTGTATTGCATTGTTTAGAGGTTACAGCCTCTCAAAGTCGGGATATTCGCGTGAGGAGCGACTGTGTTTTTCCAACTTCGTCTCCGGCTTATAAAAAAAGAAAAGAATATAAAAGAAAAGAAAGAAAGTAACGTTCTGGCTCTGTTTGTGACTCTGATTCTGTCAAAGTTCTTTAAATATTCTACTCATTTTTCAATGAGAAAAAAAAAATAACTGTATCAACTGTAACTAAATTATTTATAGTACTTTTGTGTATTGATTGCTTCTAATGAACAACATATTTACTTTTAAGGTTGCCATTGTTAAGCAGTCCTTTCTTTACCGGAAAATTTCCTGCGGTGGAGCTCTTATTAATCGTCAGTGGGTCGTCACTGCAGCACACTGTGTTGCCAGGTATTTGACATTTTCAAATCTCTCATTGATCTATTTGATGAATAACCTGTTAAAAAAAAAGCATAAAATAGTCAAGCTATCGATCTTTCTCTAGCTTAAATTTTATAGCTCTAAAAATGTAGTAAAGCTCTGAAAGAATTTTTAATTTTTCACTAAGATCTTTAAAAAAGCTCTTTCTCTAATGAGTACGACCTCTTTTTAATAAGACCTAGTCGAGAAGTTTTATTTAAAAAAAAAAAAAAAAAGCCTTGATGACAATTTCTACTTGGAAATTCGGTATCCCCCAAGATTTAACCAAGGATAGGTAATAGCTTCTTGGAGCACCGATAACCGATATTTCAACTATATGCACAAATAGAACAGCGATCCCAACCTGGGTTATGGTCCTGGGTCTTCCCTTGATGTAGCCACACGAAGATAGCTATTCACGTATATTATGAGCAAAAAAGCTTATGAATGAAGGTTGTCTTTACCTGAAGAGATCATCTATATCACTCATCTCAGAAAACAGGAAATGCTGTGTCGTTTGAAATGGGGCACACCATCATGTATATTGGTAGTAAAATCAAGTAGTAGCAATATCGTCTTTCCTAGGAGCCTAGGTTTAGGCGGAAGTTGTTGTCATTTGATTTGGACAGAAGTCCCGAAATCCTTTATCATGCATCAAGCATTCATGAAAAGATGTATGGGTGAGTTGTAGTATATACAGGGTGAATCTAAACTCTAGGATAAAACTTTAAGAGGTGGTAGGGCACATAATAAGGAATCAGAATCACATAGCTTTGTGGGGTTGGCAACATCGTCTTCATGTAGCTGTTAATAATCATTTTGGAAAAAGTGCTGAAACAACAGAGCACTTTCCGACCAGTGTTCGTCAGAAACTAATGTATTTTCCTCCGAAAACAGAAGACTAAAATTCATAGTTTAAAAATTATATTTTATTTCATGGATGAAATGTTTGGAGACGAGCCTATTATTTATGAAAATTGGTTAAGAAATTAGACGAACAATTCAATACTTTTCAAAAAGTGATTATTACCGGGTAAGTGAAAACTGCGTTTTGGACCCCACATTGCTATGTGATTCTGATTCCTTATTATGTGCTCTATCACCCCTTAAAGGTTTGCCCAAGAGATTAGATCCACCCTGTAAATCTATATTGGTACGCACAGATCTCTACGTTTTTCCAAGTGAAACCGCGGAAGCTCAAGTCCATAGAGATTACATTCTTTATATTTTATTTATATGCACTCCTTCATGCTGTGCTAAAAGTGGTAATTTTATTCTACAGAGCAACAATGCTCGCCCACACAGGATTGTGGAAAATGAGCTCCAGGAGATCAAATTCAAACTGTGAAGTCACCAACTAGATCTGTAGTCCAATCGAGCATGCTTCGAATGCTGCAGGGCAGTGTTTACCAACCACCGGTCCACGTATTTCATATTAAAAATAATCGTCAAACGTCGCACTAATTAAAAAATCATATTTGCATAACATTATATTTGATTAATAATATATATCCTATATATTCCTATTAACGCAAGTCCACAGGTTTATAGGATTGGGAAACAGTGCTCTGTACTACTGCTCTCAATTCTCCTGGTTTGCGGGTAAACTTTTTTGTGACTGGCGAGAACAACTGCTCTCCATTCCTATCGATATTTATACTTTGCATAACTAGCAGCACAAAAAGTCACTGCATGTGATATATTTCTGCTCGGTATAATGACACTCCATATTGAAGGTACTTCTCTTATACGCAACAGAAAACACCTTATTTATCAACTTCATATATGTTCCATTTTCTAAAAAATAATAGCTGTCTGATAAATTATTACTGTGCAAATAAACACCTTTAGATGTTTTGTTTACTGTGGTGCTTTTCACTCCAATCAACAATTAATTGTTTCAGTTATCTCTATTTTTCTTATTTTTCCTTTGTTTACAGATATTTGTGTACATATGAACAAGTGTAAATTGTATGCATGATAAAATAATTTCAGTTTTATATTTTGACAATTAAAAAACATTATATTATCTAAATGTATACACACCGTTTTATAAAGTATGATTTAATAAATGTAAAATTTTAAAAAAGTTAAACATCAATTTTTCTTTTATTTAAAGAAAATAAATAATTTAAAGTTTTTAACCTTTTAAAAAAATTAAAGAATTATTATATTGTTAAACAAGCAGCTTAATTTTTACTCTGAAAAGTAGTTAATTATTAAAAAGCTGTACAATAAAAATTTTACCATAATTCTCAGAATTAAAAATATAAATACAGGGTGTTTCATAGCAGATGGGCAAAATTTTAAGAGGTAATAGTACACATGCAAACAAACAACTTTCGTCATCGAATGTGTAGTCGAAATTAAAACAAAAAAGCACTAGAGGGTGCTGCAGATTATGTCCTAAACGAAACAAAAACACAAGGAGAAGATCAAGTTGCAAAACCCAGTTTAAGGACATGTGATTGAAACTTTTCTATTAATGTTTGGGAAGAAATAATCTGCGACCACCTACTCGGAGTTCATTTGTCAGAACGACTTTAAAACTGCATGACGTTTCTGCAGCTGGTGCTGCCAGAATGTTCAACGATATCCCCCCCATACTTCCGACGGATAATGGGGTTCCAGCAGGATGGAGCACCAGTCCATTATTTACGAAAGGTCAGGAACTATCTGGATGTAACTTTTTCGAGCCAATGGACTGGGCAAGATGGTTCAGTAACAATGGCCACCGTATCACCAAATCCTTCATATGAGAATATCTTTTAGTGGGAACAGTTGAAGGCCCTTATGTATTAGACTCTGCGTTAAATCTGCTGAAGAACTTGTCTCCAAACTATAGACCTCTGTCGGAGATGTGTGCAATATGCCTTGCATGTTTCAAGATGTTCACCAATATTTTCTTCGCCGCTGTATCGCACGCATAGTTGCTGCTGGTTACTATTTTGAACACTTATTGTAATCACATGCCATTAAACTTGCTTTTGTAACTTAATATTCTCTGTGCGTTTTGACTAGCATAAAAACATAACCTTCGGCGATCTCTAGCACCTTAGGGTTCTAATTCTGACCATGCATTTTCTGATGTAAGTTGTTAGTTTGGATCACTTCTTAAAGTTTAGCCAATATTTTATCAAACGCCATATATTGCAGAGATACTGTATCATCTTAAGATATGTAATAACAAAAATGGAAAGATAGGAACTGGTGTTTTTTATTTTAAAAAACATTAATTTTTAATGAATTTTTTAAGAAACATTTTTGTGGTAAAGCTCTTTTTTATATAGTTATTAACCAGAACGGTGTTATTCCATGGAAATTTTATGTTATGGATTAATCAATTATTTCATTGGAAGTTTTTTTTTCCCATAGGTCATTTGAACGAAAATTAATGAAGTTCTTCTCATGGGAACTCTCCAAATCTTAACAACTTTGTTTAATTTAATCATAACTGTTAACAATTTTTAAAAAAAGATTCTGAGTGAGTGTTTTATACTTTCAAGAGAAGTTTCGAAACCATAAATAATTTTATGCTTATGTCTAAGTTCTGATACAAACTATAAATTGTGCATTTTTAATGAGAGTAAAAAATAAATTTTTAGGCTTTCTCTCTCATTAATCAAGCATATAAACACTGTAAAAACAATCCAGAAACTTTCCTTGAAAATAATGGGCAGTTGAGGTGCCATAGTACTCCACGAAACGTTACATAAAAATACCAAAAACGTTTCTGAACAACTCAGGAAAGTTCCAGCGAATTGTATTGTTCGGTATAAAATATTCAGTAAAGTTCCTGGTACTTCCATGAAACGTTCCTTGAAATTCTAGGGCACCTCATCTGCTCATTATTTCCAAGGAACGTTCCTGAATTTATTTTACAGTGTAGGTCATTTTTAAATGAATTGCGTGTTTTTGAATCATGATTATCATTTAATCATGTGAATCATAAAATCAGTATTCGTGGGAAAACGTTTAAAGTAAACAGTAAAGTTTTCAAATGGTTAGTAAGTTTAAAGTAAACATTAAAGTTTTCAAATGGGAATGTTTACTTTCTGCATGGTATTTGAGTCTAGGAACATTCCTAAATTTTTACTATGAACTTAAGAGGACACCTAAACCTAAGTAATAATTATAAATGATTTCTATTCTCTATATGACCTTTTCCGTTCTTGTACTAACACATCCCCCTTTCACACCAGATATGCAAGGATATTATTAACTACTTATTGTTTCTTTAGAACTCAGACTTCAAACCTTCGAGTGCGCCTCGGTGAACACGATATCAAACAAACAACGGAAAAATACGCCCACGAAGAAATGGCAGTGCGGAGAAAAGTTGTAAATCCTGGTTACAATCCATCCAATTACCAGCACGACATTGCTCTACTTCAGCTGCAAAGGCCTATCCGATTCCGTCGCCATGTCATCCCAGTCTGCTTGCCGCAGTATGGAGACGAATTTGCTGGCCAAAAGGCTACGGTAACAGGATGGGGTAGAACTCGCTACGGTAAGTTACAACCACATCATGATTGCTCAAGAAATTTAAAATATGGAATTAACCCTTTGACGCTTGGTGGAACCACCTTATTTCAGAGCTTTCACTGCTAGTGCGGGTTAGTTATGTAATGAAGATTTCCAAAAAAGCCTGAATTTTTGTGAGCATTGTACAAAAATGGAATTAGTATATTGGCAAAAGTATATAGAAAGCAAAATTGTAACTTCTGTGTACTGTTAAAAGATTGCAGGTTATGGAGTAACAAAGTACCGAGTGAAATTGCCAATCGAGAAAACTTTTTTTTTTTTTTTTTTTTTTTTTTTTTTTCAAAAGTAACGTTTTATTTTAGTGGAATGAGCTTTCAAAGTCAAGAGATCATTCCTCGTCTGTAATTAATTTTTGTTTGATTGACTGCACATATTTTAAAATAGTTTATTTTAATATAGACGCAAGTGGTTTAAGCTGTATGAATACCTATCATCTCACCAAATTTTATTTTATTTGCTTAAGTTGTTATTGTGTGATAAGCGAACAAAAATTTACCCATTTTGAATAAATTTTCACAAAATCTCTTCAATTTTTTTAATTAGTGTCTATATTTTAAATTTTGTTTTCCTATTATGTCACCAAATTAGATTTCATTCATTTTAGTTGTTATTACGTGATGCGCAAACAAAAATTTACGCATTTTTAATAATTTCCGCTGAATCACAAAATTTAATGACATTTTTTTTTATTCGACTCCTATATTTTAAGTTGAATAACCACCTATCATTCACCAAATTTAATTTAATTTCACTCATTTTTACATGATGTGCGAACAAAAAAGGCGTCACGGACAGAATGACAGACAGGCATATTGTTCTTTTTTTACGGTCGTACTGAGTTCCCAGGTGCTTGAAACGAATAGAAATCGCAAAACGTTTGAATTCAATGTAACGTACAAACCAAAGTCTAATCCTGATAGTACTAATTCTATAGGTATAAGCCGAAACGCGCATTGATATAACTAGCTGTGTTAGGCAGAACGGTTTTTACAGATATAACGCGAACACTTGTTAAACTTGGTCTGCGTATGGCGTTCCAGTTAAAAATTTGAATGCGAATTTTACATCACTTCCTATCGTCCGATCGAACTGAAAGTTTGCGTAAACATGTAACTTCAATGACACTCAGTACTGCTGTCTTTAATTTTTCGAAACTATCTTTTTTTTTAATTTTATCATATATTTTGTTCCAAAAATCGTGTTCTTTCGCACGTATCAGCTCGCAAGTACCTAACTATTGATCGGACATTTTTTTTTTTTAAATCGTTGCGTCATTGAAAGTTCTTTCGATTATGAAGGGAAAAAAATAAATCAATTTCGATTCTCGGTGGTTCTATACGTGATAGTATATTTAAATTTTTAGTGATTTACTTCTTTTGACCTCATATAGAAGTAAGCAGCTAAGTGCCTCAAGGTTTGAAAAATTATGTAATATTTACATAAAAAAGTAATATTTAATGAATTCCCTAAGCACCTCCGCCGATGATCAATCAGCTAGGATGAATTTGCAAGTTGCAATAAGTGTTTGAGCTTGAAAATATTCAGAAAAATTATTGTATACCTTTTAGTCCATCTTGATTGAAAAGCTTGATTTTAAAAACTTTTTTATCTTACATTTATTATATTCTTTTATTCTTTTTTCAATATAAACTTTAACACCTCACACACAGCCCCTACTATGTATATTGAACCAAGGATTTGTGCACCAAATACTGGAGTAGAATTTTCAGAGCTGGCTTCTTTTTCTTTCAGAAGCTGTGAAAAAAAAAAAAAAAAAAAAAACAAGTTTACAGAATAGAATTTTTCTTAGTTATATTTAAAATAAAAATCGAAATAGAACAATGTAAACCCAAACTGTGTAGGCCAGTACAGTAAAATCTCGGTATAGTGATTTTCAAGGATTAGAAGAAGAAATTTATAGCACTGAAAAATACATTAAATTAAAACTTCATTAGGACAGATATACAGGTGTTTAATTTAAAGGGTACCTGCTGATTTTTCTTATTACCTTTAAATCTGACAGATGTGGCAACTATTATAACACTGAAATATAATTGTTTAAACCGTGTTTAAGTGTGGGAGACAATTTCCAACACTGTCGGACTGTTACAACTGTATTGGCGAGGTAAAACAGAAATGAAGATACACAATGTTACTTATTCCTGTGATAATTTTATTTTTGAAAAACATAATTTAATTCAAAATTTTTTAACATTATCATTCCTTACGGCCAATTTTGAAAATCTTCGCGAGCAGATAGGGTTTTCCGAAGAATTCCTGCAAACAGCGATTAATTACAACAAATCATAACTGGAGAAATTTCGTCAATAACACCAAAAATTTCGTGTGTGATGTGTGCCAAAGAACTTGGTTCGAGATGTTCATGTTCGCATTCAAAATGGTGGCGGATATTTTCAGCATTTGCCCAAAGTAATGATAATGTAAAAAATTTTAATTAACATTGTGCATCTCTTGTCTGTTTTACCTCACAAATAGAGTTGTAAGAGTCCAACACTCTTGGAAATTGTCTTTCTTTTAAATTGATCTCTTTTACTTTTGGCTCACTCTCATTTGATCTCTTTTACTCTTGGCTCACTCTCATTTGATCTCTTTTAAATTGATCATTCTGTACTATATGATTTTCTCTTTTAACAGAAATATTTTATTCGTTAATTTAAATTATTTGTAAAAGCGAATTTCGTAGTTTCGAAATTTTACTGTGCGGCAAATTATTGAGTGGACTTGTCAGGCGGCATTGGGTAAATAAAGAATTAACTACTGTGGTGGAAATTGATGTATGAAATCATACTTTTGCAGAAAGACTTTATTTCTATTCTTTGAAAATGTTTCATATTTCATATGTTGTGCATGCTATGCATGACCAATAATTTAAACAACAAGAAAGCCTTCACATCTATTCATATAATAAAAGAGTCTGTGTGTGTGTGTGTCGTTCGCGTCGCGGACTAACCATCCGGCCGATTTGCACGATATCTTGCACGGGAGTTCCCAGAGGGTTGGGAATGTGCACTTCGGGCGTATTTTTTAAATTTTTTTTATTTATTTTTTTTAAATTATTTTATATTTTACGTCTTTTTCGACTGATTTTTCTCTTTGCCCTTCGAAAAAGAAGGCTTTCGATCGTCCGAAAGAAAAAAATAACTACACGATCGGAAAGAGGAAAGAGTTTTCTTTCAAAAGAGACCATCATTTTCTAATTAGCTGCATTTTCCGATTTTTAAAAGATTAAAATCGACTGCGGCGTTTTTTAAGATTTTCGCCTCTCGAAGCTCCCATAAAAAAAAAACCTATGGATTATTTCGACTAAAAATATACATATATCATGGAGAACGACAGTTCTACGAGTGATGCAGCCAGCCCCAACCAACCAACCGTAAAACTTCGCGGCACTTATATTTACAGCTAACTTTTCTATTTTTAAAAGTTCTCTTCTGGATCTCGGAATCCGCTCTAACGAATTTTTTAGAATTAATATATGATTTTAATCGGTGCCAAATTCGATGAGTGACGTCGCCGGTTAAGCTAGGAAAACTTTTTTTTATTATTATTATTTAATCCAGTCCTCGCGCAATAAAAATCGGAAAATGATCTTCTTTGAGAGGCGGTAAACAAGACAGGGAGTATGAATACAGTGCTGTTGCGGACATGAAAGGGAGAGAGCCGAAGAAAATATTTTTTAAGGATAAGTAGGCTCTTAATTTTTTTTTTCAATTAATCATCAATTTTCATCACAGTATTCCAAATTGTTATAAATATGCCCTAGACAAAATTGATGCAAAGAATTCACCTAAATATCTAAAAGGAAATGACTCCTCGCTCTATCGCAATCAATGATTTCATACTTTATGTTTCATACACACATAATAATTCCGTCATCCTTCCTTTTGAATATGTTATCCCTCATGTTTTAATTAGTCACTCTTTTAATAATACTTCTATTTCCTTTCGCTTTTGGCTCTCAGCTATCCGAAATGTCGCGCAGATCTGTGACAAGATTTGTACAACTTAACTTATAACGTAAATCAGTTCGTTCCTAGGTAGCTAGTACGTTTCGCATCTGCGTTCTGTCCAGATGTCTTGAGTTCTATCCCCACCTCGCACTTTTGCGAGATGCGTTACTGTCGTTTTCCTTTCATTTCATTTTAAGAAATAATTACAAATTATTATTATACTTTACTTATTTTTTTCTGTAATTTATTTTGCTATAATTAATAATTAAAAATAATTAAGACTGAATTAAAAATTAATTAATTAAATTTTCTTTTGGTAAAAATTCTTCCTAACTTTAAGTATTTCGAGTCATATATCTCTAGTATTTCGATAGCTATTTCTAATTAAAATTAAGTCTTTATTTTTCTAATATTATTAACACTGTTTGGAAAATTCAATATGTAATTAATATTTCAATGAATTTTTTTTCTCTTCCTAAATCTCACATAATTAATTAATAATAATTATTATTTAGTATTCAAAGGAAAATAAATAGTAGTTTTAATAATACATAATTCTTTTACTCTTCATGTATAAATAAAATTTATTGTAATTATTGAATTATAATTTTAAGACCAATATTTTTTCCAAATCTTAAGACCAATAACTTTACTACTTTTTTCTCACTTTTATTTTGTATTCCTTTAAATACCAGATTTAAAATTTTGTTCAATACTTTTCAGATAGAAATTTGATTAATTAATCTAAATTTATACATGCACTATCTTTTGTATTAGACATTTAAAGGCCGGAGATGGCATCTAAAACAAGATGTTGTGCCCACCCAAGCCGAGTTGATAAGATACTGAAGATGGTAGATAACTGAAGTATAAAGGTCCAGGGTTCTGGTCTACCGGACGGCTGATAATCTAAACATTCGGAGTTCTGGACGGTGTTTCTCACGATGTAACGTAAATACGCTTCAGAAGCACTAAGAAAGTCCTCCGCGCAAGACACCCCCCCTACATAGGCAATACGAAATACTCCTCGTATAGGTTTACCATAGCACAATACAATACAACCTTTTCAGAAATAGTTATATGCTTTTAGTGTATGTTAGAAAAAACTGAAATTAAATTAATAACATAATGTATTTCTTAAATTTATAAAACGCACAAAAAGCAGATATCAATATTCTATTAATTACTTACTTGGTGAAAGACAGCATACAATACGTAAATTTATCGAAAATGTGGCTGCCTTTTAAATCTATCAAAACACCTCAATTAACTTAGTATTTTAAAGCCTCTAATTTGTGGGAATCATTGACACCCAGGTTTTTTTTTTTTAATCATTCTAAAATAAGTATAATATGTGCTAATTAAGAAAGTACCTTAAATAAATACAATAGAATTTTTCAAATTCAAAATCGACGGGACGTTACCGATTCTGCATAACACAAAATTTCAGATTATAAAAATCCTGTAGTATTATAAAAAAAATCGTTATAATTAGGTAAAGTTAAAAAAAAATTACTTACTTTTTTTTAAATAGAAAAATGTATTAAAAATAAAATACATTTACTGAGAAATTGTTCATTAAAAAGATGCTATTCTTTGAAATATTTTTAATAAAATCTAAAACATTTTCGTTCGAATACTGATTTATTGTTATTTTAAGGTCTAATTTCGTCAATTCAAATTGCGTAAATTTGCAGTCCAAATTAAAAAAATTCTTAAGTATTTAAAAATAACAAAAGGGGATATATTTAAAAGTAAAAAGGGAAACAGATAAAAGTTTAAACACGCATGCTCGAAATCGCTAATAGCTATTTAGGGATGGACGCGAGACGACTTTTTTGCGAGACGAGACAGAGATTTACAGCTTTTTTGCGAGACGAGACACACATTTTTAACATTACGATATAGGGATTTTTGCGAGACGAGACAAAGCTTTTAGGCTATTTTGCGAGACGCGAGACTCCTATTCTTCGTCTGGCGTCCACCCTATAGCTATTGGAGGAAGCGTACGATACTAAAAGAGATAACAAAGCTAGTGGAAACGGAATTCTGCTTTAGCGTTACGACATTTGAGTCAGTAAAGCCATTCGGGACAGTAAAGACACAAGTGGAAACCGAGCTTTATACGCCCGGCTTATATCAGCACGCCGAGTCTATTTTCCACCTACAGCATGCGCATTGCCGATCTCGCGGACATACGAAATTCTTCTGACGCTGGAGAAAACGTATATGTATTTAGTTAGAACTGCTTTCTTCTGACACTGGTCTTTCTTTTTTTTTTCGAGGGTGGGTGGGGGTGAACCTTTACTAAATTAGTTTATTTTGGTTTCTACTCAAGGGATGTGAAGTAGGTTTCGATTTTTAGACCGACAGCCTTAAGGAAATTTTATTTTAAACTTTTCTTTCAGGGGGTTCGAGAGTAATTCTATTTTAATTCATATTACAAAACTTTTTTTTTAAATAAATAATTTTTTGCACAAATTCTTAAACTGGTAGTTCATCTAAACGTTCTCAAAAAAAATGAATTTATCAACTGATAAAAAAACAAACAAACATAGTATGAAGTTAGTTTTCTAAAAAGCGACATAAAACCGATTATAAACAATATTTTTGGGGGTAATTTTCGATTTTATTCATGATTATAGTCATTAATTAATTTAATTAACAATTTTGAGATGTATCATTAACTTAGTTAAAAACTTATAGTTCATAATATAGTTAAAAATTTAACTTACAGATAGCTTTAAACTGAAACCAAACATTGCATTAATAGATTACATTGCATAAAAACAATAGAACGAGTAACTAGATTATCATTAATTAAGAACGAGAGTATTAAATTAATAATTGTAACGAAACTTAACTTACGGTTATCGTTAAACTGAATGCAAATTAATGAATCACAATGCAGTAAAACAATAAAACCAATAGTTATATATTGTTGTTGTTGCGGAATTAAGCCGATTAGCTACACATAGGCTCTAAGCCGAGAAGTGGGATGCCCTCCGTGGAGGTCTTTCTAAGGGGTCCTAACCCTATTTACGCTAAGTTTCGGAGGAAACTACGGAAAACTCCGAACGATTAGGTCGGCGGACACAACCTGGTTTCGAACCAGGCACCTTCCGTTTCCCAGTTCAGAGCCCAATGCCCTCGGTCACTAATGGGGCCCAATAGTTACATAATTATAGTAAAAAGTTAACTTACTTTTAGCATTAAACTGAATGCAAATTTATGAAATAAAATCAAAGATGGCGGCAGGGATACTAATCTGTACTCGACCCAAATTATAAATAGAAAATTACTCAAAAAATTATTGATTATAATCAGAACTTGTGACTTTTTTAATCAAATACACTGATAGTGCATGAAAATAGATCTGTATATTTATTTACATAACTTAGTGTCAAGCAAACTTCTGAAATCCGCCCGTGAAACTAATTTATTAGTTATAACTCTATTATTTCAGTGAAAGTGGGATATATTTGACAGTGCATTTCATAATTAAAAGCATCGCTTAAATGCGTAAATCTTCTTTAGAAAATAAAACGAAAGCAACTGTAAGGGAATTTAAAAACAAATCTTTTAAAATCTCATCAGGGCGTCACTCAAAATTTGATATCATTATTTTTAAGACCCATATTTAAAATTCATATAGCTGTAAAGTAAAATGCTGCGTCACAAATTTTTAACCCACTAAGGGTTTTTTCATGGGGTATACGGTTACGGACAAACGATTCAACTTTCGTTTAAAAAAATCAAGCGTCTAGCATAATTTTTTGGTCAGTTAAAAAATAATTAGTAAAACGCGTATAATGATTTTGGCGTGTTCCCCAAAGGAAGAAACGATTTTCCCTCCATAATCATGTGGCCTGTGGTGTTCCAAGATCCATGGCTTTTTCCTCGTATGTCAGGCCTGGTTGCTATGGAAACTGAGTGTGGGGTATTTGGCGAACTGCCAAGTCGGTATTTTTCCGCAAGTGCGTCACTTTATTATAATAGAGGCGCGGCCCGCGGGAATATTGAATTCACGCCGTCGTTGGCAGGCGGGCGGCCCGTAGGTTGCACAGACCGGTCACAAGCGAGCCGTTGGCGGACCAGCTGGTCGCCGAAGGTGGACGGCCCATATGTTGCGCAAGCCCGTAGCAAAGCGGCCCGTAGGCGGACCAGCTGGTCACCGAAGGCGGCCTCTTGTACCGTAGGTGGAACATTTCGGTCCCGAAGCGGCCCGTGAGCTGTAGTTTGCACATTTCAGTCGCGAAGCGGCCAGCAAGTGAAACAGCTGGTCTCCGAAGGTGGGCGCCAGCAGGTTGCACAGGTCGATCACGAAGCGGCCCATTGGCGTACCAGCTGGTCGCCGAAAGCGGGCGACCCGTAAGTTGCACAGTTTGGGTCGTGAAGCGGCCGTCGGCGGACCAGCTGGTCACCGGAGGCGGCTAGTTAACAAATAAAAACAAATATTCAACATTTGTATTTTATATAGAAATTGATTTATAAAATCTATCAATAAAATGTAAGTAATATTTTGTAAAAACACCTTTTTTCATCAGAGTTTCTTTAATTCTGTCCTTCATGGATAAAATAAGATTCTGATCGATTAATGACCACTTCTGACTTATTGAAGCTCTCATTTCTATAATTGATGTATATATATTGTTGTCCATTTCCATAAACCATTCGAACTTCTGCCCAAGAATTTTTCATGAGGTTAAGATATGGACTATTAGGAGAATTATCTAAAAGGGCATTATTTTGTTCTTCAAACTAGTTGTTCATCTCATTTGAGGTATGAATGCGTGCATTATCCTGCATAAAGATGAAATTGAAGCCATAATTTTGCCACGCAAATGGTAGAAGGTAATTTTCTCATGTTAAGCTGTACTCGAATGAGTTCTGACGATCTTCTAAAAAGACAATTCCATTATAAGCAATTACTGACCAAACCATCAAACCTCCACCACCAAAATTTCTATTGAAGATAGATTTTGGTTCTTTTCTGAGATCCCTCCAATAGTACTTTGAACCATCGGGACCATCTAGATTAAGTTTTTTCTCGTCAGAAAATATTACGTTCTTTCATTTCTGACCCATTTCCTTATATTTATCCCAATATTGCAAAATCAATTGTGACGATATGTCATCTTTGGAGCAGTTTTCATCTTTGACCATCTCAAGTGTGGTGAAGAGCTCAAAATTTGTCTAACTCTTATAGAAGTGACGGGAAGGCATAAATCAGTACAAATTTGCTTTGACACACACATTGATACACATTTTGCGGCGAAATTTGAAGAATCCTGCTTTTATCCCTTTCAGTCAAGCGTGGATTGCCATTTTTTATTAAAGTTTTTGCTGTAATTCACAGGGTCTGTCTTATGGTTGTATATTGCAACAACTGATCTTTTAAGTAATTTACTAATTTCAGAAAGCGATTTACCACATTTTAGGTAAGCTTCGATTATGCCTCTTTCAATCTCAAAAAACACTGGTCGTTTACCCATTGTGACAACTTAAACTGCTTTATTTCGACCGAATAACATTTTGTATAACTTCTGTGCATTGTACACAGGCTCCCCTTCTTTTGGTCAAATGCGTCATTAATAACAAATGAGCAAGAACAGCCACATTTTCATAAATCAATTTCCATGTTATTCAGATAGAAAAACAACAGCAACAATTTTTTTTCTTGTTTATGAATATATGTGAAATTTGCTTTGCAAAAATATTTTATTAATAAGAAAATATGTAGCATATGAAATTTTAACCAATTTGAATGCACAGTTCTATAATTTTTCTAAAACTACTGTCATTTCATATATCTATTTTCACCGCTGTAGCCACAATTAAGAGTCACTTTTTGAGCATTTAGTAGCTATATTTTCTGCTTTTTAACAAATTTTACTAAGTAATTTTTATTTAGAAATAAAATCTATATTTTTGGGTATTTGCACAATATTTAAGTAAGTTTTTATTGGGCAAATCTGTGAAATCTGTGAAATTTTATGTTACAAATTATGTGTTCTTATGCAAATTTTTTTTTTACTTTAAAGAATGCTTTTTTCCAATAATTCCAAAAAAACAATAAATTTTTAGTACACTGAAATAATTTTTTCGTTAGGAATAAGAACAGTTTGAAATTTATGATTTAAAAAGATTATTAAATATTTTCCAAGTATTTTTTTAATTATGAAAAGTACCAAAACCCCCTATACCTGAAAGTGCTAATGAGCATGATATGTAACTTATCTTACTCAAATAAAGAATATTATTATGTTACAGAATTTTCTTTCTCATATTCTTCATTTATCTTACAAAGAGGCATGTTTTGTTAAATCTTCATCTTATCCGTGGTGCTTGGTGCCTAAGTTCCCAGAGAAAAATTTAATGGTTTCTCAATGTTCGTATAAATTCTAAAATAAAATTCTACTACTTGTCAGTAGTATATGTGGGTGCTTCAGAACTTGAATTACTAGTTTTTTATAATAAAATCTCTCAAAACATGCCTCTTTGTAAGAGAAATGAAGAATATGACAAATAAAATTCTGTAATTAAGCTTTTAAATTAACGAATTTAATTGTTTTCTCCAAATTATGTATCACATAGGGAAAAAATCACTAGTATGATTACTTTTATTTTAGATCGACAGTAACTTTGGCATGCATCGCACTAATAAACTTAATCGAGACTTATTCAGTCTGTCCACATATCGACAGGGTAGCCGACTATGTGGGTGCTCCTGGACTCAAGGACACATAGAATAAAATCGTGTGTGTGCTGAGGACCCAGAAAATATCAAGAAACAGTCATAGTTACTTTTGTAGGAAAAAATCTATTGAAATTTTTTTTAAAAATCAGACCAGAAAAAGGCTCATTTGTGAAATTATTTTATTATATTCTATTACTGCTTCTCACAACATAACTTTGAATTAAATCACTCATGTTTGGGAGAGGAAATCGCGAATGTTAAAAAATAATAATAAATAAATAAATAAATACAAAATTCATTAAATCTTCATTTGGTACCTAAGTTCCCAGAGAAAAATTTAATGGTTTCTCAATGTTCGTATAAATTCTAAAATAAAATTCTACTACTTGTCAGTAGTATATGTGGGTGCGTCAGAACTTGAATTACTAGTTTTTTATAATAAAATCTCTCAAAACATGCCTCTTTGTAAGAGAAATGAAGAATATTTGATGCATAAATCTCTCATTTTCAGACACCTAACTTGAAAGTGTGAAAATGAAAATAAGTTTGTAAAACTACATCAGTCATGACAGAAAAATTACGAAATAGGATCAGTTATCAGAGCTGAGTTTGGTCCCCCCCCACACACACACACACACACAATAAAGAAAGAAAAAGATAAACAAAAAGTTCAGAGGTTGAAGAAGTCAACTTCGGTTCAAGATTTCACATGAAAAAGAATTGACTCCCGAAATCTAAACTTGTGAGAGTTAGATACCATAAATGGAAAAGTCAATTCATGTATAAGCCCTCTAATCTCCATCAGCCATTGGATGGGATAAGAATCAAATATTCCAAACAGATATCAGTTTGGGGCACAAGTGTGCCCATATGATTGTTTGTAGGGGGTGGGGGGGAGGGGGGTCAAGGGCCCTGTCCCAGAAAGATACTATATTTTAGTGTTGAACCACTTCTACGTTATACAAGCACGTAAATCATTGGTAATATGGGAGCTAGGGGGTTGGGGGAGCATGGCCCCTCGGCGGGCTCCCCCTCCGAGAAAAATATATTTACACTAAGTAAATGGGACTTTCACCAATATTCAGTGGGCTTTACACTAGATAAAATGAGTATTCACGATTTGTGCCCCCTTCGAAAAAAGTTTCTGGATCAGCCCTTGGCCCCTCCTTGCCTATAGGTATGGGCGTTCGTATTCGGGCAGGCTCAGAATCAAAATTTCTAAATTAAATCTTCAACCATTTACATTAAATATTTAAAAATAAACGCTTGCGTTTTTAAATGTTTATTTCTTTTTAAATTACTCAGCGTACTCGGCTTTTTCGTCTTTAATTTTAATAAAAAATAATTTAAAAGGGGAACTGAACCCCAAAAATAAACCCAGATAGCATAATGCACAACATGATCGCCCCTCCTCTTTTAAGACCCAAGGTAATATTTGATTTTCTCGTCACAATTTGATTCAAGTAATTGGTCGTAAACAATGAATCTATGGTATAAATTTCTGCAATAAATAGGTTTCACTAAAAGTAAGGAAACTTTTTGCAATTACTACAAAAACAGAACAACCATGAGATATAATCTATACTAGTGCCTCTTGCATCAAAGAACAAATATATTTTTGTTGATATTCAAAACCAATTTTCACAGTATATTATTTCGTGTAACACAACAAAAAAATTGAGTATTTTTTCTAATTATAATTCAGGCGTTCGAGATTCTCCAGGAGTCCTTCAAAAGGTTGAACTTCAAGTCATCGATCACAACGAATGCCAAGAATGGTATAAAAGTATTGGAAGGAAAGAAACTATATTTCCCACCATGGTTTGCGCAGGTTACAAGGAAGGGGGTAAAGATTCATGTCAGGTGAGTGAAGCTAAAATACCTTATGAGGTTCAAACTGAACATTGGCTGAAAGCCTTGTTGACTATCCCTGTTGTAATCAGTTTTTAAATTATTCCTATAAATCAAGCCTTTTTAAAAGTCCTAACAAAGCTGAAATACTTTCTTATGTAGAAAAAAATTGTAAGCCCATACAAGACCAGTTTAAAATTGTAATGATGATTTTGAACAGTCAAACTTCTACGTTAGTTAATGAACGAAAAGCTGAAGCTTTAGCACCACATTTGATAGTGCGGACCGACCGAGTTGTATGGTAGGTAAAGCAGCGTACTCCGGTTTCGGGTTCAACTCCCGGCGGCCGAGGCTCGATCCCCGTCTGGGAGTGGTTGTCATGTCCGTCCCTTCATAGGGGGCGACGTTGGTCCACCTACTAAGTGCCTCCATAATAAAGAGACCAACAATTCCGCCCTGTTGTGGCCAAAGCCTTCACGGCAGAGGCTGGCCATTAGAGGAAAAAAAAAACATTTGATAGTGCAAAAGCAAGCAAGTATTTCAAAAAGGTGATAATGCAAGTTCATTCTCAATAACATACAATTTCCATTTCTCAGATAAGATTTAAATAACTGAAAATAGCATTAGCATAAAAATTCTCTTGCATATTACTAGATATAAAAATGTGTTTCTACTGTCACGTATATTTTTTTTTAATTGCAATTTTTTTAAACAGTTTGAAAATATTTTTTCACGCACTTTATTTTGCGATCGTTTTTTAATATAATTTTAAATGATCTTTTAAAGATTTCACAAATGTAATTCAGGGAATGCTTCTATAGCTGTAAAATTAATTTTATAAATACTATTGGCACCTTATGTGTGCAACGATTACAGTTTAATTAAGTAACTTGAAATGCTTTCCTTGTCTGGGATTCTTCTTCTTTAAATCGCGTTTTGTGGTACTGGGCACCTCTGCTCAATACCATTTTGTGCCATATCCGCAAGCCCAAAGTTTCCTAGTTCCAATATATAGGGTCGCCCGCTTTGCATATAAAGTCAGAGAAACCCTTTATGGAACTAAGGTGTAACTCTTTAGTATTAATGATTCCTGAAGTAGTAAAACGAATGAAGGCAGGAGCATCACAGTCAAAAATGATGTGATGCGCCGATTCTTCATCCTTAACACACTTCCTACATTTAGGGTCTTGAGTAAGTCCCATAGTATGGAGGTGTTTCTTAAAATAATAATGTTCAGTAATGAAGCCAGCAATGTGTCTTCACTCTAGAACAACTAAGAATTTCAAAAGCAACTTTCGCCGATGATCCAGCGATCATACTTTTGGCGTGTTTCAGTCCAGAAGAGTTACTCCAAGCTGTTTTATTCATCTGCTGTTTTTCCCATTTAAGAGGGATGCCCTTTATGGTATTCATACTGATGCCACAAAAAGGTTCCGCACCCATAGGATTAGAAGACAATCCCTGATTTGCCAGTTTATCTGCCTTTTCATTGCCTTCAATTCCAATATATCCTGGCACCCAAGAAAGGGAAACCTTATTATTGGTTGCCAGTTCCCTCAGAAGATTTAGACATTCCAGTACAATCTTAGATTTAACTTGGAAAGAATTAAGAACATTTAAGGCAGCTTGACTGTCACTAAAAATCAAAATCCGCTTACCGTGGTAGCCTTTTCTAATATTTAGTAAAAGACGTTCAATAATAGCAAGAACTTCAGCTTGGAATACTGTGGCATACCTCCCAAGGCCCCTAAAGAGGTTGACTCTTGGTGATACACCATGCACCCCGAATCCAGAGAAGTTATCTTTCCTAGATCCGTCCGTAAACCAAACGAGATCATTGTTATCCAAATTAATCGTATTCTCTTTCCATTCATCCCTGGTTGCAAAAACAACCTCAAAAGGTCTATCGAACACGCAGGTCACTTCTATGGTTTCAGAAGGCATTATAAGGATAGAATCCTTTATTTTCTTGGTAATTCTGGCCTACGTGTACATTTAGCCATAGGCTTGTTATACCACTGCTTTTGCAACATCATTCTATATGCAGTCATTCTTGCAGTGCTGCAAATGAAGATGTCCAGAGGAGTCAGATCTAAAATAATCTCCAAAGCTCTGGTGGGGCAGAGGACACCGCTCCTGTGATAACACAGGCAGGCCAGTCTTTACAAACTTCCTAACCTGTTCTTCACAGTTCTCTGTTCCACCTTGCACCACCAGACAATAAAAGCATACGTAATAATAGGTCTGATGATTGCGTGTACATCCAAAACATCAGTTTCGGTTGAAGACTCCAGTTTTTACCAAGCTTTCTTCTGCATATCATAATGCATTTCTTAGTTTGGTTAATTTTATAATCAATATGCTTGTTCCAAGAGAGTTTTTGGTAAAGAAATAATCCTAAGTACTTCACCTCAGTAGCAACGTTGATAGGAACGCCAAAAAGTTTAGGGATAGCAAACCATCCCATTTCCTTTTGCGTGTGAAAGGAACAAGATTAGTTTTCTGAGGACTTACCGTCAGATGCCTCTCCGTACACCACTTACTAACATACAGCATTTTGTATTAATTGAGAAGTTACGTTGAAATCGTTACCAAAGATGAGAATGACAATGTCATCTGCATAGCCTTGCGATAGTAGCCCATGTCTTAAGATATTTAATGAGACTATTTACTACTAGGTTCCAAAGTAAAGGTGATAAAACACCTCCTTGTGGATAGCCTCTAGTAGTCTTTTATTCAAGTGTTTCATCACTTGAAGATGTTCATTTGAATAATTCTATCCATAAGTAGGGTCGCAATCCATTTAAGAATGTTGTTGATCCCTGTAGTTTGTAAAGCATTAAGAATGGATAGATGCTAAGTGTTATCAAAATCTCCTTGAATGTGTAGGAATGCAGCCAAAGCTGTTTTCTTCCTATCCAGAGAGTCTTCAATCTTGGAGACAAACTGATGTAAAGCTGTTTCCGTATATTTGCCAGGTTGATAGGCAAATTGTAGGTCATGCAAGGGACAATTACTACTCAAGTAATCCCTAGCAAGACTATCAACGATTTTCTCCATAATTTTTTAGAAGAAAGAAGAAAGACTCATTGGTCTGAAGGATTTAGCCTGGTCATAATTACTCTTCCTAGGCTTAGGAATGAAAACAATCCTAGTCCTCTGCCATAGTTTCGGAATACATCCCATAACTAGGCTAGCTCTATACATTCTAGTCAGCACTGGGATAATTAACTTATCAGCCTTTTGGATCATGATGGGCATAATTCTATGAGGAACAGGACTCTTGAGTGGTTTGAAAGTGGAAACTGCCTACCTTACCTTATCATGATTGAGGCTATCTTTAGCGTAGGTTTAATGACTCCTATCGATTCTAATTAAAGAGCCAATGAAGTGCTGACCATCACCGCTGTTTATATCCCTAGGTCTTGGGAAATGGTTTTGGTCAGTATTGCCATATCCATAACTGCTTTTCCAGTATCAGCAAAATTACAATCCTCGTCCTTTACGGTGCCAACCAAAATAGGTTCATCCCTTCTAGGGATACGTTGGAGGCTAGCTCCCTCAGAGATAGAATCTACGTTCTCACAGAACTTCCTCCAGGAATCAATTTTGCGTCTTCTAACATTCTTGTTATAATTGGTGAGGGCCATTTTATAATTATCTCATTCATCATATTTCTTAGCTCTGTTAAAGAGTTTTCTGACATTTGCCCTTTCAGATGCCAGGGAGTCATTCCACCAAACACATTGGGTTCTAGCTCTCCTGATGCGAATAGGGCAATTGTTATAAAAGGAATCTAGAATATTCTTTTGCAGAGATTCTGCTGTAATTTTTAGATCATAGTTATCTCTAATAGGCTTAGACCCCCAGCTCAGTTAGCCCCCCAAGTTCCTTCTGAAACTTTTTCCAGTTAGTCTTCATGGGGTCCCTGAACCTACAATCAACATTTATATTAGAGATAAGTTCAAAATGGATAATCTAATGGTCTAAGCCATGGTCTACCATCAGCTTTCCAATTTTTGATATTTTTACTGATGAGCTAAGTAGCGACAGTAATGTCAATTACTTCAGCTCTATTAGAAGTAATGAAAGTCGGGTAGTTGCGCCTATTTAGAATATCTAAATTATAATTCAGAATAAATTCTAAAAGGTACTCACCTCTTTTCTTTGTGCCTGTACTACCCCAGAAAACATTGTGAGCATTGCATTCTAATCCGAGGATTGCTTGCAAGTTGTTCTCTGCGCAAAATTGAAGGCGTTTGTGCAGAGTTTCATCGTGTGGAGTAGAGATGGGGAAAGAATGAACACCCTGTTCTTTTGAACCTGTTCTCAAGAAAGAACGGGAACACCCTGTTCAGTGATCACGGCAAAATCATGTTCTCAGTTCATTAAAGTCCGACGCTTCAAAATTTTATGGCAGGCAAGCGTGTTGAAAAGAGAAATTTTGGAAAATGCCTTAAAGGTGAAATTTCTCATTGAAAGGCACGATTAATATTTTTTTGCTAAGAAAAATTTTAATTCTGGGGGGCAGACCCCCCCCTCTCCCCCCATTGGCTACGTATCTGATGGTGGGGACAGAAGTTCACAATTTTAGCTTTATCAAATTCTAATAGTGGAATCTTAGTTATTTTGAGAAATAATGATAACGAAGATGATTATCTGAGGGGGGGGGGGATAGAACTTTTAACACAACCTACCATAATTTTAAAGTGGACCCGGGCAAAGAATAAGAAGCTTTCTTATATGTTCAATACGAAATGCACTCACAGGATTACAATTCGTCAATTTATATTATTCCAGCCAAACTACTCAATTTGAATCAAAGTAAAAAATTTAATAATAAAGAAAATGATAGTCTGAAACACAAACAAATCGAAAAAAAATATTTTATCAACGTCAAACAATAATATAAGCATTACACTATCTCCATATAAAACGCGCCTTCGCTTCATACGCTCTTAGCCATCTCTTATTGGCTGAAAAAGAACCTGTTCCGGAGCAGCCTCTCCTATTGGCTGAAAAAGAACACGTTCTTTGATCACGACTCGAGGAGTTCTCCCAGCAGTGAGCGGGAACACCTAGTTCAACGTTCTTTTCCTGAGCTGGAGTTCTTTTTCGGAACGGAGAGCTAAGAGCGGGAACGGGGTAAAAGGCGTTCTCTTGCTGAACAGGTTAAAAGAACTGTTCTTCGGTGAAAGGTGTTCTTTCATTAAATCTGTTCCCTGTTCTTTTGCTTTAATTAAGTTCTGAGCTAGGATCAAAGTTGTAGACTTGGAGTCAGAAGCAAGGCCGTACTTAGACGGGTGGGGGGCAAGGGCGGATTAAAGGGGGGGCGGGGGGGGGGCGACCGCCCCCCCGAGAAAAAAGAAATTAATGTAAAAGATCCTATTTTTCTTCCAAAAAATGGATGTATATGTCAATCCTCTAACTTACCGCCCCCCCCCGACAAAAATGCATTAATCCGCCACTGGGGGGTCCTATGAGTTCGGACGCCGCTCCCCCGAACTTATTACATTATATGTACATGGTGTATTTATACAGGGACGTAGCCAGAAATTTTTTTCTGTGTGGGGATGGTGAGGGGCATGGGCGCCGGCAGTATAGGGCAAGGGAGGGTGTACTTTTTCACCCTTTAAGGCGCAACCATTTCCCAATGCTGAAAAAAGGGCGGCCGTTGCCATCGCTCGACTTAACTACTAGCAAGAGGGCGGACGATCGAAACGTTCATCGCGTGCCACAGATCTAGAGACCCTTTTTTTGACGACAGCTGCCATTAAAATATTTTTACAAAAAATTACTGTTAACATACTTGATTGAAGAAAGCCAGAATGTTGGTTGCAAAGTTTTTTTTTTTTAACATTTTACAATTGTTGTTGTTGTTGTTGCTAATGCCCTCTGGCAACCCGCGGGGCGGTGCCAGATCCCTCAAATAGGCAGTCGATGGGCGTAAGGGGCTGCTTCCATTTTAATGAGCCCCAGTGGGAGGAACTTCGACTCAGCTTGAGGTCCTCTAATTTTGAACCAATTCTAGAGGAGGGACCCACCCCCTGAAATCGCCACCCCCAGAGGTATCGTTTAACAATTTGGAGGACATTGAAGCCACGACGGATTTTATGTGCACCAGCTCCCATTAGGGCACACGGTCCCACAGCAGTCGAGCCGAGAGGAAGTTGACCCTCCCAAGCACTGGCCAATCCGGATGCTGCTTCACTTTTTGTGTTCTTATGGCAACGGAGTTTAGTGCCCAGACCACTGCGGGTTTTACAATTGCACTAAAGTATAGTACATGTTAAAAAGACGTATATTTTCATTTTTAAATTGAATAAAATAGTCATAATAAAGCTACCATAAATCAAAGAACCTGTTCTCAAAAGAACAGGAAAAAGAACTGTTCTTTAAAAAAGAACGGGAACGGTGAACAACTGTTCTTTGAAAATAATGGTTTTCCCCACCTCTAGTGTGGAGATTTCTCTTCATAGGGCAAGTAAACTGAGCCTACAACTACTTCTCATTCACAATCCCCCATGTCGAGTCTAATCTGCACAGCAGTTAAGTTTCTATTGCTAAATTCAAAAAGAGGTAAAAACCTCAATATCTTTATCTACAAGAATACAGATTATAGCGTTACTATTAAGATCATAGATTAGCTTACTTTTGGTACCTTTAAGGCTATTGCTTCTACCCCTAACTAACCAGGGTTCCTGAATCTAATGTAGGTGGAAGTCCTCAGGAAGAAATTTCCTTCTATGGTTAGTGGTGCCACATTCACTGTGGTGGATGTTGGCCTGAAGGATCTTCACTAACATCAGCCTTAGGTGCTTTATCAAGGACATTCGTTTGGACTTGGTGAAGTCCAAAATAAAATTTATAACCCCTTCTACCAGTGCAGCCGCGTCCATTTCAGGCACACTTAGGACGATGGTCTGTCCTGATGGGTCATAATTCCTGTGCAAAATATTCCACTCTGTAGGAGTCAGACCACCATTCTGTGCCTTTATTTTCTTCAGGATCATCTTAGGATACAGATTATTTTTAGCTCTGTTAAAGAGTTTAACTTTAGGCAGTTTGTCAATAATTTTGGTGGTTCTGACAAGTTTCCTTGCCTCCCCTGTCAAAAGGTTCTGCTCCTGCCAGGTGGCCCCAGATCTGCTCAGTTAATAATAAGGACCCCTGTTTCCAGTTTACAAGATAGAAAGGTGGGGGCAAAGTCCTCATCATTCACCATTCCTTTCTATTTTCTCCGTTATAAGAAGTTGCAGGTCTGCAGCCTGTTCTTCTGACGAACGTTTTTCTGGATGTCCATCAGGGATCACAGCCATCTTGACCGCCGTGAGAGCCTCCCTGTAAGTTTTACCCCAGGTCTGACCATCTTGTCAGTCTTCGACGTTGTGTCCTGATCCATCCTAGTGTTATGTCTCTTCTCACCTTTGCCCCTGGGTTTTGCAACCCAGGTTCCTTCGGCGATTTTTCTCTCCTTAATAGCAGTAATCAGTACCTGCAATAGCAGCAACGTTAGTTGCTCCATCATTTTTCTTCGCCAGAACAACTGTAAGAAAGCCCCAGAAAATTAAAAGGTCCACCCAGTATTGCCTGAGATGCTGGGTAAGGCAAAATACTCTGGAAGCTTGCCAGGCTAACTAGAGGCTCTGTTATGACACTGTAACTGCAGTGCCATTCAGGCCCGTAGCTACGGGTGGGCCTCCGAGGGCCGAGCCCACCCTGCTAAATTCTGTGCCCACCCTGCTTCTGGGCTATACAAGCCGTATCATGGTCTCTATCTGAATCAGAACATAAATTGAATACCGCTTTAGTTGTTCAAAATCAAGTTTGTCTCGAAATACATTACGATAACTTCCTCAGGTTTATTTAGGCAGTTTTTTGAATATACACTTAGAAAGGACAACAAACTAGCTGATATTATAACCAGAATACCAAAGAATGCTACATACAAATCTCCGGGAATGCAGAATGAAATTATTTCTATATTGACGAAAATGATTCAAGAAGAAATTGCGAGGAGAGTTCCGGGAGCAGATGTTCCATTCTTCACTATCAAAGTGGATGGAACGACTTATCTAAATGGGACTGAAAATGTATCTATCGTCATCCGTGTAGTAAAAGGAGGAATTCCATTTGAACATTTAGTTAGCATTGCTACTACAGTTTATCTGGATGCAGATGCGGTCTGTACAAGAATTCTGGATGAGCTTAATAAACTGGGACTGGATCCAAAGAACATCATCTCTCAATGCTACGATGGTGCTGCCGTCATGGCTGGAGCAATACGCTGGCATGCAGGCTAAACTTAAGAAAGAAATTCCTTACATTTATTGCTACAACCATGAATTTCACTTAGTGGTTATAAGTGCTATTTCAGGGGACAAAGATTTGTGCAGTTTCCTCGATATCTCCTCTGGACTCTATAAATTCAGTAGAAAGCATCACGTTGCAAATGTGTACGAGGGGCAAGCACTGAATCGTCTATTGCCTCAACTTTAGTCTGGGCATTACCGCTGTACAGTAGCGATATTAAATAATTACTCAGAACTTATCAAGGTTTTTCAGAAGTGTGCTGACTCTAGTGATATTTCAATGGAAGCAACTGCGCTTCTTTCACAAATTAAAACTCCTCGGTTTGTATTTCTTGGAACTCTTTAACATTTTGACACCTTATACAAATCGGCTATGACAATGCTATCTTCTGGCACGCAGAAGAGATTCCAGCTCCAAAACTTAGATGCGTGTTTCCAATCCATTTCACAGATTTCATCATGACTGAATCTGTAGGAAGACGCTTATGTTACCAGCATTGAAAGTAAATGTTGCAACAAGAACTACTATGAATGCACCATGATGCCTTTGATCAAACAATAGCAGAGCTGAATTTACGCTTCTGCCCAGAGAGCATATAATTGTAAGAGAGTATGAAAGCTCTCACGTTCATGACCAGCAATTCGTCGGACATGCAGCACCTCAAGTGTCTGGCAAATTCATGCAATATCAGTTTGAATGGCGCAACTGCTGAAATAGCAACGACACGAACTTTCTTACAAAAGAAAATATCAGAGTCGAAACTCTCAGCCACATTGCAGAAAATGACAGCATTTATGTTCAATTACAGAGATGCATTTCCTTCTATTTATTGCCTTCTTCCTTCTGCCTTGTCAATAGGAGCATCTACAGCAACCTGCGAGGCGTCATTTAGCACTCTTTCAAGAATCTTAACTCCATTTCGTTCATCCATGCTGCACGAGAGAAAATCTAATCTAAATTCTTCTTGCATTTGAACATAAACTCATGAACAGCATTCCAGTGGAGCTTTTTTTAAAGTGGTTCCATGGTGCAAAGAATCGACGTCTACATAGCTTTATTGAGATGTTGATTGAGTGTATTGAAGAAAAAACTATCAAAAATGCTAGGATAAAATCAATAAATAAACTTTGTTATTACTCACAGGACCTTTAAAAAAGGTATACGCGTTTCGAAAGCAGCAAAAGAGTGATTTCTTCATTAGTACCTAAATGTGTACCACCCAACGGATAGCAAAGCATGAAAATGCAAAATACATTAAAAGCTAAAAAAAATATTTTGTGTTTTTATGCTTTGCTGTTTGCTGGAGGGTGCGTATTAGGTACTGATGAAGAAAGGCCCCCTTTGGTTTCTTCCAAAATGCTTATACATTTTTAAAAGTTCCTGTGAGTAATTTTGTGAGTAAACCCAAAGTTTATTGTTTATTTTCAAGACACTATTCTTAATTCCAGCATTTAATCCGTTCCGTGTTCTTTTTTTCTTCTAATATTTGCTGTTTATTTTCCTTACAGCGTATTTCCTTAGGCTGCCTTGATAATTAAATATAAAAATTTTTTGCAAGGAAGTATTGTTTTAACCGTTAAATAGTTTTGCTTTGTTTCAGTTTGCAGATTCAAAAATCGTGCCCATCCTGGGTATTTTCGGGCCCACCCATTGAACTAACCCTAGCTACGGGCCTGGTGCCATTCACCCTAGTCACGGGTCGCATAACACCAGGGTTAAGAGAGTTGGTTCGCGGTTTCTTATTAAGTACTAGCTGCGTGCCCGTTCTTCGCACGGTAGGAAACGAAAAATTTCCTCACATGTGTAATTCGAATTAATTCCAGTGATGTGGAATCTAGAAAAAGCAAAATTATTTCACTCTTGACTTAAAATTTGTGTCATATATGTAATAACCTGAGATCATTTCAATATAATGACACAAAAAAAAAATAAACTATGTCAGCATCATTCGGTATGAAAAAAGTGAAAATGGACCGTTTGCAGTGAACTTCTCACTTTCAAAATGTCTTATTTCCTCAGACATGCTGTCTTTTAGGTTCACGTTTTAGCGTTAAATACCTCAAACACTACATGAAATGGACATTTTTTTTATTTTAAAAATACGTCACCCTATCTTGCAACCCTTTACAAAAAGAAAAGAGATAAGAGATAAGACTGCGCTATTTATAAAGGCTTTAAAATTTTCTAGATTATGCAGTTTAATTTTTCTTCTCACAAATAAATCCAGTATTTATTAAAGGAAATTGAGCCAAGCAAAGAAATCGTCTGCTCGCGGGACCCGTTTTTATTTATTTTTTTCAACTGGCAATTTTAATCATTGTTACTGTATCCATGACAACCAAACCGCAAGATATCAAACCGAAATTGATAAGCAGGTGCTACGGAAATGAAAATCCTTCTTTACTTAAAAATTCGTAAAAATTCTCCTAATTTATATTTTTCCTCCGTTCTTCTTTTAAAAGTGGGTTAATTGTGTGCTCTGTCTTTTGCCAAAATATAAAAAAGTTATGACAGATAGAATTCAAGATGCAGCAGTTTTAAAAATATTTTACGAAAGTCAGCGTCAAATTTAATTTTATTTGAAAAAATCCCAAAAATCTGCAAATTATGTTACACAGTCCGAACAAACAGTTTTTAAAAGAAAATTTACTCCTCTATACGATGATGTAACTATCGTTTTCTTGCGAGCGCAATTACCGGCGTTATTATGTATTACGCAAGAAAAATCGCTAAAAATCGGACAAAACATAAAATAAAACATTTTCTAATTCGAATTTCGAAAAAATCGCTTCGAGGTGTGTCGAGACCCGTCTTGGAGAATTTCCGTACAAAATTTGGTAGGTCTACGATCACCCGTTTCGGAGCTACGCGAGACACAGACAGACAGACAAACGGACAGTTTACACTCTGTTTTATTTATATAGATTCGAAGCTATCCCCATTACAGGACGCCCGGCTATCCATCACCTGCCGACTCGCCTGGTAGCCGCTCAAGCCCCCAGGTTGCCTGGCATATTTTGCATGTTAAATTTTATATGAAACTTAAAGTCGTTAAAATTTTAAGTTTCAAGAAGAATTCAATGAATAATAATTTTAAAATATTTTGCATTGTTTAAGATGAAGAATTAAGTTTAATTTCAAATTGTTGAGGTATACAGAGCAAAACTTAAGCTAAATGAACCATTCGATCGTTTCATTAAAGCTTAATGAAACATTCAATCACAAACGATTCACACATCGAAGTAGCGTAATAGATTACCATTTCAGATTTTGCCATGCTGAAAATAAGTTTTTTTATTTTTAGGGAGATTCCGGAGGACCGCTGACAGCTGTTAAAAATGGACGATCAACATTAGTTGGCTTAGTTTCTTGGGGAGTTGGCTGCGCAAGACCAAAACTACCTGGAGTATACACAAAAATATCAGAATATACCACTTGGATCGACCAAGTAACAAGCTGAATTTGTCTGCAAGCTCAATGTATAATTGTGTTCATTTCTTTACATTATTAACCAATATGTACTTTGACACATAATGTACTCATACATACTTTAAATAATATGTAATTTTTACACTTGAATAGGTCATTTCAAAAACCACTTAAGTCACGACATCACAGTTTTCCAGAAATTAATAAAAACTATACAACACACAAAGGCGCGGATTTTCAAGGAATTGTTTGGGTTTGTTATAGTGATTAAACTTCAAAGCATGTAAGTTCTATTAACACTTTTGTATAAATATATTTAAAAAACTATTTGAATCGTTATTTTAGCATAGAACAGAGCTTAGTCCGCTTAAAATTAATTGTGACAGCTACTTTCATAATATATTTATTAAAAATTAAGTAAGATACATTGAAAATATTAACAATTCTGCATATCTTTAATGTTAAGAGGCGTACTCATATTTAATTTTATTTTCTTTGGTTCTGAGGTTGGTTGTTTGGTGGTAAGGGCGATTACACTATTTTGTTTGAACAGGAGAAGATGCAGCGACTGACATGGTTTTTACCCAGATTGTGGTTTCTGAAATGACCAATCTATTTAATTCCGAAATCAAACTTAGGATATATCTATTTCAAAAATCAAAGCTTAATGTACAGCCAAAACTGTGAAGTTTTGCAATGGAAGAAAATTACCTTTTAAAAGTCTATTTCATCCATATGTGTAAAATTCTATGAGTCCCTGGTTGCTGATGCTTTAAGCAGAGGGCGTGATTATTTCACATGCCAATTAAGTTCAGTCTTATTAGTTTCGAAATAACTGAAGCATAAAAAAATTTTTCGCGGAAGCATAAAAGTGATACCTAATATTAGGCTTATGACCCCTAACAATTTTAATCGGGCTCTGTTTAACTTCTTTCAGTAATCTACTTAACAATACATATTTTAATATGCAATGCCCGCCACACTATGCAGATGTATTCGGGATCATTTTTAAAAGCCCGGGGACTTTTAATCCGAACCCGAGCGATATTATTTAAGTTGGAGCCCGAAATTTCGGCTTCGATAAATAAAAGTCAATTACTTCATTGATAAATTATCATAAATTTTGCCGTTTCTGTAAGTTAAAGACAAATATATTAGCAAACTCTTAGTGCACTTTCTCATTCTTTATATTCAAGTTTATCAAATAATAATAATTAGTTTATTTCCCCCATGAATCGCCCTTTAAACTCTGTTTACAAGGAGTGTGTTCAATAAAGGAGAAATTTCTCACGACCCCAAGCCCGAACACAATTGTGAATTTTAGAGCCCGATTCGGACCCGGGCTCGAGCTGAGCCCGTTGATATTTATAAACATTAAGCTTATGATTTCGCCCATTCGTTTTGTTGCTCATTTATTTCTTGCTGACATCTTTGCACTGTTTTACGGTGTTCAACAAGTATTAAATCGGAATTTTATCAATCAAAATCTACTCTTTCAGGATGATGGGGTAAAATAATTCAAACAATATGAGAACTCCTGTTTTGGAGAGTCGAAAAAAAAAATGCTTTCCCCCTTTTAGATTCCTTTCCTTTCCATTTGTAGCATGAATGACATCATTTTTCTAGTGAAATAAATAAATAAATAAATGTATTGTTTTAACGAGGTGATTTTCTTTCTTCCGGAACACATGTACTTTTCTCAAACCTATTCTGAAGGGGGGAAAAAGATAGAATCACTGAAAATCGTGAAAGGAAAACAAGAGGCTAATATGAATGTAATAAACTTACTTTTATCTAATTAAAAACAATGGTGCCATAAAGGTCTCTCGGTACGACAGTAAGACATGCGGTACGCCAGTAAGACACACAACTCGTAAGACATGCAGGTTCGTGCCTTAGAATACATTTTGGGTCATTTTAAGACCTGGCATGACTAGTCATTAGGATGAGATGGTAGTGTTCAGCCAGCGCAGCCAAGCATTAGTGAAGACTGACTAGACTGAACGCAATATCATATATATGTATACAGGGTGTCCCAAAAAGGTGGTAACGAGCTTTAATTCTTTATCTATTAGAGATAAGTGGACAATGTAAATTCAAAAAAAATGTTCAAAATGAGGTCGGAAATATGACTTTTAAGAAAAAATCCCTCTCCTTCATTTACAAAAAGTTAGACTTTTTAAATTTGCATACGACCCCCGTACAAAAAAATTCCCAATTACCAAAATGTGCCCCATACACTAATGAGGGGATGTGCCAAATTTTAGTCTTTCCTCATACAACATATCAGAGATATCTTTAAAGAAAGATGACAAAAGGAAGAGAGGGAGTTATACATGATTTTGAATATAAACGTTTCTTTGCTGGAGTGGTAGAAAAGATTTTCTTTCGTAATTTCCGTACGACCCCTGAAATGCGATCATTTGACGTGATTTTTTTTTCCCTTCGTGAGCCATTGAAAAGTGGTTCAAGTCAGCGTTATATTTATCTTCATATCTCTGACACTTTTACGGATACATTTCTCAAATTTTGCATGTCACCTCATCAGTGTATATGGCACATTTTACTAATTGAGAATTTTTTTGTAAGGGAGCGGATACAAATTTAAAAAGTGTAACTTTTTGGAAATTAACGAGAGTTTTTTCGTAGCGTAATCTTCTTTCTGACCTTATTTTGAACATTTTTTTTTCAGTTTACATTACTCACTTTCTCTAATAGATAAAGAATTAAAGCGTATTACCACCTTTTTGGGACAACCTGTGTATATAATATATTAGTGTTTGATTTTCCCTTCAAGTGCAAATCAAGCGAGTCATTTTTGATTTAATAAACATGATAAATCATTTCTAACAACGCTTGAATTTTGATTGGTAATTGAAATAATAAGTATTTTGATTTTGGAGCAGACTTTGTGTGTATGTGTGTATGTTTGGGTTTTTTTTTAAGCGTATAAAGTTAAATTATTTCATCATTACTTCTGCAACACAGTAAATTTTGAGTAATTTTATTTTAAATTTTAAATATTATTTAAAAGAACACCAACTTTTAAAAAATAAGTTACCTATATCTGTATATTAAAAAAGAAGGAGGGGGAGATTTTCACGAAATTTACATTAATAAATTTCGAACTTGTAAGTATTATCTGCCATGAGTTTTAATAACAAGTTGAAATAGATTGCAGGTAAAGTTTTTAAGAAAAGAGCGTTTCTTAATTGTTAAACAAAGTTTGAAATGACAATATACTTAAAAAAAAGCTTTACATATGTTTATTTTTTATGTTAATATGATCATTTCCATATAATCTTTTTTTATTGAAGTTTCAGTTAGTATCTGCCAATTAAGTGTATTATAGTCTGAAATCTCAACATAACATTCCAATACTTTTATAGAAACAGCAGATGATATTAAAGGTATAAAATTCTGATGAAATATACTTTGGTTTTCTTATGATAGTGAAAATTTTCTTATTTCTTTTAGACGATTCTTTTTTAGATGAAAATTGAGATTATGTTATTATTATCCCTATAATTTATGGTATATCATAATTTCACCACCATTCCAATAATGAGATTTGCGGGAATAAAGTATATGTGTTGATGCTGGTCATTTCACAGATGAACAAATCATTGTCATGCATTTGAAAAGAAAAGTATAATAAGAGTACTTATTTTTTTACAAGTGATCTTTGTTTGACATGTACATATTGTACTGAATAATGTAAATAAACTATTTTATTACTGCCTGTCTACTTACTTCTTTTGCTTTAAACAAAAATCTACAAGTGCTATCTATTTCACTCATAAATGGAAAGTTGTATGGGCCCATGGTTGTTGAAGCTCTAAGAACAGACCCTGATTATTTCAAAAACCAATTAGTTCACAATCTAAAGGACTTCGAAATGACTGAAAAATCATTGCTGTTTCCCTAGTAGCAGAATTAGTCCAAAAGACGTTTAAAACACGTTTTTTAACGCCAAACAAAGTGTTTCCAACGTAATTGAAATGTTTTTTGAACTAGTTGTGCTACTAGGGTTTTGCTTTCATTATTGCTTAACTGCGTGTGAAAAATGCAGTACAGCATCTCAAAAAGATTCTACTCATTAATAATCATCTGTATTTGATTATCAAATGAGTCTAGTGTCTTAACTGCATATTTTAAATAACATAATATGAAAAAGAATCATTTAATTGCAATGATACAAGCAAGGTTGATATAGCTTTTTAAAAGAAAAGATTCAAGATACTGGACATATTTATTCACAAAAAATCAGTTTTCATTCAATTTTCTGAAACAATTTAAATATTGATAGTAATACAGATAAGTACCACTAACAAATTTTTACTGCGCATTCTAAAATAAAATATAATTTCCTTCTCTTAGCAGATTTTTTTATTTAACCATAAAAACGTTTTTTTAATAACTAGGGGCCAAGGGCCCCCAGACTCGCTACGCTCGCTTTTCGTATGAGGCATTCGTATGAGGCTTCTAAAATAATTCGATTTTCGAAATTTAAGTCAGCTTAGCAGGTTCCTCGAAATTTTTCGAATCTGTGGGCACCTTAGTCGAAACTCAAATCCCCACGGTTTAGGAGGAGATAGGCCAACAAGCTTTGACAGCGCCAGCGGCCTTTACTTTTTTTTAGAATAGAGAGAAATAACAATAACATACATAAATGTCATAGAAATTGATGTATATTTACGACAGCTAGAGCACGGACGGACGGACAGACAGACAAACTGAAATCATAAACACTTTTCAACCTTGTTAGAAAGCGTTAAAAAGTGTTAATTTATAATGGCGATCACACTCAAACAGTATATACGTTTATTTCATGCATCGATAAATTTTAACACAGTTTCAAGTTACTGTTAAACTCATATTAAAAATTAAAATTCATTTTACGCAAAAAACTCAGTAATCAATTCAAAGTTATTTTCTAATGTAAATATACACCGTAGCAGACGAAAACTTTTCGTTGACAAATATGAACTCCATGTATTTCAATAATCTCAAGATAGAACCTCCCCCCCCTTTTTTTTATTCATTTGTTGCTAAGGCAGCCATGTTAGCAAATGTGAAACAAAATATTAAAATTGAGTGCTGGTGTTTATAATCTCGTTCACATGCTAGGTTGCAAAATTAAAAACATAAAACTGGTTAAGAGTCAGGGCGGGAAATGTTTTATTGCTTTACCGTTAGGATCGCTGCACTTTACCAAATTTCCAATGTTTACATTATTGAAACTTAGTTTGGGTACCAAAGACCTAAGCAAGCAGCTATGAAGAGTGTCCACTACTATAATATACCTTCGCAATCCCGAAGAAATAATTTTATTTATGAAAAAAAATTAAACTCATAAATCAGGAAAAATCCGGATAATTGTGACATCATTATGATGTCATACTCACTTGCAACAGCTACTTTTGTCACGCAAATGATTAACTTTTTTTACTCTCGGAAATAAAATGGATCTGAAAAGAGCGAAAAATCGCTTAAAAATGAGGGAACGGGTAGATTTTCAGATTTTTAAAATAGCGCATACTATTTTCTATATTTCTATACATATTTATGGAAAATTTCAAGCGGATCGTACAAATGGTGTAGATATTATTAGGCTTTTCAGTGCTTAATTTCGTAATCTTTTTGCAGTAATGGTGGAAATGAGTTTTATCTTGAGTCAGGGATCAGCGTAACTATATAGTAGGATGATACGCTTATTTTTATAAAGATTATATATTTTTATAAAGAATAACTTCCCATAGAACGCAATGCATTGGGAATATTTTGAGTGCTCCTGTAGAAAAACTATAAATGCTACAAATACCATTTTCAATAGGGCACATGGTACAGTAGATTAGAGTAAAATATATAAATTTCGTAAAAATCGATGCATATTTATGGAAATTAGAGCACGGACGAACATTTTATTTTGGCGTAAAATGGGCGTAATTCTAACTCATGTTTGTAAATTTCACGCGATTCTAGATATTTGGAAACGCTTTGTTGCAAAGGAATGTATGATTTTATGCCAAATCTGGCAACCATTCGGTTTATTTTTTCAGTTTTTTTATTAATATCTTCTAAAATAATTCGATTTTCGAAATTTAAATCAGCTTAGCAGGTTCCTCGGAATTTTTCGAATCTGTGGGAACCTTAGTCGAAACTCAAATCCCAACGGTTTAGGAGGAGATAGGTCCATAAGCTTTGACAGCGGCCGTTACCTTTTTTTTAGAATAGAGAGATACGTTTTTAATGTAGGATAGAAATAAAAAGTTCTTTGCAGACTTTTTGACAATTGTCTGCTAAGTACTTAAAAACCTTTCAAATTAAGACCCCCTTTATAATATAACAGACTTGGTCATAGCAAGTTATTACCGATCCTCGCCTTGGGCGATCAAAACCTTCTAGACCAGTCCATACTAAGCTATTGCCAGCCCGTGCCTAGTTTACCTTAATTATCGTTTAAGGGCATAATAAATCATTCGAAATTGTACCGTGACTAGTTTACATTAATCATCGTTTAAGGGCATAGTAAATCATTACAAGTTGTACCCTAAGAGTGAATCAGTTTATTAAATTTTCTATTTATCCCCCCCCCCCCCAACATAACAGCTTAATCTAAAGTAGAAATTGAATTTAAAATTTCTTTGACTATTTTTATATAAAAGATGTCATAAAAACCTAGGTTTTAATAGGTTCTACCGGAGATAGAATTAAATAAAAGTAAATAGATCCATTAAAGTAGGTCTAATAGTTAAAAGTTGGTATAACAGGTTTTGTTTAATAACATAACTTATAGACAACGAAATAGTGTGTTTATCTAGTGCATGATTTATACCACAATATATTTTTTAATAACGAAATTTCGACAATTTGACAATTTTCAATATACATGAGAGGGAAAAAAGAAAACAATTTTGTGAGAGGATTGCATGTCAAAGGTAATGTGCATCAAACCAAAGTAAAGCCATCGTGATCGTATGCCGTAACTGGAGACAAAACAAATCAATAAGAACAATATATATATATATATGTGTGTGTGTGTGTGTGTATGTATGTATATTGTTATATATATATAACAATATTCTTATATATATATATATATATATATATATATATATATATATATATATATATATATATATATATATATATATATATATATATATATATATATATATATATATATATATATAAGAATTCTTAGATATAAACGCTGAAAAAAAAAAGTTTATTAAATCAACAAAGTTATCCTGTTGAAATAGCGCCAACAAAATATTTTTTGAATTAGCAAAATTATTTTGTTAAAATTATTTAGTTATTTCGACAAAATATTTTGTCAATTTAGCCGAGTGTGTTGCTAATTTAACCAAACTGTTTGTTTAAATGGTTTATTTGGTTAAAATCAATCATTTAAATTTGTTTAAAATTGTTTGAATTAACAATTTTTTGTTAACTGGTATTGTGCTGGCTTATTTAACAAAATTATTTTGCTGATTTTACTGTTATATTTTTTAACCCGCAAACAGTTGGTTGAAATTTTGAAAGGTAGGAAAAATAATATATATATATTCATTAAAATTAAAATTTTTTGCTAGTGTTCTTATAACTAAAAATTCATTTTTTTTTTAATTTTTTGTACAAAAAACTTGATAAGGCAATCCAAAAGAGCATTTGCCTTCGTAATAAAATAAGTATGTGTACTATTTCCTGAAATTTTACATTATGACAAGATCTAGTTTATTCGACTTAGTAATAGTGGTTCAAATTGAAGCAGTAAAAAATATATACGCGTTAACTATTTTGAAGAGTCTGGTAGTTCTCTCCCTTTTTTTTCTTTTTCGCTGGAAAGACCAAATAAACACCGGTTGTCTAAATAGGAATTTATACAATCAGTTAACTAGCAGAACGTAAGTGCTTTCATAAATGTAATGCAAGCTAATAAACATTTTTTATCGCCAGAATCTTTCCTTTGGAAAAAGAAAATATACTTTCATTTAGAAAGAATATAAAAAAAGATCAAAGCTCTAACCATTTTTTTTCTGGCATGGTATACGAATAGACCTGTTTGCTACATAAAACCGATATGGATTCAAAAATTGTGTGTTCCGCTTTAAAACTTAAACTACAAAAATATTTTCGAAATATATAAATGTAATAAATACATAATGCCAGTATTGTCCAGCTTAGTCTGTATTTAATATTTTGTTTTCCCAAAATATCTTCATCGAGTCTATACATGTATTACATTTTTGCGAACCAAGATTTTTTTACATCTTTAGATATTTTGCGGCCGGTACATTGTTGAAAAGTTGTTCTGATTGTTTTAACAAAGTTACTCTAACAGACACTGAGTGGCTTTCAGATAACTCTGTAGAAACTTATAAAAACACTAAAATAAAAATCTAAATTTTAATAAATGGATAAACTAATTAGGCTTACCTCTGAAAATTTTTAAGAAACTGAGAAAAAACTCAATTTATTTTTGTTTTTGGACATAACATAAATATATGATATACATACAGACAGATCCTCGACTTTTCCATGAAATAAGAATTTCTCCTCTGGGCGGATATGACACAGTCTTTCACTGTCCTGCGCATGTCCTTGACGCATGCGTAAATTGCCCTAATAGCACCGTGACCTAAATGTGAAGTCACTGCGACGTGCAAGACCGTCACGGGACGTCGCGAATGAGTCACAAATAAGTCGCCTTGACTGTCTAATGTCCTTCTGCGGCAACGTCACAACGTGATGTCACCATGAAGTCACAGTGTAGTGCACAAGTCACAGTGTGCCAATAAAACTCCCAGCACTAGCTTCTACAGGTAAACAGATTTATAACATTGTCAATTACCTGTTCTGTGCCAGTCGAACTTAATACAGACTTCAGAAGGCTTTATTCTTTATTTTTCGTGCAGTATTTCAATGGGAAAGGAAGTCAAACAATCAGTTCGATAAAGGCAGATAACATCTTTTAACACCTTGAGGTCTAATCTCAAGACTCACTTGAGTTGTCATTTTTGCTGAAGCGAACTAAGCCCGAGAGTCTCTCGAGAACAATTTTTTACTTCACTGTTACAAAAAGTTCCTGAAAAAAACGGTGATTGTCTGGCTGCAATGCTGCAAGACAATAACCGTTTTTCCATTTCCGGTGTCGGAGAAAACGGTTAATTTCCGTTCACATGTTATCTTACAAAACGGTTTCTCTCCGTTATTTTCAGTCACAGAATCAGGTTTCTTTCCGTTATTTTCAGGCAGGAAATTCTTTTTTTTTTTCCTATTAGATAAAGGTATTTTTCTTTTTTCCCTATATTACAAAGAAGGATTTTAAGCATTATTTAAAATTATGGAATCAGGTATCACAATGTATCACAATTGAAAAATACCAGGTATCACAATCAGGAATCAGGTATCACAATTGTATCACAATTGAAAAATATTATGCCTTATTGTCTAATAAGCGACATTATTGGAGAAAACCAGGTGCCTACATACTTCCAAAAAATAATTTATTTACCCTAGAGCCTAGAATATACTTTTTATACATAAAAAATAGTCATTTTTGAAACCAACGTTCTAATTCATTCAAATACATTGTAATAAATCCAAATAGAAATTGAAGCACTTTCTTCGCGTAGTTATTTTACACGTGAGAAAAAGCTGTCCTAGTCCAACTTTTCCATATATATATATGTGTGTGTAGGTGGATGGATACACAACTTTTCCATATATATATATATATATGTGTGTGTGTGTGTGTGTGTGTGTGTGTGTGTGTGTGTGTGTGTGTGATGGTAGATGGATACGAAACGTTAACGAAGATTTTACGCATTCTTAGTTGTTAAAATATAGAACCAGTTTTTTGTAACTGTACCACCAGCTTCAATAATAATTTTTTTGGGGGGTGGGGCTAAAACACCAGAGTTTTTTTTTTAAAGTATACACGCATGAACATATAATGTTATAAATAGTGCACAGTAAAAAATATGTTTGAAGTATTCGTTTTCTTCATTTTTTTACTATCAGAGCTGTAATCTATGATTATTAGCCCGAAAAAAATAAATTTTAAATCAAGGCAAATACATTAAATATATCTTTATACAAAAAATATTTTTTAATAAATAGAATATAATTTCACTATAGTCTCTAGTTATAAAAAGAATTCACAGTACAGTCAGAATACAGAAATGCAATCATGGTTAAACCAGCTGTGAGGTATAATTAAAGCAGCAACCAAATTTATTTACATGAAAAGGGTAAAATAGTACTTATTCACTTTGACTGGAGATATCATAACTTCATTTGCTTTACAACAGCTACGAGACTTTTATAATCCAACCGAAAGAAGCTATGTCCATTAAAGCAAACTCTTTACCGAAAGCACCCCCACCGTATATAGGTTGAATTTATTTCACAACTCTGAATATGAAAAGGATGCATTTGGTATTCGAATATAAAATAAAATTATCACATATGAATGCACCCGAGAAGTAAACTGCGTCATGTCCACTGCATTAACGTAGCACCCACAGCAAAAGGACTTAGCATTAAGTAAAATACTGTACTCCAATTATCTGCAGTCGTCTGTTACATGCGTACTAACTTCATTTCATATTTTAAAAATTTAGCTCATTTTAACCGCGGATACCCATTTTCAATAAATTTGAACTGAAAATGGGTGAGTTATGAGCTTCCAAAATCCCCCTCCCCATATGTTAAAATACTTTTGCATACTTAAATTCATATCTCATATAATATTGATAATAAGAAGCTGATTTTTATTCGTACTATTAGAACTAAACGACCCGAACATAATTTAATGTTATTACGATTTTTAATAAAATATTAATATGAATTATGAATTATTAAATTAATATTCAAAAAAATTATGAATGGCAAAATAGCCAAATTTCGATGGAAATAGATGCAGAAAGTAATATTACATGGCTGTGCAAATTTTCAAATTTTTACCAGTGGCGGCTCGTGGGATACAGCAAGTACAGCCGGACTGCACTTGAAATAATCAGCACATACTTTAAAATAATTTATTCTACTAATTTTCCTAAATTCAGATTAGAATTATGGAATTCCTACGGTAAATTAAAAAAATCTAAAAAAAAAAAAAAAACCGTATTGTGGCCGGATCGCTCATTCAGAAAAAAAGCACATAATCTTCCCGCGCAATTCAATTGGGAAAATCTTTGGTTCAGCCCAGAGCGCTGATAAAAAAATTGGCAGCACCGTTGCCATGACAACGACTACGTAAGCAGCCCCTCCGGCATAGGCTATAATGGGGGTACGCAGCTAAGACTCAGCTGATGAAAGATTTTGAAACGACGGCTGCACTTGTGAATTCGACAAACTGATTGGCTCGAGAAGTGAGGAAGGGGGGTAAGGAGAATATATGTTCAGAAAACTCTCGACTTTATATTGCTGAATTTATCAAGAAGGTAAGCCTGAATAGACGCTTATGAATGGACGATTACCCATCAAAGCAATATTGTTTTTAAGTAAGCAAGAACTGGCATTTAGAGGACATGGCAAGCGAGAAAATTCTTTAAACATGGGAAATTTTAAAGAGCTTTTAAAATTATTGATATCTGAATTAAAACACCGCCTTTTTATGAGGGCATCACTGACCCATTCGCAAGTTTAAAAGAAAGGAGGATTGATTTGACTTATAAAAAATAAGTAAGTTTTCTTTTTTTTTCTTTTCTTCTCAAGTTATCGTTACAAAAGAAAATTCTAAGGAAACTTCGAATCAGACACGAATTAATGCAATTTTGAGGACAAGAGTGGCTGGTTGAAATTTATGTCCATTTTATGGAAGTAAAATGGGATCTCTTACATTTTTTATTTAATTTCTTTTTTTCCCCTCGGTGAGGGCTTAATCCGCCAGCTTTCGAATTCAGTAACAAAGATTTTCCATTCCTATCCAGAGGAAGGGGGGGGGGACCTAGGCAAATTCTGTTATAAATGAAAATCATACCCAGACTTTTTCAAAATAACTAGTCGAAACCTACTCTCAGTTTCAGAACTCCAAGACATATGTAACATGCAATTTTTTTTTTGAACAATTTAAACATTTTGACATTTAAATATGGCTCTCAGAAAACTTTAAACAAAATAAGACTATGCTTTTGGGCAACACGCGAACGTGCTTTTCGGATTACTCCGCCTGCCTGCTTAATCCGTCGGCATTCCCATTATTTTTCCCCGCCTTATGCACGACGTTAAATTGATATTGCTGTAAGCATAACGCCCATCTCGTAAGGCGACTGTTTGTCCCCATCATGAGCTTCAAATAGGTAAGAGGGTTATGGTCGGTATCAATGGTAAATTTTTGCCCGTCCAAATAGTAGTGCAATTTTTTTAGCCCGTACACAATCGCAGCTAACTCCCGTTCTATTGTACAATAATTTCTTTCGGCCCTTGAAAATTTTTTGCTTAAGAACAAAACAGGGTGTTCCTCCCCCTCTTTTTGCTGCGAAAGAATGATTCCCGCCCCCGTTGCGCTAGCATCCGTCTGCATCACAAACGGGATCGTGAAATCCGGGGCATACAGGACCGGACTAGTCATCAGCTTTGCTTTTAGTTCCTGAAACGCCGTTTCGCACTGGTCCGACCGCACGATGCTCTCTTTTTTCTGCTTTCCTGTTAAAGCATTCGTTAACGGGACTGCTATTACACTATAGTTTGGAACGTACCGAGAATAGTATCCGCACAGTCCTAGGAAAGCCCTGATTTGTGTTTTGTTCGTCGGAGTGGGAAATTCCTGTATTGCTTTTATTTTTATTTCGCTGGGCGACCTCTTTCCCGACCCCACATTGTGTCCTAAGAATTTAACATGATCCTGGGCAAATTTACATTTGCCAGGTTTTACCGTAAGCCCCGCGTCTCCCAATTTCTGCAACACATTCCCTACATCCCGCAAATGAACTTCCCACGTTTGTGAGTGCGTAGCTATGTCATCAGTGTATGGTTCTGCAAATTTCTCCATCCCATTTAGCACAATTGACATTAATTTGCAAAAAGTGTGTGGAGCATTTACTAAACCAAACATTAATTTTTTCGGCCTATACATACCGAAAGGAGTAACGAAGGTTGCAAACCTTTGGGCTCGTTCAGTTAGGGGTATCTGAAAATATCCTTTTGTTAAGTCCATCACCGTAATGAAAGGAGCGGCGCTTACTTTCTCTACTACTTCTTCAATGTTCAGTAGAGGGAAATACTCGATTCGCGTAATGGCGTTTAAGCGCCGGTAATCGACACAAGGACGAGGGTCTTTTCCCGGGACCTCCACCAAGATCATTGGCGAACAATAATCAGATTGCCCAATTTCTATGCTCCCAAGGTTTAGGAGTCGGTTAATTTCCTCCCGTAAAATCTCAATTTGCCGGGGAGACATCCTATAGGGTTTTGACCTTATAGGCTCAGTGCTAGTCAACTCTATGTCCATAGTGACTAAAGAAGTAGTCCCAGGGTCTGTCGAAAATACTTTATGATGTTCCTGCAGTAACCTCCCCAATTGCTCGATCTGAGTCTCGGTCAGTCTATTCTCCAAATTATTCGTTTTAATGATCTCCTGCATGTCAAACTGCGTAGCATCTGCGATAGGATAGGGAATTTGCGCTTCTTGCTCGATTTCTTCCTCCCCCTCCTCTATCACTAAACTTACACACTCCGGTCGTTTATGATACAACTTCATGAGATTTACATGGTAAATCATGGATTTATCTCTTCGTTCAGTCAGATCGACGGAATAATTGGTTTCCGAGATTTTACTTGTGACTACTCCCGGTCCCAACCAACTGACAGCCATTTTGTGTGGTTTGGAAGTGGCTAGCACGAAAACTTTGTCTCCTACTTTGAAAGTTCTCATCACTGCGTTCTTGTCATACCAAGTTTTCCTTTTTTTCTTGATTTTCCTTACTAATCTCTCCTGCCAGTTCTCTCCATTTTTTAACCTATTTACCAGGTCAAGGACATATTCTACGACATTTGGGTCCGAATTTTCCGGCTGCAACCAATTTTCATACACCAACGTTTGTGGAGTTCTTAAATTTTTTCCATGCACCAGCTCAGCCGGACTAAACCCAATGCTTTCGTGCGTAACCATTCTGAGTGTAAAAAGCGCGGCAGGGACATGGTCCTCCCAGTCTCCCCCTTTCTCTAAACACAAGACTTTGAGCACTCTTTTAATGGAAGAATGAAACCTTTCCACAGGATTCGATTGTGGGTGGCAGAGAGAACTATGATAAACCTTTATCCCAAAACGTTCAAAAAACTCCGAAGTCAAAATGCTTGTGAAAGATTTTCCCAAGTCACTCTGAATTTCCTTCGGAAAACCCATTCGCGAAAATATAATCAACAAAGCATTTATGACACTACCCGAGGTGATATCTTTGACCGCAACGACTTCTGGGTACTTACTAGCCACACCAATCGCAGTGACCAGAAATTTGTTTTGATTTGCACTAATAGGCAAAGGGCCCACAGCGTCAATATTTATTTTTGAAAACACCTCGGTAATGATTGGAACCAACCGCATCGGAGCCTTTTTCTTGTCTCCCTTCTTCCCCACTTTTTGACATGGGTCGCAGGATCTCACGAAATCCTCTATTTCCACATAACAGTTCGGCCAAAAAAAATGACTTAACAATCTGTGCTTAGTCTTTAACTCCAAGGTGAGCGCTAAAATCCTCGTGACACGATTTTAGAATTTGTTCTCTATATCTTTTCGGAACACAGATCTGAAGTTTATTAATCCCCTTTTTTGACACCGAATTTCTAACCAGTTTCCCATTCTGAATCCCAAATTCTTTATCCGTTCCGGATTTCGCCTTATTCCAACACTCTCTAAGCGTCTCGCAACTTTCTTGTTCAACCCCAAATTTTTCCGCGTCAATGTCGAACAAAAGTTCTTTTACCTCCTCTTTCTCCACGGAGGAAGGGAAACCAAGATTTTCGTTTTCTTCGTGAAAAAAAATGTCTCCCTTATCCGAGGTGGGGAGCGAATCATCCGTTTCCCCACGAGACACATTATCTCCTAACGCCGTTTCCGCCTTCTCCCTTTCTGTCTCTTGTGCGAGAGCGGTTTTTAATTGTTGTCTGGTAATGACTGCGTTAACAAGTGATGGATTTTTCCTGGCTTCTTCAATTAATTTTGCCGTTCTATTTCCCAGTAAATAAAACCCTTGATCTAGCTCATCAGGTTTCACCGCCATCTTAGTAATTACCTGACCAAAATCGCCTTCCAAGACTACTTTCGCGAGGGGTAGACATTTGAATTCACTGTCCAAAGGTTGTCTAACCCATGTGACTTCTCTCGTGAAACTTTCGAGAGGAATCCAACTTTTGGCGCATATATCAATGCTGCTCCCGCTATCTCTCAAGCAATTTCTCAACTCCCCGTTTACACGAATTTTGCTCAAAAAGGGTTCGAAACTGTCATTTAGTCCGGTTTCTGAAGACAAATTATGCACTCCTTCAGCCTTAAATTTCTTATATTCCACACAAGCATTTTTCATATGACCAGCCTGATTGCAAAAATAACACACTATTTGTTTTCGTTTTTCAAATTCTCTGCTAGATTACTTCTTAAACGTGTTTTCCGTCTCTTCCTTCCTTCCCACCTTTTCCTCTGTTTTCGGTTGGAATTTGGAGTTTCCTGAATCTGCTTTGCGAAACTCGCGTTTCCCACTACTTTTTCTAAATTCACTTCGACGAAAAGTTCTCCTGACGCTTTCGAAATCGTCTAACTTTTCCGCCAACTGCGAAGCATCTTTAAAATTTTCCCAGCTATCAAGATAATGCTCTTTAGCCTCACAGGGGGCGCGTTTTTTGAGTTGCTCGGTGACCATTAATTCTTTAAGAGAATTAAAATCCTTGATTTCGACTGACTGCAGCCAACTTTCTAAGTATCCCCTAAGTTCGTAAACCAAGTCAGACCATAAGGTTCCCGCTTTCCTATTGTGCTCCTCAAATTTTAATCTCAAAGCCGCGGCACTTAGTCTGAACCGCTTTAGCAGAATTTTTTTTATATGCGAGTAATCATCACTAAGCTCTACTGGCTCTTTCACTATAATTTCTGCTACTTCCGGTGGGAGTAATGGGATTAATTGGGACACCCAACAATCTTTGTCTACTTGCTCTTTTTCAGCTTGCCGTTCGAAAATCATAAAAAACAAAGCTATATCGAGAAATTTTGGATCGAATTTCGGGACAAGATCCTTTAACCTAACCCGCCTATAAATTTCCCCTATCGCTAGATTGCTATTCTCTCCATTGCTACTTGTTTCCGCACTGTTGGTGATTCTTAATTTTTCCAATTCAAATTCTCGCTCTGCCTTTTTATCTCAACGCTCTTGTTCTGCAATTTTATCTAGACGCTCTTGTTCTGCAATTTTATCTAGACGCTCTTGTTCATTTTCCTCCAAAATCCTTTCCAAAAATAATTTAGCTGTTTCCTCATCATACCCATCCGATTTTTCTATTCTATCAATAATAGACCTAATCACTTCTTTTCCTCCCACTTGAATCTCAAATTCTTCCGCGAGTTGCACCAACACGCACCTTTTTGTCTCCTTAGGAAAGCCATACTTAAATACTCAATTTAAAATGAAGCACTTTTCCTAACCACAAAATACAATAATAACAGTGATGATAATATACTTTTCTTTTGACCCTCCAAAAGACACCATATACATTTACACACAACTTAAAACACAATTTCAGCTAATTCTTGGAATTATGAAATGAGTGTATAATTTCTTCCAGATTTTTAACATCCACTGTTAAAGATATTTTTGAGCATACAAGGCCCTTCGACCTATTTTGAAAGTATACACATTTTTAAAAAAATACTGAATATCCAAAATTTTACAACTTAACAATATTCTACTTAGCACTGTAAAAAGTCATTTAAATTTTTGAACTACATATTATAAAATGATAGCATATAAAACAATTTTTTTTTCAATTCTCCACTTAATTTAAATCTTTTAATTTAAGCAATTGAACATTTGATTGTATTATCAACTCCACTATCCCCTTCTTTATAACATTCAGTACTTATTTACTTAATTTTTAAATATGAATTTTCAGACTTTCTCTACTTAAAATATTTTTACAAATCAAAACAAAAAAACCTAAGACATTTGTCTCTCGACTTTGCAATGAAAAATTGTATGGGGCTTACCCGTTCTGAAGATGGCGCAATGTCCTCCGTCGTAGACTTCTGTCGTTATCAGGACCTTTAGGACTATCTCTCCCGACCTTCCATCAGATTTTCTGGGACCAAGGCGTCTTTCTGTTTCTCAGCAGAACTCAGATTTACATCCCTCAGATTCCAAGCAAGCCGACGAATCCAGGCATCGACGCATTCCACGCAAGTCGACGAATTCCAGGCAAGTGGAGGCAACACTTGATCACTCTCCACAGAAAGTCAAATTCACAGTCTTTTTCGTTGAAGCCGTCGCTGGCTCGGGTCCGTGCTTTAATTTTTCTAAAGCAACATCTCCAGTAGCTGCCACCAGTTTGGCTGTGGCGTCGTCACTCAGCCACATCCATTATTTCACCCAACCACGTGGGTCCGGAAAACTTACACTTCTCAGTCGTTTATCACAAATGAAACAAGTCCACAATTTCTTGGCTAAATAATATATTTAAATTATTTACAGTGTTGAAACTATGTACAAAAAATTTACTAGTTACAGAAGGGAATTTTGTCGGAAACAGCCTTTCCCTGGCCTTTAGCATTTCAGTCCCCGCTCGACTCGGGAGCGAACTTGCTTCTCAGACGATGACCAACCTCTTCGCTGTCCAAACCTCATCTCCTCTCTCGTGGGGTTCCTGGGGGTTCCTACGCACCAGGTGGCATATTAACTACCTTTACTCTCTGTTGGAAACGGGGGATCTTGAAGCCTTCTGATTGGCTGCTATCTCAGATTGATGCATGACGTCATGATGCCTTACCGCTCCTTCTTTATTTTAACCTTGTTCTTAGCCCAGCGCTCGATATAATCTTATTAGCTTATTCTTATGTAGTTTATCAGTTGTTTCAATATCTGTTTTTCCAGAAAAAAAACTTCCCAGCAAAAAAAGGAAACATTCACTTTCTGTAAATATAAAAAGGAATCAACCAAATGCAAAACTGCATTAAATTGTAATTTTTTGTACAATACATATATATTAAAGATATAATTTTACTTATTTTCCATATTTCTTGCATTTCTTATTATTCAATTGTAACCTCAAAAATTTAATTTCCAATTTTTGGATATTAAAGGAAAAGAATACATATGAAAAATTATTCGAATACTACCATCCCCAAATAATTCTTTCTATCTTAACGTGTCTGAATCTGAAAATAAAATTAAAAGAATTTCTGTGTTATTTACTTTCTCTTTCTAAGTTCTGGGGTTTATATTCAACAATTATAAGAAAGTTGGGAGCATTTGAAACGCAACTAACCATAAAAAAAAAAAAGACGCTTTGTGAAAGAGGAAAATTAAGAACTTTTATTAAGTACTAATAGTTTTGTTGAAAAAGTTACATAATGAAATAATTCTTGGAATTGAAAAATATTTTTATCTATTAAAATTTTTTGTTTCATCAGTGAAAAAGATTCAATTCATAAAAGTGACCGTACATGTAAAACTAGCAAGAAATAAATGAAAGTTTATAAGCTCATAAAGTTTTATTCCATAATATGTCTCTATATATGTGAATAATTTTAAGAAATGCCTTATAGAGAATTAACTGAGAATTGTGTATCCTCAAAAACTACATCAATAAATATTGAATGAGAAATTTATTGTTTATATTAGAGTATTCTAAATACATAGGTAAGTGTATTTACCAGTTCAAGGAAATTTTTTGTTTCGCATATTTTTCTATGTATATAGTAGCATTAAAAAGATACTTTTTTAATTTCTAAAAACATTTAAATTTCTAAATATTTTTTAAAGAAAAGTATATAATAAATGCATTTGTATCAATTTATAATATACTTTTCTAATATTCCAGGTTTTAAAATATTATCACTTAACAAAATCTTTAATCAAACAAACAAATTTAAAATTTAACAAAATCCTCTTATATATCCTAGTATGTTGAATTTATCATTCAGAATACTCTTTTGATAAAAATATTGTCATTCTAAAAGGTAACTGTACCTTTCTTACAATGAAAAATGAATTTCATTTTATAGTAATACCTAGTACTTTTGTTTGCTATAATTAAAAAAAAAAAAAAAAAAAAAAAGATGCTCTATCCTTAGAATATTCTTGTCACACATATGTAGGCATTGTTAAACTTTATTTCCTTTGAAAAACAGGGTTCAATTTTTGTCATTTAAAATTAGTAGTATTTAATATTCATAACATTTGAGTATCTGATTAAGAGAGAGAACAAATTAACTAAAGAAAAATATATGTTTAAAGGAATGCTGTTAAATGGGAGGAATTTTTTTTTTTAAATTAAATATACACCAAAACAAATCATTCTGATGTTTTTTATGCTGTTAATTTAATTAAGGCGAGGCAGTCATGAGTTTAACAATAAAAATATAGATGGCACCACCACATATATTGAAATTTTAAGATGCTCTGAGAAAGCAGCCAATAAGAAGGCTTCAAGTTCCCCCGTTCCCAACAGAGAGTAAAGGTAGTTATTATGCCACCAGGTGCGCTGCTCTGACGTCAGCCTGGTCGCACCTGCTTGAGGGGCGTGACAGCTCGACCCATCTTGAACATTCCAGGCCTCGCACAAAGCATACCGCTAAGTGCTTCCCCCCCCCCTAGTGGGCAGGGGAGCTTGCTTTGCCACACTGATTTTCTAGAGTGGGCTACAGCCCCCCTTATCTTCGCGGTGGTATATTATATGTAAGTGAGCATTACTATATTATTATTAATTAGTATTAGTTTAATATAAGTCCCGCAGTAGCTAGCCCATACCCAAGGGGTGCATTTGGGGGCCAGTGCCCCCCAGAAAAAAAAATTTGCTGCCCCCTGCGACTACCCTGCGACTTTTTATTAAATAAAAACATTTTGAAGCATCGCTACCGTCGTTAAGCAGTAGAAATTTTGTTCTTATAAAATTTATCAATTCTTAGAAAAAGAAGCCTGAAATTAACAGATTTTATTTCAGCATGATAAACTAGTTACAGTTCTTTTAAAACTTCTTAAATTCTTAATGCTAATGGTTTGGGTTAAAAAATTTAAACCTTTTTTTTTTTTTTTTACGAGGGGAGAGGAGAGAAAGAAAGCATTTCTTGGAAGGGTTTTTTAAAAATACAAAATTTTAATTTAAAATATAAAAATTACTGATTACTCTTTTTGTCTGATGTTGGAAAGAACGCACAAAAATACATGACATTCGTGATTTGAATGCCAGCTCGCGCGTTCACTATTCCACCTAGCACCGAAGACCACGGATTACAGGTGGTTTATGTGTGCATCTTAAATTAATGGTTCCAAAAGTCCTCTGCCCAATTAGCAGCTTAAACAAGGAGCACCAACGTTTGGAAATCTCTTAACGTCTGATGAGGGTCTAAGCAAATACATATATATACAGTGTGCCCGCTAAAGTCCGCTATCACGGCAATAATTTCTGAACGGCAAGAGCTATAGTAGGGTCTAGATATAGTAAAGTTGCCTTGCGCTAAGCAAGATGCAACAAGTGGCACTCATAGCGCTACTTGTTAGATAAATTCGGACTTAACGTTTTTATCACAAAAATGATCATCGATTTAGTAAGAAAAGACACTTTAATATTAATTTGTACGTGGTTCTCTTTAGTTCTCACAATAATGTTACGCATGAAACGCACATTTGTTTGGTAGAATTTTCCAAAACTGCTTTTACCTGACTTTAAACTTATTTATCCTTCTATGCTAAAAGTGTTTTCTGTCAGCAACAATACACATCTAGACGCTGATCTGCAATTCCCGCTGGAAGATGTTCAATATGGTTGGTGACACACTGGCAAAATTATCAGTAGGATTTTATTCCTTCAACTTTTAACATTAATTTGGTCAAAATCATAGCAGTAACTCGTATACAGTTAAGTGCATAATTTAGTCCTAATCCAGCACACATTACTTTTCCTGCAAAACTAATCTTACTATGAAACCACCAAAAATTCTGAAAAGCCAGTTTCCAGTGTCAGGTCCAGGGGAAGGGCAAGGGGGGGACTTCATCCTCCCCCCTCCCCCCCAAAAAAGAAAAGCTTAAGTGTAACATTTTACTTTATTGTACATTTTCCGTATGTCAAATAAGCTACAATTAGCCCTTCCCAAAGCAAATTATATTGGTTTAATGTTACATTTTTCTTACATATTGTTTACGTCAAATATCTTAGAAACTAGCCCCTGCCCCAAAAAATTCTGTATATGTCACTGCCAGCCATTTTCTAACTACCGAGTGCCAGAGGGTGAGCTGAGGGGGCTACACCATCCCCCCCCGAATGGGACCCCTTTACTTAGCTTACAGTTTTATATATAGCTTACAATTGAACTTTTGCTTATAATTTCATATACAGCCCCCCACCCGAAATAAAATCCTGGCTACGCTACTGCCAGTGCCGAAATCTCTTCACCTCCAGAAAGAATATACTCCTAAATATAAACAGTATACGAAAATATGATTTCTATTTCTCGCTAGCGCCTCACCATGGCACAGTGGTTATGCCACTAAAAATTGTAGACGGCCAAAGTGTGAGGGTCCCGTGTTCGGGTCCCATCGCGCGGCTGTCGATCTAACGATCTGGATTTTTGATAGGTTTTCTCCAGATGTAACGCGAATACGCGTTAGAACCCCTTAGAAAGTCCTCCTACCAAGGCAGCCCCCATTGGCAGATCGCCCTATTGTAGCGTTGCCATAATCACACACAACCAACCTATTTCTCGCTGACTGTTAATGACCGGAGAGATGATTTTGACCCACAACCTCCTTTTGGAACTTACAACCAGGTGCACATTATTGCATGGGTACTTGGGGCACATATAAAAATAGGCCAAAAAATTGTGGTTAAAGCTATGTACAAGGGCACAAAAATTGAGGCAGCTATATACAGGTGCCTAAAATTTGAAAAGTGTCCTGGGTGCAAATATTTGATAGTCAGGCCACGCTTACAATACTCCTATTCTTAGTCCCGGTAAAAGCATATTCACGGTAAGCATGCGCACATAGCAAAAGTCTTCTAAGCAAAGTGATGTAGATGTAGATATCTCATAGTTGAAATCATACTTCACCGCTCTCTTCTGTCATTCCAATAAAAGTCCCCCACCCCCCGGTCAGCAAGAGAAAAAAAAAGTAAAAAGATGGGCCCGAGAAGGGAGTTTCCTTGACCTCTGGCCCTCAGTCTCAGTATGGGAGTAAAAATCGCTTGAAATGGAACAGCTACTAAGAACTTTTCAATATGATCTTTTGTAATTGTTTTTTCCAGCTTTTCACATTAATGAATATTTTGGTGTAACTACTTAATTCTTACCACTTATCGGAAAAAAGGTTCACATTTTTCTAGGGTGGGCTAATTTTAGTCCTAGGGTGGGCTAAGCCCACCCTCCTAGCCCCCCTTCTGCTACGCCAATGAACGTGCCCATAACATAGAAACAGTGATGTAAAATACCCGGGTATTTATTTTCAAGGGTAAATACCTGGGTATATACCCTAAATGGGTATTTACCTGGGTATATTTTTGAATTCACACTATTGTTTAAAAAAAGCTTGTATTGGTGTGTAAGGATATTCACACACAGAGAGACACATATATATATTAAGTATAAAGTAAAAAAAAAAAAAAAAAGAAAAAGAAAAAGAAAAATGAGAAACTTAGGAACCCTTTACAACTTTTTAATTTCATAAAACTTCAAAAAATATAATTATGAAAAGAAGCTATATGATACATGTTAAATAAAATACTTGATTAAATATAGCCTATAAATATAACTGTTGGAATAAAATTGTAAATAGGAATAATAACAAGGAGCAGTGTATTTGACAATTTGAAAAAAAGGAGAGAAATTCAACTATACTAAATATATACAGACAGTAAAATCTGAATTACGAATCTGAATCTCAGGAGACCGAAACTCAAATTTGTAATTCTGAAATATTCGTTAAACGGAAATTTTATTACAAAAAAATTGCTATTAATGATTTTTTAATAGAAATGTTTTGTTCATCAATCTGAAATATTCATAAAAGTTTAAATTTACTGTAAAAAATATGTTTTTAAACCTATTACTTATAATTACTAGTTTTGTAACTATTTGCATGTAATTTTCATCTTAGTGATCATTAAATCAATCATAAGAAATCCCCTCTCCCCTTCAATAGCAAACCATAATAAACTAACACAGTTTAAAAAATAATAAACATAAAGTAAGCTCTGGGATATAATAGTAAACTTAAAATAAGCTATGAGGCATATTAATCAATGTAGCACATTAAAAATATTGCCAAGGCTGTCACTTGCACAAAACAATTTAAGGACTACCATAAAACATCCTTCATTATTAAAGTTAGTGAAAAAAAATGCGGTATGACTGATAAAGTAGTTTATGGCAAATAATCATACGCTTAATAATAATTTTAAAAAAACACTACAAAAATACTCATAATGAAGTCAAATTAAAATTAAAAACTTTGTATTAAAAAAAGGGAACAATGATAGAAATCTAATTGGTATTACTCATAAATGTTGTTAAGAACAGTTATTCCATTCTAAGTTGAAAATATCCAGTTTTGGGGTATTTACCCAGGCCTTGGGTAAATACCCAAAAAATATTTACCTACCCAGTGGGTATTTACCCACCCCACATCACTGCATAGAAATAGCATAAATACCTTGTAAGTTCTACAGAGGGCGGCGCAAACCTTCGAATTTCAGTGGATTCACATTATTTACGCATTGATGATCAGTCTGGTTTTTACATTAATAAAGCGTATTACATTAATAAATTGCAGGGGGGGTAGGAAAAAGGCGGAATTTTCTTACACTAACTTAACACTAATTTTCTTTACATTAACTTAAAAAAGGAAAGGAAGCCATACTATTTAATTAAAAAAGATTAAATAAAAAAGATAAGAAAGATAGAAAATTAATTAAAAAAGGAAAGGAAGCCATACCGAGAGTACTGATTATAAAACACTTTCCACCCACGTTATTCGCGTATATAGTATTGCATACCTGCCAACTCAACTGGATTTTACAGGAGACTACTGAATTTCGATGGTTTCGCCTGGTCTCCTGATTTTACAATAAAATCTCCTGGTTTTCTAACATTTTCAAGCTTTAATAATCGACACATTTATTTATCCACCAGTTCTGAAAGATTACCGCTCTCTGGGTATATTCATTCAATATGGACCAATATACCAAAGTATTTTGGTCCAATAATAAAGGGATTTGTGCTTATATTGATCACTCATTTGTGAAGGATTCTTGAAATTTTCAGAATTAGTTAGCAAATCGTTTAATTGTAACATTTTGTGAGTTCAAGTCCCAAAATTTTACTACTCTTTCTTAGTCTAAAAAACAGATATTTTGTAGAATTTCGAACATTTAAGAAAAAACTTGTGAACGTAAAGAAACATTTAAGTTTTATTCATTTTATATTAAAAGAACTCTTCTATTTCTGAGCTCGTTTACAAATTCTATTTTTAATATCACTACCTTATGTGTAATTGAAATTTCAAACATAAATTGTTATAAAAAGCAAACGTTTCATTTTAAAAACCATAACTGTGTCGTGTCATGTCAAATTATGTTTATAAAAAATAATACATAGAATAGATGGCGAAATTTAATGTGTGAAAAAATTTCCAAGAGTGTTTTGTGACTTAGATAAGTAATTATGACTTTAAGATTATGATACCACGTAAATCTACTGTATTTTCTACACTACATGTTGGCAGGAATGCTATTTGCATGACGAGCAGTTAACTGTTTGCTCCCGACGTTGCTAAAGATGTGACGGCAGAGATTCCTCCCTCCTGTGCCCACCGTTGCTTCTCGGCATGACTCTTAGAATGTTTCTGCTCCGACCCATGCCGGTAAGCAACGATTTATACAGGAGGGAGGGTGTGTGTGTGTGTGTGTGTGTGTGTGTGTGATTATGGCAATGCTACACTAGGGTGATCTGTCAAGGGGGTGCCTTGGTAGGAGGACTTTCTAAGGGTTTCTAACGCGTATTCACGTTACATCTGGAGAAAACCTACCAAAACTCCAGACCGTTAGATCGACAGCCGCGCGATGGGTCCCGAACCCGGGACCTTCACACTTCGGCCATCTACCATTTTCAGTGGCATAACCACTGTGCCATGGTGAGGCACATAGGAGGGAGGAATTTCTGCCATTGCGTCTTAGCAACGACGGTACTACCGTCGTTGCTAAGGGGTATTCGAACGGGTTAAAGCCAACAAGAAGCTAAAATATGGCTCTTGAAGCCTAATCTATGAGTGTTATTTTGTTAACCCTCTATCGGTATCAACGCTACGCCCACCCATGCCGATCGACAAAATGCTCTCATAAACCTCAATAATAAATACCAATTTTGTTTAGCTCGAAATGGGTGAATGTTTCTAAAATGTACTCTAAATATTCTCTCTCCATAGGCTGCAATGCATCGGAATCATTTTGTGTGCTCCTGTAAAAGAACTATAAATGGTACATACATACTTTTCAATAGGATATATGGTACATGGTATGGTACTTTTCATTATCATATAAAAATTCGATCGATACATATTTACAGGTGCATTTCACTAGCCCCCCCCCCACCAACGAGTTTCAAAATTTTGACGATTGTACTGGTTTGTACTACGTTTGTACCGGCTAGTACCGAAATATTTCCGTTTGTACCGGTTTTGTTAAAAAGTTATTAACGATTTTAATGTGGGGGGCTAGAGAAACGACAGCCCCCCCATGAAGCAATTTTCAAAATTTGACGATTGTACTGGTTTGTACTTGTTTGATTTGTATCGGCTAGTACCGAAATATTTCCGTTTGTACCGGTTTTGTTAAAAAGTTATTAACAATTGAAATGTGTGGGGCTGCAGAAATGGCAGCCCCCCCCCATGAAGGAATTTTCAAATTTTGACGATTGTACTAGCTTGTACTACATTTGTACCGCCTAGTACCGAGAGATTTTTGTTTGTACTCGTATAATTAGTGAAATATAACGGTTTTTTCACAAGAATTACTGTGCGAGCGTACGGTCATTGACCGTTCGCCTGTCCAGTGCAGACGACTCCCTCTGACTGACTTCCTTCGCAGAGGAGTGTCACCAACGTCAAAGTCGAATGTGGATTCGGGGGGGATAGATTATCTATCGCTTTTCTAAAGCAAGACAAGTTACAACAACGCTGTTCAGCCAAGGGGTAAACGGACATCGCTGACTGATTCACTCGCCAGAGAGTATTTATGATGTTGACGATTAGTTTGTGTTACAGTTTATACAACACTTTCTTTAAGACACTATAATTATTGTCAGAGAAGCTAGAACATTAGTTGTTAATAAAGAATAACTTTCTTTTATAAATCAATTTTCTGTTCACCGTGAGATTTTGTTTTAAGCATTATTAATCATTAAATACTGAAACTATTTAAAAAGATCGAAATTTAAAAAGTGCGGAAAGTTTTTAATAAATATCTTTATTATTTTAAATACGGAAAATTTAAAACTAACCATAATATTTAGACAATGCTCGCAATACCGTAATAAATTTAAGATGTTTCATTTGCATTAACGGATTAAGAGGGGGGGCAGAGGGTCAGATATTACTTCTATTTGACCAAAAACTTAAGTTTTCCGTGATTCAAAATTTTAAAAGAAATTAAAAAATTTTCAGCGTCTCCCTGAAAATAAAAAATGATTAGAGACGTGTATATTGAAATGGGTGGAAAAGACAGAGAGAGTGAGAGAAATGGGTGACTACACTACTGATAAATTCCCCCACCTCTAAAATGCACACACTATTACGTACTTAGAATTATAACTTCTACTGCGAGATTTTTAGAACCTTCTAAGCAAAATTAAATTAGCCTATTGTATATTTATTTTTTTAAATATAAGCTTTTAACAATAATGCATTATTTGGAAGCCGTTTAATAATACCGTATTATAATACTTTAAAGCTTCTGTTAATTTTACATGATAGTGAAACCTGCGTATAACGATATTGTCTATAACGATAAACATGCCAATAGCGATATTTCTTTTGGTCCCGACGGAATTTCTATTTACTCAATGCATTATAAACACTGTCTATAGCGATATTCACTTTTTACACGCATCTGTCTATAACGATAATTTTAACGTTTAAAAAACATTTTGTAGTGCGCAGGCCCGAACTGGCTCTGTTGAGGGCCCTCGGCTAGAGATTGAAAAGGGGCCCCTTACTGAAGAGTTTATAGGGGACAGAGTATTAGAATACATAATATTTGAAAATTAGACTAATGTGCCAAAAAAAAAAAACCATTTAACTATTTTATAGATTTTGGGGACCCTGACTCTTCGGGGACCCCCTCGAGCCGCGGGGGAGTCTGGTGTCCTCCGCTACGCCACTGCGTAAAGGTGTAAGATTATTTGGAAATAAATAATGAAGTTGCTCTGGTATATATCACATTATAGTCTAGTTATAAAGTAGCAGTATATCCATTTGGGGGGACCTATCCGGGGCCCCCTTGGGCCGGGGGCCATCGGCAATCGCCGACCATCCGACCTGGCCAGTCCGGGCCTGGTAGTGCGTATAAGAGAACAGGTTTATTTTGGAAAACGCTCCCCAGGGCGCGGTCTAGAATATGTGATAATGAAAGATTATAGCATAGGAGTAAAAGAAAAAAAAAATCGTATTAGGTCCTTGTTCTTCGAGATTTGTTTTTCTTGCACTAGACCGCGATCTAGGGCCCTAAAAATGCTTGGGGGCAATTGTTAAAACAGTTTAAGACAAGAGTACTCAGTGGCGCCGACTACGTGGGTGCTCTGGGGCTCAGGGGGCTCAAATATCATTCCCCCACTGCCACTTGCTTTCCTATCTGGCACCCATGGAAACAATGCCTTTCTAAAATTCAAAGCTTTTTCACAATGTGATGTGCGACTCCCTACAGCTCCATAGGCAATGCCTTTGCCCACTGCAGCCGAAGTCCTAAGTGCCCCCCCCTTTCTGACCCACATACCTCATCCCAGAATCCTCGTCCTCCATGGGAAAATGTATGAATACAATGAGACTGTGTTAGCCCAAGAGTACCGGAAAACGGAGAATTTGAGACAAAGCCGCTGGCTACAATCAGAAGTTCACGCGGGAAAGATAACACAGGAGTTATAAGACTCATTCCCATTATGAAAATGCTTTGAGATAGTTCTAATAATATTACTGCAGGATTCCGAAGTGATTAGGTTTAATTGTTTTTATTGTAAATAGAGAACATCAAGGTCTGTCTGTTTACAAGCACCTAATATACAACACTTTGTATGTCTCTGGAACAAAAAAAGATGCCCATTCATCAAAAAGTGTCAGCGCTTTGCTGTTAATTGAATAAGACTGAGGCGAGGGCTTCTAAGGTATAAAGGTTTGTGTCACTTTCTTCTGAAGTCTCAATCTCCTTTTCTTATTTTTGAATGATTTTAGTGCTCAGTTATTTATTGAAAAGGATGGAACAGACTGTGGTCCACACTAACATTTCGAGATGCCTTCCGTTTCATTTTCTGCGAATATTTTGTTCAAATTTTGTTCTTGTTTGACAAAGCGGAATTAATTAGGTACTATTTGCTTTGATCTAGCCCAATCCTATTTTTTATAATTATACTGAAATCATAGGCGCATGAAAACACATTACTGAAATGTATGTCTCTCGTAATTTTGCAAATTTGACCACTTAATGGTAGAGGGTAAAATATCTCTACTTCAGGAGGATGCTCAAAATCATGCCTGGAGGTTATATGGCCAACAATTCAAAATATTTTTTGAATAATTATTAACTCGATAACAAGATAAACGACTTTTTTTGTTCCGCTTTATTTTTCTGTTTGCATTTAAATAGTTACCAATCTTTTTTATGTGGTCCTACACGCATTTCAATATAGAAAACGTTGCATTAATTCATTCTGAGGAAACTATCTAGTTTTATTTTAAAGGTATAATTTTTGTAATTTTTTTAATTTGTTGGGGAAAAAAATGAAAATAGGCAAGGCTTAGCTGCAGCTGTTTATAGGGGTACAAAAATGTAAAAAAAAAAAAAAAAAAAAAAAAAAAAAAAAAAAAAACAGGAAATGAATGAGCTGAGAAACAATACTATGAATAACATTTTTTGAAAACTCTGAGGATTTCAGACAGGGATGAGATAGATTAAACAAGAATAAAATTGATCGTGATTTGTTACATTCGAAAACTGAATCACTTTTTATACAAAATTTCCATTTACATGACAAGAAATTTGACTGATTGTGATATTATTGTTGCATGTTTCCCCCCCCCCAGTGGCGGCCCGCGGTCAAAACTGTTAGTGCAGCCGGAAGCATATGAGCCCCCCCCCCTTCCTCCGGACAGGATTGGAAAATCTTTGTTACTGAATTCGAAAGCTGACAGATTAAGCCCACACCGAGGAAAAAAAAAAGAAATTACATAAAAAATGTAAGAGATCCTATTTTACTTCCATAAAATGGACATAAATTTCAACCAGCCGCTCTTATCCTCAAAATTGCATTAATCCGTGTCTGATTCGAAGTTTCCTTAGAATTTTCTTTTGTAACGATAACTTGAGACGAAAAGAAAAAAAAAAAAGAAAACTTACTTATTTTTTATAAGTCAAATCAATCCTCCTTTCTTTTAAACTTGGGAATCGGTCAGTGATGCTCTCATAAAAAGGCGTTGTTTTAATTCAGATATCCATAATTTTAAAAGCTCTTTAAAATTTCCCATGTTTAAAGAATTTTCTCGCTCGCCATGTCCTCTAAATGCCAGTTCTTGCTTACTTAAAAACAATACTGCTTTGATGGGTAATTGTCCATTCATAAGCGTCTATTCAGGCTTACCTTCTTGGTAAATTCAGCAATATAAAGTCGAGAGTTTTCCAAACATATATTCTCCTTACCCCCTCCCTCACTTCTCGTGCGATCCAATCAGTTAGTCGAGTTCTCAAGTTCAGCCGCCGTTAAAAAATCTTCCATCGGCTGTATCAGCTGCATACTCCCTATGCCGGAGAGGCTGCTTACGTAGCCGTTGTCATGGCAAAGGTGCTGCCAATTTTCTTTTCAGCGCTCTGGGCTGAACCAAAGATTTTCCCAATTGAATTGCGGGAAAATTAAAGTGCTTTTTTTCTGAATGAGCGATCCGGCCACAATACGTTTTTTTTGTTTGGTTTTTTTTCGGAGATTTTTTTAATTTACTGTAGGAATTCCACAATTCTAATCTGAATTTAGGAAAATTAGTAGAATAAATTATTTTAAAGTATGTGCTGATAATTTCGAGTGCAGCCCGGCTGTACTTGCTGTATCCCACGAGCCGCCACTGCTCCCCCCCCCCCCAATAAACGTAGTAATACACTTTTCTTTTGCTTTGAAATTTATAATGATTAGTTAGAACCAATCAAAATTCTATCGCTGAAAGTAAAAAAAAAAGTGAAATAGTGTAATACACCTCTTTCAGGTCTGATTTATTACAAGGGCAAAGGAGTGTGCGCCCTGGAATCCTCAAATTTTGACAGAGAATTTGCGTAAGGCAAACAAATTTAAGGTGACTCCAGCACAAGCAGATTTTTCTAAAAGAAGGGCATTTCATCAGAAATATTTCATTACTTTAAAAGGAATCTTGATTTTAACTGGTTTGCTGTTATCGTACTAAGACACAACGGTGGAGAGTTTCATTCTATGCCCAGCGTTCCTTCACCGTAGTACAGATATAATAATAAATAATCGGATACCAAAATTCACATTATTCACTTAAATTAAACTTTGAATGTCGCCTTCAGCGCTCGGAAAAAAACCGCAATTTTGGTATATAAAACAAAACAGAAAACTAATTATCTTAAGCACTTCACAATTTTTAGGATGTATGTTCACAAGCTGTACTGGACACCGGAATAAATGAAAAAATTTTGCAGAATGGCCACTCTTAAAAATATTTTGCTGTGCAGTTCCACGTTTAAGATTTTTTTTCTGAAAGTTTCATGAAAGTTTTCGAATTTATTGCAGTGTGTAGTGCAGCTTGTAAAGAATCAGCCTGATTTTTTTTCGAATCCTTGGTGCAGTTAGTTTATTTTAATTTGTGTACCAAAACCGTGAGGCAGATATCGTTTCTTCGATCTATACCCTCAGATAATGGATATTTTATGTGAAGCTAAAATGATTATTTGTATTACCCATTTCCCACTGGTAAAAATGTGCACGAAAAGCCAAATGATTGAGTAGTTACGAGCAAGGAAGCAAATAATAATAGGAAAAGATTGAAAGGTAGTTGGAAAGTGTATCGTTATTCATGAGAGTGCCGTATTTTTCTTCCTTGTTCCATAAAAACCCATCTTCGGAATCGAACACCAAACTTAGCGATCCTTTATCAAAAATTACAAACCTTGTGCGACTTTCAACATTTTATTAACCCCCCCCCCCCACGGACTTTTAGGGCACCCACAGAAATTTTGTAAAGTCGGCGCCTCTGAGAGTACTCCATCAGTATCATTTTTGGTAACAAAGGTCATCATCAACAAATAAAAGCCAGAAAAATAAATCACATCGAATGCATTTCGCATGCTCAGCCCCTCAAAATCTTAGGTCTTACCCTTAACTTCATAGTTTTTCATGAATATTAAAGCTCAAGTGTATATTTTGAGTATCTACATCCCTATCTACCCCCTTCCCAACACCCAAGCACACACAACTTGAAAGATAATATTGTATTCACTTTCACAGTAACAAGAAAAAATAAAAATAAAATTCTAAAATAATAACAATAACAATAACAATAATTACAATCTTTTAAATGTTGTTTTTCTTTTTCTAACAAATACTTCGTCTTAGCTGTAAAATTAAATCTGAATGATATTTTATTTTAAGAGATTTGTATCACTTTAAACGCTTTTTTAAATATATTATGCATTTTGTTTCATTCATTAGACTACATTTTAAATGCTTACAGATAAATCATCACACCTTTTATCCATTTTTTGTATGAATCCCCCCCCCACACACACAAACAAAAATAATTAAATAAATAAAGCTATGAAATGATTCATACAAATAATACATATTCTGTTGAAGATTAGGCAATAGCAGAATTTCTTTTAGATTTTTACATTAACAAGCAGTTCTTCCTGAAAATAATCAATTAAAGAAATAATTTAACTCGTTACATAGCTTAATTCATTAAGTTCATTATAATTTGTTAATTATTTAATTTGGTATTTCCGTTGAACAAGAACCAATATTGATAATCTAGAATTGGCCCTACAGATTTAACGGGCACATTTACCATGAGTACATGCTTAGTCATAGATCCATAGTCCGATTCCCTACCAATCGCCTGTTTCTACCTCAAATTAATATTAAGTAAAATCAGTATTATTAAAGCCCATCCAAATAGTGCAATAATCTAAACATATAAAATAAGAAGGGGAATTTTCCTGTCTGTCTGTTTGTATCTACATTCTTTCGGTATAGGCGCCTAGACCGTTCGCCAAATCTGGACTAAATTTGGCACACTGGACTATTGATATATTTCCTGCTGTTTCCATCGCTGCTTCCCGGCACAGGTTCTTGAATGAGTAAGCTGTGGGCCCCAGTCGGAGTAACGATGCCTGGAAGCAACGATGGACACAGAAAGAAAAAAGCTTAGCAGCGAAGCAGACAATAATTTTTAGGCTAAGGCAACACCTGCAACGGGAGTTTATCTTCGTGTGTGTGTGTAAAATAAAGGGGGCGGGGGGCACTCGATATGTACTCATGCGCTTTAAACCAAATTACAGAAATTTAAACCCAAAATAAACTAAATATCATCTTCACATTTACTCTGAGCCTATATAGGGGGGAGAAGGTTGTCTACCCCCCCCACTTTGCAAATCCAAAATCCAAAAGCCCTATTAAAAACAAAATAAGTTTATGTCAACTATTAAAAAAATCATGGGCGGACCCATAAAAAACTCTGCGGGGGAGGGGGCAATTTTTTTAATACTTATTTCTCTTATAAATGCATTTCAATTCACAAAAGAAGTCAATCTTTTATAGCTTAAATTTGATTTGTCATGAGAGTGCGCATCCCCCCCCTCCTTTGGATACGCCAATAAAAATTATCATACAGAGTGTCGTTTTTTCCTACATTCAACCCAAAACAATTCGTACATCTACCTTTTACACATATATTTATGTATTGTTAGTAAAATTTTAAATAAAATGCTCACTTTATGAGACATGAAAGCGCACAAAGCGTTGGGGTTAACAACAGAGCAAACCTCGAATCAAAAGAAGGGAACTAATATTGAAGTGCACTGTGCTCCAGTTCTAAAAAGTAAATTAATCACTCGACTTCTAAATCAATATGCAAGGCGAGCGGATCTTTGATTGAAGTTTTTGAACTTTTATTCTGGACGGTAAATCTATTTGACCTTTGTTTTGATTATTAAAAGATACCTTTAATGATCAAATAACGTGGAAACGTTCAACCTGTCTACAAAGATAAACTGTCTATAACGCATTTATTTTATCTCCAAACAGTATCGTCATACACAAATTTCACTTAGTTTGGACATTAATAGGCTAGCTAGTATTCAATAATGTTGTTATTAGGGAATCGGACTGCGATCGGAAAACCTAAAGTCGAAATCAGGCCGTTCCCAAAAAAAATGTGGTCGTTCTATAGAACAAGCGAATATCGTATTATAACTAATTTAATACTGTAAAATCACTTATTTTAGCGAGGCTTTAATTTTCGTGATTTACTCTAATCCGTCTTAAAATGTTGTCTTAAAATACCTTTAGCAAAAAGGGTTCTATGTTTAGATACTTTTGGGATTTTTTAACTTTCGATTTCTGTTCATAGTTCGCGAAATTTTCAGCTTGACAAATAACGTGTTTTCATGTTCGCGAAAATTAAAGCATGCGAAAATAAGTCATTTTAAAAGTAAATTAATAGTTTTGTTAATAATTAAATAATTTGAGCACTTTTATTATTTTTAAGGAAAATTATATGTTTACGCCAAATTCAAGAAGAAGAAAAAATTTATACTGCCTTTGACACAAGAGAGTCTATATTTATTTATTTATTTATTTATTTAGAGCAGCAGATTTCGTAATACTTGCGTCCTGAAATAAAAATAATACACTGGGAGGGTATAAGGAAACTTTGAAAAAAATAATTTAAATCTTCTGTTTAGGCCAAGATATAAATTAATTTTTGTTTCTAAAACAAACATCCATCAGTCGAAAAAGAACAGATCTACCCGCCTTTTTACATAAAAACTAGTAGAAAATAAAAAGAAACAAAGAAAGGAAAAAAAAAACAAAGATCATTTTCTCTCGAATGCTACAGAAAAACATTATACAGATACACAGAATTACAGCGATATGCTCTATAGGTAGAAATATTCTGACAAAAAAAAATTTTTTTCAATGGAAATTTCAGTGATAAATAAACAAAATACCTTAAATGTCATTTTGAAAAGTCCTCCGCAGGTACCAAAAATCAAATTTGCCGATATGAATGTAAAAATTCCCAAACAAAAGCTTTCGAAAATACTATGCAAGTACGAAAACAGTTTATTCAATATAAATAAAAAATATTGCAAAAGAAATTTTTTTTTAATTACACAAGACTGGAACACTTCAGAACTATATACAAGTAACGTACACAACACTCTGGCGAAATAAACTTTCTCGCTAATTCAATTTTCAGGTGTAAAAAAAAAAATAATTCAAAATGGGATTTTAAAAAGATACTGTGTACGTACAGAAATAAGCTGTATCAATATGATTCTACAATTGGAAAACAATAATTTTTCAGAATACTATGCAGATATTCAAAACAATTTATTCTATATGAAATTAAAAATATTGAAAAATATATAAGGTGCAAGACATTTCTATAATTTCTTAGGTTTATGTACAATTTATATACAGAAGTATTCTAGCGAAATAAACTTTTCCGTGAACTCAGTTTTCAGTGGTAAAATAACAAAATAATTGAAATTTTAAAAAGATACTGCGCACGTACAGAAATAAGCTGTATCAATATGATTCTACAATTGGAAAACAATAATTTTTCAGAATACTATGCAAATATTAAAAACAATTTATTCTATATGAAATTAAAAATATTGAAAAAAAATATAAGGTGCAAGACATTTCTATAATTTCTTTGATTTATGTACAATTTATATACAGAAGTATCTGACGAAATAAACGTTCCCGTGAATTCAATTTTCTGGTGTAAATAAACAAAATAATTCAAAATACTATTTTAAAAATGTACTGCTCACGTACAAAAACAAACTGTATCAATGTGGATTTAATAGTTGCAAAACAACAATTTTTGAGAATACTATGCAGATATTAAAAACAATTTATTCTATGTGAATTTAAAAATATTGAAAAATATATAAGGTGCAGGACAATTCTATAATTTCTTAGATTTATGTACAATTTATATACAGAAGTATTCTAGCAGTAGTAAAGAAATGGGAGTTCACCTCATGCGGATCCCATGTTAATTCTGCGGATCCGTTCGGATGCGTTCCCTAGGCTGAGCGGGGAAGGGGGGGTGGTCGGAGCGGATGTGGGGACCGGATGTTCGAAGGGGTGATAAGAATTTTTTTTCTTTTCAAATAAGGGGACTTGTATTTTTTTCAGACTTTAACATATTTTTCAAATAAGGGGACTTGGAAAAATTTTTGAGATTGTGATGTATTCTCTAATGAAAATAAGGGACTTTGACATAATTTTAAATAAGCTATACTTTATGAATTAAACCTGAAATAAAAAAAATATTGTTATAAAATGAGGACCCACCAGCCACCCGGTAGAATGTCTACCGCCTCATTTCAAATAAAAATTCTTACTGTGCCTTTCCCCATCACGCTAGCCTCGCATGAATGGAGACAGGGCGTAGCACAGAGGATGCGTTGTTGTTTTTGTTTCTTTAAATAATAATTAACTATGTGGAGCAAAGAAATGAACAACATCCCCAGGAGGCCTACAAACAAAAGAAATCTCCACACAGTATACTACCATTATTAACGTGGTGCAATTTCTACCCTCCTTTTTTTTTTCTTTTACAAGCACTCATAATGTCCGTGAGCGAGTGCAGCTTATGCTTCTCGCTTTGAATGCGGTAGTTTAATTCTCTTGTTGACTGTAAGGTTTGTAAGCAGTTATAATAATGCTCGTGTGTTATACGCTTGCGTATAACATGACGTGCGACCCCCTTTGCAGTCTTTTTTTCGCATTCTTTCGTTAAGATGGAGTACATCTTGGGCCTTAACCCTACAAATTCAAGGATGGATTTTGAGTTAAGCTCATCCTTAAAACATCCTATCTTCTTTTTGTTGATGGTGCTGTACAATGGATGATCTTGCGTGTAATCTGAAGTATCATATAGATGTTTATGCTGTAACATGTCTTGATAAAAATCATCCGTAAAAATCTCATAAGTGAGAGAATCAGTATCTGTAAAGAGTAGTGTTGCATTGTGCCCGTATTGCTTTTTTATAACATTATAATGAAACTCATACATTATTAATTTGCTGAGTTCTAAAATGCAGAACCCAGCATAGATGGGGCGATTTAATTTTAACGTTTTCTTGATTCTTTTCACTGCTACTAAGTTTTCATTGAACACCTCAAAACTTTGAAATGTTGGACAAGCTACACGCTTTTCGGCAATTTTCTTGCTGTTGACGAGTTCTAGATTAATTCTCTTCCTTACATTTTCCATGGTCTTGCCGTACACAGCATTGTTCATAAGCTTGAAGAAGTCTTTCTCGAAGCTTGATTGTGCATTTTTTCGTTTTTCGGTGTTAAACTCAATATAATATTTTAACCATGGAGATTGGTCAAATTGCAACACTTTGTGCATTTTAACTAGTTTTAAACCAAGCTGTAAGTATAACTGCAAGTTTCTGTAATGGGTGATATAATTTCGTTTATTTTTCAAATTGGGGACTAACTTGGTGCAATCACTATATTTGGAATCATTCAACATGAAAATAGATAACATTGAAAGATCCTTAAGGGAGACACTCATTTTCTCGGCTGCTAGGGGGTAGTCGTTATGGAGTTGGTGTAGTTCTTGAGGGTAGTCCAAGTCCACTTCAAAAATGTATCCTTGCGGCCCGTCTGCAGGTATCGATAAAATGGTGTTTATATCAATGTCTTCAGGTGATACCCACTTAAAATTACCGTGTGGTAAGCTCTGCACCATACTTGCGCCGTATAAATTGTTACAGTCAAGGTACATGATGTAAGAACTCGGCTTTGAAGGGTCATAACCCTCTAAATATCTGTTATTGGCCTGCGCCCAGCGTTTGGTGATCATAGAAATGCCACCTCGAATGCCCCTCTCTATAAAGAGATGCATATCTATGTCCGTGAATAACTCTAGGGGTCGTTCCAACATTTTTAAAGAGCCTTGCCATGCGAGTCCAGGAGCTGTAAATAAATGGGCAGCATCCAAATCATAGTATTGTTTGCACAGCTTCCTAAAGTTTTGAAACACATCCGCCAACTGAAGGACATCACTTTTGACGTATAAGTCATGATATTCCCCCAGATTTTGAATGTTAAAAGCTCGCCAAACAGTCTGTGCATGTGCATACTCTTCATCAGAAATAGTCTCCTGTGTCAAACTACTAAAAAATGCTTCTTGGGGAGGTAGGCAGGTCTCATCAAATTTCTTGAAACAGGAAATATATTCATAGGGGTAGACGCCCTTTTTTAACAATAAATCTAAACTTGGATGCTGAATATTTTCCTTTAAAATGTTAAACTGGTCCTTTGGCAAATTCTTAACGAGTTTTTCTAAAGAAGCACTTAGAAACTGAAAACTATCTATGAACTGCAGTGTAATTTTACTCTTATTATGTTGCTTGGAAAGGGAGAAAGAAATATATTTCTCCATGTTTGTAGGGATGACCTCGATTTTATGGTCTTTAATTTTACCCAATCCTTGCATTAACAGATGCCCATCATATTGTTTCAAATTGTGAAATACAATGGGAATTTTCTTCTGCAAACGATACTTCAAATTACATTTGTTGTGTAAAGCCCCTCTGTAGCGACCGGTAAGGTGGTCGTGATCCCTAACGCGATCCTTCCCTAAAAACTTCTTGCATAGGAAGCATCGTGTTGCTTGATTGAAATCAAATTCATTTTGAGGGGTCATACAAATGGGCACTATCTTCGTTAAAATCTCTGCCAGTTCCTCTTTTTCTTGAACCAATTTTGTTAAAAAGTGGTCCACAGCATTTTCCCCTCTATAATACTGTATGGGTTTGAAAGATTACCCATCCGGGCCTATGATAATATATGCATATCCACAAGGAACGTGACAAGATGTTTTCTCTGTATAAGCGGTCTTCGGATTAGGTTGTGCTATATCAAAGGGTGCGATTAATGACTCAAAATCTGCATAAACGATATAGGGTAGTTCGAGTTGATATTGCTGTTTTTTAAAATATAATAATTTGTCTTCTTCTGTGGGCATGTATATTTTCTGAGGCGCGTGCATGTTACATAATGGTGTATGCTCCTTTAAATTTTTTTCCTCCCTAAATCGATGCATACATCGATAACAATAATACATGCGACTATGATGTTTTGTGAGATCGTCCAGCAGTCTGGAAAAACTTCTAATTAGACAATAATGTTGGGTCTCTTCATTGGCAATGAGTAATAAATTGATACACTCTTCATCTTCTCGGTTTGAAATAAACAATGGAAACACTTCATTCTCATATCCAAACACATTAATTCTTAAGTTGTTCAGTTTTTCTATTATAGGTATTTTTGATATGGGTACCGGATACTGAATATCCCCCATCTTGATTTCCTCTTCGAAGACCTCATAATGATGCATTCGTTCAGGATTTTCTTTCCAATGAACGTTCATCATGTGACCAAGTAAACACCATACCAAACACTTGTTATCTTCATTTTTTATATTAACTATTGCCTTCTTGGCTGCAAGTTGAGGGGGGAGGGGGATGTAACTGCTAGCCGCTAAAGGATGGTAGACTGCACAACAAAGTTCTAATTTTAAAATTTTGTGCAATACCCAACCGGAACCTCTCTGTGTGAACTCTTCAAAAGATTTCTCGATTTTTTCCTGAGCCTCTTCGATATGCTTTTCGATTGTAAAGGGTGCAAGCTCAATTAGGCATTTGGACCGGAAGTGGCAAGTGATTATATCTTCCTCAACCTCTTGGCTTATGCGCGACATCTGCACTTTTAATACCGCGTACCACTTGATTGGATTATCTTCTAGTTCCTCTTGCAAATATTGGTTTACTTTAGGTGAAGCTTCCTCAAAAAATAATTTTAAATCCGCTTCATTCTCTTCGCTAGGCTCTATCTCGTGGGATGAAAAAACAACCAAAATTTTTTGTTTCTTCGCCCGCTTTGAATTGGAAGTGGATGGACCTGCCTTGCGTTTTTTATGGCTTACGCGGATATGCTCCTGGAGTTCACTTTTTAGCGAAAATTGGAGGGGACACTCGCTACACCTAAATCCTCTAGAGTGTATTTGTAAATGCCGATTTAAATCACATTTTCTGGCAAAGCTTTTCTGGCAAACTTCACAAGTAAAGGGCTTGATCCCAGTATGGATCTTCATATGTCTAGTCAGATTATTCTTTAGAGTGAAGGATTTTCCACACTGGTCGCAGATCTATAAAAGATCCAAAAAATGCGACTTTAGAATACTTATTTAAACCCACATACAATAAACCTACTAGAAAAAATACCCTAACCTATGTATTAATTCTACCCTAGTAAATAAATACAAGTAACCTAGACTTAACACTCGTAAAATAGACTTATCATACTTTTTAACATAAAATACACAATAAAAAAACAATCATACCTTAGAATATATTCAATAAAAACCCAATCCTATCAACACCAAAATTTTTTAAAACCATGATATCCATTTTTTAATAAATAAACACAGCGTATCAACGCTAAAAATTAGAACCATAAACACATTTTTAAAAGTAACCAACTTAGAAAAAAACACATTAATCCATTTTTAAATAAATAAACACAACTAAATTTTTTAAAACCATAAACACATTTTTTAAAAGTAGAAAAAAAATACATTAATCCATATTTAAATAAATAAACACAGCGTATCAACGCTAAAAATTAAAACCATAAACACATTTTTAAAAGTAGAAAAAACACATTAATCCATTTTTAAATAAATAAACACAACTAAATTTTTTAAAACCATAAACACATTTTTTAAAAGTAGAAAAAACACATTGATCCATTTTTAAATAAAGCTAAGCGTATCAACGCTAAAAATTTAAAAGTATTCCACATCACGCCTAAATATACATGAACCCTAAATACTTTTTAATGTTAAACTCCTTTATGTAATATTAAATAAGTGTACCAACACAAGAGCATACTTTTTTTCTTATACAAGAATTGAATATTTAAAAAAATTTTAATATTGAACAACTTGCACTACAAGATTACAAAAATACTAAACTTTTTTGTAAACATACTCTTATTATTTCATTCAAAATAAGTACACTCAACTCTTATTAAAACATGAACTGGAAGTGATCCAAACACACACAAGTCTTTACTAAAAATAACTGCACTTAAACAGCATTACATAATAAAACTTGATAATTTATTTATGGATTGAGCATAACGCTAAAAATCAGATGTATAGTAAAATACACTGTTACGATGCTTTTCTTTTAAATATACTTTAAAATAACACTTACGTGACCAGTAGAGGGTCCCGCTTGTGGTTGTGAATCACTAGGTACCTCTTGAGCATCGGTGGGTCCTGGTTGAGAATCCCAATTGATAGATTTATCCAAATCATTCGGGTTCTCTACAATGTCAAGAATTTGATGAAGATCCTCCAGGGGGATCCCGAATTCATTCAACTGAAATATATATAAAAAATAGAATTAGGTTATTGCAACATAATACTTTATTAAAAATTAATTAAACAAGCTTTTCATTACGCTAATAAATACTACTTAATTATCTAAACAAACTTTTAATTACGCTAATGAATACTACTTAATTACCGAAACAAACTTTTAATTACGCTAATAAATACTACTTAATTACCTAAACAAACTTTTAATTACGCTAATAAATACTACTTAATTAAATAAATAAACTTTTAATTATGCTATTACCTAAACAAGTTTTTATTTAACGAATTGCCTAAACACAAGTTTACACGGAATAAAACTTATTAATGATAGCGTGCGTGAAATCTAAGCTTTAAACATATTAAATGTACTAGAAACATTCAACTTAACAACATAATCTCACTTTTAAAAATGAGTCTAAATAATACACCAAAATTTAAAATAATCTCATTATATTGTTAAATAAAATAAAATAAAATAAAAAAGAAATGTACTTACTTTCTCGTCTGAAAAATCCAAAGTGTTATTCACTGAAGAAGTCATCGTAGAATACTAATGTGCTAGAAATAAAACACGTCTTAATAGTACGAGAGCTGAACAAAAATTCGTGCGCACTTGCAGGTGAACAGAATAGAAAGGACCGATGCTACTATCAATAGATAAGGAACCCTACCGATGACTAATAAACATTGGTCATCTTAGAACTGCCCTCCTTCTCTGATAAACCAATGTGTGAAGATTAGAACCTCCCCATGACTCAATAAACAAAAAACAGTGGTCATCTTAGAACTGCCCACCTTTTCTGATAAGCCAACGATTCCCCCGCTTAGTCATATGTGTTAAATGTGAAAGATAAGACTGCCCTGATCGCTGATAAGCCAATGCTACCCCCACTTAGTCATGCACTGCATTGATAACTGGTAGGAACACTATAAGCCATTTCTAACTTGGAGAGTGTTATAAAGTTTATTTGTATTTGCTGTCCTTTAAAAAATATTTTTAAAAACTATGGATGCGTTAGATGTTAAATACATGCCCGAGTTTTTGAATCAGGACGCTGCAGCCAAAGCATTTAAAGAAATACTAAAGTATGATTTTCGCGAATATCCCATCAAAGTTTTGGGTAAAACTTACACGCCCAAGCGAAAAATATGTGCTTTTGGCGATGGTGAACATCTGAAGTATACATTCTCGGGACTGACTGTACCAACTAAACATTGGTCTCAGCTTCTATTGAATATCAAGTCTGCTGTGGAACGTGCTTGTGATACTACTTTTAATTACGCTCTACTGAACTACTACAGCAGTGGATGTGTTAAAATTGGAATGCACAAAGACGATGAAACATGTTTGGATTCGGAAACACCGATTGCTACTGTGAGCCTAGGTGCTAAGCGAACAATGCATTTTACAAGAAAAAAGGAAAAAACGGTGCAATTACCATTGGAAAATGGTTCTTTGCTAATTATGGGACCTGTGATAAATAAACTGTGGTCACATGGCATACCCAGCGAACCCGAAGAAACTGAGCCAAGAATTAGCATCACATTTAGAAAACTGAAGACTGCAAAGAGAAAGAGTGATGAAAATAACCATTCTGATAAACGTCAATGTGTAGAAGCTACATTTAAGGACAGTGCGATCGATGATTTTTTCAACAATTTCAATTCTACTCCTTTCGAGTCGAATGCTACTAATAATCAAAATATGTGTTCGGATATGCCCACGACATCAACCACTTCATGTGTTAATACAAACTGCACTGAAAGCGAAACTGTGTTTAAAAAGGAGATTGGGAATAACGTATTTTTATCTTGTGAACTGTTTAATGGACAGTTAAAGATACACATAAGGGAATACCGTGTAGACTCTAAGGGAAATTTACATCCCACGAAAGTTGGTATTACAATGGATTTCACAACATGGTATGATTTTTATTTAAAACTGTTTCAGTTCAATTTAGTTTATACTACTGCCTCTTATATTGCTAATAATTGTATATTAGTTTTAAATGTTAAAGATTGTATGCATATTCAAAAATTAGATTGTAATCAATATTCAAAAAAGACTTCCGTTAAGTTAGATCATTAACAAATAGAATCTCTTAAGGAAATTGTTCATGAATTAAATGGGCAGGCTATAACATATTTACTCACTAATCGTTTGCCTCACTTTATTGAATGTAAAACGAGACTCTTGGCTAGTTTATCTTCAGAAGAAGAAGATATTTTATTTTCAAAACTTGTATTATGCCTTGAAAATGAATTAAGTATCGTATTTAAAACTATATATCAGTGTAATGGATGCATTATTAATCATCCAAGTCAAACTCAACATACATGTTTAACAACCTCAGATTTGGATAAATATCAGTACTTGGGTAGTGCTGTACTTTTATTAGTAAATATAGAGGTGGTAGCTTCCGAGTTTGTAAACAGTGCCGATTTTATCAGTGAAAGCTTTTTGAAAAATATTTCTGTAGAAATCATCAAAGATGTTTTGTTTAAAACTAAATAAAATAATTACTTAGATTATAATTTTTGTGTTGTTTTCTTGAGTTATGTGTTTAATTTACAGAAAGTGTCTACTTAATTTGTTATAGTTTAATTTGTTTTTATTTCTATGTATATGTGTCTATTTATTTTAAAATCTTTACTAAAATAATTTTTAATTCATCTAAAAATAATGTTTAATAAGAAAAGTATTTTAATTTATATCAAGAAAAAAAAATTAATCCAGTTTAAATATTTTCAAATGTTTTTATTTTTAAGTACCTAATTTTAAAGTGCATTTATTTTTAAAAGTGTTTTTAATTTATATCAAGAAAAAAAAATTAATCCAATGTTTTAAATTTATCAAGAAACATTGTTTGAATCCAGTGTTTTTAATTTATCAAGAAAAAAAATTTTTTTAATCAGGAGTTGACTTAAACTAAAATAATTTTAAAATGTTTTTAATTTATCAAGAAAAATTTTTAAACTATTTTTTATTTTTATTTTGAAAGGTTTACTTATTTCTTTAATTGCAAAATAATTTCTAAAAGTGATTCATTTTTAACATATTCAGAATTATAAAGGGGACACCTTAAAACGTATAAGGTTTTATTCATGCATGTTGTATTTAAATGGGTGTCTTAGAACAAATAAGGTTTTATTCAAGAAATAATTTTTCTAGTGGGGGTAAATATTATATCCCTCTTAATTTGAATATCTCTTTGCATTTAAAAAAAAAATTACAAAGTAGCAATATCTTGCATCGCAGGAGATTGTGCTGTTTGAGAATATTATCTATTGCAGATCATTTCCTGTTTTAGCAAGTAAGATACACAAAGTTAGTTTATCTCTCAATGCAAATCATTTCCTGTTTTAGCAAGTAAGATACACAAAGTTAGTTTTTCTCTCAAGTAGATAAATATATTTTAATTTGCTTTACACTTAGTACATTTCCTGTGAAACAGGAGACGTAAACTAGAATATATTATATCAATAGTTGGATTATCACAGAATGTATACAGAGTTATTTACAGTTGATTACTATTTCTGTGCTTTACGTGGGGAAAAAAAGAAAAAACGGTAAACAATTTACAAATAATCAAATATTTTATTCAAAATCCCACTTTACACTTTCTGGAGACTTCCGCTTGGAAGGTTTCACATTTTCTAGTCTACGTGATTTTACAGGAGGCTCCGTTTTAATAAAAGCATGTTGATTTTTTATAAAATGTCTAGGAATATTCAGGTCTTCCATTGCTTTTAAAAATATGTCTCTGCCACTAATGTCCGTTTTCCTTCGTGTGGTGAAAATCATATTGAACAGGTCAGCCACATTGGATGAGGGAATGTTTTCATTTTTATACATAAGTTGTCCATTTTGATCCCAGTGTAGTACACTCGGATTTCTTTTTAACAATTCCAATAGAGTTGCTGCCTGTCTTTTCATTGAACCAGGTACAGAATTTAAAATAATGTCGTCATAGGGCTTTTTCTCTTGCTGTATAATTTCTTCTTGCGGTTGCGATGAAGCAGCTGGTTGTACACGCCATGATGAATCCGCTTCTACATTAAGTTGTACAGGTAATGATGAATTATAGTTTTCCATGTTTACTTTTTTTCTTAAAAGGGCATAATATAGTTTCACTTTGTCGTGCTCACTTTGACGACTATTCAATATTTTCATCATTTCTTTATCAAATTCACTCATTTGCTGTTCCGTTGGCACATGTCTGTTCAAAACCTCTTCTGGGACGAGAGCATACTTCTTTGCAAACTCCATTCAGAATCATGAACGGGATATGAGACTTGTAAGTACCGACAGGGCAGCAGGTAATAAAATATTTAAAAATCCCCCTTTTTGAACAATCAGCTTACGTTTAACATATAATGGGGATTTAGTAGCAAGCTTTCGTAGAGTATTCTTGTGTTTTTTTAAAGAGGTCTTTTGCTTAGGGGAAAGCGGAATGTTTCCTTTTAATAAATTAAGACTACAGTTGCAGATTAATCCGATACAAGAGTTTGGGAGCTTTTTAAAAAGGCTTTTTCTTAATTTGATAGGACAAATTTGTAAAAGTTGCAGGCGATTAAGATCCTTTTTGCATGGTGTCATCTTGCAAAGTAAATAAAAATTTCAGAATGTTTCTATTTATACATTTTTCAACTGATACACATATTGTATCTGATTGGGTAATATGTTGGTGCGCAAACGCATTTTTTCATCAGTTTGAGGGCATAAATCAATAAACAAGTATGAATAGGGTTTTTTATTCGCGTCTTCGTAGACTTCTTGAAAAATTTTTAAATGTCTAGGGAACAATTGCCTTCCCAAATGTGTTATCTGAGACATATCTCTACGATTCTTAAAAAGTACAAGGTAATGTGCGTTCAAGGTTATCTCCCTCATTTGGGAACCTTGGTGAAAAAAGTTTTGTGTTATAAAAATAACACTTATATTTAAATGATGAGAACCTCTCGTAAAAAGTTGACATATGTTTTTACTGTTTCCGCATTCATGCATTAGATCATCTATTATAAATAATGTATTATTTCCTATGTATTCTCGATAATCAGATGGAAGCCCTTCTACAAAAGTTACACCCTCTATCTCATCGAACAAGCTTTGATATATTCCATAGAACCATACTATTTTATCCGGTACTTGTGAAAACATTTCCCGTTTGAAACTGAGTAATTGTTTCGTCCAAAAACTTTTACCACTTTGCGTGGGAGCGCAGACACCAAATTACACGGTGTTTGCAAGGCTGGGAAATCCATTGTGAATGAAGACAGACACATGGTGAGTACTGTTTAAATAGTTTTTTTTATTGATAAAAGTTCACATAAACATGAAATCGTTTGGCGACAAAATTATACACTAGTTTGTCATTACATATACTTTTTGGTACAAAAGTAGACACAATTTGATTTAATGTATGACCTTTGGATTTACAATAAAGATAATATGTACAGTATTGGCCACAAACAGCTGTAACATCACTTTGTAACTTGAGTCGGTTAAAGTTTATATTGGGATATCTCGATGCAAAGTCCAGAATAGGTCCTTTAAAGGTTTCCGATGCATTTTCGTAAGAATCAAAGAATTCAATCTGGATAGGCGAATGTAAATAAAAAGCAAGCCAGTGACTTCCTTGTTGAGTAGATCGATCAACATTCACCACGAGAGAGGCAGGGTACTTTGAAATTTTTTCGGGTAACTCGTCACTCGCATACACATCCAAAAAGTGCTTTTTTGTAAAGGGATCCGTAGAAAGTACTTGTCGCAGCTGAAATGTATTCATTCTTCTTCTCAATTGGGGTAGTCACATAAGACGTGACGCGATTTTGAAATTTCAATCACGTTTTCAAATTCGGCATAAATAAATACGGAGATGGTCTTGTTCAAGGCTTTGGCAAATTTAATTTCTAATCGTAGATTATCTTGGTGTTGTAAACTTAAATGAGGCCCATCACAGAGATCCGCGGTCAAGTCGAAAGCATAGAGGGTGTGGCCTTGTGCAAATTCTTCTCGGGTTAAAAATATACCCTTATCTTGATTAAAACTCGAAAATAGACGATGATAAGAACGTATGTAACTGTCGTTTTCAAAATTTAACTCTAGTGCTTTGCCGGGGGAGGGGTTCCCGTCTACAAATATGCTTAAATAGGTAACGTCACAGTCATCAAACAAAAACGGATTTAGGTTATATTGTCCGCTCACTGCAGCATTATCCAGACATCCCACAATCACACGTTTGGGCATGACTCCCAGAAACACATTGTCTTGTAAAAAGGACCAACTGCCTGCAGAGACAGAATACAACTTGCACATAACTCGATCAATGGGATATTTAGCTGAAGTTTTCTCCAGAGCTTTTGCATGTCCGAGTGAAACACCGGGACTCACTTTCACTTTTCTAATAAACAATGATGCATGCTCTAATATCACTTTATATTCATTAGCTGTAGCAGACATCAAACAAAAATTGGGCTTGCTGCGCGTCATTTTTATCTTTACATCCATGTTCAGTACCATGTTCAGTAAAAGTCTATTTTGCTGGAAAATATCGCAGTGCAATTGGCCAATCATATCTAAAGTTTTACTCTTAGTTAGGTGATAGCGTTTCTTGAGTCCTTCGTTTGCATCGGTCGTAGCCGTGGGATCGGCTGTTGCCAGATTCGTGTCCTTGTAAAAACAGGAACAGGAAAGTAAGCTTTTCTTGGCATCTTCCCCATAATTCATTAAAGTTTCGATGTAGGCTCTGTACGGGTAAGTATTGCTCGATGTCGAAATCACTCGCTCATTCAAACTAACGTCTACTTGCGAAAAGAGGGCATGTAAAAATAAATTAACAGGGCCCACGGCATCCTTTTCGTCCAGGTCGGCACCATCCGACTTTACAATTTTTACTTTCACGTAGATGTGAGACGAAGAGAGGTCTATATATTCTTCTCCGCTTCCAGATATGTTAAATTCTACAGGTCCTCCATTTTGTATGTTGGCAATAGGGTGATATTCAACAAACTGTCCTTTTTCGATAGCCGTTTGAGTAGGGGGCATCACAAATAAGTCCAACTCGGATTTAGCGTAGGCTACCGAGTCCTTGTGAATTAAACCGTACATGATTAAGCAAAAATATCGTGACCTTTCACCTTCTTGGTTCGTCTACGACTGACGTTTTTCATACGTCGCTTCCTCTTTTTATTGCGTCCAGATCCAATCATCGATTTCACTTTAGCTGCTGCTTTGTCGGTGAGCTGCTTCCCTGCTTCTTTCATGCGTCGTCTTGCGGCTGTTTTAAGGTCCTCGCCCTTAGATACATCATTCAAGATATCCACTCCGCTGTTAAATAAATGTCTACCAATAGTCTTTGCGCCGCTCTTGAGCATCGGTACTGCTGCTCTAAAAAATGATCTAAAAAGACCGCCAAATCCGTATCCTTTTTGAAATGGTGCTCCTTGATAAAAATTGATGAAATTCGCATTGATCCGGTACACTGGGGGGTCTCTTGCCACACATTCCGTCACGGTAAACAGTTCTTCCGACCAGTTGGTTTCGTAACCTTTCTCAAAGGTCAATTTATGTTTGGATACGCGTACTGTATCCCCCATTTTAAAAACGCAGGGCTTTTTTGGGATGTTTTCCATATCACCGTATAGGGTAAACCACACATCTTGCTCATTAGACTCTGTCACTTCTGCAGGCGCTCGTTTAATACTCGAGTGAAAGGTGTGATTATAGCTGTGCACCAATTGGTCCAAAACGTCTATATAGCGGTAAGTTCGTTTACTCGTGAAATATTTCCACATTTTTGTTTTCAAAGTACGATTAAACCTCTCTACAACGGACGCCTTTGTATTATTGTACGTCGTGAAAAATCGCACGTTATGTTGCTTTAAAAAAGATTGGAACTTTGCATTTTTAAATTCGGTACCTTGATCCGTCTGTAAAAGTTTAGGTTTACGCTCCGAAAAGAAGGAACGGAAAGCATTCACAATATCCTCTCCCCGCTTCGATTTAAGGGGGGCCACAAAACTATATTTTGATAGGACGTCTGTACATGTCAGGAGGTATCGGTATTGATCATTGTACTGTTTTAAATTTTGTAGATCCACTAGATCCGCTTGCCACTGATGGTCTTTCGCATAAACAATCACTCGATTTGTCGGGAATTTCCTGCGCGCCGGTCTGTGAAGAGTGTATGCGTCCACCCCTTGTAACCAATTCCGAATCTGCGGTTTGCTTACTCTTCCTCGAGCAGCACGGTATAAGGCATTTACACCACCAAAACTCGCCTCGTGAGCTGGATCGTGATACGCTTTCTTCATTGCAGCATAAAATATGATTATTCGATATATTAATCCTCACACGCATATTCATCACAGAGAAAACGTTACGTTTCCCGTTTCATTTAAGTGTAAAAATATATATGAATACTAAAATAATACACACACACACATACGCATACGCGTCACTCCTGCGACTTCACTCATCTAATTTATTTTCATAAATGACTCCTACGATACATTAACAGCTGTTTTATACTTTAAGACAACCGCTGTATATAAAGGGTTCATGGTTTAATGGTTAAAGCCGGCGATCATTAACTTGTGAATTCTTTTGTAGGTTACGTGTTCAAATCTGAAATTTTTTTTTCCAAGTCCCCTTGTTTGAGAAAAAAGGAAAAAAAATTCTTATCAGCTCTACCAACATCCGGTCGAACATCCGCTCCGACCACGCCCCCTTCCCCGCTCAGCCTAGGGAACGCATCCGAACGGATCCGCAGAATTAACATGGGATCCGCATGAGGTGAACTCCCATTTCTTTACTACTTCTAGCGAAATAAACTTTTCCGTGAACTCAGTTTTCAGTGGTAAATTAACAAAATAATTGAAAATGGAATTTTAAAAAGATACTGCTCACGTACAGAAATAAGCTGTATCAATATGATTCTACAATTGGAAAACAATAATTTTTCAGAATACCATGCAGATATTAAAAACAATTTACTCTATATGACATTAAAAATATTGAAAAATATATAAGGTGCAAGACATTTCTATAATTTCTTAGATTTATGTACGATTTATATACAGAAGTATTCTGGCGAAATAAACTTCCCGTGAATTCAGTTTTCAGTGGTAAATAAACAAAAGAATTCAAAATGTGATTCTAAAAAGACACTGCGCGCGTAGAGAAATAAGCTGTATAAATTAAATAACAATGGCTTTTGAGAATACTATGCAGATATTAAAAACGATTCATTCTATAATAAATTAAAAACGGCGAAAAAAAATGATGTGTAACGCATTTCTGTTTTTTTTTTTTTTTTTTTTGTGGCATTTCCTCAATTTGTGTTTTCTCATTGCATTTTTAAGCTATTAAATTTTTGTTGTTATTTATATTAATGTTATTATATTTCATACAATTACAGTAGTAAGCAAACATTCTCGTGAAATATTAACAATTATTTTACCATTCCTAATCCTCTTATGTTCTTTATAATGAATTCTCAAGGCAAAAAAAAAAATTGAAATTTATTTGTTTTAATTTTACTAACATAAATATAACGGAAAATGTGAAAATAGTTTTTTTTATAAATTTCAGTATATATTAACTTAGTTTAGAGAAAAATTAAGTATTACTTATCAAGTAAGTCATTGTCATGCGGTACATATAATTATACAGTATAAATTAAACACTCACATGTTACAGTGTTGAATCTTTTGCTGTATTTTTTCTTTGATAGTAAATCGTCGTATATTTCCCAATTCTCGTCAAGACGTTTGCAAAAGGCTTTATAGTGACAAATATCACTATAAGTGTGTCCTGTATTATTTGTTGATATAATACCTCTTAAATAGTATTGTTTGTCAAAAATATTGACGCTTCTAGGAATGTCATACAAACAAACTTTGACACCTTTGTCAACATCACTGTCGGGAAAACTGTACTCACTGACACTGACTAAAGTTGAAGATATCAGTTCGACAAATAAGTGTTTCGATGCAAGAGATACGCTTTTTTGTATTTTTCCATTGCACTCTCCTTCCTTTGTTTCCTGGCAGTTTTTCTCTGTCGTGGCGAATTCTCGTGAAATGTCTGTTACAATATTCTGAATTCCATTTTCATTTATTATCAATGATATTGCTGCTCGTTCTACGATTTTGTTAGCTTTGCAAAGTACATTGCTGCATTTTATATTTTATATTATTGCTGCATAGTCCGCAAACATATTTTTAAAAGCATTTCTTGCAGTAGTTTCAGCGGAAATCTGAAGAATATCATTTGGAAGCCCGTAAACTGGAGAAATTATTTTTAAAATTTGTGCACGTAAGCTGTAAGTTTTGGCTGTTATTTTTCCATGTGCCACGTCATGTATTAACTGAAAAACAATGTTTTTTTTCATTACGCTCAAAATTTCATCTTCATAGCCTTTACTGTCTTGTAAAGCACACGCCACTATCTGGATAATGCTGTCATAAGCGCACGTGTTCGTTACAATCAACTGTTCATTATTTAAGGCGCATGGTTTTAATAAATTTCCATTTTTTAATAATCCAATGGGTCTTCTGAAAAAGGGTGAGGAAAAATCCATTTTCGCGAGCTCTGGTTGTGGTTCCAAATACGATTTCTTAAGCCTCTTTTTGGGAGGAATTTCTAAGCCCCTCCAGTCTTCTAAAGCTAAATCTTCAACGATTGTAGTTTTTTCTGCATAGCAAGTTCTACAAATCCTTTCCTGACCATAGCCTTCATCCGATGACTCGTCAGATACAGAATGAGAACATTCTGGGAAGATATGCACATTTCTTTTGCAATATTTGCATTTGTGTGCTCCAGATGGAAGATGTCCATTTTCACAAGCAATGCAAGCGGTAGCTGTCGCATCAACAGTCTTCTTATTGTAACTGTTATCACTCAACTGCAGCGCCGGCCTGAGCAAATTTGGCGCCCTAGGCGAAAGATTTTAAAGGCGCCCCCTTGAAGAAAAATTAATAAAAAATTAATGTATTTTTAATTTTTTACAAAAATTAAAATTTTTAATTTTTTAAACTTTTAAAAATTAAAATTTTAAATTAAATTAAATAAAAGTTAACAAAGTAAAGCACAAAGATAATCAAATCAGAGAGATAAAAAATTATTTACCTCAATTAGACATTTTTACATTACCACATTTTCTGGCCTTTGTTTTAGCAAAAGTAGGAACAATATCCTTTAAATCAATCGTTTGTGCTGAATCTTGTTATATTGATATGGTTGACAACCCTACGAATCTTTCTTGAGTCATTGTAAACGCAGATAAGTTTTAAGTTTTGAGAAACTGCTTCCGCCGCTAGCCACAGACGCAGGAAGCGTTATTAACAGCTTTATAGCTGTTACTAAATTCGGCCCACTCTGTACCAGCTCATTTTCGCAAGTGTAATTCAACACTTCCTGTGTTGTAGTACCATTTGGCACTCTTCTTGCAATGGCTTACAATTCATTGCATATTCAGTACCATCGGTATCCTATCCTTAGAGTCTCCGTGAGTCAGAAATTTTTCTAGCCTAATACAAAGCTCCAAAATGTCTTTGGAAGTTTTATTTTTTAGCTCATGAATATTATGGAGGAATCCGAGAACATGGTTTATTTTTTTTAATTTGTTGAAATCTCTCGTCAACTGAACTTATTGCTCTATCGAGAACGGCAAAATAAAAATTAATTTTAAAATCCAAAGGTTTCCAAAGGTTTTCAGTGTGTGCAGGACACTTACAGAGAAAAAAGTGTGACCAAATTAGAGTGTATTGGACACATACAGAAACGTGTAGGTTCACGTTTACGGAATCTAAAATCAAAAACCAAAGGTATCTTGGGAAAGGGTAAGTTGACTGACGCATTTATAGACCGGCTCCAGAATTATTATGGAATTGCCATTCGTGCTAATGTTGGGGATTTGAAAAGCATGCAACAAAATGTTATTGCAGTATTATTCCACTGTGCATCGAATGCAAATAAGCCAATGCATGGACAATGCCCAACTGGAACACAGAGCTGGTGCTTTTATCAGGAAGCTCTGGCAAAAGGGGAAATCAATATAAAAGAAAAGTACCCTGGTTTACCCAACGACATCCTAAATACTGTAAAGCCGTCTTATTTAGAACTGTGTTCTAGGGAAATTTTGGGAAAATGCCTACATGGAAAAACACAAAACGCCAATGAGTGTTTTAATGGTGTTATATGGCAGAGAGTGCCAAAGGAAGTGTTTGTATCGTTAAAAACTGTGAAATTGGGGGCGTATGATGCAGTAATACAGTTCAATGAAGGCTATCAAGGCTGTGTAAAAGTTTTAACAGATCTAAATATCACAAATCCTGGGTATTTTACCGTGTCAGGATATCGACAGCTCGATGACTTTCGAATCACCAATTCAAACGGTCATTCAACCCCAAGTGCACATAAACGTAGAAAAATTTTAAAAGCAATTAGAAAAAAATAGATCATTGTTCATAATAATAGAGATGACGAGCTGTACAAATCAGGAGCATTCTAAAAATAAATTTTTTATTTATGAGGTAAGATTTAGTATTTGTTTCTTTTTTATGCTTTTTCTCAAAATGAGATTTTTACGATTTTGCTTTATCGCAAAACACCATAACTCGAAAAATTATTAATGCAATGTTTTGAAACTTTGACAAAATACTCTTGAGGAGTCATTTTAGGGACTAAACTACTATGATGAATCTAGTTAATTTTTTTTTTTTTTTTGTCAATAGAAGTTATGAATTGTCATGTATATTCGTGATTTTTCCCCGCATAAAATGTTAACTTCTCTAAAATATTAAATAACATGGTTAGAGTTTCGAGTTTAGTTCATTCCCTTAAGGACCTTTCAATAATCAAAATAAAATTTACAGAATAAAAATATCTTTATTTAAATTCGACTAACATTTTCATGAAGAGGTGGGGGGGGGGGCGCTGAATAAAAAAATGTGAGAAACAAGTGGGTGTCCAAAAGGGCGTAAACTGGGGTACATTAGTGTATTTTGTATTTATCTCTATTGAAAATTGCCATTCAGACAACATTTCCAACAACAGTGGTCAGTGGCCGGATTTGTAAGTCCGAGTGCTTTTTTCCGGTGCGCTTTTTTCTGCCCACCGATAAGAGCATTACGGAACAGCCTGAATTCTAAAGAATCATAAACAAGCATAAATGCTTACGTGAGTTTAAAAAGATTAATTAATTAATCATAAATAATTTAATAATGATCGTTGCAGGATTAACCAGAATTTGCAGTATAGCCTCACCTTTTTTAAAAATATATTCCCTGTAAATCAAAAAATTAAAAATACGGCGGATGTCTAAATTTATGGGAGTGTCTGAAGTCAGAAATTTCAAGGGTGTTTTAAAAGGTGGGTAATTAATACATAGTATTCAAGTTTTGTGTTCATTTGGAATGGGAGCGGTGCTTACGGTGGGGCATAGGAAACGGGCGAGGAACAAATCAACCAAAACAAGGCTTGGGGGAAAACACATGCTGGAAATTTTTTCCCGAACTAAAGTTGTTTGTAATCCATTACGTCTGTCACCCTTTCTCAGGTAATTATTTTGAAGTTTCCGCTTATCCATTTGCTAGACAACTTTGGGCTCAGAGTAAGTAATGTAATGGGATATGTGTTGTGGGAACTTACAAAATACTGATATGGACCACACACAATTATACTACACAGCACAAATGATCTATTTATTTAAAAACATAGATATATATACGCTGAAATTTTTTTTTTCACTACTTTTCACAGGCACCGACTACATACAGTAAACAATCCAAACACCAGTTTTTGTTCTTATTTAGTAATCAAATATTAATATTAATATAATTAACTTTAAAAATTTATAAATATTATATTGTTTCTATCCATCTGGTTGATTTCGATTGTTAGTTTTCACACAATGAGGTAAATTACATTTATGCGTATTTTTATGTAGTTTTTTAACATTTTTGATTTTTTTCCTCACAACTTTAGAGATTTATGACTACAGATACATATTTTGCAGATTTTTGTTTTAAGGGTGTTTTGTATGTAAAGCTAACCTATTAATGATCTCATTATTTTATGTTTCAAGTGATACGACTTTTAACCAAAATTATAGAAAAGCAATTTTCATATCTTTATCAAATGGGGCAAGAATCTGCAAGTGGGATGGGGTAAGAATTCGAATGCAGATTTTAGCCCCTAATGCTTTGGGGTCGTGATGGTTTTGTTTGTTTGATTGTCATGTTCCGAGGCTTCCAATAACCATCAATTGAGCTAAGTTCTGGGCCTTATAATGATGATGTCCATCAGGACCGGAAAAAGTCTATTCCCCCACATGACCGGGACAATGTAAAATTTTCAGTTAGAAATGTATTTCCTTTTATTTTATTTTATTTATTTCCACTGATTCGGTTTGTAATTACAATATTTACGTTCACATCAGTTCATTTTAGCAATATCAGTTTTTTCTACGTCCCTTAACTATCGGAAAACCTTTTAGTTATATGACAGCCAACTGTCTTCCTCCTATTTTGTAAGTTTCTCTAATTACACTTAAATGACAGTGATTTTTTCTTCTTTCTATCTGTTTTTGTTAAACTAAGTTTACAATACATACTTTAGTGATTATTATCATATTAAACCAAAATTTTCTATGCAGTTCATAAAATAATAATAATAATAAATTAAGGAAAATTTAATTATACTCTACCAGTATTGAAGGTACTGATATCAGTCAAATTCAAACCTGACAAATAATAGTTTTGCAGCAAAGACAACTTTTCAAGTGGGTTTCATTCTGAGTTTTATGTCAAGTCCACCACTGCGGATCTTTACCCCGTAAGATGGGGCAAATATCCGAAAATACCAAAATCTGTAAAAGTCACTTCCAGTTTTTGCATTAAATTTTAGATAAAAATGATCATTTAAGGCGACAGGTAAAGGTTTAAGCTACATTCTAGTAGAAATTTAGGTTCATGACTTATTCGAAGTTTTCAGAAAATTCAAAATCGTGGACCATTGTCCCCCAACTACTTTATCTGTTCATTATTTTGTGTGTGTGGACGCTTCTATTTTCCAACTAAGCATTTTCAGTTAAACTTTCTGAAAGTGGAGAGGGGGGGGGGGGGCAAAAGAAGAAATATGTAGCTGCTTCTTTTACAGATATGGGGAACTTTTGAAAAGTTGCGGCCCAAAATTTAGGATGTTAGCGAAGTTGCGGGCCTTATAATTGGGATTTATATGGGGTTTTGTATGGTTTATATGGGTTTTATGCAGGGTTTTGATATGTTCCACTGGCCGAATTAAAAGCCATGGGTTCGACCGTGGATCGGCGGTTGTCCATATGTGTTTTAATACAACATAAATACTTTCAAATTTGTGAACAAAATTACGAAAATATTATTATTATTGTTCTTAGTATTATATTTCGCATACTATTTTCAATTCATAAAAACAGTTCTAATTTTGCTTCGCATTTAATAGTTTAGTACTTAATAATAAGACTACTCTACTTACAAATCGTAATCAGTTTTAGATGAAAATTCTTCAATGATAGGTTTTTAAATGAGAAAATTATCATTGATATCAACATTTGGCTGAAATATTACGTGAGTATTCGCAGAAGTATTTTTGTTTCTGTTTTCTTTTCAAATAAGCTATAATGTGCAGTACATTATAAATTTCCTGTAAAATGCTTTACGTTGGATAACGTTTTTATGTTATAAATCGAAAAGTGCGAAAAATGTTGCTCCATCCTTGTTTAACAAAATTAGACTTTTCCACATTTTGTTAATTCTGCACTTCCAGAATTGTGCATGTCTCCATCAAAGTGATCGTTACCCTTTTCTTTAGATTGCGCAGTAGATGACGTAGCACCGTTTCTTCAGCAGAAAATAAAATAGATATTTCTACGTAAATTAAAAAAATTTAACTCCTGTGTTCATTGTTAAAATATTATCTTTTATTATAATACTTATGCGATTCATTTTATTATATTTTAAATGCATAAGGCTATAAATTTTATCATTTCACATCAATCCTCCATCCTCTTCCGCTGGATATATTGCGCATTTTCCTTGTCTCCTGATAAGCGCGATATAACGAGGGGATACTACGATTTTAGTTAGCTTTTCTTAAAAAGTTTCGCCAACGCAGGAATGCACCTCTTCCTGGTAACCCGGCAATTTTTCCAAGTGTTCGACCCCCGGATTTTCTTCCCCTTAGACCTTACACCCTTCAAACCAGTGGTCAAATATCCGGAAGACGGGGAAAAATTCTGAAACCCAATGTTTTGGATAGCGGTCGATGAACTCTTGCGTTCTCACAAAATTGCTTGTGGAAAAACCGTTGTATCTCTCTTATTATAAGAGTACAAACAAAAGTCTCTCGGTACTAGGCGGTACAAATGTAGTACAAGCTGGTACAATCGTCAAATTTTGAAAATTCCTTCATGGGGGGGGGCATTTCTGCAGCCCCACACATTTCAATTGTTAATAACTTTTTAACGAAACCGGTACAAACGGAAATATTTCGGTACTAGCCGGTACATAGTACAAACCAGTACAATCGTCAAATTTTGAAAATTGCTTCATGGGGGGGGGGTGTCGTTTCTCTAGCCCCCCACATTAAAATCGTTAATAACTTTTTAACAAAACCGGTACAAACGAAAATATTTCGGTACTAGCCGGTACAATCGTCAAAATTTTGAAACTCGTTGGTGGGGGGGCCAGTGAAATGCACCTCATATTTACGGCAGTTAGAGCACGGGCAGACAGACAAACTGAAAGCATAAACATTTCAACTTCTTTTGAAAGTGTTAAAAAATAAAGGCTTAAAAAGAATGTGGGGCTTAAAGAGGGAAAAAAAACTGGAATAAGGAAAGCAATTCTAGATCAAAGTTAATTTTTCCTGTAATTAAAGAGAAAATTAAGCCTTTTGATTTTGAAGCTCCTAAGGTTGCGACCGTTTAGTATTTGTTCTGTCGTGTCTTCCTATTTTAACAGCCCTGTGATCTATACTCTTGCATTTTATCTCTTACTATAACTAACCCATCATTTTCCTAAAATCAAATTAAATTACAAAATTGGGGTTATTTCTATATGAATATGAAAGTAAATCATAATAAAAAGTAGTACAAATACACAGTCCAGTCACATTAATGTGACCACCTGTCAAAAGCCGGAATAACCACCTTTGGCAGAGCGGACCGCTGCGAGACGTGCAGGAAGAGAGTCAATTAGGTTTTTGAAGGTGTTAAAAAATACTGGGATGCTGAGCCATGCTGGCTCCAGTGCCGTGGCCAGCTGCCTTAGATTAAGCGGTAGAGGATCCATGGCGCGAACAACCCGATCGAGGTGGTCCCACAGAGTTTTGATTGGGTTTAAATCCAGTGAGTTTGCTGGCCAGGGGAGTACGGTAAACTCATCCTGGTGCTCTTCGAACCACGCACATACACTGCGAACTGTGTGACACCTCGCATTGTCCTGCTGGTAGATGCCATCATTCTGGGGGAAAATAATGCGCATGTAGGGTGGACATGGTCCGCAAGGACAGATGCGTACTTATGCTGATCCATCGTGCCTTCCACAATGATGAGTGCACCCAGTGAATGCCAGGAAAACATTCCCCAAACCATAATGCTCCCTCCACCAGCCTGGATCCTTCCGGTAATTGTTGCAGGGTGTTTGCTTTCAGACGTTCACGTTTCACGCCGTATACGCCTAAGTCCATCTGTCCGATGGAGCATAAAACGTGATTCATCGGAAAGAGCCACCTGTCGCAACTCTGAGGACGTCCAGTTGTGGTACTGGCATGCAAATTCCAGCCTTCGTCGCCGATTAACAGCAGTCAGAATAAGTGCATTAACCAGGCATCTGCTGCGGAAGCCCATGCGCAGCAACGTAAAGGTCAAGATTCGCGGTCGCCACTCCCCACGTGGCGACTCAGTTTAAGAAAGTGGCGATGAAAAAAATTCATTGCGTTCGCCACTTTTTATTTTATTAAATTTATGCGTTTTGGTTTACAATTACTGTTTCATACTCTCTCCAAAATACATGGACAGAATTTACAATTCACTCGGAAAAAAGAACTGCAAAACATATCCCCTCCTCCTGCCTCCCCTCACCCCTTTTCCATCATTCTATTGTGAATTTATTGACACTAATCCCACGAAATCGCAGATGCAGCATACACGCCTGCGAACCGGAGTGACTCACTTCAGTAGGAATGCACAGAATAGAAGACATTCTTGCATTTGCACTTTGCTTGGATCAATCCTTTCTCCTTTCTCCAACCACGTGCGTACATAAAAAAAAATCCATATTTTATAACGAAGCCACGTGGGACACTGGGGCTTCCTGATTTTAAATGATAAACCACAGAAGTCATAAAACCCGAGATAAAAACAAAAGTAAATACGACTTGGTTGGCTCATTACATTTAAATTAATTGTAGTCAAAGGTATGCAGTGTTGCTGAATGAAGAATTCAAAGCTAACGCAAGTGCTTTCATAGAACATTAATATGTATGAGTTTTTAAAACGAGACAGCATGTTTACACATCATCGTAAGCACGTGGCTTCGGCTCCTTTCAGACACATTGCCTTGTTTCTTTCTAGACATCCTGTCACCGTGCGAAATGCAATAACTATCTATCACTGGAAAGAAATCGCCAGTGCTTTGATAAGCAAGAGGGAAAGGAGGGGGGAATTAGTATGTTTCGACGTAATTAAGAAGCTGTGAAGCAAGGACGTGTATTTAAGGGCGAGGGCTCCCCTCCTGTTTCATACTAATCCTGTTTTATACTTCCCCCCCCCCCCCCGGCGAAATTTTGATTTTTTGTTTCTAAAATGATAAAGTTCTTTCTGTGAAACATTCTGCCTTTTTTACCATTTGGACCCCCTCCGAAATTTTTGGAACCCCCCCCCCCCGCAATGTTTTTCCAGATACGTGCCTGCTGTGAAGAGACTGAAGAGAGTAAAATTCGGAATAATTCAACTTGCAAAATAAAACTCTATGGTACAAACTACGGAGAGATTTAATAAGGTGATTTTATATCTGAGAGTCAACTGATGAATGTGCATATGTTAATTAACCATTTAAATACCGAAAAAAAATGAAGCATGTCAAATTAACCGATTTATTTAATGTAAATACAAAAGCTAATTGGATTCTAATAATTAATGCACTTATTTTAAATTATAATTTAAATAAATTTCAGTTACTATTTGTTATATTTTATGAAAATGTTCCAAAATCAACGATCTATTCTGCTTTATAGTTTTTAGTTTGAATTGAACACTAAATTACATTTGTTCCAGTGTAGTTTAGTACTTTTTTGGCGGTTGATACAGCGATCGTATGTATGTTTTAAGACTTTTCATTGATAAATAATAAACTGGTCAATAGCACGTGATCGACGATGGTTTTAATGGAAATTTTCACTGGGGCTTCCTGATTTTAAATGATAAACCACAGAAGTCATAAAACCCGAGATAAAAACAAAAGTAAATACGACTTGGTTGGCTCAATTACTTGGTTGGAAGTCTATAATCCGGAAAAATCGGTAATCCGGCACAGCGTCATTCCCGCCGATGCCGGATTATCGGTGCTGCACTGTACTGCATATATTCAGCAGAATTCTAAAAATTCCACCAGACAAATTTAAATGAAAAATTAAGTAGTAAAAACTTGAGTAATTTTAAAATTGTAAAAGAAGTCATCCAAGCTTTAATTACTATACCCCACAATAATGCTGAAGTGGAGAGAATTTGGAGCAGTGTTAAAAATATTATAGGTGACAAATCCACATCAATGGGTAGAGAGTATTTAGAAAACAGGCTATTTGTAAAGACTGCTAAGGTTAATTGGATGGATTTTAATGTGTAATTGAATAGTGGTGGCATGATAGCATAAAAAGCAGAAGGCCATACTTTCAAGATTAAAATATAATATTTTAAATGTTTGTGTTCTTTATTAAGCCTGATTTTAATTTACTTATTTTTTAATCATTTCAATTATTAACAAAATTAATTAAATGAACTATAGTAAGTATTTTTATTATTATTAATTTTAAGAAATGTATACAAAATAACATTGTATTATTATTCATTAGTCCTGAAAAATTTAATTTTTTGATTATATTATATCTAATATTATACCTTTATGTGTGTGTACATACATATATTTTAATTACACATGAATTCTACGTACGTAAGATACCGTTCAAGTGGCCACTGAATTAATCATGTCCAGTGGCCACTGGCCACTATCAAAATTTCTGAGTCTTGACCTTTACAGCAACGTTCGCTGAACCGTTGTTGAAGATACATTCTTGGTAGCCCTTGGTTCATCTGGGCTGTCAGTTGCTCAGCAGTTGCACGTCTATTCGCCCGAACGCATCTCCGTAGCCTTCGTTCGCCTCTGTCATCTATATAGTCTAAGAGCCAGCGACCGCCAGACCTTCGTCATAGTATAAAAGCTGAAACTTTCTCTGCGCATATCCCCCCAACAGAGGTAGGAACATTCGGCCACTATAAAGTTTGGATGATCGTGGCTTTGTCAGGTAACAGGTGGCAAAGGTGTATAAAATTGCCGAAAATTTTGTCATTTCATAAAGCTTAATTTTTTTATATGTTCTTCGCAGTACTAGAAATCACTTTATCCATCGTGGCAAACCCCCGCCAGACAACCTCAAAGTCATGGAAAACTGTTGTGTTCGTAAACTCCCGCAACGAAGTACGTCAAGCTGTCACAAAATGCCAAGCACATTTTATACTGCTACTTCTGAACTTTCTTGCAGCGCGCTCGTAATAGAATTACTTTTTTCAAGACTTTGAGGTTGTCTGGCGGGGGTTTGCCACGATGGAAAAGTGTCTGGCAAGGGATAAAGTGATTTCTAGTACTGCGAAGAAGAACATATAAAAAAATTGAGCTTTATGAAATGACGAAATTTTCGGCAATTTTATACACATTTGCCACCTGTTACCTGACAAAGCCACGATCATCCAAACTTTATAGTGGCCGGTTGTTCATGCCTCTGTTGGGGGATATGCGCAGAGAAAGTTTCAGCTTTTATACTATGACGAAGGTCTGGCGGTCGCTGGCTCTTGCTCTAATAGCCCGTGGTGCACCACATGTGCCAAGCCGCTGATTCTGGATAGTGCCATTTTGCCATGCACGGTATACTTTTACCACGGCGGCACGCGGACAGTTCACAAAACCGTTACCGAAATGCTTCCACCCTTGGCCCGAAAGCCAATAAACATGACCTTTTGGACGACGGATAAATCGCTACGTTTCTGTATTATGCCAACGATTGAAATGCTTTCCGATGCCCTAAGACATCGATCCTTTATATACACTCCACTGCAATGTGCTGCTACCTGCCTTCTGTGATTGGTTATTTCACATTGATGTCGAAGGTAGATGGTGGTCACATTAATGTGACTGGACTGTGTATAATCTAAGTATATAGTTACCAGATCGGTGATGATCTTTTTCTTGGAGATTGGATTTGATGGAACTCCAACAATTTGTATGGAAATTCTCTTTCCATTATAACAGTTATTTCGAGTCTTCTTTTAGTCATTATCAAAACAACTACATATCACATTTTGTGCACTGCACTTTTTGGCGTTTTCTTTTGTTTACGCCTACACTGGTGGACAAAATTAAGAGATGGAAAGCATTTTTCCAAATATCTCGAGAAATACTGGATAAAAATAAATGAAATTTGGTATGGATATAACTTATTGTATGACAATAATGTGTGCAAAGCAAAAATTAAAGTGCTATTCATTGGCAACTGTTATTGCCGTCCGACTGTTATACAGTCCAATGTGGACCGAATTTCATGATGAAAGATGGCAATGAAAGTGGGGCTTGTATAGTGTGTGGTCGCCTCTAGTATAGTGTGTGGTCACTTATGACAGATAGACAGCATGCACAACGAGTATGCATGCTGTGAATAAGAGTTAAGGAGTGCTTGTGGAAGACCCTCCCACTCTTCCACCAGAACAGTTTCTAACTCCGGAATGGTTCTGGGTGGGGGTTGGCGTATTGCAATAGCCCTCCCAAGAGCATCCCAAGCATTTTCAATGGGGTTAACGTCAGCAGATTTGGCTCGCCAAACCATTCGATGAATGTCTTCGCTTTCTACTCATCAGCCAGGCAAGCCCTATGTGGTCGGGCATTGTCGTCCACAAAAACGAATTCGGGGCCTACAGCACCCCTGAAAAGATGCACATAGGGCTCTAGGATCTCCTGCTTGTACCTCTGGGCATTCACGGAACCAGTGGAGCGGTATGCGGGTATCTTGCATGATCCCTGCCCACACCATCAGTCCTCCACCACCATACTGGTCCCTTTCCATGATGTTGCTGGGATGGTATCGGGTCCCAGGTTCCCTCCATATGAATATTCGCCGTGAATCAGGTTGTAGACTGAATCTGGACTCATCTGTGAAGAGAACATTAGCCCATTGGAGCTGTGTCCAGGGTTGGTGCTGTATGCACCATTATACACATTTTCTTCTGTGGGAGGGAGGGAGTGGGATGCAAATGGAAGGCTTCCTGGCATACAGCCCTCTTTCACCAAGCCTCCTGGCAACTGTCTTCCTTGAAACTAATGTTCCTGTGGCAGCAGCGAGGTCCCTAGACAGTTGTGTCGCTGTAGACGTCCTCTGGCACTTGGCTGTAAGTACCAAATACCGGTCTTCACCGACGTAATTAGCATCTAAGCAGGCGGAGCCATATGGGGCTTTCTTATTCTCAGGATATGCAAAAGAGCACAAATTGGATAAACTATAGGGGTAGGAGTAATTTTGCAAACTTTCAGTTATAAACTCGATAAGTAGAGGCTAGCACTTTATCACTAAATGTAAACTTTTTGTTTCATTATTGTTGTATTCATAAATATGATTGCTTTAATATAAAGTTATGCTAGTAAGAAAAATTTTTAAAAATTAGGCAGTCATGTTTTTGAAGTTAAATTTGAAAAATTTTGATTAATTGTCAAGTTACAATATATACTGGCCAAAAATATCGATTTTTGAAATTCTAACATCCAGCCCTAGTACCTTTTCTTACTAAATCGATGATGCTAACAGCTTTGTAACTGACATTTTTCGGTATCTTGGGCCATTTTTGAGATAAGAACGCCAACTCTGAATCTAGCCACCAAGTGGCATTATAAGCAGTTTCAGTACATCGCACATAAAATTAATTTTATGTCAAACGATACTAATAAAGAAAATTGCTACATCGGCGTTACAAAAAGGAAAATTAAAGCGCGAAAAAACGAACATTTTAAAGACATTAACCTCCAGAAACAAAGTACCGCTCTAGCCCGTCTTGCTTTGAAAGAGCCCATTACCATTGATTTTAAAAATATTAAAAAAATAGCCAACTTTAAAAATAGTATATATGCCTACATTCGTGAGAGCTTAGAAATAATGACGACAGAGGGCAGCATCAACGATACGCTTCATACAATCGACCAATCATGGGATGACGTCATGCATCGAAATTTCAAGAAGAAGAACGAAGAAGATATAAAAAGAAGCCGCCATTAGTGAGAGATCCAGAAACGACTGAAGATGGTTATGTGTGTAACCGAAATATATATCAAGTACGGGGGAATAAGGTATTCCCAAATAAAAAATTTTAACTAATTAATCCGCCGTATTAAATAATGTTTTATATGTTTTTATTAGACATCCAATCTTTGTATGATTCACTGCCAAATGGAATATTCAAAATTATAAAATCTAATGGGAAGAGTATTCCTTACCAGCATCGCTTGTATTTTATTCATTGGGTTACTGTCCTTCTACTTTTTTTTTACAGAGTTTCAAATGGTAGAAATTATTTCTGTTGTCATTAATGTTTTATTTTTGAATATCATGGTTATGATATTGATATTTTCTTATTAACTGACTTAAATGATCTGTAAAATGTTGCTTACAAAAAAAAAAAAAAAAAAAAATTCAGTAAAAATAAAAGGTTCCTTAGTTTTCTAAAATAATCTAAATGTCCTTCTACTTTTTTTACGCAGTGTAAGATGATTTTTTGTTGGTCCAATCATAACCCTGAAAGGAAAGATCACTAGAGTAAAATATAGGGAAGTTTTAGCTAACCAGGTCTATTCTTTGATACAAACTTTGTTTCTTGCAGGAGATGTATTTTTTCAGGATTATAATGTCCGTATTCAGGCAGCAGGAGTTGTCAATCATAGTTTGACGAACGTAAGGATGAAATGAAACATCTAGCTTGCCTGCACAGTCTCCTGACCTAAATATCATTGAACCGTTATGGTCTATTTTAGTGTTCAATCCGAAATTGATATTCTCCAATGGCATCATGCAACTTTCACAAGTATCTTCTCAGAACTTGTATAGGGTAAGGTGGGGTAAAATGGGTCAATTTTGGGCTATTTTCACATTTCAAGTTTTGTAGCAATAAAAGTATAACTTTCCCACTTTTTTTTTAATTGCATCTTGGCGTTAAATTCTTTCTGAACATTTTTATATAATTTTATCAATTATTTTTTAATTATAAATTAACAAAATATGACTTAAAAGGAATTGACCCATTTTAACCGATGATGGGGTAAAATGAGTCAAGATGAAAAAATGATGCTATTATAGAATATATACAAGCCTGTTTATTATGAATTGCTGTAAAATAAATAATAACATTTTTTCAACAAATTTTGAAATAGTATTGTTCACGATTATTAAAAATTGGCTCATCTAAAACTTTTATGACATCAATTTTTTCAACAATGTCAATATCCTCTTTTTGAGGAAAGACAAAAATCCCCTATTGTGGACTTAGTGACATATTTCACATGTATGTCTTCACCGTCAATTTGCATTATTTGACCAATGAATGTTTTTGTTGATTTTTTTCCTATGTATTCGATGAGTACCCATTTTCCGGGCAAAAGTTCTAGTTCTGATTTTTTTCGATTTTCTGCTTCTTCGGAAGATTGGACTTTTCTCTTCTGGTTTCTTTTAACTTTATCCTGCGATCCAAAGTGGATCTTTTTCTTATTAAACCGTTCCAATTCTTCTTTGTGAAAACGCTCTACTACTTCAGCTACTGTTATAACTTCACCAGCTGTATGTTGAACTCTTTTTCTTGGCTTTTTCAAATTAGTCACTGCAGCTTGAGTTGAACTTGATTGTGTAGGTGATAGAGTTGTTAATATTGCCGATTTTAAATCTTTGAATGGGGATGATATTAATTGAGGAGCATCATTAGTATTAATTGGTTTACTTGAAGTTGAAGGAAGTACTGCACCTGAATCTAAAGTAGTTGATACATTGGACTCTTCTATGGGTCTTTCTGTCAAAACAATCCTATGTTCAACTTCTTTTATATTAGGAGGAAAAATTCCTGCACCTTAAAAACCTTTTACTGCATGTTCTTTTTGTAAAGCTTCAAACAGCTGTTTTAGAAGGTGAGGAAAAACAGGCTTAGAAACTTTTTGCAACCTTGTTTCCCGGTACCATTGCTTTAAAATAAGTCTCCATGACTTTTTTACTGAGGCAAAAACTCCCACATCTAGTGGCTGCAAAGCTAAGCCTAACCATGACCCATTTTCCCCAACCTAATAAAAATTGAAATAAAAAAATAGAAATTTCAATATTTTTCTAACCTGATTGCTTTCAGATGACGCAGCAAGCTTTCTTTTATCTGAAAATACTTCAATCTTGCCCTATGATTTATTACAGTATATAGTAATTTTAGAAGTTAGTACACCATGTGATTTTCACAGCAACATTCTAAGTGTGTAATAAGCTTTCCACATTTTGCCATATTCATGAACATAACCTTTTTGGAATTAAAAACTGTTGCCAACATACTGAAAAATATTACAAATTTTGATTAAAAAAACTCCGTTATATTTTTATTTACACTGAATTTATTCTAAAGTGACTCATTTTACCCCACCCTACCCTATTTGATTCCCATGGGAAGTTTAGCTGTATTACATGCAAAAGGCAGTCCAATGCCATATGAGTAAAGAATTCCTTATAAATCTAGAATATTCCCGTTATCCTGATGATCACCCGTATATTAAACAGTGTTGCAAATGACAAAAACACTTTTAGCATTTTCTTTTTATTTTAAAATACAAAATCAAGGAGTCCAACAAAGTTTAAACAAAATACAATGAAAGAATCACAATTTTTATTTGTTTAAAAATATCTTATCACAGTAAGTCACAACTTCATAACAATTTAATAAAATGTGAGACATGTCTATTCGAAACTAAAACAGTTTTAATAGTTTTAAGCTGAAATGTCAAAAGATTATAAATTCTTTCTTACATTTTCACATAGTACTGTGAGATCATTTATTAACACAAGTAGAAAATAATAAATATTATTTTCATAAATTTAGGTATAAAAGTTAATTTGAAGTTGAAAAAACAAAAGCTAACTTTGTACTGCTGAAACTGAATCAAAATTAAAGTTATCTCCACTTAAACCCAACTTTCAAAATACAAGATAATCTCTAATTTATGAAGAATATATTTTCAGAAATATATTCTTCACAAATAGAATTAAAACTTGGCAATTAACATATAAGAATATAACCAAATAATAAAATCAAAAACAAATGTTTCACAGGTATAATAAAAAATAAATAAGGAAAAGAGGGAGAAAGATTATTTCAAAAAGAGATTTATTGCCAAATAATGCTAACAATATACATAGCACAAATAAACATGAGTAAAAAATATCTTAAGCGGAAACAAAACTAAATAGTATGATAATTATAATCACAATTAATATTTTTTGTGACTGAGATCAGCTTTAGTGTCATCACTGATGTAGTGAAGGGAAAACAGACAAAGTTTCAGAAACTATTCAGGTAGCATGTGTCATGGTTTCTTTCAATATTTGTATTATCACAGAAGTTCATAAGAACTCTCATCTTAAAAGTGGAAAGAGGAGGGGGGGGGGTTAAATTTAAAAAAAAATTTCCCGACACTACATTAGCTTTTGGAAAATTCAAATAACAGATATTTGAGAATACTAAATTTGCAGTACTGCTACATATCAGAGAAGTAATTATAGTTGCAATTAATTATAAGGAATAAACTTAAATAGTACAGCTATACATCAGAAATAATAGTAGTTGAATATAACTAGGAAAATCATGTGCAATACACACATGTACAGAAATGATATAATACAGTTCAAACACAGAAACCTACTCTTGCCAAGAGGACACTTTCCATATAAGACACAGTTATCCACACTAAGTCATTTATGAGGATTTGAAATGAACATTATTTTTACTAACATAATAGTTACTACAATCAGTTAAGAATGTGAACTTGTCAGAAATAGTAAAATAGTTGGAGCAATCATAACTTCCCTTTACATGAAATTTAAAATAACATAATTATCAAGAAGTAATTTATAAAGCAACATTGCAAAATATGTACTGAATATTAACTTGTGAGTTTAGAGTAAGAAAAAATTTTTGAATTAAAATTTCCAAAGAGCAATTTTTAACTATGTTATTTTGATACATTTAAAATAGCAACTGTCTCACAAGTTTTTAAAAAAGCATGACATATTTTGAAGTAAAAAATAAATTGTTTTTTATTTAAACCTTTCAATACTTGCATCTGCAGTTATGACATCAAGAGCTCATTGATAATTATGAGGTTGCAAAAATTCATTATTACAGTGTTTGATTTCATGAATTTTCCAGACATTAAACTGCCTCAAATAGTTCTTTTAACTTTTATTGCACATAACTTCAGTTCATAAAATTCACTACTGATATATTATTCTACAAATCATACATATAAATATATTTCAGAAATTTCAATGTTTTATTAGTTTTCAACTTATCCTATTAACGTGTGAAACTGCTTTGAAAATTTACTCACAACATTACTATGAATTGGTACATAGTAAAATACATTGTTGATACGTTTCATTGCTATATGCTAAAAACTACCTTTATCTGTTCAAACTAAGTTTTTCAACTGCTTCTTTTACACAGTCATCTTCAGGTTCTGGTCTCCTCAACCTAGCTTTCATCTTTAACATTTCTATCCTGTATTCCTACAAATGCATATATCATGTTGTTAGCATTACCCAGGGTTCCCACACTTTTTGGCACTATGAAATCCAGGAGTTTTTAAGGAGTTTTCCAGGAGAAAACATAATTTTTCCAGGAGTATACATAAATACCTTTTCTAACCAAGCATCATTGAAAACGCATTTTCCACCTGGCATCTTTAGGCAAATTGAAAAGGATGAAAATCTCAGGATGGTTTAAAATTTTACTACTGTCACACACGTACAGATTATTTCCAACACAACACTGCAAACGGTGAGCTTTAGGAGCATTCAAGAATTCATCGGTTGTGCACCGGTAACACTGGTGCACGACCAGAGCGTTTGAAAAGGCGGAGCGTTGGGTGGAGCTCTGGAAGTAACTGCGTTCAAAAACGTTTCCGTCATGTAGCGGTTGTCTGCTCACCATGACCAGAGCGCAACCAGAATGACCCTGCTAGCGAGGTGGGCTAGCGAATGTTTTCTCGGCTTGAAATCTGATGTTGTGAGGATGACCGAAACCGGTTGACAACCATGACGTCACTTAAACGAAGAATGACCACAACTGGTAGCACCGGTACATAACCAACCAATGAATTCTCGAACAGGCCCTTGGTAAACATGTACCCCATATACCAAAGAAGACATAAGAGCATACAGCTCATACACCAATCACGAGATACTTTCGCAATGATGTAAGAGCTAGCAGTTAGCAATAAAAGAGTTTGAGAATGCCAACGGGCTCAGTTCAGGAACGAAATTATTGGAGATGAGGAGAGCAGGGACAAATGTCTACAGCGAATCTTGCCATCATTAGAACTTTTTGTGGTAAGCTTTCAGCCCACTGAAGTGATTACAATCCTTGTCTCCAAGTCCGTGGCAGGAACATCAAAAAACATTGCGGCGGACATCAAAAAATACGGCAGATCGCACTTACGAACAATTTTTTTGCACTTCAAATTCTAGAAAGATAACTAAAATAAACAATATTTCCAGGAGTCAATACTAAAATTTCAGGAGTCTACAGAAAAATTAGTAAAATCCAGGAGTTTTCCAGGGCCCTTAATGTTTTAAATCGAAATCCAGGAGTTTTTAAGGATTTCCAGGAGGGGTATGAACCCTGATTACCTTCATTTGTTATTTTAATGGCTTCACACTGGTATGTGTAGCTTCTATTACGCTAAGTCGCCAACTTTTCTACACTCTTAAAATCAACATCTTTTGGTGTGTTTCGAGTGATTCTTGACAAGGCTGTAATTTGTTTTCTCCTCATTTTTTGCTTTCTTACCTCTGTGTAGCAACCTGTTTTGTTAGAATCTGTTTATTTCAAATTAATTTTGTAAAACAGGTTACTACATAGAGGTGATGAAGCCAAAAAATAGATAAGAGAAAAAAAGAAACAAATGACATAAGAAAAATAAACTACAGCTTTGAATAGAATTACTCAGAACACACCAACAGATGTTGATTCTAAAAATATAGAAACACTGGTGAATTATTATAATAGGTGCCCCATACCTGCCAATGAAATAATAGCAAATGAAGGAACCGTTGATGGCATGAGTACTAGTAAGCATAGATTAAAACTAGATGTTAGAGATGAAAGGTAGCGGATGAGGACCAGGACCTGAATATAACTGTGTGAAAGAAGCCGTCAAAAGGAAAGCAGTTGTTTTTAGCATATACCTAACTATGGTCGATGATCCATATTGGTATACTTTTACTATTAATAGTGATACATTGCATATTTTTTTGTATTAGCACATACAACTTATTTGTAAAAACCACATATTTTATTTCACTTTGTTTTGTTTTAAATTTTTTCAATGTAACAAAATATTGTAAAAAAATCAAAATTAGTTTTATACCACTGTATACTTTATAAAAGTACACTAAAATCAACATGCAAAATTTTAATATACTCCTCTCACTATAGAAATGGCAGTTACTAAAATTTTGTCTAAAGTGGAGGTAAAACTTTTGTTAGCATAAAACTTGTACATATGCTTTAGAGTAACAAAAAAAAATATATATGATAAATGAAAATTTATGTTTTCTATTTCACAATATTAACAAAATATATCAAAGTAGTTATACAAAATATTCTATCTATAGCTTGTTTGGAGGGAATTGCTTTAGCCTTTAAAAGTATTTTTAAAAATGTGAGTGCTAAAATACTTAAATTAATATTCTCATACCATAATGCACAGCATGCAAAAAATTAATATCTTATGAAATATCATAAATGCCCTTATGCATCCACTTACTACTGGCCAAGAACTTACTTAAGTCAATCTGTAAGAAATAATACTTAGAAAGATACAATTTTTAAAAATTTCTATTCATAAAAATTTTGATAAAGTAGCACCATTACATAATCACACAACTAAAGACAGAAAATAATTAAGTATTGAACACAAAATTTATGAGCAGAACATTGGAGAAGGTGAATAAGTATGCTAACAAAATATTAATTACTGTAATGTTAACAAATTATACATTCAATACTTAAAACATTCGCACATATACACAATGGCTTTTGAAATGTAAAACAGTTGTTCTAACAAGCACTGATAAATGACTAATGATAATGCAGATAACAAACACAGCAACACTTTAAATTATCTATTGTATAGAATATATAATTCTTGTAAAAAATTATAAGTAATGTCAAATGTTGTAAAACTAATGCCAACAGCTATTGGACCTTTAATCCAGTTTAAACTCAAACCCTTATATAATCCTCTAATAAAACCTTCTTCTTTAATAATAATATTTAATGTGCTTCTGATAGTGCTATAAGCACTTCCAGTAATAGAAGCTGTCTGCATCCTCCTTCGAACAATGTCAAGAGGGTATGAAGCGGACTGACCAAGAAGCCCTGCACAAGCTCCAAACACAAGCCTCTCCGTAGGATGAAGAGGTCTATTATTTGTTTCCTCTGATAAAAGAAAAATAATACAATAAACTGATATATATTCAATGTAAATGTTAAAACACTAACAATACATCACAACATTTTCAAAAATGTTAAATTCACTCCAGCATCATTAATAGTCATAAAATTAAGAAAAACTACAAGGCTCCATGTACTTCCTTAGCAGTTTACAGTTTGTTATTTTTAAAGTCCAGTTAAGTTGCACATGATTTATGTGTGACATCATTTCACTAAATTACAATAGAACACTTTTATTAGTATAAAAAAAATTCTAGTAATTTATACAAATATAGCTGCATGCTTAAGAAATCACATAGACTGATAGCTTTCTTTCAACTTATGATTTTTTAAAATTAAATATATTAAATTAAAACTCCCACTGTATCTCAACATGGAAGCATTACAGATTATAACCACAGATGGTGCTGTAAACGACATGACGTATGCACAAATTGATTTGAGATGGAACGAAGTTCTGAGGAAGAGAGCAGAGCAGTTTTAAGCTAAGGCTGAAGAAGGTGGTGGCCACCACTGAAAGTGCTACCTGTCGGATTTTAATGTGTTTTTACCTTTTTAATATTCAAATATTATTTTCCATATTTTAGTATTTTCTCAAATAAATTAAATATAAAACTGAAATAAGAAAATTGACTACTGCATATTTTTGCAATGGACAGTGAACATGCTAAAATTTGGTGAGATAAGATACACTGAAGCACCACTGGTTTAGGAATAGACAAATTGTCCAGTGCTGTGCCACATTTATGTTCATTTGATGGCACTGTGGTAACTGCTAAATGCACAGCACCAGGCTGTGCATCATGCCTGAACAAGAGAACACAAAATGGACCCTAGAGGACTGGAAACAAGTAGCATGATGTGATTAATCACAATTATAACTTTGCGCAAATGAGAGTGAGAGTATGGCATCAGGCTCATGAAGGCATGGGCCCTACATGCTACATTAGAACCCTACAAGATCATGGAGGTTCAGTCGTGGTCTGGGATGATTTCTCTAGCCAGTTTTTCGAATCTAAAATTTGTACCAACCTCCCACAATCCAATTCAATACATAGAATTGCTAGGCAATCTCCTTCATCCATTTGTGTTTTAGTGTTATCCAGATGAAAATGGAATATTCTAAAACAATAATTGTACCTCTCACAGGTAACAGATGGCTACTGACTGTTGATGTCCAAAGGTGTGACTGTTATTGAACACCTTTGGAATGTTTGAGAGAAAGATATGAAAGAACATTACACAACACCAGCTATTTTCACTTAATTATGGACAGCTCTAACCGAAGTTGTCAAGCCATTCCAGTGAAAGGCTTCCACAAACTTGCTCAATCTATGCCTTTTTAAGTGGCAGCTGTTATTAAGGGCAGGGTCATTCCATTTCAAATCAACCAGTAAATTCCAAAAATGTCACCCACCGTCTCGGATTTATTTGAAATTTTTTATAAATGTAGCCATTAGTGTTCTAATTAACAATATAAAATTTTACTTCAATATCTCTAATACTTTTTAAGATAAAAATTATTAAAATAATGGGAAAGTGGCCATAAATGGCATTTTTGCATACACTTATTTTAATGGTGCTTTTTCAGATAGAAAATCATAACTTTCTTTATTTTCAATATATTAAATTGAAATTTATACCAAAATGGTCACAAAGGTTTGGAGATTATAGAAAAAAATAATTTGATAGTGCTGTTTAAAACTGGAACCCCCCAAAATTTATAAACTTTGTTTTTTTCAAAAAAATTTCATGAAAACAATAATTTTGCAAAAGCTGTTTCAGAAAAAGGCGTAGCTCTTAACAAAGCAAACTATTTTTTTACTTACATGTAAATGCATAAAGTAAGATAATTTAAAATAAAAACGGTGGTAATTTGAGTCCTAATAGGTTAATTTAATTAAAAACCAAATATTTTGATGATTTTTCTTAAAATGTTATGCTGCATGCAAATGTTATTATAAATATTTTTTTATTTATTTAATTTTAAAAAGCACTTATTTTATTTAAGTTAATAATGAGTTAAAGTTATTTCACTTAAAATTTAAATTATTTTAAAATTAAAAATTTTTTTTAACAAAATTGGAAATACATAGAGTTAACATGCGTCAAAATTTTTCTAGCTTTTTTTATTGTCAACTACAAATTAATACTTAGTTAAAAACAAACATTTTTCTTGAGATTCACCTACGTTTTGTAATGATACATTAACATCTTCTAAAGCTTCTTGTTTTGAAATTGACAATTTGAAATTTGTGACAGTTCCATCACTGCCAGAAGATACTTTGTCACTGGTATCACAACCAGTTGATACTTTGTCATCAATCTCAGAAATAAGTTTGTTTACGTTCTTCCTACAAAAACTACATATTTTTTATCCAGGAATCGATTTTTCACAGTTCAGCAATCTGTTAATTACCTCAGATAAATTTAAATTAATGGTTCTCTAACATTTTTTTCTCTTTCTTTTATGGCACTTAACCCTTTAAGCGGTCAATTTTTTTACCGAAATGCTTCCAAAAAAGGCATATTTTGAAAGGCATATGATGAAATAGTCCCGCTCTCTCGCTAGGAAGAAAACCCCGGATGAAAAGCATTTCAGTTACAGTATTTGACAAGCTATGTCATCTATTGAAAAATATTAATACTAAATAGTCTCTTCACAATAATGAAATATATGAGCAAATCAGAAAAGGAAAGGAGAAAATATCGATGCCCGTACGCTAGAGACCAAGGGCAAACCAGTTGAGGCCAATTTTGGGTAGCACGTACACTGTACGGGCAAACCGCTTAAGGGGTTAAACGGGTCAAAACATGATGTTTGAAGTATTTCAAATTTATTCAAATAAAATAATTTGTGATGTTCACAAATATTAAGTAAAAGCTCAGATTGTACATTACTTCTCAAACTTATTAAGTTCAAGTCTTAAGGGCTTAATAATGCAGAACTTGATACAGTTTCTACTTGAGTATAAGTCCTTTTATGGCATTCAGTTCCATTTTCTTAGCCAATACTACGGCACGTTTGGGAATGTTCTGCTGCCATATTAAATGGAATTGATATTTAGTAATAGTACAAAAAAAAAAAAAAAAAAAAAAAAAAAAAAACATTCTAATTTAGTCTTTCAATTAGATAAACAAAAATGAGCTTATATATCAAGCTGAATAATTTAGCTTTAGATTATTGGTTTAACTCTTTAAAATATTTTCAACAATCCCAGAGAACATCAAAAACAATTCCAAATTACTCAAAGAACATCTTCACTTAATCAAAGAAAGGCAAAACTGATTCCAATTCTCAAAGCATCTGACCAAGGAAGAGATATTCACACCTGTAAACAAGAAGGTGACTCATTAGAAGAGGGAGTGGACCCCACCCCTTTAAGGCTGCTTTCCACATCGAGAGGGAGCCACTCGCAGCTTGGTCAATTATCACTTGTAAGCAATAAATTTTTCGCACTGCAGAGAAAGAGGAGATACTCCGGACAAAAGGTAATTGGGGACCGTGGATAATATTATTGGGCCACACTCTATTGCTCCCCCCACACACCCCATCTATTGTTTGGTAGAGGACAGCATATGTGTCACCCAATGTAAGACATGGCCAAATATCCTCATTCAAATACATTGTAGCCGCAGCAATCACTGGGTGTGGGCAATGGCCTTTACTATCTCTTACACTACTCATTAACTCCCCCTGAATCTTCTCATATTACACCAGCTCCTTACCACACAAGAAACAGAAAGCATGTGATCTGAACTAGTTACAGTCTAAAAGCCTGTTGACTGAAAAGGGACTACTTAGTTCTTTTAAACTGATGTAAAAATAAACAAAATTATGATAAAAACAAATCAGTTTTTAAAATTGTTTTATATACAAACAATATATAGATATGCCTTCTTCATGCCTCAGGCAATTTACACCCCTCCCTCCCCCCACCCACCCCCAAAACATTACAGAATTGGCTGAGACAACATTTAAATTTGAAAAATTTCCAGCCATGCAGCACATAAATTTAACTGAATTTCTTTTTTCTGCATGTTTCATTACTGTTAGAATAACTGTTCCTAAAAGTGCATAGTACAACTTCTGAAGAGACATTCTAAAAAACTTTGAATCTCTAAATTAGGATAACTTATTTGCATAAAAAAAACTTAAAAAGTTGCATCCTGTTGGAAAAAAAAAAACATCCTGTCTGGAAAAAAAAACAGCCTGTTTCCACTTTTTCTCTCCAACGCCCATTTTTTTTATTATTTGTTATTGACACACTCTCTCTTTTTCCTTTTTGCTTGAACTGATTTAAAAAATACTGATTTAAACATTAATAAACTATTTTAACTTGATTTCCTATGACACACAAATATAAATAAATACCAAGTTTTTACCTAACAGGTGAGGAGATTCCCATTATAAACAAAGCATTGTCTACATTAAAAAAAATAAAATTAACAGTTATATTACTGACTAAAATAAGTCAGAATGAGTGTAATTCAACTTGTAGTTGACAATAAAAAAAGAAAGAAAAACTTCCAAGTTTTGACACATATTTACTATATGTATATATTCAGATTTTGTTTAAAAAGTTTTATATTTTAAAAATAAAAAAATTAAATTTTAAGTAAAATAACTTTAACTCATTATTAACTTTTAAATAAAATAAGCACCTTTTTAAATTAAATAAATAAAAAATTATTTTATAATAATATTTGCATGCAGCATAACATTTTAAGAGAAATCATCAAAATATTTGGTTTTTAATTAAATTAACCTATAAGGACTCAAAATACCACCGTTTTTATTTTAAATTATCTTACTATATGCATTTACATGTAAATAAAAAAATAGTTTGCTTTGTTAAGAGCTACGCCTTTTTCTGAAATAGCTTTTGCAAAATTGTTTTTATGAAATTTTTTTGAAAAAAACAAAGTTTATGAATTTTTTTTGGGGGGGGGTCCAGTTTTAAACAGGACTAACAAATTAATTTTTTCTATAATCTCCAAACCTTTGTGAACATTTTGGTATAAATTTCAATTTAATATATTGAAAATAAAGAAAGTTATGATTTTTCATCTGAAAAAACACCATTAAAATAAGTGTATGCAAAAACGCCATTTATGGTCACTCTCCCATTATTTTAATAATTTTTATCTTAAAAAGTATTAGAGATATTGAAGTAAAATTTTATATTGTTAGTTAGAACACTAATGGCTACATTTATAAAAATTTTCAAAGAAATCCGAGATGGTGGGTGACATGACCTGGTTGATTTGAAATGGAATGACCCGGCAGAGAAAGCTCAACTTGTTATAACCTTGCTCTCCCTAATTCAGTGGACTTCAGTGTACATCCCACCACACATTAAAAGATTAAGTTTTTATAAAGGTGTGAAAAAAGTAATGATTTTTTTTAATTTAAATCGAACTTTTTTTTATTTAAATTACTCAATTAAAAATAAATTTTAGATTTAGACATTAAGCATGCATTTTTTAAAAATTTTATTTAAGTGTGAATACATACAAGAAGCGATAAATATAAATAAACTAAAAATAATAACATTTAAAAAAATACAAGTAGATTTTAAAAAATTGTAATATTAGCCAACATAAGTGCATTCTATCCCGTCCCCCCCAAAAAATGAGTTTAAATATCTTAAAAGCATATAAGATCTATTATTATTAATATTCCAATATTTATTATTATTATTAAAAGTACATATTAAACTTCTTGAATATCACATCACATTATGAAATTTCTTGAAAAGAAACTTTTTGGGGAGTAATTTTTCAATTAAAGGAAATCTAGTGTATACATAATACACTACACACATTCGTTTGTGAGCAATTTATTATCAATAAAAGACATAAATTCAAGATTTTTTTGAAAGGTTATAGTTAAGAAAATTGAAATAACATCATCATTTCATTTCTAATTTTATAAAAACTAATTAAAGAACAATAGGAAAAATTGCTTAAGAATGCTTTGGCCTGTAAAAAAAATAGTGATTAGAATTAGAAATTTTAAAAAAAGTTAAAGATGAAAAACAATTGAATGCTTCAGTTCAGTTCAGATGACACTTGAGACATGTTTTATTTATTATTATATTTCATTTTTTTAACACTTAGGGCACAGACTTTAACGCTTTGTACAAAAAGACTAATTTTTTTGCTTTTTCATTATCTAATTGGTTTCTCAGTTTTGTGTGTACTAAGCCATAAGTAGAAAAGAGTCGTACTGCTGATGCAGAAGTTGCAACTGCAGTAAGGAGTTGCTTTATCACTTTTTTTTCTGTTTCTTCACAGAAACTTGAATTTAAATGCATCTTCCACCATTCCAAAGGAGACATTTAAGTCACAACATATACTCACAAAAAACATATCATAAAAAGGATCTGATTTTGCAATAAACTTCATTATTAATGCTATGAAATTTTTGGAGGTTTTTTTTTTTTTCCAAACTCAAAAGCTCTTTTCTTTTCTTCTTCAGTTAAATCATTTCCACAGTAGTGTGTATCTATTAAATAAACTAGGAAATGAGGAGGTCCTAAAGCTCACTTAAAAAAAACATTCATTTTACTTTTATCCAAGTTGAGTACATTGAGACTCACTTGCAGCTTTTTCTAAATATGAACAGCCTCAGATATAAAACACCTATCTTTCTGTACTGCATCCAAAGACTGAGCAATAGGTTCAAGTCGGTTAAACAAATCTGCATTTATTTTAATCATTAAATTCAAGACTTCTCTTCTTATTCTATGATCAATTTTATCTATGTGATCTTCACATATTTTCATTAATATTGGCCATTGTTTTATATAAATTAATAAACGAGATGACAGTGTATACCAACAAACATCTTGAGGGAGCACCAGCTTCTGACCACCTTCTTGTTTATATTTTGCTGCTGCAAAATGATTATTTCTGAAGTATTTTACTACATGAACAACATGTTCTTTAACACTTAGAATTTGGAAGTCACTTGCCAATAAATTTAATATGTGTGCAGAACAGCCGTACGTTAAAAGATCATATTTGTCTTCTTTTTTAATTCTTCAAGCGTCCTTCTGACATTGGTTGCATTATCTGTGACAAGGCTGTCGATGAAACAATTAAACTTAGCTTCACACTGTAACATTACTTCTTGAGCAAATTTAACTAGGTATTCAGTTGTATGAGCATTTCCAGATGTATCAATAGAATCCACAAGATACCAATCCCTACTGCATGTGGTGATAGTTGCACAAATAATAGGCTCGCTGTGGACGCTTGACCAACCATCTCAACTCATACTAACTTTTTCCCTTCCAGCATTTTGAAGCTCTTTTCTCTTTCCTGTCTATAAATATTTTCTAAAAGTGCACCACCAATTTCTTTACGAGTAAGAGGGTTGTAACCAGGATGCAGCATAGTTGTCATTTTTTTAAATTCCTGATGTTCAATGGAACGGAAAGATGAATTGGTGGCATAAATAAATTTCGCTACCTGCTCATTAAAAGTACTTTTTTGGCTGCTTGTTGTTGTACAAACATAATTGTCAATAGTTTTTCTTTTAGGGTGAAATCTGCTATCTGCAGCTTTTCTTTTAAATTTTTGGTCAGGGTCAGGAATGCTCATACTGAAGTTGCTTACAATCTGTTGTGAATTAGAAGATCCTGATGATAGACAACCTACAAATAAAAATTTATTTTTAATAAAAAAAAATAATTTAACATGATTAATTTTATAAAAATCAAACTTTTAAAACTTATGAACTTAAAAAAAAAGAAAGAAAAAGAATTTTAATGGAAGTTAAATTAATCCTGTCTTGTCTTTAGCTTTATCATTCTTAGATGACTTATTATGTACAAGAATAAAATTCTAAAAGTTTGCTTCATTAAAAAATTAACATTAAAGTGCTTAGATTTATTAATTAGAAGTTGCTGATAACTGACAACCTAGCAAACAAAAATGCATACTTCTAAAAAATATATTTATTAAGATTTATTTTCTTATAAACAATAAATTTCTCTAAAATTTATGAGAAATCCTTATTAAACTAGGAAAACTTAATTTAATATTTATTTTCTTAAAGAAATGAACCTTTAAAGTATATATATTTTTAGTTTAATTAAGTTATTTGAAAAAACCTACTTACTTATTTCATCATCTTTAGTATTCTTGATCTTGGAAATATCAGGAGTACACAGGTCATCATCAGGATTCCTTGTATTTTTTTCCTCCTTGCCACCAACCCCATAATTGTTTTCCCACACACTTTACATTTTGCTTTTATTCCTGAAACTGTTGCTTCTTCATCAAAATGAAGACATATAGGATCTATTTTCCTACCAGCTAGTTTGGAATTTTGTTGTTAAGAACTAAGTGTTAGCAAAATAAATAAAGGTGAGAACAATTTTGTCTTAAAAACAAGTTGTACAATACCAGCTTTTCATCAGAGTCAAGACCGAACAAGAATAAACTGGAAAAGAGCAAGAAAAACAGTTTTTTTTTAGTTATACCTGCTTCTACTACCCAAAGAAATGTGCAAACATCTGAATGCCAGGTGTAGCTCAAACTATTCTGGGTTGTCAGATTGGCCTAATTGAGCCAAATGTTGTTAACTTGGCTCCAAAATAGATAAGAATAGAAGCTAAAAATTGATTAAGTTGAAAACTTAAAAGAATCATTTTTAGAGATAATGAACACCCCCCCTTCTTTCTTTTTTTTTTTGTGTGTGTGGGGGGGGTGATGTAAATAGCAAATAAATTCAAGTTTTATTATGTTCTAAGACATATAAAACTAAGATAGTCCCCTAAATTTATTAAAAAAAAATATTTTGATTTAAATCAAGGTGATTTTAATCAAGCTGATTTAAATTGGCATACCCTGCTTATTGAAGTCAAGATTTATTTTACTTTATAATGTTTCTAATCTAAACTTACTTTTGTACAGTAATAACAAAAGTTACAGTGAAAGTTAGTTTATTCAGAACTAATTTACTAAAACTAATAAAAATAAACCGTAGTAATGCATGACACTTTTTGAAAATTATACATATTAAGATACCCTTCTCCTCTCTTTCTTTTAATCTTGGTTTTTTTAATGGAATTTAAGAAAGAAAAATGTGTTTTGAAAAAAAAAAAAACATATCTATATATGAAGAATATTAATGATTTGTAATCAGATTTATAAATCATGATATTAAGCTGCTGATTTGGGGGAGGGGGGATATGAAATCCAATATTGTGGTCTTTTCTTTTAGATTTTTCTCTCTTTAAAATTTATTTATGAAAGTCTGTCACATATTTATGGGTGTGTCAAGTCTGCTTTGACTTTAGCAAATTAAGGGTGACAGCATTCAAATCAGTAGGCATTACAAAAAACAGGTGCTTGAATTGGCAACAATTAACAAAACTTTTGAAAGCACCAATCTCAATGTATCAGCATTTTTAGGAGTAGATTAGTTCCTGAGTGGTAAGTTTGTCTGTCAAAAATGGGCAGCAAGCAATGCATTGAGCTATAAATATATATAACACAAACATAAAAAGTCATCAAACAGCTACAAAACATTAAATTAAAAAAGTACAAGCAATAACCCTAAACATTATTAATACTCCAAAGCAAAACTATTCTTGCAAATCAATATTATGTAGAGAGAAAATAAACAAGAAAACAATTTAATTGAAATATATAATGTTATAAAAGAATAAATACCACTATGTAATCTCTTCAAGGTTTCGTATGTGAAAAAGGTAGTTCCAGAATATGGAATAATTCCTAGTACTGTTGGTGTATAACCACGAAATAAAGTAGTAAATCCTTCAGTTTTCCACATTTTACGGAAGACTTGACCTAAGCTATTATACCTTGATATTAAATACAAAGGAATTTAATTATACATATATACAAACATAAAAACATATTTATTTACAAGTAATCAAAGAAAATATGCAAAGTAGCACACTACATTCATTTTTCAAATATATTTTTAAGAAACATAAAAGATTAAGTAAATTATGCTATCCTCAAAATCCCATTCCTTTTTTTTTCTTCAAAAAGTATTTTTAAAGTAAATAATAAATGTAAAAAATAAGAAAAACTGATTTGGTTGCATATCATTTGAAAATAACCAGCTTTCAGCAGCAGATTCCATGATCATTTTTTAATGTATTTGGTTCATAAGTGTATTTATTTATTTTACCTCATTTATTTTTTACATAAAAATATTTTAGTAAGTAGTTAGATAATACTGAAATCCTTGTTTGGCCCTGTCTGACTCAATATCCTGAAACATTGAAATAATGATGCACTACATTATTAAAACTTTCATTTGGTGTAGTGCATAACTGCCTTTTAACATAAACTGAGCTGCCATTTTGATTTTGGAGGTGGTTACACCGTGCAAATAGGTAAGGATCCATGTCTAATACCCTATTAAGACAACAGCAATGAGCAATTTGCAAAAACAATTTTTAGGGTTAAGCATTCTCATTAAATATTCAAAAAATGCTGATTGAGAAAAGACCAAAGTATTTGCTAATGCAAATAAACATATATATTTCCTGAAATATGAAAGGAGTGTGCAATATAAAAGAATATTACAAAATCTAATACAGTAGCCTTCCACTTACATATCAGAATCAACTAACCAGTAGCATATACAAGGAGGGGTTGGGTTTAACCCCCCCCCCCTTCTCAAAATTTTTTTAACAAAATGTCCATAAATTTTGAATTTTTAGCTTAAATATTGTGCATTTTAACACAAGTTATGTCTATGAGCTCCCCCCTTGAAGGAAGTCTGCATACACCATTGCAACTAACACACCTGCAAATGAAAGATCTAAAGCAGTGGCCAATTTTGTTGACTCATAGAACTCTTAGAACTGTAAGAATTACTTAGGAGCATAAGGGTTAATTTTAATGTCAAGTCTGTGGATATGAAAATAATTTGTTCCTTTTCCTTCATCCCCAAATCTTCTAATTTATCATAGCACATACCCTAGTATTTCTTTTTTAATTTTTATTTTGACTCATGGAACAACAGGATTCTACAGAACACAGTTTGAAGAGCACTGGTGACCATTCCTTTTCAGACCAGACCATGTTCACCAAGACCCATTGTCACCAATTTGTCACCAGATGACGAATGTGTTTCATCATTCATACTAGGACATGCACATTTTTGTTCATGGCAAGAGATCTGTAACTGTTGCAGGAGGACGTTTCTTCCGGGGGCAATCCTATTTTGTGTCACTTTTTTCTGGCAGAACTATCCCAGACAGCATAGCAAACTTGCAGCAAGCTTGATTTATCAAGTCAATAAACTTGAATTAAGCTTGAAATTTTCAAGCATGTAAGCTTAATGCAAGCTTGAATCAAGTGTTCTAGTTTACACTTGCCCAGCTTGCATTAAGCTTGACATTTCAAGCTTGAATCAAGCTTGACATAGCAAGCTTAATTTCAAGCTAACAAAATTTCCTAAACACACGGGGTGCCGGTCAGCGAACTCGCCCCACATATTTTATTTTTCCATGCATTTTCCCCTCTACGCTGAAATTTCAAGTTATCTTAATCTGTTACCATCAAACGTCGGGGCTAGGATCGAACACGGTATCTTTGGGTTGGGAGGCCAGCGTCATAACCACTCGGCCAACCTGAGTTGGGCTGACATGACTAAAGTTTGAAGTGACTGTTCACACTGTTTTCTGGCGAGATCTAGTGGCCAATATGTTGATCTGTTTCTTTTATTTTTCCATGGGATACATCAAAATTAAAATAATGTTATGTGTGATTTAGACACTCTACTAATAGGGAAATAAACATAATATAAACTTAACAGCAGCACACGTTTTAAAACTTACAATATTGCAACACTCATGTTGTGTCGAATGAGACAAACGACGACTCAAATCATACAAACGACTGATTTTGAAATCAATTTCGTAGCATAATTGTATTTTATTTTGAAGAATTTCCATATTTGGAAATATAGAATCTTTTTTTTTTAATTCTATGGTCAAGTACATTTATGACTGATGATAAATTATTTTGTGGCGGCCAGAGCCTGATCATAAGTGGTCGGGGCCCCGGGGCAAGAGGTTATTTTGGGGCCCTCATACTACTATCACAAGCATTTTAACTTATTTTTGTTTGCTGTTGCATTTTCCCGGCATAAAAATAAAACATTTTTAAAGAATACTAAAATTGAATTAAAAATTACCTATTTATTTATACTTATTTAGAACAAGACTATGTATTTAAAAGTGATTTTAATATTTTTTTTTAGTCCGTTTGTATTATTAGCGCATGGGTGTGCAAATTCCAGGAATGGCAATTATGAGGCATGGGAGCAAAGTTTCTCATTCCAAAAAATTTTCTTGATACACCAAAAAGTTCGTAATTTTCTTTACTTCATCACGAAATAAAAAATGTTAACTAATGGATATTTTGTGATAAGCATATATATATGGCCATACCATATGTTTTCAAAAACTCCTAACTTCTTGTTTATTGATCTATATGAGTCTTAACTACTAAATTGTGTTAATTATATTAAAATTTATTTTAGGGCTAATTAATTAGTTAATGGAATTACTAATGTTAATTAGATGTAAATAAAACTAAAACTCCCCTCGTGTTACACTTCAGAGGGGCTTATCCCATTCATTCCTTCTCCTTGCGTGTTCTAATGTCCAGGTTTTGTGCGATAATAAAATAAAACACAACTTTTACGAACTTTTCTTTATTTAATGTCCAGCGACAGATGGCGCCATCACCGCAAGCTTCCTTTTCAAGCTGTAATCAAGTTGTATTCAAGGTTGACATTTCAAATTGACTTCTCAAGCTTGCTGCAGGCTTAAAATGAATTAACTGTCAAGCTTGTACTAATACGTCAAATTCAAAGAAATGTCAAGCTTGATTTAAGCTTATGTGCTGTCTGGGATGTAGCTACCTCCATACATTATAACTTTTCAGATCCTGCATACATCAGCTTTTATAAAGTTTACATTTCAGTGGTCTAGGTATAAGAAACCTGATTAAACATATAAAATGTGTTTTTATTTGATGTACTGAATAAATTGAATGAGAACAGATGTCCTTAATATTTTGGTGTGTTTGGCTTACAACTGGGATTTTGTAAAATAATATGCATTTGTGCTGTATACTGAATGCAAATACTATGTACAGTGTTTATCACTCTTAACAAGAGTGTAAGCACAACATATTAATCTACTGGCCATGGCACAGAGACCCTTATTTTGTAATGACAAACCTGTACTTTTCATAACAAATTATCATAATATTTCTCTTGTTTCAGATTGCTATATTCATTTCTGGAATTATCTTGAATCTATAATTTATCAATGTACCAAATCTCCATCAAATTTATGGATAAACCTCAGTGTTTCTTAATTTTGAAAATTCAAATTATCCCTGCTAAAATACTCTTCATAATGATCATGCGCTACTTTATACCTCCAGCCCTAAATTTTATTAATAATTAAGTTTAAAGAACAACGTTAAAGAAAAAATGGCATATCAAATATTAAACTAGTATTTAGAACACTGTATTAGATGATTTGTTGAAAATGACAAATAAAAAAATAAAAACTTTACACAAGGGAGTAACCTTATAAGCAGAACCATAACTAAAATTCATAAAATAACATAGAAAAAAAACATCTGTATAGATACACTCTTTTTTCATAATTATAAAAAATATACATTTAAAGTTAAAACTCTTGTAAAAAAATATTTAAAATTGCATAAAAAATGATCAAATTAAAATAACACATAGAAATTAATAATCAAACACTTGATGCATGAAAATACATCAATTAAAATAAAAAATAATACATCAATACCTAATAGTTTTAATAATGAACACAACATTAAAAAACAAAAAATTATAGATTTCTTGTGAGTAATTCTATATTTATAAGCAGTAATGAGCATTCACAGTAAAAAATCTTACATTTCCTTGTGTGTTACAGCCATACGAGCTCGAGCAAGATCTAAAGGGTATGTACAAGTTGTAGACACAACACCAGCTAATGATCCAGCAAGAAATGATTTTCCAGGATTAGATTTTCTATTAAAAGAAAAACAAAAAAAAGAACTATTACACTGTTTACTTTTTCTCACTTAGCATAGTTTGCACTCACTTTGCATAGATAAATTTCTAATGAAGAGATTAAATCTGTACATGTTTGATCGTCTGATCATCTTGAAAAAGGGCAAGAATATAAAGTCTTTTTTGCTGCACAATAATTTTATAATTTTTGATAAAGGTAACTGTATTTAAGAGAGGATAATCTTTAAAATATTTTTTCAAGTTTCTTGACATTGAAAATATTTTATGTGATGTTGTAGTTTGCTAGATGATGTATCGGATAAGACATTTTTAATAATGTGCTTAAATTTAAAATGACTTTATTTTTGTATCCAAAAAATTATAAAACTCTTGTACAGATAGGTGATGTAGATAATGCTCACTGGGTGTACTATATGCAAGATGCATTACCAAAAACAATACACAATAGAAAATCTAAAATCCAGTCTCTTGAGTATAAACAAAAAAATCAGCCACCCACAAGCTTATAAAAACAATTTATAAATATACACTGCTTTCAAAAACATTTTTATAAGAAAAGAGAAAAGAATGTTCACACAACAAAGAGAAGCTGCAAATAATTATCAAATGATCTGTAATGAAATAACAGACAGTGTTTTTTAGCCACAAAATGTGGATTTAGTATTTTATAGTTATAATAATACATATGATGATGATAAAATATTTTTTGACTGGATGAAAGTTTGGCTGTAGGGGGGAAATATCTAAAATTCCAGAACAGCAATACTGTATAACTAACCAAAAAGAAAAGACAAGAACAAATTTTAAAACTTTTAAAAAGTAATTTCTACGAGTTTGAATACCTTTTTTGTTCCTTTTTACATTATATATCTGTTTCGTTCATGAGTCAAAAATTAAATATAGTAAAACTCGTTTAAGAAGTTAATATTTTTTTATTCCTTTTTTTTCCTTCTATACTTACAATGCTAAAATAGCCCTTTTAATGAGTTTTGTTCTGAACTCTTTCCCACTTAAAAAGTTTCTTTTCACCTTTAAAAGTTGCTTATTTTTTAGCAGAAGGTTTAGCACAACCTCGGATTAAGCAGAGCTCTGATTAAGAGGACTCAGATTAGCGGGACTCTACTGTATTTTGTCATTTTATCAAAAGTGTTGAGAATCTGCCTGAAATTTTTAAAACCTTAAGACAACTTGATTTTTATCAATTAGACTGCCTATAAAAACAAAAATCTATAACAATTTTTTTTATGTAAAATGAATTCAACTGATGCTTAAAGTGAAATTTTTTAGATTTAATACAGATTCTAAGGCAATTTTGTTAGTTATTTTATTAACTAAATTTCTAAGGGTGCAAACGATTTCAATTTTTTAAGTAAAATTAAATTTTTACAGCATCTGTTGTCAAGCTGTGCAGATTTAGAGTCATTTGTTATATATAATGTTTGTTCCTTTTCATTACTGAGTTGAATGTCATGGCCTTTTAAAATTATCATAATGCTCAGTGATTGCGATAATGCCTCTAGATGCTTATTTCACGCCTTAGAAATTTAGAATACGCTTTAAGAATTTCGGAATGCATGTTTTTATGCATTGCTTTTCCATATAAAATTACGTTTTATGATCTGTGATTACGGCAAAATTTCCCCTTGAAAATTATTTTTATTTACTGTCAACTCTCTGAAATCCGCGATAACTTTTAATGTAAACAGTGAAATTTACAGTTAACACTAACAGTGTACCGAGATTGTGTAATCAGTTATTATATATGAGTTATGTGTTAAATGCAATTTAATTATGCATTTGAAAATGTAGCATAAATGTTCGTTGCTTAAATTACTCCTATGGATAGGAAAATACTCCTTCTAAAACAGTTAAAGAGTATTTTTACTCTTCTGAAAAAATCTTAGATCGATCACTGATAATGCTATAGCGAAGTTTTCTCATCCTGTAAATCAATATTAAGTTTAATTTAAATTTTAAAAGTATATAAGCTAAAATGATTTTCTACGACTGTCAAAATTTATTTGTTGAATTCACATTAACTTTCTTATTAACATGAAAAAAATACAACATTTAGCTTTAATACTTTCTTTAAACAAATCCACTAGCATTTATTAATTTGAAAATTTATAATGTCTGCACTAGTAGTTCCTGTACCTATCAAGGATTTTACTCATGTTGAAAAAAAAAAAAAAAAAGTAAAATATTCAAAGAGTGGGTTAGGTAAGGAACCAAGATGCACAAGTTGTTTATTTTCACAGATACTGGTAACTTTCTATAATGTTGTCATTTTGGAATGCTTTCACAATTAAATTAATAAAAGCTTAAATCCACTAAGTGGCAATTGATTTAGATGCCTATTTGTGGACACAAATTAGAAATTACCAAATAGTAGAATTTTTAGTTATACCTTATTGTAGTACAGAAAAAAAACTAAATTATATAATAATAATACATCATTGTGTAGTATAAAATCAAATTTCAGAAGATAGAAATTAATAAAATAAATTAACGCTATGTTATTTCTGTCACCTCAGCAGCAAAAATGTTAAGAAAGCATAGTGAATAACTGTAAGCCTCAACGGCCAAACAAATTTGGTATATATTTGATCCTTTAGATTTTACCTTTGCTTTGCCAAGAAAACCCTTAGAAATACCTTTGTTTTGCAAAGGGTCACTTTTAGATTATTTGATATTATAATTTCAATGAGATAAATAAAAAGATTATTATAAAAAATAATTTACTACACATTTTTCTACAGTATAGTTTTATTATATATATATATATATATATAGAAGGATTTTATAATCTAGTAAAACAAAAACTAGTTTTTTGAACTTATATATTAAGGTGAATATGAAATTAATTCACCTTAAATATGTAAAGCTTTTTGATTTAAATTTAAATATATCTACTTTTTGCCTTAAAAGCATTAAATGATCTATAAAATTATTGTTGAAATATAAATGAAACCAACTATGAATGTAATGTCCCAGTTCATGCTAAAAAATGTATAATATTCTCCTTTTTTTCTTTTTGGAGAGGAGTCAGTGCACCAGGTTAAAAAGACTCAGGGAGAGCCCTACAAGTCTGAATATATACAGGACAACTTAAAAAATTAATTAACTGATTGGTATATGCTGTGAGTTTGGCAAACACAAACATCTATCAAATCAATAAAATTTTAATGGATGTGGGGAGAAGTTACAAAACGTTTTGCAATAGCATCCTGGTAATAAAAAGCAATAAGTTGCAACTATAGAAAAAAATAATATAAAGGAATATTGGAATAAAAATTTAAAAATAAAAATAGGGTTTTTAACTTGTCTGAAAATGGTGGTCATCACTAAATAAACAAAAAACAAAATTTTGGATGAGGGAGACAGCATCACATGGATGTAACTGGTGTAATACCGATGTTTAGATCTGATGTTGTTGACAACTTATGGGGTAGACACATCTTGATTTTGGCACTATAGATGACTTGCGGCTCATAACAATGTACATTATGAAGTTTCTCTCATCAGCATCCTAAGGAACAGACACATCTTGATTTGGACCATCCAATCAGTAACTAAGGTAAGAGTTCATTTTTCCTTTGATGGTGTCAGCTACTGTAATCGGCAAAATTTTAAAAATCAAGATGGAAATTATTGAGAGTGTTTTGTTAAAATTTAAACATAGACAACTGTAGAATTTCTAAACATGCCTGTATGAGCTGAAGAAGAAAAAAATTATCATAACTGATGTAACGCTGTTTTATTTTAACCACTTCAGAGTGAATTAAACAGTATTAAGGTTTTCCAAGATATTTATAAAAAGAAAAAATCTTAAGGCCAAGATCATATGTGAGAAAATAAATTCTAGAGACAAAACAGCCAAGAGGTAGAAGGGAAGCCTACTACCTCTTAAAAGAATTTTTATATTACATCACAAAACTACAAAAAAAGAAAATTTAAAGAATAGGGGAAGAGAGCAAATGTAAACCAAACTGGTAAATTTGATACACAGAATACAAATGAAAATTAAAATGAGAAGTGTAATTTAAAATGTAACAGTGTAGTAAAGAAAGATAATTTTTCCTTTTGAGGCTTAAATTCACAAATTATTATTTTGATAAAATTCAAGGACCTGAACAATATGAAAAACAGAAAAACAACAAGTGCTTTAGAAGTTGTTTTATGAATAAAAATAATTATCTCAACTTTATTTCATTTTTGGAATAACAAGTTACTGATAGAGTAAAAAGTCTGACTACAGTTAACTGAGGCTGTTTTTGGAATGGTGTGTCAAGCTCTAACTCTTGAAGGTTGAAAAGAATTCGGACAAAGATTAAAGGCTAGTAAGACAAACACCAGTTGAGGGCTGATAAGGCTAGAAGAAACTAAATGAATAAAAGAAAAATTCATCTAAATTAATGATGGGATAAAATAAGATTTCAAATCAGGGTTTACCTTTCTTCATGGGTTACTACATTTAGGACAAGTTTCCATTGCTCATGACTTGCAAACTGAATTGATGAATAAGGAATAATTCGAGCCATTGTAGCTGAATTCCCACGCCATAAGCTCATAAGTCCAAATTTCGTGTAGCTTTGATGGAGAAATTTGAAAGCTTGTTTCATAGAATAAGGTTTGTTTGTAACTGAAAATTAAAGAAATACTTCAAACAAATTTATTTTAATTACAAAGATAAATTGATCATTACTAAATAAAACAACAATAAATATTTCAATATTTGTAAATATATTTAGGCGTGTATATTTTGCAGATAAGAATTTATTTAAGTATTCATACTTTTAAGAAAATGGTAATTTTAAAACAAGGATGATTTTTACTATACATAACTAGGTATTGGAGTGATTCAAACCTTTTAGGTGGACACAAGCCTCAGTCTCACCCAACCTACTGCTATGATTGTTATCATGATAAATCCAGCTTAAGCAATATCTAAATATTTTTCTAAAAAAGTAAGACATTCAAAGGAAAGCAAATTGAATAAGGAACGCGTAATAAGCTTTGGATGCCATGAATATTACAATATGACAACAAAAAGGGTTATGCATGCATGAAACAGTTTGTAAAAGATACCCTAAGTAGCTTGAAGAAAGCATATTAATCCAGTTCAAAACTAACACCAGCTAGTTTGTGTGAATGAGAAATATCTATCTCTGTCTGTTAAGAATATATGTATTCCCAGAAAGTTTTCTTTTTATTATTATTTTAAATATTAATATTTCAGTATACAAGATCGAATTAACTAAATATTAATATAAAAAATAACAGGGTGTCTACTAAACTTCTGGAAGTCATTTTCCTGACTTTTTCCAGACTTTTGGGAGTTTCTCAAAAAAATTTCCTGACCACTTTTGTATTTCACTTTGGACAACACCAACATTTAAATATTTTGCCACAACTTACCTGAAATAAATTTTTAACTGTAATATAATTATTGATGTACAAGTTAGAAAAAATTTACTATGAGTTTCAAGTAAGATACTTATTGGTTCGGATTTAACCAATATTGAGCAATACAACTTGTGCTACAGGTGGTACTTTTATCATATATCTAGATGACAATATTAAATGCATATGCCTAATTTCAAATGCAAATTTTTATCTTTTCGTCTACTACATTTCAAAGGGTCTAGCCCAGTGGTTCCCAACCTTTTTTCAATCGCGACCCCTTTTAGATTTTCCAAAACTTTCGCGACCACCCCCCCCCCTATCTGCCATGTTTGACCAATAAAAAAAATTAATAATGAAAAAATACATCTTGAGATTTAAAATTTATATCTTTTTAGTACGTACGGATTTTTAATAGGATGATTGAGGCTGAATTTGACTGACGAGTTTGGCTATTCTTGGCTGAATATTGGTCACAGTCAACCGCATGTCATCTTAGACATCTAATTTATTATTGGCTTTTGTCTTCTTCTGCAAAAGAATTGAAAATTCAACTTCATGCAGATAAGTATATATGCAAATGGCGTTAACATTTGACACGAAAAATTATCGGATATGAGCAACGCAGAGCACACCAAAACCCACCCCACTTGCGGAAGAGTCATTTTGCAAATTCAAAAATTCACCTTGCACTTCATCAGGAGAATCGGTGACATTTAAAGATGTGTGAAATGGATTTCGCACGATTCAGATTGAAGGTCTTCAAGGTGGCTACTAATTACCCCCTTTAAAGTAATTGCAATTCCTATTTCTAATTCTTCTGTCCTAATGCATGGGTTCTCAAGCATTAGTTATCACTCCTAGATTCACCTACACCGACGTCAGTTTTTGTAGCTTTGATACAAAAGCCCTGACGAGAATAAAGATTTTTTTCTTTCCATAAGAAAAGGCAGAAATGGTGTCTCATGGCAAAGAAACGTGAAAATAGTTTACTATTAATTTCCTACAAAAGCGGTCTGCTGCGACCCCCGAAAAAAGGTATGGCGACCCACTTGGGGGTCGCGACCCCCCGGTTGGGAACCACTGGTCTAGCCAGATAAGTACCGTGATTCGACCCCCAATGGCAACCTTAAGCGAAACTTATATATTAATATCGAATTGATGCACCAATGCAAATCATGTCTTTTGCTTCTGCATTCCGCTTTATTCTCGAAACATGGAAAATAATAAGCATGTGCATGATTACCTTTCAAAGTGATACATTCTGTCAAAAAAGTTCCAGGAATTGGTCAATAAAACACAAAATGTTTATTATTCATCCAAATTTATTTTATTGCCTTCAAACTAGGCCCCTTTCGAAATAACACACTTATGCCAACGAGTAATCCAATCATCAAAACATTTTTTAAATGCATTTTTTGGAATTGACTGAAAATGGGTGCCTCAAAGTGGTAATTTAAGTTGTGGCAAGAGAAAAATCTCGGTTGGAGCGATATCGGGTGAAAACGGTGGTAGTTCGATGGTATTTGTTAAGTTTTTGGTCAGAAATTTGTTCACAATGATAGCCTTTTGAGATGGTGCGTTGTCGTGATGCAAAATCCATGAGTTTTCTTTCCCCAAATCCGATGTTTTTTGACGAATTTTCTCTCTGAATCGCTGTATAATGCTCAGATAATATTCTTTATTTACCATCTGACCTTCTGGCAAGAATTCCAAGTGACTGCGATAATCAAAGAAAACAGTCAACATTACCTTGACTTTTGATCGACATTGACGAGGTTTTTTCGGTTTCGGCTCAGTTGGAAGGCGCCATTCCGAAGCTTGTTGACTGGTTTGCATGTCAAACTCGTAAACCCATGTCTCATCACCAGTTACAATGTGTTTTATCAATGCAAAAATCACAAAACACACTTAAAATGAACTGACAAAATCGAGCACTGCAAACAAACTAAATGACAGATAACACTCAAACTCCTGTATAGAGGACAGCTGTGCCAACTTGGCGACAAAAAAGAATGCTGACAATCTCTTTAGGCGGGCTTTTTAAATGACCAATTCCCAGTACTTTTTTGACATAATGTATATCTCATAAACTAATTGAGCTAGAGATATGAAACCAATGCAAGGTTTTAGGAAACCTTACGTATATTTTATATTTTTGTGGGATTTTTTTTTTAATAATTACAAATATTATTAAATAATAAATAAAAATATTATTATTAATTATTTTGATGTTCTCAGTGACTTACAATCACCAAAATAATATATCTTGTAGTACTTGACATGCCGTATTACTCATAAAAATTGCGTTGCATTTTGAAAAAAAAAAAAAATTCGATATGGAGAATATCACTCAAGGACATATGGCTTAGCTAATTTGGTCAATAAAAATTACTGTAAAAGATTAGAGAAAAATTAAAATAAATTTATTTATTTTTTTAATTATTAATTTTTAATTATTACTTTTATTAAGTTTTCAGTATTAATTAAACTATTTAAAAAATCTTAATCATCATCACTATTGTAAATAATTCCTGTAGCAATATTTTGCGTGTCAAATACCTTTGTTAATAGCTCAGCAGTATGCAAAATTTTGGATTAATACCATCCATACGATAAAGAATAAATTGCAGCTGCAACATGAGAGCAACATCCCTCTGTGCGGTTACCAATAGCACCATTGCAGCATTAATGTTGAATGCTATTGTAATCAGTGCCATCAGAAATGTAGTCAATGTAAAACGCGATAGATTTTATTGCTTATACGCTTTGATTTTACTTCTGCTTTTATTATGTTGGGTGCTAATTTTATATATTATATGGAAAGATTGTTTTGATCATCCAAGAATTTGGCTAAATGAAATAAAAGCTTGTGAAGATTGATAAGAACCTGTGAAGAGAATTTGTAGTTGATCTTCAGTGAAACGTGGAAAATCAAGTAACTCAAATGCCGCCAGACATTAAAACGTATATTATTTTTTATTCCAACGCTTGCTTAAAGCTTCCCAGCAAACACAGCCGTAGCGGGTTAGGGATGGGTCGTCATCGGCAGTACCGTTTCGATGTCGGCATTGGCATAGTGGTAATTGGGACGGTGTCGGTTCTGTGCTGGCAAAACGATTTGGCGTAGGCAAATAAAAGTTGATTTTGGGCATGCAACGGTCCGATAGCGGCTAGCCTTTTAGGGTTAAGATGTGATTTTGGCGATGTACTGCACCAAATGTCAAAACCGATATCGGTCCAGAAGTGTAATTTCTAAACTGAAAGGTATAAAGCCAGCACAAGCAGCACATATATATTGTTATAGTAATTCTTTTTAATTTATGATTTCAATACTTACTACTTACAATGTTTTGAGCCCGTAGGATTCAAGTGCCTCCTTCACATGCGAAAAAAGGAGGGGAGGGGGGGAATCATTCTATCTGGTTAATTTACCTGACGTCCTGTCCAGGGTTCTGGTCTACGCGCATCTGTCAATCTACAGTTTAGATGTTGGTGATTTTCTCCAGGTTTATTGTGAATATGCGTTAGATAAGTTAACCAGTTTTTTATGACTTAGTATTGAAGGGGTTTCTAAGCGCCCACCCCCACCCCTCAATTGGGGCAGCTTCTGTCTAGTTATTCACAACTCTGAAATAATTATATGACTATAAATTTCATTTTATATAAAGTGATGGTTGTTAAGTACTTCCAATTTAAAAATAATAATAAAATTAATTAATTAAAAATAAAATACATACAATGCAGAACATTAAACGCTGCATTTTAAAAGTTCACAAAAGGAGCCCACCATGGCCGAGTGGATAAGACACTGAATATGGTCGAAGTCATTGACGGATACAGATCCCCCCCCCCCAGACGAATGAAGTTTACACTATAGAGCATTGACTTGTTTTGTAAATTCAAGTCATTCTATAAGAAAATGTGACAAAAATTGTCTTGTGCCCCCTCCAGAATTTTATTTTCTGGATCTGCCGCTGGTTGAAGTGTGAAGGTCCAGGGTTCAGGTCTACCACGCATCTGTCAATTTACAGTTTGGATGTTGGGTGATTTTCTCCAGATGTAATGTGAATATGGGTTATATAAATTAACCAGATTTTTGAACATAGAATTGAGGACAAATCACTTGTAACCCCAATTCTGGAACAAAAATTGGAGATATTTTATAAATTTTATATAAATTCAAAACATTATCTAATATTTATAAAATGAAGGAAATATGGTTGATTTTTAAAAAATTAGGGAATAAATAGATACTATAATTACTGTTCAACCCCAATTTTATTGCTTATTAATTGTTTTATATATTGGAACAAACGCTAGAAGCCTTCTTCCGTTCAGGGCACCGACGCCCTAAGGATTAACTCCTGTGTTTTTGCTTTACAAAAAACACAAAACAACAAAACTTTCTGAAATTAAATTGGATTAAAATAGTAGAAAAAATATCAGTATAATTTATAGTTAAGGAATTTTTTTTATAATACATTAGCTGCTGTTGTTAAAAAAATAATAATAAAATTAAAGTTTTAATTCACTATACTGAATAATTATAAATTGAAAAAAATAAAATAATAATAGTTTCATTTTAAAATTATAACTATGAATAATTAATTTAATAGCATTTATTTGAACAACATGTTTGTCATGTTTCTGTTCAAATAAAATAATAGTAAAAATTACGCCAAAATCATGTTTTGCTACAACATTGTAAAATGCTGTTACAAATTAAATAAAATTTAATGCTCTTATCTCCTTAAAAATGAATAAAAGTAACCATTTTTTGCTGATTATAGTACTTTATCTTTCTAAAAATTAATTGATTAATTCATTGCAGATATTGAAGTATAAACTATTTTGCAGTAGAATAACACTGATTTGTTTTGTTTTTTCCACGCAATCTAATTTAAAGTGAATAATTTAAAAGCTAAAATCTCTCGGACTTTCTTTTCCAATTACCCCGTGTGCGCGTACACATAACATGTAGCACAGTGCATTCCTAGGAGCTTTCCACCCCTTGTAGGAATTTATAATTTAAGTACCTTTAAATCACAAGATATAATGGTCTGAATGACTTATTTTTTTTAAATGTCAATAGTATTGTTCTTTAATTACAACTAATTACCTTTTTTTATTATGTTTTCCTAAATAATTATTTTTTGCTTTAAGTTAATTATGTACTTTGTTTTCATAATCTCCGGAGGTGTAAATCTAATTTTCTTGTAACTTCTGCTGTTTTTCTGCTAACTATTATGTTTTTCTCGATAGCTTAACTTGTAATCTGCAGTAATATACTCAACCTTTAGTTTAAGTCCGGATTTTAATTATTTTCACCCACTTCCGATTTAATTTTCAACTCCTTAGTTTTCCCAGGGTTGTATCAGACTGTTAGCTTTCTCCCACTAAAATTTTAAAGATTTTCGTTATGTTTTTGACACCTTCGTTGTTGTTTTATTACATTTCGCGTTCAAGAAGGCCACCCTTTTTTTTTTTTTTTTTTTTTTTTTTTTTCTATTTCTGCTAAGATTTTTGCTTTGCCATTTTTTTTTTCTCTCTCCTTCCTTCCTAAGTTGAATCTAGTGCTTGCTGCCCACGTGTTCTCTGATTAGCTTGAGTTAAACCCTCCAGAATTTTCTCTATTTTTGAGAGTGCGCTGATTCGTGGCTCTGAATAGCATCGCTTCTGAAGAAGGGGGAAAAAGTGCCGGGTGCGAGATCATTCTGAGAGGAATCTCGGTGTAGCGAGGTCCTCGATTTTTTTCTCCGATCAGGTGCAAGAGGCCCAAGCTCAACATAGTCGCCCCTGCATCCAAAAATTAAGATGTGAATGCTGAGATTGGCCTGACAGCCTATATATCCCGCTCAAGTTAAACCCTCCAGAATTTTCTCGATTTTTGAGAGTGTGCTGATTCGTGGCTCTGAATAGCGTCGCTTTTGAAGAAGGGGAAAAAAGTGCCGGGTGCGAGATCATTCTGAGAGGAATCTCGGTGTAGCGAGGTCGTCGATTTTTTTCTCCGATCACGTGCAAGAGGCCCAAGCTCAACATAGTCACCCCTGCATCCAAAAATTAAGATGTGAATGCTGAGATTGGCCTGAGAGCTTATTTATCCCATCAGATCATCAGACATATTTCTTCTCATGCATTGGCTTGTGACTTTGTTATAGTTTTTTTTTTTTTTTCTTCTTTGGGTGACGAGCTTGAGGCCCCCCCGTCGTGCATCCCGGAACATCGTCTTCACGCTTTCCTGTAACAGAGGCCTGAAGCAACTCCTCCTGCATAGATCGTGATAAAAAGCCTGCGTTTAAACCTCGAGCAACCTCCCGGAGCTTCCTGACCACCTCATCCGTCTGCCTAACGACCGAGCCATCTCTTTTTTAAACCAGCATCAACTGGACCGTCACAGCACATGGCTTCTGCCATCCCCAGAATGAGCCACCTGTTACCGACAGGCATACCCCGGAAATTACCTTTTACGTACCTGCAGCTGAAGGCTTGGTAAGACTGTCCCTTTTTTTTCTATCTAAAACGTCAGGCAACCGAAGATCCAAGAATGCCAGCTAAACCTTTCTGATTTTTTTTACTTTCTACATGCCTGTGCTTCACTCTTACTACTCCAGCAATTTTGGCAAGAAGCCATTTTCTTTTGTATTGACTATGTGTCCACTAACTGATTCTTGAATTCCTTGATATAAAAAATAACATTCAGGAGGGGGGGTGGTAAGGTATAAATGTAAACAAGTAACTTAAATGATGTAACTTTTGCTGGTGCAAGGGCAACATAATATAAATTATGTTCTGCTTTTTTTTTGTGAAATTAACTTAATAGTGTATCATGTGATGATTAAAATTTTCTTACTGTCATTCTTTGGGGATATAATGGAAATATTTTATTTTACTTTTTTTTTAAAGTAAATTAGTGGATTGATAGGTTGTCTAAATTTTAATGGGGGCTAAATAAACCTTTTTTTTTATTTATTTGAGATCATTTTTATTTATTTGAGATGCTGAATTGTAATCCTTTCTACAAATGAAGCGGTATCAGGTTTTTTTTTTTTATAGTTTTTTTTTTTTTTTTTTTTTTTTTTTTTCCAGTTTGTTCACAAAATTTTAGTTTGGGTACCCAACTGATTTCTTTACTGCCATTTCTTTTAAATGAATAATTTTATACCTAAGGCAAAATGTTGAATATTATGTCTAAGATTTCTAAGCTGAATACCATAGTGCTACATTTATTGTAATTTTGTTTCTTTTACGACAAGTAGCTTACCAAGTAATTGATGAGAAATGTGTTTAATAAACTTTCCACGGTTATCAAATTTTTATGTGTACTGTGCTTATTTTATAACTCACACATTGACAAGGCAAGGAGAACTTTTGGGTTATTTTGTTTTTTCCAGCACTAAAACACAACGCAATCTTAATTCTTTTCAGGCTTTTCTTTGCAGAATTTTAGCTATACCTAAATTTCAAGGTCGTGGTGGGAACTAAGCACCACAATATTCCAACAATAATTATTTACAACAGTGATAATAACTAAGATTTTTTTTATAGTTTAGTTAATCCTGAAAAGTTGATAAAAGAAATAATAAAAAATTGATAATTTAAAAAAAAAGAATTAAAAATTAATTTTAATTTTTTAAAAATCTTTTATAGTAATTTTTATTCATCAAGTAATGTAAGCCATATGTCATATGTCCTTGAGTGATACTTTCCATATCAAATTTGATTTTTTTCAAAATGTTGCACCAACTTTTCATAAACGCAATTTTTATGAGTAATAGGGCATGTCAAGTACTACAACATGTATTATTTTGGTGATTGTACGTCACCGAGAACATTAAAATAATTAATAATATTTTTATTTATTATTTAATAATATTTGTAATTATTCAAAAAATCTCCCAAAAATATAAAATATACTGTTTAAGGTTTCCTAAAACCTCACGTTGGTTTCATATCTCTAGCTTAAGTAGTTAACGAGATATATCACTTTGAAAGATAATGTGCACGCTTATTATTTTCCATATCTCCAGAATAAAGCGGAATGCGGAGGCAAAACAGATATGACTTGCATTGGTACATCAAGTCGATATTAAAATAAAAGTTTTGCTTCAGGTTGCCATTGGGGGCCGAATCATAATACTTATCCAGCTAGACCCTTTGGAAGAATACAGAATGATAGTAATGAAAATTTCTATTTTTTATCTCTGGTCATAGACAGATAGCTTTCTGACACTAACGTCACAAGAACCACCTCAACAGAATGTTAAACAGGTGTGAGCATCGCATACCCCAAAACATTCTGAATCATTCATTATACCTAAACATAAATAATCTTTCTCAGCATTTTTTACTCTGCAGTCCGGAAAGAGAGTGGGGGGGAGACCTGCCAAGAGATTTTTATACAGAGGAAAAATTTATTCTATGAGAATTTTCATGAGCCATTTTGCAATTTCCAGTCTTTTTCTAGACTTTCCTGACCTATTTCCCATTTTCCTAACTTTCCTGACCAGCAGACACCCTGAATAATGGTTAACGTATTTGTCAAAAAACTTAAATGAAGCAAAAACTTTTCTAGAGATCTTGCTTCACCACTTTTGTATTTTTAACATGAAGACAACAGTTGTTGTTTCTTTTGTGTCAGTATTAGGTCTTCAATTTATAAATTTTGTGCCAAGTGAAGTGTTTCTTGATTTTTCAAACAGTGGTTATAAGTACTTAAGTAAAAATAAGTGCATGGTCAAGGATTATATCAACCTTTTCACAGACACTTGTTAATATTATAAATTAACAGAAAATCAAGAATCTTTCTGAAGAGCACAAAAGAAAAAATCTTACTTTGAAAATTAATTTTAGTGCGATCAAATGGAGCAATAGTTGTTTTTGCAACTCCACCTGCTACTGCTCCAGCAACAAATGAAGTTATCACTTTTCCTTGAGTACTTATCTGTTTGAAAAAATAAATATTTTCAATGATAAAATATAATACACTGATTTAAATGTTTACTTTAAAACAGATGCTTAAACTTAATCAACAGCAGCATATAGTTTATTATGCAGCTTAAGATTTTAGTTAGAAAATGAACTATGCATGTATGTGTACACATACATAATAATTTTCTATATCATTCATTAATTCGATGTGATTTAGACTGGTCTAGTGGCTTAAAAACCATTCTATTATGCCTTGGGTTCGGGTTCAAATCCTGTCTTGGACATGGATGTTAACTTGTCTGTCCCTTCATAGGAGGTAACGCTGGCCACTCATTGAATGCTCCCGTAATAAAATGGCCAGTATTTCAGGCCTTAGTAGTAGCAAAATGCTTGATGAGCAAGTACTCGCCCATTGAAAAAAAATAATAATTATATTTTCACACATGTTACTGGCCTACTTTATAGCTGTTTCTCAGAGCCATGATGTTATGCTTCAGTAAGGTGACCATACGTCCTCAATTTTCGAGGACAGTCCTCAATTTTAGTGCTTTTTTTGCAATTTGTCCCCAAAATGTAAAAAAGTAATTGGGGACAATTTTGAATTATTATATTCTTTTTAATTAGATTACTGTTAATTATTTCATTAATTATAAAATGTCCTCAATTTTGTTTCAAATTTGGGGACATGTCCTCAATTTTACGTTCAAAAATATGGTCACCTTATGCTTCAGTCATAATTTTATTTTTGCTATATACAGGGTGGTCTAAAAGAAACTTCCCCTATATATGAGTCCCTAGTGGCCGAACTGTTCAACCAATCGAAATGAACGTTTAGATATAGTTATTTGAATGTATGGGGTCCAGATTGTGATGATTTAAAACAATTAACCTCTCACAGTTACGGTTACAGTGACAAAATTTCAAAATTTTCGAATGGCAACACCCCAGGGCCAGACTGGACTGCTGAAATGGCTCGGGCAATTCGACCGGCCCGGCCCCTAACATCAGTTGCGGGCACATGTAGGATATTAGTTTAGCTGGGGGAGATGCACAAATATAGCTGAACCCTGGTATAATGAACTCTCTTACAGCTTTAAGATATTATCTGAACATTCAATCACACAGATTAAGTGCAGAAGCTCGCTTACAACGGCACTCGCTTATATCATCCTAAATTATCTGTTCCCTTAAATGACTTTAAAGTCAAGTTGAGTTGCATATGGCAGCGTTTCTCAACCTTTTAACGTCGCGAGCCCCCAACAAAGGCTAACTTACGGTTGGGCCCCCCCTCCCCTTCACATTTTTCAGCATACATTCATTTTTTTAATCTTTAACAATGAACATTAGTCGAATTTTCTACAAATTAATGTTATCAGTAAAGTTTGGCAAAAGCAGGCATCACTTAACTAATTTTCGATTCTAGGATACAAGGCAGCCAGTGAAAAATTCATATTTTGTATTTATTTGGCACTTTTTTCCCCCAGACTCTGTGGGGAAAAGAAGAAATATTAGACTCGGCTAATTTGAAAATAATGCTTTGAAGTATTTTTTAACATCGTCAGAAAATTCTGTCTTTTCTTTTTTCAGCAGACCATAGGTAATGTAGGTTTATTTTTGCGAATTACAGCCGCTTATCTACACATAGGGGGTATAGGCCGAGGCAGGTGGTCTCCTTGATGGTCTTTCTAAGGGGTCCTAACCCGTATTTACTCTAAGTTTGGATAAAACCACGGAAAACTCCGAACAATTAGGTCGGCAGATGCGACTTGGTCTTGAATCAGGCACCTTCCATTTCCCGGTTGAGAGCGCTATGCACTCAGTCACTGGTGGGGCTGTCTAGAAATGGTAATTAAAAATTTCTCTATACGGAAAAGAAAGGCTTGAACATTCTTTTGTATCATTTACATTGATACAATGATAGAATACAATGATAGATGATTACATTTTACAATGATAGATTACATTTCAACTAAATAAAAAAAACTGTGAATTCAGAGTTACCGTCTACTTCATTTTTTTCACAAGAATGTGGGTGTGCTATTGCTTTTTTTTTTTAAATACATTTTCTTACTATGACAGTTGTTTTTAAGACAATTTTGAGACATTATGGGTCTGGTATGCTCACATGGAGGTGTATAGAGAGTAATGTTTAAAAGGTTTAGATTCATCAGTCTTTTTCAATTTTCTATTGAAAGGAAGTGGGGATCGTCACATCAGCACCGAGCTTCCGTTATGCAACGTTGCTATTTTTTTTCGCTTTTACATTGTACCCTGCTTGTTCCAATATGTGTTTTAATATGTTTTATAAAACTCATTGCAATTTTAATGTTTATAAAGATAGTTTAGATACCAGGGCCACATTATTGAGCATACAATATAGATATTCCCCGCCTTGCAGATGTTGCATCGCGAGTCGCGACCTTGCGGGTCGCTGTCGTGTCTAGGCCCTCTGGGTCTAGAGTACCGGCCCATCGGGCGATCGCCCGACGGCCCAGTCCGGCCCTGCAACACCCACTTTTTTCATGCACAAATTGATCAGAGCATGGAAAAACCTTAAAGGGCATTGGAACGAGACAAGTATGAAGTAAATTGGTGGCATAAAACATTTGCAAAGAAGACATTGTAAAGATCCAATCACAATAAAAGGGAAGGTGTAATTAATGCACTTTGATATTTCACTGGGCTAGGCAGTAGAAGCACCAATCACAGAACACTCTTGCAAAGCAAGCAGCAGTCTTTTTCAATTCTCTTTTGAAAGGAAGTGGGGATCGTCGCGTCGGCACCGAGCTTCCGTTACGCGCCGTTGGAAAGCTTATGATTTTACATTGCTATAAGCAGTGTGGGAAGATTGTTCTTCATGTTCGTGCTAAAACGTCTTGTTTCGTGCGAAGAAGATGATACTTTCAGGAAAAAAATGAGGTGACTTGATAAAGTTTCTTTATCTGAGCGGAGAAAATGCTGCTGAAGCATTGCGAGTTTATCGTCGAAATCATAAGCTAAAATGAGGCCCATGTTCTGTAAAAAGTGTACATAATTTGGTAAAGAAATTTGAAGAAATGGGATGCACAAGTGATAGACCGCGATCCAGACGACCCTGTGTTTCAGTTGAAGTTGTTACGGATGTGCATAATACGATTACAGGTCCATTGTATACAGCAAGAAGTGTTTCCCGCAATTTGGATGTACCAAAAACCACAGTTCTCCAAATTCTGTGCTCTGTTCTGCGGATGTATCCTTATCGATTCCAGTGCGTCCAGGCATTGGCACCTGGAGAACACCAACAGCATGTCGACTATGCAAATTTTTTCCTAATCAGATATGATGAAGATCCCCAACACAGAACATGCCGAAATCGGCGACGTGCGTCGCAGAACAAAGAGCTCCGCTGCAGAACAATTACGGATGAGGATAGAAAAGGGAGAGAGAGGGGAGAAATCAATCACTTTAAACAGAAAGTCAAACTCAAAAGCCAGACAGGAATCTGGAGGGATACCATTTCATCTCCTGCATCCAGGCATAGAAAGAATATATCCCTTTCTGAGGGGGGGGGATGACACGGCGGCAATTAGTCAAAAGTGAGTTATCACCCAAAAGGCGCCTGACCATCTCCTTCTGGGAGACCGCCACCTTTTTGGACCCCACAACCACATGTGGAGAACAGACAGCGCGTATCACTTGCAATATCATTCACATTCATTTCCTAGCTACGCTTTTTCCTCCCGGTAAGTATGTCTGCTCGAGACAAAGTCTCTTGCTTTGAGTGTAATGCTCCAGGGCCGTAACCAGAGGGGGGGCTATGGGAGCTGAGCCCTACCTAGCAGGCTTTCAGCCCTAAGATTTTCAAAAAATTTGTAAATTTATAGATAAATACTATTGTTTAGAAATGAATGATTTTTAACAATCGCTAAATTTTACATCATTAAAAATAACCATTGTTTTGGGGGAATTTCTTATCACAATTGCTAGACTTCTATATATATACAGTTAATTATTTTGCTGCTCTTGGTTGCGCATAGCATCGGATTTTGGATTTTTCCGAGAACACAAAACTGCCACGCAAAGCTTTCGAGGGGGAGTAAAAACTTAAAAATTTCAACGTGTTCATGTTTGTCAAAAAGGCGGCGAGCATTTTCAACATTTGCTGTGAAGACTGATACTGTAAAAAATTGGAATTCAACTATGTTTTTCAAAAACAAAATGATCACAGGATTAAGTAACGTGTGTCTCCATGTCTGTTTTACCTCACACATTAAGTTGTAACAGTCCCCAACAGTGCTCGAAATCATATAGTTGCCACATTCGTAGATTTAAAGGTAATAAGAAAAACCAACGGGGACTCTTTTAAACTGATCACTCTGTATAATACTTATATTTTGCTTTATCATACATCTTTAAAATGAAACATAAATAAAATGGATTTTTCAGTAAATTTGCATTCGAATATTTTTCATGCAATCTCAATGAAAAATTTATTAACATAATGAATGTTAAATATTTTTAAAATACGGCGTTTTGTGAAACAAATACTCCTAAAAAAAATGTACAAATTGAAAAACAGTCTCTTCCCTCGCCCCTTGATTACTAATACTTGTATTCGGTCAGCCCCCCTTACCAGATTCAAAGCCCTACCTAACATTTCATCCTGGTTACGGCCCTGTAATGCTCCTGTAATTTTAAAAAATTTAAAAACTCATTATCAGCATTTTCTTCCTAACAAATCGGTGAAACATCGTGCAATAAATGAAAGAAGTATTTCTAGCTTTCTAGCTCCGGCGAAAAGATCGTCAGACGGGGGTTCAAATGAGTTGCCCCAAAAAATTCAGAGAATTGAAACTGAAACCGAAGTTCAACAGAATAATCAAGAAGGTACGACTCAAGAACTTTTATCCAATGTTGACAGTATTGCTGGAGATTTCGCGGGTAAGTTAAAAGAACAAAATCAGAAGGTAGAATATACCTCAGTTGACAATAAGCAACCTCAGCTATAAGCAACTATCAGTTGACCTCAGCAACAAATAAATTGTTGACGTCAATGAAAGATAAGAAAAGAAATACTTATTTTTAAAGCCATTTTTATAAAACTTTAAAAAAATACTTATGTAATTTACCGTCGACCGTATCCCCCCCCCAATCTGTGCAATTAAAGGCCAATAACATTAAACAATTATGTTCTTGATAACTGTGTCTCATCATATTAGAAAACTGTCTACTTTTTTAATATATCACCATTTTTAATCTTGTCAGCTTTAGTGCTTTTACTGTCAAAACTATAACTGTCAGTTTGGTATGGCCAATGGTATAATACATAAGTACTAAAAAATGCTCAAACTAATTTTTTAATATTAATTTTTAAATTCACAATTTTTGAGATTTTTAAAAAAATTTTTGGATACTTTCTTATTGATGCTAACACACTGATTTCATTGTTTTCCACACATGTTTCTCCGACTCAAACATCAGTTTTTTTGTTTTTTTTTTCATTAATTTTAAAACCAATCATTTTTGACAGTTCGTTACTGAACGAAATATTTTCCCCTACATGCTATTAGAAAATGAAAGCTTTTCGTCTGTCACTGTGGATAAATTAAGCATATAAAACTAAGAATTGTTATGTGCGACCCCTTTAAAAAATTGGATTAAAATGGCTCCTTTACAAAAATAAATACAATCAATTAAAATTGGCCACTTTAAAATTACAAGTAGTGAAATTAGACCTTCATACATGCAACCCGTTAAAATGCATTTTTGCAAATAATTTACCCTCTTCTGAATATGATGTTTATTAAATAGCTTTTTTATTTCATCTTTCGTGAGCTATGTGCTGATCTTAAAGGTGCCTCTCGGATGTTTGTTTTCTGCTGACACAACAAGAAAACGCGAGCAGGATTTTCAAACAAATATGCGCGCATACTTAGAGAGGGAAAGGGAGATTAAGCAATTCCGCCTGTCGATCTTGATACTGCAATGTCAGAAGTTATGTTTAGTAACTACACGGTTGCAAATTATTTATTAAATATTCATAATTTCAGATTTTACCGCTGTAGCAAAAGCAGTTAGTAACGATGCTCCGGATGTTTCACGCTCTTGCAAGTTTATGCTGTGAACGATTGTTTTGTTAAGTCTTCCTATTACAGTTTATTCATAATTATTATAGATAATACTACGCTTTAAGTAATAATGGATGCATTTAGAAATGCAAAACGACTATAAACGGGTCCGAAAATTTACGCGATTTCGAAATATCGGTCTGAAAATCTTGAGAATTGCGACATTTTGCGAATGCAACATTTGAATATTTTATGGTTTTTGTTGCAATTAAGAATATTTAGCTTTACTTATATAAAAATTAACATCAATAGCGTATGATAAATTTAAATTATTGGCCCGATTATATTTTCTAATTATCTCATCTGAAAAATCGAAAAATTCAATATATTTTATTAAGAAAAAGAATTGAAGGCAAAACAAGACAATTATGGGAAAGGATGTCTTTAGAAAACAAATTGTATCTTTAAGCTATTGAGCCATCTTTTTTGTAAATGTCGTTTAATGTCAAATCAGAGAATATAAATACATTTTCCGACCTTTCTTTGCGTCTTCGATTTTAGTGATTTTTGCTTTATTCACCCAGTATGAGAACAAAAAATTCTAAGTTTCAGTTTTTGGATTACAGGATTTTGAGTTATTGACTTCAAAAAATAAAGTCATACAAATTTGATGCTACCATAGTATATTGAAATAACTGTAAAACAAAAACTATTTTACCTAAAAAATTTGCTTCAGTTTGTATGTCCTTTATCAAATTTGCCATGAGATACTAAAACTTAGATTTAAAATAAATTTTTTAGTGAAAATATTCTCAAATTTTAATTTTACTATCATGTGACATAATATTAAAGGTAACAAAAAACTGAAGCAAAAGAACCCGATTTCAGCATTTTTGGTAAAATAGTTTTTGATCTAAAACTTGTTATAAGAAATTTATAAATTTAATTATTTATAATTGTTGTTATAAATTTAATTATTTATAAAAAAAAATTGTCATATTTAACCATTGCCACCTGATATGAAACTTGGCATGCATTATAGTCATTTATTGTCTTCCAATTAAAAAAGGGGGGGGGAGGGTTAAGACTAAAAAATTTGTTTTTCAGAATTTTTTTCAAATTTAAATTTTAATATCATATGACATATATTAAATTTCATACAGAACTGAAGCAAATGACACAAATTTCAGTTTTTTCTAGATAAAGCAATTTTTTATTTACAGGTCTTTGAATACAATAAGATAGCATCAAATTTACATAATTTTTGATATTTTGGAAGTCAACAACTCAAATTCCAATAGCTTAAAAAATTTGTAGACATTTTTAACTTTGTTAGTATTACTACTGTACCAAAAATAATTAAAGTCTTAAGATAGTGAGATCAGTACAATTGATTGACTTGAGATGGAGCAACCCATACCAAGAGAATTTTCATAAATATATGTATATTTCCATGTTGGAATAAAAGTTTCAGTACTAATAAATAAAATTTATTTTCCTTAATTTTAGAGCTTAAGGATGAAATAAAGCATTTGAAATCTTCCTTTGAGAAATCGTTTCCTGGCAGTACATCTCAGGATATGAACATGAAGACAGTCCCCAATAAACAGTTAGTCACAAACATCACAGACGAAGAATGCAGCAGTCTTTTTTCAAATGCCAGGACTATTGATGCATTATTAAAGTAGGCATTATTGAAGAGTTCATTCATGTCTCATAAATACCAGATCAGGTATTTATGAGACATGAAGATGGATTAACATGTAGAGCTTGCTGTTCAGTGCTCTTCTGTGATTTTGAAAATGAAAAGCATTCATTCACAGAAGATGATCTTTCAGATAGTTTCCGAAAATTGAAATATGATTTGAAAAGGCACCTAAAATCGCAAACTCACAAGCAGAAATATTTAGAGATGAAGCAGTCACAAGAAGAGGAGCTTATTTTTAAAGAGATTGGTAAAGAAATTGCTCTTAACTGTGCCTCAGCAGCTTATCTAACATACCAGTTAGACACATCTTATAGCAGTTATGAAAATACAGTAACTGAGTTTCATAATAGTGGTGCTTTTATTGGACATAAAAATCATTCGAAAGAATTTGCAAGGTTGTTTCTTCCCCATGTCTATGCCGTTTTAGTGAAAAATATTTCTTCATATATCATAAATGAAGAACTTCCAATTGGCATTGTTGCTGATAAAATGACTGTTAATCATAGAACTAGACATATTGTTGGACTTCGACTTCTAACTGTTGATCATAACCCTGCTTTTTTCAGCAATGTTTACTTGGAACATCATTTTTGTACTGATGTCAGTGGTAAAGGATTAGCTGACAGTATAGTAAAAATGCTACAAAAGTTTGGACTAAATTTATCTTACTTAAGGAAGCATTTAGTTGGCCTTGCTGTTGATGGGCAATACATTCAGCTAGGAGTAATAAACCACTTAAAAACAATGCTTGTTCGGGAAGATATTCCTGTATCTTGGGACCCGATGCATAGGCTGGTTTTAAAAATTTTCATTTAATGTTTTATTTTTATTTACATTCTTGGTGTGTTTGTATGCGAGTGTGTATTTTATATTAAACTAGTTCCACATTTGTTCCTTTCTCCATTTATGAATATGTATATATTCTAAACAGTTTCAGTTTTCTTGGCATACCACCTTAGATTATTTACCATTCGAAATATTTTCTCTACATATATATATATATATATATATATATATCTGTTCAGTTAATGTTTCATTTCCTTGTTACTTTGATAATTACACAAAGTTTCTCTAATTTCAATTAATATTTTAGATATAGGTTACGCTTACTAATATCCTAACATAATAGCCCTCTGTATATTAAGGTATATTTCCTGCAGAACATTTTTGGCTAGTTGAGAGAGCGTTGCAGAACATTGCAAAACATTCTGCTTTCGGGATGAAGATAGCAGGTAGCCGCTGCGGATATTATGGATGAATGAGGCACATTTCACTCTGACAGGGAACGTAAACTCCAAGAACTGCATTCATTGGGTGGAAGAAAATCCTCACGGTGTGGCGTTACAGGGACATTTACTCTGGGTCCTTACTTCTTCGAAGAAGTCACATTCAGTGGTATGCAAATGTGCTCCGTCACAGGTGCTCGGTATGAAGCAATGTTGGAGAATTACATAATTCCAAACTTGCAGCAGCGAAATGTAATTAATGACATTGTATGGATGCAAGATGGTGCTCCTCCACACATTGCCAGAAGTGTTCAACAAGTGCAGCAACAGCACTTTGGTGACAGAGTCATCGCGCGTAACTTTGCAGTTTCATGGCCACCTTGTTTCCCTGACCTCACTCCGATGGATTTCTGGTTCTGGGGTTATCTGAAATCAAAGGTGTACTGTGCACATCAAATCCCCAGAATTTGTCAGACTTGAATGATGCCATAAAATGGGAAGTTCTACAAATTCCTCCTGCGATGATACGTTCATCATTGTTATCGACAATCTCCTGCATACAATGCGTTATCATCTGCGAAGGTGGCCATGTTGAAAACTTGTAATTTGAATTAAAGTCTTTCACCCTCTCCTCTCTTTTGTTATCATTGGTTCTCTATGATTCTTCTTTGCAAATGTTTTAAGCTGCCATTTTACGTCATACGTGTCTCGTTCCAACACTATTTAATAGGGATCGACCGATAGTATCGGCACCGATACCTCCTATTTTTTTAGGTATCGGTATCGATTCTTTCGATTCTAAAAGTATCGGGAAAGTATCGGTTTCTGTTGCTTTCATCCATTTTCACCGATACTTCATTTTTCAGAAGAAACAATGCAGGCGCAACAGCATTCTAGAATCTTTATTTTGGTAATGAGATGAGAGGCGTTGTTTCATTGGCACATTTGTTTGCGCAAGTGTTTTCGAACTGTGTTTTTTTTTTTTTAATTCTAACCATCACTAAATGGATGTCGTATCACCAAGTGTGGTCAAAATTATGGACGAAGAATCGTTAGATGACAGCTTAACAGGACAATCGTCTATTCTTCTAAATTATTTTGAGTTGGTGCCTAACACTAAATACGCTATCTGCAAGGATTGCAAAAAACAAATGTCGAGAGGTAGGCTATAATTTTACTTCAGTTTTATAAACGTTTATTTTCTCACTGTGTGGACTCGAAAAAGAGTTCATTCATATATATATATATATATATATATATATATATATATATGAGACGTCAGATATTTCAAGTAAAGTTTCAGAGTTAAGGCAGGTAATATGGTTTATTGAACATTACATTTAAGTTACAATTTAGAATGAGAAGAGGGGAGGGGAGACGGGTACAAGAATCAGCGTGGACTCATTAATCAGTTCCAGTGGCAGAAGTCTCTCGATTTTCGATGTGCGGGAGTATTTGAGCTTACCACACCACGTGGTTCGCGAAGACATAACTCCGCCTCTCTCTTATCTCTGATCGAAGCACACACATTTACCAACATGACCCGCATCCGGGGCTACAAGGGCGTGGGGACACGTGTACATCTAAAGAACTCAGAATCGACGGCCTGATGTCTGGCAAATAACAAAATAAATAAAACATAGCTCCAGAGCGCGCGTGGCAAGTATGACAGGAAAGCAAAACTTACAGTGAAAGTACCCGCTTGAACAATACCCAAACTAGTAAAACCCAAATTACCTTTTTATACATTACATATTTTGTAGTATATATATACACTGATCACCAAATCTGAAGCAAATCAGGAAGATTTAGATATATCCAGTAAATGTAAACCCAAACAATGGTAAAAAGAAAATTAAAATGGAAATGGATGGAGTAAAAACAATAGGTAGCAAGCATCGACTATACTCTTCAGGCCCCACAAGCCGAATACTTGCTACCAAGACAAAATAACAAAATAACAGGATTTCAATGCATCCACTTAGCTTAAAGAAAGCTAAATATGTGGCTACAGGGGGCTATCCTGTTAATAAGTAAAAAGTAATCAAATAGACATACCCAGAATAAAAATAAAATATGGAGAAAAGATGGAGATGAGGCGTCCAAGTGCCTTAAGCCTGAAAACATGGCTCGAACATGGAGCTGTTGCCAATTGGTGAGGAAAAAATTCGTTGCCAGAAAAAATTGGAGAAGATTCGAACAAGAAGTAAAATGTAAGAGTTATTAAAATAATAATGATTATAAAATAAAGAAATAATATAGAGTACATTAAAAAAAAAGGAGAAATTAAAATAAACTATATATTATTATTAAAATGAAAAAATAGTGACATGAGATATTTTAGGGTTATTTTAAAGGGATACATCTAACTACTTAAATAGCTCACTATTCGCATTTATATGCCTATAGATATTTCAGTGATTATATTAATTATAAGAAGAGCATATTGATATAATACCTGTGATCATTAGTTCATTTGTAATTTTTTTTTTCCCTCAATAAAACATGTACTACAAAGCCAGAATTTTATCTTTTTTTTTTTTTTTTTTTAATAATTTTTATAAGCAATCCAGCAACCAATCCCCAACCTCTCCAACCAAGAATTCCCAGAAGGGACACATGTTTATAGAAATGCTAATTGCAACTAGGAAATAGAATGGAAATTAGAAATTTTCTAGGGTAATTGTATTTTAAAGCAATATGATACAGCGATGATATATTATCAGACTTATAATTACTTGTACAAAGAGACAGTACTCTATATAGATGATTAGCTATAATATTTCTAAATACAGATATATGCATGCAAGAGGTAAAATCTGTAAAACTAATTACATTGAAAGGGAAATCATCTCTTTTATTATATATGTTAAATGTGAGTTTCTTGTCCTTATTTATTATTAGTTGTAAATCAAGAAATTTAATACAGTTATTAGTTGGAGGATTTTTAATTAATTCTAAATTATCAGGATAAGTAATAGGCAATTTATGTGTAAATATAGTTATCTGTAGCAATAACAATAATATCATCTATGTACCTATATATTATAAGTGAGAAGTTATCATATTGTTTCTCATAATTAAATAGATAAAGATCAGCTAAGTAACTTGAAGTAGATCCACCTTGTGGTATACCTAAGACCTGTTTGTAGAGTTTATTATTATGTAGTATATAGTTATTGTATAATATAAACTTAAGTAGATGTTTGAAATAAGTAATAGAATATTGTGATGGTAGATTTAGACTATGTATGCTATTATTAAATAGATCAAGTATAGTGTTGTAGAGATCATCTAAATGTATGTTATTAAATAGATCTTTAAAGTCATATGTAGATATGGAAGATATAGAATGTAAATCTTTAATTTTGTTTTTTAGCTCATAACTATTACTAATAGATATAGAATTGCAATTAGCCTTAATATGTAAGTTATGCAGAGAAGTTAGTATTTTTAGTAATGATTTACTAGCTGTATTATTGTAAGTATTACATCCAATAGTTACAGTTCTAAACTTAATTGGAGTTTTATGAAATTTAGGAGTTAATACTAAGTAAGGATAATTAAGATTATCATGTTAAGTAGCTTATGGTAGGCTAGTATCTTTTTATTAAATATGGACTCAGTAGTATTAGTAAGTTTAAAGTTAGAATTGTTGTTAATTGAAGTAGATAAAAGACTATGATATAATTTTTTACAAATAATTGCATAGTTATTAAAGGATTTATCAACATAAGTAATAACAAAGTATTGCTGCAAATATTTAATCTGATCAGATAGATATAGTTTTTTTGAGGATGCAAAAGATTTAACTAATATATTATTTAATGAAGATAATACATTAATTTTCCACATATTAAAAAAGGCAGTAGGAATATTGAATTTTAGTGAAGTATTATATATATAATAGTCAATACCATAGGTAAACTGTTCAATAATATCTTTTATATTATATTTAGATGGTAGTCTATACTTAGTGCCTTTGATCATAAGTTGTCTTAATTTTAAATCCTTTATTATTTTAAGGTCACCTGTAACTATGTGTCCATAATGGGAATTAACAAATGAACTATAATGATCACTGGTACATAAATAATCAAAGGAATCATCTGGTGAAAAATTCTTACAAAAATAATTGTAGTTGAATATTTTTCTACCCATGGGTATAGGATATTTAAAGGATTTTTTTATAAGTAGGTCATTAATTGGAAATAAATCACTATGTTTAGAAAGAAGTTGATTAAAGTTTATTGATCGAAAAGAAGGATGTGTATAATGTATGACAAAGTTACTATTCAATATGGACTGCGTAAATTTGTTTTTAACTATGTCATGATTAAGAGCATTTGCTCGGACAATCATAAGGTCATAAAACAAATGACTAAAATGATCAGACAGAGACAAAGTGTAGAAGATTTTGAGATATTTTTGAATCAACTTCTTTTTAATAGAGAAGACAAAAGTTCTTACAGGTATCCAGTTGAAATTAAAGGATTTATCAACATTTAATCTGATCAATCAGTTAAGTAGGTATCATCAATCAGTTAAGTAGGTATCATTTAGAAGTAGAAGTTCAGACTTTATTGCATTGTTGGATAAAATGGAATGAGTATGTTTTGAGGACTTTCCTCTCTTGGAACGATAAGTTTTTTTGTATCTACTCAGATTAAGTTTATAATAAATAGGCATATATTTTGTAGGGTCAGTATTTTTAGAATAGTAATGTAGAAGTTTATTATTTAATATCTGGTTGAGACCATATGTATAACATGTATTGTGATTATGTATTAACTGATCCTCTAGAAATAGACGTTCTTTATGATGTTTTTGGATGGCAAGAATCTCTATTTTAATGTTTTCAAACCCATGGGTATGAAAATGAGCATATTCAACATTAGCAGATTGATCATTTAATAGGAAATTTTTTACGTTACTACGATGTAAATTAATTCGCAAATGTAGCGGATTACGTGTTTGTCCAATGTAAGCCATATTACATAAAGTACAACTAATTTTATAAATACAATTATATGTTTTGCAAAATTTATAGTAGGATTTACTATCATCTATTAACCCAGAAGATGCATAAGGACAAGTTTTGCACTTATTGGAGTCGCAAGTATTAAACATAAAAGAAGGCCACTCTCTACAATAATTTTTGAAGTCTGGGTAACTGGATGACGGTCTGTGATTTTCCCCATTAAAAATTACAGACCGGGCACATGAACTTATATTATTATTTACATTAAGTCCATTTTTGCCGGGCACGTAAGCCAAATTTGTACTAACCATAAAGATCATGAAGTATGAGTATAACAAAAATAACAAAATAATTAAAAGAAAGTTGGGAAATAAATTAATGCTCTATAACAATAAAGAATAATAATAATAATTAATTACTGGATTAAAGAATAAAAACATAAAATAATAACACAAATACATGCAATAATATATTAGTGATAGAGCATTATCTACTTTTGTATTAAAAACTACTTGACTAATCAGGAAAAAAAAAACAGTAAATAAAAAGAGATATTTACAAAAAAGAAAATACAAAAATTGGCAATAATTCGTGATTTCACATAGAGAGGGCAGCACATACTTGTCAAACGCATAGAAAAAGGTGTCCTTTAAGCATTTTCGAGAAATGTATAAATATTAATCAAACTACAAAATTTATAGATGAGATAAGAATTTAAACAGTATACGAATCCGCATGGAATGATCACAATTCGCAATAGCTATTACTCAAAAATATATGATAAGAAGATGCATTAAATAGATTTCCAATCGCTAAGTCAAAATGCGCTAATCGCAGCTGTATTTTGGCTTGCAACAATTTTATTTAAGAGGAGATTGCCTAATAATGGCATGGTTGTGAATGCATCAATAATAATAAATAATATATATATATGTACAATTGAATCTCCCTATAACGAACTCGCTCGGTTCCAGTTAATAAGTTCGCTATAGAGAAAATTTCGTTGTACAGAAATTAGAGATTTTTGCAGTTATTTCAGCAAATATTACAAACTTTTTAGTTAATTCGGTGTTTAAAAGTATTAAATTATGACTTTCAATTAAAAATAAATTGGTATTTATTATAAATTTGTTAAACTAATGGTTTCTTACTTTTCACTGTATAAATGAAATGTTCAAAAGTAAAGACGATCCATGAATTTAGAGAATAAAATATGTAATGCAGTTACGTTTATTTTACTTCAAAATTCCGTTATTTTACATTGTTTTGCATTCTGTGATTTTAAATTTTCACAAAAATATTCACATTTTAAAAGTCCGCTGAAAATAGAGTGAGGCACATTTTCTTCCATTTGTAAACCTCTTTTTAATGGGCTTCAAAGTTTGAAGCATTAAAGTTTGATGTGGTTTTGGTCGTGAAGCGCAGGGCCTTATTATTATATGAGCAAATCGGGACTTTACCCAGGGCCCCCGACTTAAGAATGCCCCCAATTTTAAATGTTTTTTCTGAAATATTCTTTTTTATATCAAAATTTTATGAAAAATATAACAAATTTCATAGATTGGGGGCCCCCGAATCTATGAATGCTAGGTGCCCCTGTTGGTCATACTCGGGCACTGGTGAAGTGTCTTCATTATCGGAGTCAGTTTCACTTTCCTGGACCCCATTTTTATCATCTGTTACTCTTCCACTAAGTGGTCTGTTCAAAAATTAAAATTTTCTTCAAAACTAACAAAAAAAATCAAGGGTAAATCTGAAATATTTGCTATGGGAAGATAAGCTCTTCGTTATATGGAGAATGTTTATAGTGTTATTTAAGCCTTAAAGTTACATTTCCATGAAAGATATCGTTATAGGGAGAAATTCGTTGTAAGGAGACTTCGTTATAGGGAGATTCTACTGTATATATAGGTTTTTGATATCGTTGGAGAACATCTAGCTCTTGATATAGATTTCACACTTAAGAGACATGCTTAAAATTTTTATTTAAAAGAATTTGCCCAAGGACATCTGATTCGGCTTGGATATGATATAGGTATCAAAATTGATGGGGGAGAGGGTCCTTAACATCGTTTGATATTTCAGGGGATGACGACCTTTAAAGTGTTAAAGCAGGTATGGGCAACCTTTGAAAAGTTCTGGGCCAAACTTTAGGATGTTGGCGAAGTCACGGGCCAAACGTGCGGATTTTATTGAAGTAGCGGGACGTATAATTGGGATTTATATGGGATATTGAATGGTTTATACGGAGTTTTCAAATGTTCCGCAGGCCGGATCAAAAGCCGTGGCGGGCTATATCTGGCTCGTGGGCCGGCGGTTGCCCATATGCGTGTTAAAGTGTAATATTTCAGCCTTCGAAATACTTTTGGGAATTTGTGTCTATTTATCTTATAGAACTTCAGATACAGACATTTTAATATTAGTCAGCCGGAAATATTTGAAACCGGCTGAATGAGGAATTTGTTTCTATTTATCTTATAGAACTTCAGATACAGACATTTTAATATTAGTCAGCCGGAAATGTTTGAAACTGAAAGTAACATTCTGCTATCGGAAGTGAATCGTATTTCTGCGCACGCAAACGGGGATAGGGATTGAACCGAATGAGGTTTGTCGGACATACCCCCCTCCCCCCATGGTGGCCTTATGCAAACGTAAAAAAACGGCGCCCATTTTGTGCTCTAGATCAGTGGTTCCCAAACTATGGGCCGCAACTCATTGTTGGGTCACGGGAGCAATTTCGGTGAGTCGAAAAGGGTGGGAAAAATTAAACTTTAGTATTTTATATATATACAGGGATGTGCCAGCTGAAATTAAATTTTGGAGCAATTTGTGGAGCAAGAAAAAAGACATTTTTGGAGCAATTCAGAGCAAGAAAAACAGATTAGTGGAGCAATTTGGAGCAAGAAAAAGTCTCTTTTGGAGCATAAGAATGCCAATCAAAAAAATGAAAATTAAGGAGGTTCGTAAAAACTCTTAGCTTATAACAAAAACCAGTTGTTTTTTTTTGGGGGGGGGGGAGGTCAGAAGCTTATGAAATAAATAAAAAATTCAGTAATTTTGTACATTGCTATACAAAATATCTATTTTAAATCAAGAATACAATATTTACTAAACTATATTAACCCATTTATGCCTAGCGTCCCTTTTTTGGAATAACATTTTCGCTATCAGTCGAAAGCGTTATTTATTTTTCCTAGCCTTTATTCATGAGTATAGAACCTCAACTCCACATAATATTTTAACATGACCCAGTTGGATGTTGACATTTCAATTTTTATACATAATGATTTTAAAAGAAATCATCCCTTGCTCAAGAAGTTGACATCAGAAATTTATCTATTATTGCTGGTATTAGGAAAAATCAAAGAAAGTCTCAAAAATATCTGGGCACAAATGGGTTAACTACCATCAGCAGCTAATAAAAAATTTGGTAACAAAAAATTACAAATTTATATAAAATTAAATTTAAAACAGAGGTCAATTTTTACTCTTAAGGCATTGGAGGTTTAAACAAAGGGATGCCAAAGAAAAAATATTCATTTTTAAGATTAATACAGAAGGATTGAATTAGAATGCTTAGAATGTGTGATGACTTTTGTAAAAATTCGGGAGATTTACAAACGTTTAAACATATATGGAAAAATTAAAAATGTAGTAGTTTTGCTGAATTTGGAGCAAAAATGTCCAAAAACCATCTTTTTGTAGCAGATTGGCACATCAGGATTGATTTGGCACAATTTGGAGCAATTGGAGCAGCTGGCACATCCCTGTATATAGCAAACTATACTATTTTATATAGCCTATATTGGTTATCGTTATGTAGTAGTGGGTCGCAAAAAAAAATCTAGTTGAAGATGTTTTGAAGAGAAGGACAAAAAAAGTTTGGGGACCACTGCTTTAGATCAAGATTTTCTCAGTTTTAGTTCGAAATGCCCCCCCTTTAGACGATGGCACCCAGACCTTGCTTACCGTGCCACGCCGCCCCTGCTCAGAGCTTAGAATTAAAACAGATAAAATTTGTTCAAATCAATCACAGAAAAACATGTTAACAATGATCATGAAAACAAAAACATTGAAGATCAATTTCATTAAATTTGGATACTTTAAGTAGCAACTTTTTTTAAGACTTGAAAATTGAATTTAGTTTATCATTTTTGGATTTTTCTTTAACCTTCATTTAATCTCGTCATTTTTAAGCATATTTTATTTAGACCCTCCAAGGCGTGGCTTGAAAACGAGCAAAAATATTTTTCTTCATATTGTAGCTGTTTTAATGACAAAATTAATGATATTAAAAGTATAAACAAAACCTATATGTAAAAACAATTTATTCCTTGTTTGTGTCGCAAAGAAGTTAACTTTTTGGCAGTGACTTGAAAACTGGCGACTCCCGTGAACTTTAATTATGTTGGTCCAGAAGTTAAAAAGGATTCATTTTTAAAACATTACACACTATCAAAAGTACGAATTATCAAACATTTAATGATTTTATTATCTATCTGATTAATGAGAGAACGTAGGGTTTGTGCATCATTCTGTTTTGAGAAGTGCAATAATTATCAATATCTAATAATTATTTATATTGTTAATTTAAAAAGTTGAAGCTGTATTAGTATAATTAGTAATACTAATTTAGTTTATTTCAAATTTTGGGGTAAAAAACATATTAATTGTGAATAGTATTTGATTTATATATAAGGAAAACACAGGAATAATCGGTGTGTACTTGTTTTTCTAACGGAAAAGATCAAATACATGGATCATCCGGATTAATTGTAACTTAACCCTGTCCGGAGAATCAAAATATTCGGATTTTCAAAAAGAACTTAAAAATTATCATATGAGTTCATATTAAAAAGAAATCTTGCTAAAATATTTAATAATTCACTTAGTGGTTAAATAATTGGAGCAGAGAAAACCATTAATTAATGTGAACTTATTATGCATTTTAAGGCAATAATTTACATACGTATTTAATGAACAATATCTAAATACATATGTACTTACATAATACTTTACAGTATATACATTATCACAATTTAATGCAGTTTAAGTTACCTAAAAAATATTTTCATATGTGAAAGAATTATAATTAAAGAAAATCTAAATAAAACTTGCATGCTTCGAAGTTGAATAAATTTCACGTGTTTACTTTTGTAATTACAAAATCGAGGCATGAACCAAAAACAAAGACACATATAGTAAGAGCAAGCAGGAAGCTGTTTTGGGTCTAATATGGAAACCTTTTATCTGGCTCAGAACAACAAACAGGCGACAAAATAGAGATTGAGAAAAATTGATTTAAATATTTGCACCAGTCGGCACTGGAAATAGATTCTCTTATTAATATATCCCTTTAAGCCCCCCCCCCCCGTGTTTGTGTTCTGTCAAGCCTAAATGAGGGGCATCTACCTATAGGGGGGGGCTTGGGCGGAGGACTTTTTAAGGGAGTCTAACGCATATTCACGTAACATCTGGAGAAAATCGCCCAAAACTCTAGACCACTAGATCGACAGCTATGAGAGGAGAAAGAATTCCGAACCTGCACACTAAGACGCTTCCCAGTGCTCAGCTTTTTATAAATTCGGCCATTCGTCGGTATGATTGAATAGAAAAGAAAGACTAGAACTACTATAAATTCACACTTCAATGTATCTACTGCTTTTTCATTTTAATGCTTTCTACTGAGATCAAATTTCATCATGCTGTTATTCATTTTAACAAGAACTACACTCTCGTTACAAAAACTGCCCAGAATACAGATGTAGGTTTAAATGACATTAAATTATGTAAAGTATCGGTATCGGCCGATATCATAACTTAAAAGTATCGGTATCGGCTATTTCTGAAAATGAATTTATAGGCAAAGTATCGGTATCGGTCATCAGCGAAAATGTGGTATCGGTCGATCCCTACTATTTAAGGTTTTTCCATGCTCTGATCAATTTGCACACGAAAAAATTGGGTGTTGCCATTCAAAAATTACAAAATTGTGTCACTGTAACCATAATTGTGAGAGGTTTATTGTTTTAAATCATCACAATCTGGACCCCATACATTCAAATAACTATATCTAAACTTTCATCTCGATTGGTTGAACGGTTCAGCCACTAGGGACTCATATATAAGGGAAGTTTCTTTTAGACCATCCTGTATATACAAGGTGTCTCCAAAAGCACTCAACTACACTATTACTTGTAATAAAGTACTAGATCATAGACATGAACAATAAAGTACAAAATTACATAAAAAAGTACAGAATTTTATGGTACTAATTAAAAGTTTCAGGAGATTAAACTTTAAAAATGATAAAATTTAACTTTCGTATAAGCCCTGCATGAAAGAATTTCTAATTAATAAAATGTGCCCAATATATACCCATTAATTAGATGATGTATGAAATTTCACCTTTTCACTATAAAAAGGCTCAGAGCTATGTTTAAACAAACTTTGAAAGGGGCCATACAATACCAATAACAGCAAAAACATTATGTATTTATGGAATTATTGTTTTTTTTTTTTTTTTTTTTTTTTCGTAATTTGTGTACAAACCCAGAAACAAAATCTGATGTGACTTTCTTTTTGAGAGCGATTGAAAAGTGATTTAAATTTCGGCTAATGAAGAAAGGAAGAAAAACTTACAAATAGACTTTTCAAAAATTAAAAGAAAAAGACTAAATATCATTTTTCTTTAAAATACTTTTAATAGCTGGCTTAATGCCCAGTATATCTGATTATCAAGTTTGTAAAACAATCCATTCAAAAATAATTTTGCATAAGATTCAACAATTCCTGCGAAATCCTAATTTTTGGGGCCATTTTAAAAATTTGTTTAAAAAATTTAGGTACAATGTTTGAACACAGTTCATTTGAAAAAGCATTTTCTGGACTTTCAGACAATAAAAAAAATATTGTTTTGAATGAAAAATCAGCTTGTAATAACACAAAATGTGTAAAAAATGGCTGATAACTGTAGAAAACATAGTTTTTTTTTTTTTTTTTTTTTAAATCTCAAGCAATAGAACACAAGTCTCTTGTGTTCTATTTGGTCAGTGTGTCAAATTTGGTCCAGGTCAGACAGTCTATCCACCTCTAGTGAACAGGCAATAAAGATTTTTTATTAACATACATTTTTATAACAATTAATTTCTTACAATACATATAAAAATTCATATAATTATGAGATAATTAATTCAATTAGAAATAGTAATTTTCTCACCTGCATTTAAATATTTCATTGTATACACTGTTGTTTTTTAAAACTTGTTGAACATACTTTCTCTAGTATTTAATACAATTTTATAATTTATAAATGTTTTCTTTAAAATTTATCATTTTTGATTTTCATACTAATTAGTGAAGAGTATTCTGATTGCAAAAAGGGAAAAAAATCAAAAAGCATCCCCTTCGAATTTAATACAGTATGGGACCTTTTATCCGGCAACCTCGGGACCGACCACATTCCGGTTTATGGAATTTGCCGGTTTTCGGGTCGCTGCCGAAAAATTAACCCTTTGTGCACAGCACAATTAAAAAAGAACCGGTCTTTAAGTACAAGTAGCTTTTATGATAATTACTGCATATAATTATGTAAATAGTAAGGCATTCGTAATAGATTTTAAAATAAAAATAATTAAATGTATCAAAACTTACTGTAAAATAAAACTTTAATGCTGCGAATCGCGGTATCCACATATTCTGTCAGATATGCAGAACCATCGCTACGGGAGAGAACCATGGTCCCCGCTCCCGCCGCTACGCACGCTCGCCTCCACATATGGAAAGACGGTAGACATATAGCTTACGTGATGGCCAAAAACAATATACCTCGCTCGCTCTCTTGATAACATCATTGTGATGACAATTAAAATCAGTTGCAACCCTTTTAAAATATGGTTAAATATTGAAGAAAAAATACTAATTGAAAAAAATGTGCGTATAACTAGTGAAATCTCTGTCGGAAGTATTGGCTTCCGTAATTGGAGCTCCCCATAAAGCAGCTCGAATTTTCAGCTTTAATTACGAAAATACGTTGAGAAAATGCCCACTATCACGAAACAAAATTTAAAAAAACGAGACCGTACAATTAGATCATATACAATTTTGAGAGGAGAAAAGCTAACATTTAAACATTTATTTTTTATTTTGTTTGAACATTTCATTAATCTTTAGCTGTTTCAATGTTCCCCACAAAAATATCGGGACAATCTGAGGCACGTCGAAATAGAGAAGTAACCCGCCTGCTTTCTCCCTAACACACGCAGCTGTAACGTAACCCATAACAGGAAAAGGAAAAACTGTTTAATTAAAAGGACACAGGGACACAATTTAAATAAGTAAAAGCTCGACTATCCGGAAAGCACGGGAAATGCCGGATAAGTGAAAATTCCAGATAGTTAAGCTTGTAAAAAAAAAAAAAAAAAAAAAAATATTTATCGACAAAGCTGTTAAGGGGGGGGGGGAGAATCTAATCGGAAATGTTTTGGAATGTTAATCAATGCATGTTGAAAAACACTCAAATAAAAATAGATCGGTACACACGTGCGTACTGATCTGTTTTTAACAAAGTTTTAAATTATATTTATGATAATATTCGTTTATATTGCAGTGTTACAAGGCAATAATACCATTGCATCCTTGGGAAGAAAAATAATAGTAAATTAAAAATAAAACCACTTATCGATTTCTAACAGGTAATTTCTTTAAAGTAAGAGAAAGATTAATGAAATAAATACAAACAGTAATGTTTTCTCTGTCCCCCCACCTTCCCTCTCCAGCTTCTCTTCAGAGATAACACTGTTGAATCATCGGAATGCAGATGGGCAAAATAAGTAGGTCAGGACTCACTAGCTATAAATATGTAATCAGCACTTTTTCTGTTTTGGCTATCGGTATGGAGCTGATTTTTCTCCGCGCTCGCCGGCACAGCTGTAAATTGTTTTGTTTTTGTAAAGTGTGTCCGTCATATTTGTTTTGTGAGCATTTTGTCTGTTTATTTTTTTATACTACCACGATTCCTGGAATTATTGATAACCTCTAGCGTCCAGTAGGAATTAGTCATTGGAGAAGACCTCCCCCAAAGGGGAGGGGGGGGTGGAGCCGAAATTTTCCGGTTACTTGAATGCCGAATAGTTGAAATTTTACGTAGAGGAAAAAAAATATGGTATCTAGATCAATGAGCCTTAAAAAAAAAAAAAAAAAAAAAAAAAAAAAAAGAAATTGCGGAAAGTGCCGCTTTTTGGAACTTTCCGGTTTTCGGAATTACGGATAAAGGGTCCAATACTGTATATATATATATATTCAAAAAAGACTCAAGAGTGTAATTCTGGGTTTCTGCACAGTGGCTAAGTAATACTCAAATGATAATTATTTTCTGAGACTGGCAAGTTTCAAAATTAGAAAGTTCAGATAAAGTCTTATAAGTCACCTATAGTGATTAGCAGAACCATATGTAGTTTTTGTGGCCCTCATGGATATAGGCAAAATATTGCTCTCTCTTTTTTTGCGAACTAAACAAACTGTCATTAAATTAACAGTCTAGATAAAAAGCTTTATTTAGTATACAATTACTTATCTAGAAAACTTAGGCACTTTGATAAACGTAATGCATAGCAAGTTAACATTTTTATCAGAATGTTTCATTTAGAAAATGAGTGTACTTTCTCTTTAAAAGAATATGAAACACAAGTAAGTGTTAACCTTAAGCGATTTTCTTTCCAGCATGGTATGTGAATTAATATAAAAATGTTTTGGACATAAAAACAATATCGGATTTTAAAATGTGTATTCTATTTTAAAGCTTAACCTACAAAAATATTTTTGAAGTATACATAAAAGAATTATAATTCTGCTATAGTCCAGCTTTAGAATATATTCCGGATTTTTATATTTTTTCCCCTTCATTGATCCTCTTTTTAATTTTATTTATTGGTCCAGTGAGGTTGCACCCTTTGCCAGGAATTGACAAATATATTAAAATCTTAGGAGCCAGCAAAAATTTTTTGGAGCAGCATACATACTGAATTATGTTAATGAAAGGAAAAAACTAGTCACCGAGGGATATTTTCTACTCGCCTGGCGACTGGGTTTTTTTTTTTTTTTTAACCCTGCCTTTGCACTCCCTAGCCAACATATGCTCAGAGATATTTTTAAAAGTCGTTATTTCAACTGGGTACCCTGGTTTTGTTGTATTCTGAGTATACTCATTCAAAAAGAAAAAGTAAAAATTTTGGTAAACCAAAATAAGCTAATACATTTTGAACCAATGTTGTTGTTGTTGTTGCTAATTCCACTAGGTCTAGTTGAAGGCTAGACCAAGTCCAAGAGGTCGTGAATCTTCAAAAAGTCATACACCAGAAGAGGAGTGGCTGTCAGATCCTCACGTGAAAGCCCCAAGCAGTTTAAAAGATGTGCAGGGGATGAACCAATGTAAAGTAGCTCATAGCAATTTTCACATTACCATAACAACATTAAAAGAAAATTTTAATTTCAGAATAAAAACTTAGATGAACAAGTAGAAAAACACGCATATATAATACTGCACCTTATTGACATTTTTTTCATCAATCGTTTCAGCATCTTCTGTTGTAGTTGAAGATGATGAAGATGATTTAACAGTAAACATAAAATTGCTTTTTATAATCTACAGTTTGTCGTCAAGCAATAACTACATGAAAAAAAGAGGAAAAAAGGGATTATGTTTTATAACTTGAAAACAGTTTACTTAAATCCACAAATAATTTCCATGATAGTTTATCAAAACTATACTTTTTTAAATGTGCAGTTTAAAATATAAACAGAATGCAAATATGTTGACTTACAATTACAAAATGCAACTTTAAAAGAATTATAGTAGGAGGAAAAATAAAATTTTCCTCAAACTGCTTAAAATGAAGTTTCACGAAATTTGCTCATTATAACCAAGTATATGAGAAAACAAAATCATAAAAATCCACACTACTTACTTCATTAATTCTTTAATTTCTGTACAATAAAAAAGAAGTTGGTTAATTTGCTTTGAACTGTCTAATTGTCTTTTTCTTGCGTTATTGCTTTTTGAAAAAGACTGATAGCAAAAAAAATTATTTGCACACCTGGTTTCAAAAAAAGTTTGAAGTTTCTGTGCACACTTGAAAGATATTAAGCATGTTGGGGATGTTTGAGGTTGAATTTCTTTCTATTCACTGTTATTATTTTTCCTTTCATTGACTTTAGAGTGTTAAAGGAATTTTTCCACAAAAGGAAAAGCTAAACTGGAGTTCAGTAGAAATATTATGAATGACAAAAATATTGCCCACTATAAGTGGGGTTTACTTGTCAGAAGGTAGTTATGCTCAGTTGTATAGTCCTAAAAAAACAAAGTGGGGGACAAGGACGAATTTAAGGGGGGCTCTAGGAGGTCCAGAACCCCCCTTCCTCTCCTCTCAAAATTTTGATTTTTCCCCTAAAATGACAATGATAAAGTCTTTTTAAGAAAAATTCTGCCTTTTTTACCGTTTGAACCCCCTGCAAAATTTTTGGACCCTCTCTGAAATGTTTTCTGGATACATCCCTGGTGGGGGATGCTCATTTTTGAGAAATTTAACTTAAATATGTATAATTAGTTAAATACAATTATGGTTAAAATCAATTAATAAAAAACTTATTTTTAATTTTATTAATTGATTATTACTTTGTAATTAACTAAGAATTGATCATGAAAACAATAATTTATTTTGATCAACAATGCTTTAATAAAAAAAACTTTTTCTGTCCACCACTATTAACAATCCTAAGGTCAAAATGACTGATTTATACATATACTCACTTCCAAAAGTTAAACACGAAGATATAAAATGCAAAAAAATCAACAAATACTGCTTTGATTGACACAAAATTCGGCAGGAAAGTAGCATACATATTTATGCATAAAACAAAATGAATAATTATATACAGAAATGAAAACAATATTAATTTTTGTAAGTTATCAGATAATGACATATTGGAAACTTAAACAGAATTATGTATAAAGTGAAAATAAACACCATAAAATGACAAAAAAAAAGGACATTAATAGGGTATGTGATCCCCTCTCATCTGTATACAAAGTTTACACCTTGTGACCATGCTTTCAATTAGGTGGTCAACCACCGCAGAATTAAGCAATTGCCATTCTTCTTGTAGAGCAGTTTCCAGCTCAATAAGAGTGGCTGGAGGTGGAAAACGTGAAGATACAGCACGGCCGAGAGCATCCCAAAGATTTTCAATGGGATTAAGGTCAGGCGAATATGCTGGCCACGCCATACGCACAATCCCTTCACTCTCCAGGTAGTCATTGACGATGTCAGCTCTATGGGGACGTGCATTATCGTCCATTAAAACAAAAGTAGGGCTAACTGCTGCAGCATACAATCTCAGAATGGGTTCTAGGACTTCATCTTGATACCTGACAGCTGTCACAGAACTCCGTTTAAAGATGTGCAGGTCCGTGCAGTATCTTAATGAAATCCCTGCCCACACCATAATGCTTCTGCCACGGAGTGTGTGAAATGATGTTTTGGGGCTGATTGCGTGCTCCTTGTTCATGCCATATCCTTATATGCTTGTCATCTGGCTCCAGAGTAAATCTTGACTCATCAGTAAACATGACATTGCCCAATCAGACACAGTCCAATGGACATGTTCCCAGCACCACTTTAATCGTGCCCCACTTGATTGGACGGATAGAAAAACACAAACTCGAGGTACCTGGGCATACAGTCCACTCATATGTAATCTTCGGCGTACAGTAGCTGCAGATATCACCTTACCAATGGACGCTGTAACCATAGATGTCACACGTGTGGAGGTCGCTCTGCGATTCTGCTTCGCTAAAATAACAATATATCGATCTTCTGCGGGGGTTGTAACCCTTGGGTGACCGGCTACAGGCCTTCGGACAACTGTCTGTGTGGTTTAGAATTGTTTCCATAAACGTGAAATTACAGAATGATGAACGGCGAAGAAAAGAGCAGCACCTGTGATCGACTGTCCTGCCTCAATGCGCCCCACAGCACGCCAGCGCTCAGAATCTTCCATTCATCTTCTGGAAGTCATAGAAACACGTATGTCTTGAAAACAAATTGTATGAAAGTTTTAAATACCTTTTATCAGCACTTGCAATCAACTTCTGTGACCCTTTATTAAAGCTGGCATCTTATAAGACTGCCCTTTTTGCATATTTCTTGACATGAAAGCGCGATTGGCTGTTACCTAACATATTTGCATGCTTCCAACTACCTCTGCAGCCAATTGTATCCTCTTCAATTCTGATTGGCTTCCGGAAATTAGCATTTTCCTCTCCGTGCTTAACTTTTGCGATTGTATACATAACAAAAATAAACACACTCTCAAAATTCAAAACTTCTATTAGCTTCTTTCAAAATTCTTTAGAGACATAGCAAATTTGGTTTTCAAACAAAATATTTGTTTTGGCATCTAAATTTATTAAAATCGCAAGTAATATATCTTCCCTCTTTTGCACAGTCGTCTGGCACCAAACCTTGCAAGAATTTCCTAGGGCTATAAGACCTGGGCAGTTTAATAACCAATAAATGCACCTTTTTTGGAACATGTGATTACTGTACAGAATATGTGGCCTGCATGTACATTATCCGTAACACAGTTCACGGAGCAGCTTTTTCTTGTCTGCAATGGCCATGTAAACTTGTGTCAAAATCTCTCAATATCTTCACTATATCACACACACGTATACACATATATGAGTTGTAGTAGTCATAACCCCCCCCCCCCCCCATGAAATATTTCTGGCTACGCCCCTGTCTAGCATCATATTATATCTGGACTGCTTCGCTGCTCTTTTTTTACAGTTGGTATATAATTGGTGTTTGCGTTTGCCGTTAAGACCGATTGCCTATGCAAGGTCTTTGGTATCTTGCAGGTCTTTTCAGAGGAATAGGCCTGTATTCCGGTATTTATGTTTCCCAGGGGTTCTGTATTGACGCCGCTGCCCACTTGGTTGGCACAGCAGGAGATTATAGCAACCTAACTGATGATGAAACACATGACAACAGATTTACACATGTTGCTGAAGTTTGCATTTGCTGGTTTGAATTATGGAATACTGGAATATTATTTGCGTTTAAGAAGTAAGTGTGTAGTTTTTGTACATTGAATGTGAAAAAGTTGTATAGAAATGTAATAAAATTGGCTTTATTGTGGGTTATGCTATTTGTGAATTATTGTTAGAATCAATTTTGGTGAAAACTGAAAATGTTTGTTGAAAGGAATATTTAATGTACCTGTGTTCCCCGTCACAGAAACAGTGTGACGTGACGACGCCCATGGCAAATTCCTGAGAAGGTCTGCAGACTATTTCCAAGTTCATATCGGCTCCCTCCGCTACCTATTATTACGCGATGATGTCATGCAGGCTGTGAGTGATGTCTGCAGACTATGCTCGAACGTAAAGATCCTTCTGCACAATGATATTAGAGCACGCTCGTGCATGCGAACAGCACCTGAATTGCAGATTCACGCAAAGCCTGATTTCTCAACTTTTGCATAGAATATAGTCATTTTAAAGGCATCGATATTGCCGTTTCCATTAGTAATTTCATAAGCAATCTTTTCCCCCCTTCCCTTTTTGTGAATAATCATATTTTCATTTGTAGCATGCCATAGGATTAGCTTTTATATCAATTATCAACAACTAAAATTACTACATATTTTTAGTAAATAAAATATTTTTTGTTAAAGCATGACATCAACGACTGAATCCAGTGATTTAATAGGCAATCTTTCTCCATCCTTTTTGTGAATAATCATATTTTTGTTCATTGCAAGCCATTATGCTAACTTTTGTATCAACAGTTAAAATTACAACATATTTTCAATAAATAACTATTATTTCATAAAAATATTTCTTAATCTTGTGTGAGCTTTTATTTTTCAACCAGGATTATCTTGCAGACTATTTTTAAATCTGCATTGCAGACTGATACAGAAAATTCTGCAACCGGGCCTGTGTTAGGCCTAAGTTCTTCTGCTTATTTAAATTCTTTTCAATCGATTTACTTTGTGTAAAAGGCAACTCACTTATAAATAAAGACATATGTCAAGGCCATGGAGAAGGAATAGTGCCAAATTTGAGGTAAGTGCTTTTGTTTATTTAAATGTTTACAGGTTGTTTTAATTTTGTATATGGGTCTGTGCAGTTGAGCATTTTTATTGTTCTACGGACTCATAAATATGGGACTGTAACAAAATAAAATGTAATAACATACAAAATAGTTTACATAAATACATAAACTCTCTTTTTTTGTGTGTGTGTGTGTGTGAGAGAGAGAGAGAATTGCTGCTAGAGTGAATTGTAATGGAGAACTGGAAACTTTTAAGGTTTTAAAGGTTGTTTCTTCTTCTTCTTTTTTTTTTAACATTTTAATGGAAGTTTTGTTGTATTTAAGTTGTTTTCTTTCAGAAATATATTTTAGTATTTAGCATGTTTCAGAGAATTTTCTTTTTTCATGAAAGTATCCCAGAGCAAGTTTTTTGTCTATTTTTATTTATTTGTTTATTGTACTTGATATAAGTGCAAAAATTTGAAGTATGGTGTGTTTAAATAAGCGTATTTTAGTAATGGGTTCGTTTTTTGCTATAAATTATGTATACGTTAATTATTGCAAGAAAAAAAATCGCCAAGGTAGATGTTGGCTGCAAAAGAAAATCGCCAACTAATATTGCCTCAGCTTACTGAATGTTATTCAAAAACAATTGAAAAAGTACGTAGGCAATACTTATCTATTTTTAATTACAATGTTAAGTAAGCTTTCGGCGTTGTGCAAATTTAAGACTAGAACATGCAGGAAAAAGTAGTTCAGTTATAATCATCAACAGGACTTTCTTGTCAAGAGAATTTATTGTTGGCCTTTTTCTACTAAATATATCAATATGATTATTAATTATGATAACATAAATGTAACTGATCTAATTACACTTAAAAAAAATTATTTTTTCGAAATTAATTCACCACTGAACTTGAACAACATTAAAGTGATAATAGCAGAGTCCGCTAAAACAAATAATCGCACAAATAGCGGAAAAAGAATTTACAAATTTAACTGCATTCCGATACTAACAAAATTTTTAATCGAAAGTTCTTGACATGTATAATTATATCTAATAACAAAAACGAGCTTTAAACAAGATATAGCTTTGAGAAGTGTCAAGCATAAAATAAAATTAAGCATATACTACGTAGATCAAAATTTTAAAAGTTTTTTATAAAGCAAACTTTCACGAGTACTTACTAACCTTTGTTTTTAAACAGGACCCAAACACAAAGTAGTTTTAAACTTTGTTTACAAAACCGGACAACTTTTAGCCGATGGCACTGATTATTTGGGATTGAAGGCTCGCCATCTAGTAGCCAAATCTGCAACTCCTCAAAAAACGGCATTCTGCTTTAAAAACCGTCTGTGGAGTGCAGAGTGCACCCTCAATAAAAAGTATTCCAGCAAGAGAGAAATTTCCTATTTTAGATTTGCGAATAATAATTGAGTTTTTGAAAAACGCACAACTTCATAGAAATATGGAAAATCATATTTATACATAGCCTCATTCATATTCTATGATAAATAATTTTTAATATACGAAACCAACATAGGAAATTTCTCTCTTGCTCGAATACTTTTTTTACTTACGCCTTCTAAAAGTTGCCCATATTAGGCTTAACACAAGCAATCCTTGGCGACATCGCATGGTGTTCTTATTCTGCACAAATAAATTTGTTATTATAGGTGGTTGTGCGGCCAAAAGGTGCCGCCATGTGCTCAAATTTGCCTTGTAAGTTCGATTTTATTATTAAAAATTTATACTGTTACCTGTAAAAGCCGTTTTTCTTGTAAGTTTATCTTTGTTATTTAATTTAAAATACCAAAGTGGTTCGTAGCTTGTTTAATTTTGTTAAAACGCAAATGTTATGTTAAGAGTGCGTTTTGCATTAAAAAATATGTTTAAAAAAGCAATAGACCACATATATGTTAATAAATTTAATTAAGCATCTTGAATATTGCTGTATACCTACAATTATTTCCGCAATCATAATAAAATATTAAAGTTTGTCACTAATTACGTTTTCGAAATGCCAAAGTAGCGAGAAGTGCGCCAAAGATGGCGACCCCATAGTTTGGGTTTGGGCAACTTTTCGAGACGTAAGTCGGCCTGTATTATAGGGGTTCTAGGCGTCAACTCCGATATAAGGGCGTCAACTCCTATCTATCGGGGTTGACGTTCTAGGTGTACCTACAGCTACACTACAGTCACGCCCGAATTCACCATTAACTCAGGGCCGTAACCAAAATGACATACTAGGTAGGACTTTGAATCTAGTTTTGGGGGGCTGACTAAATATAAGTATTAGTAGTTCGGGGGAAGGGAGTTTCTTCCAATTTTTACATCTTCACCTTGAATTTTTATTTCACAAAATGCCATATTTTAAAATATTTATCATTTTCATTCCATTAACAAGTTTTTCATTGAGATTTACTGCCAAATGTAAGTCTAAGAAATGTGGGATAAGCGTGGCGGCAGTTTTAAGGTTTTACCATACCCCCTCGGAATTTCTGTCCGAGTAGCAAATCAAGTTATAAGGAACAGTGTATGTTTTGTGTTTTTGCCCCGCTTTGCCATTCCACTAAACTTTTGTATTCATCAGTGAATTTACTGAAATCTTTGAAAATCTTAGGGGGTGCTGAGAGACTTCTAGGTAGGGCTCAGCCCCCTCTGGTTACGGCCAGGGCCTGATTATGGCCTAGGCACAGTAGGCCTATGCCTAGGGCCCCAGATTTTTTATGGGGCCCCAAAAATCAAAAAGTAAGAATTTTTTTTTTACAAATTTAGAAAAAAACAATTGCTAACAAAATAAGCTGAGGGTCCCAGACCCAAATGCGGGTCTACGATAACTATGGTGTTTTAAGGCGCGATAAAAATGATCTCACAATCCTTACTTTTGATTATGCTTACGTTTGCTATATTATTTAACAAAAAAAAAAAATGCTGTCAAATCAGGATGTATAACTTGAAATATTCCATCATATTGTTGGAAATATGGCAGTTTATTGCTTACATGTAATTACAAAAAGTATTTTAATAACAGAAAAAAATTTAAATGTATACAGTCCCTTAAGAATTTAGATTTGAATTCATAATTATTCTTCAATTTGCATAAATTTTGTACATACTAAAAATTTCACGGGGGGCGGCAGGGATAGTCATTGTTGGAGTTGGGGGGGGGGGCGAAATAATGCTGTGCCTAGGGCCCCGAAGTACCTTAATCGGGCCCTGGTTACGGCCCTGCATTAACTTCAACTGGCCGTTCAACCGACAGTTCAGTAACTCACGGTTGGAGAAGTCGACTAGTCAGTCCAGAATTACTGAGGGCCCGTTCGAGAAATCACCGGTTGGTTAAGCACCGGTGCTACCGGTCGCGGTCATTCTTCGGTTAAGTGACGTCACGGTTGTCAACCGGTTTCGGTCATCCTCACCACATCGGATTCTAAGCCGAGAAAACAAAAATAAACGCTGGCAACACTACGATAATAACCGGAATAACCCACCTCGCTAGCAGGGTCATTCTGGTTGCGCTCTGGTCACGCTGAGCAGACAACCGCTACATGACCGAAACGTTTTCGAACGCGGTTACTTCTAGAGCTCCGCCCCACGCTCCGCCTTTTCGAACGCTCTGGTCGTGCACCGGTGTTACCGGTGCACAACCGATGAATTCTCGAACGCGCCCTGAACCTGTGGTTACTCAACCTAGGTTGAAACTGGGCCAATCAAAGGGCCCGTTCGAGAATTCACCGGTTGGTTATGCACCGGTGCTACCGGTTGCGGTCATTCTTCGGTTAAGTGACGTCACGGTTGTCAACCGGTTTCGGTCATCCTCACCACATCGGATTCTAAGCCGAGAAAACAAAAATAAACGCTGGCAACACTACGCTAATAACCGGAATAACTCACCTCGCTAGCAGGGTCATTCTGGTTGCGCTCTGGTCACGCTGAGCAGACAACCGCTACATGACCGAAACGTTTTCGAACGCGGTTACTTCTAGAGCTCCGCCCCATGCTCCGCCTTTTCGAACGCTCTGGTCGTGCACCGGTGTTACCGGTGCACGACCGGTGAATTCTCGAACGCGCCCAAAGTGGTTGAAACGGGGCTTGGTTGAAATCAAAACGCTTTAGTTGAAATCGAAACGCTCATTGGTCAAGTGTCCACAAAGCATTGGGAGTTCGCATCACGTGGTAATGTTTATTTCGTGCTTCTCCAAACGACCCCACAAGCGTTGTGCTCACCCCCCCCCTCATGCGTCTTTGTTCGGAATGAAGGGGAGAGCCAATTCTCGGAAGGAATAGAAGGAGGAATCTGATTTTTCGGGGACAGTCTTAACTGAGCATGCTCGGTTATTGTACAACCTAGCTCTGCAGCAAGGTTGAGTTTCTCGACTTGAACTTGGATGTTATGCTAGGTTAGCCTTTAACCGGCCATCGGTGAATACCATTTGAGCGTTCGCCCGAGAGTTTGCTGTAAACCGGCGGTCGAGGTAGACGGTGAATATCGGCGTCAGTGAAGTAGCCAGAAATTTTTCATGGGGGGGGGGGGTTACGACAACTGCAACTCACATATGTATACGTGGGTGTGATAAGGGAGTGAAGAATATACATTTTGTATGGCAAAAATTTTCTCATGGGGTGGTGTGCCCCTCTATCCCCCCCCCCTTGGCTACGCCATTGGTAACAAATCTGTTTTAGAAATAGTAACTTATTAAAAGTAATTGCCATATAGACATAGTTTATTTGAAGATTCATCATGAGCCCTTGCCAATTTTTTCTTTTTCTGGCTACGTGCCTGGTGGCACACCCTCCAAAAAAAGTATTCGAGCAAGAGAGAAATTTCCTATGTTGGTTTCGTATATTACAAATTATTTATCATAGAATATGAATGAGGCTATGTATAAATATGACTTTCCATATTTCTATCAAGTTGTGCGTTTTTCAAAAACTCAATTATTATTCGCAAATCTAAAATTGGAAATTTCCCTCTTGCTCGAAAACTTTTTTTGGATATAAATATACAGTGAAACTTCTCGGGTGCGACGACCATCCGTTCTGCGAAAAATTAACCCTTAAGGGAGGTGGTCACTCAAAGAAATATAAATATTTGATATACAAGAAAAAATAAGCTAAAAAACGCTCTTTGTTTTGCTATTTATGAAACTGCATACTATTACATTAGTAATTATACAAACATATCTTTAAAATTTAAATTGTGATAAAACATTTAATTGTAATTAAAATAAATTGTAATAATTGTAATAAAAATTTTAATTGTAATAAAATTTCGGGTTGTTTCATTCTTTTTTCAGTCTCTGAGAGTACTCCTCTCTATACTTTATTTTTTACATCTGACAAAGAGCATTTATCCTTATATTTTCATGCATTCTGAATTTACTACAATAAAATCTATTTGCTTTTTAAGTTTTGCCACAACCAGAAGTAACCACCAATTTGCTTTTTCGTGTGATTCTTCTCATCAACACGCAGCTCCTACGGTAAAATCACTTCTCTCTTCGACACATGTCTTTTCTAACCTAGAAGATATTATGTTAAATGTACTCTCACATGCTGTCGATTTGCAGTAGAGCGACTGGTTTGGAATACATGGGCGCCAACAGAATATTTTCCAGGGGGGAGGGCAAAGACTTCTTCAACGTATGGTTACCATGATGGAAATAACAAAAAAGCAAGGGAAAACACTGTATACAAAAATCCAGGAAGGGGCAAGTGCCACCCTTGCCTTATACTGCCGGCACCCATGTTGGAATGTGTTTTTTTTTAGTTTACTATACTTACGGAAAAGGATAAAAATTTTTCGGTCAGGGAGCCGGGTCTGGTCGCTTATAGAGGGTTTACATGGTCTTTTCTAGAGCATCTTTTAACATTAAGTAGATACGGTAAAAAAATGGTCGTTGGAGGAGGGAGTCGCTCATAGAAGTTTCACTGAATAGGGGTCGATCCAGAAATTTTTTCCAGGGTCCCATTTTTGTAAATTTCAATACTTAATTTTGTGAAATTTCATGCCAATTTTTAATAGAAGTCACTTTAAAAAAAATGATAAAACCGATTAAAATATAGGGTAAAATGCTGATGAAGGGCCGTTTTAATCAATTGTATTTTTATGCAGGGGCCATTTTAATCGATTGTAATTTTGTGAAGGGGCCGCAAAATGGAACCAGTTTCGTTTGCATCGACCCCTGCTGTATAATTATGAATAGAATGAGGGCTGTGGTTATCCAATGGTTAAGGCGTTGGTCACTTAACCGGAAGGTTACAGGTTTGATCCCAAGGTATCAGCAAAGACCGCTGAAAGTCCTCTCGGCAGTCGCTAGCATTTTCCAAGGGCTGCTAATCAGTGGCATAGCCAGAAAATTTTCATGGGGGGGGGTTACGACTACTGCAACCCAAATATATGCATACGTGTGTGGGATAAAGGAGTGAAAAATATACATTTTGTATGACAAAAAATTCCTCATGGGGATTATGACAACCCCTAACCTCCCCTCCCATGGAAACGCCACTGGTGCTAATATTTAAAAGTTGCCCACCCTCTGATCCAAAGTGACGGGAAGTTCCGGGACGGATGTATGTAACTCTAAATGACGCATTCAGTGATGTGAGCTGTCCACTCCTGGCAAACATGTACAGAATGGTATTACAAATTTTATGAAACGGTGCTCCCAAAGCACAAAAATTAGTTTAAATGAAATGCATACGAATACAATAAACAAAGTCAACACAGATAAATCGAAAAATATTTAAAGCAATGACCTCTATATCACACATGATTGAATCGTAAATAATAAGAGGCGTTCTTTTTACAATGCTCAGAACAGTGGCAGCTCCTCCATTTGAGCACATAAGCACGCGAACCCCCAAAGGAAAAACTAAAGAATAAACACATTAACAAATTAAATTTAAAAGAAATATTAAGTAAACTTCTAGATTTTTGTGAATTTAAAACGTGAGTTGTACTCTCCCCCTCCCCCCACTATTATTAAATACGCTTATTATCAGAGCCCGATTTAGAAAATTCTTGACTTGAGGCACAACTCGGGATGGGAGCCCCCCCCCCCCCCAGGCGCGTAGCCAGGAAAATTTTTCGGGGGGGGGATATGAACTTATATGTATATAAATAGACGGAATTTCATCACTAATCCAAAAATTTTGGGGGATATATATCCCGATATCAACCCCCTGGCCCCCTCTAACACTTATGTAGGCAGAGTGAAATTTCCAAACGTGAAAATTACAGTTTGACTGTATTCTGCTGTCAAAAGTCTGAGCTTCCCCTCCCCCCCCCCCAAAATGGCGGTCGTCTATTATTTTTCATGATGAATTTAACAAACAAATTCAAGCTGTACATAAAGTAACTAAGAATTTCCAACTATTTTCAATCACTGGTTATAAATGCCATCCAGTCATCGAGCAGATTGGCAACTTGTTTAAAATATTGTTTGAAAAACTTTAAAATACATATAAAAATCTGCTATTAACCCATTTGTGCCTGGATATTTTTGCGACTTTCTCCGATTTTTACTGATAACAGAAATAATAGATAAATTTCTGATGTCAACTTCTTGAACAAGGGATGATTTCTTTTAAAATCGTTATGCATAAAAATCGAAATATCAGCATCCTACTTGGTCATGTTAATATATTTTGTAGAGTTGAGGCACAATACTCATGAATAAAGGCTAGGAAAAATAAATAACGTTTTCGACTAATAGCGAAAATGCCGTCCCAAAAAAGGGACACTAGGCATAAATGGGTTAAAAAAAGATAAAATTAATAAGAATTAAATTGGGATTTTGTTTGTGGGCTCCCAAACTCCGGGTCTAGTGGGCCTAATGGAAAATCAGGGCCTGCTTATTATAGCTAACGCACTGTAATCAGGGGCGTAGCCAAGGGGGGTTAGGGGGGTCATAACCCCCTTCATAAGGAATTTTTTGCAATACAAAATGTATATTCTTCACTACATTATCACACACACGTATACATTTATATTAGTTGTAGTAGTCGTAACCCCCCCCCATGAAAAATTTCTGGCTACGCCCCTGTGGTAAATAATATATGTACTAATATTGTAATATCTAACTAATAATTATTATTAATATTATTTTCCTATAAAATAGTAATAAGGTACTAGAAATATGGTAGCAAAATCTCAGTCCATAATTTCGCGAGACGAGACAAAATTTCTCTGCGAGACGCGAGACGAGACAAGGGACTCCGAGACGTGACCGAACGTTGCGCCTGCGAGACAGCCTTGTTTCTCGTCTCGCGTCCATCTCTAAAGAAGGTTGAAGTGTATAATTGTTTCCTCATGTTTAAGAAGATAATGCTTCTCTCACTGTCTGTAAATACCTCATATATCTTATTTAACATATTTGAAATTGTATTCCTACTTCTAATGCCTGTAATATGACTTAAAACTATTGTTAATATAATGTGAGCAATTTAATAATTAAGGCTGATGTGAAATAAAAATAAAACTTATTTCTACCCATGTAACAACAAAAATGTCTTCCTAGAAATATAAAAAGCAATTTTTTATTATAATAAAACAATTACAATAAAACAATTATCATGAAAAAATATAACCAGTTTTGCAAAGTATAGTATAATCATAAGAATAACTGTTTTTTGTTTCACTTGATGTTCCAGCCGGTGTGTCACCGGAGCACACTGAGCTTCGCTCTTCTAGGGAATACCGCGGAAGCCGGTATTTGACGGGTACGTGATGCGGTCGACTCCGGAGGAGACTGCTGGGTCTCTGCTCGCGGCGAACAAAGTCCGTACCCTGAACTACTGGTGAAAGCGGTCCCCAGTCAAACTGAACTTCATGTTCCTACTTTCTTAACATCTTCCTACTGTTGTGCGCCCTGGTCCTTCCGGATGTGTGTTCCTGCGCCCCTTGATGCTAAGAAGATTGTCTTCGCTGTACTTCGTCATTGATCGTGGGTTCCCGATTGTAAGCTGCCGGCCGACTATGTGTATGCCCAAGACATTTCCTGCCTGATGCGATGTCGCCATCGACTGATGTCTTCTACGCTGATGTCTGCTCTTCAACCCTCATCCTGACGGACTTGTGCTCTTCAACACTACTTAGTCGAACTATTCGCCCTTCATTTTTCAAACTGTTCGTGACTTTGTCTCGAACTGGCACATGGACTGACCGAAGCTGATCGATCCTACCTCTACATGACTGACTACCTGGTTGTTGACTGTTGCTTGCGAGTGGCAGTCGACCTACGGTACTGCGGATCGTCTGATGTCTAGTGGGGACCTGCTAAAGAATAGCTGCACCGAATGACGCTTGACGTCGCAGCGAGACCTCTGGATGGATGCGTTTCGTGACTTTACGGATGTGGCACCCCTCGGGGCGACGTAGGGCGCCATTTCATCTTCCATGTAGTTCCTGTCCTGCTGATGTTTGTCCATCGCTTCTGTCGCCCCTGTTCATTGAACTGGACCTTTTTCTTTCTCTTTTTTTCGCTTCCTGCTCCTGGTCGCAATTCCAACTTCCATCCTGGATCGCTGTACTTTTCTTCAACATCTGGTCGCAAATCGAGCAACCTGCCCTGGGAAGCCCTTCTTAGGGGGGAGGGCAGGTCGATTTTCTTTACCAAGCCTACTGCCCATTTGCGGGCCTGACGTCCAGGGAAATTCCAACGCCCTTGCAATGCGGTCTCACCGCATTGGCCTTTTGTCCGCATTGGCCACAAACGCATTGGCCTTTTTCATCCATACATCTCACAAGGTTTATAGCTTAATGCTACCTCAATCTAACTGGAGATAAATGCGTTTAACGCGAGGAACTCCTACAACCGTATTTGCTCAGGTCAGGTCACTTGATGTTTAAAACGCAATGCACGAAAATAAATTTGAAATTATGCAATAAAAGACAAGTTAATACGTGTAAACAATCTTCCATGAACGTAAAATGGATAAAAAAAATTGGTTAGTAACTTTTAAATTATTTTTATTAACACTTTCCGGAACTCGTTTTTCAATGTGAAGTACCGGCCTATGCGTTCTCCAATCATCTGAGAGAATGAGGAGGCGTGGCAGGCTTCACTTTCCTAGCACTGCGTAGCGCGCATGGGTGCCTCCATAAGTTAAAACTCCTTGCAATTTTATGACTTTGCGATATTGCTACTTTTTTTGATGATTTTGTAAATTTCAAGTAATTCTGCTAATTTTCAGTATTTTGCAGGAAAAAACATTTTTCAGTTTTAAATCAGTGGAATTTCCATTTCCATTGAACATTTCTGGCTTCTAACAACAGTCTAACGCCCAAATTCACCATTAACTTCTTTTGGCGGTTCAACCGGCAGTTCAGTAACTCCCGGTTGGTGAACTCGACTGGTCAGTCCAAAGTTCATATTCACCGATAACTGGCGAGAAAAAGTTACTGAACCTGTGGTTTCTCAACCTAGGTTGAAACTGGGGCAATCAACGTGGTTGAAATGGGAATCCCTTGAAATCGAAACGTGCATTGGTCAAGTGTCCACAAAGCATTGGGAGTTCACATCACGTGGTAGTTGATCCTTTCGCACCTCTCCAAGTTACCCCGCAATCGCTTTGCTTCCCCCCCCCTCCCATATCCCCTCCTGCGTCTTTGTCACAGAATTCTCTCGTACTTCTATGCTCTTTGTCCGGAAGGAAGGGGAGAGCCAGTTCTGCGAAGGAATGGAAGGGGGAAGCTAATTTTTCGGGGAAAATCTTAACTGAGCATGGTCGGTTACTTGAAAACCTTGCTCTGTAGCAAGGTTGAGTCTCTCAACCTGGGTTGAGATTTTGTGGGCGGTTTGTTCCTTTCCGGTAAACGGTGAATACCATTTCAGGGTTCGACCGACGGTTCGCTGTTAACCGGCGGTCGAGATAGATGGTGAATACGAGGGTTACACTGTTCTCTTGCTTTTCTCTCCCCCCCCCCCCAGCCCTCCCCCACAAACGATAAACACACAACGCCCACACTTTCCATAGAGAGCAGTGAGGTGAGATCAGAGTTCGTCAAAGAAGGGGGGAGAGGAAAAAGAGAGTTGGAAGATTCACGTATACATCCATTTTTGGAAGTAAAAAAGGATCTTTCTCATTGATTTCTCTAACGTCGTTTTATTAGTGGGCTTCAGGCCAGGCACACGAATCCGAAATACAAACATTGATTTCTTCTTTCTAAGGACTGGGTGTGTGTGGGAGGGGCAGTTGCCTCCCCCTGCCTTCCCCTTAATCCGGCCTTGGCGTAGAAATGATTTCGATTTCGAAATTTTTTACCTACGAAAAGAAACAGAAAAAAAATCACCTGGTAATTTTATTTGTTTATTTTAGACATGTGGGTGTGGTGGTGGGGACTTTTATGTGTAAAACTACACATCAAAACCAATGGACCGACCAGACAAATAGGCATAATGATTTTACAGTAAGGTGACCAGATTTTTGAACATAGAATTGGAGACATGTCCCTGATTTTGAAACAAAACTTGGGACATTTATAATTAGTGAAATAATTAACCCTAGTTTAATTAAAAAACAATGCAATAATTAAAAATTGTCTAAATTCCTGTTTTACATTCTGGGGACAATTTGAAAAATGTCCTGAAATTGGGGACATTTGGTCACCTTATTCGGGGCCATCGCTAAGCAACGGGCCTGCTTATGAGTTGCCATCCCTAAAAATAAGTTTATCATTGAGGCCTGTTTTCCTCAGTCACAGTATTCTATTTTATTATTCTAAGTATTATAAATGTTATATTATTTTATTATTTTAAAACAATTTTTTTATACTTTTGTCGTACTAAAGAACTTTAGATGTAGGTAATCGTTTTGTGAATCTTGCGCCATTTTCTTTCATGAAAATTTATCCTAAAATTCGAACATTTTGCTCTGAATGATGTAAAGATCATAGATATAGGAATAACTAGATCACGCATCCGTATACTAGTAAGAGGTTTTTCTTGTTGCCAAATATCTTCGGTGGCATCGCCCATGATAGTGGCAGAAAGCAGTGTCTTGATCATGGTTTATGGTTATTTTCGCCACTAGTCCAGCATCTTATTTATTTTTAATTAACTTTAAGCGTTATCATGCCCAAGTCGTGCTGTGCGTATAATTGCACCAACAGGTTTAGGAAAGAACAGGTTATATCTTTTCACAGGTAATAAATGCTTGAAATTGGTGGTATTGAAAATCAAATACCAATTGATGTTCAATAACAGTAGTATTTTTAAATTTCCTATTTACCTATGCTTTTCGTTCACTTTGTAAAGTAATTGAAGGAGATATTGCACATCCCTCTTGAATTAAAGTAGACATTGCTTAATTCATGTTTCTATATAAATATAATCCTAAAACATTTGACCGTACGATATATATATATATATATATACTTATTTTTAAATCGTAGACTTGGCACTTAAACTATAAAAAATGAGATAAATAAAGCATCGTAATTTACTTTTTACGAATAATTATTAATAATATTTTACAGGAAATGATTAATTTGTCTATCATTTTTCAAAAATAACTCTTGAATTGGGGATATTGAATTTATCTTATTTATTCTAACTAGATTTTCCACATTTGAGCATTTTTTAACGACTTTTAAAATTACTAGTTTTAATATTAAATTCATTTTTTTTTAGTTCAACGTGATTGTTTGTTTAAGTCTTTATTTATGTTTCTTTATACTTTTGTTTAAGCTTTATTAAGTTAGTGTTTTATGGTAAGTATTTTAACTTTTTTTTTTAAATAAACCTATCAGCTCTGTAGTGTTGTATCAAATCCACAGTTTAATAAAAAAAAAAAAAACCTGGCTGGTGACGCAATTTTTAATATTAACTGAAATACTATTAAATCGGTGCTTTAATTGAATGTACGTTTAAGTTTACACATCCCTGTCTGAACAAACAATAGTACACTATAAAATGTATTTTTAAAAAGCCATAAAATAGTTAAGTTATGCCAAGCAAAGTTATCATGGGAGGATTATTTCTGATGCTTTTTGTGCAATGTTGTGCACAAAAAGTGCACAGGCTTTGTGCAATGCTTCGATGCTGCAAACTGTCATTTTACTTAATTTTTCTAGATGACTTTCTGATTTTAATAACTTTCTGATTGTTTAGGTTTCCACTATCTAATAAAGAATTGACAAATAAATGGATTTCTGCTGTAAAAAGAGATAATTTTGTTCCTAATATACATACATTTATTTGTTCAGAACACTTCAGTGCTGAATGTTTTGAATCAAATCATGATCGGAAGTTGCTAAAAGATGATGTAGTTCCAACTATCTTTAATTTTCCAAAGCATTTGAAAAAGGTAAGTTCTAAACGAGGTACTTATTAGGGAGGGATAATGGGAATGGGATATTGTCCCCACCCCCACCCCCTCTCAAAAGAAAAGAAAGAAAAAAAAACAGCAAAAGCTTTTAAAAAGTTTTTATTGTGCACAGTAATTAATATAATGCCTTTATATGTATATTTCATGCCTTAGAAATTGATAAAATACACCCTCCAAAGAAAGTATTCGAGCAAGAGATTAAATTTCCTACGTTGGTTTTGTATATTAAAAATTATTTATCATAGAATATGAATTAGCCTATGTATAATTAGCCTACGTATGGGGGTATTTAAAATATCCTAAATATTAATATTAGCTAACATGTTTTTACCTGTACAAAGTTGTTGGATGTGCATAAGCGAAAATGCACTGTTCTAGAAAGGCAATTTTTAGAAAACTGATGTTTACATTTAGGGTTCCAAGTTTATTACATTGTAATATTTTTAGAATGTAACATTATAACTTTTTGGAAATCGGTTTCTTTTTAAGATATAAAGGACGTATAAAAAACACGTTTTGGACTCCCACTTCAAAAGGGATAAAATTTCCCAAGTATAGCCTTTTTGCTAAAAAAAAAAAAAAAAAAAAAAAGGAGAAGAAGGCGTATTTGAATCTCAAGAATGTTAGAAATACATTTACAAGGGAAAGAAAGATCCAAACTCAATCACCAAACTATGCCACAATATTATGATTTTCTTAAAATGTAACAAGAAGCACAATCCTCCCCCCCCCTTTGATATGAACGTTGTTTTCTCTTACGAGATCTGTGACACCTCGGTCTTTTACCGTAGTACTTCCAATACACAATTGATACTTAATTTGAGTTCACATCTTTGTTCAGAAAAAGTTTTTTTTTCCTTGTGTGCAAAAATAAACATTTAATCGATTATTTTAATGTGTTACATTTTTAGACCATCTAACAGCAAAAATAAACTAAAAATAGCTAGCAAAATATCATAACAAAATGTTTTTTCTTTGAATTTGGTTCTGAACGAATCATCAATTCTGTATTTAAATGTAAATTAATGCTGTTTCATAGCAGTCGTAAGCAGCGACGTTTTCGTCTTTCTGCCACTATCGTGTCGTCTGCTCCGGAAGTGCACTGGCAACAAGTTTCCTCCCCTTGTGCGCAATCTAGTTCACTATTCCTATATCTATGGTAAAGATAAGTGAACGCTTATAATGTATTTAGAAATTCTAAATATATGTATGTAAATCATGTTTAGTGAATAATTACTCATGTGTTATTTATAAATAAATTATTTTAATCAGAAATCGTATTACTTGAGTAAGTTTTTATTCTTGTAAATAAGCATGACGTTGTGATACTATTTAGACAATTTCATTTTGCCAGTTGAAAATGTTATTTATCAGTTATACATGCCTTGATTATGTGATTAAGACTTACATCTGGTACAGTGCAGGAATACAGTAAATTATAAATTATTGATTTTTGCCCGTTTATACAGAAACTTCAAATGTAGTGGATATTTTGTACAAGCGTTCATTATGCTTGCTCAATTCTAAAGTTCGATTGAGAAAGCGAGAAAAGAATAATATATACTACATGAAATGTCTTTATTAAAGAATAATTAATTCAGGGATCGCGCTATTGAGCGTATTTTATCAATTTTCTCCAATATAGAGGATATCCCGAAAACACTGAAATGCGCTTTAATACATCATTTGTTAAAGATTAATGTTGAATTGTTTAAAATAACGTAGGAAATACGACTACGTTAAAGTATATTAAATATCCACTTGTGAAACTAAAATAAGCAATCGTGAATCATGAGAGTAAGCGCTACTTTGTTTTTCCTTCAAATTATATGCATCTATTTTCTTTATGTAAATATGTATCATAGCAAACAAATTAATCATGAGTTCGTACTTGAATTAGTAACACAATTACTACTTAAAACTACATTAAATAACGTTTGAAAGCACTGGGAAGCTTAAGAAATGCCTGATGTATACGTGAAGACTCGAGCATCCGTAGGCCTCTTTGGATGGCTCATCAAAATACACGCGCAGGCCCGTTACTAATTGCGAAGGCCCCGCCTTATTTTACAGGACATCACTCGATCTGACGTCATACTATGTCGTCATTGGCAGTTGCCATACTATGACGTCACCTTTGTGACATTTTTCTACTTTTATATCAACCTCTTGCGATTTTTGTTCAAAACTTTCTGGCAACACTGGTTCCCGGTTGAGTTTGAAAAGTGTTTTGGTGGTTTTGTATATGAAACAATTTGAGCATCTGTTATCCTGTTTAATGTGATGTAAGTATTTTTGTAAAACATTTTACTGTTGTACTTATGATTATTTTGATGTTTAGTGTTCAAAAGAAGAAACATTTTGTTAATATCACATAGCTGTTATAATTGGGTTATGTGGTAATTGTATAAGGTATTTCGTTGTGAAATGTATTTACGTTCTAGTACGTTTATATGAAATTTGAGAGCTTTTTCAAGCTATATTTTACAGTTTGAGAAAAGTTTTGTGAGGATAAATGGATCGAAGTTGTTTGACCAACTTTATTTTCAAAATTTTTGTTTCTATTACATCTTTCCATTGCCAATTTAGTGGATCGGTTCTCTAAGCGACACTGAACAAAGATGTTGAAGGAAAAAATAGAAGAGTTTTTTGTTTGTTATTTTTGAGATATTGAGAATGTCTCTTTGTTTCAAAACTTATATTGGTGTTTTTTTTTTAATTAAATATTGGTATTTTAAAGAAATGCGCTAAATATTATGAATTGAACTTACGTATTTTTCTTTTCTCTAAAATACCATACTCACTGTAAAGTATTCTGCACAAAGAAAATGATACCTTTTTGTAGAGAAAAGTAAAATTTTACAAGTTCTACCTTCTGGACGATTCTATTGGACTCAAAATATCTATAAATGAAAAGTTTCTAAATCGAACCACTATGTGTATATGTATAAGTTACTATAATATTCAAACTAAGATCTAAAAATTGAACCAGGTTGATCTAACTGCACAAAAATACATACAATTGTTAAGTGGTAGAAATTAGAATATTTGACTATATGACTTCCTTGGTCTATAATCTGTATTCTTTGCCAATATGTATGATTTAAAGAAAATTGCAAAATGATTGAAATTGCATAAGCAATATATTTATTTCTTTTAAGAGCTGAATTAGAAACTAAATGTCTATTATTAAAATATTGAATAAATGAAAAAATACATATACTCTCAGAATTGGTGACAGATTTTCTTATCAAGGACGTATTTAAGAGGATAGTCCAGGGGAGGGGGTTCTAGGCTTTTTCTATGTCTTAATATAATCAGGGATGATATTCTTCATCATTTTGTGAGTTGGACAACAATTAAGGAACTGTTAAAAAGTATTTCAAATAACAATAATAATGCTAAATGAATCAATCATTGTAATTGTAGCCCCCTCTCACTTTAAAAGATGCAAGCTTTCAAGTTGAATAAATTTCATGTGTTTACTTTTGTAAGTATAAAATCGAAATTGAGAAATGAACCAAAAACAAAGACACCTATAGTAAGAGCAAGCAGGAAGCTGTTTTGGGTCTAATATGGAAACCTTTTATCTGGCTCATAGCAACAATTGGCTACAACATAGAGGTTGAGAAAAATTGATTTCAATATTTGCACCAGTCGGCACTGGAAATGGATTCTCTTATTGATATATCCCTTTAACTCCCCCCTCGTGTTTGTGTTCTGTCAAGCCTAAATGAGGGGCATTTACCTATAGGGTGGGAGCTTGGGCGGAGGACTTTTTAATGAAGTCTAACGCATATTCACGTAACATCTCAAGAAAATCGAACAAAACTCTAGAACACTAGATCGACAGCCACGCGAGGAGAAAGAATTCCGAATCTGCACACTAAGACGCTTCCCAGTGCTCAGCTTTTTATAAATTCGGCCATTCGTCGGCATGATTGAATAGAAAAGAAAGATTAGAACTACTGTAAATTCACACTTCAATGTATCCACTACTTTTTCTTTTTAATGCTTTCTACTGGGATTATATTTCATCATGTTGTTATTCATTTTAACGAGAACTACCCTCTCGTTACAAAAACTGCCCAGAATACAGATGTAAGTTTAAATGACATTAAATTATGTAAAGTATCGGTATCGGCCGATACCATAACTTAAAAGTATCGGTATCGGCTATTTCTGAAAATCAATATATAGGTAAAGTATCGGTGACGGTCATCGGCGAAAATGTGGTATCGGTCGATCCCTACTAATTTTGCATTTTCCATTCCCTTGATGATGGGTTAAAAATAGGGGAAGAAAGGGCACATTGGGACACTTTTTACAAAATTACCCTCCTCCCCTATTAAATTATTCTTTTACTATTACCCTATTATTTTACAAAATTGAATGGCATTTAATTTTTTCCTCCAAAAGTATTTTTTTTTCTGGAAGCTCTAATAAAAAACCAGGTAAAATCATACAAGACGGTGCACACCCCATGTAAACACGGCGACAGTCGCTTGGGCTTGGCAACCGCCAAGCTCCAGCGGCTGTCGCCAACCATCTTGCATGATCAGCAAAGTATTTTAACACATTAAAATTGCACATATATTCTACTAACAAAAACATAAAAACAAAATACACCGTTTATATTTAATCAAAAAACATCTGCAAATTCAGTAACAGGCAATTTAAAATGAGCAAAGAGTGGACCGTTTTTAAATAAAAAAAACTACAGTGGATTAAGCAACCTAGTTGTACAACTAATGTAAGCTGGGCAAACATTGGCCCATTTTCAACTCAAAAAAACATCAGTGGATTAAACAACCTAGTTGTACACCTCATATAAAGTCAGTATGATTATAATAGCACATAAATAGCACTTATGACAACATAAAAACATCAAATATCAATTTAAAATTCACATTAAAAACCTTAAACATTGCAAAGATTTGTTAAAAAAAAGCACTTACCTTTATTTTTTTTAATTAACTGCTCAGAAATGTCCCTAATACCCACTGGCTTATAACGTAGAACCAGCATGCTTTCTTTTATTTAGTTTTATATTGACACTACATTTCTAACACACACACCGGCTGATAACGTTAAACCAACATGCTTTTTTTTTTTTACTTAGCTTTATATTCACACCATATTTCTAACAAACACACACATACATTCTTTTCATACAATAACATATTTCATTCCCTTCCATCCATAGCATGAAACAACTTCAAATTCCCAAACTGACAAGACAATGCACGTTTCTTTATGGTTGCCAGTCAAAACTACCACTGGCAGGGTACTTCACTCCCACTGTGCTTCGCCCATGACAGTGCCAGAATGATCACCAAATGAAACATGTAAACAATCATCGATATCTAAACAGCACCGGATGCAGAATATAGTCCAAAAGCAGAATGTAGCTGAAAAAGGTCTTCCTTTTTCCAATTACCCCCATTGTATTCTCAAGTCAAACCCTAGCCTATAAAAAGCTGTTCTCATTTACCCAATGAGCATTTACAATTACCTAAAATGTGGGGTTATTGACAATCTTTAGGGAGGTTTGAAAACTTTTGGAACAGCTTTAGTATCACCTACCTACTATTTTTGACACCATTTTCTTTTTGCCAAACCGTTGCCGAGTAACCCTCTCCAAGGTGAAAACTTGCTACTAGCCATGGTGGCTGGTAAGGCTTATAGTTTACTAGCTACTTAGACAAATCTACCAGCCACATTTGTGATTTAAAAAAAAAAAAAAGAAAGATTAAATGTATTTAAACAACTTAATTTTTCATTGCAAGGAGACTAAAAGAATAATAAGAAAGGAAAAACAATAAGACATTTGAGGATTTTTAATCATTACAGATTAATTATTTTGTTGCAATTTAGTTATGTCAATTAACAATTGCAACTTACTATTGAGTATATGCCAGGGCGTAACCAAAAGGGGGGGGGTTAGGGGGGTCATAACCCCCCATGAGGAATTTTTTGCAATACAAAACATATTCACTACACTATCACATACACGTGTACATATGAGTTGTAGTAGTCTTAACACCCCCCCCCCCCCCCCATGAAAAATTTCTGGCTATGCCCTTGAGTATATGTATTATGTTTTTTCTATGTTTTGTGTTATTCTATCACCAAGTTATAGCTAAACCTTGATCATTCTCATCCATGGACTCTCCATTACATTATGCCATCATTAGACAGGGGTCTGTGCAGGTCAAAATCGGGTCCGAAAACGGACCCTTCACAAAATTCAGTTTGACCAAAACTGCCCTTTCACAAAATAACTATTGCACTTTTCAATTGAGTTTAGGAATTATTATCTTTTAGCGATTGCCTATCGTCACCCAATAATATCCTGGCCTAAATGTAAACAACGTTGATAATGATGACGGGAGGTAGGTTGATTGGAGGCATTAAGCCAGGAGGGTAAAGTACACCGCCTACGATTGCAGCTTGAAGCAGACGCCTGCACTTGTTTGTTCTTCCTCCTAAGTTCCCCCCACCTGCTATGTAGGAGCTCTCTTTCTGGGAATAAAAATCAGACTTATAGCGAGCGCTCCTTTATTATTTCTTTTCATGTGAGTTGTGTTTATGCCAAAAAATTAAACATCAAGACTTATTCCACTATAATATTAATAAGGCTCATTGCCAGAAGAAAAGGTGATGACAGCTGTCATTCTCGGATAATTACAACGTTCTTCATGAATAAAGCCAGTGTCGTATGTTAAAAGGGCAGCCAGGTTGGGGAGGAGATTAAAAGAAAGCACTTTGTTTTCCAAACTGGCACGTTTATGCACCATGTAGTAAATGTTCAGAAATAGTTTGATGCAATCTCAAAATGATTAACTTAGTCCTAAATCTTATTCTTAAAGACAGACATAAATTCAGATCAATGCATGTTTCGAAATCGCGCAAACGTTCTAACTCGCAATAAGTCGTTTTACATTTTGAAATGAATCTGTAATTCTCTAATGTTTAGTAAATATCTGTAATAACTATAAATAATCTAAAGTATGAAGGCCATGTAATGATTACACTAAAAGCAATCATTAAGAACAACTTGCAAGAGTGCATAACATCCAATTCAAAACAACGGGAGCTGCTGTCATTACGTGGCTAATTCTAAGCTTATTATTTACTAATTCACAACTGCATACTTATCAAACATAACATCCTTACAGGTGAAATCATTTTGAACTCCCTTCTTCCCCCCCCCCCCCCCCCCAACTGAAAGCGTAATGTGGCAGATGGCCCTTTTACATTGTTGAAAAAACAAACATTCCAAGGGCATCTTTCAGATCACGCAAATAAAAGAAAATAGATAAAACAATTATTTATAAAGGGACGTTTTATCTCGTTGCATAAAAAAAAAAAAAAAAAGGCTGATTGGAATTTTGTGAAGGAACAGCTATACCCCCCTGTTTTGTAAAGGGTCGTTTAAACGTTGATTTTGACTTCATTGTATTGTCTCTTGTATAAGAAAACTGTATGGTAAGGAAGGAGAAAAAGTTTTGGCAAATAAGAATGGAAAAATGGACTGCCATACCCAGGCATAGGGGGGGGGAAGGGACTGCCAGACGTTAAAGGGTTGCCAGGTGCCGTGCCCTGTTTAATTGGTCGAGAATCCACACTGTGGAATGTGAAATGGGATAAATATAGGTCAATCACTGCTCGAAGCTGGAAAAGGGGGGAGGGTGTACAAATAGTGTAATACTGCATTTTTTTCATTCTTGGGAGTGAACAACAAAGCATAGGAGTGATTTCATTGGGATTTAATGTCATTTTAAAGAGCGGTCATAGGGGTACACTACAGGGAAATGCTATCGGCATAGGCAGGGCCATAGCGAGCAAAAAATGATAGAAGACTGAAAATTTAAAGCTTAATTAAATTTTTAAAACTTAATTAATGCATGGGCACGTCTTACAGACTGGGAATTTTCTGTTTGGAGACCATATAAAAATGTACATTTGTATTTATTTAGATTTAATCTTCCAACATTTATAATCATTACTGTAAAATTCTGTGCTTTTTTCTTTTTATATAAATATTTTTCACAAATATTTTACAGTAAATCACAAATTTAAGGAATAAAACCCCAGGTCAGTGTTTTTGGGATATTCTGTGTGCATTGACAAGTAATTTTTCTTTAAAGGTACAAGTTAAAATTAATTTTTAAAATTGTTAGCTTATTTCTCCCATCTCTAATTATCTGCAACTTATTTTTGCTTTCCCTTCAGTTGTTGAAATTTAACTAGATTTAAAAATATCATTTTTCACATCGTTAGTATTGGAGTATTTCCAGTCGAAACTGACAGACATTGTAATATTTAAAAATTACTAAAGCTTGAATTTGGGGTGTAAATAAGTGTTTAGTACCTGCAATTTAAAATCAAAACTACCATGGCCTACGTTTATTATAAAATCTATTTTTTAATCGTTTAAAAGTAAAGATTTAAAGCTTTATATTTTTAATTTTAATCGAATTTAAAAGAAATATTGTTCCAGGATATGACTATCCCGGATGTTCGGTGATCAGGAATTATTCAGTTTTGGCCAACTTTTTTTAAGGAAACTAACTATACCCATTTTGTTTTTAATTTTAAAAAAAATATTCAATTCTATTTGGTGATTGCTTTCTTGCTCAAAAATGAAATAGAAAATTGGAAGAAGTTCACGAAATAAGGGAAGATTCACAAAAATAGAAAAAATTCACAAAATTAGGTATAAATTCACAAAATTAGGTAAAATTTCACAAAAATAGGACCCTGGGAAAGAAACCTGGACTGACCCCCTGTTAGATGATCTAATGACTCTTCTTGAATTGATGAACGAAAAGCTGCTAAATTCTGATCATTGCAGAAAAGCCCCATTTACAGGGAGCTGTGTTGACAGGAAATAGCTGAATCAATTTCATAAGTTTTAAAATCTGAGAGTACCTTCAAGTTTCTTTTCCTTAAGCTACTAATCAGTCATATACAGAATTAAAAGAAATTCTTAAATTAGGTTGCAAGTGTAAATTTTTAACCTTGAATAGTGTGCTGAAACAGTTTCAATATCAAAACTCGGATGGAAGATGAAGGATGATAACTCGGACATTTTATAGTATTTTCTCCGTCTGCTGAGTGTCACTTGCGATTATGGCCAGTGGACATAAAATTTTACCACCCAGTAAGAAATTTTTAAGACTGAATGGCCCCTCACGACATTTAGGGTTAGTGCACGAGAGGGTTAGTGCCAAGTATCATGTTTTGAAAAAAGGGTTACCTTTCAGATTCTCGTGGTAACTCTGGGTTCTCAAAATTGCATCTATCGTGCTTTCGCACAAAAATCTCCATAATAAACATACATTAACCCCCCCCCCCCATGAAAAATTTCGTATGACTGCATTGCGCTCATCATTGTTTTCTCTTTCAAATACTGTGGTGAGATTTTTTCTTACTAAACTGCATTGAATCACACACTTACTACAGTTAACGCATATTAGACTTAATTTTTGTTCCGAAAATAGTTTGGGCAACTTTAAAAGTCTGTTAACTTTAAAGCATGTTTTAACAGAATAATATGCAGGGACCACAGCTCTCCTGTTTTTTCTATTTTTTTGGATTGATTCCTGTTTTTTAATATTGTATTGCAATATCTCTTCCTATTTTTAACTTTTCCTCCTTTATTCCTTTTTTTCACTGCCAGTGACCTATTCACTTTTAATTTTTTCTGTCGAAATAACAGTGATAACATTACAGGGTTGCCACTGTCGTCAAAATGACAACTATTCTTGAGTTTCGGCTTTTTGAGTGAAAAAGGGACTAAGAGCAACGATTTGAAAATGCAACTTTTTAAAGGTTTAGGCGACTATTTCCAAACTTTATCTAGGTCCAGTGATGCCACTTACGCGCTATAATGCGTCAAATATGCAAAAAATCGATGATGGGACGCAAAAGAAAAGTTACAACGCGTCCCCCGGTACGCGTATTTCCATCATGCAAAATTTTGAAAAAAAAAAAAGGTGAGAGGGTGCGTTCAGACTGCCAATTTCGGGTAAATCTGTAGTAAAACACAAACTGCTCGTGTTTTACTCGGGGAGATTGACATCGTGAACGACTTTGTGGGCCCTTTTACATGCACACAAATGCGGAGTAATGCTTCCCCTACATGGGGGAAAAAATACAGGGTAGAAAGATCCCTAGTCGAAAGGAGGCATAGGAGTGTTCGCTTTCCCATGATGCATTGCGAGTTTTCCCCTATACTCTGCTTTTACCCGGGATATATATCATGCTGTGCGCACATGTGGTTAAGCTGAAGAAAAAATGGGATTACTTTGACGGTCTTCTCCTTTCTCCCTCCCCCACACTTCCGTTTTCATGTTAGAGGTTGTTCCGTTAGAGATGGTGGACTATCGGAATTGAATAAAGTTTTTTCATTATTTATTTTTAATATTCGCTTGTGTAAATGTAAACAATGATTTGTTTTATATTAAATCTGACAATTATTATTTAGAAATGAAATCTATAAGCTATAGAAGCAATAAATATTTTAAACAATCTAGAAGAGAAAAGGGGGGGGGGGTGTTCCATATTTTACTGTTGTATATTCTTTCCTTCCTCAAATATATTCCGATTTTCCTTGTGATAAATTTATTAATACATAGTAATTATTTTTTTAATTAATATAAGATGGAGGGGTGCTTGAACGGTATTTTATTGTAGTTTTAATAATTTAGGATGTTGCGGCTGTTCTGCAAGTACATTTTACTTTCTTAAACATTTCTACCGATGCAGCCTTTCTCCCAGTTTTTACTGTACATACAAAAGGGGATTTTATTATTAGGATTCAGGGCGTCATCAGGAAGGCTTTACCGTGAAGGCAAAGTAAATGACATGCATGTCACAACAAATTTTTCTTGATTCATTATAATTCATTTTATTTATTTATTTTTTGAAATATAAGTTTTAGGTTATTTATAAATAAGATTCATACGCATCAGCACACCAAAATGGGTGAGACATGATAACATCAGTCGTGAAATTAACCAAATGCTTTTATATCAATAAGGACCCACTTTTTGGAAAAAAGGACCCGTAAATTTTGGATTCCTGGGTCCCAAGGACCCGTCTCTTCGAAAGTCTAGCGACATCACTGAGGTCAAAGAGGGAGGCAGCTACCATTGTTATTATTTGTGCCCTTTACTTGTTTTAAAGCCCTATTTGCGCCTTTTTATCACAATTGCCGATAATGTCGCACAGCGTCGGTGCGCGATGGAGACATTCTCTGCCAACTGACATTTTTCTGCCGATTTTCAAAAATCTGACGGTTTGTTTATTTTGCAGTGGATTTCTTATATCTTTATATACCTCGAGATATGTGAACCCAGAGTTACCTGATTTCCAAATTTTGCAGGTTGGTCTTTTTTTTACATCCAAAATAACTTGGATTTAGTATTTTAATAATATAACTTGTCGTACATAAGTATTATTTATGATGTTATTAAATACTTCCCCCTAAATTATTGTTTTCTTTAGTCTCCAACCCCAACTAAAAATAATTTGTATGCCCATATTTATATGCAAAATTATACCCCGACGTATGCGAATTCGACTTGCGTAATCATCACTTGGTCCCACCTATCGCTCACGTTCTAGGTATTACTGCAGGTTAATAAAATCACTCAAAATAACGTGTTTAAAACATAAAATAATAAAATATGAAATATGACATACTGCTAATAATTTCGAGATACATGTGTACATATTTTATAAATACAGGTTGTTGCATAAATGAAAAAAAAAAATGACATGTTTAATAATATTGCATTAATGCATCACTAGGTTAATATGGTTTAACCCTGTCTCTTAACAACCCACACTCAAACAAAACCCATCTAAAAATATCTTAATCCCTCGCTATCTCATATATGAAATATCTATTTGCAACTCCCAGCTGTCCCAAACTTTTGTGCTCATTTAAAAATTCCCAATTTAGATTTTCCTTTAAAATCATCTGTTCTTCTTTACCACAATACTAAAATCTACTTTTTAACAAGTCATAGAACAACATGTGCACTTGCCTTTATTGTGGACCATAGAGTGCGATACTACACTATTGATTTTCAGAGCGTAAATGATATTACCTCCCGCCTGTTTTAACCCGAAAGGCGCTGCTGTAATCAGCGCTCACTGATTGGTCAACAGATCTCTGATCCTGTGGGCATAAAAGATAACTCATAGAACAGTTTGAGTTACCATGTTCGGCAACTCATCCCCAGGCTTGGCGACGGTTTTTGGCAAGAAATTTAGATGGATATTAAAGGTTAGCCAATTTTTTTTTCTTTGAAGCTGTAACTGTAAAGAGGTATAAAAAAAGTTTTCTTATGTTAATTAACTAAGCTGTAACACAGTACATATTTTTGCTTTTCCAAATAGTTTTATTTTTCTACTAGAAAATGCCCATTTAAAGTGAAAAATCCATTCTCAATCACCCCAACTGATCCTATGGCCCTACTCGCTATGCTACGCCACTGCCTTCATATATTATCCACAAATGTGGGATATGAGAATACTCCACCAAAGGTTTTTATTGTCATAATATTGTATTTCAATACTATTAGGTTGTTCAAATGAAAAGGTATGAAATGTAACAACGTAGCCACTAACATATTTGCCTATGCCGCTGTAGGTAATTCTAACGTGACATCTAGGGTTGTGAATGGAGTCTTTGGCATAGATAGGGGCATGCTGGGGCCCTCAGGAGAGAGCAGAAGCTCTTATAAAAAGTACCCTCCGACATCTAGTTGAGGCAGCAGTGCATGTGAGGACAAGATGGCATTCACATTGCAAAATTTGATGATTTAGGAGCAGCGAGGCGTTATCAGATTTCTGACAGCGGAAGGTGTTAAACCGGTTGCTATTCTTCATTGGATGATGACCGTATACATGGAAGACTGTGTGTCCCACAAGTCAGTGAGAAAATGGGAGTGTCTGTTTTCGCCAAGGAATTGACCAAGTTCAAATGGGAGCAGCCTGATCATCTGCCCTACAGTCCGTGCACGTCGCCCTACGATTTCCATGTGTTTAGTCCCCTGAAAAAAAAATCTGAAAGGGAAGTGCTTCAACTTGAACGATGAACTCAAGGACACTGTGAAGGGCTGGGTCTCATCACGGCCACAGGAATTCTGGGAACAAGGAATCCTTCGGCTCGTTCATGAATGGCATGGTTGTGCTTCGGCCTATGGTGAATACTTTACATAAAGTCTTCATTTATACCCAGTGTCCTTTCGTACCTTTTTATTTGAACACCCTAATACTATAAAAACGTGGTGGTGCTTTGTAGACAGTATCTTTGCAATAGTTGAAACAGATGGCAGAAATGAATTATTAATGAACTTTAATACTCTCGATAATTATAATTCGCCTAAGAAATGGGAAACAATAATACCCTGCATTGACCCTTGATGTTAAAATAATCCATGACAACCCTGACCAAAGACTTTACTTTGGAGGTGGGAGTAAATGTTTAATACTACACATGAACAAAAATATGCATATTTAGCATGTATCGGGTAGTCTATTTTAAATATGATAGACTTATTTGGAAAATAAACAAAAAATAATGTTGAAATGCTTTGCTTTAAGTATATTTTACAGCATTTTTTAATTCTTTGATTGTTTAGATGTCTATATTTAAGGCAAATTTAGTGTTATCTGTTTTATTTAAAATTATTTTTTAAAATCTACTATGCATTTTCTGTGGCTGTCACAAGTTGAGTTTTTGGTAGAGCATCCAGAAAACTTTTTGTGGTGCAGTTATTAAGCTTCTGATGAATTTGTATAATTTGACTGCATGAACTTTCATGGAGATATAAATTAGTTGTATCAGTGCATTTTCGGAAACAAGAAAAAGAGTATTTAATTTTAATCAGGCACATTTAAAGAAAATAAATATCATAGGTGCTCAAAACACAGAATTTTTCCAAAAGAGACATGATTATTATCATTTTATTAACGAATAACCAAATTACAATATTAACATAACCAAACTAAATTAACAAATATCTGAAATTCTGGGTCGTCGTCCCTCTGCTAATATCCCGATTTTAATTATTTGCAAACTAGTGATAAAACTTAATACTTATATATATGTATGTGTATATTTAAAATTAGGGTGCTTAAGTGTTTTTGTGAGAATGCTTAATTTAAAGTGCTTAATTTTTTTCACTGGAAAAGCATGCAAATTTCATTATCATTTTATAAAAATAGATGTGTGACTTCTATTTATAAAGTCAAGGTAGTGTAAATTTTCTCCAGCATTTTAAAATGGTTTATTATATAACTACTTCTTTTTATGTTAGCAAAATGGATGCTGAGAAAAGTGTTCTAGTAGCAGTTCGCTCTCGTCCTTTATTACAAAAAGGTGATGAATCATACAATCCATCTCTGAGATTTTCTGAAAATGAAGTAACTATTCAAGATAAAGGCTTCTCATTTGATTATGTTTTCCCCCCAAATTCAACTAATATGCAAGTATATGATACTGCAGTTGCTGGTCGCCTACCTCGCATTTTTGAAGGTAATAGTTTATTTAAAATTTCATTCTTAAAACAGTAATTTGAAAAAGTTTCCCTTCTGTGTCACTCTTTTATTTGATACTAACTACACTATATTTAAATACACTTAATATTATTAATCATGCATTTACTGATTTTCCTAATACATGTTAGGGATGTAACGAATATTCGGCCACTATTCGGTATTCGGCTGTTTTGCCGAATATTCGGTAGGCCGAATATTCAGTAAGCTGAATACTGAACAGGTATTCGGCCGAATAGTTGTGGCCGAATATTGCCACATATTCAGATCAGTAATTTCAGAACAAAGAGAAAAAAATATTTTTAACATGTGTTTTTAAACGCATTTACAAATAATATTGCGTAGTTATATACTTCAATATGTTAATTTCGTATTATAAGATATCCTAAGTCATTGAATTTTAAGCTGGATGAAACATAATCGAATGTAACTGAAAAAACACTCAAAATACTGGTGTTTAATGATAAAGTAAATAAAAGACTTTACAAAGTTTTTTATTTACTTTATCATAACCGAATGTATTAATATTACAGAAATGCAGACTTTTGTACTTGGTGACGCTATTTGACTTGGTTTTCTAACTTCTTTATGGCGTGGGTACAGGAGGAATCTTTTCAGATCTTCATTTACAAACATAATTTTGAAAATCTGCTACATATGTTTGTCCAGAGGCTGTAAACCCAAAACATGATATATATTTACCAGATTAATCACATTTACCATAGCCTATTTATTAAATTATGAATATCTCAAAATATTATGCTGATATTGGTGTTTTAACTTAGATTTTTTAGTTTTACAGATAATATACTGTGTGTTGTGAGTTTTTATAAGTACCTACAAATAATATAAAATGAATTTTAATTAATAATTATGTTGTACTTAATTACAAATTTGAAAAGCAACATTTTATTTACAATTAAAATGAAATTTAAAAAATTTTTATATTCGGCCACCGAATATTCGGTATTCGTCCTAAGCCATGAGCTGAATATTCGGTATTCGGCCTGAGCTATTGGCCGAATATTCGGTATTCGGCTATTTGGCGAAATCACTATTCTTTACACCTCTAATACATGTATATGATTTGGTATGCAAAATTTTGAATATAATGAAATGTCACATTTAAAATTTTTTCTTCAAAAAGTTTGATAATGATATATTTGTATTCAATTGAATTTATTTTCAAATTTTTAATTCACCTTGCGATCTGTAGATTGAATACTACTGACCTAGACTAACAAGCTAGATCAGAGTTTTCCAACTTGCAAGTGCTTGAGGGCCACAATCAAAAATGCATGTCTAGTAGTGGGCCATAGTGTAATCAGGATCCATATCAAGACCATTTTTTTGGGAGAGAGGTGGCTTATGACCTTAGTTGATGAACTTCCATCAAGTTGTACAAAACAAAAATAAGTATTCAATTACAAATCAAATAAGAAATTCACATTTTGAGACCTTTAATTGCATATTTAAAAAGTTCCAGCCTAAAAGAATTTTACTTTATCGGTAACAGTTATTTAAAATTTGCATGAACCTTTAAATTACAAAACAAAGGATAAGATTATGTAAAAGAATGCAAAATGTTAAGTAAGAGAATGGAAATTTGTCTATTGCAATTGCAAAAGTGTAGTGATAAATGAAAGCATCTAATTGATATCCCAAATTAAGACTTTGTTAGGGAATGCAATCCCGCACTGTTTTTCGTTTTGCAAGATTTCAGGATTGAGATTTGTTCATCCCGCAGGATTGAGATTTCATTCAATTAAAAATTAATTTTAACAGAGAAAAGTAGGAAAAAGTAAGATTTTAAGATCTATCAAGTTTAATAATAATAATTTATCTTATTTGATAATTAATACAATATCTTACATAAATATCAGGGATGTGCCAGCTGCTCCAATTCCTCCAAATTGTGCCAAATCTATCCTGATGTGCCAATCTGCTACAAAAAGATCATTTTCGGACAATTTTGCTCCAAATTCAGCAAAACTGCTCCATTTTAAATTTTCCATATACATTGAAAACGTTTATAAATTCCCGAATTTTTACAAAAATCATCACACATTCTGAGCATTCTAATTTCAATCTTTCTGTAATGATCTTAAAAACGAATAGTTTTTTCTTTGGCATCCCTTTGTTTAAATCTCCAATACCTCAAGAGTAAAAATTGACCCCTGTTTTAAATTTAATTTTATATAAATTGGTAATTTTTTGTTACCAAATATTTTATAAGCCACTGATGGTAGTTAATATAGTTTAGTAAATATTGTATTTTTGATTTAAAATAGATATTTTCTATAGCATTGTGTAAAATAACTGAATTTTTTATTTATTTCATAAGCTTCTGACTCTCCCCCCTCTCCCCCCCCAATAACCCTGGTTTTTGTTATCAGCTAAGAGTTTTTAAGACCCTCCTTAATTTTCATTTTTTAGATTGGCATTCTTTAATGACTTTTCCCTTTCCCTCCAAAAATAAATTTTGCATTTCAAAATTGACATTCTTGTGTTCCAAAAGTGATTTTTTCTTGCTCCAAATTGCTCCAAAAATGTCTTTTTTCTTGCTCCACAAATTGCTCCAAAATTTAATTTCAGCTGGCACATCCCTGAAATATGAAAATTATAGTCACTATATTCATAATTAGCAACTAAGTTATTTCTTAGTTCTGAATGAAATATTTGTCCTTCTGGGGCAGGAAGATAAATATTTTTTCCTGCCCCAGAAAGATAAATATTTCTTTCAGCACATAAACCATAGCAATATAGGAGCTGGGAGGAGGCACTATGGCCCCTCCCTACCAGTAGGTATGAGTGCTCATGATCACTGGTAATCATTCTTCATCTTATGAAAAAATTTTTGTCAATTGATGAACAGGAAGGCGGTGTGAAGCTGTAATAAAAATAATTTATTTCTCAGTTTCAATCTCGCAAGACTAATCCTGTAAACATTTGTGTGGGATCCTGCAGGATCGGGATTGCATTCCCTAGACTTTGTAGGCTGCAAGAAATAGCAGTCAACAGTTAGAAACCTCTGAATTAGATGGTGTATCTTATAAGTCTGGTGTGTGCAGGGTTCTGTAATTGGCATCTAAGCAAGTTGTAAGTGTAAATCATTTGTAGTTCTACTATATAAACCTTCCACAATCTATGTAAAAATGATTTTGTGCTTGGAAATGTAACTGGTAATTGTACTGTTTGACATACAATGGTTATGGAAAGGTGTATTCATAAAAGTTAAAGTGTTAATACCCATACATAATCATTAATACTTTGTCTTTTTTTATTTTAAAAATCATTAAAGTCATATTTATGTTTGTTATTTAGTTAGTACATAATAATGCTATTTATATTTAAAATGTTATTTTAGACTAATATAGTTTGAATTATAGCTATTCTAATACTAGCATTTTTTAATATTAATAAACTTACAGGATACAATCTCACAATTTTTGCATATGGACAGACTGGCTCTGGAAAAACATATACAATGGGTACAAATTATCCATCTGCATTACAGAACGAAAGTGGAATAATTTTTCTGAGTGTAACTCGTATCTTCGAAGATTTAAAAGAACATGAAGATACTTATGAGTTTACTGTGAATGTATCTTTTCTTGAGGTTTGTGTTATTTTTTGCATTTTCCTAACAAAGCAAAAAGATACTTTCAAATCATATCTATAATTTAACACAAAAAGAACAGTGTATTTACCAAGTTTCTTTCTCTCCCTGTAGCAGAAACACGGCGACAATGTCGCGGACACAGAAATCTGCTTGCAGTTTTTGCCGGCATATTAAAAAAAGAAGTTTTTAATTGTCTGCCGTAAAAAAAAAAAAAATATTTAACTGTCCGCAACATTCGGGAACATTTTTCCGCGGCTCGTTACGCTGTCTCCGCTCTGCGATGACATCACTAACGTGAAAAACACGCGAAAAGGAATGGCCGAATTTAGCTTTTACACACCTCTGAATCCTCCTGGTTTCCTATTTTTTTATTTGCCAACGATCATCATTTTTTATTTCCCCTGCACCATTTTAGATTCGTTTTGCAGCCCATTGCAAAAATGCATTTATTTAAAATGGCCCCTTCAGATAAATACGATTAAATACAATAACCCCATCATAAAAATATGAATGACTGATTGAAAACGGCCCTTCTACAAAGTTACCTTCTAAATCGAACCTTTCTCACAGATATAACTTCTTAAAATGTCTTTCACAAATGTTCTATTTTTTTTCAGATCGAAATATTATTATTATTGCTTTTTTCATCTTATGTTTTCATTTGCACGAGCTGATTACCCTGAAAGTGCCCCTACTGCAATGCTTTGTTTTTTGCTGACTCAAGTGAGAACTCCATCGACAGAACTACGTGCGTATTTCGCTTAGGAATTGAGGGAAGAGGGAAGAAAATATAGTTGAAAAATACAAAATTGTTTTAAGTCATCTAAGAATTTAATTTCCTCAAATATCGTAGTTACGTTTGATAAATACGTAGCTACGAATTATTAACAATTATTATTCGAGAGTTCGTCGCCAGTTATTTAGTTATTTCTCTTCTCTGTTTTAATTGTTTTGCACACTTGCAAGCTTTTTCGCTTTTTTTTTTTTTTCCCCTGAACGATTTACTCTATTTAACCGGCTTTCTTATTACGCATTATTCATAATTATTACAGATATTTACTAACCATAAATAACTACAAATGATATAAAAAGTGTCTTAGCAAAACTACGTTTTGCGATTCTGAAATTAAGTGGGACTTCCAGAAATTGATCTGAAAATTGAGCTATTTGAGACATTTTGCGAATGCAGCACTTGAAATGTATTATGTTTTGCCAAAATTAAGCATAGGTGTAGCTGGGGTTATTTGTGCCTGCTGCAGTCCTTTTGTTTTCTGTCACATTCTACTAAAGTTCAGAGCAGACTTCAGTCCTTTCCGTACGCTAGAATAGGTACTCAATGTATTTTTCCGTATCTTCAAGACGGATTACGGAGAAAAGTATCCCCATTGTATGTTTGGCGGGTTTTTGTGGTTTCACGGGTTATCTTTTGTTGGCGAATCCCGACTGGTTATTAAAAGCCTATAAATTTTTCGACCCTGCACTGTTTTCCCCCTTTTACAAAGCGTGCACGTGCAAATTGGCCTTTAAAAAACTCTCCTCATATCGTGCAGCGTACGGCAATCGCACGCGAGTCTGCGCTCGGTGTCAGTATTCTCCGGTCGCTTATCTTTGTTTTTATCTTGCCGCCTTTGCGGAATGCCACCCCCCCTCCCCTCTTATTACGCCACTCTTTTGCTTATAAAATAGGTGGAGTAATTTCAGAATTAGGTAATTCAGACTATTGATAAGATTTGGTTTTCTAAAGTTACAAATCATATACATCTTCTGAAATTTTGAAAACTTTCAACATTTTACTAAAAAGAAAAAAAAAAATTAAAGCAAAGGTAAAGTAATTCTGGAAAAGTAAGCCTTCAGAAAACAAATAATTGTCATAGTCTAACAGTTAGGTTATTCTTTAGAATAAACTATTATCAATTTAAGCTTATTTTGCTCTGAAAAACCAGAAAAAAAAAAAAAACAATTTTTTTATAAATAATTCCGGAAGTTGTTTTCCTTATGAAATTGTTAAAATACTTTCTGTATCAGAATACTTGCTGTTTAAAATAAAATTTGTAATTCATATGATTTTAATATACTTTTTTTTTTTTTTTTTTTTTTTTTAACATTACGAAATTGAAGTTTAAGAAAGAAGATTTATTGCTTTTAAGGGAACAGTTTATACCAAAGGTCAAAGAATTAATTTTCTTTCTGCTTACTAAATTAAAAAAATTTTGACACCTTATTTTTAATCATATGCCAATGATATCACGAGATACTGCAACTTTTTTTCATACACTCAGCGCAATTTCATTGGCAAACAAAATCTTTAGATGGCTTTTTCTCCATGTTTATATTTTCTTTAATTACATGTTTTAAGCATGCTAAGGCTTTTTTTTTTTTTTTTTTTTTTTTTTTTTTGTACATGTTCTTTATTACTGCTCTTATCTGATAAATCTGTGCATGGAATTAGCCTTCAGTTTCTTTTTCTTGTGTATTTTACAGAAATCATATGAAGATATGTTACATTTTATTGTTTTACACTGTATCGTATATTAGTAGAAAAACTATATTAGATGCTGTGATGGAGATCACATATCTAATTTAATAACCATTTAATTTGGCCTTCTTTAATGTAATCTATCCAAAATCAAGAATTCTAAATCACTTCTGTTTTCATTTTTCTGCCATTTCGGCTTTTAAATCTGTATTTTTGCTTTTCCCGTATGCATTATTCTTACTTGTTTATTCGTCTCTTCAGACCGGTGTGCTAAAAATAGATTATATTTGCGTCCATTTGCAAAATCAACGGCTTTTTCTTTCCCCTCCTTTGGCATAGCATTGGCGTAAGTTATTTTTGTTGCCCTGCCTCGTCTTCAAAATTATTTGCTCGCTATTACGTCATTTTTAATTTTATTGGATTAACTGTTAGGGTTGCTCTGGAATTGGCGTTATTGATTTCAGCCAAGTGTTTGTTCTCGCCAATGTGTAATTCTGTGCTGGCGTAATTTTTAAGTGATTCCATCTTAATTGCACTGTCCATATAGGACGCCATTTTATTTTCGCTGAGCCACCACCGCCCGTTATAATAATGTTTCAATACTATATGTTTAATAAAATAGTTTCAAGTATTTAACGTCTCTTTTTTATATTGCAACTAAGTGTATATCGTACCTGGTTTATTCATGTCACAACGCAACTTAATAATTTAAAACAGCCAAACTAATTGACTTCTTTACAGATGCAATATCAGATGCATCTGATATTGCATCCATGCACAGTTGAAATAATCCATGCACAGCCTTGTGTAATATATATTTAAAATCTTTTATTATTTTTTTTAATTGGACAAAATTGTTTATTTCTTTTAAGTAGTATTTTTTTTTAAATCAGTTTTTTAAACTTTTTAAATAATTTTACTTAAATGTGCAGTTTAAAGAGATTTATTTTTTCAAAATGTATTATTAGTTGAACATAGAAAGGCATCCAGTTCATCATTTGTACTATAGTTTAAAAAAATGCTGAAATGGTAAACTATTTCCTTAAAGGGACTTAGCATGGCAAAACAAAATTAAAATTATTTAAAATATTTTTAACATTATTTCTTACATATCTTATTTAAAATAATAATTTTTATTGATATATTTTAAGAATAAAAGAATAGTGTTTTTTTAAAAACTTATATTCACATTTCAAGAATGAGCAAGCATCAAATTAGAAGAGTGTGTGTAAGAGGAAGAACAAATACATTTCAGTAACTTGATTTTAAATGGTGCTGTACATCCAACAGTTGGATGCAATACAAAATTTGTATGACTCTGAAAAAGGGGGGGAAAAAGGAACTAACTATATGCACTGTAAGTCAAAACACACATTACAACCCTACAAGTTTTATGGATAAGCCCTAGTCTTTTTCGGATTATTTCAAATCAGTTTTCTGTAATATGCTATCTAACTATACTTTATCACGGAACTCAAGTACCCTTTTTGAAAAGAGGCTGTCCTTTTTTAGTCTTTTCCCTGCGGCCTTTTTTTTTTTTTCCTTCTCTAGAGTCAACACTATTTAACAGCAGTGGTTAAAAATTGTTTGTTTTATGTATGAATTATCCTCTAAAATTACATGCAAAATTTTGCAGACTGATAATGAAACTCTGAAAGTTTGTCGCAGACAGCTACAAAACTTTCTGTCACTGAGTTTTCTCCTCTCTCTCTCTCTTTAATGTATGTGTCTGTTCAAAATAAAATTGCCTTTTACTAATTCTCTATAAGTATAATGTTTGCAAAGTCGTGAGGTGTATACAATATCTGTTGTTGTACCACTAGTATATTTGTATTATTATAGCTGAGGTTGTTTTTAAGACATTATAAAATAATTGGCTGTGGCCCACTTGAAGAAAACAAAGTGTTAATTTTTTCTTTAAATTGTCTTTTCACTGTAGTCCAGATATTTATATAAAGAGTATACACCCAATATGTTTTGTGCAAACCATGTAAAGAAAAGTATACTAAAATAAAGAATAATAGTAATCATTTCAGCATATCAAAAAATAAAATTCATTATTTTTTACTGTACCTTGAATGTTTTTAAAAAAAAGTTATAAGAAACTAAAAAAAAAATCCTAACAATATTTATTATTAAACTCTACATGTACTCTTTTACATAATTTAGTGACATTGCTTTCATCATTTAAGTATCAAGAGTTTGCTTTATATTTTTACATTTTTGTGTTTTTTTAGATTTGAATAAAAAAATTATTTATTGCTGTGACTATATTTTTGTGAGTTTCTTCTAATGAACCATGCAAGTAGTACGGTGTGCTATTTTGAAACATATGAAAAGAGAAACCAGTGTATTAACATTGAAAGCAAAAAATTCAGACTGATTTTGACGCTTACAAGGATGTAAAATTTCTAGTACACTTGTACTACCCTGGACAACTGCGGTGTGCAGTGACATTAACTTCTCGGCAAGCAGTACCTTACTATTATAAGATTAATAAAGTTGTTCATATTTATTCAATTATAAAATAACTAACAAAAAATATATAAATAACAAGGTAGAATATTTTGTCTAAATAACATTATTTTTTGAATGCAATAATATAAAGCAGTGTTTCCCATCCACTAGTGCTGGTCTATGAGATTTTACTTCCAGCTCACGTATATGAAATTTATTATATTCAGCAGCAATTATCATTTTAACTAAAATTTTTATTTGTCTAACACTTAATTTAATAAAATACGTTTAAATAATGTGCATTATTTTTGGCTGATGCTGGTCTCAAAGGTTTTTCCTATTTTTGTTAGTACGCAGATGTAAAAAGGTTGGGAAATACTGATATAAAGTATATTTTTAATAGAATATTTGATCATATTGTGCAAGAGATATTTATGTTAAGATCAAATGTTCACAAATATCACTACACCAACCTAAAAATTGTGTGAAGAATGTTAAGTGGAAGATAGCTACTTTTGCTGTAAAAAAGAAAAAATGATTTTTGATGTCTGAATAATTATTTGTTTTCTCATTTTCTTTTGGATAAAGATGACTTTTTTTTTTGGTATGAAACTTCTTTGACTTAGGCCAATAACATTCTCAACCATTAATTTTTCTCTTGAAAATCAAGGCTGAGAAGGCGAACCAGAAAACCATTGTATATTGTTGTTGGTAGAAGGCAGCACCACTTCATAATTTAGGCAAAAATGAAATTGCTTATATTTGAGGGATATGGAAATGTTGTATGATGAAGGTGCGTCTGATATTGTATGACAGGTGCTGTGAGAAAATTTTAATTGTCTTAAGGGTGCCCGCGACTTGGGTAAGTTTGGGAACGCCTGCATTATTTGCATAGACCATACATCATTGACTGGCACTTAACATTTTGAATGATAGTGAAAATGTTAAGCACGGAAATAAAATGCAAAGCCCGAAATGAACATGAAAAACCAACTAATCTGAATTTGAATCTTGCTTGAAAACTTGTTAAATTACTATCATCAAATAATTGAAGATTACACATAGATAACTTTGATAAAATTGTTACTTATGATTGCTGTAGTAAAATATTAATGGCACTTTGTTTTATATATATGTATTAGGTTTACAAAGAGGATGTTTATGATTTGTTAAGTAAAGAAAGAAAGTCCTCTTCATGCCAGATTAGAGAGGATTTTGAAGGAGTCAAGGTAAATATCTTATATTTATATACTTAATAATTTTTATAAAAATTAAGAGTTGTGTGTTAGTATATTACTATACTGGGTGTCCCAAAAACATGAATCTCTGCTTTTATTCCTTAAATTTTGATTATAGACATATAAAATAAATTACTATGTTACATAAGAAAGCGGTGCAGAATTTTATGAATTTGATTAAAATTTTCAGGGAGTTAAATATGAGTAAATAAAAGATTTAAATTTTTATGTGGCCTTCCTTTATAAAAAAAATTCCCTAGTAGCAATATGTGCCTTACACACTAATGATAAAGGTCAAAATTAACGGTCACCACGTGGCGACTGTATTTTTGAAAGTGGATACTACAAATTTATGTACCAGTCGTCACATTTTATTTCCCCGCTCTCTTTCCTTTTTTTTCACAGTTTTTATGAATTGAAAGTAAAACAGAAACGGGACTTTAAAACAGATGTTGAGAGGAGGCAACTAAACTCCAAGATTGATTTCGGCGTCGGCATTGCGGGAACATAGAAGCGGGGAAGGAGGAGAGCTGGATCATTGATAAAGGGTATTAGTACCACTTGACCAATTAGCAAAAGTAATAATCTGTTCTGGAAATTTGCAAACGGGGATTAGGACAATGCGTAAGATTGCGGTTTGAAGCCGACACCTGCACTTGTTTGTTTTTGCAAGGGCTCTCTTTCTAAGGACAAAAGTCCGAAGAGTAGCGAGCATCCAACTCTTCTCTTCTGATCTATTAATACAAATAAAATAAATAAATATTTCAAGATTTATTTCGGCATAATAAGGCTTATGGCCAGCATAAAGTTGACAGCTGTCCGTCGCGGAAAATTAACAATGTTCGTCATGAATAAAGACCAATGGAGTATGCAAATGCAGCTGCGGGGGATTTAAAAATAGGGATACTTTGTTCTCGGAAAAAGGTAATTTTGTGTACCGTATAGAAAATATTCAGAAACTGGTTTGGTGCAATCTCAAAATGATTAAAGTTTATTTTTTCCTAAGCGTTCATTTTTTATAGTCCAACACATTAATTCAGATCAATGGACGTCACGAAGTTGCGCAATTTAACTCGCAAAATGCCGCTTTTCATTTCTAAATGAATCCGTACTTCTCTAATGCTTAGTAAATATCGTAAATAACTATACATAATTTGAAGTAGGCAGGCCAGATAATGATTATACTAAGCAATCATTAAATACAAAAACTTACAAGTGCGCAAAACAGCCAGTTATAAACTACAGAAGCTGTCATTATTTATACTGACAGTTTTCACTAAAAAAGCTGAAGTCTAGAATTATGATTGTGAAATAATTATCAAATATAAAACCCACATTATAGGATCGACGGTGAAGTTATTTTGAATCCCTTTCTTACCCCCAACTGAAAGTGTTATGTTCCAGAGATTGCAGTTTTTTATTGCTACATTAGGTGAAAATAAACACCCCAGAAGTGCCTCTTTTTGAGTTACGCGAACGAAAAGAAAACAGATGAAATGAAAAAGCGATGACTGTCACTGTCTGATTCTGATAAGCATCTCAATTAGGAAAAAAGTAACTTATTTTTAAAAGGAAATTTTATCGGATTTCATTTATGATAAATGTCTGATTGCGTTGCTTGGAATTTTGTGAAGGAACAGTTATACATCGTGTTTAGTTAAGGGTCGTTTCAATCGATCGCATTTTTGTTATAGTATCATTTTAATAGAAAGTGTTTCATGAAGGGGCCTGTAAAACGATCGATAATCTTGACTGCGATGATCCCTGTAATGGAAGGGGCAGGGAGAATGGCAAGTTTTCCAGTGAAAATATGGACATACCAGGGCAAAGGGGGTAAAAAGGCTGTCAATTGCTGAAAGGTTGTTGGGCGCCATGCTTTTTAAAGAGTGTTAGTAGGGGGGCACTACCAAGAAATGCTTTTGACAAACGCAAGGTCGTAGCCAGAAAAAAAAAAAAAAAAGGATGAAAGGCTGTAAAGGTTAAAATTCTGAAACAAAAAAAGGTTGAAATTTTGTACATCACCTATTTAATGTAAGGGGTAATTTTACTAACTGGGGAATATTTATGTATGGGGTCCGCATAAAAATCAAAAATTTTTATTTAATTAGATTTAATGTTCTGAAAATGTTAATCAATACTTGAAATTCTGTCCCTAACTTTGTGATTTATTGTACATGTCTGATCAATATTTAAGGTATAAAAGACTAGGTCAGTGTGTTTGGAACACTCTCATGGGTGCCGGCAGCATAGGGCAAGGGGGGGCAATGCCCCCCTGGATTTTTGTATGCAGTGTTTTCCCTTGCTTTTTTGCTCTTTCCAACATGGTAACCATACATTGAAGTAGTCTTTGCCCCAGGGTGAGAAATTGGGAGCAAAAATCTAGGCGTCAATGACGCCTAACTTTTTTTTTCTGGTTGCCAAACTGTCTCGTTCAGGTGCAGTTTCAAAAACCTTTGTTTTTTTTTTATGCATAAACTATAAACAGGTAGGCTTAATGATTATGTACAGTAATAATAAAGAAGATCAGGACTATTTAAATTAAGATAGTAATAAATAGTAAGTACATATAAAATCAATTTTTATAGCTTTCCACCTATGCATCCAGAATAAAATATTATGATACATTTTACAAGAACACGGTCTTTAGTTTTAGTTTAGAAGTATTTTATAAATTGTTGCTATATAGCTACAATGCTTATGGTAGATAAACTTATGCAGTATACGTATACTAGCTTCAAAATGTCTGATCAACCACCACTGTAAGCACAGGTAGTACATATTAAAATTTTGGAAATATGTATTTGTATTCTCAGTGGGTTGAACTGAAGTTGGGAGAGGGTCTATGAAAGTTTTCAATGTCACCAAGAAGGATTTATTATTTTACATAACTATTTTACTTATTAAAAATTTTTATTTAAATTTCTTAAAACATATTTTAATACAAACTGAATTTTATCTTAATTATTAAAATTTTTATATTTAAATAAAAAGTTTCTCTTTATATTTTCAAATAACTAATTCAATTTAAGTTTTTACTTAATTTACATTATCTCATAAAGGAGTTTTATTTAAAAAAGATAAATTTTATTAAGTTTAAACCATCAAATAACATTTTTACTCAAATAATATTTTTATTTGAATTATCGTAATTTAGGCCGGAAGTCCGAAATTTATAATTTCCCAAAATCCAGACGTGTTGCTAATGTCACCACCACCACCACCACACACACACACATAAATAAATAAATCTTCTTTCGTTTTTTCACGAAATTGTATTCATTAATTGCAGTCAATCCATGTATTGTTTTAAGTCACGAAGTGCTGCACTTAACCAGTCGTTATTGCGGCGCTGCAACGCGCCGCAGCAAGTAAAATCCAAGATGGCGTCTGGACCGGAAACTGTACTCTCCCGTGGTAAATAATTATATTTTATTAATGAATATAACTAATCCAAATAGCTTTTGCACTGCCTTATTTAAAAGGATCTCGTGCGTTCATCAATATTGATGTCAAGCATTATCATCGCATCTTCCCACACTGCCGTACCATACGAGCCGAGCTACCGCTAAAACACACACTTGCAGAAAGAATCCAATATGGCGAACGCGAGCTCGTAGTTTCCTCCGATCAACTTCATTAATATTCATGGAGTTAAAAAATTATCACTAAATTTTTTTACGTTTCTCTATTTGTTTACATTACAAAGCGCGCGATTTAAATTATTACACATCCACGGAAGACAAGAAAGTGGAATTCCCCACGATTTTCACCACAGAAGACTGCATAGGATCGTTCTCTTTCTGCCACGTGGCGGTGCTTACGAAAGCAAGTTTTTTTTCACGGAAATTTACATTTGTATTTTTTCAGCACATTTTGAAAAATAGTCATCTAGACAATAAAAAAGACCCCAGAATTTTCAAAATATTCATTTTTTGCAGTATTTTTGTTTAAAAAGTCGCCATAGTCGGCCGATCCCAAAATAGTCGCTTTTTAGTCGCCTGTGGCAGCCCTGTATTGGGCAAAATGTTAGGCATAAAAAATGACGACTGGTTCTTAAATCTCGGTCGCCAAAACAAAAATTACAGTTGCAAAATATGACTAACGACTGCTAATTTTTTGCCCTGCTTTGTCCCCTCCTGGGAAATATTCTGCCGGCGCCCATGGACACTCTGTATATACTGGCAGGTAATATTTTTCTAAAATTAGTAGTAGATGTATATTTTGAGAAATCTTTCCTTATTACTTATATTAACTGCGCATGTTTATTAAACTATATTGCATGTTTATTAAACTGTATTGTATGTAAGTTGTGCAATATTAAAAAACATGCGAGTGGCCACTTAAAATTTCAAGCTCAGTGGCCACTGGCCACCTGCAGATTTTCTGAATTTTGACCTCTAACTAATGAGGTAATGTGCAAAATTTGAGCATTTTATCTTAAAAAGTGCCAAAGACAAAAATATATGTGTGCTGGTTCTTAAAGGCAAAAAATCAAGCCAAATTATTACATTTCAGAGTTTAAATACAAATCACAAAATAAAACTACGATTGCAGCTAGCTATGAATGTTAAACATGTAATCTCTTACCAACATTCTTTAAACCTATTTCTGAGAATTTTAATGATAATAGACTGAAATTTTGTACATCACCTAATAAATGCATGAGGCTCATTTTACTGACAGTTATTTTGAACAGGGACGGTATAAAAATATTGTAACTTTGTAATTTATTATGTATCTGATCATTATTCAGGGAATAAAAGCCATGGTCAATTATTGGGGACATCCTGTATAAAGCTGTCTGCTAATTTAAAAATAATATATAATGGCTGTCTGCTAATTTAAAAATAATAAAATGGCTACCATACCTTCAGGCAGTCGTAGTGGATAATGCACAATGTCAAATGTCCTCCTATTGGAAAAAAAAAAAATAATAATTTCTATTTTCTATATAGTCTTTTGTTTTCATATTATGCGAATCTCAGCTTTAATCAAGTATTAAGTGCAAAATAATTTTTCCATTGATGCACTGGCATTCCTTTTTTGGTACTGAAATTTTAGCCATTTCCACTACCAGTCAAAAAAAGATGTAAATGTTGTTGATTTTTTTATTTCGCAATTCATGGATATGACCATTGCCTGTCTGAGAATATGCTGTAACTTGGATTTCATAAAAAATTGGTTTGTTAAAGAAAGGTTTGGCATTAAAGAAAGCATAGAGATTCTGCTTTTACTGAGGTCTGATTTATCAGAAACATTTTATACTGAATAAAGTTGTACAGGGTCGGAGTCAAGGTGACGTCTTTTTTTTTTTACATGTCTCATACATTTTTTTCATGTTTTTTATATATTCACGTTGAGAAGACTGTTAGAGATGCTGAATTTGTAACAAGAGGTACCAATTTTCAAAGATCTGTACAGCTGTTACAAGGTGGCGACAGATCAGAGAAATCATGGAAAAATCAGGATACTTTATTGATTTGGAAAATCATGGAAAAGTCAGGAGATTTTGGGAAAATGTCCAAAAATCAGGGAACTGTCATTTTGCCTTGTGAAAACTATTTTAGTTATAGATCAGCCTCTGACTTGCAGGGCATAGCTTCATTCCAGGTTATACAATATTCAATTGATGCAAACACTTTACGAATCCAAAACTAGGATATGGATCATACGAGAACCTAGAGATTCGAATGTGAATCCCAGACTCAAGTGATTTAGGTACTAAATGAATCCAAAACCACATGTATTCATACTAAGATATGGATTATACAAGAAACCTGACATATAGATCACATGGACGTGTGAATTAATCAGGTATATGATTACGAATACAAAGTACTCTTTTTGGGTTAAAACTTGTGCATCTGGTGCCAATAGTAAGTCATATTGAAAAGAGCAATTTGTCAGAGTAATACCTGTTACTTAGTAAAACCTGTAATTTGGACACACTCATTCCCTGTTTGGGTGTCAATATTTTGTCTGTTGTATTTCCCTTATGGAATGAGCAACTACAGACACATCTTTACGAACAAGTATATGTCGTACGCATTTAGGAAATCAGGGAACTTTTTTTCTGAATATCTGTAGCCACCCTGTATATGCTGCTCACATTATGCTGATGACACTAATATTATTAGCAGAAATAAACAGGCAGTTGTGAAGTTTGTTCCTTTTAATTCTGCAGTCTAGTGTGCATAATTCTCTCCCATTGCAGTTAAGGCATCCTTATAGAATGTTACTATTTTTTCCATATTTTTGACTCCCCTTTGTTACAAAGTGTTACACTTTACCATACACCTTTACTCCACACTGTACTCTACACTTTTGTCACATGTCATGCTGTATTACATGAACTGAACATGCAGTTCAGAAATAAAACACTTCATTATAGATCAGATTTCATATTTTATTTTTCATGTGAGCATAACAGAAATAATGATTCATGTACATATTTTGTATGAAAGAAGGTTAATGGTATGACTGAAGGAGGTTCTTTCCCAAATGAAGTTCTTGAAAATAGTGGAATTTTAGTTGTATCTTAATTAAGAAAGAAGTTACGAGAAATATGATGCTAGGATAGGCTTGGAAATCTGAGTCGCTTTCGCTCGGAATTCATTCTGACAGACTGGATATAGAGAGCAGAGTTATATGATTGACATTGCAATTTAAATAGTGTTTCTGCTTTGATAATTAAAATTTACTGCTGCATTTCTTACTAAAATCTGTATTTTCTTGTCAGATATTAGTGAATTGATTCATCAAATAAAGTGCTTAGAATATATAATTGCTATTCGGCCTTGTTGGACTATTTAACATAAACTAACTTTATTTTTGTTATATTTATATTTTCAGTTTCACAGTCAAAAACTTAAATTTGAATTTTAAATCTTATATAATAAAAGTTTTGTGAGATACTGCAAGTTTCAATTTATTTTATACTTTTACATTTACATTGTATTTATAGTTATAAACTTCTCTTAAACTTTAATATTCTCATTAGGTAGTAAATTTAACAGAAGCTCCTGTTAAATCTGTCGACGAAGTGCTTTCAGTTCTAGAGCAAGGATGTCAAACAAGAAGTACTGCATCTACAGCCATGAATGCTCAATCTTCACGTTCTCATTCTTTATTTATTCTTACAATTGAGCAAAGAAACAAAGAAAACTTTGAAAGTAGAAAATCTAAATTCCAACTTGTTGATCTAGCTGGTTCTGAACGTGTTGATCAAAGTAAGACTGAAGGACTTCGGTTTAAGGAAGGTATGTTATTCTTTTACATGGAAATTAATCTTTATTTATGAGGAATTTTTTCAGTAAATTTGCAGAATTCACAAATGTCCAAGTTAATTTACAGATATTAACAACAGTAGTTTGTTTGGAACAACTAGTTTTAGCTCCATTTTTGATGAAAAATCTCTTGTCTATAAACAAGAGGCTTTTAGATTTATCACTTCCAACTGAAACAAGTATAGACTTTTTATGTTAAATCATTAGAAGAAAAAAGTGACTGTGGTGTACTTAAATATGAGTTTTATGTAAGAATTTTCTTTGCATTTTTTTTTTTTTTTTTTTTTTTTTTTTTTTTTGAATATGTGGTATTTCTTTGAGTTTTACTATTTTCCTCTGAATAATTATGATTTTTTTCTTTCCTCTTAAAGGTGTAGATATCAATCGTGGGTTGTTAGCTCTAGGAAAAGTCATATCAGCCCTCAGTGATGGAAAATCTCATATTCCATACAGAGATTCAAAATTAACTCGCTTACTCATGGGTATGATGTTTTTCAATTTTTATGCTATTTTGTTTTATTAAATTTCTAGATATTTTAATATATATATATATATATATTTTTTTTTAACAGATTCTCTTGGAGGGAATAGCTATACCATTATGATAGCATGTATCAGCCCGTCTTTGTCAAATTCTGATGAAACCCTCAGCACTTTAAGATATGCTTCACGAGCTCGTAAAATTAAAAATAAACCAATCATAAATAATGATCCACCTGATATTCAAATACTGAAATTGAAGCAACAAGTGAGACATTTATTTAATTCTTTTCATGTATTGAACTACTTTTAAGAACTTAATTTTTGATACAAATTAAAAGAGAAGGATAAATCATACTGGTGTTTTCTTACTTAAACAATTTCCTATTGATAAATTTTCATTCTTTTAAGATTTATTTATATGATACTTGATAGTTTTAAGCAGTGTTTCAGTCCACAATAACACAACATGCATGGATGGCCAAAAACTGAGCAAAGTAATTAAAAAAAATTAACATTAGATTAAGTTCTTTTTTTTTTCTCTCCAGTAATAGCCCTCTTGTCCTATTTAGTCAATGTACAGGGTGTCTACCATCATGCAAAGGTCACGAAAGTCACGGAAAAGTCAAGAATTAGAAAAATGGTCACAAAGTCAAGAAAAGGTCAAGAAATGAAGCACTAGGTCACGATTAGCGATTCAACTCCCTTTTTCAGTTTCATTCAAATTCTTAGTTGACGATTTTCGTAACTAAATTTTCTAATCTTTTGTGCACCATTTTTACAGTTTTGCTAATAAATGTACAGTTTACCGCATAATTCTGTCGATCTTTTTTGTAGATATATTTAATTTTGAAATCGGGGCTTATTCGCTGATCACCCTGTATATTAATAGTGTTAATTTTAAAAGTATAATTTTTCTTCATTCTATCAGTATGATGCAGGGGTGCAGAAACTGTTTTTACTCTCAACATTTCCCTCAATCCATATGCGAATTTCCCCAAAATTTTATTATATGTTTATAGACTTGCATAAGTTCTGTATTATCATAAGTGTAAAAATATTTGCAATGTACAAGCTACATACATGTTTACTAAATAGCAATTGGTCCAAGTTAAGAGAAAGCAAACTGCTGATGGGTGAAAAAGTTGAAAAAAATCGCTTTCAAAATAGGAATGGGAAAGAATAACTCGAAGAATTTTGTAATTCATTGTTAAAATCGAAATCAATTGTATATTTTCTGCAAAATTTCCCCCTATCCTAGATTGCCAGATCGTACATATTCTGCATCCCTGGCACGAATGTATTTTTGATATTAGTGTTTCGTATTTGTTATGGTCAAGAAAAGGTCAAGAAAAAGTCAAGAAAAGGTCAAGAAATCAAGCTTACTTTATATGGTAGACACCCTGATGTACCAAATTTTGTTCAGATCTCACAAATGGTTCTTGGAACTATAGCAAGCAGAAGGGCAGGCAGTCAAACAAGAAAGCTATTTTATATATATAATATATATGCAATATCATCATGGGTACGGGAAAGATGTTGTTGTGGCTTGCCCGGGGGTGGAATGAGACTTCGCGGACCGTGGTTGCTGGGCAGGAGCATTTCAGCATTGTAGTGTTTGACTCCCTCTATGGCCAAGATCTTTAGAAAATATAAGCTCTGAAAAGAAAATGCTGGAAAAGAATTGCGTTGCGTTTTGCACCTAGAAAGAACATAACTCAAAAGGTTCACCTTGCCTTGACAAGGCAGTGTGTGTGAGTTACAAAATAAACACAATACACATGAAAATTTGATCACCATGGAAAGTTTATTAAGCAACATTACTCATCACTGATTTGGGCAAGGTACTCGACATAAAGAACAAAATTACAATTAAAGTAGTGCTGAGGTATTCAGCTTAGAAATCTCTTAGACATAATAATAAACACCAGGGTGCGAAATTAGCGGTTGTTAGTCGTATTTTGCAACTGTAATTTTTGTTCTGACGACCGAGATTTAAGAACCAGTCGTCATTTTTGACGCCTAACATTTTGCCCGATACAGGGCTGCCACAGGCGACTAAAAAGCGACTATTTTGGCATCGGCCGACTACGGCGATTTTTTGAACAAAAATGTCGCAAAAAACGAATATTTTGCAAATTCTGGGGACTTTTTTACTGTCTAGACGACTATTTTTCAAAATGTGCTGAAAAAATATAAATGTAAATTTCCATGAAAAAAACTTTCGCTTTCGTAAGCACCATCACGTCGCAGAAAGAGAATGATCCTCTGCAGACAGTCTTCTGTGGTTGAAAAAAAAGTGCGGAAGAGCACTTTCTTGTCTTCCGCCACATATCTTACTATTTTATATATTCAGTCAGTTTTGTCCAAATTATTGGAGTCCTTTCAACGAAGATCATATTTCGTTGTTTTAACAGTATTTGTCATGAAATTTATTTAGGTTATGGTTGCTACAAATTTTGGGGGTATCATGACAAAACCTAATGGTGGCCACGGGACATGGGAAGACATCCGAAAGATTTTGTGGGCCTCACCATGGCACAGTGGTAATGTCACCTAAAATGGTAGATGGCCGAAGTGTGAAGGTCCCAGGTTCAGGTCCCATCACACGGCTGTCGATCTAACAGTCTGTAGTTTTGGTAAGTTTTCTCCAGATGTAATGTGAATATGCATTAGAACCCCTTAGAAAGTCCTCCTACCAAGGCACCCCCTGATCCTTGGCAGATCGCCCTAGAGTAGCATTGCCATAATCAAACCAAAAAGAAACATTTTGCTTTTTCGCTTATGGAAACAGGAAATGGCTAAAATATGCTTCAGCCCACTGCAAAGCGTTTTTTTTTTAAATGTGCAATAAATGGGAAGTAAAGATCCGAAAGATTTTGCTTTTTCACGTATGCATTGTTATTTTGTAATCTAGCTACTGCATGACATACGTAACCAGTAACGAATATGCTTGCTTCGCTTGACGTCATTGAACTGTTAATTTAGATTTTTGTGCATGTGTTAGCGTTATTACGCTAATGTATACATCTAGTTGTTGCCTCTCCCAGCATAAAAATATTGTCAATTTTGGTACCGCATATGTTAGTGTATTATATAAGTAGATACTAAATATAAAAATAGTATATCTAAATAAAATATTAAAACTGAATGATTTCAATGTCCACATAAGTAAAGCAACAATTGTTTATGTACTCTGTTTTCATTATTTTCAGAAGAAATATTGATTTTTATTTGAACATTTTACAAACAATTTTATTTATAAGTATGTAACATGTAATTATAAAAGAATTAAAAAAAAACTGTTTAAACCAAAAAAACTCAATTTAAACGAAAAAACCCTTTAAAAAAAATTATTTTTGGAGGGGTTAAAAAAAGAAAAAACTGATTTTTTTCCAACCGTGTTCTAAATTCCGTAGTACTAAAATAGAAAATAGAGATTTATAGTATAGAACTGTCCCATCTCTATAGGTTTTTCAGTTCTACTAATTCCAAATATTTGTTGTTATTTAATGTTAGAAAATCTGTAATTAAGGAAGACATCTCTTTGAAAATAGTGGTATAGATTTAATTATGTTAAAAGATTGCAAAAATGCCATTTTTTAAATAATTTTAAGTGAAAAGATACTATCTTTTTGAGAAAATATGAATTTTCGTTGATTTAGGAAAAATGATCTTATGGTCATTAAAAGTATGCATTAGTTTGTCATGAGTTAACCACCAGATAAGTTTTCCGCCACTGTAAATATTGTCTGCACTAACATTTCGCGTTGCCATGTTTGCTCATATTTTGTCAACTGATTTTTGGTGCAGTGCACTCCCAGAAATCCGCACAGCTCAGGGGGAGGGTTTGTGCGGATTTCAGGGTATAAATTTAAAACAGTATTTTTACCATTAAATTTAACTTTCATAAAACTATACTTAAGAGTAAGCAAATTAAATATATGATGACAACAAATGAAATTATTCATTACTATACCAAAATTATTTATTATGTTAAAATTATTTATTTGCCAACATCTTTCTTAGTGTAGTTTGCTGAACACTTTAGGATGCTCTAATCTGAGTTTCTTTTGAATATTATACATAACCATAATTTCCTGGTCAGTGATACATTTTTGTTCGAGAAATTTTAAATACCCAATAATCATCATTCATCAAAAATTTTTTTTTCAGTTTCTGATTCAGAACCTGTGTCAGAATCTTCTGTTGTTGGCTTTATCACACTTTGTACAATTTCCTCGTCTGTCATTTGAAATTCAACAGGTTCATCCTGATTGAGCATCCAGTCAACAATGCTCTCTTCTTCATCCATATTCGTTCCCCCACATTGGCTCTGGGCATACAGGAGTAACTCGTTTGCCTTGTCCGTAGCCAAATTATTCCTAAATCCGCTCCACTCAAAGTCATCACTTTCTGTGTCAATGAATAAAGAAGATTGCCATAAATTGTGCCAGACATTTACTAATGTGGCTTTTGAAACGTAATCCCACGAAATCACTTATGGAAAATCGGCAATTCACTAACATAAAAATAATTCACGATGATGACGAATAACGTCATATTCGCTGTTAAATTTCAATCTTAATTAACTGCAAATTTCACTGTTTATGTTCGCGTACGCATGCGGATTTCTGGAGATTGCGGATTTTTGGGAGTCGACTGTATTTGAAAGACTTGCTTTAGAGCACACTGTGCACATCTGTAAAAAAATATGTTATTGTTTAAGTACAGGATGTCTGAAATGGAACTATTATGCTACCAGATTAGAACCATTATTTAGTTTCAATCTGTTCAGAAAGTCAGCTACAAAATGTCAACGAATTATGTATGCAACTTTTAAGTACTACTGTTCTGTCATATGACACTGTGAAGGTTTGGTTCCGAAAGTTAAAAAACAAAGAGTATGACATTCAAGAAGCTAAGTACTTTGGCTGACCTACTGATGTTGATGAAGTCAGCTTCCAAGAACTTTTGGAAGATAAGTATTCAACCACTTGAGAGCTAGCTAAGGAGTTAGGCTTTAATGCCATGCCCATTAGTTGTTATGCATCGCATAAACTTGGCGTACAAGTTCAATCGCTGGGTGCCCCACGAGCTGACTCGAGCAGATTTTGTAGAAACTTTTGTTACTACCTGATATATTTTTACTTTATTGCAGAAGAAACTGGGACATATTTGCAGAGATGGTGACCTAAGGCAAAAGCTTCATTGGGAGGCTCCTCTTAAGAAAACTTTCTTATACCCTACAAAGCAACTTTCATGTCACACAATACAAATAAGGATGTTCATTGTATCGTGTGTATTGAATAACCAGCATATATTTTTATGCTGCGTCATAATAAGAGCATGAAAATGATCATTTAATCATGATGCAAAAGGAAATGCAATAGTTCAATAATAATAAAATGTACAGTAATAATATTTCAATTATATTATTTAATTTTCAATTGTTAATTTCATTCCATATTTTTCAAGTAACATTGTTGCCGAATTGGCAAGCTTTCGGCCATCTCATATGTTTTGGCAAGCTGGCGAGTTTTGTGTCACCTAACTGCAACCCTAGACTGCTTGTATATTGTATGAATAGTTCATTTGTCGCATAGTTTTGAGTGGAAATGTTCGGGTTCTTGGGATCCACTTATTCAATTGCTTGTAAAAATGTATTTTATTTGGTGAATTTTAATATAGTTAAATAAACTGTTGTGTTTTAATTAAATTTGTGTTGAGTTTTTAGTACAATGAAACCTTTCAGAGCGGCCACCCCTCCGTACTGAGAATATTTAGCCACTCTAAAGGGTTTTATTTACTATTATAAGATAATTGCTATAATGCATAATATAAAGAAGTCTGACACATATTCCTTATTTAAAATTAAATTTAAAAGTTATCTAAAGAGAAAATAGTACTTTATTTCTTACATTTTTTGAAAAAAGTATACAATTTATTTCTGTTTTAAGTTTATTTCTGTTTACTTTTCGCTGAAACAACCAAGATTAATTTTTACTTTTAAAAGCAGCTCTCTAACCGATTCGTTTGTAACCGCTTCGGATTTTTTGATAATTTCATCGATTTTTCCCTAAAGTCGCTTGTGTTGAAAGTTTAGCTTGCTCGCCATTACAAATATTGGGATCTCCATGGGCGTGAATGACATTTTTACTTCAAAATTATCGGAATCTGCCTACAGTCAATAGTAAGCAAGAGATGCAATTCTCCCTTAACTTAGAATTCTGAACAAAGACCCTAGGACACCTTCGATGACTGATTGTCCAATTCCCCCCCCCCTCAGTTTCCATGGGTGGTGCAATAGGGATCCCCCATCTTAAGGAGTGTGGGGAGAATGCAAAAGAGATAACAGATTCGATCTTCAACCCTGCCTCTAAAAAAGGGGGGAGAAAGCTTGGGAACGGATTTCGAAAGTTATTCCTGCATCTTCCATTTGACCATAAACCTGACTGATTTTTTCTGCTCAAAATTAAAGTATGGAGTGAGTAGAATTTCCCTAAAAGTGAGATAGGCAATCCTACTCGGTGGCTTATAAAGGGGGTCAGGTGGCCACTGATAGAGATTAGGTCTATGAGCCGAAAAATCCGTGCCATGAAAAATTGGCTGTTTAGAGGTGTGGCAGCTCGGATAGGTTTGTTTCACTGTATCATCATTCTCGAAATTAAGCAAACATGTTCCATAATATTTTGTATTTATTTTCCCCATGTTCATATCCACAGGGTGGCCACGCGTCCTTGAAAACCTGGAATGTTCTTGAATTTACAAAAAAAAAAAAGTTCAAGGCCTGGAATGTGCTTAAATTTTGAATGGATGTCTGGAATGTCCTTGAATTTTGAAAGGAAATCTGGAATATCCTTAAATTTCACCATCCAATTGCTGAATTTTTGTTGTGTTATCGGTTATTCCCAGCCCTTATGATAATGAAACCACGTACCCTGGAGGAAAAGAAAAATCACAATTGTTGAATAATTGCAGTTGAAATTTTTATCCTGAAATTTGTTTGTAAATAGTTTTCTTGTTTTGAATTTCTTGATTATATTTTATTACATTAATATTAATGGAATACATATTTCCATGGGAATATTTAAAGGCATGTGTTTCCTTTCCTTCCCCTCCTTCAATTTAAATTTTACAGGAATTCTTTTTTCGTCAAGAAAAGAGAATTAAAGTCATGTGCAAAAGAATTTAAGTCATGTCCATAAGAATTTAAGTCATGTCCATCTAAAATGCATGAGTTTTGTTCCTACTTATGAAAGCTGCTACTTTGGAATTGAAGAAGAAATATCATTTTTATATAAACATGCAAATTCCCTTTCACTTATACTTTTCTCCTCGTTAAAAATTTATATTAAATCAAATAATACATACAAAAATGTGTTAAGTAATATCTGGTATCAAAATATGGTGTTTGCCAAAATCAAAATATCTGCTTAAAAAAGTACTCGCTCCAATTTACATTCTCTCAACAATTATGAAATAGTATTAAGTGTACATATTTTTAGAAAGACTTTCTAAAAATATGTATAACTTCCACGGTGTAATGGAGTTGTCATGAATTAATTGTTTCATCTGTTCCTTCTATGGTTTGCAGAAGATGATGATAAATGCCAACAGTTCTAATGCGAGAAATTTCATCTGGAAATCATCCCAGAGTAGCTCAGAGAGCACCCGCATGTTAAGTGGCAGTCCTGGGTTCGATCCCCAGCTCTGGAATTTTTCGGATAGTTGGTAAAAAATAAAAATAATCAACCTAAACACTCCAACTTGCCTAATATAGTATTAACTGTTTTTGAGGAATTTTCAATATATGTGTGTTCATGAAACCATGAGATTAAATTAGGTTATAAGAAAATAGAAATAATGACAAAAAAATCTCAAAAATATGTATGCTCATTGTGCGTTTCAGGATATCCTTGAAAGTCCTTAAATGTCCTTGAATTTTTTCTCTGAGAAAGAGTGGCCACCCTGTATCCAAGCATTTATTTATAGTGGGATAGATCTTTACTTTAGAAGGAATTTCCTACTATATCTTCTAATTGAAAATCAGCTGTATGGTTTCCCAGTGATATCAACATACATCATTACATAGACTGTGCCCAGTGGCATAGCAAGAAATTTTTCATGGGGGTTTACGACTACTGTAACTCACATGTGCATACATGTGTGTGATAAGGGAGTAAAGAATCTACATTTTGTATTGCAAAAAATTCCTCATGGGAGGTTATGATCCCCCCCCTTGGCTACACCTCTGGCTGTGTCTAAATGATAAGTTTGCACTGAATAATTCCTTGAGATAATACCTTTTAGCTAAAAAAAAGGTGTGGTTATAATGCTAGTGCTAAAATGAGTCACTAGTTACAGAGTAATTATTATTACTAATATTTTTCGTAAAATTAGTTTCTGTCTCTTATTTAAAAGTAAAATCAAAATTTGCAAATTTAAACTGGAATTTAAGGACCCCCGTTTTGTTGGGGGCTTAGGCACTTGCCCCAAATGCCCTGCCAGAAATCAGACCCTGAGAAGAAACTAACTAAATATCACAAATAGATCATCAAATGAATGGATCTCCATCAAATTACTTTTTCATTTGAGTTACTACTGCACCCTACTTTTACATTTAAGTTTATATATCTCCTTATTTTTTATTTTACTCTTAAAAAGTTTTTTCACATTAGACAAAGCTTTAAAAACTCCAGCACTTAGAGCATTAAATTCTTTTTAATGCTCTAAGATTTTTATATTGTGATTCCACATTGAAAAGGAAACCAAAACTAATCTTAAACTCTCCAGGTCCCCGGTCTTGCACATTTCAGAGTTGAGTATCTTATCCATTTATCTGTTGGTTGACAGAAAAATTAATTGTAGAATCACTTCACTATATTCATTTTTTTTTTTCTACTGGTCACAAATTTTTATCTATGAGCTCAAAGGGTGTCATCTGTTTTAACAAAAGAAGAAGAGCACTCTAGTTGCAAAAAAAGTCCAGAATAAATAGAGATCTACACTGGTGAAATAAATTAAGAGAATTTGCACATTTGATCAAATTTCATGAAAAGAACTGAACTGAATGTAAAACCACTGCTTCTAGACAAAAATGCAAATCTTGTACATCATATATGTAAATGTATGCGTGTGTGTAGGTGGAGCCAGTAGAGAAACAGGCTTTATAAGTTTACTTAAATTAAGATGAAGTTTGTTAGCTAGCACACCTTGCCAAATTTCTTGGTGTTATTTTGCAGCAATCAGTTAATTTCAAATTATAACAGTAAAAATTAATAACCACCAATGTTTAGATGATGGAGTGAGGTGGCAAATTGTAGGGAGGCTAGAAGCAGGCCAATCTCAAGTCCACATTTGTAGAGAGTTCAATTTAACAGTCAGCATCGTGTGTAACTTATGGAAACAGTTCCAGGATACTGGATCCATTAAGAGAAAGCTTCGGCAAGGTCGTCCAAGAGCCATGACGGCCAAAGAAGATCACCATTTGTCCATTATAATGAGGCGTAACAGGAGTGCTACAGTTTCTCAGCTCTCTCGTGACTTGTATGCAGCCACAGGAACCCGTGTATCAAAGGTGACTGTTTCCAAAAGACGTCATGAGAGAGGGTTGTTTGCAAGACCTGCTGTTTGCATCACGTTCACTTCTACGAGCAAGAGAATCTGTTTAGCATGGTGCAGAGAGCATAGAGATTGGAGTATGGATCAATGGGTGGCTGTTCTCTTCACTGATGAGTCCCAGTTCAGCCTAAACACTGATTCTCGCCGTACGTTCATGTTCATGTGGAGAGAACCAAGGAACCGCTACCTACCCTCCAATGTCCATGAAATCAATCATTATGGCAGAAGAGGTTTAATGGTCTGGGCCAGGCATCATGTTGGATGGCTGCACGCTTCTCTATGTCTTTGAAAGAGGCACTGTGACTAGTGTGAGGTATAGGGATGAGGTCTTAGAGACCTATGTTCATCTTTTCAGGGGTGCAGCGGGCCCTGAGTTCATTTTAATGGACGATAACACAAGGCCACATACAGCTCTTCTGGTCAACGAATTTCTAGAGAGCGATGATAGTCGCCAGATGGATTGGCCAGCCAAATCTCTAGACCGTAAACCTATAGAGCATGTCTGGGATGCTCTGGTGAGGGCAATTTCAAACTCCGGAAACCATCCAGGGAATGAAAACAGTGTTGCTGAACGAGTGGGACCAATTGCCACAGGAAATCATAAACTGCCTTATTTCAAGAAAGAAATCACACTGCGAGACTGCATATCTCTAAGAAGAGACCATACCCCCTATTTTTCCATACCTCCATTTTATACTTCCATTCAATACCTCCATTTGTTTGTTTATTCGGTAACTGCTGTTTCATACCTTCAGACTCCAACATGTGTTATGCATAATCATGTGTGTGTATTACAATTAGTGAATGGTTATTTGTTTTGTACTGTATCAATGTATGTACATATCAAATGTCATTAAAATCGGTCCAGTAGTTCTAGAGATAATCGACCAACTCTGCAAATTCTCTTGATTTCCTACACCAGTTTAGATTTAATGCCATTAAGTCATGTAAAGTATCAGCATTGTCCAAGTGTCAGTATTAGCAGATTTAAGAACTTGAAACTATCAGTATTAGCTATTTTTGAAAATGAACTTACAGGTAATGAATTAGCAGCTGCTATCTGTGAAAATTTGGTACTGGTTGATCCTTACAATTTTTCTTTTCAGCATTTCTTTGCTTAAAATTCTAAAGACTAAAAATGAACTCCTATGAAACATTTTAATGGCTGTTCTTTTTTTTAGGTTGAGCTTTTACAAGGACAGTTATATAAAAGATCTACTAGCATGGAAAATATTTCTGGATTAGATGAATATTCAGAGTTAAAAGAGAAGAATAAAACGTTGAAAAATGACATCCATAAATATATTTCTAGAATTGCTGCTTTGAATGAGCAATTAAATAAGGTATTGTTTGACTTTTCTTGTTCATGTGCAGTGCTTTAGTTTTGTGGTAGACTTCTATTAAAACCACTATTATCTAAAGTGGCTCATAAGTATAGTAAAATATCTTAGATTCTGCATTTCTCAACCCCTTAACTGGCCTTTTCCTTACTGTGTACAGGCTACCTGAGGTGGTTCCTATAAATATATTTAATGGTTTCTTGATTTGAGATTTTCGTGGTCTGGATTCTTAATTTAAGAAATTCATGAAACAGAAAAAGTACATTTAAGAAAAATGAGAATACAGTTTTTATATCTAAATTTTTAGAAATCAACGCGTGTTTAAAAAACTTCTATTACAAAGATCTCAAGAGAGCTTCTGAGAAAGGATTATATTGATATATTGTATTTGATTAGTCCATTTCAAACAAAAATACTTCATTAATGTTTTTTCTCTCACTTAACATTATATAAAGTCTCCCTTCCCCTCCCCCCTTGCCTCATTGTTCATTTTGTATTGAACATTTATAATAAAGTTGGTTGTGGACCTTATCAGTTAGATTTCCCTGGCAATAGTACAGCTGCTAAAGTAAAACTAAAAATCAAAATATTACTTGAAACAATAATGGAAAAAGTTCACCACACCATCTTAGATTTTCCTCAAATTTTCTGTAGATGATTTATAGGATAGGATATCTGCAAATCTCAATTTTAAAGGTTCTATGATAAGTTATTACTGAGAAATTAATTATATTTTCTGCTATATGGACCATTTTTTTTTCTCCTGAATTTCGTAAATAATGGCTTACCTGTAGAAGTTACTGAAGCATTCTTGGCAACTTTTACGCATCTTGCTTAAAATTTATGCATTTTTTGCTTCTCCTTACGCATTTACTGAAGATGCTATTTTTTTTACGCTTTTCATGCAGTAGTAGCTCTTCTTAAAAAATCTTTACCACCGTGCAGCTTTTGTGCACGTGGATGATTTGATAATTTTTTTCTAAGACAGAGTCAGATGACTAACGTAACTAAACTTTTAAAATCAAAATTTGATATAAAAGATTTAGGTCCCATAAGAAAAATTTTGGGTTATTCAGGAAAAAAAGTTTAAAATTTAATTTTCACAAAAACGATTGATTTTCGGCCAAACATACAGGGGGTTAAAATTGTAGCATTTTGGCTTCCCTATCAAGCCTTGCCAGGAATACGCCAAGTTATCAGTAACCATGTATATATTTAACCAATATTTTGATCCCCTGCTCATCCTATTTTAATATACTGTGTGTTTAATGATGATATTTGCAATTTGTGTCTTCCATATAAACTCCATGCTTATCACTGTTTCTAGCTAGCATCTAAAAAGGTAATAATTTCATAATGTATGTAAAATGCACCGTTAATCAGTCACTACAAGTGTGTGTAAGTGTATTTGCAAGCAAATAAAATTAATTTCCACATGGTCACTATTTAGTCACTTTTTTAAAAGCTTCTTGTCACTTTTTCACTATTTTGAAAGCTAAAAAGTGTGCCCAGCCCTATTTGTTGCCTTTAGCGTATCAACTTAATCAAATATGCAACAATCAAAACAGTTTTATTATTTGGAGCACCTACAAAAAATACTCCTGCCACCTCTAGTTTTCATATAGATACTTTTTCTACTTTCCAGAAATGTTTATACTTTATTACCTGAGTACTCTTCCAAATTTATAAAAAATATATTTATTTTACAATTTTTAATACATTTTTGTGATATTGCCAATTTTCAATTATTTTTCGTTGAGGCTTGCGGCACAGGAAGATATGAATGGAAATAAATACAAATATATGTATAAACTAATGTACTCGAGTCACAACTTTATGACCCTGTGCCAAAAGAAATTTTGATTATTAATTTTTTTTAAATTTTGTAAAATTTCAATTTTAAACTATATTTCAGATACTTGGGCACCTCAAGATATAGATGGATTTCAATAAAAATTAACATGTAAACTAAACTACCCTAGACCAAAACTGATTTCGAAAAAAAAAAAAATTTCCTATACTTTTCGATCCACCCTAATGACCATGCAAAAGCTATTGAAGGTACGCAAATTTTGATTACATTTTTGGAATCAGCTTAAAGTTACCCCTGGAAAAAATTTTCATTTCAGTAACTTCTGCAGATGATAAGGAGTTATTTAAGAAATTAAGAAAAAATGCCACATCTTGTGGGGAAATTTTAAAATTACAATAATTAATTTTTCTGTAATTGACTACCATAGACCTTCAAAATTGAGATATGCGGTTATCTTAGCCTATAAAATCATCCATATAAAATTTGAGGAAAATGTACGTTGGTGTGGTGAACTGCACTATGACGTGGAATGACCCTTCTATAATCTAATTTGAAAGAAAATAATTATATATTACTTAATTTTTATTAAAAGTGTTAATCAAGAAAATTTAAACTTGGATATTTGTTGCACCTCTTAAAATATTTTTGCTACTATAAAATAATTTTGACAATTTTCTATATAATTTGAAAATCTCTTATAAATATTTTTTTCCGAATCATAAAGTAATTATATAAATTTTGTAATTTTATTTCTATTATTTTAGAGTGAAGAAACGCTTGAGTTTATGAAAGAAAAGGTTAATTCTTTGTTTCAAAAACTTAAGTAAGTATGTTTTTGAAGTGTTTTCACTGAGTGTGTTTGTATAAGTTTTTTAAGCATTTTGAAACTTAGAAAAAGAAAATGCATAAAAGAATACTTTTTAATTGAAACAGTCTGATTCTGTACATTAAAATTCATAAATGTATTGGGTAAAAAGTGAACAGACAAACAAAAAAAAAAATTAGTTTGGGTACTGATCCCATTTTAAAGTAAACAAATTGTTATATATAAACAAAGTTACCAATTTTCTAAATATTGTAACCTTGAAATTATGGTTCTTAATCCAAAACTTAGAAAATTCTGAGAAATATTTAAAGCCATTCATGTAAACAATTTATCATTTTCCATTAAATTAAAGATAGCCCCCTCCCTCTCCTACTCTCATTATAAGTTATGAGTAGAGCAGATTTTCTGACGATCTGGATCAGTTCATTTTGATAACTTTAAAACTATACTGAAATTTATTCATTCATTTTGCGGAAAGAATCCGAAGAAAATTTCTTAAATGATCTTTATTTAAATGCAATAAGGAAAGGTTTATAAGATTATTTTTAATACACCTTCACTGTTACTTATACTTAAAGATGGTACAGCTTCAGAAAAAAGGTGCAGTTTTCTTTTTATTCAGTCAGTTTATCATTAACTAATTTTTTTGAATAATGCATTCTTAAGTATTTATACATAAGATTTGCATTGGATTTGTATTAAATTCTAAAACGTCATCTTTTAATGACAACACACTATTTTAACTTCATACAATGATTGTAGACTGCCAACTTATCCCAAATATAAAATTTAAGAAAATATCTCATCAATTACTAAAATACTGAAATTTTTTCTGGGAGATATTGAGGGATCAGATTGAAGAAGTGGTATAAGGGCTATAATTTCTATGTCCTTGATCAAGTTTATAGTTACAAAATTAATTAAAAATTAATTTTTAAAAGCATTTACACTTATAAAAAATGGCTGGTTCAACAGTTTAAAATATTTTATGTAATTTTTCTGCAAGATTGAACTCTTAAATAAATAAATAAATAATTAAATATATATATATATGTGTGTGTGTGTGTGTGTGTGTGTGTGTATACACAGGGTATCCCAAAAAGTTGGTGACGGGCTTTAATTCTTTATCTGTTAGAGATAATTGGGCAGTGTAAATTGAAAAAAATGTTCAAAATAAAGTCAGGAAAAAATAGATTATGGTGCGAAAAAACTCCGTTAATTTTCAAAAAGTTACTTTTTTAATTTGTATACAAACCCTGTACAAAAAAATTCACAGTTAGTAAAATGTGCCCCATACACTAATGAGGTGATAAACAAAATTTGAGAATTATATCTTAAAAAGTGTCAGAGATATGAAGACAAATATAACGCTGACTTAAACCACTTTTCTATGGCTCTGTAAGGAAAAAAAATCATGTCGAATGATCACATTTTAGGGGTCGTTCAGAAATTATGAAAGAAAATTTCCTTTACATTCTAGCAATAAACTTTTACATTCAAAATCATGTATAGTCCCTAATCATCTTTCTATAAAGATATCTCTGAGATGTTATATGACGAAAGGCTGAAATTTGGTTCATCACTTTACTAGTGTATGGGGCATATTTTACTAATTGGTAATTTTTTTGTATGGGGGCAGTGTACATTGTATTTGAAAAGTGTAACTTTTCGTAAATGAATAAGAGGAAAATTTTCTTATTTCCGACTTTATTTTGAACATTTTTCTAATTTACATTGCCCACATATTTTTAAACCTCTGAGCATATTGAAAATGGGCAAATAATGTAAAGTTGTTTTCACGGTAAAATTTTCATGCAGCTTTAAAATTAATTAAAAACTCAAATTTTTATAGGAAGATTTGTATTTATTAAAAAGTTAACTCCTAAAATACCTCTTAGCTTGAATACCAAAATATATTTTATGATACCTTGATGTTATAAGTAATTCAAATTATAGATGCATTGCAGTGAAAACTGGAATGAAGTGGATGGGATTTTACGTCTCAGCTGCTTGAAGGGTTAATAGATAAAAAATTAAAGCCTGTTCCCACCTTTTTGGGACACCTTGTATATTTAAATATTTTAAGTGGCCAGATTGTTACATTATTATGATAATGATGTTTATTAAGTAATAGTAGTTTTATGGAGGTCTTTGTGTTCCTCCTAGAACTACTATTACTTAATAAACTAAAAAAGAATTAAACAAATAAATAACTAAAAAAAATAAACAATTGATGTAAAACTGAAATGGAGATAGAAACTTGTGACTGCATCAATGTCAGAATTTTTTTGCATATGCAGAAGCTTTATCTTAAGTCAAAAGTCTTAATTTTGTTTGCAAGATGAATATTATTACAAGCAGTTGCATGTAAATAAAGAATTGCAGAAAACTTGAAATTAATTATTAATGCTCAAGTGCTATTTACTCCAAACTCACCCTCCCCCCTCCTCCACACACATACTATGTCTTGTCTATTAAAATTTGAATCTTTTCACTTCAAACAAAAGTAATCCTTACATTAATAGATTTTCAAAATGCTTTATGAGTTGTATATAATTTATTTTATTTAAAACATAAAAACTCTCAAGGATTGAGTGTAAATTAATAACATCATGATGCTTAGCAATTTTCTTTGCTACCTGTTACAAGATGAGTAAAATGGAAAAAACCCTTTACAAATCAAAAATTTTATAATGACCCTTATATATGATTTTTATCACAGCAAAAAAGTACATTTTAATTGTAATGGAGGAATTACTCTGTATACAGAGCTGAAGCTTTGGTCAGCTGTATTAAATAATCTTCTATGTTTCTTTCGATCAAAGTCAAATTGCTCTGTGAAGCACTAGATGCTTCATGCAAAGGTAGCTGGTTCTCTGTGAGAAACTATATCTCAGCCTAAGCACATAATACACCAGGCTTTGACGATGCTTTGTGAAACTCTGCAAGGTGCTCTGTCTTAATTCAACGATCCTTAAAATGCTTCATAAAAAAAAAAATCCCTTAAATATCCCTCCATTTTAGAATCCCCTTAAAAAAACCTCTGCCCAAAGCATTCCTCTTAGCATAGAGGCCTACATTTTTAAATGTCGGATGTTTTACTCACTGTATAAATAATGGATATGTTTCAGTAATTGATTTCATTTCTATTATTCCTTAACCTTTCTGGTCAAGCGCCACATACAGGTGGTTATCAAAATAATGGAAACAGTGAATAAAAGTGACATTTTTAAATGCGTTGTTTTGTAAGCATTAAATTATAATAATAGCTTCCACTTTTTTTCACAAATTGAAATGTATATATTCTGGTAGTACGTGGTAGCTTTGTTGAAGTTCTGCAAGTCTTGGATTTTTTTGAAAAGCATAAAATGTCGGACCTCTTAGGTTTTCAAAGAGGCCAAATTGTAGGAGCCTGTCTTGCTGGAACAAAGTGTGACCGAAACATCCCAACTTTTAGGTGTTTCTAAAGGTACTGTGTCTTAAGTCATGACAGCATACCCACAGTACAGCAAAACAAACTCAGCAAAGCAAAATAGTGGACATAAAGAGAAGCTCAGTGAAAGAGACTGATGGTTATTGAAACGGATTGTAATGTCTAATAAGGAAACAACTGCAGCAAAAGTGATCGCAATAGCTGAATGAGCATCTGGATTCTCCAGTGTCAATGATTGCAGTTAGAAGGCACCTTCAGAAAACGGAGCATTTATGGCAGAGCAGCAGTTCCCAAGCTACTTGTTACTGATGTTCAGTGGCGCACCCAGGATTTTGGTTTGGGGGGGAGGGGCTGGGGTTACAAATGCTGCTGAACTCGATTATAGTGATAACTCTCTTATAACGTTTAAACATTAGCACTTGCCCATACAACATAATCCCACTATCAACATAACTCGTTAGAATCATAAATAATTATTCAACTTTTCAGTGATGTTGTGCCCAAGTTTAATGTTATTGAGGCATGAAAGAGTTCCGCTTTTAAGCGGAAATCTGCTTTTTTCAATGTCTTTGAGGCTGTTTCTGAGATCGATGCAAAACCGTCAAGAAATCGCAACCGAAAAATGTGTGTGTGTGTGGGGGGGGGGAGGCGGCGGAACGAACGAACGCCATTTACTCCTTCACAGTAAACAGAGATGCGTTCCTAAGCCTACACATCGTATCTATTACCCTAAATTATTGGTGCAGCGGAATGGAGAAAGGCATAACTTGTGCCAATCGGCCGAATGACGATCGCGCAGGTTGAAAGTACTTCACGCCTTACTGTTGAAATCGCATGGGGAAATTGCCGAACTTGAATTACGGGATGACTGCTAACGGCTGTTATGTGAACAACTTCTACTGCTACTTTTATTTGTCGTGTGTTTGTTTGGAATTGTACCGCACGCTCTGAAACGCATGTGGGAAATTGCGTTCTTCGTTCATCAGTCTTTTGTTAGTTAACCAAGATAACATTATAAATATGGATATTAATTTAAACATTGAGCATAAAGCTTGCTCAGTAGATGCGAGCGAAAAAAATAAATTTAAATTCGAGTGGTTGAATAAATCAATTAAAGGCAAAAGTTATGGATCATGAAGAAGAAATAGAAATAAAAGTAGGGGATATACAGTCAACTCCCTCTAATCCGCACTCGCTGGGACCAAGGGTTGTGCGGATTACAGGATTTTGCGGATTATAGGTCATTTTTTTTTGTTTACATTTTTACATTTAGAATTTCCCTTTAAATTATAGTCAATTTACTGTAAACAAATAGGAAATGATGAAATAAAATGCATATGCTATTGAATAAAAACACAATTAAATGTCAATATAAATACAATAAATAATACAATTAAATTTAGAGAATTTACTAAACGACAGATGAAAGAAAATATTTATACTGCTGAACTAAAACACTATTTTATTTAATATTAAATACAATTACTAATACAAAATTAAAAGAATAAATTCTTATTTATTTTTCATTTTTTCAAACATTGCAGTGATTGTAATTTGTTTAAGAGATTTTAATTTTTCTTCAGAAATTTTGTCCTGAAGCCTTCTAATTGTCAGTAACTCTTGGTCACTGACAAATGATTGCTTTTGCAAAATGTTTAAAGAGACCCCAAATCTGGAAGTTTTTCAACAAACAAACATTCTTTTTTTTTAAGGGCAGTTGTTGTTGTTTTTAATTTCTTTAAAAGGCCGTTTTTAACTAAATATATATCTATTATAAAATAAACAAGCTCAATCAGAAAGGGAGGAATTTCAATGGTCGCTCACGAAGGGGTGGGGGGGGGGACATGTGGTGCATCATCTGTATATTTGATATCTCAGAATTACATTAATTTCAGATCTTGTGAGGTAATTTTCGGTTTCTCCTAATGTAAAAATATTCTATGCTATCATATAAGCTCTAAAGAAGAAAAGAATGTTATCCTTTTCACACACACACATGTGCATTACATTTCAAGTGCTGATGATTCATTATTTTTGCATGTGCTCCTCCGGCAGCTAAATATAAACAAAGAGAAAGGCCATGTGGTCTGTTTATGCTTTTCTTTCTTTCTTCCTACAGAACTACAGTTATGTGGAGAAAGTTTTTGTTGCATAATAAATCGCTAGACAGAAGATCAAAAGGGTGAGGTAGGGGGAGAATCGGAAAATTGCACAACTGTTGTGTCGTCTGCCAAATAGCGGTTTGCGTTTAAAGTTAAACATGTTACATATTTTCACCCAATTTTAATTGCAACGGTCAATCTTTACGATCGTCTCGCGAGTTTCTCTCTCTCTCATAGAGCAAACGTTTTCGTTGATTGTTTGTTTGTTTCATTCAGGAAAAGAGTAAAGCGATGTGATTAGACGGTGCATTGCTTTGGAGTTCGTTATTTACATCCATTCACTGCCTGAACACATGCAACTTAGCATATAAGTTTTTGTATGTTTAATTACATGATAATATGCTCAAATATATGAAATTATTTACTTCAAATACCTGTGGAAAACCATTAATAAATGTCTTTATAACATTCAGCCAATCAAATAACTTCTATTACAGTAATACTACCAGTCAAATGCCGCTCAAAATGTAAACAAACTTGTTTGTTTACAATTGAAATATATCGCGGATTACAGGCGTTCGCGGATTATAGAGTCGCGGATTAGCAGGAGTTGACTGTATATATATATATATGTGATATAGATTTAGTAATAATTAGAGGTTATTTTATGAGAATTTAATGACATTACGTTTTACGACTCAACATAAGTGTAGCAGTTAATGTTTCGTAGATGTATTAAATTAGTAACGTGTCTTCTGACCTTGAATTACAAGCCAAGAGCAAGCTGCATTTAGTTTATTGTTTTGCATCAAAATTTGAAGTATTAGGTTGAATTAAAGTGTGTTTGGAGTTTAGCAAGAATATAATCTTTGATTACGTAATTATTATTGGAGGGGTCGGGATTGATTTTTATCCCTCTCGACACTGGTTTAGGAATGTCCTGATTTTAGGTTCAGAAAAAATGGTCACTTTAATAATAATAATAAATAAATTAGACATACCGAGAAAAAAGGGATTTTGATTGAGACAAAGAGACAAAAAGAGATTTTGACTGAGACAAACTGAGGTTTTGGCTGTAGCATCCCTGTAATTATTGTTACCTACAACCTTCCATTTCAGGATAATGTATCATGTTATTTTGTTTATTTCAATAATTGAAGGAGTCAGAACAAGAAAGTGTGTGCTTGTCAAACCACCTTTCTTGTGAAATAAATTCAACACTGCAATCTGTTGCTTGTTATTATGAATTATAATATCCTACATAATTGTTTCTAATATCACTAGATAACAAAGTGTATCAAAGATTTCATGTTTGCCCACCAGCATTTCTAGAACTATTTTAGCATGAAGAAATAGTCAAGTAGTAACAGTTTTAGATATAGCTGTGTAACACAGGGAGAAAAAAGAATAATATAAATAGTGATTTAGGCAATTCCTTTATAAATGAACAACTTCTGTATCAACCTACAGAGTGATAAAAGTAAGGTTAGCTTAGTGTTATATTTACTGAAAATACTTTAGTTTTTCAACGCTACTGAAGCGGTTGTCAGTCACATCTTATATATTATGTTTAAATGAAACTTTAAGCATTTATAAATTTCATTCAAACATCTGTTATTTTTTAATTATTCATAAGTCTTTTATTTTTATTTTAGTCACTTTCAGTCATTTTGAAAAGACAGACATGTTTTTGTGGCTTCATACATATTTTACAATTTATTCCTTGTTTTGTTCAGTAATATTCTCAAAAAAAAGTTTCTTTTAAATTTAATTTAAACTTTTAAAATATTTTTCTTGCACAATAACGCTTTAGTATAATTAGGTAACATATTTACTAAACTGCCACTATTATATTTTGACCATAAACATAAACTTTAAATTACATTAGACAGGTTGCACTGTATTTTGATTTGAGTATTTGATCTAACATTCTGATCAGTACACCAGTTTACAGTTTACAAATCTGGCTTAGCACTTTGTCCTCTTGCCCCAACCCTTTCTCAATTTGATTTTACTTATATAAAATTTGTAATTTAAAAAATCAGAATCAACACTGACTGACATTTAATTAAGTTATTAGATTAATGTCTAGTAAGACTTTTTTAGGTCTGTAAGGGGTTATTGATGATACATAATTATATGTTGATATGACAGTTGTAAATTATCACTCCCTGCAACGTAACTAAGTAGTCTGGAATTTTATCAAAAACAGTGTGGGAAAACCTGGAAAAGTCAGGGAATATTTATCAGAATGAGTGGCAACCCTGTTAATTCTCCCCCCCCCAAAAAAAAAAGAAATAATTTGAAGACAATTTAAAAAACTTTTTGCATCTAACTCCCTGGGTTTAGGGGGGTGCTTTAGCCCCCTGCGTGGGTGTGCCTATGCTGATGTTAATGCCAAACAACAGTGCTGTCACACTCACAAAACCTGGTCAATTTTTAAGTAGAATAAAGTAACATGGTCTGATGAAATGTTTTTTACACTTTTTCCTACAACAGAGGATGGATGCAGGTTTGGAGGACACCTGCACAAGCGTATGACTTTGACAATATCTCCATGAAGAAATGTACAATATCCCTCTAATCCAGTGGTTCCCAACTCAACTGAAACTGTGGATCACTTTTTCACTTTCAGTTTAGTCACAGACCACCTCAAGAGTGTTGTGAAGACACAATTATTTTCACTCGCTTCACGAACTACTTAGAACTTGTTTGTGGATCAGCTGTGGTCCACGGACCACCAGTTAAAAACAACTGCTCTAAACAATTTTCAGCACTTGTATAAATCGATTCCTAGGTGAATCCAGGCTGTATTACATACCAAAGGTGGTCCTACACTATACCAATAAAGGATTCTTAGTTATAATTCTAAGGTGTTTCCATTATTTTGATAACCACCTGTATATGTGTTTAGTGGAAATTTGCCCCAAAAGTCAGCTACCACATATGCACATGGGGCATTTTGTATTTTACTTAAAAGTAATGCTACTTTCCTGTAATGATCTCTAATAGTTTCTATTTTTTGGAGACCATTGACCTTCAGAAATACTTTCTTAGTTGTTTTGTGTTAGGAGATGTAAGTAACAGAGATAAGGACTTTCGAAATACATTTTTTAATGGGAATGTGATTGAGCTTATTCTAAAAGATACAAGCAGTTTCCCAAAGAGAAAGACAGAAAACAAACTTCCTGCAGTGTAAAACATCACAGACCTGTGATGTTGATGCTGTTATGGTTCAATTATCCTTCAATATCTTTTACTTCTAATATTGAAATCAGAAAAATATAATGTGCAATGATTTTGTGTGTTTTTTATCATACAGAAAAAAAATAATATGGAATGCATTGCAATTTTGAAAACTTTCATGCAGATTGGGTTCAGTGATAAAAATCTCCCATCCTCAACAGGAATTTGTGTATGTGTCACTTTTATCACTTTTATAAATTTAACTTCCATAAAACTGGGCAGCTCCGTCTGGAAAGAGTTAATAAAATGTTTCATGTTACAAAATTTAATTTTAGCAACCAGTTCAAATAAGTCATGTTTTCCAACTAATAATAATGTATACATGAAAGGGGACAAAATGTGTGTTATTTGTTCCATGTTAGCTCAAAATAGTTTTAGTTTATTCATTTTATTTATTATTATTTAATAAATTATGAAATTGGCTTTATTTGTTATAGGTTTTCCATAGATAAGTGTGATATAAATGACCCATCATCTGCTAATGATTTGATTGAAAATCTAAGAAATATTGAAATTGAATTCAAAAGTTTGGTTTGTATTTTTGTTATTTTAACTTTTCTTATTCGTTTGAGGTGTATTTAGTATTTTTTCATTTATTGGGTACATTTCAGATACTGAAGCTTTTTCATAAAATTATCATCTAACTCATATCTCAGTTGTATGCTATATAAAATTAACAGTGTACTGCAAATCACTGAGGACCCCCTAAAAAATTTCCCTGGGATCCTTACAAATTATTTACAATATATAATTATTCAATAATAGTTTGTATAAAGATACTGATACTCAAAATATATTACAATGTCTGTACGTTGTATTTTTGTAAATGGAAAACTCTATTGAAGATTAAGAAAATATATTAAAATATTCAATATTTTACTGCCAGTTCTGTTGAACTTCAACAAGTTATGGGATGTAATCGTGTATTTAAGAAGTTTTTCAGTAACCTGAATAATTGTTTAAGAGTCTTCAAGTTTTGTTTATAGAGCTTTTATAAACAATCAGTCTGATTACTTTCTCCCTTAGTTTTACATAAATTGTGTATGTTGTTCAATGTTCTGAAGTAGCGCTATTGATTAATGTTGAATTTTGAAACTGTATTTTTTCTATAAATCTTTCATTTACAATGAAAGAATTTTCTTTATATATTCTGTCTGTTTCAGGTTAGTGAGTCTCAAAATAATCTTCATGTATCTAAAATGGATTACTCTGTGGTAAGAAATTTTTTTTTTTACAGGATGTTAACAAACTAAGCATTTTTAGAATTTTCCCTAGAAAATTTCATTCAAGTCTCCGTATATTCTTCTTTTCCTCCTGCAGTGTTTTGTGTTGATTTCCACAAAACATTTTTTGATAGTTGAAAAAAATGTGTTATTAACGCCTAACACAATCAGGTTCAGTTTTGCTCAGGGCTGTCTAGTTTTAACTCTTCAAATTGTAACAATTTCACATTGATAATAGAACTGGATATACTGACCAACACTGAAAATTGCAGCTGTTGCCATGACTTGATTAACTACCGCAACATGATGATTAAATGACTGTTATATTGCTGGTAGTTAAATTGAGCAATGGCAATCTGCACTTTTTGGATCATTTAGGCAGTCTACCCAGTTGTTTTTTTTATATTGATGCCTTTTCATCACACTCTTCGGTTTTCAGCAGATGCCATTACTGATAAAAATAGTTTCGACAGCAATTTTACAGTTTCACAAAACTGTAAAATTGATGTTGGACAATTTTTACTGGAAATTATGTTCTAAAAAGTTAAGAATTATCGTCTGACTATGTCACCCTTTAGTATTTTATTGAAATTAAATTAGACAGATGCTTGAGTATTTTTGTGACTGACTATCAAAATGACACTTTTGTGTCATCAAAACAAGGGCATTGCACATATGTGTATAAGGGGTTTTATTAGATTGATAATTCTTAATGCCTTGCCTCTTAAGTTGGAAAAGTCTAGCCTTTTCTTTATCGAATTAGATCTGTTCTTTGCAACGAGGTACCTTTGCTATCTTTTATTATGTTTTAAATTTTGTTGTGTCACAAGTTCCCATAATTTGTTTCATGTTTTATATAGGGTAAAGATTTAAATGGATTGTGCAACATTGCTTCCGGAAGTGATACATCTGATGAAGATAATTCTGATTTAGAAATTGCAGATATTGGACGAAAGCTTGAAAAAGTTGAGTTGCAACTATTAAAAAAGCAGGAAATAGCGGAACATTTTGAAGTCTTAAATGAAGCTATTGATGAGAGCTCTACAGTAAGTGAAAAAGTTTTTTTTTTAATTTTATGCTGGTTATTTATTTCTATTATACCTGGATATACATAATTATGTTATACTTTTCACCTGTGAGTTGAAATGATGTATTCCAGGGTTCACATTCATGCACTATAGCAGGTTTTTTATGCAAATTTGTGTATGTGGGATGTAACTTAGATGAAATATCGGGTCTGCGGGACTAAAAATATTCAAGCAAAAATTTTACAATTTCAGAATTACTGTCTAGAGCAGGGGTTTCCAACTAGCGGGCCTCAGTGTCTTTTTTTGCAGCCCGCAAAGCTTTCTTGGAAAAGAATTTGCAACATTAAATAAGATGCTCTTATTTAAATAAAAGATGTTTCTGTGAAAATCCATGTCACTTTCAAACACTGTTCTCTTACGAATAAATTTAATTGTCTTCAGTTTCTGCATAATTTAGTGCTTCCACTTGTGTTCTATTTCAAACTGCTTTTCACGTCCGTAGACTTGCATAATTCAAGGATTGGAGCCATCTCTCAGATTCTTTTTTACCTCATCTTTTGATAATTTCAACAAGAGAGTTAACATCTCTTTTCAAGAGTTACAGCATTTACCTGATAATGCCATCAGACCTTTTTTAAAATATCTACTGTCTTATAAAATTGTGAAATAAATGCTTCATATATGCTGCATATTGAAGTTCAGCATTAAAAAATGAATATCACATTAAATCATTACATTCTTATCAATGAATATTTCATGAAATCAAAATAAGCAGTTTAATGTTGTTGTTGTCATTTTCTGATGTTAAAATAATTTTTGTTTGATTATTGTAAGCTGTAATTTAAAAACGATATTTCAGCTTTTTCTTAAAAGTATACAATACTTTTTGTCAGTAAACAGATATCAATAATGTTATGAATTTTCAGGACAACCCGCTGTTCTGGGGCTTAAAATAGTTCAAAATTCGTATTCTGTGCTTCAAATAGTTAAATTTTGCTTTTTGTTACATCAAAATCGGTCAACTAGAACCTGAGATACGGAGGTTTTGGTTTCCCCATTGTTTTTCTATGGCAGTTCTAGAAATCTCGAGAAATATTGGTCCTAGGCCTTCAGTAGCTTCACTTTTGGGGACTTATTTTTGGCTCCAATTTTGGTGATATTTTGCCAAAAGTCACAGGTTTGGCGACATTTTGGTCATTAGGCATGATTTTCCCTATTGGGCTTCTAAAGTTGCTTTAGCTTGATTAAAATCCAGGGGTCACAGACCAGCGTCAAAGTGCGCCAATTTAAAAAAGCTGCTAGAAATGTGGTAAATTGCACATTTCTGTGCCAAGTTATCTATTAACAACCTTTTTCTAAAGCCGCAAAGTTACAACCAATTAGAGAAGAGCGTTTCCAGACGGCGATTTCATTGGAGCATGTTAAGATTGAAAATATTAAACTATTCAACAAACTTGTTAAATTACAAATTGAAAGTCATTGACTGAAATTGAATAGTTACCTGATTTTGCCTGTAGAATACAGTTTAAGCAGAGTTGAAGTTCATTTCATTTAAATGCACAGTGGAAGTTCTTGTGTTTGAATATGAGTCTTAGACAAGGAAGACAAATAGGTACCTTTGCTGTAGTTTATTGGAACAAAGATGACGATGGTAGACTTACACAGGTCACATGAGATGATGAAGACACAACACATTAAACAGCATTCATTTAGTAGCACAAAAAACAAGCTTTCTAGAAAACAAGTCTCCACTGGCGATCTTTTCAGATTCAAAAACACATCACGCTGAATCATCTGGATACATCAGCACGGATCGCACGGATCCCCGATCCGGTTCTATTTGAATCACATCAGTTGAACCACACGGTTCATGGCCCAAGCTCTTACCACACGCACATCACAGCAGCAGTAGCTTTCAGAGAGACAGAACAGTGAAAAGTAACTTTGTGATGCCTTTTTATATCTGCCAGTTAGTGCGGGACTACGATAGATATTTGCATAGGGAAAAAAAAGAGTTCTTATTTTATGCAAATTAGGAACAGTGCCATCTATCGGCGAGAAATGTAAACTTTTTATTATGGTGTTAAAGATATGATGATGTTTACACTGTCGTTTTCAAAATGCTAACGAACTTACGTTTTCACTTAGAAAACTTTTAAAACAAGTTTACAAAAGGTTTATTCTTCACTTTAGCAAATTTAGAGATAAAATGTCATGGAAATAAAAGGTAAGTAAAGAAATAGCGTTTTTTTCCTAAAAAGGGCCCGCCTTCCATGATATTTAAGAAACTGGCAGATTCAAAGTAAATGAAAATTAGAGGTAACCTTTCCTCCTTAACGAAAAAGCAAGTTAAACATGATGCATGAAAAAATACTTCAAAATTCACTAAAGGTTAGTAGAAACTCTGTATACAGTTGTTGCTGGCCAGCATGGTTAGTACACATTTCAAAAAATACTTCAACTTACTAGAAAATACTATATAGATGCATTCAAATATAAACACTTATGCTAGAACATTAATAAACACATTTCTAATCATAAAAATACTCATACTTCAAAAATACTCATCATATACGTTCAGTGCACTTTAGAAAATACTCACATTTTGCAAAGTTTATTCAATATAATACAGTACAGTACATTGCAATGAAAAATACAAATTAAAGTTGAAAAAGCTCGAATTGAAATCTTAGACAAACACATCTACATAAAGTTGATTTTTCTTTGGGTTTTTTTTTTCCATAAAAAAATTTCCCCCTTTCTCCTAAAAAAAAAAAAGTCTCAAGCCGAAGGGCTTATAAGAGACAAAGAAAAATTGCCTAGGCTCCCACAAACGGGAGTAGGTCTTTTACACCTAACTAAAAATTTTGTCATTGAAAGTGGAAAGGCTGATTTTGGATAAAGGTTTCGTGAGAATGTCTGCAGGATTTTGTTTAGTGTTAATCTATTCTAATTTAAACAATTTTTCTAAAACGAGGCTTCTTAAGAAATGGTATTTTACATGTATATGTTTCGTGCGATTATTCTCTGTAGGAGAATTTGAAAAGTCTATAGCTGCAAGATTGTCACATAATAAGGTAATCTTTAAATTTTCTGGGAGAATGTCTAAACTTTTTAGTTCATCTAGGATTCTATACATCCATAGCAGTTCTTTGGATGCCTCTGTCTGGGCAATAAACTCGGATTCCATAGATGACAAGGCTACACATTTCTGCTTAAAAGTTCGCCACGAGATTGGAATTTTGTCTAACATTAAGATGTGACCACCCATTGACACACGATCATCTCTATTTGAGGCGAAATCGGCATCAGAATAACAGTTTATTGAAATTTCACTAATATTTGAAAGTTTAAGCTTTAACTTCGACGTTGATTTTACATATCCCAATAGTTTTACTAATTGGTTCCAATGGTTTTAGCTGGGGTTAGATTGAAATTGAGAAAGGATATTTACAGCGTAAGATATATCAGGTCTGGTTCTACCAGCCAAGAACGATAAACATCCCAAAATATTGCGGTAAGACAGTTTTTCCATTTCCTTAGTTTCTGCATTGTTACTAGGACTTTGCGTATTTGACATTACAATTCCAGGTGCGATTGGCAATGATACTAAGGGTATCTGATACTTCTTAAACCGCTCATAAATTTTATTGATGTAATCCTTCCCGATTTTCAACAAATTGTACCCCGAGTAGTTTCTTCATTCTACCCAATTTCTTTAGATCTACTTTAACTTCTAAAAGTTTAATTGTATTCTTTCTTTAGTTTTAGATATAAACACCATGTCGTCAACATACAGTAGTAAAACTAAACTATTTTCATAAATGTAGACACAATTAGCCCACTCTAGCTTATTAAAATTTAACTCACTTAAAATTCCATGTATTTCATTGAACCATTTACGTCCACTCTGCTTTAAGCTGTAAATAGCTCTGTTAAGCTTACACACGTAGTTTTCTTTACCTTCCTCTTCAAATCCTTTGGGCTGCTTCATATAAATATCTTCTTTTACTGGGGTGTACAGATATGCGGAATTGATGTCTACTTGCATATGAAACCAATGAAAATGTCCAACTAATAGAGAGAAAAATAATCTTATTAGAGAAAAATTGACCACGGGACTAAAAACTTGGTCGTAGTTTTCACCTTTTCTTTGACCGAATCCTTGAGCGACCAGTCTAGCTTTATATCGCACTATTTTACCTTCCGAGTTGTGTTTTACTGTGAATACCCATCTATTGCCTATTATTTTTGCATTTTGAGGTACAGGTACAAGTCTCCACACTTCCCTTTCGTACATAACATTCATTTCTGCAATCATAGCTTTCTTCCACTCATCTGAATTTTAAGAATCTATTGCTTGAAAATATGAGTTTGGAATTACTACATCCTCTAGTCAGGAACTGGTTAAATTAGTTTCATCTTTCACAATGCCGGTATAGGTATCTTTACCTTTGAAACTAAATTTTTCAGGGTCATACTTAAGTCCATGTTTCTTGCAATATGCTTTGACCTCTTTACAGGATCGTAGTCTAATATTGCTTCCTGATATATCGTAGTATATATCATTTCTGGATCCGCCTGATCTAGGGACGGCTTTTCTCATCCAAACTACATTTTTAGGCGGTGCTACTCGTTCTTTAGACTTAGAAAAACGTATTGTTTCTTCTCCCTCCTCCTCATCGGATTCACCGCTACTTATTTCATATTTTTCTTCGGATGTGCTAGGTTTCTCGTAATCTTCTGTTTCTGGTTCCCTTTCTTCATCAGAACTTTCTTCTGCTGTAATGGGTTCCAGCACGACTCCACTGCTCTCACGAGTGGGTAAATTTTCATCAAAGGTTACGTTACTTGTTTCTACAACTTTCCTGTCACTCGGTAGCCACACTCTATAGCCACGGGTAAACATAGCGTACCCAACTAGTATGCCTTGTTTTGCCCTCATTTCAAGCTTACTTCGTAATTGTTGGGTACACCTACGAAAGCTTTTGATCCAAAAGTCCGTATATGCTTTGCCGAAGGTTTGCGACCACAAAATAGCTCAAATGGTGTTTTAGATTGGTTGGCATGGCATACCCTGTTCCAGGTGTATGTGAAACATAACAGTGCTTCCAACCAAAAACCATTTCCCAGTTTACTGGAGTGTAACATAGCTTTTACAGCGTCCAAGGCCGTGTAATTAAATCTCTCACTTACACCGTTCTGTTCCGGCGTATATTCGTTGGTTCTTTCAGCTTTAATGCCCTCCTCCTTCAAAAACTTCTTAAATTCATTATGGCAGAACTCCATGCCATTATCAGTTCTGATATTGATAATTTTTCTATTTAGAAACCGTTCTGCACGTTTTTGGTACCGCTTAAAATTTTCGAAGACTTCAGATTTCTGCTTCATAGGATAAACAGTGACCTTTCTTGAATAGTCATCTGTTATCGTTAAAAACAATTTATGTCCCAATATTGATGGGTTAGGTAAAGGTCCACAAACATCCATGTGAATAAGTTGAAGGGGTTTGTTCGATCGAATCTTAGGAATACTTTTAAAGCTCTTTCTTCTATTTTTTGCTATTTTACAAACATGACAGGGTTTATATGATTTAAATTTAAAAACGGGTAGGCCAAATACCTTTCCCTTACTAGTTTCAATTATAGCATTGTGATTGATATGACGAAAACGGCTATGCCAAAGTTCTAAGTTTTGGTTGTCATTTTTTGAAGAAAAATTAGCTTCTACTTTCTTTTTACTAGTTATTATTGTGGGGTAAACATGGTACCGACCACGTTTCTTGTGTGCTGTAAATAGTTTTTGTCGGTTACGTGAAAATACCTCTACTTTGTTACTTCCCCCTCTAAATGTAATGCCTTCAGTGTCCAATGCAGGACCTGACAGGAGGTTTCTCCTTAATTTAGAGGAATAGAGGACGTTTTTCAATGTTTTTAAAACTTTACCACCTTGAAATTTTAACTCTACTGTTCCCCTTCCCTCAATGGAACAAGCAATGCCGTTTATGGCGACTGACATCGACCGACCTTTAATTGGTTCAAAGTTTTTAAAAAGTCTTTTATCCCGACAAAAATGAGCACTAGCCCCTGTATCAAAGATCCATGAAGAATCGTTTAAATCCTCACTTGTGTGGGCTTCTATCATATGATTCTTTGGTTGTCGTTTGTTACTTTTACGATTACTGGGGGGGAGGGATTCTACAACTAGCAATTAAATGTCCGATTCTACCACACCTATAGCACTTTCTAATGTCTTTCTTTAAATTATTTTTAGGTGGTGCACGCTTCACTTGTACTTGACTAGACATTGCGACGGTAGCTTTATCCCTACAGTTTGCTTTAGTCTGGCCTCCTTAGCTAAAAGTTCAGCTAAAATTAAATCAAACTTAAATGTTTCATCAGGCCAGCGGTAAATTGTTTGAACAATTCCCTGATACTCCGAGGGTAAATACCTTATCAATTGAAATGACTGATACCAGTCAGCTGGGTGAGCGTTAGCGTCTATTAATTGCTTAACTATCATTCTCAACCTGGCTGCAAATAAGCCTATTTCCTCCCCTTCATTTAATCTACATGAAAAAAATTCATCTGTGAGTCTCATAGCACGAGCTCTGGACTCGGGTTTAAAGTGTTTATTTAATTTTTCCCAAACTTCATTGGGGTCATAAGTGCCAGAAGTAAGAGGCTTGTATTCATTAGAAATATTCAAAAATATCGTGCTATAAGCATGCCCGTATCTAATCTTGTAATCCCTTAATTCCTTTGCGTCAGTGTCAGGGGGCCTTTTTTCTATACCACTGACTATTTCCCAACAATTCCTAAAAATCAACAATACCCTTACATCTTCCTGCCAAGACTCATAATTATCGGCAGATAACTTCTCTATTTGGGTAACTAAATTTGAAGCTTCCATTTTGAAAAGTTGGGATACCACACACTTTACAAGAAAAGATTAAAAACACTACGGGCCCGCCCTCTTATAATTTTAAGGCACTTAAAATATGATTGTAAACGTTAAAAACACTTTAAAAACAAAACACATTATAAATACACTCAACATATTCAAAAACAGATTTAAACTTGGGCAAGGAGGCCCATAACCGTGAAAATATTAAACTATTCAACAAACAAGTTAAATTACAAATTGAAAGTCATTGACTGAAATTGAATAGTTACTTGATTTTGTCTGTAGAATAAAGTTTAAGCAGAGTTGAAGTTCATTTCATTTAAATGCACAGTGGAAGTTCTTGTGTTTGAATATGTATTTTAGACAAGGAAGACAAATAGGTACCTTTGCTGTAGTTTATTGGAACAAAGATGACGATGGTAGACTTACACAGGTCACATGAGATGATGAAGACACAACACATTAAACAGCATTCATTTAGTAGCACAAAAAACAATCTTTCTAGAAAACAAGTCGCCACCAGTGATCTTTTCAGATTCAAAAACACATCACGCTGAATCATCTGGATACATCAGCACGGATCCCCGATCCGGTTCTATTTGAATCACATCAGTTGAACCACACGGTTCATGGCCCAAGCTCTTACCACACGCACATCACAGCAGCAGTAGCTTTCAGAGAGACAGAACAGTGAAAAGTAACTTTGTGATGCCTTTTTATATCTGCCAGTTAGTGCGGGACTACGATAGATATTTGCATAGGGGGGAAAAAAAAAAGTTCTTATTTTATGCAAATTAGGAACAGTGCCATCTATCGGCGAGAAATGTAAACTTTTTATTATGGCGTTAAAGATATGACGATGTTTACACCGCCATTTTCAAAATGCTAACGAACTTATGTTTTCACTTAGAAAACCTTTAAAACAAGTTTACAAAAGGTTTTTTCTTCACTTTAGCAAATTTAGAGATAAAATGTCATGGAAATAAAAGGTAAGTAAAGAAATAGCGTTTTTTTCCTAACAAAGAGATAGGTAACCTACTGTCTGAGCGACCTAAAGGTCAAAATTAATGCTCTCTATTCGCCGTGTGGCGACTGTATAATTGAAAGTGGAGACTGAAAGTTTATGTACCAGTCGCTACAGTTTATTCCTCCCCCTTTTCCTTTTTAACAGATTTTCTCAAATTTTTTATGAATTGAAAGTAAAACTGAAATGAGAGATGTTCAAACATGTTCTTGACAGAAGGCATCAAAACTCCCAAGATCGGTTTCGGCATGGGCATGGCGAGGGGGGGGGGGGCGCAGGGCTGGATCATTGATGACAGGTATTTGTAGCATTTGATCAATTAGAAAAAATGATAATCTGTTCTGGAAATTTGCAAATGGGGATTACGACAACACCTACGATTGCAGTTTGAAGCAGACACCTGCACTTGTTTGTTTCTGCAGTTCCCATTACCTACAATGTGCAAGCTTCTCTTTCTGAGTACAAAAATCCGATAAGTGACGAGCTTTCATTTATGATTTCTTTTCTTGTGATCTATTAATACCAAAAATAAATAAATAATAAAATTAAACATTTCAAGATTTATTCCGGTATAATACGGCTTATGGCAAGCATAAAGTTGATAACAGCTGTCAGTCGCAAAAAATTAACAACGTTCTTCATGAATAAAGATCAATGGAGTACGTAAATGGAGCTGCGGTTGATTTAAAATTAGGGAAACTTTGTTCTAAAAAAAATTAAAAAAAGAAGCCACTTTTCTGTACCATGTAGAAAATATTCAGAACTGGTTTGGTGCAATCTCAAAACGATTAAAGTTTATTCCTAAACCTTCATTTCTTATATGCTGCATGTGAACCGGCAGAATATTTTCCAGTGGGGGGAGGGGGGGAGACGACTACTTCGTATGGTTACCATATTGGAAAGAACAAAAAATCTGGACAAAACACAGCATACAAAAATCCAGGGAGGGGTAAGTGTCCCCTTTGCCCTATGCTGCCGAAGCCCATGATAGGCTGAGACATAAATTCAGATCAATTCATGTCACAAAATCGGGCAATTTTCTAACGTTCAAAATGTTGTTTTTCATTTCTAAATGAATCTGTAATTCTCTAATGGTCAGTAAATATTTTTAATAACTGTGAATAATTTAATATAGGAAGGCCAGATAATGGTTACACTGAGCAATCATTTAAAACAAAAACTTGCAAGTGCACAAAACAGCCAATTTTAAGCAATAGAAGCTGCCATCATTTATACTAATAGATTTCTCTAAAAAGCCGTAGTCTAGAATTATGATTGTTTTGTAATTACCAAATGCAACACCCACATTATAGGATCGACTGCAAAGTCATTTTGAACCCCAACTGAAAGTGTTATGTGCCAGATCGTAGTTTTCCATTGCAGCATTTCAGGGTTTCTGCTAAAGTACGAGATCGTGAGAATCGCGCATAAATTTCTTAAATCTCGCGTAAAAAATATTACAGTGCGAGGTATTCTCGCACTGCAAAATATTTGCCACCTGCGCAAAATTCTCGTGCGCTGTTTGAAAGTTTCAAAATGCCAATTTACAATGTAAAAATTTGTTTTTACTCTACTACTGTCGAAATTGGGGAAAGAATTATCGGTAATGCCCGGAGACAAAGACTCCCATAACGAGCTGCAGCGGCCGCAAGAAGTTTCCCCCCACCCCCTTCCTCTCTTGAGTTTCATTTCAGAGATAACATGGTGGAATCATCAGAATGTAGAGGGGGAATATTAATTAATGCTATAACCACTACGATTCATGGAATTATTGATATCCTCTGGCAGTTTGAAATTTGCACCCCCCCTTCCAATCTAAGTTTAGTTGTGTTTCACAGTAAGAATTAATCAATCTTTTAAGAAGAAAAACTTGGCATATTGGACATGTTTACATTGTACAAAGTAGTTTTTCTTTTGCTTTGAAAATTAATATTTCCTGCTACAAAAGTAAGTTTCTCTGCTTCAAGAATTAATATTTCTTGCTAAAAAATAAGTTTTTCTGCCCCAAGAATTAATACTTCCTGTTACAGAAGTAAGTTTCTCTACTCCAAAAATTAATATTCCTTGCTCCGAAAATTCATTTTACCTGCTATGAAACTTTGTAAGTGACTGTGACCCCTGAAAATCGCACAATAGCCTAACATTTCTCTTCTACGACGTAATCAAAATTCCCGCTTTATGTGGAATCCTCGAGAAATAGACTGTTCTGGAAGCTTCTTGTAGCTTCTGTGTCATCTATTAATACAAGTGTTTCAGAGGCCCCAGTTCAGAGTGAGTTGAGCTCTTGGGGAATGAGTTTTCTGTGTCACGCTTTGTATTGACGCTACAGAAGCAGTGTTTTGGCCTGCTTTTCAACCTTTGGCCTGTTTCTAAAGTGCTGTGTGTAAATTCTTGATTGCTGAGTCTTTAGGGACTGTTAGTGTTATCCCTCGAATATTTCTACTGAATTTTTACCTGTGGATGTGTTTTATTTTATGTGAGAAATACAGCATTTGTGAGAGCTTCTGATCTAAGTGGTCTGTTAGTAGCACATTGCTGTTTGATTGTGCTTGTTAATCCTGTAAAACTGATTGTTCGACGAAGTTCTAGAAGCAATGTGTGTTCCATCCTGACAAGTGGACTCTTTACTAGAACTTTCTACACCAACTGGACTTTAGAACGACAAACCGAGGAAATAAGCAGAGTATTCTGTAACAATAATGTCATCAGCAATATCTATTTACTGTTTATCATGAAAATGTGCTGCTTAAAAGTTACAATTTGTATAGAAAGGTAGAAAATATTGAAATAGCAGCATAACCCTAAACAGCTTTTCTTTCTGTGACATTTTAAACAGAACTCAAATATTGCTTGAATTGAAAATCTTCCCCTCCCCTCTCCCCCCTTTCTTGTAGATACCTGTTTATCAATGAATACTGATAGAAATGACTTTTTAAAGTGATTTATGTTTTCCTTGGATTTTGTTACTCACAGTATACAGGGTGTAACAAAAAGAATGACCTAGGCTATATTCGCTAAATATTGTTGAAACTGGGTTTTTGTTTAAATCTGGTGTTGGTTATTAATTAATTTTGAAATTGATTATTCGTAATATATTAATTAGTTTACTAAAATAAACTACTAAACTTTTTACTAAGGCCGTCATGAACATAAGTGGTTAGTACTTTAGCGTTGTGTAACAACTAGGTAAGTTAACTGTTATCTAAAAGAATAAAAGAAATTAAATAACACGAACCTGTAAAAGAAAATTTTGGTCTTCATCCTAAAGTGAAGATTAAAGCTTGAACATCCTAAAATAAAACTTAATAGACAGAGGCCAATAACCAGGCAATTATTTCAGCTCCAATTGAATTTATTCATTATCATTCTGTCTTACATTAACGAAAGTAAATCTCAATAACAGAAAATGCATTCTTAATCATTAAATACTTATCAGAATGTAGAATTAATTTAATGTGATATACTTAATATAGGGAGCTGAAAATTTTTCTTTTCATTCCAAAAAAGGAATAACGTTTATTGAAAAAAAAAAAATTATATTCTGAGTGGACAGAAAATAAAATAACAAAATAAAATAAATATTTAAAACTTACATAACCGGATCCGGTAAGAAATTTAAAAAAAAAAAAAAAACATAGTTATTATTCGTCCCATAGTGAGATGTTAAGAGACGAAGAGGAGAGAAAAAAGCAGCAAGACACCGGCAGCTCTCGCCACCCGGATTGAAGTGCCGTTCCAAACTTTTTCTCTGTGGCTCGTCCGTTTGCCACATCACACCCCTCCTCCAATGTGAAAAGTAGTTCGTGCAGTAAAAAATTTATTTTTAATGTTTCACCTCTCATTTTGCATAAATGATCTTATTTCCATGTATGAGGTGAAACTATGTCATCGTATTGCCACCTTTCATGATGATGTATTGAACAATAATTATTGTAATTATTTCAGGTCTCTGTATTCTTGCGCTGTTGTCTTTCGCCTACCCCCATGATGACACAGCTCTCTAGAATGTTGATTACTTTTCCATATGTGTCCTGCACCACGATGTACCAGCCTTTATGCACTGGGGGCCGTAAATAAGATGGCGAAGCATTTTCTTGAAGTATCTTGGGATGTTTTTGAAAAAAGGAACATGGGGAGAGACACTTAGGAAAAAGCAGTAGAGACTTTACTGAGCAAAATTACTTAATTTTGTATTAAAAAAAAAAAAAAAAAAAAACTAGAAAAATCTCTAAAATTTTCTTTCAAAATTTCCATTGTAGAATATTTTAGTTTATTTTTAAAAAATTAACATTCCTTCAAAAATTTTACACACACACACACACACACAAAAAAAAAAGTCCACCCAGAGTAAAAAGGGAAAAATGTCCACTCAGAAGGGTTATAACAAAACACCATTTACCACTTAAAATTCACTTAAAATTTGATTGCACAAAAAAAATCATTCATTTAGCTTTTAATCTGTTACATAAATATTGAACCAAATTACTGTTAATATTTATCTCTTAAGAGAGTGCTTACATACATTTAGTACCATCACCAGTTAATTATGTCTATTAAGGGGAGAACATAGCATAAAATTTATCTTCTGACAAAATAAAAAATGGCTTTAATTAATTAAAACTTATCCACAACTACTGAAAACAGCTTCATGCCTTTAAAGCTGAATAATCAACACAACAATATGGAACGTAGACATGTACAATAAATTGCAAAGTTACATAAAAAGGAGTTGAGAATTCTATAGTATTAATACATTTTTTAGGAGATTAAAATATATATGAAATTTAATATGGCTCCTGTACAAATAAATAAATAAAAAATCCCAATCAATAATGTGTCCCATGCATCAATTAGGTGATGTACAAAATTTCAGCCTTTCATCATAAAAAGGCTCAGATATGTTTAAACAAAGTTGATAAGGGGCTATGTTATATCAGTAATAGCAAAAGTATATGTATTTATAAAATCATTCTTGTCTTTTATAATTTGTGTTCAACCTGTAGAGTGCAATCATGTGATGACATTTTTTTCTTTGCAAGCCACTGAAAAATGGTTTAAGTCAGGATATAATTGTTTTCCTATCTCTGATACTTTTTAGGATAAAATGCTCAAATTTGTGAATCACCTCATTAATGTATGAGGCACATTTTACTAACTGGGAATTGTTTTTGTACGGGATAGTATAAAAATTCAAATTTCATATTTATTTAGATTTAATTGCTCGAAAATTTTAACCAATTTCAGTGACTTCTGTACCTTATTTTTTATGTAACTATGATCAATCCTGAAAGAATAAAAGTGTAGATCAGTGTTTTTGGAACACCCTGTATACTGATATTTGGAACTTGTGCATAGTAAAATAAATCTTGGTTTTTACATGTAACTGTGTTTCTTTTAAATTGTTTATAAACTAAAATTCTATTTCAGCAAAACATAAATACATTGCAAGAGAAAATTGATAATTTAATGAAAGAGAAAAATGAACTAGAATTAGCTTTAAAAAATTCTGAAATGTAAGTACTTTTTATGAGTGATTTTCTTTACCTTCTTTAAACTTGCAGTATATGCAGTTGAACCTCTTTATAATGAACTTTTTTCAGTCCCTCTGGTCATCTATTTAACTAATTATATTTTAAACATTTATAGTGAATTGATAAGAAAAATGAGTCTGCTTATAGTGGACATAAATATTCTTTCTGCAAATTTTTTTCTTTCAAAAGCAAGAAAATCTTTTATTCTGAAAGACTGAATTCCTCAGTTTCTGTATTAAATTTTGGCAGTTTTGCCCTCCTTGCTGTTTGAAGGATTCAGATATTCTTCTACTACCAGATAAACAGCATTCCTCTTTCTTTACTAACTCTTGGAATATGTTGAACCAATATAAGACCACACTTTTTTCTTCTTATTTCTTTGTTCTGATTCTGTGTTGTGAACACTGAAGATGACGAGAACCCATTCAAAATAGTACTAGGTATACATGGTATAATTATTCTTACTAGAGATAAAATTGAATAATTCAAATCTTGTGATAATGAAGTGCGTACATTTTAGAGATGTCTTACTGGTGATGACATTGTATATGACATAAAAAGAGTGATGATGAAGCAGTTTCTTTAGCCTTAGACAAAGAAAGCAAAATGCCACCATCTTCAATCTTTGAAGTGAAAGTGGCTAAAAGTGTTCTAAATATTGCAAAATGTTGATAAAAATACTATAGACTTTTCTATAATCGTTGATAAGAAAATTGATGAATTTCATTTAAAATCAAAATTATTCAAACAAAAAAATTATTTCCATGTTGATGTATGTACTACTTAAAATACTTCTGGCCCAAATTTTGATTAAATGTAATTCAAGTGATTAATAATTGATTAGTAAATTTGTATTATCATAGTCAATGTTTTTAGCAAAACCATCATCAAATGCTAAGAAATAATGAATGCTTTAAAAAATTTGGGTATTGTGAACCTTCCATTGAAATGAACTTAATTGAATCAGTGGCGATTGGTTATAATGGACTTCAACTGTATTTTCTGTATTCACCTTAGCCTTGGGTAAGTGTTACTGAAAACAGATTTGAATTAATACTCCTAATAAAAGTATTTTAACTACTATATTAGGGTAAATTATATACATCTTTAATCTGTTATACTTGGAGATACAAATACTGCACTATCTCGATTTTAGTGATAAATTTGAAATAATTCTGCAGTATAAATACACATTTTGCAATACTAATAAAAATTATAATCTGCAAACTGATGCTATAACCTCAGTTTCCTTTAAAAATTTGGAATTTTGTGAATCTGAAATTTAAATTTTTATTCATTTTTTATGAATGAATTTTCAGTGTGTACACGTTTTTTTTTCGCCAATCATTCCTTTGGGTCATGTGAAAACTTATATTGCCAGGGAATCTTAATTTTGTAAAAAGTCTGGAAGTACCATCAATGTTCACCAAAACCAAGAAAAAATAATTAGCAAACTTGAAAAATTAATAATATCAGCAACAAAGCTATGTATCCAATCAATCATTGTTTTTTGACTGCTTTTTATTTCTTCTAATGTAAGTCGCTGTAATGGATCACCTGCCCTGGCCATTCCATAATTATTAAAACCAACTTCATAGCCTTGTTTAACTTATATGAAATTGGAATTATGTTAATGTTAATTTCTTTTGTTCGGAAGGGAACCAAAGAGGAATTACACACCGTTAACATTGATCCCTGCTGGCAGGGGTGTTGGCCTCCCACTCTGGATTATATAAAAGTTTGTTAAATTTGTTCTGTCGTTTATGAGATGTACATCAGGGGAAAAAAAAAAATAATAATACAAAATTATTTTTATATCTTTCCTTAACAGTTTTAAAACCACCTTCCCTTAGTCAAATGCTAAACATAATATAAATGATAAATTAAATTTCATCACTAAAGTTCATTAATCCTCTGACTTCTCAATTTTTGGACCAAAATCGCTTTAAAAATTGTATAATTTTTTTTTCATATTTCAAATCTATATACATTGGAGAATTGAAATGTGCATTTTTTCTTTCTAGAAAAGATTTTTAATATAGATTTTTATCATGAGAAGCTAAGCTCAGAAAAACCAATTTCAGATGTTATTACATAAAAATTGTTTTAAAAAATAAATTTCAATTGAACTACAGTTAATTTCCGTTTATTACATATTGTAAGAAAATGCACCACCGCCTAATGCTTTGCAGGTTTATTGAATCATGGTAAGATTCATCGCCATCTGAGGAACAGTTCAAAAAATTTCTATCAAAACAAAAATCTCTTTCAGAATCTCATAAATCATCCCTAATATACCTTTGTCAATTGCTGAACGATTTCTACCAGCCATTTCTGATTAGACAAGGCGGCAAACAAGAGAAGTTAGAGCATTACATACCAAGTATTACATTCAAATGCTGCAATTTAGTGGACGACTAACGGCATGTGTTGGTCAAAACCTAAATTAAACGTCTAAAACTGTATCTAATTTATTTCACTGGTTAAACGGTGAAAACGTGGGATGCTCTCCTCAATACAGCAGAGCTGCCAACCATTCCGAATTTTGTAGAATTACTCCGCATTTTAGCTCACGATTACAGAATTACAGATATAACTGTGAAAATTACAGAAAAAATCAATATGGAATTTAGCTGTGATAATGTCAAAAATTTTTTGAATATGATTTCTCTCTTCACTATCGTATTAAAACGAAAAATAAAATTTTACTGGCTACATTTAGTAAAAAAAAAAGTTTGCGCTTGAAAATAACATAACGAAAACAGGCGTTCGCTGAAAGTAAACATTATGTGTACGTAAACACAGGCATCAAGCTAACAACTTATTGGACACGTCAGTAGCAGAAGGAGCGGCTTATATGACGTCTGCACTCCTGGGCGGATCTCTTGTGATGATTGGGAAGAACGATAAACGGAGAATTTTCTTTTCGTTATTGGCAATGCTCGTTTGTTTGTAATGGTTTTCTGCCCGTGTGGTGGTGCATTGTTTTTTTAATGAAACCGATAAGTTGTATTTACTGAAGCATTTATTTAATTTCTGCGTTGAATTTGCAGTTTCTTTTATTTTACTTTCCCTGTAGCGTTAAATATGGAGACTCCTTCGGAATTGCATGCAAATGAACCGCTAAGAGTCACGAACATGCTGATTACTTTGGTTGAAAGTTGGCAGCTTGGATACAGGGAAAAAAAACCTGCTCGCGAAAATCGCAGGATGAGCAAATTTTGCTACATTTGAGCTGCCCGTGGAAATCGCAGGATGATCAACCAGAGGGTTAAGTTTTTCATAATGTTCACAGTAATATTTGCCAAGCCACATTCATTTTTGTGCAATGAGTAATTTGATGCAAGGAAAATTTTTGATTTTGTCATAAAAAAGCAAAGTGCTTAGAATAAATCAATGTGTTGTGGTGCCTGATGGTGGGAAACTGGGAAATTTATATTTTACTACTCACTATCATGGCTTTCTTGGTTTTGTTTGGGGGGGGGGGACAAAAAATTTATTGCCCAAGCAAGTACAAAAATAAAAGCATTTGCAATGTTTGAAAATTTAGTAATCAAAGTGCATGTATTTGTATGTATGCAAAAATAAAAACTTGTGTAAATGTAGAATTTTTGCTAATAAAATTATTATTTTAAGGTTGCATGAGGAACGCAATAAGCGATATAAAGAATGTCAGTCCGAGATGAAAACTCTGGAAAAGGAACTTATGAGAAATAAATTTTTAAGAAAAGTGAAAGAAGAAAGTAAAATAAAAATAGAAAATTTACAAAGGGAAATTCAAGTAAGTTAATACTTTGTATTTCAGAGGATGTTTGTAACTTATTAAAATTTTTCGGAGTATGAAGTAATGTATAGTGGAATCACTTTTTAAAGAAAATTTTTAAGTCATTAAACAGTACCCAATGTATGTTTACTATTTACTAAAATTAATCCTATTCTTAATACAGTATATGATTTGATACGCTGCACTTATCAAAATCTAAGTCTGGCAGTGTGCCTTGTGTGATACACTCAATAAAACTTAACAAATTGATGTTTTATTTTATTATTATTTATGTCACCTAACACATATAAACTGTAATTAATCAATATTAAAAAAAATCTTAACAAGTATTGGGTTGAAATGTAGTTATAATTAATTACTAATTTATTTTAAGGAATTTTTTCAGAAGATAGTGTGCAGCCTACTCCGAATGGTTGAAGAAAAATTTTATTTTTGCCAAAATGCTTTATAAATATATTAGTTGTGTAGTCTGGTATTGTATGGCTAAATAATACATTTTAATGTATGCTTGCCCCCCCCCCCATCGCTGCGCACACACACACACACACACACACACACACACACACACACACACACACACACACACACACAAGTCTGCTAGTCTAGTATTAATTAATTCAGTTAGCTAACCAGCTAGACCTGTTATGAAAGGCTTATTTTCAGAACTACTAAAACATATGCAACTAAAAAAAGTTATCAGCATATATGTGCAGCTTTTCAAACATGTTATAGCAGAGGTGGTGAAATCGTAACACATTGTATCCTTGTTGATTAAAGACTTTTCGAATTATTTCATGCTGGAAATATTTTATTTTTTATATTTTTTGAGACTGTGTCAAAAGGAAGTATTTGTAGACTCCAAATTACATTGTCATCAAAAATTGAACCATCTGTGATCCCTACCAAATATCTCAAATATTAAATGTAGGATGACAGTTTCAATCTCAGGACAGCAGTTTCAATCTCATGTTCTAACATTATTACTTTTTCTTCCCTACCAGTAGTTTGCAAACTGTGGCTCTTCGTCTCCTTGAATGTGACTGCCACTGATGTCCAGGTTTAATATTGCAATCTGCCACTCCCACCCCCCAATAAACAAAATATATTTACAGTTTTGCTGTGCATAAGACTACAGCATGAACCCCTATCAAAAGAAAATTAGGAAGTCATCTTAGTGATGAAAATCTAGAATTATGCCTAACAAGCAAGAGGCATGGCTTGAGGAAACGAATATCAATGATCTTTGGCATAACGGTAGTATACCATGTGAATATGCTACAACACGCAAAATACTAAAATGCAATACTCAAATATAGTTGAAAAAATGAATATTCATTATCAAACTACTTCACGGAAGCTTTATATGTAAGTTACACAAGCTCTTGCTTGAGAATTCCGTAGCTTGATTGTTAAGGTACTTGACTCCTACTTTGACATTGTGGGCTCAAATCTCTTGCTGTGCAATTTTTTTTTTTTTTTTTTTTTTTAAACTTTTTACTCTCTCATCAATACTTATAAATAATTCATTTATTAGAAAAATGTACGTATTCATTTTTTTAATTATCATATTTACCCACTTATAAGTCAAGAAATTTTGGACAAAGAAAGACATTAAAGTGGGGGGGGCAACTTGTGCGAGGGTCTTTTTGTTTTTTAAATCAGAAGTCAAAAATGCCCTTTTGAAAGACAATTATTCTCCTTCCTTCATTCCACAACACAATGACATTGTTTACTGTCTATTTCCATACCAGGAAGAATGTAGTAATAAAGATATTGAAAACATGTATTATTATGAGCCGATGACGATGATGGAATTTGTGAATTGTTTGGCAAGTTCAATACTGAATCGGATCTTGAATCAGTTCAGAAATCCAAATCATTGTACTTTTGATATTTCTCTCTGCATTAATGAGTTTGCTGCTCACTGCCCTAAACTAAAGCCCACCCATATTCATATTTTCCAGCTCTGTCCATCAATGTAAGGAATAAAAAGAGATGCTTGAGTTATATGGCACATCTGAACTGGTCAGTGAAAAAAAAAAATGGTGCATGATTTGTAAAAGGTTGGTCACTCCTGTGGTGTAGGAAGCACTTTCTAAAAAGTTGTTCAATCTATATGGAAATAACATTTTGGTTTTAGCTTTAAAAAAATTTCACATTTGTATGGGAAATTGAGGCAGGAAATGCATAAACTAGCTTACGACAGTGAGAAGGAACATACCCATTTTTCTTAAAAATCTGCATGACAGAAAAACCATTCTACAGTCAAGAATGAAGAAAGGGGTAAAATGTAAAGTGTATTTGCTTGGGGGAAAAAGAAAACGAAGGGAAGAAACTATTTTTCCATTTTCAATTATAGGTAGAAAAAATCACTAAAACACAGTTTTTTTGGTGAAGGTAATCAAATTTAGATTCTAAATCAGACTTCAAGTTATAAAGGTTTTTAATGCTGTCTGCTAAAAACATTTTATTTGTTTTTTTTCTGTAGAAAAATATGGTGGTATGATTGCAGATTTGTTTTACATACATCCATAACACTTTTTAAAATATTACTATGTACCTTTAACAATAAAAATAGTCTTTCAATGACTTGATTTCTAACTTCCTTTGTTTCTGCTACCTTTATATAAGGTAGCCAAGTGTTGAGAATCACTTATTGCAAAATTTATCTGAGACTTAAAAATAATTCAGAACCATACACCCTTCGCTGCTTCTTTTGTTGTTTCTTTAAACACATTGGTATGAAATTTTTCTTGAAAAAAGTCTGTTTAAGCACTGATTTTTGTAATGTACACAAACTCAAGATATAGAGGTTTTGAAGAAAATTTTTTCGAGATAAACATGGAAAATACTTGAGATGTATTTTGATTGTAAATGTAGGGAATTTTAGAAATTTCGAGATAAACAGGTTTGACTATATTATAGTCATTTCTGCTTTTTGTCATTGTTTTTACAATTTTAATTTAAAGTTAAATTTTTTTAAAATAAATCTGTTAACTTATGATTATATATGTTTGAAGTAAAAAGTAATATGCTTTTAAAAAGTTACATCTTTTCACTTTCAGAATTTAAAAAGTATGAAAGTTAAATTATTGAAGAAAATGAAAACTGAAACTGACAACTTCAGACGCATGCAAATAGCCAAAGACAGAGAAGTTGAAAAACTGAAAAAAAATGAGCGAAAGAAAGACTTTGAAATTTTGAAATTGAAAAACAATTTTGATAAGCAAGTTAATGCTTTTAAACAGAAAATTGAAAAATACCAGTCTTTAAGTAAACGATTAAATGAAGCACTTTCTAGACAGAAAAACTCACAGATTTTTCTGAAGGATAAAAAGATTCCCAAGCAAAATATGGAGGTAATTTTATTTTTGTATATATTTTATATTTACATATATGTATTCAAATATGTTTTGTTATATAACCTTAATTTTGGTCATTTTACTTATGTATTTCAATTTATTTCCTTTAGTAAAGTAATTATCTAATTTATAACCTTCATAAAAGTATAAAAAAAAATTTCTCTACCCATATCTTTTTCTTGATTGCCACTTCAAACAAAATTAAAAAATCAGGTTTGTTGAGTAAGAGTCCAACTGCAATTATATACAGCGGTTCACATTTGTTTTGGGGTACTTTTGAAGCTTACCAATTCAATCCTTATAAAAATTAATATTTATAGTAATTTTGATTTTTCAAAATACGAATTTGATGGCTAGTCTCTTGAAAATTGTTACACAGAGATTTTACTGTATTTGCATATTTTTATATATATATTGTTTTATTGGTCTTTGATTGAACATGGCATTGATTCTCTGTATTTCTTGTCTGACTGCTCAAAATGTACAACTTCTTATGTGATATTGTGTTTAATGCTCTCATATTGTGCTTTGTTTAATTGTTTCATTAATTTTTTTTTTAAATCTTTAAAAAAATATTTCATTCTGATAAATGGGTACCTAAGGACTTTAAAAAATCTCTTAAGAAGATCATAAATTTTGCAGAAAACCTTTAAAAAATGACCAATCGCCATACCTGTCAATGTTTTCGAAAGTCTTCCAGAAAATAGCACTTTTACCCAATTTTCTGTCCAGAAAACAATTCTCCTGAATTTCTGCAAAGATGTGGAAATCCACAACTTTCAGTTAAAACTGCACAGACTTATTCTTTAGCATCTAGTTTCAATCTTTTCCATCCATCTTGGGAATACCAATTTTTTCTGTAGCATCATTCTGTTTAATTCTTCAATGTTGTAGGATTAAAAGTATACCTCTGTTTTATCTTTATAATTTTATACAAATTTATGGTATTAAAATACACTTACAATTTTTGTGAGTTTTGATCAAATCTACCTGAAAGATATGCACGTATATATTTTTTAGATTTATTTATAAATGTAAAAAAATCATTCGCTTCTCATTAATTATTCAAAAATAGTTAATAAAAATTATAACATGTTCTTTCTGTTATATATTGTTATTTCACACATTTATCTTAAATAAGATAGCAGAATTGAAATTAAGAATCTTGTAAAATAACACACATAACTATTTGTGTGCTTTATTACTGATAGATCAGATGATTTAATATTTAAATATAAAAGCAGGTTGAGCATAGATCCAGAAAATGTCACAATACAGTATTAGCCAAATTACTATGATGTTTTTTTCTAATAACTCAACAATATAAAGACAAATTTGTTTTATTTACATTTCTGAGTTACATGACCATTTTAGTGTTTGGTGCCTTTTGCCTGTTTCAAAGCTTTCATTGAACATGGTATTGATTTTATGCAATTCTTGGTAAGATGTAAAGTTTCTGGATTATGGTGCCGGAACTATTATTATTATTATTACTTTAATGTATTTTATTAGACAGAAATAATTTTTAAAAAGTCATATTTTTTAAAATTTTGTTCCTCAAAATTCAAATTGAAAGTGCCAAGCAAAATCATCAACAAATTATTATAATGTGATATGTACTGCAGCAGCAGCTGTTTAAATCTGTTAGGTCTGGGAGTTTTTTTTTTTTTTTTTGAGAGGGTACTTTCTAATTAGGTATTTGTCACGACTAAGCCTTAAAGTATTGGCCATTTTATTATGGGGGCATTCATTAGGCAGACTAACTTATATAACTTATAAAGAAAATTCACTGAGAATGTAAATGTATTTTGCTCTTAGTTTTGTAGTGTATCATTCAGCATCAGCAATTCTTAAGACGGATCATATTTCATTATGATTCGGTAAATAGTGATGATTCAGTGAATAGTGAATATTTTGATAATTTCAAAACCTTCAAAAACCAGAAATTTTCAAAATTTAATTCGCCTCTTTCTCAATAGTTTCCTTTGCTTCAATGATGGATGGTGCAACAAATAAATTTTTCCATACTTTGTTATTCCAACGAATATATTGGCAAAATGCTAAAGAACTTCATAATATTTCTTAATTATTTTTGCTTAACGGAAATGTTGTTGAAAGAGTTAAGGTTATGAAAAGTGTAATTTCGTTTTAAAAAAATGATCTTGAGTATTAAAAAATGAAACATATCAACCAAATGTTTTTCTTAAAAGAATTTATAACTTCAGTCTGTATTTTAGGGATGGAGATTTATTTAGTCTAAATATTACTTTTCTGTGCAAACTCATATTTTCTTGAAATAACCTCTTTTAGTTTTAAATTTCATAACTCTTTTTTTTTCCTTATCAGCATTGGTTGTTGAAAGAAATAGAAGTTGAAGCCTTGAAAAGAATGGCATCATCAGAATATATTTCAGCAAAAGAAAATATGGGACATTTAACTGTTGAAGCTCAAAACATGAAAAAATCTTCTACTGAGGTATATATATTACTGTTTTTCTGTTTTTTTAAGTATCAAATTTTAAACTTATACTAGCATTAGCAGGACAGGTGGATATCAAACTTGTAATGGTGTTAACTTGTTAATGGGACTCTTTGTCATCTTATGTGTCCCACTAGCCAAAGGATTCTCATTTGTATACATCAGGGATGATACACCTGCGACATTTGCGACCAACTGAGACAAAACCGCCGGCCTGCACCATTTTGCGGCATTCGGTACGATTTTGGCCGTTTCTGCGCCAAAACAGCAAACATGAGTAATTTTGAATCTGACTCACGGGAGCGCGCACCGCGCGACCACGTGTTGAGAGTTGTGCCAAACATTCCGGTCCTCAAAATAAACCTCTGGCCGGTATTGGAGAAAGAAAATCTCCCAGTGTAAAAAGGGGTGGGTGGGTTGACAGTTGAGTTTCCGGTCTACGTTACACCTACTGCAGCAACCATGCTCATTTCGTATCTACCACGTGGGGAGGAAAGTAATTCTTCTCTTCTTACTGCCTCCATAGAAGTACAATAGGGACGTCCCTATGTCACTTCTATGACTGCCTCTTACCACCCCCCCCCCCCCCAAACTAGCCGATATCCATTCAAATACGTCATACGAAATTAGGTGAATCATCTACCTGAACGCATTATTCCTTTGTCAGAATGGATTAACTGCACGTGAAGGATTCAGTGTTGCGAAATCTTGAGACTTTTCGCAAATTTTGCTACTTTTGAAAGCATTATGAATTAGCTACTGAATTTTAGGATTTGCGATTTTTCTACAACTTTACAACCAATGACTGTGATGTCACTTTTGGGACATTTTACTACTTTTCTAGCAACCTATCCCTTAATATTACATTATTTTAAAAATAAATTAGTATACTTCCGATTTTCTTAATAAAGGCAGCCATGATTGATTTTCCGGAATAGTGTCTTTTGTAGATTTCGATTATATTTTTTAGGTACCAGATGTACCAAATTTAATCATGATGTGCTGGCAAGCATGGTTTATGTTTATTAAAAATCCCCTCGAGTCCCCTAATTTATTTTTATTGCATTTCAAATCTTCTGGCATTTTAAACATTGTCATCCCTGGTTTAAGCCTAAGAATCGTCGTACTGTTTGGTTCTTTTTTCTTGAACTTTCTTTTAATTATCAAATTGATGGGGAAAAAAATTATTTTAGCGATAAACTGAGATAAAATAAATAAAATTGTTTGAGAGACAAACTTGAAAAAACGAATTTTAGTTGAGACATACCGAGAAAAAAAGGAATTTTGATTGCGACAAAGAGACAAAAAGTGATTTTGACTGAGACGATGCTGAGACAAACTGAGGTTTTGGCTGTAGCATCCCTGATACATTATAGTGTTACAATGGGTAACCACTGCAACTTAGTAAGATTCAGCTTGGATATTTGCCTCCATGGCAAGATGAAATATTTTGTGGTACTAAATATGCCAATTTGCCAAAGATTGTGCATAAGAATATGCAGGGTGTCTAGCATCATGTACCACACACATACCATTGAGACCGAAGAATTTTCCATAAAAATCAAGAAATGGAAAAAAAGAAGTCAAGAAAATGAAGTACAGGTCACGATTGGTGAGGGGAATGCACTACATTTTTTCCATTTCATTCAAATTCTTTGTTTCTGATTTTCAGCATTTAAGTTCATTGAGAGAAACTATTTTATTTATCTTTTCTTAACTACATCATTTCTTATTTTGATTTTACAAGTGATTTCCTGTGAGAAAGTTGATATGTTTATTCCTGCTTCAATGGTATGTGTGTGGTAAGGTGGAGAGGGAGCAAAAATGTGCCGAGTGTCTCTCTTCTCCCTCCCAACCTGAGGAAAGGCAAAGCTGTTTGCTGTAGCTTTCAGATAATAAAATACTTCATTAGAGAAACAATCTCTTGTTCTCAAGAGTAGTCATAACAATAAATTATTTCCTACTGTAAATGATGCTTTACTGTCTCTTCTAAATGCTGTAAATAATTAATAAACAGAATTTTTTTTTCTATTTTGATATTTATTTTTTCTGTACACATTCATCTGGCTGCATGGAAAGTTCAAGGCAATGGCAGTTCCAGAGGTGGAGGACCCCCCCCCCCCCCTCTGAATACTGATATATATATACTGTCAATATACTGAAAGGAATTTGGGAAAAATTTATTCATTGAGTATCATGTTTTCCAACTGTACCATCAACTGGCATAGGAAACCAGTTTCAGAATTTAGTTTTTTCATCAACATCCAACTTCTACAATGTTTCACAAAGTGGGCAATCTGTAGCTACCATTTTTGTTTCTTTCTAAAAGAGAAACTGTTTTCTTTAGTGGGATTTGGTCAGGCCTGAAACTAGAGGGGAGCAAATGGAGCATGTGTCCCTGGCAGTGTGCTCAGGGGGTTGCCAAAACTAGGGTTTGTCCCAGGTAATGTAATCTCTAGTTGCGATGCTAACTGCATAGCTGTACAGTATAGTACAGTACAGTGCATATCTTTTATTTCTGCATGCTATGGTTATGAGATAGAATAGAGGAATGTTTTGATTTTAAAAAAGTCAAGTTCTAGAAATTTTTGAAGGGATCTAACCTTTACTTATGTTCTTCCAGAAATACGTAGAGATTGTGTTTTGAATTCATTTATAGGTCTGAAAAACTCAATAATGTTATGAATATGTGCAAAACTCAATAATGTCATGCTGTTCCTTTCCCTCGCCCCTTCCCCTTAATTCGCCCTTTCATTTTCAATTCTAATCAATGGCGTTGCCAGGATCTTATTTTGGTGAGGAGGGCTGTGTATCAAATTGCAAACTAAATTTCGATTGTAAGCTAAATAAAGGGTTAGATTTGGGGGGTTTCAGCCCAATTATCCTCCGGTCACACCTGTGTCTGATGTACTTAAGTTATTAGTGTTCAATTTTTTGAAAATTTGGATTAGAATTTGAGATTTTGCTATAATTTACAATATTTAAGTATTTGCTTGTCTATCACGTATAAACAACCAATGCAGATAAGTAAAATTTACCTCATCGTAGATGGTCACTTAAACTACAGGCCATAATGTATTTCAAAATTTTTTATAGATTTTGAGATTTTGTGAAAACTGATAAGATGGGTATTCCATTTCTGAAAAATGGAATAGAATGAATTATAGAATGGAATTATGTTAGATGGCAAGTTAATTTAAACTATATCGATACCAAAATTGTTTTAAATATTTCATAGATTTTGAGATTTTGTGAAAATTGTATGAATGTTTGTTCTTGCATCCCTCAAAAACAGCTTAAGAGAATAGAATGAAATTTAGGAACATGATCAGCAATGAATAAAACAATAATTGTAGGGATTTTTGAAAAAATTGAATAAATTTTGAGACTGCTAAAAGTGCACCTTTTATCATTTTTTTTTGTGCGAGGGGAGGGGGTGGGACTTTAAACCTTGTGGTAGTAACATAGGGTAAAATATTAGTATTATATATTAATGGTAATGCCGATTTTAAGTTTAAAAGCATAATTTTCTTTGATTGTACCAGTATAATGTATTTGATATTGGGGATTTGTGTATGTTGTGGTTAAGATATGAAGCTTACTTTATGTAGTAGACATCCTGATATATGAAGAACTGTTTCAGTGGCAACTTTAATCTAAGATTATTAATCATGCGCATATGCAATTGAAAAAAGAATCACAAGTTGAGATTGGTAGAAAATATCCAAGCTGTTTCCTTAGTAAAATATAAAAGAAAATTAAAAATAAATCGCTGAAGTCAATGTTTTGTTGTGATGAAAAAAATTCAAATAAAATTGATTGTGTAAACAAACGTATACAAAAAACTTTACCAGAATAAATTACTCATTACTTCATCTAACATGTACACAGAGAATAAAAGGAAATGAAAGTAAAGTGCAAAATGCCTAGATGACTCTAGAAAACATACATTAAAAAAAAAAAAAAAAAAAAAAAAAAAAAAAAAAAAACTAGGATGTTAATTGCAGGACCTGATTGTAGGACTCAGTAGAAGACGAGATGCAATGTAACATGCAACAATAATTCTTGATATCTTATTTCTCTAACACATTTCAAGATAAAGATTATGCCTGTGAAATCCTGCTACATTAGAAATTCAGTATAGTGTCTTACAGTGGCGCACCCAGGATTTTGGTTTTGGGGGGTTACATATACTGCTAAACTTGGTTGTGGTGATCTAGATTATAGAAGACCTAGATTAGTAGAATCTAGTAGACCTAGATAATAACTCTCTTATAACATTAAAACATTAGCACTTGCCCATACAACATAAGCCCAGTATCAACATAACTTATTAAAGCCATAAATAATTATTCAACTTTTCAGTGATGTTGTGCCGAAGTTTAACTTTATTTCATACATTAACTGTAAGTATTTATTTAAAAACCAACATCCCCCACTTCTAATTAACCCCCCCCCCTTCCCCCCCCCCCCCCCACACACACACACACAAAATTGAAATAATTTGAAGACTATTTTTAAAATAAAAATTTTAATCCATTAGTGACAATTTTCAATTTTTAAAGCTTTTTGCATCTATTGCAGGTTTAGGGGGGGGGGCTTTAACACCCTAGCCCACTCTGTGAGTGCGCCTATGGTGTCTTAAATCTCGCAGTAAGAAAAGAAAAAAGTAGCGATTATTGGCTAGTCAAAGGAAAATGCTATTTAACAAACATAGCCTACAATTATTGGGGGGGGGGATCACTTCTTTTAGGTAGGTTCCTAAAAACTAAAGAGGATTTTTGCTCTACTATTGGCTCCTTCAGTAGTTAACATGTAAAGTTGTATTCTAATAAATGCTTCAGGAAAGTCTCTACAACAACAAAAAAAAAGTAGTGATGAAAACTGAAAATGTCCTAGCAGGATGCAGATTTTTAGCAATACTGATAAAACATAGCCCAAGTACTACCCATGGAAAAATCAAATAACCCCCCTTCGGTGCCAAGGCTCAGCAGAACAGATATGAACATTCATAATCCTGATTGGTCAAGAGCATCTGAAAGCAAAAACATGCTCACTATAAGAGGAGGAAAATCAACATTCCTCCACTTTTTGGGTGCCAGCAAAGAAGAGAGAAAAATATCACTTGTGTGGCAAGCATGAAGCCCATGTGAAGCAGAGGATTTTGGTAACGGGAACAAAATGGTTAAAAGTTAATGTAATTAGTTTGTCTTAAAGTTTTAGTGCATTAACAAATTTAACTTTTTTTAACTAGGCAAATGATGTAAACTCCAGTTCGTTGATTCTTTTAACCATGGAAATGGAAAAATTTGGACAGCAAAGATTAGCTGAAGATACAGCAGCAACAGGTAATATTTTCATTTATTTTATTACTGAAGATTCTACTGTACATAAAATCACCCCCTTAACTAACAGTCGCATTATTTTCAAGAAAATGGTCATAAAAGTACCTTTTTACTTTCCGAACATGTATCATTTAAGGAAAGTATTGTAATCATGAAATAATTCGACTTCAAGATTCTGGTGTATTTACGCATTTTGAGGTCTTCTGAATTCCTTTATACTATTTTTACGAGATGTATGTTTGTGTGTATGTGAGTGAACATGATAGCTCCTAAACGAGGCATTCAATTGAGCTCAAATTGGGTAAATATGTTATAAACCACCACTGTAAGACCGATATTGATTTTGGTGTGTATAGGACTTTTAGTTTTTCTACAGGTTTACGACAAAGATTTCTTTTGCATTATGGCCTATTCTTGAAAGTGCGCTAGCATTTAAACGGTACATTCGATTGAGCTCAAATTGAAAAAACTAAGCATTTTTACTGAATTATTATTCGATTAAAATTTATTTAAATGCTTTGTAATGATCTTAAGTGTTCGGAAAATCGAGTGGCGTCACTCCAAATTTTTTAAATTAAAAAATATTGTATAAAAATAAGTATATGAACAATATATGCATTTGGTTTATGGTTCTGGATATTTTGATATAAAAAAATTTTCATGCATAAAATTGAAATGTTCTAATTTTTCTGCATCATAACTTTTGAACTCTCCAGCCTGGAATTATTATTACAGGAGCAATGACGAAGAGGTTAAAGTCAAGATTTTTGAATATAACTTAACTGATGTCAGTAGTCAGGTTGAAAATCCTTCAAAATTAAGTTTGTGTACATATTAAAATGGGGGGGGGGGAGGAAGAAAGAAAAAGATATTTCTCAGTACATTAGATCAATTAACTACAGCATCAGACATTACTTCTACAGCTCTGAATATTCTTTCATTTAAATATGTCAGGCATGAAAGATTTCCACAAAAATGCAGAAATCTGCTTTTTCAGTAAAAACTGAATTAGTTAAATTGCGTCGAAAGACTTTTTCTTTACCATTCCTCTGTTTTAATCTTCAGTGCAGTAGAATAGAACCCCAAATTAAAATTTATATTTTTAATTTCTTACCAATTTATGAAATTAAATACAATGATTTTTGCAAGTGAAACCTAATTTTTAAGATCGATTCTACCGAAAAGATCTGCGTGTGTTTTGAAAGATTTATTCACAAATACAATAAATCATTCACTTTTCACTAACTATTACAGTTAAAGAAAATTATAACATATTTCTCTTACTTAAAATAGATATAGACATAGAGAGAGAGAGCAATATACAGTGTCCCAAAATGGTAGTAATGGGCTTTAATTTTTTAACAATTAGAGATAAGTGGGCAATGTAAATTGAAAAAAATGTTCAAAATAAAGTCAGAATAAAAGATTATTACAAAAAATACTCCATTAATTATCAAAAAGTTACACTGTTTAAATTTGGTACGGTCCCTGTAGAAAACAATTCCCAGTTAGCAAAATGTGCCCCATACACTCATGAGGTGACATACAAAATTTGAGAATTATATCTTTAAAAGTGCGATTTGAAGATAAATGTAATTCTGACTAGAACCACTTTTCCATGGCTCTCGAAGGAAAAAAATCACATCAAATGATAGCATTTTAGGGGTTGTACAGAAATTGCGAAAGAAAATTTTTTTTTTTTTTTTTATGCTCTAGCAATAAACGTTAACATTCAAAATCATGTTTAGTCCTGGATCATCTTTCTTTAAAGATATCTCTGTGATGTTGTATGATGAAAAGGTCAAATTTTTTACATTATCTTATTAGTGTATGGGGGCACATTTTACTAATTGGGAATAATTTGCACAGGAGTCGTATGCAAATTAAAAAAGTGTAACTTTTTGTAAATGAACGAGAGGAATTTTTTTCTTAAAGGAGTCTTATTTCCGATTTTATTTTGAACAGTTTTCAATTAAAACTGCCCACTTATCTCTTAATACATAAAGAATTAAAGCGTGTTACCAGATTTTTGGGACATCCTGTATAATATAGTGAAACTAAAATTAAAACATTAACCTTTAAACACAAATAACACAACTAATAAATGTGAGGGTCTGCTTTTTTCGATTAAAACTGCATTAGTTAAATTGCACAGAAAATTATGCTTTATCATTCCAGTTTCACACACAATTTTCATGACATTTTTTTCTTAGATTCCCTCTTTAAATCTCCAATGCAGTAATGTTTAAAGGAGACCCCAATTTTATATTTATATTTTTAATTTATTTCAAATTTATGAAATTAAAAACACTCATGTTTCATTTAGAAAGTCATTCTATCAACCTTTCAAGTATATTAGGCAGGTTGGAGTGTTTAGGCTGATAATTTTATTTTTTACCAACTATGTATAATTTCTGCGGTGTAACAGAGTTGTCGCGAATTAATTGTTTCATCTGTTCCATCTGTGGTTTGCAGAAGATGATGATAAATGCCTATGGTTCTAATGCGAGAAATTTCATCTGGGAATCGTCCCAGAGTAGCTCAGTGGTAGAGCACCCGCACGTTAAGCAGCAGTCCTGGGTTCGATCCCCAGCTCTGGAATTTTTCGCATAGTTGGTAAAAAATAAATTTAATCAGCCTAAACACTCCAACCTGCCTAATACACTTATGTTTCTTCTAGTTAAAGCTGATTTTTAAGATCAAATCTGACTAAAAAATTTGTATGTGTTTGTAAGATTTACTCTCAATCACAATAAATCATTATTTTCCCATTAACTTAGTTACTGAAAATTATAACATATTTCTCTTATTTAAAATTGATATAGACATTAGGGTTGGCCGATTTTTTTTAAATCACTATTCTAATAGTACGAAAAAGGTTCTCTATGGGTTCAATAAAAACAGTGTAAAATATTTTCGTGATTGGATAATATCTTCTGCTCCCGCATCGGACTTGAATTTTCGGAATTTAGGTAAATATAGATTTTTTAACTGGGCATAAAAACATAATTATTTTACACTGTTATTCTAAAAGGGCGAGAAATTAGTCAACTGTTTAATATGCCTAAATTATTTTTTTGATTAAATAAAATCTTCTGCCTTCGCATCGCACTTCAACAAAAAAATGCACTTTTACGTGTAATGCCACATTGCCGCTTTATGACCGGTACAGAAGAAGGGATAGTTTATTTCCTTCAACTGTTGATCGCTGTGGAAATTTCATTCTTAGTACTGTTAAATCACGTTGGACAACTGAGATTATGTATATGTACTGTTTATCATACGTGCTGGAGTCTTTGTGCATGGATTACTAGAACTGATTCAATCATGCTGTAGTAATTTGAAAAGGTCTCAAATAAGTCATCATCACTAAAGCTTTTCAACAGGAAATCAAAGCATTTTACCAAGTAGCATGCACAAAGCAACGGATTTCTTCGAACTTAACCGAATATTTTGAAGGGATTTGAAGAAATATTTTTGAATAGCTAACAATTGAAACCAGAGGTGGCCAGCTTGGCTGCGAAGCAGCCTTAAAGCTTTTGTTGGCCACCCTGGGGGACACTCCAGAACACTAGGAGGTTCACGATATGCCAGTTCCCTCCAGGCCAGGGAGAGCGACAGCCGGGACCTCCACGTATGCACCTGCAACCCTTGACATATTTATTGTACATTCTTGATAGGAAGTACATAGTCACACATTTTTGGAGGGAGGTGTGCAGTCTTATGACACGCAGGTCTGCTGTCATACAGTACCCCCGCTACTGGTTTACAAATAGAATAGAAAATACAGTATTGCAATACAATAGACTTTTGTTCTGAGCTGATGGAATCAGTGCACATGGTGCGGCTGGTGTTCTGAGTCCATGCATTGTCCTAGATAAGATGCTTTGAGTTGCCACCTGAGTGACTTGTGCGTAGAAGTTTAATAATGCTGATGTGAGCAGTGCACATGGTGCGACAAATGGTTCGAGTCCATGCTTAGTCCTGTGATTGATGGATTACGAAGCTATGTAAGGTTATTTGCTAATAGAGATATTACAGCATTACAACACAATAGACATGTTTACTGTGCTGATGGAATCAGTAACCATGGCGCGGCTAGTGTTCCGTGTCCATGCATAGTCCTAAGTAAGTTGTTTTGAGTTGCCACCTAGGTGACTTGTGCGGAGTAGTTTGACAAGGTTGAAGTGATCATTGCACATGGTGCGACAAATGGCTCGAGTCATGCATTGTCCTGAGATTGATGGATTAAGGAGCTAAGCGAGGTTGTTGATGTCTAAGAGGGCACTGAATATGGACCAAAGCTTCCTCCTTGCCTGTTTGCTTCTCATGACGCTCAGGGTCCATTTATCTCTTAACCGATCTTCTGGTTGCTTTAGGTGGTTCTGCTGAGTAAGCTCGCAAGAGAACAGGTAGGGGTTGACAGATCCTGTTACTCACGATATGCCAGTTTATCGACGGTCGCCAGTTTATGCCACGATATGTAGTTTATTACCAAGTTACTAGTCAAGTATCAATTAGTTTAAAATGAATGAATGCTAAACATCAAAATATTTAATTTTTCATTTACGAAAATATGATTTTTTTTATTATTTGTGAGAATAACAATAATACAAGATAAAAAATCCTCGACCAAAAGTTTTATTTACTATGTTAATTATTTATTTTGTTTTGGGCATTCTAGTCTTAAATCCGCACTGTTAGAACATGAATGAACTTGCAACGCTTTCATGGGCACAGTCCATTGCTGTGCCTGTGGAAGCGTTGCAAGTAGGCTGGAAAAGGACTATGAGCAGTCAGGAATACAGAGGCAGACGCATCAAGCATGAAGCGATGACCTGGCTTTGGCAACAAGTTGGAGGTATGTCGTCCTTTATCGGAGAGCGACCACTGGACATGCCATTCCTCCTGCATTGCCTTCCTTAGTTGATCTTTGACATAGGAGAACGTTGCTGGTACCTGTGTTACTTGTTGGAGTTCAGCTTTGCTAGAGCAGCCGCCCTTTCATTTCCTTGGATATTCTCATGAGCTTTTACATGGTGTAGGGTGCACCTGGGAAGAGTTGTGAGTAGTAGTTTTATTTCTAGGATGAGAGAGTCTCTCGTTCTGTGTGCTTTTATGGCCTGCAGGCTGCTGAGACTATTGCTGTATATTAGTACTTGCTCTGTCTGCCAGGTCTGCTTTGTCCATTTCAGTGCCTCTACTAGGGCTGTCAATTCTGCCTGGTATACGCTCTTGTAGATGTTGAGAGGGATGCACTTATGATGTATCTCTCTCCCCCACGTAGGCCACAAACGCTGCACCTGTGCCCTCTAGTGATTTGGATCTGTCTGTGAACAATTGGTGTTTGATCATGGAAACCATTGTTGCTGTTCATAGGATGATCTGCTGTTGGTTTGGTTCCTGTGCTGGATGTAGTGTCCATCGCGGGGACAGTACACTGTATTGCTGGGAGTGATATTGGGAGGTGGGGGAGAGGGATCGGGGAGGCTCGTATGCATAGCAGTTGTGTCTGTATTGCTTCGTGACAGTTATAGATATCCAGTAGGACCTGACCTGTAATTGCGCACAGTGCTTGGGTGGATGTAGTTCTATATGCTCGAGAGAGGTGCAGGAGGGGTATTCTTTGTGCAGTGAGTAAAAAGCAGCATATAGAACTACTGTTAGCAGAGGTGTGGATAAGGGTATTTTAACACATTGAAGACAAAGTTCTTTTAAAAACAATTTCATTTTAATTATATTTTAAAGGATCACTTACAAGTTTCAAAAATAAAAACTATAACTTCTTTATCATAAAGAGCTGCTTGCTCACACACAGTTTGAGTGAATACACATACCACTATATATATATGTACAGTCCTGACAGTCAATTATACAGTTTTAATAATATATTCAAGAAAAATAACCAAGTAAAACAAATAAGCAAATGAGATATGTCTAAGCAGTTCACCTGAACATTGCAACAACAACAACAAAGGAATGACACTCAGTGTCTGCTAGAGCACAAGCCTATCACTGGCTGTCCCTACCAGGTGCTTAGTACTTGTTTTAAACACTTAGTTTCACCTTATGTTATATTTAGTGACTCTTTGAAGTTTGGTTGAAAGTTTACATTAAGAGTAATATCAAGTATGCTATTTAGATTTGAGTTAGGCTTAGCAACATATTAAAGGTTTGTTTACATATTAGAAGTTACTACAGTTTACTTATTTACTTTATATTTTATTTTAATAAAGGGCTTAGTTTTTCTTTAAGTTTATATTTAATACTTAATAGTTAATAAATGAGTAATAGACACTTTATGTGTTAACTTTAACACAACAAAACAAGTATATGGCTGGGGAAGGACCAAGGGAAAACTAACTTGGGTTTTCTATTTATAATTCAACAGTTCAGTAGTAACAGTTAAACAACATTTTATTATTTTTTTTCCTTTACTGATAACTACATCTACCCAAGCACTGTGCACAACAATTGACTGTGACGTCATATCTGTTAATACCTTATAGAAATGCGTTATCATTCAGGATTTGGAAACTGAAACTTTGGTAAGCTTTTGCGGCCTATATGTCTTCTGCATTTTAATGAACAAAATGTATGTCATCTTTGATCGACAAACGGAGAGAGAAAAAAAAAAAAAAAATTCATGTAGCACTGGAAATTTACGCCTTATAAGTAAAATGTTGTTGGGGACCATTTTCGAAGTTACTGAAGGCAAGTTAGTAACAAATGATAAAATTTATTTAAGCAAAGATTAAACTGCGTATTTAAAAATGCATCAAGCGGTTCAGCTATGTAATTATTTTGGTGACCTGAATAGCGTAATCTTATGCCATTATTGCAGTTATAGTCGTTGATCCCGGGGAAACAGAATTCTGATCCTATATATCACTACTCCAATGCATTGAAGTTGAAGCAATCTCTGAATTTTAATGTTTTAATGGATTTTAAACGCTTTTAACTGTTTCTAACTATGTATTGAAAACACTTCCATATGCGAATCTTAACTTAATATCTCTGAGACTTTTTATGATGAAAGGATAAAATTTTGTACATTATCTAATTAATGTGTGGAGCCTATTTTACTAATCTGAATTTTTTGAATGGGGGCTGTAAAGAAATTTAAATTTTGTATTTATTCAAATTTAATCTCTGATAATTTTGATTGATTTCATACAATTCTGTATCTTTATTATGTAACTTTGTAATTTATGATATATGTCTACGATCAATATTTATTGGGTAGAAGCCATGGTTTGTGTTCCTGGGACATCCTGTATAATCTTTAAAAAAAAAAAAAAAAAAACCCTTTTACCTGATTTTTATACAGACCTGCCAATTTGTACAGCTTGGCCGGCAATGGAGTATGTATCTTAACTAAAATCATAAGATTGTATGGCTGCATAGTAATATTGTACAATTTTTGTACAATATTACTATGCAGCCAATGTATGTTTATTCAGTACATATCAGATTCCGAACCTCCCATGCGACAGAAAAGAGAATTTTGCCATTACGTTATGTGGTTCCCTACCTCCCATCCCTAATGGCAAGGCAGGAACATATAAAAAAGTGATTCCAAAACATTTTAAATTAAAGACTCAACTTGCTGTCTGACCTGGCAACGTATTGGAAGTGTGTTATTGACACATCAAAGTTAGCTTGCTCTTTAATGTTCCTTTGCAGTGTACATACTCATATTTGTTGGATCTTAGTACAGATGGGTAAGTTTTCACAAACAGGTTAAATTACTACTGGGGGGGGGGTTGAGGTTATGCTGCAAGTTTTGCTTCAATGATGAATCTTTATTTCATAAAAACTTTTATATAAAAATATTAGTGAAAATGTGATAGCATTCCAGGCAAACAATGTTGAAAATAGAACAAAAGTAAAAAGTAATAAAAGAATGTAAGTCTAAAAGATAAAAAAAACATTACTATTAAAACCTAAAAAATTAAAGTTTCTGCCATAAGTGCCTTTAGGTAATCGTCCCTGACCATATTGACCAGTTCTGTACTCAGCACACTTGCTGGTATCGATATTTCATTCTTGCCCAAGTAGAGCCATCTCTCGTCTATTGGAGCGTGTGCTACATCATCAGCATCTTTGTGGGTAGAAATTATTTCAATTGGTTTGCAGTAAAATTTTTAACTTTTATTTTAAAAACTAGCTTTTTTTTGTTGTTACATATTATTGTAGAACAAAAGTACATATTTACTGATTTTTAAATGCCTTTTTAAGGTAATCCTACTAATTATAATTTGAAATGTCTGGGCAGCTGCAATATATTTAATAAAATTAAAGTGTTTACTGTTTCTTTTTGTTTTTTTACCCAAATCCTGAATTATAGTTTCTGTTAATGCATATGAAAATTATAAATCTGTGACCATTTAATTTTTTTTTTCTTTTGTAATTTAGAAAAGAATTTAGACAGGTGGAAAACAATAAACTCTATGACTGATGCAAAGACTGCTTTAGCTGTATTGTTTGAGAAGGTATTAATGCATACTTTATAGATTTATTTATTTTGGCACTACAGATAGACCTAGTTATCCCCAGATTTCACATCATCTCGGTTATCGTGACACTGTGAAATTAAACGACCTTATTTTAAAGTTGTCTACAGACGTAACTATTGTTGATAAAGTTATGAAATTTTGTGTAGGACATAATAAAGGTTTGGAATTTGTTTGATGGGAAAAAAAATTAATTCAGTTATTTGCCACCAGGGGGCTTTCCATGGCTTCCGCGGTCCCCAGCACTCAATCCATGCAACTTTTAGCTTTGGGGGAGTTTGAAACACTTGGCAGGTCTTGATAATTCAAGAACTTCACCTGATCTTAAAAATAGCCTTTCACAACATATTTGTAACATTTCCTCGAATGCACTGTGGTCAGCAGTAGAACATGCTCTCTTTCGATTCCAGATGGTAGCTGAAAATTATTGCCGTCATGTTGAACATGTTTTGTTGTAATAATATTTGTAAAATATAAATGTATGCTAAATGTGTAATTCGTGAAAATTTGAACTATTTTTTTTAATTCCATCAAACAAATTCTCATATCTTCGTTATGTCCTACACAAAATTTCACAACTTTATCAACAATAGTTTTGTCTGTAGACTACTATAAAATGGGATTGTTTAATTTCGGACAACCTGGATATTGATTTTATGTATTGTCTTTGTTCTATTTCTGTAATCCATTTGCAAGATATCCGAAACAATCTAAATTTAATATAGAATGCAATAATTATTTTCTTTTGACTGTTGAGTTTCACCTCCCCCCCTTTCAAAGATAATACTTAAAACTATCAAAAGTCAATATGTTCTACCAGCTTGCCCCAAAGTATAAGCTTTAGCAGGGTGTCTACCGCTCCGGAAAGTCTGGAAAAAGCCGGGAAATTGGAAAATGGGTCTGGAAAGTCTGGAAAAAACCGGGAAATTGGATAATGGGTCTAGAAAATTCACCAAAAGAATCAATTTTTTCTCCGTTTTTTACCCTTTTTCTCTAATTGTCAGACTCGAAACCGTAAGCAACTGCAATGCATTTTTTGGACCGCGAAAGCATCAAGCGATGTTTTGTATGAGGTGAGAAAAATATGGGCTCATCAATCGTAACGGGAGGGTAAAAGACAAATTAGCTTACTTGGTAACTTATGGCTTAGGACCGTCTTTCCAAGAACAGTTATTTAATTCAATCAGAAAGTGCGACTACTTCTGTTTCTGAATTGATGAAAGCTTAATCCTGTATACTTCAGTTAAAATTGATTTCAAGAAGTTGTACAAAATATGCAAATATAGAGACAAGGGAGGGGAAATTTCCCAAAGTACATTGCATTGGTCAGGAATTTTTTTCCCAGGACCTTCCAAAAGTCTGGAAAAAGTCAGGAAATTGACTTTCAGAAATTTGGTAGACACCCTGTTTAGGTAGCATAATTTTTGCTGTGAATATTGTTTTCAGTTTAGATATATTTTGTCTATAGGTGACATTATTTAATTTTGAAAATTAACATTATGAATAAAGACACACGACTATGTTCTTTTTGTTGTAATGAAATGAAATTTTAACACATGAATGATGAGGAAAGTTCGAAAATATTGTTTTTGAAACCTGTCAGATTATTATTAAATTGGAGTGCTGTGCTGTATTTTAAAATTTACTAGATGAATCTCATTTCATGCCAATACTTATCATGCCATACTTATCAAATTTACCAAACTATCTTTTTCTTTTTTTAAAAGTGTATTGAAGGTTATGTTAGAATAAATTCTGACACAGGCACAAATACAGTATCTGGAGGAAAGGACTCAGAAGTAAGCAAGAAAGAACAGGAAGAAGAAAGTAAACAGTTGTTGGCACAAATAAAATCTCTCAAAGATAAGATGAATGCAATGAAAAGGGAATATGAAAATAAATTAGACAAAGAAAGATGTGAACAATCTGTACGGGTGAGGAAATAATTATGTATTATTCTGTTGTTATTTCCAAGGCATATTAAAATTAATAAAACTTCCATTTATTCTTTTACAATATTAAAAAAAATTTTGTAATTAAAACCTGATTTACTTTGAAATGCAAGTTTGTAAAAAAACTTCATTTAGGTATCTAATAAGACAAATAAAATCTTTGTTTTACATATATGCTGAGGGAATTTATAAGCATTGAAAATTAAATGTATATATAGATTCTTCTTTAATCCAACGTAAAGAAGCATGCAGTAATTATCAAACTCATCAAAGCCTATTGTTGACTCTAGAATGATTTGTCAGTTTACAGCGACTGGCGACCCTTTTCCTTTTTTTTCTGTCCCTTGCATCGTTCATGTTTTTATTATTTGACAACATTCACAACTTTTTTTTTTTTGCTCCCTGCAGACCAATTAGGGTCTCTTTTGTGGTCCATCACAAAAATACATTATGGCCCACTTTATGAAAATAGGATAGATTAAAATGGCCCTTTTAAAACATAATCCTTAATGAAATCAGACCTTTCTCACAAATGCAACTTATTAATTTTTTTTAAAAAATCTATCTTTCTGGATCAAAATATGTATGTTATTATTGACACTGCCTTTGTCTGTTTTCTATGGCGCTGGCTTAGTTGACCTGAAACAAGTCTCCTTTTTTATGTTTGTTCTTCAAATGAAAAGTTCAATTGCAAGAATGTGCATATTTTACTTAGATGAAAAAAATTCTATTTGTAAATAACTAGAAATTTTTTAATTTCCCGATTCTTGGGTGGATCACATCTATCTATTTTAAAATATTGGTCGTTAAGTTTGACAAGTATACAATTGCAAACAGTTTAACAACCATAATTAAAGACTTATCACTAGGGCCCTACAAAATATGCAGAAAATTTTTCGGAATTATGCAGCATCGATGCACTAGTTTATTAAGATTATGCGGTATTTACAGAAATTTATTGAAATAATGTGGATGTGTAGGGAGATACCAACGTTAAAAGAAAAGCAATATTTTAATTTAAAATTAAGAGCAAATAAGTGCGTCTTACTTTTGCACTAAAGTTTATTAAATAATGTGATGTTAGTCCAGCAGATGATGATTCCTTCAAACTCTGCCCCTGTTTTGCAGATATTTGACCGCAACATGAAATTGCACTTTCACAGTCTACAGAATTAGGTAAAACTGAGAGTACTGTTTTGGGTGTTAGTTCTGAAAACCTCTCTGAATTCCAAAATGTACAACGGAGCATTCCTTGACATACCCCTTGTAAGCAGCATGCTCAAGCCTCATTTGTAGATCCTCAAATCCTGGAACATTGTTGAAGACTTCATCTTCAACATTCTTGTTGAACTATTGGTCTGGGGTCAAACACTCGAGCTGCCTTCATGAATTTCAAACCAGGTTGGGAAAACTGAAGTACTCGCTTTTTGGAGACGTCCATTTCTGAACAAAAGTAAACGATCAATTTCGCTCCTGTTTTGTGGCTTTTTCCCCATCTACGGTCCCAAATTGGGTTACAATGGGCTTTTGAGGAAGATGTGTTGAGAAAAAATTAAGAAATAAAAAGTTTGCCGAAAAATGCGGTGTTATGCGGAAAGTTGTAGTTTATGCGAAGAATTGTACATTATGCAAAATTCCGCATTTTTGCATATTTTATAGGGCCCATCACCAACTGTATATAGTTATTGTTCTGGATGTTTAATTGTTTTGCACACTTAAAGTTTTCTTTCTGAATGTTTTCTCAATTTCCCCAGCCTTCTTTTTACAGATTATTCTTGATTATTATAGATATTTGGTAATATACATAATTATAAATGATATGGAAAGTACATTAGCAAAACGACATTTTGAAAGCCTGAAAATTGGTTTGGAAATTGAGCAATTAATGACATTCTATATTTTACTATTGCCAAATTTCTTTACAATCATGGTATTTTGCTTCAGTGGCATAATGAGGGTTATCGCCCTGTGTGATTGGCGCCTGGTGCGATCTTTGGTTTGCCATTCTATATTTTAAGGTTTCAACATTTTGCAAACACCATTTGTCCTTTCCCAGTCTTATTTTGGACCTTTAGTTCTCTGCCTCAATGCTTTTAAGTGCCAGCATTCTGTTGGTCCACACCTTATCCTTTTTTAAATTTTTGTCTTGATGACAGGACCAGTCCCCACCCCTGTTACGCTACTGTTTTGCTGATATAAAAGTGGAGTAACTAGATTTTAGTGAAAGAACTGTAGAAATTGCAGATTTTAGCAGAATAAAGCTAAAAGGAAGCCTAGCTAATTCTGAGAAAGAATGTCTTCAGCAAACAAATTGTCATAAACCTACAATATTTGCACATAATGTGTATGTGTACTTGTCCCTGCTTCCATTTGCAGTAGAACGAATGGTTTGGAATCTGGGTTTTGTTTACATTACTTCTGGCAAAATGCTTGAAAATATTCGCACAGGGAATTGGGGCATTCTTTTATTATAGGGTTGTGTGGTCTCTTCTAGAGGATCTTTTAACATTAAGTAGGATCTTTTAACATTAAGTAACATTAACAATGTTACTTGTGTAAGTAACATTGGGTAAAAAATTGGTCGTTAGAGGAGGGGGTCGCTTAATAGGGTGGTCGCTCGCAGAAGTTTCACTGTAATCAATTTCACTTAATTTTATTAAATCAAAAATTGCTTGCTTTGTACAGATTATAATTCATGTTATCATATTTTGCATCAAAATATTACCTACAAATTAATTTTCCAATTTCACTTACTTTTACAATAAATTTCCCTCACAAAAAAAGTAACTTGTGTAAGTGAAGGAGGAAAAACTAACTTTGCACAACCTTATAACAGATGTACCAAGCAAGTCTCAGGCTTTTTTACTTTATTTTGGAATTCAGGATTTTTCTTCAGTTTCTCAGGCTTTTTAAGAATTTATTCAGGAACTGTGATTTTCTCAAATTAAAATGTTCATTATTTATCTTAAAATGGGCTAGAAATTTTAAAGCAGTATGAGATTATTATACATACTTTTTTTAGTTATGAATTTAGATATTATTTTAAGTGTCTTAATATAATTTTTAGTTGTAAATACTTCCTCATATATGACTGTTTTTTTAAACTTTCTGATATTTCTTTTGACAAATTTTTAAATTCACTATGATTACACAACTTAAAGGAGAGGGGGGAAATGTCTGTATTGATTGTGTGTGCATTTTATAGTAAAAATCTCAGGCTTTTGGATTTCGAAAACTTGTCCTATCTGCTACAAGTTAAAAGTTACTGCAGATAAAGCACTTATCATTTTGAGATTATTTATAACCAGTTTCTAAATATGTCATGTTTATTCTCCTAGAACTCAAAAGTGTCCTCTTTAAGATCATGTGCCCTTTTCTAATTTCCCCCCAACAAATTTTTTTTCTAGAGCTAACACTAGAACTGACCAATTCACAGCTTGTATTGCTTTTTGTATGCACGATAAACATATGTTCATTTATCTGTTCTTAAATATTTCATTTGACAAAAAAAAAAAAAGTATAACTTCACTGGTCTCCAAAATAATAGGTTTAACTATTGTGTATGTGCAGTAATACCCCATACTTATGCAATAGGTGGGACTGAGCAACAACAGCTTGAGTTTGTGTAAGTTGGGGTATAATTTCGCAGATAAATATGTACATACAAATTATTTTTAATTGGGACCTGAGATGAAAGAAAACAATAATTTAGAAGGGAATGTTTTATAAAATCTTAGCTAATACATATGTATAAAAACTATACTGTTAAAAATCATACACTGAAGTTATTCTGGAAGCAAACAAGATGATTCGACGAGATTTGAGACTCCTGTAATGCCGGGTTCATGTTAGTTGGGAATGTTAGTAGGAATGGCTTTCTCGCAAGCAGAGATTAGGATGATTAATTATTTCTTTTTTGAGCATTTTTGATCACTATTATATATATATATATATCCTAAAAAGGGTGTGGTCTTTCAATGTTGTGTGTTTGTCAATAAATTAAGCTTGTTCGCTATTAGGTGAGTAAATTTGTTTCTGTAAATAATTCAGGGCCGACAGGGGTAATGTAAGTCGAGGTATTACTGTATTTGTTCTTCTGCAAAATCTTAAAGTATCATTATACCTATGTTCCATATAAAATCATTAGTACACCTTTTTCATTCCTCAATATAATTATTTAATTTTAGGTTATTCAGTGCTTGAAGAATATGAATGATTTTAAAAAATACTGTATGGAAAACCAGTCAGATTCAAAAATCTTGGAAAAAATTGAATCACAGTATCAAATTCAAGTAATGTATATTCTATTCTGTTTCTATTAAAGAGCTTTTCTGCTTCTACAAATCTTATTAAATCTCATTTAATTGTGCCAATTTGCATTGTAGGAATCTGATATAGAACAGCTTAGCCAGAAATTGGAAGATCATTCAAAATTAAGGGAAGAAGTGGAATTCTGGAAAGAGGTAAATTATTGTACCAAAGATATTTCATATTTATTTTGTTTACTTTTTGATATTTCTGTTTTGGTTGATTTTGATTATGTGATCAGGGTTCGTACACCCTCAGGGAAACCTGGAAAACAGGGAAAACTTGGGGAATTGAAAATTAGCTCTTAAAACTCGGGGAAATCTCATGGAAAAATGTAATTTTGCTTTAAAAACCTGGAAAATCCAGATTCAACCCTGGAATTTTAAGAAAATTTACTCTCCTCTCTTTATTTTTATGGCTTTCACCCTATTCAATGGTCAACTACTTTGCTAATAAAGCACTCATGCAATTGGAAATGGATTATACAAGATTAATCATCTATCATTTAAGACTGCTTAGGACGAATAGCACACTTGCTTCTCATTTTGTCTGTGCAGTTCTGAGCATTTGTGATTGCTCCCTTTTCTTATTTGAGTTGGAGGGGCTATTCTTTGTGTTGTGTACTGTACACAAAGTTAGATTGTGTAATGTTTGTACGTATGTACAAACATTACACGTATGTACATGTATGTACAATACGTATGTACAAACTCTGCTGATATTTGCTAGAATACAATGCAGAATGTGTGTTCTTATAATATTAAATATTTCATTGTTTATGTATAGGATTGGTGGATTTTACGTAGTTCTGAAGAATATGGCAATTTTTACCAATAGCTTTGTGTACTGCCAATAGTATAATAAACATATCTTGAAACTATCAATCAGTGAATTGGTCCCAAAAATTCTTTTTTACTTCTGTAAAGCTGCTGCATAATTTCTGATATTTTATAGGTGAAATTGAATTTAAAACCATGTTTGATAAAATGTAATCCATTCATTATGCGATAATTGAGGGGGAGTGTAATTTTGATTACCATAGTGCTATGTTAATTTCATTACCTTAGAATGGGGCATATAAATAAAAGGTATTTAGTCTTTATCTTATGTTAATTTTTTTGCGATAACCTGGAAATTCTTGAAAAATCACCTGGAAAAACTCAGGGAATTTCATTTTGAAAAATGAGTATGAACCCTGGTGATTCATTGTTTCCATAAGTGCTTGTATTAAAGAAAAAAAAAATCTTTTATTTATTTTTGTTTTCTGGGTATTCTGTTTGCTTTTAAATTTTACAAATTTGTGTTACTCTATTAGTTTTCTTGATTATGAAAAGTTTTACTAATTCAAACCTAAGCCGAACGGAGTGCTTTTGAAAACGATCAATTTATAAATGTTTCATTATAAAACCTTACACAGCATCAAAAAGCTATCTCAGATTTTGATCCTAAATTCATATTCGACAATAATATCAATATCAAAGACATGATAGCTAGTATTGAAACTGCAATTGAACAATTACCTAACTGTGATAAGAAAGAAATAATAGTCATTGCTAAAAACTAATTAACTGCTAAACTAAAAATGTGAGCTAAAGACAGTCAAGACCACAAATGTTTGAATAAATTAAAATAAAAATATAACGTAGCTAAGTTTTTATAAAAAGAAGGGAAAATTGTTTTCATATCTGAAAGAGAATACTAGGAGAAAATGAAAAGTAAAATGGCTTAATACATTGTGTAACTATTGATGACCTCATTTGATTCAATTTTTGATAGTATTAGATTCTAAGTATTCAAAATAGAGATGTGCCAGATTGTTGAAAAGTCAGATCTGCAGATACAGATGTGAAAATGGATAACTTGTTTTTATATCTGCGGATACGGATATGAAAACAGATAATTCTTTGTCATATCCGCAGGTACGGATATTATTGTTTAGAAAATATTTTGAAGAATACAGATCATGTATATTGCATGGATTAAAAAACAATATAGTGATTAAAAATTGCATTTTTAATAATCTTAACAGTTTTTATGAGTTTCACTCTGCTTAACTAAACTTCTTTCAGAGTGATATCCAATTACTAAAATTAGGTAAGCAAAAAATTCTTACCTTCTCATTTCCATGGGGTGCTATGCAAAGATGATACCATGGCACCCTGCTTAGTGGAATGCACTTCCTAGACCGTAAAATGGAGGAAGCCACTGAATTAACAATGATAACATCTGTTAATCTTTCCTAAGGTTTTAATTTATCTTGATCAGATATTATACACAGGTTATAAATATTTACAAATATGCATTGCTTTCAGACATTTATAAATATACGTGCTAAATAGGCATGTGTCTTCATATTCAAACATGAACAGAAACTACCATCAAATCGTGGTGCGTTGCCAAATGGCAAAAGAAGAATTTATGAGAGGAGTTGCATGGTGTAAACCACAGAGTTCGAAACGATACTACCAAACCAAGTAGCTTTTCAAATTTGCAGAACCTGTTAATCTTTTCTAAGGTTTTAATTTATCTTGATCAGATATTATACACAGGTTATAAATATTTACAAATATGCATTGCTTTCAGGCATTTATAAATATACGTGCTAAATAGGCATGTGTCTTCATATTCAAACATGAACAGAAACTACCATCAAATCGTGTTGCGTTACCAAATGGCGAAAGAAGAATTTATGGGAGGAGTTGCATGGTGTGAACCACAGAGTTCGAAACGATACTACCAAACCAAGTAGCTTTTCAAATTTGCAGAACCTCTTGTAGTCTTATTAAGAGCCCCATCACCTACGGAAAAAATTGTAGCTCAAGAAATTTGCCTCCTTTAGTGCCTATTGTAGGAGGACCTGTTGAGAAAGACAGACACTTTAAGTAACTAATTAAAAGTACCTTTCGTCCAAAAATACCACGTGGGTTGACAGGATAGTGTAATAAATTTTCCTCTCCCAACACAAGGCCTTTGACTAAAGAGTGTGAATTGTATTTTCTGCCTTATTGCTTCAAGGCACTGGAGGAGGAGATTTTCAGATGATAAGTGTTTCTATACAAGAATAGAGTAGAACATCAACTGCAAGAAAATTTGCCCATGAAGATCATTAATCTTTAACCAAATTAAAAAAGGTTTTTTAAGTATTACTTTAAAAAAAGAATTGTCATCAAATTAATGTTCAGGGATGAGAATCTTCCGCGGTTTGGTTATTTCCACGTATTTTGCATTTTTTTTTCCACGTTTTTAAAAAACATTGCTTTCCGCTTTTTTGTATGTTTGTGTTCCGCGTTTAAAAATATTTCAAGTGCAATTTTCTTTTTTAAAGATGTATTCGCCGAAATACATCATGCGAAAGTGAAGAAATGGAAAAAAGGTCACGAAAGTAAAGAAATGAAGCACTAGGTCATGATTAGCAACTCAACTACGCTTTTCCATTTCGTTCAAATTCTTCGTTTCAAATTTTTTGCGTTAAGTTCATTGTGAGAAATTATTTTATGTATCTTATCTTAACTTCATTTATTCATATTTTGATTTTACGAGTGATTTCCTGTGAGGAAGGAAGTTGATTTGTTTATTCTCGTATCAATGGTGTGTGGGGAGGGGGGGGAGGCATCTGCTCAGTGTCCGCTCTTCTCCCTCCCGTCCTGAGAAGAGGATTAAAACCGTTCGTTGTAGCTTCAGGTCGTAAAATATCCCATTAGAGAAACAATCTGTCATTCAGAAGAGTAGTCATAACAAAAAATTATTTCCTACTGTAAATGGCGCTTTACAGTGTTTTACAAAGGCTGTAAGTAATTAATAAATGCCACTTGGTTATTGTTTATTTTTTCATATTTTGTAACGCATTCATCCAAACTTTGGCTGCACAGAAAGTTCAAAAGATGGGCAGATCAGGGAGTCTGGGGTAGGTACCCCGCCTGCCCGTTGATGTACTAAAAGAATAGGGAAAAAGTTGATTCATTGACAGGGTGTCCAGCAGAATGGAAATGTACCTGAATATTTCGCACGGCGGGAAATACTACTTGAAAATATCGAATTTCCGGTCAGCATCGGGGCCAAATGCATGACAGCTCTGCTATAGAACAATTTTAGGCAGAGAAAGGGGTGGAAAATGTCAATTCAAAATTTGTGTCTGTTTTGCGGCCGCTCCGCAAAAATGAAATCGTCGACGATTGCGAGAATGCAAGTCTTTCGTGGACTCCACACCCCCCTGGGATGTTCATTTTCACTGTACTACGCGCTAAGCCCAATCGAAAGTGCGAAAATGCTGAGTAGGGAGGGCCATTAAGACTATTTTGAATTCATCGATTGGGAAATTAAAAATTTGGACAAGAGGGTCAAATTCTTTCCGATCCCTGAAGTGTCGGGAGTTGTTTTATAATTATGTAACTACAAACTGCTGCACAATAATAATTATTAAGCCTTTTTGCTTCTTTAGAAAATTCGCTGTCGCCTCGTACGATGGAAAATACTATCGCACCCCCCCCCCTTTTTTTAACTATGTCGCGCTCTTGCATTTTTTTCCCTAACACACGTCTTAGATAATCTGGTTTTCCTATTACAAATATTACGCATATACAGAGCTGCAACTAGAGATCACGTCGCCCGGTAGAAACCTTTGTCTTTCCACTTCCATTTTGACGTAACAGCACAATGCCTGGGGCAAGTGCCCCGTTTCCTCTCCTCTAATTGCAGACTAGCATATATAGAGAGAGAAAAATTGCAGATGACGCCGAATACGATAAAATTTGAATCTAATACGGAATGTTTTCGGTCCTTTTCGGGTCCGAAAATTTGCGTGATTATGAAAAATTTGTCTCCGAAACCGGATTCCCGTTATTTTACGATTACGAAACTTAATTTTATGTTTTGCTGTTTTTGAAATAAGGCATAATGGCGGCTTTACACAACTTTTGTAAAAGTGTAGATTTCATTAAGTGAAAAAATTTGGTAGTTAAAAATGCAAATCCCACCTCACTTTTGAATTAATACATGAAGTTTAATAAAATTACGACACGCATTTTGTTTTAAAAAATAATTTCTTAAAATTTACTGTAAATGAAAGTACCGTAAAATTGCACCTGTAAAGGAATTTAAAAAAAAAGCCAATTTTTTTTTTTTTTTCCCATAATCGAAACATCCACTTCTTCATTTTTATTATTATAGTTCCGTAATTTTGCGATTGGAAAACTTGAATTTTTTTATGTTTTTTGCTGAAATAAATCATACTGACGGTCTTACACAATTTTTGTAAAAGTGTTAATTGTATTAAGTGAAAAAAAAAATTGGTATTTTATGATACAAATCCCCCACGACACTTGAATTTTCATCGCATGAGGAAAGAAGTAAAATCATCAAGACAACTTAAATATACTTACTCATACTATACTAACTTTACGCTTTCGTCGTAAAGTTTACGTTGTTTCATCAACTTTTATGATTTTACGTGAAACTTCCGTTTTTTTTTACGCTTTTAATGAATATTTGAAATGTTTTTATTTTAATAAAATATGCCCCATATTTCGTTTTAAAATTAAAATCTCCTAAAATTTATTATTAATGAGATTTTTCCGCGGAATTCCGTGGTTTTGTTTATTTTAAGATTACTGAATTGCCCATCTCCTATTTAAATTTGAAATAAGAATAAAATTCTTTCTTATTTCAAATCTAAATTATTTTTTGACCACATATTAAAAATGTAAAATAGTAAAGAAAAAATTTCATTGAAGATCCCAGGTTAAAATATGAACGAAAGTGATACAAAATAATAGTAATGAAATTGAAGCAGGGGCTGTTTTGATTAAGAAAAATACAATATTTGTGAAAGCAAATGACTTAGCATGTTTATGCTTTTCAGGCGTAATTTTAGACTACTTTTTATGTATTACATAATTGTTTTTTCCTTTTCCCTAATGCGTTTAAAATAATAAATTTTGCATCCTGTATTTTTTGTTGTTGTTTAAGAAATATATATTAAGTGTGTTATGTCAATTTTAATATTTTATACTATTTAAACTATGCAAATAGACAAAACTTAACAGGCTTTCATGTGTTCATTTCATAGAAAAACATTAAAATACTGTTCGTATGCTATTTATAAAATTCATTTAAAATGTCATTTACATGTTATTTAGCAGAAATCATCAAAAATGATGTCTGCCAAATAGTTGTATACTGAACTGACAAAAGTTCAATATGTCAATTGCGTATTGTTTTACACCTTGTGAATTTCAAAAGTTGGCAGCTATGAATCTTCAAGCCTTGAGAAAAGTATATCAGTTATCCACCTTCCCTCCTCCTCCAAAAAAAAAAAAAAAAGAGAGAGAAAGAAAGAAGGGGAAAAAAAAAGTTAAAATTGTTGGATTTGAGAGTATTTTTTTCCCTCCCTTCATTCCCTTTTAAATTCAGTGTTTTGATTATTTTCCACATTTTCTTTTTTAAAAACAATTACTTGGATTCCACTTAAAAATTATAATTATCGCTGATCTCCATGTTTCATGGCTAATAATTTCTACATTTTTGCATCCTTTTGGCAAATGAATATTTACCCTTAAGTATTTTTAGATTTTTATCACTAAAATCACATATCTGCACAAATGCATAATTTTGATTTTTTTTATATATATAAATTTCTTGAATTTTTAATGCATCTGAAAGCTTGTATGCAAACTTAAAGTTATCACATCACACTGATTCTGTGATTTTGAAAGGATATAGATTTGAATTAGACTGATTTTACATGGCTAAATGTCGAAATAAAGGAAGAAAATGGCCAATTTTATTTTAAGTTCTTCTTTTTTATGATGCAGTTTATAATATTTGACTGTAAATTAAAATTAGACATTTTTGGTAATTCAACTCAAAATCTCGAGTTCTCCAATTGTTATTGCAGTGTGTACATTACAATTGACGTAATTTAAAATAAATATTAATCAAGATGCTTTTTATATAAAACTTGAAAGAAATAAATTTGTTTAAAATATTTTTTAATTTGACTTTTGTCGGCGATTATTTACTTTTTAAAGTATTGCAGAATATCATAATCTTTAGGTAATACTTTATATTGTATTGTTTTATTGAGTAACTCTTGCAACTTAATGCTATTATACATAAATATTTAATAATATATATTAATAGTGTTAAATTTAAAAGTATAATTTACCTTCATTCTATATCAGCATGATGCAGGGGGTGCAAAAAATGTTTTTATTCTCAACATTTCCCTCAATCCATATGAAAAATTCGCGAAAATTTTATGATATGTTGTAGACTTTCAGGGTGTCTACCATCATGCAAAGGTCACGAAAGTCACGGAAAAGTCAAGAATTGGAAAAAAGGTCACGAAAGTCAAGAAATGAAGCACTAGGTCACGATTAGCGACTCAACTCCCTTTTTCCATTTCATTCAAATTCTTAGTTGACGATTTTCGTAACTAAATTTTCTAAACTTTTGTGCACCATTTTTACAGTTTTGCTAATAAATGCACAGTTTACCGCATAATTCTATCGATCTTTGTTGTAGAGATATTTAATTTTGAAATCGGGGCTTATTCGCTGATCACCCTGTATATTAATAGTGTTAAATTTGAAAGTATAATTTTTCTTCATTCTATAAGTATGATGAAGGGGTGCAGAAACTGTTTTTACTCTCAACATTTCCCTCAATCCATATGCAAATTTCCCCAAAATTTTATGATAGGTTTATTGACTTGCATAAGTTCTGTTTTACCATAAGTGTAAAAATATTTGCAATGTACAAGCTACATACATGTTTAGTAAATAGCAATTGGTCCAAGTTAAGAGAAAGCAAACTGCTGATCGGTGAAAAAGTTGAAAAAAAATCGCTTTAAAAATAGGAATGGGAAAGAATAACTCGAAGAATTTTGTAGTTCATTGTTAAAATCGAAATCAGTTGTATATTTTCTGCAAAATTTCCCCTATCCTAGATTGCCGGATCGTACATATTCTGCATCCCTGGCAAGAATGTATTTTTGATATTAGTGTTTCGTATTTGTTATGGTCAAGAAAAGTTCAAGAAAAAGTCAAGAAATAAAGCTTACTTTATATGGTAGACACCCTGACTTTGCATAAGTTCTGTGTTACCATGGATGTATAAAGATTTGCAATGTACAAGCTACATACATGTTTACAAAATAGCAATTGGTCCAAGTTAACTGAAAAGCAAACGGCTGATCAGTGAAAAAGTTGAAAAAAACATCGCTTTAAAAGTAGGAAGGGGAAAGAAAAACTCGGGAGAATTTTGTAATTCATTTTTTAAATGAAAATCAGTTGTATATTTTTATGCAACATTTGCCCCGATCCTAAATCGCCGGATCAAACATATTCTGCATTCCTAGCATGATGTATTTTTGACATTAGGGTTTTGTATTTTTTATGGTCAAGAAAAGGTCAAGAAATCAAGCTTACTTTTCGTGGTAGACACCTGTACATCTTGCTTACCGATATCAAGACCGCATTGCTAGCTAAGTATGGGAATATCCAATGAGGAGATCGAAAGTCGAAACAGCCTCCGCCAAGTTTGTAAATTCCTTTTGATAAGTGCTGAATTTTGTTACGTGTTCTCTCTGTTGTTTCCAAGGTGGTTTGTTCCATTCTGCAGTTTTCTGTCCTCAGTAATGGAAAGCAATCATTTGGATATCATAAACCGCATTAACGCTGCGGAAATAAACAAAGAAAACCACAATTAAGAAATTTCTACAATCTGCATTTTTTTTTTTTTTTATTGCTTTCGTAGTGAATTAATTTTGAGTCATCAGATAAATCCCACAACATGCCAAGCTTAAAAGAAACAATTATTCTCCGATGCACACATTATGCATTGTCAGCATAACAGCTGGCCCGTCCGGTGGAAGAGGAAAGAACTATTTACATTAAAAGAAATGGAACTTCTCTCTTTCTCCCTCCTCTGCCGTTGACTACCCAAACAGTTGTTTATTTATTTAATAATATTCCTCTTTGTAAATTAAAAACATTGATTTATTTATATTAAATCGTAGGCTGTTATTTGGCTTCCTAAATCATAGGCGTAGTACCACGAAAGTTTTTTGGGAAGTGTGCGTGAGGAGCGCACATAGCATATTCTAAAGTAAAAATAGGTATGTTTTTAAAGGAAAAAAAAAAGATTTTGGAATGAATGGTTTTCTAAAAGTTCGGTGGGAGGACACACACACACGTCCCCTTGCCCCCCCCCCCTCTGCCGACGATATGTTTATGTCTCAACTTAGCAGTAAAGTACTTTTAAATAGTCTATGAGAAGTAGGGAAGGAAGAGTTCTCAATTTAACACTATTTTATAAATGGATATAAGTCATCATTAGTTGAAATCAAAACTGTTGAAGTAATACATTGTGCACAAAATGGAAGGTACTCAGTTTGCAAACCTGCATGAAGAAAACATTTTGAATTTTTGGTAATTAATAAGTCACAAATTGTTAATCATTTGACCAGTGCTGAAATAATTTCCACTGTTTCAAAACCAAAGGAAAACAATTCTGAAACGTTGTAATGTTGTGTAATCCTATTTAAAATATTAATAATACATTGTATAGATAGTGAAATTTAATGGTGAAAAATTTCAATGTATGGTTTATGTCACAAATAAGCAATTGTAAGTTTAAAACTGTGATATAATACATAAATCTACTGGATTTTCTACCCTAGTTGTTGGCGGGTACACAACTAGTCAGCTTTCCCCTCCTCCCTCTCCCATGTATTAGGAGAGAGAAAAATAAATGCAGCAGATTTTTAATGGGAACATTTATGGCCTAAATTTTTGAAGTATCTATGTATTTTTGTTAGTGTGTAAACTGTAACTTTTTAAAGTTACAGGATAGATTTTATTGTCTGATGTAAGAGAAAAGTTGAAATTACTTTTAACATTTTGAATATATTTTTCTTGAGCTATGCCATATTCTGTGTTCTTGGGCTATTTTATAATGAATTGTGTAAATCTATGGAAGCTTGAAATATTTAATGATATTCTGGAATTTTATGAGAGACAGTTCATGGAAAATCAGGTAATTCCCCCCCCCCCCCCCAAGAAATTGCATTGCATTCACTTTCAAAAGAATAGAGTAAAATTGTTTTTAAAGCTAGGATTTTGTCTTGACTGTAGATTTTGTAAAATTGCTTAAGATCATCCTTTAAATAATGATAACCGCTGTTTCATAATTGAATGTTCTGCATCTAAAATTGCACATAAATGTTTATGAATTTTAATTTATAAAGATAATAAAAAATGTAATTTAAATAAAAATATTTTACTAAATAATTATAACATATATATTGTTGATATAAAATAATTGTAATATATATATATATCAAAAATGGAGCGCGCTTGGACTTTGCTCGAAGTCGAAATTACATTCATGCACTTTTCCTCTTTTTTCATAGTTGTGTATTCTCATCCCTGGTTTAATTTAAAATTTGCTTTTCATAAAGTATTTCTGTTTGCAAAATGTAATATTTTCCCCAAAACAAGTTTGCTGTTAAATAAGTATATACAAATAGTACAATTTTAGTTGAACGTGATTATAATGTCATTTGAAATGCCATATAATCATAACTGACTGACGTTATAAGTGTGCTTCTGTCTTATAAGAGAGATATGCAGAATATTTTGACGTTATAAAAGAATTGTCGTTAGTTGAACAAGTTCAACTGTATTTACTCCCTATCTAAACTAAAATCATGGATGTCCTCATTGCTTCACTGAATCTTTGCAATGTAGGCGACGAGCAAATTAACTTCATCTTTAATAAGATTGTGTTAGTGTTTTATAATGAATGCGTTTGACATGATTAATTTTTCGCATTTCTTGTATTTTTTTAAACTAATATCAGTACCTTTACTTGAAAGTTCATGAAATGTTTAGTAATAGGACTGACAATTCATAAAAATTAAATTGCGGTCCTCGAACTTCACTAAACACTGAGAACATGGTTGCTGAAACATAAACTAGATCAGGGCAAGATGTTCTCTCTGATCTTGTGGCTATTGTCATGAAAAGTAAAATGTGAAACATATTTTTACATGCAAATTTTTGTATGTTTTGTAAGTTTAAAATTTATATTTTAGCTTTTATAAAATAAAAATTTACTAGGTAAATTGCATAATTTTTATAGACCTAAATCTGCTTGTAAGGACTATTGTATTTTTGCCCTCTTTCCATCACAGAGTACACAGATACTTTATTTAGACCTTTTCTTATGGTATTGATTAAATAAATAAGCCAATTTTGAAATCCTCGATTATCTTCACCTTTTATGGGTCAAAGGATGAGAATTAGCAGACTAAACCTGAGCTCCATGGTAAGTTAAAATTTTTTAACAAATTTTAACTACAATCAACAAATTTTAAATTCAAATATGTGCAAGTTAGGGGTGATTGTTTCATTGTTCCAAGGTAATCATTACTGCCTGTAATGCATGAGATGAACTATATGTAAAAATATAATTTATCCAGTATTTCCGGTAAAATAGATAAGTATTACTTGATTAATACATTAGATGTTCTTTTCTTTCCACAGTTTAAAATTATTTTAACAATACTAGCCGTGTCTTACAAATTTCTATCATGTATTTATTTATTAATTTATACACTGAAAAGAATATGCCACTGACATTAGAAAATAATTGGCGGAACTAGAATTTTAAGGAGTCTATGTACTTAATATAAATACTAGATCATATTACAAGACACTTCAGAACCCACTCAGCCAATTTTTAGATCTCTTCTCTATGAGCTGGTGCTTGTACCCAGATGAAAATGTCTGTAAATCGCTGCGTACAATAGTGGGTAGACTCACTAATGCAGGGATGTTAATTCTGAGCCGATTGCGCCGAGCTGCTCCAAAACGCAAATATTGTGCCGAACTGCGCTTTTAGCCGATTTTTGCGCCGAGCTGTGCCGAATACGTCATTTTGACTCTTTGTTAATTTTTTGCCACGCTTGCAAACTTTGCTTTTCTTATCTGCATTTATTGTAAGTGTTGACTTTAGATTGATTTTGCAGGGCGCAACGCCCGGCGGCCCTATTTCTCTTCTTTATGCGCCCTCCTGCTTTTACATTTTTATTATTATTAGTCAGCAATCACCACTTTTTATTTCTTACATACCATTTGCGGCCCATAACGAAAATACGTTAATTAAAACGCCTCCTTCACAGAAATACGATTGAGTACAATAACTCCATCATAAAAATAGGTTCGATTGAAAGCGGCCGTTTCACGAAAACCGTCTATGAAATCTGATGTTTCCCACAAATACCTTTTTCAAATATTCTATTCTTTCAGATTGAAATACTGTTACTGCCTTTTCATTGTCTTTGCATTTGCGCGAGCCGAGTAACCCGAAAAGGGGCCTCTCTAGTATGTTTTGTTTTTGCTGACTTATTGAGAAGCCCGATCGGCCGGGCAGAACTACCTGGGCATTTCACTTAGGAGTTGGGGGAAGAAAATACTGTTGGGAAAATCAATTTTTTTTTAAGTTATCTAAAAATTTGCGATTCCATCTGTCAATCCTCAAATATCGGTAGCTACGTTTGATAAATAAGTAGTTGCGAATTATCAAACAATCATTATTCCAGAGTTCGTCGCCAGCTGTATATAGTTATAGCTCTTTATGTTTTTAATAGTTTTGCGCACTCTAGCAAGTTTTTTTTTTTTTTTTTTTAAATTTCCCCCTAAACGATTTCCTCTTTTTAATCGTCTTTCTTAGTACATATTATTCTTAATGTATAACAGCTATTTACTAACCATACATAATTAAGGATGATACAGAAAGTATGCCATAGCAAAACGACGTTTTGCTATGTTTATACCTGCTAAAAAACTTACATGTAGTAATTATTTTTATTTATTTTAAAGAATAGTGCTTTTTAAAAATCTTATATTCACTTTTCATGAATGAGCAAACATTAAATTAGAAGTGAAAGAGGAAGAACAAATATATTTCAGTGATTTGATATGGTATTGTACATTCCAACCATTGGATGTAATACAAAATTTGCATGACTATGTCATTTATTCTAGTAATCTTATGTGTTCTGAATTCAATTTTCCCAATTTCTATAGTTATCAATTGATGGATGAGTTGAATTGTTTGATGTAATTCCAAATAATGTCTAATAGTAATAAAGGTATATATTCAGTAACTTTAAAAATCTTTACTTGGTAATCATTCAATAATTATTGCGAACAAAAGAATTTAAATAAAATTATGATTTATATTATTAAATTTTATACATCCTGCACTGCAGAAATTTTAGTATTTTTATTACATGCTAAACACATCTATCCTAATCCACTTACACTGACAGTCCTTTTCTGTTTAAAAGTTTGTACCAATATAGGTGAAATATCATATATGAATGTGATCCATTAGTGATAGTGTGATAAAATTGAGGAACAAAAATTAAGTCCCTCTGCCTTCTCCTACTGCCTAACAAATCATGTCTGCCTAAAAATTTCTGAAACCTTCTTCAATAAATGCACTATTCTTATAAATAATAAACATCTACATCACGTAATTCTGAGAAAAAAAAAAAAAAGCAGAAAATTCAAAATTAGATTAAAACTTTTTTTTTAAATCAAAAACTTCTAGTTATGTACAGATTTAATTCACATATTTATGTCATGTTTAGAGCAAAATACTATCAACAAATCATTTTTCCTATTTCGTTTACACTTACTTCTACATGATATTTTCTCCAAAAGAAGGGGGGGGGGACTAAAGACAAACTGGAAAAAATCTAACTATGCATTGTAAGTCAGAACACATATTACAGCTCTACATGTTAAATTTTCGGGGATCAGATAGTTTCAAACCAGTTTCTAGATATGTTATCTACCTGTACATTCTCATGGAACCCCAAAGTACCCTTTTTGAAATTTCCCCCCAGGCGGCCCTTTTTCTTAGAGTCAACACAGTGAAATCTTCAATTTTATGCTCCAAAATCATGTTAATTCTGATCCCAAATCTTAGTTTTCCTCGCGGAAGCTAAAATTTTTGTGCTCCCAAATGGAATTTTTCTGCTCCCAAATAGAATATTTCTGCTCCCAAATGAAATTTTTCTGCTCCCGAGGTGCTCCCAAATGAAATTTTTTCTGCTCCCGGGGTGCTCCCAAATCGAATGTTGGAGTTAACATCCCTGCTAATGGTAATTCTAGTGCATGAGTGTATTCCAAAAATTGAACAATAATTTCTTGTTATGCAAACTAGTAATTTTGCTGTGATTAGCTACAATACTACGGACTGGAAATTCTTGACCATTTATTCTATACCAGTTGTGTGTACCACCTACATGCATAATTCAATGATCAATTCTTCTGGTTTTGGGACACAGAAAACAATCATAATAATCATGAATTTGTTCTACATGAGAACATTTTTTTTTTCTCCGTGTACTATAAGGATAAAATTATTACTTTATTGTATTTAGTTAAAGTGGTTAAAATAAAAATTCAGTTAATAGTGATGAAGTTTACCTGATCTAGTACTGTAATAGCACTCACTATTGGAAAGCAAAACTAAGTTCTTGCACTCTATTTTCTCTGGAAAACCTTGGCTTTGCTAATTTTGTTTCTGTTTTGTACATTGTATATATTTCAGCTATAACAGGGCCAGGGGAGCATTAGTTTGTTTATAAATATAGTGATATGTTTATCCTTTAGTTGCAACTACCGTGTTTACTCACATAATAGTTGCACTTTTTTCTCCCAATTTTTCATGGTGCAAGTCTAGATGCGACTGTTATGCAGGAAAATCTACTATGCAATATTGCACTCTTATGTTAAAACAGTACTGCTATTATAATAACATTACTAAGTTACTGAATGTTTCCTGATTATCTGCCGTATATTAAATAATCTTTTCATCAGTTGCACACAAAAAAGAGGCATTTTTCTTTTTATAGTAATATTTTTATAGTCATAAATGAAAACCAAATAAGTGGCCGCAACTTTTATGTATGGAAAATATTTTGACAATTTTTTTGCTTCAGAATGGGGGTGGGACTACAATGCATATACTAGTTATTGCACACAGTCACGTGGAAAAACTTCAAAACTCTAATTTAGGATAAATTTTCAGTGAAAAAATTATACAATTGTAAACAGATGACGTTTTCTTTTTGACAAAGCAAAATAGTTCAAGACAAAATAGAATATATGAAGATTATGAACAGATATTTGCGATACACTTTCTATGCATACAGGTTGATTCAAAATTAGTGAGACCAATTTTAAAAGTATATATCTAATTAGTTAAAAACATTAAAATGCCTAAAATCTCTGTAAAATAATTAAAACACGCACCATGAGCGCTTTCGACAGCCTAGCCCGCTGTCACTTCAAGGCTGTCGAAAGCACTCATGGTGCGTGTTTTAATTATTTTACGGAGATTTTAGGCTTTTTAATGTTTTTAACTAATTACTAAGGTATTTCCGTGTTTAAAGTTTAACTAAGTATATATCTATTTATGGTAAATTTTAATCACTTTACTACCAGTTTTATTTTAAAAATGAAACATTTAGAACTATTTTTTATTAATGGGAGTAAATTATGACTCTGAAATTAGATCCTCAAACTGAAACAAAATTTAATTCTTTTGAGGGATGGTTGCTCAAATTCTGTTATAAATAAAGCATTTAATGGATTACTATTTAAGCTTCAAAAAGAAATAAAATTTGGCTGGCAATTAAAAGCTCCAGCTGAAAAATGTGGACAAAGGGAAGTTTTTGGTGAAAAAGAGAAAAAGGAGCTGAAAAGCCTCATCTCTGTACAAAATCCTCTGCCTCAAAGAGCTTTAGCAAAGAAACTATAGGTATCGCAATCAATAATTTGTCATCAAATAAAGAAAATTGGCTATAAAAAAGTGAAGAAACCAGTTTGTTATCAAATGTCTGTAAAGACTGTAACAAAATTAAGAAAAAGTTCTTGGCCTCTGTATTAAATGTTATGCAAAGGTAGATACAAAACATGGATAACTTTGGATGAAGCATTGTTTCATCTATCACTCACAACTGGTAAAATGAAGATACAATATATATCATGTGAACAGCATCGCAAAGACGCAGCTGTTTTGAAAAAGGCAAGTTGTTTGTCAAGTGTTACTGTATGGATGGGAATGTCCTCTCAAGGCTTAATAAAATCATTTTTTATAGAACCAAAGGCTAAAATTGATGCTAAATACCATCGGAATAAAATTTTGAAGCATATAATAAAAGACTGTAAACTTCTCTACTCTCAAGGGAAACTTCATTTTTCATGAAGATTCTGCACTAATTCGTACTGCAAAATCAACTATAAAATGGCTGAAAGATAAAAAAAAATTAATTCTCCCCCTCCTGATAAATGGAATCATCATCCCCTGAGTGTGCTCCTTGCAATTATTTTTTATGGGGATACTTAAAAAAACAATTCAATAGACTTAAAGTAAGAACACTTCAAGGGCTTAAAAAAGCAATCAAAGAGGAAATCTCCCCCCCCCCCCCCAAAATGGTCAGAAAAGCTTTTTTGGCTTGACATAAACATTTACGTAAAGTGTACTATGCTGAAGGAAGCCAGGTTGAAAATTTCTTAATAACTTAATTAAAAAAAAAAAAAAAAAATATGATTCTATGAAATTGGTCACATAGATTTTGAATCAACCTGTAAAATTAGAATTTCATATGCAGCATTTTTCAGTAAAACTACTTGGGTAGATAGATGAATTCCAAATTTTTCTCATGACAAAATAGAAAAACAATGAAAACTATGAACCAATATTTGCGATACACTTTATATACATAAAATTAAAATTTCACATGCAGCACTTTTCAGTAAAATGACTTAGAACATTTTCTATACCAATGAATATAGTTATTGCACACAATAACGTGAAAAAAACCTCAAGTTCTGATCCAGGATAAATTTTCAATGAAATAATTATACATTCGTATACAGATGATGTATTCCTTTCGATAAAGCAAAGTAATTCAAGATGAAATAGAATATGCAAAAATTATGAACAAATATTTGCGATACACTTTCTATACATAAGATTAAAATTTCACATGCAGCACTTTTCAGTTAAACAAGAACGGCTCGGGTAGCAAGATTGATTCCAAACTTTTTCTATACCAGTGCATGCAGTTATTGCATGCAGTAACGTGAAAAAGCCTTCAAAATTTTAATATAGGATAAACTTTCAATGAAACAATTATACATTCATAAACAGTTGACGTTTTCTTTTCGACAAAGTAAAATATCTCAGAACTTTTTTTTCAAATTTGATTTAATTATCATCCGTTATTTATTTGTTTTCCATCTCTTGCTAAATTTCCTTATGAAGAATTTTCTATTACTTCCTTATTTAAATGACATATCTGTCTAAATTCAGACTATAGTCTAAAAACGACAATTGCAGTACATCTCATAATAGAAAAAGGAACTTAAGATCATTCCTTTCTTCACACAAACAACTTTGCGTCTTTGACCCGCATATTTCCTCCATGCCCACAGGAGATGAAAAGAAAAGTAAGAAAAAAACATGGGGTGGTTGGTTTTACAATTTTCTTCTCCTCCCCTCCCCCCAATCTATTGGAGGCATGGATTTTACAGAAATTGAGTTTTTCTGAAATTTATCTTAGATGTTTGATCAAAATGCTCATTATGTAATTTGCATAAAATCACGAGGAAAAGGTTTCTGGAAAGACTGAACTTTTGACCAGCTATTTTCCTAAAATCCATTATCTTTTATACATTGGTACATTTAAAACGTTTTATATAAAAGTAGTTCAGATTTAGGCCATCTGAAAATTTCGGCTTTGGTTAACACTTAAATTTTTAAAATCTTACTGTTTTCTTTTAATACTCATACAGCAAGCTCTAATAAACACAATGCAAAAGGAATTACTTGAAAAAATCGAAATGTTTTTGAGTAATTTCAAAAAAGATTTGCCATTGACTTAACATTGACACTGAAGCTTCGGGAGTTCAGTCAAGAGGCCTCTTAAGACAGTACTTTAAAAAAACTGTGTGGTTTTGGTACATAAGTACGACTAAGTATGTGAGACACTTGAAAGTTTTAAGGATGTCTTCACAAGCTGTATTAAATGCTTTAGTGAGCAATAAACCTCTTCCAGTTAAGAAACTTTCAGAAAAAAATTTATATCGTAACATGATGGTGTCCTTGAACTGTAATACTATTAAAAATCATGAATAGTTATGTGTAAATACCATAGGCAAACTAAGGAAAGGGGATAAAGTAAATAAAAAAACTTTGTAAAAAACACACATAAGATGTTATAGGTAAGAGGATACGCACGTTTCAACCAAAAATTATTTTGGCCTTCATCAGTCCAAGCTCTTCGTCGCAAGCAACACAGGGAACTGAAAAGAGATAAACAAGCAAGCAGTTGCCACAATGGGCAAAGAAAAGTCGAACAAAACTACGGAGAGGGGAGAAAAAAAAATATAAATAAAATATGGGATAAAAAGGAAAGGAAAGAAGCACAAAAATAAAGAAATAAAAAAGGAATTTAAAAAAGAATTACATAAAAAAAAAGGAACACACGAATACAAACACACACACAAAAACAGAGAAAACAGAACAAAACAAAATAACAAAAAACAAACAGAACACAATATATATATATATATATATATATATATATATATATATATATATATATATATAATAATTTAAAAACCACGAACAGGACAGCACAATATATAATTTTTTTTTTTAAATATAAAAACATAAAGGAAAGACAGTAACACACGTACACACACATAAGGAAAAAAAAGGGGGGGGGGCAAACAAAAGAAAAGAAAAAGGGGGGGAGTAGACGAAGAAAGTGAAAAGAAACTTACAACAGCAGCTTCCAAGCAGAATGAACGAAAGGAACAGAAGAACCGTAGTTCACAAGACGTTCTAAGTGCTGGGTAATGGAAAAACCTTCCAAAAAATCCAGATGGGACAAAGACTGAGAAGTGCACAAAATCTTAGCCTTAGAAAATTGAAAACTATGATTGGAATTCCAATAATGTGAGGCAATAGAAGATTTGGAAAGTTCGTGCTTAGAAACATATTCCGTAAGGAAAGGGGATGTCTAGCCCTCTCTCGAAAGATTTTAGCTCCCTATAAAATTTTCTATAACAAGAATAAGAGTTGGAGCTCTTTAATGTTTGGAGGCAGAGCAAGCCCACCACGTAGAAATATTCTAAAAGGTTACCAAGTTATGCCAATAGTAAATATGTGCAATAGCTTTTAAATTTCTAATTTAAATAAGGGATTTTAATGCTAAAGAAGAAGATTCAAAATATTAAACTGTAATTACTAAGTTTTAAGCAATGAAATTTATATATAATTACAAAAAAAGTTAATTAATGTTATAGAGTAATTTCATTTTTTATTTCTTTGATTTATCCTAAAAAGCCATTAAATGATCCTTAGAGGATCTGCTGACAGAAAACTGATCCGGATCTCGATAATGTTTTTTGGCTAGATGGATCCAGATCTTTTTTTTTTTTTTCCCTCAAATATCTGCGGATATGGATATCTGGCACACCTCTAATTCAAATGCAAAGTGCTGATTCTTAAAAGAATTTGATTTTTCCCATCGTACAATACTTTACACCCTAAATACAGTTTCAAAAAATCGTGAATACTGCTTTGAGTAAAGGACTAAAGATGCCAATTAAACCAAATGAAAACATTTTGAAATGTGTACATTGTGACAAAGATTTAATATCAATTTTAAGAGACCCCAGGTATTTATGAAATTAAAATACTTTTTGAAGAAACAAAGGAGATGGGCATTTACATACGAATGACAAAGTGACTATTCTTTGTTGAAGGCTACACATGAATGGTCTGTACACCTGGGTACCATGAGTTTGTTCATTGGGATATAGCACTAACCTGCACATCTACAGGTGTGGTTCTGTGACGGCTGTACAGTATTGAGATGGAGTCCTAGACCCTATTGTGAAACTGTACGCTGCAGCAGTTATCCCTCCTTTGTTTTAATGGATAATAATGTGCATCCCCATGGAGTTGCCATTATTGATGACTTTCTGGAGAGTGTGAGGATTGCGCATATGGAGTGGCCAGTTTACTAGCTGGAATTTAATCTAGTTGAAAATCTTTGGGATGACCTCAGCTGTGCTATAGATAGATGTTTCCCACCTCCAGCCACTCTCAGAGATTTAGAAACTGCCCTACAGAAATGGCCGTTACTGGACTCTGTGGTAGTTAATCACCCCGTAACAAGCATTATCATGTCCTGTACACTTTGTATGAAGGTGAGGGGTGCTCACATAACCTATTAATGTAGGTTTTTAATGTTTGTTTTGCATTTAAACATATCATGCAAATATGTCATCATATAACAGGGTGTCTACCATCATGCAAAGGTCACGGAAATGTCAAGAAATGGCAAAAAGGTCAAGAAATGAAGCACTAGGTCACGATTAGCAGCTCAACTACGCTTTTTCCATTTCATTCAAATTCTTAGTTTCTAATTTTTCTGTGTTAAGTTCGCTAAGAGAAAATATTTTATGTATCTTTTCTTAACATCATTAATTCGGATTTTGATTTCACGATTTTGAGAAAGGAAGTTGATTTGTTTAGTCTCGTATTAATGGTGTGTGGAAGGGGGGGGGGTGCATCTGCTAAGTGTCCGCTCTTCTCCCTCCCGACCTGAGGAGAGGGTTACAACCGTTCGCTGCAGCTTCAGGTCGTAAAATATCTCGTTAGACAAACAATCTGTCATTCAGAAGAGTAGTCATAACAATAAATTATTTCCTACTGTAAATGGCGCTTTAGGGTGTTTTCTAAATGCTGCAAGTAATTAATAAATTCCACTTGGTTATTGTTTATTTTTTCAGATTTTCAAAACACATTCATCCAAACTTATAGCTGGCTGCACGGAAAGATTAAGACCTCGGCAGTTCTGGAAGTGTGGGGTAACCCCCCCCCCTTTCCTGCCTGTTGATGTACTAAAAAGAATAGGAAAAAATCGATTCATTGACAGGGTGTCCAGCAGTGGGAAATGTACCTGAATATTTCTCACGGCGGGAAAGTCGGTAAATGCTACTTGAAAATATCGAAAATTCCGGTCAGCATCGGAGCCAAATTAATGACAGCTCTGATATAGAACAATTTTAGGCGGAGAATGGGGTGGGAACTGTCAGTGCAAAATTTGTGTCTGTTTTGCGGCCGCTCCGCAAAAATGAAATCGTCGGCGATTGCGAGAATGCAAGTCTTTTGTCGACTGCACCCGCCCCTGGGATGTTCATTTTCACTGTAACTAAGCGCTCAGCAAAAGCCCAATCGACATTGCGAAAATGCGCGGTGGGGAGGGCCATTGAAACTATTTTGAATTCATCGATTGGAAAATTAAAAATTTGTGCAAGAGGGAAATTCTTTACGATCCCAGAAGTTTCGGGAGTTCTTTAATAATTATGTAATTATGAATATTACTCAACAATAATTATTAAGACTTCTTGCCTCTTTACAAAATCCGCTGTCGCCACGCACGATAAGAGATGCCATTGTTGTTCCCTCCGCCCCCCCCTTTTTACTTCCTTGTACGTAGTATAAGGAAGTAATGTGATCCCGAAAAATTTTGGGGGCCAAATTTCGACAAAAAAAACTGATTTTGACTACCTCAAAATTGAATTTTAAAATTTTTTTCGATGCATCTCATCGTAGGCTATCATGCACGATCATATTAATGCGTCTGCAACTCATTTTGACCAGCAGCGAGTCTATTGTGGCCAGTTTTTCCATGCCGTCTGTACGTACGTATGTAACTCGCATATCTCAAAAACTATTGGTCGTAGAATGTTGAGATTTGATATTTAGGATTGTTCTATGATCTAGTTGTGCACCTCCCCTTTTGGTGACAATCGAATGGATAGTTTATGTACAGGACCGCCCAAAAGATTCGAAATACATTACGCTCTATGGGCCGAAATTCATTAAACTCGCATATCTCAAAAACTATTAGGCGTAGAATGTTGAAACTTTATATTTAGGAACGTTGTAACATCTAGTTGTGCACCTCCCCTTTCGGTTCCATTCGACTGGATAGTTTATCTACAGAACCGCCCAAAAGATTCTAAATACATTACGCTCTATGGGCCAAAATTCATTAAACTCGCATATCTCAAAAACTATGAGGCGTAGAATGTTGAAACTTTATATTTAAGATTGTTGTAACATCTACTTGTGCCGCTCCCCTTTCGGTTCGATTCGACTGCATATTTTATCTACAGGACGGCTCAAAAGATTCTAAATACATTACGCTCTATGGGCCGAAATTCATCAAAGCGTTTTTTAGAGGTATTGGGCTATTTCAAACGACTCAGAAGTGGTATATGCTGTAAAGAGTTAGAAAATGAATTTCTCCATTTAAAAAAGGGTCTTTATCATTTATAGTTCTGCTACAGGAACACTCAAAAGATTTCCAATGCATTACGGTCAAGGGCAATTTTAGGGGCATTCATCCATTTCAAGCACAATGCCGTCCTACCACATAAGTTAGGTAATGGTCCGACCACGGTCACGTGACTCCCTCAAGAACTATCCAAAAGTTGCCAAGCTTGGCGACTTTTGGTGTACGTGTGTGCATATTTAACTCTCAAATCTCAAAAAATATTATGAAATTTCATATATAAGATTGTTTTAACATCTAGTTGTGCATCTCGATTTTTGGTTCCAATCTACTGGAGAGTTTATTTAAAGAACCACCGAAAAGAATTTCAGTACTTTAATGTCTATGGACATCTTCAATATAATACAACTGTAGACGGTCATTGTTTGGTACATGCCCAAAATCTCGCCGTCTGTCCTCGGCCTTGGCGAGTTTTGGCGAAATATCGCCAAATTTGGCGATATTCAGTTATTTGGTCCATGCCCAAAGTATCGCCATTTGTCATTGTTCTTGGCGAGTTTTGGCGAAATATCGCCATATTTGGCGATAATCTGTCATTGTTTGGTTCATGCTTAAAATCTCGTCAAATGTCGTCGAAATTGACGAATTTCGCCGAAATATCGCCAAATTTGGCGCCAAAAATTATTTCGTATTTTGTATAACTGTAAAACTTTAACCCGTAGAATTTTGAACTTTTGTATTTAGAACTATTGTAATATCTAACTGTTTTCAATATCTTTTTTGACAGCAATCGACTGAGAATTTATTTACAGGGTTTGCCAAATGACTTTAAATACATTGAGGTGTATGAATGCATTCAATTCATTGAAAGTCTATGGTCAATGACTACTTTGGCTATCCCCAAAATCTCGCAGACTATCTCAAGTTTGTCGGCTTTTGGTGAAATATCGCCAAATAAAGTCTCAGAGGGAAATCTTTCAAATTGAACTCAGCTTGGCGATATCGAAATATTTGGCTAGAAATCGCTGAATCTTACTATTATTGATATTTTATCTCTTTCAAACAAATAAGTTTAGAGGAAGTGCGTCGAAAATATTTTTGATCTAATAGACGTGCAAGGAAGTCATGTGTTGGACACATCAGATTTTTTTACTATGTCGTGCACTTGCAATTTTTTCCCCCCCCCCTCGTACACGTCTTAGCTAAACTGGCATTCCTATAACAGGTTATTTCCAAATATTATGCATATACAGTGCTGCAACTAGAGATCACGCCGCCCGGGACAAACCTTTGTTTTGGCAGTCCCTTTCTTCCATTTCCATTTTCACGTAACAGCACTATGCTTAGCACTTGCAGACAGCAGTTGCAGATGATGCCGAATACGATAAAATTGGAATCTAAAACAATGTTTTCGGTCATTTCCGAGTCCGAAAATTTGCGTGATTATGAAAAATTTGTTGGCAAAACCGAATTCCCGTTAGGATTGCGATTTTTTAAAAAATTATTTGCTGTTGTTGTTGTTGAAATAAAGCATAATGGCGGCCGTACACAACTTCAAAAGTCTAGATTTCATTAAGTGAAAAAATTTGGTAGTTTAAAATACAAATTGCACCACTCTTTTGAATTTATATATTTTGAAGCATTTTTAATAAAATTACGACCCATATTTTGTTTTAAAAAATAATCTCTTAAAATTTACTGTAAATGAAAGTACCGTAAAATTGTACCTGAAAAGGAATTTTTGAAAAAAGAAAGAAAGAAAGCCAAGTTTCTTTTACAAATGTTTTTTTTCCTCCTAATCAAAACATCCACTCCTTCATTTTCATTATTATACGTAGTTCTGTTATTTTGCGATTACAAAACTCAAATTTTTTAGGGTTTTTTTTTTTTTTTTGTTGAAATAGAGAATAATGACGGTCTTGCACAATATTTGTAAAAGTGTAAATGGTATTTTAAGATATAAATCCCCCACCACAGTTGAATTTTCCATGCATGAGGAAAGAAGTAAAATCATTAAGACAATTTGAATATACTTGTTCATACTTTACGCTTTCGTTGTAAAGTTGACTTTTTTTACCAATTTTATCCGAAACTTCCGTTTTTTATGCTTTTTAATGATTTTTTTTGAAATTTTTTATTTTAATAAAGTAGGCCCCATATTTCGTTGTAAAATTAAAATCTCTTAAAATTTATTATTAATGTGATTTTCTGCAGTTTTGTTATTTTTAAGATAACTGAATTGCCAGCCGCATCTCTTATTTAAATTTGAAATAAAAATAAAATTGATTCTTATTTCATATTTAATTTAATTTTTAACCAATTTTTAAAATGTAAAATAGTAAAGAAAAAATTTCATTGAAGATCCCAGATTCAAATATGAACGAAAATTATACCAAATGATAGTAATGATAATGAAATTGAAACAAACGCTGTTTTGATTAGGAAAAGTAAAATATATGTGAAAGCCAAAGACTTGACATGTTTATATATTTTTTTAAATTCTTCCTTTTCAGGTGTAATTTTAGAGTACTTTTTATGTATTACATAATTGCTTTTCCCCCTTCCCTCATGTGTTTCAAATCATATAAATTTTGTGTCCAGTAGGAATTTTTTTTTCTTTTTTTTGTTTAAGAAATATATATTGTGTGTGTTGTGTAAATTTTAATATTTTATACTATTTAAACTATGGAAATAGACTTAGACTTTCATGTGTTTATTTCATGGGGAAACATTAAAATACTGTTCGTATGCTATTTATAAAAATCATTTAAAATGTCATTTACATGTTATTTAGCAGAAATCATCAAAAATGATGTCTGCCAAAAAGTTGTATATTAAACCGACAATAGTTCAATTTGTCAAATGCATGTTGTTTTACACCTTAGGAATTTTCAAAAGTTGGCAAGTATATATCTTCAAAACTTGAGAAAAGTATATCAGTTACCCGCTTTCCCTACACACACACACACAAAATAAAAAAAGAAAAGAAAAAAGTTGTTGGAAACAAGGGTAATTTCTTTTCTTCTTTCATTCCCTTTTAAATTCAATGTTTTGCTTATTTTCTACATTTTCTTTTTTTAAAAACGATTACTTGGATTCTACTTAAAAATTATAATTATCGCTGATCTTCATGCTTTATTGCTAATAACTTCAATATTTTTGCATCCTTTTGGTAAATGAATATTTACCCTTAATTATTTTTATATTTATATCACTAAAATCACTTATCTACACAAACACATATTCTGAATTAATATAAATTTCATGATTTTTTAATGCATCTGAAAGTTTGTATGCAAACTGAAAAGCTATCACATAACACTGATTCTGTGATTTTGAAAGGATACAGATTTGGATTAGACTGATTTTGCACGGCTAAATAGAGAAAAAAAGAAAAATGGCTGATTTTATTTTAAATTCTTTTTTTAATGCAGTTTTTAATGTTTGACTTTAAATTAAAATAGGACATTTTTGGTAATTAAACTCAAAAGCTCGAGTACTCAAAGTGTTATTACAGTGTGTACATTGCAATTGAAGTAAAGGAATTTTATTTTAAATAACTGATTTAAAATAAATTTTAATCAAGATGTTTTTTATATAAATCTTTAAAGAAATAAATTTGTTTAAAATATTTTCAATTTTACTATTGTTGGCGATTAATTACTTTTTAAAGTATTACATATTATCATAATCTTTACGTAATACTCTATATTGTTTTTTATTGAGTAACTCGCGCAACTTAATGTTACTATACAAAAATATTTACTAATATATATTAATAGTGTTACATTTAAAATTATAACTTTCCTTCATTCTATCGGCATGATGCTGGAGTATAGAAAATGTTTTAAATCTCAACATTTTCCTCAACCCATATGAAAATTTCCCCAAAATTTCATGATATGTTATAGACTTGCATAAGTTCTGTATTACCATAAATGTAAAAAGATCTGCAATGTACAAGCTACATGCATGTTTACTAAATAGCAATTGGTACAAGTTAACAAAAAGCAAATGGCTGGTCGGTGAAAATGTTGAAAAAAAAAAATTGCTTTAAAAATGATAAGGGGAAAGAAAAACTCAAAGAATTTTGTAATTCATTGTTATAATTGAAATCAGTTGTATATTTTTCTGCAAAATATCCCCCGATCCTAGATCACCGGATCGCACATATTCTGCATCCCGGGCACAATGTGTTTTTGATATTAGGATTTTGTATTTGCTATGGTCAAGAAAAGGTCAAGAAATCAAGTTTACTTTATGTGGTAGACACCCTGTATAATTTATGAAAATTAAATTTCTTTTCTTTTTTTTTTTTTTTTTCATGTAATTCTTTGTTTTGTTTCATGAATAAATATAGAGCTACTTACTTACAACATTTTGTGTCAATCAAAGCAGTACTTGTCCCTTTTTTTTTTCATTTTACTGCTCCGTGCTTAACTTTTGGAAGTGAGTGTATTTACTTTAAGAATATTAGAAAAATTGCAGATTATAAAAATAAAACATAAACCGTTTTGAAGATTCCTTAAAGATATCAGCCAATGGTTTTATGAAAAAAAATAATCACCGGAGTTTTTCGTGGTGGAAAAGTGCTCAGCTGGTGATTGAAAGTTACAGCATATTGCTACATGCACAGGCACCTGATGTATTTCACTGCATCAGCTGATAACTTTTACGCCGCGAAAAATTCAGTGAACAACTTCTTTCAGGTTAACTCTTATTCAGTAGCTCAGAAAAAAATTGATTATACATAACTTGAGGTAAAAAGATTTTTGTTTTTACGAAATACATTCTATAACAAAAAAATCGACGCCTTAAGAAGGAGTTACCATATTGTAATAAAATTTCGTATGCAAAGGCATTTGGACTGAACATGCAAATGATTAAAATCTGAAGTCCAATGAATGAATAGCGTAAACACTAGTGCATCGGAACTGCACATTCAGCAGGTGCATATAAGCAGCGATTCTCAATCTGATGCTCTCCGTAAACTTCTGTTGCATTTCAAGTGCAATATTTTACGTCAGCTGAAACAATGCCCCACCAAATGATTTGTGCACATTATGAGCAGATGTTGGAGTTTGCAAGAGGTCGTGGTATCGGACTGAAAGAGGCTGGTTAAAAGAATAGAACAATCGCTCGACATCTGCTTTGATGCGATGCGGCTATTAGACGATGCTGGCAAGAGTGGGTCAACAACAGTAGATATCAGCCTCTAAATGGTAACAGTCAACCAAAGGCCATAACAGAACGGGAAGATAGAGCAGCTGTCACAGCACCGGATTCGTCGCTATCAACTATCCACTATGTGACCCGCACACATGTATCCAACATAACCCTCCACAGGTGATTCAAAGAGCAGAATTTATGCTCGTGCTGACCCTTATAGTCCAATCAAATTAGGAAAAATGGGGGAAAAAATTTATATATTTTTGAATCTTGGGGAAAACACTAATTGGGTACGTAGTTGTATGAAACAGAAAAGTTCCACCCTCTCGGGGTGCCGCATCCCCCCATTTGGCCCCCCCAAAAGGTCACTTTTTCAGATTTTTACTTCTATCTCAAAAACCGTTCGTCTTAGCAAAAAAAATGTCAATTACAAAATGAAAGCTGATAAAATTTCCTACAAGATTGTAATTGGTTATTTTTTTCTATATGCAATAGCTTTCGAGATATGTTTTAGACAAAATCGCAAATTTTTGGAAAACTCTTCTTTTTATCCCGATTTTTAACCAATTTTGTCTTTTATTTCTTCAACCCTCTGTTTTACAGCAATTGTTTTCATAACAAAGTTCTAGAGTATTTAATTACCTTTAAAGTGAGTTTTGTAACTTTATCTTTAAATGTTCAAAAGTTATTGTAATTTGAAATTTTCAATAAATTTAGCAAATTTGAATGAAAATTACATTGCGCGTCAAAGTATGACAAAATCTAGGGAAAAAATTATAAAGTTTTGAAACTTGGGAAAACATTGGTTTCCCAAGTTTCAAAACTTTCAATTGGTTTCCCAAGTTTCCCATCCCCCCTCTCGGGGGGGGTACTTCCCCCCTTTATCCCCCTAAAAAAGGTCCTTTTTTGAGATTTTTACTTTTATCTCAAAAACTGTACGTCTTAGCAAAAAATTGTCAGTTACAAAATGAAAGCTGAGGAAGTTTCCTACAGGATTGTTGGTTTTTTTTTTTTTTTTTTTTTTTTTTTTTTGCTAGATACAAAAGCTTTCGAGATATAAGTTTTAGAAAAAATCGTAATATTTTGGAAAACCCTTCTTTTAATAACAATTTTCCACTATGCGTTATACTAGTTCTTCAACCCTCACTTTTACAGGAGTATTCAATTCCTTTAAAATAAGTTATTATTTGTAATTTTATCTTTAAAGGATCAAAAATTATAGCAATTTGAAATTTTCAATAAATTTTAGAGAATTCGATTGCAAACTACATTGCTCGACCAAGTACGACAAAATCTAGAAAATAATTTATAGTTTTGAAACCTGGGGAAAACACTTGTAGGTGGTGCAATATTAAGAAACCGGAAAGTTCCTCTACCTTGGGGGGGGAGGCGTGTTCCCCTTTCCCCCAATTTTTTTTAATGTGAAACGGTTCTTTTTTTCAATAATAATTTATATTACATAAGCGTACGATTTGATTTTATTTCGTTTTTTTATTTCTTCCTCCTATTGTTTCTGCTGAACTAGTTACATTTTATTCGTATATAAACGCATATTTAACACATAAATGTTAGTACTAAAGTGTAAATTAACCCACTCTCCCACCCCCCAAAAAATATTTTGAAAGTGATATTTTTTACATCAATTCTGTAATGCAATGCATCTGTTCAATATTATGTACTTTGACATTGGCATTTCAGTGATCATTCATCATCAGAATTAATAATGTCAGCAAAATTAATAAAAAAAATTACTGCATAATTATAGCACACTTACTTTCTCTTGTGTGCAACGTCTGTACAATAATAGTGCAACAAACCTATCGAACAATTTTATTTATATAAAAATGTATCCTCGTAGTCTTCCTGCACATTGCTGTACAGCACAAATTGGCCTTCACACACGTGCATTTCTTTCCGCAAGTTTGAATGCATCCTCATGAAATTAGTAATAATATTGTTTCTGAAGCTGGTTTTCGTTTCATATACAGGGATGAGAATCTTCCGCGGATCCGCGGAATTCCGCAGTTTGATTATTTCCGCGTATTTTGCTTTTTTTTTTATTTTCCGCGTTTTTAAAAAGACATTACTTTCCCTTTTTCATGTGTTTAAGTTCCGCGTTTAAAAATATTTTCAGTGCAATTTTCTTTTTAAAGATGTATTCGCCGAAATACATCTTGCTTACCGATATCAAGACAGTATTGCTAGCCCCAACAAGTATTCGTCTTCGGCCATGCTTATTGCGTATTCAAAAATCTTGCAGGATTGGAATCCAAGGAGAAGCCTTTATGATCCACTCCTCCAAGCCAATGGAAGCGCTGCAACTTGCTAAGCATGCGCGCATCGAAGAAGTATGGGAATATTCAATGAGGAGATCAAAAGTCGAAAGACCCTCCGCGAAGTTTGTTCCTTTCGATAAGCGGAAGCGCTGAATTTTATTACATGTTGTGGTTTGATCCGTTTTGGGGTTTTCTGTCCTCAGTTATGGAAAGCAATCATTTGGATATCATAAACCGCATTAACGCTGCGGAAATAAACAAAGAAAATCACAATTAAGACTTTTCTACAATCTGAATTTTTTTTTAATTGCTTTCGTAGTGAATTAATTTTGAGGCATCAGATAAATCCCACAACATGCCAAGCTTAAAACAAACAATTATTCTCCAATGCACGCATTATGCATTGTCAGCATAACAGCTGGCCCGTCCGGTGGAAGAGGAAAGAAATGTTTACTTTAAAAGAAATGAATTTCTCTCTCTCCCCCTCCTCTGCCGTTGACCTAGACCTTCCAAACAGTCGTTTATTTATTTAATAATGTTCCTCTTTCTAAATTGAAAACATTGTTTATATTAAATCGTAGTTTCTTATTTGGTTTCCTAAATCATAGGTGTTAGCATCACGCAAACGCAAGGTTTTTTTTTTTTTTTTTTTTTTTTTTTTTTTTTTTTTTTTTTTTTGGGAAGTGTGCATGGGGGAGCACGCACATAGCATATTCTAAAGTAAAAATAGGTATGTTTCTTTAAGTTTAAATTAAAAAAAAAAAAAAAAGTTTTGGAATGAATGGTTTTCCCCCACCCCCCACCCCCCTCTGCCCGACGATATGCTTATGTCTCAACTTTAAAGTTACAGGATAGATTTTATTGTCTGATGTAAGAGAAAAGTTGAAATTACTTTTAACATTTTGGATATATATTTCTTTTGCTGTGCCATATTCTGTGTTCTTGGGTTATTTTATAATGAATTATGGTAAATCTATGGAAGCTTGAAATATTTAATGACATTCTGGAATTTCATGAGAGACAGTTCATAGAAAATCAGGTAATTCTCCCCCCCCCCCCCTCTTAGAAATTACATTGCATTCACTTTCAAAAGAATAAAGTAAAATTGTTTTGTAAAGCTAGGATTTTGTCTTGACTGTAGATTTTGTAAAATTGATTAAGATCATCCTTTAAATAATGATAACCTCTGTTTCATTATTGAATGTTCTGCATCTAAAATTGCACATAAATGTTTATGAATTTTAATTTTTAAAGATAATAAAAATTATAATTTAAATAAAAATATTTTAATAAATAATTGTAACATATATATTGTTGATATAAAATAATTGTAATATATATATATATAATGGGCATCACGCGCTTGAACTTTGCTCGAAGTCGAAATTACGTTCACGCACTTTTCCTCTTTTTTCATATTTGTGTATTCTCATCCCTGCATATAAACTATAGAGAGTGATGAGTTCGTTTTCTCCACCCCCAGTTCCTAGGTTCCAAATTGTTCTTTGTTATCCCCACTCATTTCACTTGGCCGTCTTTTGAAGAATTTTCCCAGACTTTTGGACAATGATTTAAAGATAAGGAAAATGTAACAGAAGAGAGGGGAATTTCTTGAGAAAAGGAGATTACAAATTTTGATAATTCGACTGTTCGATTCTTTGAATTAAGAATCAGCAGCTAGAAGGAAAGTTAGTAAAAATATGGGATGAAAAAAAGCGTTTTCCATAAATTTGAGAGGTTTTCTAAAACATATCTCGAAGCTATTTGATATAGATAAGAAGATACTAATTATAAAAATATCGAATAATAAATAATTCGATACATAAAAAAATAAAAATTATAATTTTCTAGGATATTTTATCAGCTTTCATTTTGTAATTGGCATGCTTTTGCTAAGAAGCACCAATTTTGAGATAAAAATGAAAATCTAAAAAGGGAACTTTGAGGGGGAGGGGGCTAAGAGGGGGAAGCGGCACCCCTACAGACTGTTTCATACAACTACATACCAAACCAGTGTTTTCCCCAAGTTTCAAATGTTTGTAAGCTTTTTCCTAGGTTTTTTCTTGCATTCTGACACACAATGTACTTTTCATTCGAATTCTCTAAAATATATTTAAAATTTCAAATTGCTGTAAATTTTGATCATTTAAAAATACAATTACATATAAAAATTAAATTTAAAGGTAATTGAATACTTTAAAACTTTGCTTTAACCCATTCCTGTCAAACTGATGTTTGAAGAGCTGTAAGGCAAAGTTAGTGGGAAATAGTGATAAAAAGAAGAGTTTTCCAAAAATTTGCGATTTTTTCTGGAACTTATATCTCGAAAGCTTTTGTATCTAGAAAAAAATAACCCCCAACAATCTTGTAGGAAACTTCTTCATCTTTCATTTTGTAACTGACAATTTTTTGCTAAGATGGATGGTTTTTGAGATAAAAGTGAAAATCCTAAAAAGGACCTTTTTTATGGGGGGGTCTAAAGGGGGGACGTCCCCCCCCCGAGAGTGGGGAACTTTTCTTTTTGATACAAATACATCCCCAACCGATGTTTTCCCAAAGTTTCAAAACTTTATAATTTTTTTCCTAGATTTTGTCATACTTTGACGCGCAATTTGTTTTCATTCAAATTTGCTAAATTTATTGAAAATTTCAAATTGCAATAACTTTTGATCATTTAAAGATAAAGTTACAAATAATAACTCACTTTAAAGGTAATTGAATACTCTACAACTTTGTTATGTAGGCAATTCCTGTAAAACTGAGGGTTGAAGAGTTAAAAGACAAAATTGGTTATAAATCGAGATAAAAAAAAGCATTTTCCAAAAACTTGCGATTTTGTCTAAAACATATCTCGAAAGCTATTTATTGCATATAGAAAAAAATAACCAATTACAATCTTGTAGGAAATTTTATCAGCTTTCATTTTGTAATTGACATTTGTTTGCTAAGACGAACGGTTTTTGAGATAGAAGTGAAAATCTAAAAAAGTGACCTTTTTGGGGGCCAAAAGGAGGGACGCGGCATCCGAGAGGAGGGAACTTTTCTGTTTCATACAACTAACATACCCAATTAGTGTTTTCCCCAAGTTTAAAAAATATATAAATTTTTTCCCCCATTTGCTGTTTTTTGGTCTAATTTGCCTGGAATATTATGCCAGTTGCCTCTCATGCCTGTACACCGTCAAACCCGATTACCGTGGTGGCGGACTCAATCAATGTGGAACTGCATGGACTGGGCATGTATAGTCTTTAGTGACAGGTCCTGTTGACAATTGCAGATGTGTCTGGAGACGTCCAGGGCAGAGAGGGATCCTGCCCTGATTCTCGAACGTCACACAGGCCCACAACAAGGTGTTATGGTCTGGTGTGCTCTCTCTTTTGATAGCTGGACCCCTTTGATAGTCATTTCTGGCACATTGACAGCAGAGCGGCATGTTGATGACATCCTACGACCAGTTGCATTACCATTCCTTTTGCGACACCCTGGACTTACTTTTCAACACAATAATGCCCGGCTGCATATGCAGGGATGCTACGACTGCGATATTTGCGACAGACTGAGACAAAACTGCTTGCCTGTGCCATTTTGCGACATTCGTTATGATTTTGCCCGTATCTAAGCAATTCTGTGATAAAACAGCAAATATTACCGTAATTTATGGAAGAAATGCCACAGTGTTTGAGCATAAAAGTTAAAAAATAGTAAATGCGGCATTTACGATAATTTTTAATTTTTTTTAGACGATCTTCAATGAAAAATCATAAATATTATGCAGTAATAATTGTCTCAAAAGATGGCGCCTCCATCGATCACGTACTTTTTAGCAGTGCATGGAGCACAACGTAACAAATCAGAATGCGATCCTTACCCCATTGAAAAGCGGTTTAATCCATCGCTCTGGATGGGTGCATAAATCCAACCAATGTCTCTTCAATTAACTAAAAAAAAAAAAAAAGCTTTTTTTTGTCTACATTTTAGAACTATAATTACATTTTAATGAAGGTTTTAATATATATATTTTGATGGCCTAAAGTTCCTTAAAATAGTGCAAAAACACACTACCCTCGATTAACCACACCCCTGTGTTCCAATGAACATCTATTGTTCTCAGGCCTGGACTGGGCTGGTCGGCGATTGCTGAGGTACCCTGGCATAAGCGAGGGGTCCCCAGCAAGCCCTCCCCAAAGTAATAAATGAATAGAAACATCAAGAGTTATCACACAACATTCAAAGCTTAAAACAAACAATTTGCTGAAGCACGCTCACTATGTAATCAACAGCTGGCCGTCAAAAAAAAAAATTTACTTTTGACTGGAGCATCCTCATCGGCTCGCTCTTTCATTATTTATTTCTATAAATTCGCCTTTGTGAATATAAAAATTGATATGTTTTATATGAAATCGGACACTGATTAATTTGATAATGCAAATCGTAAGCTTCGTAAAATAGTGGTAAATACGAGGTATATCCACAAAGTAAGTTCCATTTGGTTATATAAGAAAAATGTGTACAGATACAGAAACAAATTTATTGTACAAAAATCTACAACTGTTAAACTACTTTTCTACATAGCTTCTGAAATTTTGCATGCACTTGTCATAGCGTGGCACAAGTTTTTACATTCCTTCTTCATAGAACGTTGCCGCCTGTGTTTTCAACCATGTGGTAACATGTTCTTTCAAATCGTCCTCATCATTAAATTGTTGACCACCAAGGAAAGATTTTAGGTGTAAGAAGAGATGAAAGTCACTAGGAGCAAGGTCCGGGCTGTACGGAGGATGGCCAAACACGTCCCAGTCATATTTCTGTAGTTGTTGTTTTGTCACGTTTGCAGAATGAGGTTAGGCATTATCATGCAAAAAAAAAAACACCTTTTGACAGTAATCCTCGGCGCTTGTTCTGTATTGAACGATGCAATTTCTTAATGGTCTCGCAGTAAACATGTGCATTGATTAATTGGCCTCGTGGTAAGAAATCAATTAGCAAAATGCCTTTTTTGTCCCAAAAAAGGGTGCACATGACTTTTCTAAGGCTTAACTTTCGTTCAGGAGGAAGTGTGCCTCCATTCCACTGATTGCCATTTACTTTCAGGGGTGTCCTAAGATACCCAAGTTTCATCCCCTGTGACTATCCGAGAAAGAAAATCGTCGCTGTTTTCATTGTAGCGTGCCATAAACTGAAGTGCACTGCCCATCCGCTGTTTTTGATGTTCTTCAGTTAGAATTTTGGGTACCGAACGTGAGCAAAGCTTTCGAAATTTCAGTTTTCCAGTAACAATTTCATGAATTAGTGATCGTGAGAATTGTGGAAATTCCATAGCAAGAGCACTAATTGTAAACTTGTTGCAAGAGCACTAATAGTGTTGGGAATCGTGGATGTGGTGCTTACGCTGGGATTTTCATACTGCTGTTTCTATGATTTTCTAGTTAATTAAGCTCATTTTTGGCGGTGCGGCGTTTCTTCCATACAATACAGTAGTAATTTTGAAGGTGACTGACGCGAGCTCGCAATGCTCCTCTTTTTCTTTTTTTTTGGATTGACTCCTGTTTTCCTATTTTTTCACTGTATTGCAATTTCTCCTTGTATTTTTAACTTTTTCTCCTATCATTCCTTTTTTTCACCACCAGTGACCGATTCTTTTGATTTTTCTTTGAGCTTCGGCGATGTTTTTGAGCGAAAAATGGGCAAAGAGCAACTATTTGAAAATGCAAGTTTTGCAAGGTTTAGGTGACTATTTCTAAGCTCTATCTAGGTTAAAGAGGGTTTTCCCTACAGCAGCTATTGGAAATTTAGATTAGTTAGTTATTTAGGGTAAGCAGATTTTTTTTGATTAAGATCCTTAAACTTTGTTTTTGGTCATTCAGACCAACAAATTCCCTATAACTTTCAATCACCAACTGAGCACTTTTGCACTGCGGAAAACTCGGGTGACTATTTTTTTCATAAAACTGATAAAGTTAACTATCACTATCGAATTTCAGCTTTTTTATTATTGTTTTACTTAACGGATATTCTCTACATGTTGACGTATAATCCACCACTTACAGCCAAATACAGATCAGCAGCAGCAACTGACATATAATCCACCGCTATAAAGTCAGCTGGCTATTTTTTCATTTGTGTATAACGTGATAAACACATGTAGAAAGTATCAACTTTATTATAATTATTTTAAAAAAAATAATTTTACTTGTTTGGGTGGCCAGGGCAGCTGCACTCACCACTTCTCAATCAGCTGACGTTCATTTTCTTTACTTAACAAATATAAAATGAATCAAAGTACAAAATCTCCGATTTTTTTCGATGATTACCCCAAAATGGCAGCTGGATCCCAGACTATTGTTTTTTCTGGTCTGTAGCTAGATGAATGACTTTTACGGTATCAAGATGATTTAAATAAAACCGTTTTTATCTTATTAAATAATTTTAGTCATTTTTTACAGTTTTTACACTGTCTTATACATTGAGCAAGCTTTTTAAACTGCTTCCATTGTGTATATATTCTGCTGATATATAATGTTTTAGAAGTTAGTACTGAAGGACTTGAGAGAAATTATTAGAAACTTTAAACTTTTATTCAGCCTGTCCTCACATGCCTGTTCAGTACTGACTGTCATTAAACCTTTAAAATGACAAAAAACATTGAAAATATATCTTTTCATGACCTTGTGGCAACAACCTGCCACAGATTTCTCATATATTTCATGAAGTTTAATCCTCTAACATTCCAGACATAAAAAAAATTTTCTAGCAAGTTGTACCTGCAAAGAGTTTTTGGCCATAGCATTTTCTGTGTCTGAGAAAAATATCCATTTTTGTGTGCTGCACAGTCTTTTTTGGGTGGCTATAAAAATGAACAACCCAACTTTGGAAAAAAAATATTTTAGATTTGCTACATTAATAAGATAAATAACTGGGAATTTTCCAAAGCAGACACAGCAGCTGGCTATAAAAATGAACAACCCATGTTATGTGTACTTTTAACCATGTTATGTGTACTTTATAGGAGTGTAAAAGATTAAGAGCATCTAAGAAACGACGTTATTTGAATGACTATCAACGAAATCAGCAGTCTGGCTTGGAGGTGAGTCAAGGTTTTTTATTTGAATTATTTGTACTAAAGCAGGCATTTTTCTATAATATTCCCTGTGTTAAACTATATCTTTACTATTTTCTTTGCAAGTATGGTCCCTTTTCTGTATGAACCCAGAAAAGGGACCCCACCTAACTCGAAACCCAGGCTTGGAAAAAAATTCTACAAATCCTTGTTGTGCAAGCTGTTAAAAAATGTACTTTCCTGAAAAGAAAAGCTGGTCACACACATATACAGGGTGGTCGTTAGAAAAAGACTTCTCTGTATATGGACTTCTAGATTCTTTTGTTCAATTCATTGAGATGAGATTTCAGCTGTAGTTATTCAGAGGTATGCACTCAAGATTAAGGATTGTTTAAAACCTATCTACATTATCCAGTTAGCCAGTCATCAACTTTGTTCACTCGCTGATTTTATTATAGAAGGTGTCTCAAAAAGGTGGTAACAGGCTTTAAATTTTTTATCTATTAGAGATAAGTAGGCAATGTAAATTGGAAAAAAAAGACTCCGTTTAGAAAAATCCTCTCGTTCAGTTACAAAAAGTTGCTTTTTTAATTTGTATATAACCCCGTAGAAAAGCATTCCCAGTTAGTCAAATGTGCCCCATACACTAATGAGGTGATGTACCAAATTTGAGCCTTTCATCATACAACGTCGCAAAGATATCTTTATAGAAAGATGATTGGGGATTATACATGATTTTGAATGTAAACATTTATTGCTAGAGTGGAAAAAATTTTTCTTTCGTAATTTCTGTACGACCCCCTCAAACAGAGCTATATTATCGCATGGGCAAATCGGGACTTTGCGCAGGACTCCTTGCTCGAAAGGGCCCCCAATATCAAATGTTGTTCTGAAATATTCTTTTTTATTTCAGAATTTTATGAAAAATAAAACTGTGAGATTGGGGGCCCCCAAATTCATCAATGCCCGGGGCCCCTGTTGGTCATAATCAGGCTCTACTCTGAAATGCGATCATTCAATGATTTTTTCCCTTTGAGAAGCATTGAAAAGTGGTTTAGTCAGTTATATTTATCTCCATATCTCTGACACTTTTTAAGGTATAATTCTCAAATTTTGTGTCGCCTCATGAATGTTTGGGGAACATTTACAATTGGGAATGTTTTTGTGCGGGGATTGTATACAAATTTAAAAAGTATTACTTGTGTAAATGAACAAGAGGAATGTTTTCTTAATGGAGTCTGATTTCTGACCCTATTTTGAACATTTTTTCAATTTATACTGCCCACTTATCGCTAATAGATAAAGAATTAAAGTCCGTTATCACCTTTTTGGCCTGTTATCAACTAGCACCTGTATAAAATGAGTACATAATTTTTTTTTTTACCAGCAAAAAATTCAATTTGTTTTGTAATTGAAATTCTCATTTTATTACTTGTGTTTAATATAGATTATATTTTCAATAGTAACAGTCTGGGGAAGGAAAAAAGTCTGTATTTAGTTTCATGTTTATTTTCCACAGGACACAGATAGACCCCAAAGCATGTTGTATGAATACTTGGAGGAAGAGTTTGATGATGATTCATTCCAACTCATTGATGATAATAAAGATCCTGACTGGAGAATGACGCCTATTAATAAGCAGCGCAAGCGGACTCTTCACAGAATGAAAGACTTTAGTGTATGTATTTGAATTTCTGTTTTACAGTTGTATTAATTGTTAGCTGTAAATTGTTGTTTGGTTGTTAAAATTATTCTTTAAGATGTCTTCATATTAAATTATTAGTGATGTCATAAAACAGCAGAAAAGTTCTTATATAGGAAAGTCAAACATTGGCGCAACAGCACCTCTGCAGGGCCTGTTGGGTCAGTGTAATTAAAAATTAGTTTCCATTAAAAAAAAAAAAAAATGAAATGTTTGCCTGCCCTGTGTTTTTCCCAGGCTTTGTATCATCCAACAAATAAAGGCCAGCTGAGGTTAAGTTTCTTAATTTAAATGTACCTTTAGCTTTGGTGTAAACATCATAAATTAAATCTACCTCTTAAACTAGATTTTTCCTTCTTAAACATGAGGTAGAGTTGAGTTGTTTCATAGTTCAGCTTCTGATTAAACACCAGAGATTGACAAGCAAATTACATAAACCTATAGGCAAACTGCTGACCTTGATTTTAGACTTGAAAATGAAATAACTACAAGCAATTTTCTGACCTTTAATTGTGCAAACCTATAGACAATTTTTCGACTTTTTTTTTTTTTTCAATTAAAACTATAAGCTCTATTTCCTAGTAATGCTTTTCATTCATGTTCTTAGTGGCAGGTAAATTTCAGACCTTGTCTCCTTTATGCAGATTTTTTTGAGTAGCTCTGCAAGCATAATTTACATTAACTGTTGAGTTAACCTTTTCTGTTTTATATATAATACAATTGTTTCAGTGCACTGGCAGATAGATATGTGCTTCATAGATGGAAGACTGTCTTCCACTTTTGTTAAATGTTTGCTGCTAATGTTATCAGAGAATTGTTACTGATGGTTTATGGAAGGCAGCCATTTTGATTATACATTTTTAAAAGTTTCTAATTCCTTTTAACCAATTGTTCATAAAGATGTGTTTATACTAATAAAGAAAAGTTAATTGCATTTTTGAAGTCCTTTGTTAAGCAGCAACAATGATCCATTCTGCACAACTTCTGACAGGGCCAAGGCCTGTGCTATCCTACCGCACCTTCGCGACCATGGTCTCTGGGGTGTAGATGCATATGCCTCGGCCAGGTGGTCAGCGTGGCGCGAAGCCCCCAGTGTTTGATCCCAAGCAAGCTTGGTCCTCATTTTATCGACCCACTGAAGGGGTGAAAGGCTGAGTCGACCTTGCCCAGCCCGGGATTCGAACCCCGGACTTGTGGTACGACAACGTTAATCTACTTTAATTTAAAGTCATCTGACAAATCATCTTTAATCTCTGTGAAACAGTACTTTCACTGTAAGGTTTGTTTCTCGTCCAGACAAATATTACTTTTAGAGACAATTTTTGTGAGCACTTAAGAATCAAAAGTGCGAATTAAGCTAAATTTGCAGGCGTTTTCAGTTTGTGGTTGCCCAACCTAAAATTCTTGGGCTAAGTAAGTAAATGACATCACTTTAGAGAACAACTTGTAGAAAGAGTAACGCCCCTTGCGCCTAGCGACAAGTTGGAAAACTAGGGGGTATGTAGGTCAGGAGAGAGAAATTTGCAAGGACTTTCAATATACAGTAGAAGATCTTTATAATGCAAACCTCGAAACGCAAGGTTTTGCATTATATAGAATTTTGCGTTATATGGATCATTCACTTATATCATTAAACTTCCCTAGTAAACATATTAAAATATAGCTAGAACACATAAATATAATGCTTAAAACTTTTTTTAAATACAAATACTACTTTAAAAAACAAAAAAAAATGGAATTTATTTATTTACAGAAAAAATAAATAAATGGAAATTACCAAAAGCATTAAAGTTTATTTGTTAAACAATATATTAATTTTGATTTGTTTTAGAATTTGCAATCTCTCAACAAATAACTTTTCTTGCAGCCTTTGAACAGGTAATAATTTTACTTTGGTTATGCAGTCTTGTGTTTCTAGGAATTTAAAATATTGATCTCTTATGGAAATTTCTTCAGATTCTGAAAGTTTTTCAACTTTCTCTCCAGCATTTGATTCTGTTTCAGAATTGTTTTCCTCTTGTTTTGAAACAGAGGAAATTATTTCAGCACTGGTCAAATGATTAACAATTTGTGACTTATCATCCATTACCAAATATTCAAAATGTTTTCTTCATGCAGGTTTGCAAACTGAGTACTTTCCATTTTGTGCACAATGCATTAGTTCAGCAGTTTTCATTTTAACTAAAGATGGCTTAAATCCAGTTCCAAAATTCAGTTTTAAAATAGTGTTACATTGAGAAAACTCCCCTACTTCTCATAGACTTTTAAAAAGTATTTTACTGTCAATATTGAGACATAAGCATATCGTCGGGCAGGGGGCGGGTGCCAACCCCCCCCCCCCCCAACTTTGTTTAGAAAACCATTCATTTTAAAACCTTTCTTCTTGCCAAACTTAAAGAAACATGGCTATTTTTACTTTAGAATATGCTATGTGCATTCTCCCACCCACACACATTTAAAAAAAAAAAAAATTGGTGATGCTACGCGTATGATTTAGGAAGCCAAGTAACGGCATACGATTTAATATAAAACAAATCAATTTACAAAGAGAAATATAACTAAATAAATAAACGTCTGTTTGGGAAGTCAATGGTAGAGAGGGAGAAAGAGTGTGGTTCGGTAGTAGAGGGAAAAAGGGAGAGGTTCGTGGTTTTATTAAAGTAAACATTCCTTCCTCTTCGACCCGGCCGGCCAGCTGTTATGCTGATAATGCATAATGCATGCATGGGAGAATAACTGTTTATTTTAAGCTTGGCATGTTGTGGGATTTATCTAATGTCTCAAAATTAATTCCCTAGGAAAGCAATTAAAAAAAAAAAAGCAGATTGTAGAAATTTCTTAATTGTGATTTTCTCCTGTTTACATCCGCAGTGTTAATGCGGTTTATGGAGAATTGCGGTTTATAGAATTGCGGTATATCGATCTTCTACTGTAGTAATTGCCTAAAATACAAGTAAGGAGTGTGTCGGTAAGTCACCGGTCCTTCTCCAACCAAGTCTGAGAAATAATAAAGATCCAGAGTAACCTCAACTAGCCTCGACTGCGATTATTTCGGTGAGAGGCAAAAGCATCACCAAGAGAGGTGGCGAGCTTTCTTCACATACATATATACATGAGAACACTAAATTTTTAGAATTTTACCCAAGAATTATATGCTACCACAACACTATTGACAAACAGACTATTTACTAAATATATTTCAGGAAACAGATTTATTTATTTATTTTCTGATTCCAGTTGCTGTTTTCTATATCTCTTCTATTTATTTATTTTTTTAAAGTTGTTTTGAAATATATAAGCTTTTTATATCTCACATTATCAACTAATTTTTATAAGCTTTTGAACTTGAAACAAATGTTCTTCAATGTTCTATCATGAATGTTCCAACTTGCAGGTGGTGTAGTGGATATTATTTCATTCTGTTACATTTTGGGTCTGAGTTCAATTCCTTGCAAACTTGGGTCCTTGTTAGGATTGATTATGCCTGTCCATTGGGTGTCCCTTCACAAATGCCCACCATGTTCTACAACATATTTAACACCAGCCAAGGCTTTATGTAGAAGTAGTGTGCCAATGGGGATAAAAAAGTTTAAGCTATTTGAAGTTTAAATTATCTGCTAGCTCATTGAAAAAATAGTGACTTACTGAATGAGAATAAGTTTCAATTATTCTGCATTTTGCAAAGTTTCTCAGTAAAAGCAATGACTCTTACAGAGATTAGAAGCAGATTAAGAAGTTGTCTTGATCTGCATTTGCTCCAGCCACAATTCCCTGAGCAAGCACTTATAAGTTAATACTTGCAGTAAAGTTTAACTAAAAGATAAATTTGTAAAATCATTATTAATTTCAGTAAATTTATGGCATATTTATGCTATTTCTGTAGAAATATTAATTTTCCTTATATTATACAAATAATTTTCTAGTTTTTATAAATGAATTGATTCAAAATTCCTATTTTTTTCTATTTAAGTTTAAATTCTAACTTTACTGGAATTATCTATAGGTTTAGGACAATGTGCAAGTAGTTGTTATGGTAGCAAATATATTGCATAAAAAAAATTGTCAGTATATCATGTTTGTCTATAAGATTTTTGCATTTTTGTAAGGACTAACTTTCCAAGTGGAGAATGTTGAGTTTTGCATCTACACTCTTTAAATATTTGATTATTTTTAAAATATAATTATAGGCATATGTTTAGGTTGAATCAAAATTACAAACAAGTTTATTTAAGTAGTTGTAGGTTTTAATGAGTTTTAAAAGCATTATTGAATTGCTCTTCAAAATTGCTACAGATGCTCCTTTAAAATCTCTCACAAAAGGTTGGCAACCTTGTGAAAAAAAACCTCTGTAGCCTTGGGAAAGATACTGTTATCTAAATAAAGCATATTAAAAGGCTAAAGACTTAACATTACTTGTAAAATTTAAAAGATATGTGACAGATTTCCTGCTAATCTCTTATTATAGTAATTTAAAAAAAAAAAGAAAGAAAGAAAGAAAGAATGGGTGATTTTGAATGCACAAAAACAGGTTTTTAGCTGTATGTGGGTTTAGAGGAATTTAGAAATTTGAGCTAATTGGATTAAACAGAGTTTGAGCATCTATTGTGTATGTATTCTGCATGTTATTTAAGTTGCAAGTTTTTTAAGTCGTAGGGGAAAGTCCGTTGCCTGTACTTATTTTTAAAAAAAATTAAGTAATCCTTTGCTTATTTACAGAATGATCCTGTAACTGACAATGATCCAGAAGTTCCTCCAGCAAAGGTAAATTTACTGTAATTTATATACAGTGTCCATGCTTCTTTTCAATTGGGGCAGGATAGATTTATTAAAATAGGCACTTTCTGTTGAGAAAAGAGTAATTTTCCTAATATTCCACTAGATAAGATTCAAGACCTTTTTTCTCCTTTTTATAAAGGGCAGGGAACATCAGCACCTATCAGGGGTCTGTCCAGGTCGAAATCGGGTCCAAAAACGGACCCTTCACAAAATTCAAGTTAAAAACTGACCCTTCACAAAATTCAATATCAGAAAAACGGACCCCTCACGAAATTAAATATCGGAAAAACAGACCCTTCACAAAATTCAGTTTGACCAAATCGGCCCTTTCACAAAATAACTATAGCACTTTTCAATTGAGTGTAGGAATTATTATCAGTTAGCGATCGCCGATCGGCACCCAATAATATCTTGGCCTAAATGTAAACAACGTTGACGATGATGACGGGAGGTAGGTTGATTGGAGACCCTAAGCCAGGGGGGTAAATTACACCGCCTACGATTGCAGTTTGAAGCAGACACCTGCACTTGTTTGTTCTTCCTCCTAAGTTCCCCCCACCTGCTATGTAGGAGCTCTCTTTCTGGGAATAAAAATCGGACTAGTGGCGAGCGCTCATTTATTATTTTTTTTCCATGTGAGTTGTGTTTATGCCAAAAAATTAAACATCAAGACTTATTCCACTATAATATTAATAACGCTCATTGCCAAAAGAAAAGGTGATGACAGCTGTCATTCTCGGATAATTACAACGTTCTTCATGAATAAAGCCAGTGGCGTATGTAAAAAGGGCAGCCAGGTTGGGGAGGAGATTAAAAGAAAGCACTTTGTTTTCCAAACTGGCACATTTATGAACCATGTATTAAATGTTCAGAAATCGTTTGATGCAATCTCAAAATGATTAACTTAGTCCTAAATCTTATTCTTAAAGACAGACATAAATTCAGATCAATGCAATGTTTCGAAATCGCGCAAACGTTCTAACTCTCAATAATTCGTTTTGCATTTTGAAATGAATCCGTAATTCTCTAATGTTTAGTAAATATCTGTAATAACTATAAATAATCTGAAGTAGAAAGGCCATGTAATGATTACACTAAAAGCAATCATTAAGAACAACTTGCAAGAGTGCATAACATCCAATTCAAAACAACGGGAGCTGCTGTCATTACGTGGCTAAGTCTAAGCTTATTGTTTACTAATTCACAACTGCATACTTATCAAACATAACATCCTTACGGGTGAAATCATTTTCAACTCCCTTCTTTCCCCCCAACTGAAAGCGTAATGTGCCAGATGGCCCTTTTACATTGTTGAAAAAACAAACATTCCAAGGGCATCTTTCAGATCACGCAAATAAAAGAAAACAGATAAAATAATTATTTATAAAGGGACATTTTATCTCGTTGCATAAAAAAAAAAAAGCTGATTGGAATTTTGTGAAGGAACAGTTATACCCTCCTGTTTTGTAAAGGGTCGTTTAAACGTTGATTTTGACTTCATTGTATTGTCTCCTGTATAAGAAAACTGTATGGTAAGGAAGGAGAAAAAGTTTTGGCAAATAAGAATGGAAAAACGGACCGACATACCCAGGCATAGGGGGGAGAAAAAGGACTGCCAGACGTTAAAGGATTGCCGGGTGCCGCGCCCTGTTTAATCGGTCGAGAATCCACACTGTGGAATGTGAAATGGGATAAATATAGGTCAATCACTGCTCAAAGCTGGAAAGAAAAAGGGGGTGTGTAGAAATAGTGTAATACTGCATTTTTTCATTCTTGGGAGTGAACAACAAAGCATAGGAGTGATTTTATTGGGATTTAATATCATTTTAAAGAGCGGTCATAGGGGTACACTACAGAGAAATGCTATCGGCATAGGCAGGGCCGTAGCGAGCAATTTTTTGCTAGAAGCTATCATTTTTGATTGAAGACTGAAAATTTATAACTTAATTAAATTTTTTAAACTTAATTAATGCATGGGCACATCTTACAGCCTGGGAATTTTCTGTTTGGAGACCATATAAATAAAAATGTACATTTGTATTTATTAAGATGTAATCTTCCAACATTTATAATCATTACTGTAAAATTCTGTGCTTTTTTTTTTTTTTAAACATAAATTTGTGATTTACTGTAAAATATTTGTGAAAAATATTTAAGGAATAAAACCCCAGGTCAGTGTTTTTGGGATATTCCGTGTACACTGACAAGTAATTTTTCTTTAATGGTACAAGTTGAAATTAATTTTTAAAAATGTTAGCTAATTTCTCCCATCTGTAATTATCTGCAACTTATTTTTGCTTTCCCTTCAGTTGTTGAAATTTAACTAGATTTAAAAATATCATTTTTCACATCGTTAGTATTAGAGTATTTCCAGTCGAAACTGACAGACATTGTAATATTTAAAAATTACTAAAGTTTGAATTTGGGGTGTAAAGAAGTGTTTAGTACCTGCAATTTAAAATCAAAACTACCATGGCCTACGTTTATTATAAAATCTATTTTTTAATCATTTAAAAGTAAAGATTTAAAGCTTTATATTTTTAATTTTAATCAATTTTTTTTTTAAATATTGTTTCAGGGTATGACTATCCCGGATGTTCAGTGAACAAGAATTATTCAGTTTTGGCCAACTTTTTTTAAGGGAACTAACTATACCCATTTTGTTTTTAATTTTTTAAAAATTATTCAATTCTATTTCGTGATTGCTTTCTTGCTCAAAAATGAAAAAGAAAATTGGAAGAAGTTCACAAAATAAGGAAAGATTCACAAAAATAGAAAAAATTCACAAAATTAGGTATAAATTCACAAAATTAGGTAAAATTTCACAAAAATAGGACCCTGGGAAAGAAACCTGGACTGACCCCTGCCTATAAAAAGGCAGACAGGGTGCAGCACCCTTTGAAAAAAGCAAAATGTAAACACTGGATATATATACAGGATGTATCTGAAATGATTCAACAAACTTAGAGGGCAGGGTGGCCACGCATCCTTGAAAACCTGGAATGTCCTTGAATTTACAAAAATTAAGTTCAAGGCCTGGAATGTGCTTAAAATTTAAATGGATGTCTGGAATGTCCTTGAATTTTGAAAGGAAATCTGGAATATCCTTAAATTTTACCATCCAATTGCTGAATTTTTTTTGTGTTATCGGTTATTCCCAGCCCCTACGATAATGAAACCACGTACCCTGGAAGAAAAGAAAAATCACAATTGTTGAATAATTGCAGTTGAAATTTTTATTATCCTGAAATTTGTTTGTAAATAGTTTTCTTGTTTTGAGTTTGTTGATTATATTTTATTACATTAAAATTAATGGAATACATATTTCCATGTGAGTATTTAAAGGCATGTGTTTCCTTCCCCTCCCCTTTTTCAATTTAAATTTTACAGGAATTCTTTTTTCGTCAAGAAAAAAGAATTAAAGTCATGCCCATCTAAAATGCATGAGTTTTGTTCCTACTTATGAAAGCTGCTATTTTGGAATTGAAGAAGAAATGTCATTTTTACATAAACAATCAAATTCCCTTTCACTTATACTTTCCTCCTCATTTAAAATTTATATTAAATCAAATAATACATACAAAAATGTGTTAAGTAATATCTGGTATCAAAATATGGTGTCTGCCAAAATCAAAATATTTGCTTAAAACAGTACTTGCTCCAATTTACATTGTCTCTCAACAATTATGGAATAGTATTAAGTGTACATATTTTTAGAAAGACTTTCTAAAAATATGTATAACTTCCACGGCATAACAGAGTTGTTGCGAATTAATTGTTTCATCTGTTCCTTCTGTGGTTTGCAGAAGAAGATGATAAATGCCAATGGTTCTAATGCGAGAAATTTCATCTGGAAATCGTCCCAGAGTAGCTCAGTGGTAGAGCACCCACACGTCTCAAAAATATGTATGCTCATTGTGCGTTTCAGGATATCCTTGAAAGTCCTTAAATTTTTTCTCTGAGAAAGTGTGGCCACACTGAGAGGGGTGATAGTACTCGCACACACACATCAAGCCGAACAAAAAATGCAATGGAACATGGGGTCGCAAATGACGATTAAAAGGTGAACATCGCAAAACTAATAAAAACATCGAAATCTCACATGCTACTTTTCTGCAGAACTAGCTAGTAACACGAAGCTGGTTCTCCTTTCACTTTATGCATATCCGGTGAGAAAGAGATAACAGGAATTCACGTATGCAAATTTTTCATCTTCTTAAAAATAGACCAGTAAATGCAACTTTGTAGCAAGCATGCATTGTAAGTACATGAACTGCCAACGACGATAGGTAGTATCATTGCGAAAACATTTTGTTTGTGCTTTCAGTAGGAACGGCTACCTATTCCAGTAAGGAAAAGGCTGATATGCATATGGTGTATGGCGAAACTGCAGAAAATGGCCACTTATCTCAGAGGTTATGCCAAGAACAATTTCCGAGAAGGCATTGTCCTTATCATAGCACTTTCTCAAGAATTGATCAATGCCTATGGAAAACTGGGTCTTTCAATGTAAAATCCTGCGATAAAGGATAAAACTGCCATGTGTGCATTTTTCTGTGGACGTGCGTAACCACATTTATGGAGCGTACTATCTTCCCTCTAAGTTTGTTGAAGCATTTCAGATACACCCTGTATAGATGTATTGGTTTTAAACGATATATAACAATACTATAGGCACCTAAATAAATATTGTTGTAAACAGGTTGAGCTTTTCCCCATTATTTCGGCATTAAAGTAGTTTTCAAACAATCAAAATAAAGGTAAAATAGATTTACTGTGCAGAATAACACTTCAGTCATCAATGGGCATGTTGTACACTGATTTTGAAGTCAGGCAATGAATTTATTTTATAGAAATAGAAGATAATGTGTTCTTTTAATGTAATTATTACATTCTTTTGATTTGGGGTTTGCTATATTATAAACTGAAAATTATATTTGAAATTTTTACTAACAATGTACTAAAAGTATGTTAAAAAGTAAATGAAAGAAGTTTATTGCATTATAGCATTACAAAAAAACAAAAAAAAATATTTTTTTTTTTTTTTATGCCGATATTTTATGTTACTCCATCACAGATAAAAGGCTTTAGTGCATCAACAACAAATTTCTAGAAGCAAGGTGCAATATGATTGAGAAACTTTGCCTTTTTTTTTTTCTTCACTCTCATGCTGCAATCTTTTATTAACTACTAGCTGCGTGCCCGTTCTTCGCACGGTAGGAAACGAAAATTTTCCTTACATGTGTAATTCGAAATTATTCGTGATGTGGAATTAAAAAAAAAAAGAGCAAAATTATTTGACTCTTAATGTAAAGTTTGTGTCATGAGTACTAACCTGATCATTGCAGTATAATGACTCAAAAAACTACGTCAGTGTCATTCACTATCAAAAAAGTGGAAAGCTTAATGGTTTGCAGAGAACTCCTGGCTTTCAAAATGTCTTATTCAGGGGCGTAGCCAGAGGGGGGATATCGGGATATATCCCCCCCCGAAATTTTTGGATTAGTGATGAAATTCCGTCTATTTATGCATATATAAGTTCATATACCCCTCGAAAAAATTTCCAGGCTCATATCCCCTCCCCGAAAAAATTTCCTGGCTACGCACCTGGTCTTATTTCTACATCATACTGTTTTTTAGGCTCAAGTTGTAGCATTAAATACCTAAGACACTACATGAAATGGAGCACCATTTATCTCTTTCCGAACATGTACCATATAAGGAAAGTATTGTAATCATGAAAAAATTCGACTTCGAGATTTTGGTGTATTGACACGTTTTGAGGTCTTCTGAATTCATTTATGCTATTTTCAAGAGATGTTTTTAAAATAGCTGCGCACCCGCTCTTCATACGGGAAGAAGGGAATATTTTACTACTAAAATCATATCTGCATGTGACAAAACAGAATTTCATTTTTAAAAAAGTTCAAGTAATCTCCTCTGTTGAAATTACTGCGGGATATATTAACGCAAATTAGAATTACTTTTCGTTTAGTTGGTTGTAAGACAACCGTTGAAACAGGACACTTTTAATTTCATGAAATATTTATTAACGTGGTACATTGCGATTTATTCATATTATCTTTACAAATCTAATAATACTACCTATTACGTACATTAATACTATCTATATTCGCTTCTCCCTCTTCAAGGCTCCCTTTAAAGAAACAGCTTAGATTATTTGGCCTCAATGGGATCTTTTGATTCTGTGGCGATTCTTTGCAATTTACGCATTAGCATAAATAATAATCATTTCACATAATGGTTGCCATTAAGGAAACTCTCCATATATATTTAATTTATACATAGTTTTATAAGATGGGCGTATTTAGCGCCGCAAACCATTTCATCTTACTGTGGGGAGAAAATATCCAAGGGGTGCCATTTTAACTATCCATGTATCTAATATAGCGATATCTTTTATATCCTCCATAGTCCTGTCTCCTGAAAAACATCAAACTGTGTAATCTCGAGGAGCTACTTATTCCCACTTTAATTGTGACAGGGCGTTAGAGTTGCAGAGTTTACAAATTTCACGCATTTTTTTTATTTATGACGTCACTGTTTGACTGCCGTAAAGGATACCCGGTAGGTTGAGGGAGTTAATTTCGATATTTCGCATAATTGTTTTCAAACGGTATCATTAAAACTTTGCGTTATGTAACCTTTATGGAGGAACGTAATTCAACGTTAAAATAAAATTATACTCGCAACCTGCATGCGTATGTTAGGCAACGCCTGCGCTAAATTAAATGCCAAAAATAAAAATAGTAAATAGAAAAAATTTAATATATCGCGCTTTGAAACGAACTTTGTAACTTTTAAAATGAACATTTTCAGCGCCGTGAAAACATTTAAATTTTTAAATAAGCACCGGATTAAAATACCACTTCTAATAATAATAATCGTGAATTTCTTAGTTTATTTCTACAGTAAATTTTAATCAAAATATCGTCTCCCTGTGTTGAAAATAGAGCTGGAATAAATGAGTTAAAATTATGGAGTAATTTTTACGTATCTTAAAGCATTTGACGTCATAGATCCTCACTTGCGAATTGAAATTCTGATATCCCATTTAAAAACTCGATTGGTTGAAAAAATCCTTTTTTCTAATCCTTTCTGTGGCAACAACCGAACATAAATTCTCGTGCCGTGATCGCAATGTAATGAATGGCGTAAGATCGCGTTGATGCTATTAAATTCTAAACATTAGGCTGCATTAAAATTCGTAAAAAATCATCTAATTTACATAATTTTTTCGTTTTTATTTTAAAAGAGGGAGAAAAGAATGTTTCACGATTTGTCAAAATATCTAAAAGTTATGACGGATAGAATTCAAGATGCGACAGTTTTAAAATTATTTTACGAAAAACAATCGCGAAGCAGATGCTTAGTAAAAAAATTCCTAAAAATCGGTAAATCATGTTACGTATTCAGAACAAACTGTTTTTAAAAGAAAATTTCCTCCTCTATCCGATGATACAAATGCCGTTTTGCTGCGAGCGTAATTTCCGCCGTTATTACGAATTAGGTGAGAAAAAATGCCAAAAATCGCATAAAACATAAAATAAAAAAAATTCTAGGTCGAATTTTGAAAAAATCGCTTCGAGGTGCACAACTACATATTTACATCTTCCCGAGTACCAAATTTGGTGTTTCTAGGTGTAGCCGTTTGTCCGTAACGCTGCCGACAGACACACAGACACCTTCTTTTATAATAAGTGAGGGGGTTTGGGACAGTTCACCGACAACGACTACACCGACAGGACATTTCACCGACATGGATTTTTCACCGACATGGATTTTTCACCGACTAGACAAGTCACCGACACAGATTTTTCACCGACTGGACATTTCACCGACATGGATTTTTCAGCGACTAGGCATTTCACCGACTAGACATTTCAACGACACGGATTTTTCACCGACAGGACATTTCACTGACATGAATTTTTCACCGACAGGACATTCACATGAACATTTCAGGCACTTTAAAATGGACTAAATTTTCAACATTACGACGACAGGCCAATTCCCACATAGTTTTAATTAGTAATACATTTAACAAAAAATCTCCCATAAGGAGAGCAGCTAATTATGATTCTTTTTTCTCAAAAATTTATCAATATATCTAAAAAAGATTTCTTTTGTACAAAACTAGAAAGTTTAGGCGTTTAAAGCAGGGCCGTGACTATAGTTTATTTATTTATTTTTGTTGGGGTGGGAGGTAGGGGGTTGCCAAAAACACTCGTATGAACCATAATTAATTATACGACGTAATTAAAATTAAATACGTATTAATTATGCATACGTAATTAATTAACATTAATCAAATTATATCATATATAAAAAATAATTAACTTAAGTACATATTTATTAACTTCATTGTGTAATTAAATTAATTACGTAATTAAAACTCATTTATATAATTAATTTGTGTATTACAGTAAAAGAAGATTTGAGAAAAACAATCGTACTGAAAGTGTGTTTTTTGATAACAATATACGTCAAATTTTCGAAGGGGGTGTGAAGGGGGGAGTACATCCATTCCATAGCACTGTTTCTCTCAATATATAAAAAAACACTGTACAGTACCATAAATAAGCATATATATTGTTATACGGCCTTGTCGGTAACTAAGTTCAGGCAAACAGGGAACAATGGGAAGTTGATTATATAGCTTTTAAACTTTCGGAAAAACATTAATTGGGGATTTTAGTTGTATGAAACAGAAAAGTTCCTTATGCGGGAAAAAATTTATAAAGTTTTGAAACTCCAAGAAAACACTAATTGGTGACAGGACATTTTGCCGACACCGTCTCACTCTAGGGGAGGAGGCTCGAGCTCCTGAAGCCTCAGCCATGGATCCGCCACTGATATGATATCAACAATTTCAGGAGACAATACGTATGTCTGTGAAAATCCACGTCTGTAAAATGTCCTGTGGGTGAAAAATCCGTGTCGGTGAAATGTCCAGTCGGCGAAAAATCAATGTCGGTGAACTGTCCAGTCGGTGAAAAATCCGTGTCGGTGAAATGTCCAGTCGGCGAAAAATCAATGTCGGTGAACTGTCCAGTCGGTGAAAAATCCATGTCGGTGAACTGTCCATGTCGGTGAACTGTCCATGTCGGTGAACTGTCCATGTCGGTGAAATGTCCAGTCGGTGAAAAATCCATATCGGTGAAATGTCCAGTCGGTGAAACGGTGTCGGTGAAATGTCCTGTCGGTGTAAAGGGTGTCGGTGAAATGTCCCTGACCGTAAGTAGAGATATGTTGGACAGTACATTTTCCAAAATAAGCATATTGGGTTATACATACTACAAATTGATTTGTAAGTGCTAAAATTATCATTATAGAAAGCTGTGTGTAAAAAGTAAATATCGCTATAGACAGGTTTAAAATATATTGAGTAAATCGTAGCTGTTTTTAACTTTTAAGTTTTTTAAAACCTGTATTCTTTTAGTTTTTTGTATTCTTATTAGATGGCATTTTACATTATTATTAGCTTTAGAAAAGTGAGTTCAAAGAAAAGAATTAATTTCACTGCCATATACAAAATCATAATAATCTTGTATGTTACGATTGGGAAAATGCAAAGTATATATTCTCACATGTGAGAAAGAGTCCAGTACTACAGAAAAGAAAATTTAAATATTGAAAGAAGTTATACTTGGTAGGAAAAAGTACCAAGATAAAATTACTAAAAATTATCCTTAAGCTCAGCAACTGTAAAAATCTTTATTTGAAATTTTGTTTTGCTAGTAATTTAAATAAAACTAGGAAGAGTTAAAATTAAATTTTCAGCTAAATTCAAAGGAAATTATTGGGTATTATTTGTAAAGATTGTTGAAATCAAGATTTTCATACATTATTGTATGAACACTGAAGATAAATTTTAAGACTGTGATATGGCATAAATCATATAACAGTCTGCATTACTGAAAGTACTGTAAATTGTTAACTTGTCCTCTCTCTCTCTCTCTTTTTTTTTTTTTTTTTAAACAGCGCTCATTTTCTGGATGTTCTTGTCCCGGTGACTGTAAAACAATGAGATGTGCTTGTAAGAAAAAGATGAAAATGTGTGACACAGCGTGTAACTGTGATCACAGAAACTGCTTGAATATATCATCTGAGGTATTTTATAGTGATTTCTATGATGTTGATTATTTTTAAAGTAGTGTACATTTTGATTATATACGTGTTCTAAATTTTTTGCCTCTGAAGTTTATGTATGAAAGCTAGTTTTTTAGTTTTAAGAGTTTATATAAAGAAATTTAATTAAGAACTGTATTCATTTTAATATGAATAATAATAATAAAATCTGTGCAGCCATTCTGATATATGAAACATTTTTTTACTTATTTTACAAAAGGAAACAACCAAACTGTAGCAGTACACTGTTACAAGATTTATGGAAACAAGAAACACCCCCCCCCCCCCCAAGCTTTTATATTTTGTGAAAAGGTACTTGAACTTATCTGACAGAATAGTTATTTATCCACTCATTAAAATGGACTCAAGTCCTTCAATGATTGTGGGTTAGGAGAATTCAGATTTACACTTAATTTTTTGTGCAATAATCATTCAAACCCAGGTACTGGGACTGCTGTTTACCAAGGGATATATGTAAAGTCTCTTGTCGCAATGAGACTACATCCGCTGTAAATATTTACAGAATGTTGTTAATTTTTATTTGAATCATAGCTTCATTTATAGAAAAAGTTGAATTTTATAGAAAGATAACTATTAAACCATAAACAATGTATTTCTGTGATAATTAGAACTGAAAATATTGCTTGTCTTTATTTTATTTATTTATACTTAAAAGTTGTTCAAGCATCAGCGTGAGTAGAAAGTGTGAAGCTAGATAAACAAACCCCAAATTCTAATATTTCAGCTCCATGTTTTCTACTCTTGTGGATATTGGAACTTTTTTGAAACTGAGAGAGGCAAGCATTGCGTGTCATCCAAAATGATCATTTTGTTGAGCATTCTTGTTAATAAGATATTTTGTTTCCTTTATTTTTAATTCCTATGCTCACATTGAGGATATAACACATTAAGATTGGGAAGGGGAAGGGTATTGAGTATATAAAAATGACTATGGATCTAGTTATTCAAATAATGTATAACAAGAGATTCTGTAGAATTGAAAACCTATTTATTTTCATAGCAATTTCATAATTTAATGTACAAAGTATCCTGTTAAAATTTTTAAATTTTAATTTTAACCACTGAAATATTTTTAAACTGTAAAACAACTCGGAACCCAAGTGATTTCCATATCAACTTGATTTAAAGAACAGTGTAGGATATCAAAACTTCTCAAGACCAATAAGGAGTTTTGAACCAATGTCCATCTCATCACTAATGACAATGTTTCTCAAAGCGGTTAATGTAAAGCTTGTTCACTGCCAGTATGATAAATGTCTGAATCTTCATTGTCTCTATGTCAAAAAGTAACTGGAAATTTTTCAGCTTCTCTCTTTTATTTATTTTATCTTGGAAGGTAGATTCCTACGGCAATCCCCCCCCCCCTCCCCAACAGCTGTCCGTTTCAACAAATCATGGTGGTTTGTATAAAATAAGAAAAACAGATAAAATGCTCATAAAATACAAAGGGTGTACATTACAAAAACAAACAAAACAGTCAGCTCAGCATCAACAGCATAATGTAACATTGACTGGCTCAAAGTGATCACACTGTTTATTTCTATATGATACATTTCATCTATTAAGTGCTAAAAAAATCACAGAGCAGAATTGCTGTTTGCAGATTATTTAAATCTGCTGATTTGTGACCTACTTTATGACTTCACATTCCAAAGATTCAACTAAGCTGTCCTAACAGAAACTTAAGTGTGCATGGGGGGGGGGGGGGTACAACAATAGAAAATAACAGTCAATTTATTTACTTATTTATCAGTCCCTTGATTTTAAGCTTTAAAAATTGGTAGATGTTATTATTTTATTATTAATCTTCCCAAAAATGCATAGTATATAATAAAAGTCTTGTAACATCATTAAATTCTGCAATATAAACATCTATTAGCATAAATACAATTAAAACTTTGTTATAAAATTTCACAAATAAAAGTAGAACAGTATGCAAGTGCATACGTCCCTCTCCCGCATGGTTTTGCCAGTGAAGGTTTTTCTTTCTTTCTTTTTTTTTTTTTTTTAACAAGCACAACTATCCAGAATTTTCACTTATCCAGTATTTAATGCTTCCTGTGATTTCCAGATAGTCAAGTTTTACTGTACTTAACTTTTGGTAACATAATTATCTTTTTATAGGGGGAGGGGAATGATCTCATTACATTTTTCTATACCGTTTTGTAGCTCTATATGCTTTGTATATTTCTACTTCATTCTATAACAACCTAACCGTTTATTAGTTTTTAATCCTTTTCTATTTCCATAGGGTTTTTTTCCCCATTCTTAAGAAGGGCAACATCTTGTTTCCTTCAAAATTATTTAACATATTCAGGATAAATTATAAATAGACTGGCATCATCTTACTTACTATATATCATGTAGTATCATAAGTAAGAATGCAGTAAAATGGAAACAGGATTGATGGGGAAGAGTAAATACACTGTTAACCCTACAAGGCTGATTATTTTTTCTGTGTCTGAAATAAATATATGTGATAATGTAATTGATTATTATTTGGGGATTTTAAAAATAATAACCTGATATTTTACTAGAAAATCACTTTTTTATTTCAATTTTGTATATGATACACTGGGCCTTAGCTATACTTTTTTGGTATTTATTTTGAAATTTTGGTATTCAAATCATTTCTTGATATGACGAACTCCAACACAGTAACACATTTTTTCCGGATCAAAACTCCTTGCTAACTATTTTTTGTTAGTTTTCTAAAATAAACAAAACCACATTCAAAAGATTACTGTTTAAATTTCAATCAGTTTTGGCAATAATATGAACAGTATGTACATCTATGTGCAACAAACAGCCTGAATTATACCGTTATACTATCTCTTTGTAAATACTCTTAAAAACTGATGGATGTCTATACTATAGTACAGGACCAATTTTACCCAACCCTTTCCAGATAACTGAATTTTCCGGTTTTCTGGAATCAACCGGTAGCACCATCTATTGGCAGTTTTCATATTTAAAAGTTTTGTATATAACCTACATTATATTGGGAACAATCTATAACAAAAACATAACATGGCAGATAAATATACCCAGGGATGTGCCAGCTGCTCCAAATTGTGCCAAATCAATCTTCATGTGCCAATCTGCTACAAAATGATCATTTTTGCTCCAAATTCAGCAAAACTGCTATATTTTTAATTTTTCCATATACGTTGAAAACGTTTGTAAATCTCCCAAATTTTTACAAAAATCATCACACATTCTAATTTCAATCTTTCTCTATTAATCTTAAAAATGAATATTTTTTCTTTGGCATCCCTTTGCTTGAACCTCCAATGCCTTAAAAGTAAAAATTGACCTGCTTTAAATTTAATTTTATATAAATTGTTAATTTTTTGTTACCAAATTTTTTTATAAGTCGCTGATGGTAGTTAACCCAGATAATGCCCCAGATATTTTTGATACTTTCTTTGATTTTTGCTAATATCAGCAATAATAGATAAATTTCTGATGTCAACTTCTTGAGCAAGGGATGATTTCTTTTAAAATCATTATGTAAAAATTTAAATGTCAACATCCTACCGGGTCATGTTAAAATATTTAGTGGAATTGAGGTTCCATACTCGTGAATGAAGGCTAGGAAAAATAAAGTTTTAGACTGATAGCGAAAATGCCATCCCAAAAAAGGAATGCTAGGCATAAATGTGTTAATAGAGTGTAGTAAATATTATATTTTGATTTAAAATAGATATTTTGTATAGCAATGTATAAAATAACTGAATTTTTTATTTATTTCATAAGCTTCTGGCTAAGAAAAATATTTAGACTGATAGCGAAAATGCCGTCCCAAAAAAGGGGTGCTAGGCATAAATGTGTTAATATAGTGTAGTAAATATTATATTTTTGATTTAAAATAGATATTTTGTATAGCAATGTATAAAATAACTGTTTTTTTTTTATTTCATAAGCTTCTGACTCTCTGCCCCCCCCCCCAAAAAAAAAAATTGGTTTTTGTTATAAGCAAAGAGTTTTCAAGAACCTCCTTAATTTTCATTTTTTAGATTAGCATTCTTTAATGACATCCCTTTCCCTCCAAAAACAAATTTTGTGTTTCAAAGTTGACATTCTTGTGCTCCAAAAGTGACTTTTTCTTGCTCCAAATTGCTCTACTAATCTTTTTCTTGCTCCAAATTGCTCCAAAAATGTCTCTTTTCTTGCTCCACAAATTGCTCCAAAATTTAATTTCAGCTGGCACATCCCTGTATACCTCAAAATTACATTTAAATTACAAAAAATGAAACCCACTTACCTGTGTATTATTTAGTAGCTTTAATTATATAGCAATAAAAAAAAATGACAAAATTTTTCTCTATTAACATGCACCCCCCCCCCAGAAAAAAGATATGTAAAGATTACTTTTAAAAATAATAATAATAATAATAACTGAATTAAGCAGAACTAATTTTTTATTAAACATTTCATCTACTTTTAACTGTTTCAAATTAGTTTTCTGCTTGCAGTTCAGATATTTATTACATAATATAAATAGGGTTACTTTATACTAAAACAATAAATTGGACTGTAAAACTTTAATCTAATCCTAAATTTACCCAAGCTAAGAAGTTATGTTGTGGCCTACGAACTGAACTAAACTGTATCATTTGAATAATAATTTGCACATGGTGCCGCTTATGATTACAATATAATTCTAGAGAGAAACCAATCCGATTCTATTCTAAATGAGTTTTTCTGGTTGAAAATTTGGTGAAGCCATCTATCGGATAAAAGAAAAACTATTCCTGCCCTATCTTAATTTTTTCCGGTTTTCTGGATTCCGGTTGATTGGTCCTGCACTTTAGTATTTTATAGACGTAGAGGAATAATTAAACAGGGTTGCTACGCGACCGGGAAAACTCAGGGAAAATGAGGAATTTTCATGAAAACCGGGAAAGTACAGGGAAAAATATATTTGCAGCGAAAAATTCATTTATATTTTTTAATTAATACAAATTTTAAATTTTTGTTTGGGAACGATTATGCCTGCATTTCGTAGTTCAGTAAAAAGTGAGATCGCAAACCATAACCTGCGCCTAGTTTATTGAAAAGCCGTAGTCACGCCAGTCGAAGCGATTGATTGGCGCCAGTGGTATGCCTATGCATCTAAGAGAGCTCGCTAGAGAAAGGGTATTCCCCTTTTCCCCCTCTCAGCTCCGCTCTGTCGTATAATCTCTCTACGGAACGTTCCTTTAGAAAGGGCGATATTCCCTTTTGCGCTTCCTCCTAGTGGAATTTCCCCTTCTAGTTCTTCCCCATCTGCTTGTATGTGGGCACTGCTAGACACACGTCGCGTTTTTGTTTTTACTGTTTCTCGCTGTTTAGTCTTGCTGTCACCTCGTGTGTACTCTGTTTTTTGTTTTTGTTGTTGTTGATTGCTTTGGAGACAAATCCATATTTAAAAGAATTGTTTGTTTTTCATTATTTAATATGAGTGCATCTAAATATACGAAGTCGACATTTAACCTAGATTGGACTGATCCGTCCATTCAACCTGAAATTTCCAAGTGGATTGAAGAATTACCAAAGGATCCATTTTCAGCGTATTGCAAGTTATGCAAAAAAAAATTTAGCCTCAGCAATATGGGGAAGCAAGCGGTAACGAGCCACGCTGACAGTGCGAAGCATAAGAAAGTGCTCTCGCAGCGTTCGCAGACAGTTTCTGTCCTCAGCTTTTTTCCCAAGCCGACTGCCGGAAATGAAAATTCGACTGCCACTGTGGATTCATCAAAACCAACATCATCGTTGTCGAAAGAAGTAAGATTGCCAGATTTTATTGTGCAAGATGATTGCTTAAAAGCAGAAATTATCTGGGCTATGAAACTTGTTATGTCCCACACTTCTTTTAATGCTTTTTCTGATGCAGCTGGACTGTTTTCTGTAATGTTCAGTGATAGCGAAATAGCAAAGAAATGCACACTAGGACGTGCTAAAATGTCCTATTTGATTTGTTATGGGCTAGCCCCATATTTTAACATTGCATTACAGAAAGCAGTCAAAGAAACACCTTTTGTTTTATGTTTTGATGAGGCCTTGAATCGGGTTGCCCAGAAATGTCAAATGGACATAATCATTAGATACTGGTGTGATAACACAAATAGAGTATCAACTAGATACTGGAATTCAGTGTTTTTAGGTCGAACTACAGCAGAAGAACTTTTTGAAAAATTCAAGGAAGGAACTGCAAATTTAGACTTTAAATTATTGTTGCAAATTAGCATGGATGGACCCCATGTGAATTTGAAATTTTTAAGACCTATTAAAGAAGAACTCTTATCAGAAAGTAATTGCGAGTTACTTGATTTAGGCACCTGTGGATTGCACATTATACACGGAGCTTTTCAATATGGACATAAGTTCACAAACTGGAAGCTAGATGCTATCTTAAGAGCAATCTATGGTCTGTTTAAAGACAGTCCCGCTAGGCGGGCAAATTATATTTCTATTACTGGTTGCTCAAAGTTTCCTTTGAAGTTTTGTGCCATTCGCTGGGTAGAAAATGTCAGCGTATGCGAACGGGCTCTTGAAGTCTTTGAACATGTAAAGCAATATGTTGAAGACAGTAAAAAGTCTTTGCCTGGCACTATCACATGTGATAATGTCACTAAAGCTTGCTTGGATAAACTGATACTAGCAAAAATCAGCTTTTTTTCTTCCGTAGCATATATTTTGGAACCTTTTTTGAAGAAATTTCAAACATCCAAGCCTATGGTACCTTTTTTATATGAAAATTTGTTCCAACTTGTTAGGCAGTTGATGAAGAAAGTTGTTAAGGATCGCGTCTTAGAAGATATTAGCTCATTGGAAAATCTTTTTTCCATTGATATGGAAGATCCTAATAATCTTCGACTCGAAGAAATATTGATGTTGGGGGGGTTACCTTAAGGTATCTTAATATGAGTGGAGGTTCAGAAGGTCAGAAAGCAGACTTTTTGAATGACTGCTTAAAGTTTGTAAAAGAGGTGATAAAAATTTTTTTTGAAAGGACTTCTAAAAAGTATGCTGTTGTGAGAGCAGCCTCATGCTTCAACCCTACTCTTCTGCAAAGTAACCCTGTATTGTGTGGAAAGCACATGAAAGAATTGCTTGAAATTTTATTTTCAAATGAGAAGATTTCCCCAGCTTGTGCTGAACGGACTAATGTGCAATTTGAAGATTTTCTTCACAAATTAAAAAATGATGACAAATACAAATCTGCAATAGCCACTTTCACAGAAGAAATGAGGTTGGATGATTTTTTTTTTCTCTTTTCTAAACAATGAAGAATTTCCAGATCTCTGGACAGTTTTAAAATTATTTTTGACATTGTCGCATGGTAATGCTTCTGTTGAGAGTGGCTTTAGCATCAACAAAGACATGCTAGTAGAAAACTTAATAGAAGATTCCTTAATAGGGTTGAGGACTGTTTATGATGCTGTCAAATCACATGAAGGTGTTTTAAATGTTCCTTTATCTAGACTTGCTTCAGTATGCAAAATCTGCAAGGAGTCGATACCATGATGCCTTGCAGAGAAAGAAAGATGCTCAACAAAAGTTGCAAGATGAAGAAACAAATAAACGAAAAGTTTCTGAGCAGATCAAAATTTTACCAAAGAAAAAACAGAAAATTGTGGAGGAACAATCTGATGAATTGTCCAACATCAACCAACAGATTTTGGAATTAAAAAAAATTAATAAATAAATCTTTAGATTTACTAGTGAAAGTGTTTTATTAAAAATTTACTTTTTTTTCCAATGAGCAGGCGCTTGTTCATCAATCATTTTGCTATTACTAAGGACCAAACTGCTGGCAATATAAGTAATAATTTTAATTTACAGGGATAAAAATCTTCCACGGATTCACGGAATTCTGCATTTTAATTATTTCCATTTTTATTTAAAAACAATATGTAGATTATATAATCACGGCAGAATTCCGAATCTCGTATCTGCCAACTCAAGTTCAATCTTTTTGGTAAATGAGTATTTCCTTTTCAGTATTTCTTTATAAACATTTCTAATGCAAATACAAAATACTTAAATGCTTATTTAAATTTATGTTTATAAATTTCTTGAATTTTAAATGCTTCTGAAACTTTGTCATGATTTTTTAACTTAACATACGGAGATTTAAATAAGACATTGATTTGCATAGATTGACTATGAGAAAAAGAACTGCTTTTCTTTTAAGTAAAGGTAAATGCAGTTTTTAATATTTATTTTTTAATTAAATTAAGACTTTTTGTCAGTGAAACTAATTACACTGCAGTATAATTTTTACTCTATTTCTGATGGAAGTTTTGCAAAAAAAAAAAAAAAAGTAAATAATAATAATATTAAACCTTCCAAATCAGCCTTTTTATGTTATTTTATTTGTACATAAAAAGAGATTGTCTGAAATCCATTCATGAAATTGTTTATCTTGACCTTAGATTTATGGGGAATTTGCTTAAAATCCTCTTTTAAAATAATGATAGCCTGTTTTTCTATTGAACACTCTCTATCTAAAATTCATTATTAAATACTTATTTATGCATGAGTACTGGGAATTATTTTAATCAAGATAAAAATAATTAATTTGGTGTGTGATTGATATTTTATGTAAAAAAGTGTGTGAAGCTCATCGAAATATTTTAAGTTAAATTCAAGCTTACACACATTATACATTCTCATCCCTAAATTTAATTAAGTTGATAATTTTAATTTAGTTAAGCTAATAATCAATGTGATATTATTAAAGATGCACAACTATTTAAAATATTAAGAGATGATACTATATTGCATTATATGCCGTTATTGCGCTATGTCGTGTTTGTCCCCTTTTTTGATCATGAAAAGGACAGGGAAAATACAGGGAATTTCATTTCAGGATTTGAGTAGCAACCCTGTTAAAGTCATTGTTCCACATATAGTACCAGGTGCCTTGTAGGGTTAATTATTTCAAAAATAACTGTTAAGAAATTTATTCCATTGTAAGAGCCCCTAAAAAAGCTGTATCCTAGTTTGATTGCAAAGCAAACAAATAAATTTTATTATTTTCCCAAGCTATGAAAAAAGTCAGAATTTTGTTGCATTTTGGAAATTGCAGTGTAAACCAGCAAAATGAACTTTGTAAATAGACTGCCTGTCTAGTGACCACCTTTATAAGATAATCAGTTTTATTATTCCCGAGGTTGGTCACTATAGTCAGATAAAAAATAAACAACCTGTGCCCATAATCCAAAGCTCATAACAGCCTGTGATAACAAAATACATTGTGCATATATGAATACACATATACATTTACTTGCATATGCAGCATGCTCTGGCTATAGTGACTTAAAAAATACTTCTCCTAGATAAATATCAATCTTTTTAAACAGAAAAAAAAATCCCTACAAAACCTCAGAATTACCCGAAAAGTATCTGCAAAACCTTTGGATGGTTTAATTTATCTACATGTGGTGTGCATACATCTTCTAATATATAAAATTCTCGTGTCACAGTGTTAGTTACCATACTCCTCCGAAACGGCTCGACCAATTTTAATGAAATTTTATATGTATATTCGTTAGGTCTGAGAATAGGTTTTTAACTATGTTTCATGCACCTAAGTCATAAGGGCAGTCCACCCCAAAATTTTTAGCACCGGAGTGCTATTAATTTCAATCAGGTTTTTTTGCGTAGATATTAGTGCATCGAGTCACTTTTCAAATGTGTTTGCCAGATAACGTGGAGGGGGGCATGTTAATAAAATGCTGAAAGTCACACAAGGTTTGCAATTTTTGACAATTTATTATAAATATATTTTGAGTATAGTTAGAAAAAATATAGAATAAGGAAGAAAAATAGGGACGACTCATAAATTATGATACGATTTTAATATATAGCACTATAGTGCATATTTAAAATCTGAAAGTGTTTCAGATTTTCATCCTTTTTTTAATCTTATTTTTTTTGACAAAATTTTTTATGGAATGACTATCAATAAGTCTCAAGGCCAAACTATGTTTGTTTGTGGCTTAGATTTGAGCACAACATGTTTTTCACACGGATAATTATACGTGGCATGCTCTCGAGTGGGTAAACCATCCAGTTTGTTTGTGTTAGCTAAAGATGGGATAACAAAAAATATTGTTCACTCTATTCCGTTAAGGGATTGATATTATTTTTTAGTAAAATTATTGTAATTAGCAATATATGTAAATTTAAAGAATAAATTACAAGGAATTAAAAATATAAACGTTTGGTATTGTGTTATATTTATATTCCAGCATCATTCACGGTGCTCCATGATTCTTCCACTCATATACCACATCCTCTCACACAGTTACAGTAATTTAGTCATTTCTTTCTACTAAAATAATCCTAGGAATATTTTATGTAGCAAAACAACCTCTGCAGGGTCAGCTAGTCTATCTATATAATATCTATGCTGTTCCTCACTTTCCAATTATGCCTGTATTTTTTTTTTTTTTACTTGTTATTTACAGTTTCAGACTGGTTCAATAACAAATGTAATCATGTGTGTCCTATGATGTAAAAAAAATGTTTTTTGCCATAAGGATATAATATAAAATAAAATAAATACAGAAAACATTGTAAAGAAACCAGTTCTGTCATTCCTTACTCTGCTTCTAGCCCTCATTGATTGGTATAAATATCTTTTATGGAATTCATACTGCCATTTGACCCACACAGTTTATAACATACTTCTAAATTCATTCTTTTTTTTTACAACAATTGATGCTTAAATAGCATGAAAAATCATTACTTTGCAGTAGTGCTTCCAGAAAAGCAAAACAGATGGTGGCCAAATGGCCTCTAACTTTTTTATTTGGTGGCCTTGTAACATTTTTGGTTACCAATTTATTATATGCAAAATTAAACTTATGAATTAGGGAGAGAAATTTATTAATGTACACATTTTAATTAATACTGGCTAGTATTATATATATATATATATATATATATATATATATATATAATTGACAAACATTTTAGCCTCTCTTCTCAGAACATTTTTTCCATTTCTTGAACGGAAATTCAAAATTAAGTCTGTTTTTTAATTTGGGCCCAGAATTCCTGCTGTATTAGTCAAAACTGCAGCTAGTAGCATTGGCTAGCCATTTTTGCCTTTTTGGAACTATTGCTCTGCAGCATACTATCTGGGTGGAAGGAGTACACAAAATGTCCCAAAAAGGTAGCAACAAGCTTTAATTCTTAATCTATTACATAAGTGTGTGATGTAAATTGAAAAAATGTTCAAAATAAGGTTGGAAAAAAAGATTACACTACGAAAAAAACCCTTCTTGTTAATTTTCAAAAGTTTTTAATTTGTATACGACTCCCATACAAAAAAATTCTCAGTAAAATGTGCCCCACACACTAATGGGGTAACATACAAAATTTGAGAACTACCTTGAAAAGTGTCTGAGATATGAAGATAAATATAATGCTGACTTAAACAACTTTTTCAATGACTCTCTAAGGGAAAAAAATCACATTGAATGATTGCATTTCATGTGTCATACAGAAATTAAGAAAGAAAATCTTTTTTCTACTCTAGCAAAAGATATCTCTGATGTTGTATGAAAGTATTGTTATGTAAAAAGGCTATGTCTGACCTGCCAGAGGCAATTAATTTGCCCATATTGTTAACCACCAGCCTGTGTTGATTGTTGTAATAATTTAATCTGTACAGTATGTAACCCCCCCCCCCTCCTGTGTCCATGCCACCTAGCCAATCCTCTAGTCCTGTCCCATCAATGTCACTTTGTCACTGTAACGACCCAAGCCCTACTCTTTTTCAACGGGAGATAAAGAAATACAAATTTGGCTTGAAGTATATTTATACTTGCCCTGGTCAGAAAACAATAAGGGCACGTGATGTTCCCCCTGACTATGACCCATCTGATTTTGTTTTCATAAAGCACTGTTCATGTAAGGTGGTGGTAAGACCATCCCCATTAGTGCTGCACCAGTATGAAATAAACAGTTGTGACTTTGAGAGATTGGTGCATAAAAATCGACAAGGGCCATCCAGAGGAGAAATAACGAACATATCCTACAAATATGTGGGGGAAAATAAAAGTTGAAGGCCCAAAAAGATTCTGAACAAAACAAGGTATTAAAGAGTTTTGTAGGGAGAACAATATAAATAAAATTTAATTTAATTTTAAGGAAAAATGTATGTCATGACTTTTCTGATGAAACTTCATCTTCATCAAAAGAGTAATATTAAGTGTTAAAACGTTACTTTTTTTGATAATTTTTAAAAGCTTTGTAGGCATAGGATTTTTAGTTAAACACTTGTTGATAATTTTAAAAACCTCAAATGAGGTCAAAATTTTTTAATGATGCTGTGGATGTTTTTGTATAAAAAAAATTTTTTTTATTGACTAAAATGTTAAATATTTCAAGCATGAAAGTTTACAGTCTTAACATTTTCAGACTGTTTTTGATATCTAATATAAAAATGCAGTGAAAAATTAGATAATTTTTTTTCTGTTTCTTCTTATGTCAAGTACTAATTTCTTCTTATGTTTGTTAAAAATTGTTCATCTCAAATAAACAATGCTAATATAAAACTGTAAATTGACACTGTAATTGTGTAATTAACACAGTGTGTGTTAGCACAAATAAAGTTCTAATATCCAACTATGTCTGATCCCTACTTTTTTTTTTTAATCATTTTTAAGACCTTTAAAAAGTACTAATTTTTTTTAATCCATATCCTAGATTTCAGTAAAGCAGAAAGGTGCTTAATTTATAGTTGCTACTGGTCAGGGAAAACCTGAAAAAGTCGGAATTTCATTTTGGCAGAAAAAGTCGGGGAAAATCATAAATTTTATCCCCAAACTGGGAAATCTCATGGAGGGGGTGGTTATGTAGTGCTAACTATTTTCGCCAATAATTCATTTTCAGAATCAACGCAAACAAAAAGCTACTAATGCTCAGACTAATTTATTTTATTTTGAGGGGAATCAGACTCCCATGATCCTCCCCCTTTCTCTATGGCTGTGTGTTATGCTGCAAATCTTACGTTTTTTTTCCAAGCAAAATCTGTCAACCCTAATACATAGGCAGGAATTAAAATGTCAGTGACAGTCACTGAAATGAAGTACAGATTTGGACCTTTGTTGAGAAAAGGTGACTCGGGAACCAGAATTTGAGATGCTTACCAGTAAAGCCCATGAAGTCCTCTAGGAAAATAATTTGCAGCATCATATTAGTTGTGTTAATTTAAGGAAAAACGTTTTTGTAAGCAGCATAGTGTTTTGGAACAGCTGGATAAGCTAAGTCGTCATCAAGCTCTACAATGATGAATTATAATTTGTAAAGATGAAACTAGGAACTTTTAGTATCGGATGACTCTAGAAAAGAAGTATAAATAATCAATTTATTTTTTTTTTTTTTTGCCCAGTATAATGAGTTACAAAAGGATATTTATGGGGGAAAAAAACATTTTAAAAAGTAGATTGTCAGATTAACCTATTACCTCAATATTGCATTTTTGTTTTTATTACTAAAATATGTTGCAATGATGATTCATTTAAAAAATTTATCACAAAATTTCAAGTCACTTTGAATGAGACTATTAATTTGTTTTTATGGAATTGATAAATTTTGTATTAAAATAATTAATGGTGCAAATATGTAACCTAGCAGAGAATGAGTAAATGAAAAAAAAAAGTTTTTCTATTAAAAATGTCAAATTTATTTATTAGTTCCGAGTGTTATACCTATGAATATCTGCATAAAATTCATGTTAATGTTAATTTCTTTAAATGTTTAAACAATTGCATATTTCTTCTACATAGGAAACTTCATAACATTTGAAGAATTTGAAACTGCAAGGAACAACCATCTCAAGTTCATGATGAATTTTTACTGTAGATATAACACTATATGTATACATAAATGTATTTTTTGTGTAATGACTTTTCATGAAGTTTATAATAAAATACTGTTTTGTGTCTTAAAATTTCAGTTTCTCAACCATTTTTCTATTTGGATGTTTCCTTTTCTGTATGTTACATTTTTTATTCAGTTTAATGTATCCTCAGTCTCAGAAAAATCTAAATGAAACTCAAAATTGCTGTACTGTGTGGTTTTCATTACTCATGTGATTGCTTTGGGGCAAGAATCAATTTTTCTCTAGTCATGCAAATATTTTTAAGGCTATGTGAAGTTTTGTTAAACAGAGCATTTAATTTTAGACAATATATATCTGGGATCTGCTCTGACTTTACTGTGGTTTCATTTCAACTGTATCGGTATAGGTACAAATACAGATGCTGTCTCTAAAACTATAGTACGTCTAAGGACTTTTAAGACAAAATTTAAGTTACTGTATTCATAATCATTAAAGTTTAAAGGTGGGTGTACAACAATGGGTTTCATCACTCTTAATTTTATGTAACATATTTAAAATAAATTTCCAACTGTACAGTAAAAAAAAATTGTGATGAAGAGTTATTTGGCATTTGGTTGAATATAAATTAAGTTACATACCTAGATTGTTAAGTATGACATTAGGAATGGGGAGTGTGGAACTTAATATTTAGCCAGAATTTTCAGAATTACCTGCAACCAAAACTTGTAACCTTGATTCTAATGAAAACAAAATGTGAAATAAAACACCCAACACTATAATTGAAGAAAAGATGTATTATATAAACAATATGAAAGTTAACAATGACACCAGATTGAAAACTATATTGCACAAATGCCTTCTACTAATTTGCAAGAAATGTTCACAGGAAGATACACAAATAGAAATGAGTAAAATTTTAACATCCTACTCATTTATCAGTAATTGCACATTAATGCATTTATCATTTTATCACGAAATACTCAATTTTATTAAAAACATTATTCTAAAAGTTTTTAGCCATTCAAAATAGCTCCATACAAAATTATCAAGTTATTCTCTTGGGGTTGGGGACTAAGAAGTTATTCTAAGTGAAAATGAATTTAACTAATAATAAAAATTAAATAGTTATTAATTTTTAACTTTTTTTTTGGTAGGGGGGGGGGGGACTAATACTTTTTAGAATTATGTGACAGTTAATTTAAAAAGAAATTTGTTGCAAGTAGAAAAAAGAACACCACTTTCTGAACAATATTATGAAATATAAATGTTTCATAATATTGTTTACAAAATGATCTCTTATTAAAGAAAACTTATATTTGGTTCATTAAATTGGTTTTGAAATCACTTTTATATGACTGTTTAGCATTAATAAAAAACAGTACATAATTACATGCATGATTGTTAGAATCAAAAAGTTATAGTTTATGACTTTTTGAGTATTTTACATGAAACATTTCCAAGACTTATCTTTCTTTAAATGGAATTTACCAACATTCTTCAAACTATGAATTTCAAAAGTCATATGAAAAGTGGGTTTAATCAGTAGCAGACATCAAGTTTTGCTTGTTCACTAAAAATGGAGATTGGATTTCAACCTAGCAAACAGTAATTACAAGACTGTCGATGTGAATAATGATTGTGTTTTCAACATTGTAGGAGTGTATTGTTGTAGTTTGATGTATACATCAAAAGTTCTCTGAGTGTTTTATCATTGATCATCAAATCAGTTTTTTTTTCCTTCTCAATTATCCTTATATTTTGTAACTACTTGTACTATTTTTAAATACATTTATTTTCGGTGTCAAAATTATTTTGTTCATATATATGTATTTCCTTAAAAAATTTTACTTTCTCTAAGGGAATAAAATCAATATTCTAAGAAATAGTTGGTATATCACTAATTATGAAAAGAAAAAGATATTTTTATCTTTTAAAACTATCTTAATAAAACTTACGTAAACAATAAGAGAACCTATGTGTCAAAGTTAGGGAAAATATTGTTTTACTATTTTTAGAACATTTTAAAATACAGGGTGTCCCAAAAATCCACCCAAACTCTGCACAGCCAGATTTATCATTAGGAGTACATAAAAAGTGCCCAAAGAACCATAACTGTACAGCCCTCAATTTTCAAGAAAAAAACAAGCGTCATTTCCGGTGCATGAAAAGAGCCTTTATTGGAATCCTGAACATAAGTTTTATTTTTTTTTGCATATGCTTTCATAAAATGATGCTCAAAATGTCCACCGTGCATACTGTGGCTTGCATGCGTGCGCAGTGTAATACCCAATTGCTTACGTTGCATCAATCTGGCACCAATCAGGGACTGAATTACTATTTGTTGTAATTAGGACTCGATAGATCAATTCTTTCTAACTGTTTTCTAACAGGTGCCAGATCTAATGATTGTAGAGGCCATAAAACTGAGTCCCCCCCATACGTAATCCAGTGTCTAATTTAATGTTTCTAGTTGTTTTTCCTTGCACTGGATGTGATGTCATATTTTGTTTTTCCTATTTTTCTTGAAAACTATGGATTGTACAGGTAGAGTTCTTTGGGCAATTTTTATGTATTTCCAACAAGGAATCTGGCTAGAATATTCAGCACTAATTTACAAAATTGCATGTTCAATTATAACATTTTACAATTTCAAATTTACTTCAATGGGACAAACAATTAAACATTAAAGCAGTCATTACAATTTTCCAACCCCAAGGAACCAATTTCCAACCATAATTTAACAGAAAAAAAAATGTGCTTGCAAGCATAATTTACAAATTTAAGCAATAGGAACAACAATAAATAACTTAAAATATTTAAACATAACAATTTTAAAAATATAAAAAATAAATAATTTTAAAGGTTGATCATGAATTATCACATTTTTGTTTTACACTTATACACCACCACCACTACGATCAACAGACTGAACACTGCGGTCATATTGAAGGTCAACAGCTGCAGCTAGCCTATTCTGGGATATAACACCAGATCTGATTGCACTCATGAGCTATAAAATAAATATTAACAAAATTTCTATAAAACAATACTTCATGCACCTAAAAAGATACATTCATTTATAATATGCTACAAAATAATGCAATAGTTGATCAAATTACTATTCTATAATCGCTTGATATTTTCATTCTCTCAAAATATTTTCACACTTTTATTCTTTCACCAGCTAAAGAGGGTATTAAAATTTTATTTTATAATATCCAGAAGTGTGTGAAGACACCCAAATGGTGTACAAATTTTCCCACTAATTTTTAAATGCCATACCCTTACCTAAAGTAGTAATATCAGAGATAAAAATTATTCTCCTCACTATAAATCAATTTTTAAAATGTCAATTACCCATTTAAAAAATTAATTTGCATTGTCAATCAAGAGTATGATCAAATCACTAGCAAATTTAATATACTTTATTCATTATTTCTATCAAGGTTTATGTAATTAAAATAATTCCTAACTTCTTTTGCTGTCTTCGACTTCTTAAAATTATTGTTATAGCCCTAGAACAATTTTAAATTCAAAGCTTACCAATAAATATTCACCAAGCTCAACTTGGCCATTTTTATTCAAGTCAACTTCATTAAGTATGTCATGAAGGGTTTGATCATCTACATTTTCTCCTTGAGCCTAAATGTAAAGTACAAGAAATGAACATAAGTAATTTTCCATTGTACATGCATTTTTAATAAATTATTATATTATTCAAAATGGTTAAAGTGAAATGACCAACAATATACTTACATTAAGATGTACTCTAAGGTCATTAAAAGTTATATAACCCTTTTTATCTTTATCAATTGACTGGAACTTTTTAGTAAAAGAATTTATTTCATCTTTTGAAAAATTATAAGGTGTAACTTTAGATTTAGTATTAACATCATAGCCCATTTCAGTTTGAAGAAACTCTTTTGCTTTCTCGTACTCCTCCTAGAAATGAGAAAGTTGAGTGAAACTTTTTAGAATGCCTTTTTAAAATAAATATATCACTAACATACTGTATTTACAGAGAACTTTTATATCTTTGCATAAAAACACAACAGTCAATTCTCCATAAATTAATACATTGCATCTACTTTACTCATTTTCTGCTGAATTTATTAAGCATTTGTGTATTAACTGAATAATACATACTTTAATTGTGAATTTACTTAATTGACTATTTGGGGAATAAATTTATGAAATTTTTATTTACCAGAAAACTTTCCAGCAACTATTTGCTTCATTGTTACCATGTTCTAATTGTAGAACAACTGAAATCTTATGCTTAGTTATAATTTAGAGCTAATAACTTAATAGACTTAGTTGTAAAATTGTAATAATTGTAAAGTATTGTAACCGAAAAGTGCAGCAGTTTACTGAATTATAATTGAATGTAAATTTAAAAAAAAAATCACTGGGATAGCACGGATTTGGTGCAGATTTATTCAAAAATACATTTCTTATTTTTTTTTTTTTTAATCAGGAAATATCATGAGACTTTTGGCACAGAAACCTTCAAAAATATACATTTTGTGAAAAGAAACACTCAAAAAACTGGTGTTAAAAGATAAAATAAATTGCTCTGTTTGACAGAAGGGTTTGTCTGACGAAGACCGAACGAATTTTCAGTCGAAACGATCGTTGCGCCTTGAAGTAACCTTTTATGTGTGTTTTTTTCACAAAGTTTTTATTTATTTTATATACATTTTGTATCAGGATGTATCAAGGGATTCCGTTTGGCACAGGCATAGCATCCCTGTAGTTACATTACTTCAACAAAACGGAATTTAAATTTTATTGATGAAGTGATTCTAAAATGAAAATAAATTAGGAGCTGAAAAAAATACTAATATAATTTACAACAAATTAATTGTAGTAATGCTCAATTAATTCAATAAAAGATTTACACATGTTAAATAAGGGTAGATATTGAAAAAAGAAAAAAGATTACAAGCAGCAGCATTTATAAAACAGTTATTGTGGAGAGAATATGTGAAATGGACAGATGACATAGTGTCCAAAAAAAGTTGTGAAAGTAGGTAGTGTAAGTTTGCAAATGCATCTGCAGTGCTACAACAATAGAAACTTTTTATATTAATTCAATATCATAACACAGTGATTAAAATGGCAAGACATTTATAAAAGTGGTTTCATTTGAGGTGTAAGCCAAACATGAGCAATCATGTGATTACTTTCAAAGAAGGACTTCTACCAGGGATGCTACGGCTACGCCAATTGCGCCAAACGGAATCTCTTGATACATCCTGATACAAAAAGCTTATTTTTGAAGGTTTCTGCGCCAAAAGAATTTCTTGGTATTTCCTGATACAAAAAGTATAATTTTAAACAAATTCTGCTCCAAATCCGTGCTGTCCCAAGGTCCAAAAAAGTAAATAAAACCAAAAAATACATACTAATGTATCACTTTCCCGTTTTCACCAGAACACTGTTCGATTTTTCATATCAGAAAGTGCGTACAGTTCCAAACTGATCTCCCCCAAAATCAACAAATCCAAACAATATATTTCATCACTTTAAAATCAAGGATAGAATTAATAATAGTAAAACAAAAACAATTAACAAAAAAAAGACAATGGTTTTAGAAAACTTTTTCCTCTACAAAGCCCTTTATTTAATAGATTCTTGTAAATAACTTATCAAAGGCCGTCAAAACATCCTGCCTCTTTACCCTGTTTGGTAAACGATATGCATTCAGAATGAGGCAGATGTTCCATCAAAAGAATAAACAGAGAAAACTTATCCCATAGGTTAAAGTAAACATAGTTTAGAGCTGATATAAATCAAACAACAAAAATAAAATCACTAATGTATCTAAACACTCCTGTATTTCTGAAAGGCTCTAAACGCTATATATGCTGTTAAACCCTTTTTTTTTTTTTTCTTATTAAGCATTTTTTGTGCGACAATAAGGGTAGTGCGCAAAAGAAATTGGGGGAGGCGGCTAGATAATATATGTAATAGTTAAATTAGCAGTTTTTTTCAAGGTTCAAAAGAACGTTTTAAATGAATGGTTTTCAAAATAAATTTCTCCTTTTTAAAACCAAGAAAGAAGTAATTTTTTTTCTGTTTGTATTTTGAATAACCTCAAAAAATAATCCACTATACGCAAAACGGAAAGTAAATGAAAGCTCTAATAAGAAAAAAAAGTAAAATCATTAAATGAACTATTTTAAACCAATAAAATCACTCAAAACAACGGGTGTTTAAAACATAAAATATTTTTTTTTAAATTATAAAATAACACCATAATGTTTACTTAGACGCCATACAGCTGTTCGAGCAAAAAATTTTGCGCCCCACCAGTGGCAGAGTGTATTGAGCACTGAACTGGGAGATGGAAGGTGCCAGGTCGCGTCTGCCGACCAAACCGTTCGGAGTTTTCCGTGGTTTTCTCCAAAACAGCCTCAAAATAGGTTAGGACCCCTTAGAAAGACTACAACGGAGGGCACCCCACCCAGGCCTAGATCCCTCGTGTAGATAATTGGCCTTAATCCTACAACAACAACAAAACTTTTTGCCCTTTCCTCAGTGACAATCCTAACTATTGTCACTGAGGAAGGGCAAAAAGTTTTTGCTCGAAACAGCTGTATGGCAGTAAAAATAGGTATTATTTTACATTTTAAAGCAAGTCAAGAATTTGCAGCTCTTGCCTCGGCACCCTCGATTGGCAGAAAAACCCAGTTGCTACCGCGAAAAGACTTTTTACAGTTAATCAACTGAAAGAAAAAAAATAATCCAAACAATGAACAAAACGCGCAAACTAATGAAATTTTTTTTTCCTTTAAGTTCAACACATTAATATACAGAAAGCTCAGTGAAAGTAGGTTTTTTTTTTTTTTTTTTTTTTTTTTTTGGTCGCTTATGCCGTTAACTAAGGAAAGAATTTAACAGCTATTTAAAAACCGGCAATTCCATAAACTTAAATTAACCTAGTGATAGCAAACCTACAACGCCATCACTGTGTTCGTTATGACTCGCGTTCAGAGCCTTCGAAGGAAACAAAAAATTGCACAGTTAAAAAATATTTTTGCTTTTCAAAATTTCAAATTCTTCATATGCAATCAGTGTGGCATTGGTTAGAGGCATGGTTGGCGGATTTTTGATGCATGACATTTTAAACCATATTTAACTATCGCATCAAAAAAACCCTAGACTTTAAACTTATTTTATAAAGTTATTATTAAAATTCAGTATTACATTTAATATGTTAAAATCATTCTAACTCGAAGACTAGATTATGATATTGAATAGAATTTTTTTAAGGACTTCACCATTTGCTAATTTCGAATGTAGAGTTCATAGAAAGTACTTATTTTGTTTCTATTTGTTAAAAAACTCATTTAATTTTATTTATTTGCAAGCGCTTGGGAGTGTATGGACCAACGGACTGTCTAGCTCACACCTCACACGGGCGCGCCTTACGGGAGTATGCGTAGCATCACGTGACACGTGACAAGGGAGAGGTGAATCGTTCTGACTTAGCGATTCCGAGACAAAGGCTCAAGCAACATTTTCTTTCTTTCTTTTTCCTTTCCCCCCCCGGGTATGGGGGTCGGTTATCATCACAATAATAGGTAAATTAAACAAAATGTTTATTAATCCTAATTAGATTATACTTATGATACAATAATCATTTTAATTACAATTTTTAGTTAAATAAATTTATAAATAACTATAATGCTAGCATAAACTAAAGATTCCCGAGTGTCAGATTTTGGGAGTGCACCCCCCCCCCCACCTCCTGGGTTCGCCAATATTCCGGACATTTGATTTTTCAGTATTATGGACAAAGGATTTTACTTTCTTTGAAAATTGCTGCCTTCACAAAAAAAAAAAAAAACTTTTTGAAAAGCTGTAGCCTGAAAAATATTTTCTTAAAATATAATATTTTTAAGTCATTTGTTAAATTACTTGTACATAGCTCCTGGCATGTAATTGTTTGTTTAAAAAATATGGTAGTATAATGCTAATGTCAATACTTTAAAATACAGCCCAATAATCAAACAAATTTAAACACCAGTATAACCTATTTGAAATTGTCCACTTAAAAAAATAATATATATATATATATAATAATCAGCTTTACTGATAACAATATTTTTCTTTTTACTTTTTTTGAGGGGTGGTAAGAGGGGGCATTATACATAATATGTAAGCGATACAAAAGCTTGCAAAATTGATAAGTATAGAGTTTTCTTTTTAAGCACAAAAATTTGTAAAACTGATGCGAAAGCAGAAATTTTTGATGCAAAAGTCTGTAAAACTGATACAAAATTAGATTTTTCCTGATACGAAAGCCTGCAAAACTGATACAAAAGTCGATTTTTTCTGATACGAAAAGCCTAAGCCACTGTAGCATCACTGACTTCTACATATGCAGATTAGTACAGCAAGCAGTACTAATCTTGAGCTTTCAAACATTTTAGAACTAAAACAATACAGGACAGTTCAGCATGCTATAAAAATATTCATTATTCTGATAGCTAAGGAGCGCTTGAGCTCAGCTGAGTTTGCTTGAGCTCACACCTCCCTCCATATTAACATTCATCATGCCATAATTCCTTTTTTATGGGCAAAGAATGTGTTTGCATCCCAAGTTTATCCTCAAATTGTGGAAGTTTATAGTAAAGAAGCAATGAGCACACAACATGCAGCAAAACAGTATTACCCTTTTCAGTTGGGCAGAGAAGATGTGGAAAACTAATAGGGTAGCAAGACTGTTTGAGTTCTTTAATGGTACAAGTTGATGAAATTACTTAAAATGCTTCACAGGTAACTGTGCATGTGATTGTGGAATGCAGAGTATTGTTCTAATATGTAGCAATATTCTACAGTTTGCATTTACTGGGTGGCATGTCCATTATCGAGGAGCAGAAAGCCAACCAATAATATGTGGTTTCATGTTTCTTTGAAACCATTCTGAATTCCAGTCTGATAGCCAGCATTTAATTGATTACATTGTTACTGGGATGAAACTTGGCTCCATTGTTTCCTCTCAACAACTGAAAAAGGCACTGTGTTGCCTTACAGTAACTGCTCATCATTACTGTGCCATTCTGGCATGGTTAGAAGAAGCCATTACATACAAACACCCTGTCATGAATATTGTGTCACCCTCCAGCATGAAAATGTCAGGCCTCTTACTGCTGCTTATCAAACTCAAGAATTGCTGATAATGTTCAAATGGTAAGAGAGTCAGTCTAGCATGGTAGTATTGTTACAATTTTTGCATAGATGAGTTCAGGAAGTAGACTTTGATAAACACAACAGATATAAATTTCATTTAAATTCCAAACTACTGTTTTTAAACATGACTAACTTTATACAGGGCTACTCCAGTACAGCTGAAGCAACAAAAGTAAATGCATTTTATGTTCACTCAATCACGTGTCAAGTTTAACTTAACTCCATTCTTCTAACTCCTGAAACTGACTTGATTGCTTTTGTGAGAGTCAATATTTCGAGAAATTAACAGAAACATTGCAAAGACACCAAATGTGTAACCAAACCAATGTTGCAATTTTCTGACAAGCCAAAATCCATGCTATTGATTATTCATAACAATATATATATGTTACAAAAATCAAATTTACTGTCTCATTATTTGTGATTAACTTAATAAATATTAAATCTAGAAAATAAAGTTGAGCAAAAATAGTAATATTATGAAACTAATTAAAAATTGTAAAGGATTAAAATTTAAGAGCTACAAAATTCAAATTTTACTTGGTCCTATTACACAAAATTTTTAAATGAGCAAAATGGATTCTTAAATTAATTAATGATACACAGAACTTCAGTACTAATGCCCTCTCTCCAAAAATTGTATTCCTCATAGCAAATTGATAAAAAGCAAGATCTACAACATAAATAGATAGTGGTTTAAATGTTTTGTTCACCAAGACATTTTTCTCCCTAAATAGCACAATAAGTCATTCTGCAGTTTTTATATTACATTTACATGACTATTTGTCCTTTTTCCTAAAAAGACTAACTATTTATGATTATAGTTTTACACCTACTAGCAAAATCAAATTAAAAAGTCCTTACTTTTTGTCTGCTTTTGCTCCACTTCAAAATATCAGCCATTATAGAAATTACAGAAGGTAAAACCTCTTCAGCAGCTTGTACATTAAGGAATGACAAACGAAGACGTCGAGCAATTACATCAATAGCTGTGCAAGCATATTCACTGACTGCATAACGAACCTACATAAAACATAAAAACAATTAGACAAGAATATTCTTTTAATGTAATTTTAGTGTTTCAAACTCACAGTGCTAACAAATTTAAAATTTTAAACTGTACCAAATTTCATTAAAAATTCTACATTTTGCAACAAGATTTAATTTTACCACCAGCCAGACAGAGCTCTCAGGCTTCCTTAACATAAAAGCTGGGACAGGCTTCTTTGCTTTCAAAAATGGGCTACAATGGCCCAATACACATTCGTTTACACATAGGCTTTTAACTAAACTTTACTTTCAAAATGTCATTAGTTTGTAACGATTAACATATCTTATCAGTTTGTTAAGAATAAAATAATCTAAACAAAAATATTTTTCCTGATAATGAAAAAAAAAAAAAAACAATAATACTGTACAATTAATTTTTGCATTAATTATTCTCGTAGGTTTCTTGCATTAAAATTATTATTTTTCAATTACAAAAATCTTGTTATACATAGTACACATTTACCACCAACTTTTATGCTATTATGTAGAAAATATCAAAACTATAAAATCATTACAAAAATTTGAGTAGTTTAAAATGATATCTATAAACTAATTTGGGCAGTCCTTAAATAATAATTCGTGAATGGGCTGGGCTAGATAGCCAGAATTCTGATATTTCAATTACGGGCAAGGCAGGCCTGAATTTTTTAAAATTTTGATTATAGGCTGGGCCAGGCCTGAATTTGTTTTACTTATGGATTGAGTCCGGCTGTTTCTTAATCTTTTATTTTGGTTATGGGCCAGGTCGAACTGGGTCAAGACAGAATATTGATTTAGGCCTGTTGTGCCCAAGGCTTGGAAATTTCAGCCCATGCAGATCCCTACTTCACCTATGGTAAATAAATACAGTGCTGGGTACAATTTGCAACCCTTAAAGCACAAGAATGGCAGATTGTGAAACCTTGTATATATAATATCCTTACCTGCCCAGAAGGTAGTTAAGGCCATGCTGATGATATTGTTCTAAGGGTGTAAAGTGTAAATAACTAAGTTATAGATACAGAACTTCAAAATTAAATTCTAATTATGGATACATCATACATATGTACATGTTTCAAAATCACAACCATTACAACATAATCACAACAATATATATACCTCACTGGTAGCATTTATTCATATATGTAAAATATGCATTTTCATAACATTTAGCATAATTTTTTCCTTTTCTGAAGTCAAAATGTAAGGACAAAGAGCAAGACTTATTATATCTGACACAGTAGACTCTCTGAAATCCGCACACCTTGGGACCAAGGGGTTTGCGGATTACAGATCATTGTTTTGTTTACATTTTTTCTTACTATAGTTATGAAGCAACAGAACATTTTTAATGGCTGAAATTAATTATACTGTCACACTTAGTTTAATTATTAAAGAATTTATTAAAATATATGAAAAAAAAAATAATTTTGTTTTACAAAACTTTTGCAGACTGAAATTTTTCTTGAAGAAGGCTTAAACTTTCATACTGTAATTTTATATTACTATTTTTTTAATTTTGCAAACATGGAATTAATTGTTGTTTGTTTTAGGGCTTTTGATTTGTGTTTAAATATTTTTTCCTGGAGTCTGTTTATTGTCATTATTTCTTGTGGTGATGCCAATGAATAATTTTGGATGAATTCTAAATATTTATAGCCTAAAGATAAGCCTTCTTCAAGAGAAATTTTTTGAAAAATTTCTCTTTCTTTCAATAAGAAATGAAAATCAAAATAATACACGTTTCGTTAACTGAGTGTGCGAGATTGTCTCTCAGAATCTTTTCTGTCAGCTAATCATGCTTTCATTTTACTCCTCAGACTTTGTTAGATGGGTTAAAAGAACAATTTTAATTAGATATATGCAAAAAATATGAAAAATAGCATAAAATTTCTTACTTAACTGTTAACTGCAAATTTCACTGTTTACATCTAAAAATTATCGCGGATTATAGAGAATTGCGGATTATAGATGTGCGGATTTCAGAGAGTCGACTGTATTCATTTTGTTTTTATGAATTAATAACTCAAAAAAATTTACTTAAACTGATTATCAGAATACAGAAATACAGTCGACTCCGGTTATAGTGAACCTCTGGGGACCGGCAAATTTCGTTCACTATATCCGAAGTTCACTATAAGCAAAGTGCCCCTTATGAGAATGGAATGCATTATATACATAAGTAAAAAATAGTGTTTTATACCCGCACTGAATATTTGTATAAATCAAACATAATTAATCATATTTATGTCTTATTACTCCTAAGTGCTACAATAATTTGGGAGATTCTATTCATTTGGTCATAAAGTTCTATAGCCAATCAAGCAATAATGAGTAGTGGTAATCCTTAACCTGTGCTATTGAACAGGCAATGGAAAATGCAATCGATCCACGACGAGATACATGTCCGTTCCTGTTCACCATGAAATGTACCCTACTTTTTGTTAAGTGCTTAGTACGCGAAAAATGCCATTGATTCTAACCGAATAAGAATTTAATCCCCTTTTTCAGACTTCCCCAGATACCAATCGTGAACACAATTAGGAGGGGCACAGTTTGATGAATTGGATTGAAACGCTTGTAGACTTTTCTTTCTGGTCAAGAATGGGAATGAAAAAAGTTGCATGTTTCTTCTTCATTGTGGAAGTGTGGGTGTCACAGCCTTTCATGCAGGGTGAAAAAGATGAGCTTATCTTTTAAGCACTGGAGGTATCGGAGAAAAGCAGTACGGGGATGATCAATAGACCACAAGACTTGGGCTATTTTTCAAGGGAATTGAAAAGCTTAAGCAGTAAGTAAGCATCACTGCAATGAATAAATTCCTGGTTTCATAGTGGTCAAGAGTCTAGTGCACTATTGTTCCACTCAAACCACTCCTTCCTCACTTCGCCATGTTAGCCCACAGACCTCAGCTGAGCCACTGACAATTCGCCTGTATCTCGGAACAGATGGTTGATAATCTGTTTGTGTATTTATTGAATGCAAAACAGACAACCTTTCAGAATGTAGACATCGAAAAACTTCATCTCCGCCATTTCCAGAGATTTCGAAGTTCAGTTTTTAGGTTCACTATAACCGAAGGCATATTCACTAAAAACGAAAAGTGCTATGCACATTTTCTAATGTAAGTGAATCGGGACTGACGATTTGTGTTCACTATAGCCGAAAGTTCACTATATCCGTGTCCACTATAACCGGAGTCGACTGTATTACTATTTTGAATGTGAAGATTTAATTTTGTAATGACACTTTGGGGTGAACTTGAGCTAAAAAATAATGACTACATTATTTTAAAAATAAACAGCTAATAAAAAATATTCATTTGTTATTTAAAAAATTTCATATTTTTTTAAATATTGGGTGTTTTTTATGTGACTTTATAAATACAGTACAACATACATCAGTGCCATATGTCTGGTAAAAATGTATTTTACTGAGTATTTATGCATACACTAGTGCAGTTCATCTAAATAAAATTATGGTAGAACAAATAACTATACAACCTCAGCTTCTATGTAAGGAAACTGTTCATGAAGTCGACGCCCAATAATAGGCCACTTTTTACCAGTTAATGATGCTTGTTTAGCAACAGCAAATGCTTGATCTCCATAAGTATTAGCTAAATGTTGAGCAACCTAAAACAGAAATACTGTGGTTTTACATATATATGTACACACGCACACACACAAGATGTCCCAAAAACATTGACCTCGGCTTTTATTTCTTAAATATTGGTCAGATATGCTTAATAAATTACAAACTCACATAAAAAAGATACATCGTTTTATGAAATTGGTTAAAATTTTATAAAAATGGGTTGTCTTAGATGAAGCTTTTCAAAAGGTTCAATTGGTTCAACACATATTCAAACTGTCCCAAACTCCAGACCATTAGATCAACAGCTGTGTGAGAGGCCAGAATCTTGGAGGGGGGGGGGGCTGCACACTTCAGACATCTCTCAATATTGAGTGTCTTTATAGTTTCGGCCATTGGTCGGCCAATGACTTTGGGACACTCAGAGTATATATATAAATACAGAAATAGAAATAAGAATATAGAAAGAGACAGAAAATATGCACATATATTGATATAAAATTTACCTGGCTTTCAAGTCCATAGTCTTGAACTAATCTAATATACATATTGGGTGTCCATCCATTTGCTCCTTCCAACTGAAGACCATCAGTTTGACACTCTGATTTAGGCTGCAAATTACAGGCTTCAACAGCTGCATCTACAGCTTCTTTTGCCATGATTCGATAAGTTGTCCATTTACCTCCTGATTAATTAGTATAAACTAAAATTAGCATGATATACTTTCAAAAAATAGCAAAATTCCTGTACACCTTAGAAATAACTATTGTTAAAAGAAAAATAATGTACAGATCATTACTTGTATTTGTTTGCAAATAAAGTATGAACAAATGATTAATGGAAATATACTACAGAAACAGTTAAAATAAATCATTTCTCTTCAAACTACTTATTCTGTACTGTGGAATAATTATGGCCAATGGAATTCTTTAAAACTTTTGAAAGGATAAATCATGAGAATACTCAGCATACATTTTAAAATGTATTTTTTGCGATAGGTATCTTTAATTATTAATTTCATGAATTTTTTTAAAGCAGCAACAATTTTTAAGCTAACAGCGAATGAAAACTTTCAATAAATGGATTTACAGATTTGGTGTTCAAAGTTATTTGGCACAAAGGGAAAAATTTTCAGGCAAGTATATTCATATTAAGAAACTTGCCTGTAATGTATTTAAGAACATCTGACATGTTTTTGCTTTTTTTTAATTCATGGACATAATTATCCTAATATTTTTAAAGTGTGTATTGTGTTAACAAACCTGCATGTGGGATATCTGCTTGGGGGGATGCCTTGATCAAAAGACATTTTAAAGGGTTTTAATGCATATTCACATTACATCTGGAGATAATTGTCCAAAACTCCAGATTATTAGTATCTTTTAAAAAGTGGAATAATTGTGATCATGTGCAAAAACATAGTAGAAAAGAGTCATTCTGACAGTCTCAAATAACTTTAAAAAGTATAAAGAAAATCATTTTACTTATTTTTTAATTTAACTTAGAAATAAATTATAAAATAGAAATTTTGTCCTTTTTTCCATTTCAAATTTTAAAAACTTGTTTTGGCCAGTGAATAAAGCCAGGAAGTACTTCCCAAGACAAAGACACACCATATAAGAGTTTGAAATAAAAATTAATGAAACATAAATACAAAAAGTTAATTCATACAATGGACATTTCTTTAACTCATTTGTACCATCAGGGAACATGAAAAGGTCTCTATCATTAAATTTATTGGTTAACTAAGTTGACCATATGCATACAGCGTACATATACACTCTGGTGATAGTGACCAGGAAAATTGAGCACATATACCGTAATTTATGGAAGAAACGCCGCACCCACGAAAATGAGCTAAGTTAGCTAGAAAATCGTCAGAAATGCCGCACCCGGCATAAACGCCGCAGCTGCGATCGTTGTTGTTGTTGTTGGTGGTGGTGGGGGGGGGGGGGTGATCGTGGTCAGAAGAAGTCAATGCCAGATAAAATTCAATGTTTTCTAAAATAATTTCTTAATAAAAAAAAATAAATAAAAAAAAATATGTTGCATTACTTATTAGACCTAATTTATTAAAAAAGCTATTAAGTTCAGCGGATATATTTCGGGAGAAATTGGATAAACGGTAAAAAATCTTCCTTTTTTCTCCCCCTTCCCATAGAATGTTTTAAAGTATTTGCCACTATTTTACAAAGCTTAAGATTTCTATTTTCAAATAATCAGATATCAATATTTATATTCACAAAGGCAAATTTATAGAAATAAAAAAATAACTTCTAAAAACCTTCTTGCATCCGCACAAAGTTCGGACAGACTACCAGGCGCCATTAAAATGAAAACAGCAATCGATGTGTGAGAAGAGGCTCCAGTTAAAAGTAAACATTCCCCCCCCCCCCCGCCCCGCAGATAGCCAGCTGTTGATTACGTAATGAGCTTGCTTCAGCAAATTGTTGTTTTAAACTGAATGTTGTGTAACAACTCTTATGGTATTTATTTATTATTTTTGATATTTATAACATTGGGATTTATTTTAAAAGCACTCAGCAGTTCTTGAGCATACCAATTAGTTGGCAGTGTTTATTCCAGAGAGCACAGGTGCAAAGCCGCACGGCAAAAAAAAAAATAACTTTCAGATTAACTTTATTTATTTTATTTATTTTTTTTTGGGGGGGGGAGGGGAAGGGTTAAACTCGCATCGTGCGCAACATAGACTAATTTTGGCTGAAATTCAGTATTTTAAGAACAATAGAGGTTCATGTGAAAAACGGGTGCATTTAATAGAGGGTAGTGCTATTTTGCGGTATTTTACAGAACTTTTAACCCTTCAAAATATATATTCAAAACTTCATTAAAATTTAATTATAGTTCTAAAATGTAGCTGTAAAAGATTTACTTCTATTTTTTTTTCTTTTTACTTAATTGAGGAGACATCGGTTGGATGTATGAAGCCATCCAGTTCAGAGCACGGGACATGGACCCATCTCAGGGTGCTCTGACTTTCTCCAAAACTGGATCAAAGATCAAACCTCTTTTCTATGGGGGTAGGTTCGCATTCTGATTCGCTACGCCGTGATCTGTGCACGCTAAAGAGTATGTGTCGGTGGTGGCACCATCTTTTGAGAAAATTATCACTAAACGAATTTTTCAATTTTTCGTTGAAGATCGGCTAAAAAAAATTAAAAATATTGTAAACGCCGCACTTACTATTTTTTAACTTTTAAACTCATAAACGCCGCGGCGTTTCTTCCATAAATTACGGTACATATATACAGTGGTGGCCAAAATTGTGGACACTTTTTTGTTTGTTTGTTTTCTAAGTTCATATACATATAAAAAATGTGATGTTTCACAAAATGCAAACTGTTTTACATCATTCTAAAGATAATTTAATACTGATGTCAATACAAAAAATAAAATTTAAATATTTGCAGTACAAAAAAGTTAAACAGCAATAATTATCAAGATACATTAGATATATAAGATTGCAGTGAGTTATCAGCAGTTTGTAGAGTAGCCGTAATTTTTTATTACAGCTTCACATTGATGTTTCATTGAGATAACGAGAGTTTTATGCTCAGAAAAATAAAAGTGATTAACCTGGAAAGTTAGAAATTACAATTGATTTCATCACTGTATTCGTTTTTCCGATTAAAGTAATTATAACTTTTATTCTGTTGTGCATGTTTAAATTTAGTTTTGTGAAATGAAATCAGTATTAAGTTCTTTTTAAAATGTTATATGAGTTTACATTGTGACACATAGCACTTCCTATAAGCATACAAAGTTAGAAAATCTAAACATTTCCAAAAGTGTCCACAAGTTTGGCCACCACTGTATATATATATAAGCTAATGATGTAAATGGGTTAAGAATAGTAGCTTTCTCATAATTAAATAATAGGACAATTTTGCATTATGTCACAACTCACTCTTAGTGAATATGCGCTGTATAAAACTCTAATTTCTATCATTTATTACTATTCTTTGTGAGCACAAATCACTTGGAAAAATATTATTATTATTTACAAACCAGCATAACTCAAATCATTAACAAAACAAGAATAGCAGTCTCAACTGATTCATCAAAAGTTGCTGGGAATATAAGTATTAAGAGAAAAATCAGTTGGACATAATTCCTACCAATTTTTTAATCTTTTTAAAAGTGATTACACCAGTGTTAAATTACAAACAAATAATCTTACAGAAACAAAATTTGAAGTAAGTATTCTTGAAAGGTCAAAGTTACCCATTATTTATTTAAAGCAATATGTTTCTTACCATGAAAAGAATTAAAAACTCACAAAGTTGAAAAATGTACAAGGTGATGATATACTTGACTCTATATTTAAGATTTCTTTTAAACACAGACTTAAAATTTTCAATATGCTTTTAAACCTTTAAAGTCAAATATACCCTGGAAGTCCATTGAGCAAACTGTATAATAAATTTTAATCTATATTAGTACACATCTACACTTTTATCAGTGGAATATCTTAAATTGCTTCACAAATTATTGTTAATTTTTGCCCAAACAAAGCATCTGTTTTTCACTTTAAAATTTAATTAAATATGTTAATTTGAAAAGGAAAGAAAAGGGAAATACAATACCAGCAATAGTGATCAAATTGGATTCGCTAACATGAAGTACATGATTCCTAGCAAGTGCTTCAGTGGAACCTTTATTGGGATTTAATACCAATGGACGTATGCCACTCCAAGCTGACATTACATCTCCTCGGCGAACTATTTAAATAAAAATGTACAACACAAAAATTTGTAAATATGCTTTCAATCACTTTAAATTCAATATAGTCACAAATAAATCATACAAAATATTAGTTTTAGAGAGAGAAGTTCAGTGTACAGTCCAGTATTGATGCATCGAAGAATTAATTTTTTGGTGTGCATGCATGTCTCAAGTACGATGCATGTGTTTGTGTGTATATACAGGATAGTTGTAACAGAAGCACAAGTGTTATTTTAATAACATTTAGTTCCTAACCTGCTTGGAGCACACAGAAATGGATTATCAGATGAATAGTTTTAAATTTAATCCACAGGTATCAGTGTCTCATTAAAAAGAAAAAAAATGTCACCCACAAAACATTATGTGTAATCTTAGTTTTCCCTAATCCAGCATCTGTCTCCTGTATTGTAAAAATTAGAGAGCTTCTTAAGTATGAAAAAAATTAGTTATATAAGCATAATATATGCAGTAGAAGTAATTTTAATGTCTGTCATTTATGTTTCCTTTGACAATGAGATGTTAACACAAGTCAATTAAGAGTTAAACATTAAATCAAGTCAACATATCATGGGAGAGGGGTGTAATTATTAGAAAGGTTAACATGACCAATAAGATGAATGAAAAGAAATGATTCATGATGAGAATAACACCCATTGCCTCATTCGTGCTTTTGAAATGAAACAGCAGCTATCTTCAAAAATGAGCATGTGATCCAGATTCCTAAGCATATCTAACTTCAGTTCAATATCAACTTTTATCTTCTGCTGATTTCAGTAAAAAACTGAAAAAGTAATAAACAACTTGACATGTCCTTGAGAGGAATGATTGGAACAATTGAAGGCTGAGCATCCACTACCAATATTTGCTTGATTCAGGAGCTAAAACACTGTTGTATTACCTGAAATTGTAACACACACACAAAAAAAGCACTCTGTTAAAAGAATGGCCAATCGGCCACTAATAGCAATATTTTGCCATAAGAATGGCAGATACTTCATCTTGTCTGTGTGTGTGTACCACAAAATCCCAAAAGTAACGCCCCTTTTTTGAAAAGCAAGTCAGATACATTTTGGGTAGGGGGTTATAATAGATTTTTAAAAAAGCTATTGCTAAAAAGGTTTTTAGTAATAATTCAGAGTACAGAAGATGAATAATAAGAATACAATTATTAAAAATATATAAATTAAACAAGTGAAAAAAATAATTAATAATGACATTTTTTGACGCAAATAACAACATGCACACTAACTATTATACAAGGGAGTGACTAATTTGTTTTCTCCCAGACCGAAGATCAAAAATAAAGGCAGAAACCAATCATGTGACACAAGCAAAACATAGCGGAGTTGATCTTGAAGATCAAAAGCAGATTTGAATGATAAAGATGAAAGCTAGATTTATCTCTGCACACATGCAATACCGTTTGTTGGCTCAGATGGGATGGGGGAAAAGGGAGGGAGACATATTCGGGACAATGGAATGATTTCACTTTTGACAAAAAAAAGAGAGGGCGGGGTTACTTTCGGGATTTTATGGTAATATCCATATATATATATATAGTGCACCATTAAAAGTCCACTGTCACCCCAATAATTTCTGAATGACAAGAGCTATAGTCATGAAAGTAGGGTCTACGTATAGTAAAGTTGCAATGTGCTATGCAAGAAAACCATTTACAGTGCCATTTGGTGTTTAAATTCAGAGTTAGCATTCTTACCTGAAAAACAATCCAAGATAAGGGAAAAAAGTGGAAAACAAAGTTGTTCAGCATCACTAATTTACTAAGAAAAGACATCTTGAGCACATTAATGTTAAAAATTTGTGGCGTCTGACCTTTGTTCGCCACTAGTGTTTGTGCACCAACTGAACTGGACAACATTTCCGAGAATTAACGTAGGAATCAACTCTAGCGACGCTCCAGATGTTTCTCCAGTGTCCGTGGTGCATGAGACTGGAGTCGAGCGTCACCTCACTTGTACTGCTGTGCAGCCAGTATGCAAATACTGTGCAGAGTATAAGAAGTTTGCACATGCAGTACTCGCAGCAGCATAATTTTGTCAGCTCCCTAGTTTAGCGCTAGCATATAGCTGAGTGCATAATGCCCGACCGTACCATGGCAGCTCTTGCACCTGGGACTTTATCATTTATATCCTGATAATTGTTTTGTTATTTTGTTTTTTAAGTTTTAATAAAAGTTGTTAGTTACTGTTTACTTTGTCTTTTAATGAAATTAATGATGATTAAGCAAAAAAGTAAACACCTTCTGATATAAGTCAAGTGTGGCTTCCGTAAACTAAATTTGGGAGACCCACAAATTAAAGGCATAAAAGTGTATTAACGATGCATTTGACAGCATGCCACCAGCCATTTTTTGAAATTTCTAATGAGAACTACAGACTAACCTTCAGATGTGTACTGTTGCTGATGGAAAACACTATTAACATTAGGGATAAATGAGCTTAATATCAGGCTTGTGCAGTTTTTGGAAAATCTGACCAAACAAATGTGTGTGTGTTTTAAGCCTTACATCCATAGCATTATTATGCTATCTAATGAGCATCATGTGCAAATTAAGTTGCTCTTTTATATTACTAAATCGATGATGCTGAACAACTTTGTAACTGACTTTTTTCATATATCTTGGACTGTTTTTGAGATAAGAACACGAACTCTGAACTCAGCCACCAGATGGCACTGTAAGCCATTTTCTTGAATAGCACATGACAACTTTACTATACCTAGACCCTCCTTTTATGATTGCAGTTTTTTGACATTCAGAAATTATTGGGGTGACAATGGACTTAAGCACACACACTGTTATTATTTAGATTGTGAAATTTCATGCTTACTCTAATAATCTGCACATTTCATTTTATTTATTTCAATCTTGTGAAAAGAAAATTTCATTAGGGTAATATTAGGAGCTATTCTTTAACTGAAATCTCAAATGGTGAATTTATTTAAATTATGGTAAAATTTTTACAGCACAGCTCATTATGCTCACTTATTTTTAAAATCATAGCAAACATTTTGCCTTCATAGTCTATTGAAGCAAGTTTATGCACTTATGAAAAGTCAATAAAATTGACAAATGAATGGATTTTCAGATTTTTAAAGTTGACAATATTTTGTTCTGTATTTGTTTAAATTTAGAAGCCAATCAGTCCAACAGTGTAGATCTGTATACAACATAAACATACTTTCATTACGAGATAAATAAAACTTTGTATAACACAAACATGTAAAGTTTTATTTATCTCATCTTTTAACACCAGTTTCTTTTTAAGCGTTTGATACTTTTATTATATTTATAAGATAGATACTGCAAAAGATAATAAAACTAGAGCTGCACAGAACAGAAGAATGATCTTTGTATGTGTTAAGGCTGAAGCAATATCGAGGGAAAAACATTTTGCATATGTGTTCAACAGGTTTTTTTTTGTTTTTTTTTCCTAGTAAATAAAATATCTCCCACATGTACAATTAAATATTTTATCTATAGAAGCATTGCAAACAAATTTGGAAAAAAAAAATATAGAGAGATTGGAGCTCATGAATTTAGTACAGAGAACAGCACAGTTGTACAAGCGTAAAAAAAATGTACTGAAAGGAATTTATGATGATACGAATGTGATGCAGAACTGACCAGGAATAAGTTAATTTTTTATTCAGATATAAGTTAATTTTAAAGTTTGTCCATAATTTTATTCCAACCATCTGTAACATCTAGCAATCAATTACAAGCATAAATTAATAGTGATTTTTTTAATTAATAAAAATTTTACATGTTGGCATGTTAAATTATGATTTGATAGCATTACCACCAGAACATTACAATATGCATATATAACTAATAAAAGTGTTTAAAATCTCATTTCAATTTAAGGAACTTAAACAGGCCTGTTATGAAGTAAAAATTTTGTAACTTTCAACCTTATTTCCATTAAACATATATGGAACGCATATGGGAAACATTCACCACAATGCATTTTGCACATGACTGCTTCTATCAAGGATATAAATGTGATATATTCATAAACTGGCTTTCATAAATATCCTTCAGAATCTGCCTATATATATATATATATAAATTATTTATTTATTTATTTATTTATTTATAGGGAGTTTATTAAATACCAGTTATTTCAGGACTCAAGTAGTTTTTTACTTCATTAAGAATAAACTGGATTTCATCTTCTGTTGGGCTTGGATGATGAGTAACATCACATGGTCTGTCAGTTGTTCCTATGGTGTACAAGGTTAAATCAAAAATGTAAAATATAGTTATGATGACTTATGAAATAATCCAAACAGTAGTATTACCATGACACATACAACACAATCATACATAAACAAATCAATATCAGAAATTTTAGAAACATACATTTATAACAACAAGACAGGGGCGGATCAAGAAATTACTCAAGGAGGGGGCGATTTTGTACCTGAAACAGGGGGGTTGAATGCACAAAATCATTTTATAATTAATTAATATAATCAATTATACCAATTAATGTAATTAAATATTTTATTGATGATCTCGGCTGCAAAACTGTTACTCGTTTAGCACCACCCGGGGAGCACGTGTAGCTTAAGGAATGCTACGGACGCGAGTAACGTTACCCCCCAATCTCTGTACGGCGTAAGGATATGTCTGTAATCGCCTGCTGCAGTGGAAAAAAAATATATTTTTTTTATTGATAAAATCTATATATGAACGACGATTAAAAAGGACAGGGAGTAGTACCCGCAATACACCCCTTAGAAAAAGGCTACTTAATTTTCATTATATTTTCATAATATATTTTAACAGATTTTGGGATTTCACCCAGGAGGAGGCGATCGCCCCCAACGCCCTCCCCTTGGATCCATGCCTGCAACAAGACTTCTAATGCTTAGTAACACTAAAAATAGTTGCTTTAGTAGCCTAATCAAAGCAAAATTAGTAGCCAAAATACATGCTTAAAAACAGTACTCAAAATAGTTCCCAAAATTTTTTCTTAAGATAGGACAAATTCTGAAAGTGATACTTTCAATGGTAAAGATCTTACAGTAATCAACGAATCTTTATATATATATATGCTATGTTAAAAGCCCGAAATCTGGTAAATCTTAAATTTTACCAGTAAAACTTAACTTTTACTAAAATGGCTTGGTAATAGTATGAAGTGTGTTTTTATATGATTCCATTTTGGGTTTTCACCAAGCCTTTGTGGTAAAATCTAGGCATTATCAACACATTCCAGTAAAAACCGGAATGAAAGATTATTTATGATAGGATTTTCCATTCGCAGATATACTGTAAACAGTTCGTCCCGTTGTACACAAAAACCATTTTACCTTTTGCACACAAAAAGTTTTAAACATTTAAGAAGTAGAGTGAGAAAAAAAAAGTGTATACGAAGTAGTAAAAAAACTTTCTTAGTTGCGGGACAAGGACTCAAGAGCAATTGTTCAAAGACGTGCACGTCGAAGATGTATTTGTACAAATCAGTTGATCTACTTTGTAATTAAAACTGTTAACAACAAATAACAGCCAATTTTTTTGTAACAAGCATTAAGAAATATTAAAGTAGTAGTATTAAAGAAAATCATACTACATTTTTCTTATTTTTTAACTTTCATAATTTTTATTTTTAACAAATTAATTTTTTTCTGAGCTATCAATTTATATTTTTTCAACAATATCCAAAATTAGTTAAAAGTGTATTCGAAGATGAGTTAAACAATCGCTCTCCCTTCCTTTTGCTGCTAGTCAAGCTAAAATGGACAAGGTCATAGAGAAAATAGAAATTTTAACACATTAATAATAATGCATAAAAAAACTGACCTCCTAGGTTCACTTTACAGTAAAACCGACTCTACTGTTCACAATTTAAAACATATTTTACAGTACAATTGATTTTATTTGGATGAAAAGTCGAACATTCTAGAAATTTGAAATTCACACTTTTATTTCCTCCTATTTGGTGTTTTCTTGTTAATTACCTCCCTGACAGATGAGTTATTTGCTCACTAATAATTAGTTCTCTCCTCTGCATAAAAATTGCATAATTAAAAGGCTATGAATGATCAAAAAAATATTTTGCAACTGTAATTTAATCATTACCTAGCTATGCATAATCGTAATTGAAAGTTTTTATTGGTTTGACTATTGTAATCTACTTGTAAATAATAAAATAAATATTTGGGATTACCGTAATTGAATTGTAATCTACAAAATTAATATTTGGGATTACTGTAATTTAATCAGTCTCCACCTGAAAAGAAAATTTTCATAATCGCAATTGAATACGCATCCGTGTAATTGTTTCAAAGTCTGGTTCTATCGACATATTCTTCCTCATTTCCATCACTTTTACAATTTATACTATCAATTAAAAAATTATTGTGTGTTTTAACCTTTTTGAGACACACTGTATGGCCAGGTGGGAGAAAATGGTGGGGAATCATGTTTTTTTTTTTTTTTTTTTTTTTTGTAAAGGTACTAAAATCAAGTTGTTAAATTTAAGTAAACTAAATTATTGACAAATATTACATACGTTGGACTTATTGAAAATATAGCATTATTTTTTAATGTTATCAAAATACTTTTTTACGGTGTTATTTTTAATTCGGTAAGTATTGATACCCCCCATTTTCCCCACAATGGGGGAAAATGGGTGTAGTACAAAAGTACCTGTATATTTTTGATAAAAATCCTGTTAATGCTATGAATGAAAGAAAAGTCACTCAATTTAATGTATTCTTAATGTACTTCAAGAAAAAGATGCCCAGAAAAGGATTATTTTCCAATATATTTAGGTCAAGAAATAATGTCCATGATTACCAAATTCAGGTTTGCTCAGTATTTGGCAAATGTTACTTGGTTACACACAGAGGTTAGGCAGGGGATGGCTCATGAGGCTGTAGCCACCCGCAAAATAAGGAAAATATAAGATATGAAAATGTTTATGTATTTCTGGATAAATTTGAAAGTTCCCCTTTGAAATTTTGAGGTTCAGCTATGGACCTGAACCAAAATTAATATTTTCTCTAATGTTTCTCTGAGTGCAAAGATATCATATTCAATTTATGAATTTATTTTTTCTTTTGATTTTTTAAAAAATTCATTAAGCGAACACTTGTAGGCAAAGTAAAGGGGTTTCATTATTTTACCCCACCTCAGAAAAAAAAATTTAAAAATAGAAATTACAATTTTATTCTTATTATTTATATAATCCAGTTCTTTTGAAGTACCTCTACTAATATGTATCAAAATATAAATGCTTATCTAATTATAAGGAATCTAGAAAAGTTTCTCAATATCACTTATTAACAGGCAGTATGTCAAGAACAAAAACAAGAAATTTTGCACACATTAATATTGTTAAAATATACTACAACTTCATTATAAATACTTGATATGTTGTTAAAATATATCTCCATAGAAAAAATATTGAAAGATCAACATTTTTATGATGAAAGAAGGTATTTTTCAATATACCACATTTCCCCCCACCTGGTCCTATACAATATAGCTGCAAATGAAAAATCCTATCATAAGAAATCCCTCGTTTCGAGCTTTTACAAGAAGGTGTAGGTAACTCCTAGGTTTTACAGCAAAGGCTTGATAAAAACCGAAAATGGAATCATATTAAAGCGCACTTTGGCTTTTTACCAAGCCACTTTGGTAAAACCTAAAATTTACCAGATTTTGGGTTTTTACAGTAACATACATATATATGTATATACAGGGCGACTGCTAATTCATGGTACAAACTTTGAGGGTTGGTACAGGACATTTTAACAATCACATTTTGTATAGGAATGTATGGTCAAAAGTGAAGTGTCAAAGCACAAACACGGGAAAGAACAAATTATGATTAAAAGTGCAGAGTTGAAGCACAAACATATGAAAGAACAAATTATGATTAAAAGTGCAGAGTTGAAGCACAAACATATGAAAGAACAAATTATGGTTAAAAGTGAAGCATCGAAGCACAAACGCAGGAAAGAACAAATGACAGGGAAAGTTTTTCATTTTCATAACCTCGTTTAAAAGTGGAAATTAATTTACAATAAGTGTTCAAAATTGCGTCCATCAGCATTGATACATGCTTGACAGTGTCGGTGCAGCGATTGACAAACACTTTCAAAGATACCAGGAATTTCACGCACATGTGCAGCAGCGACGAATACTTGAATAACGAGATCTTCATCGGAGTCTGTTGGAGTGGCATAAACATTCTTCAAATGTCCCCAGAAATCGAGGGGCGTCAAATAGGGAGACCATGGTGGCCAAGAGATAGATCCACCACATCCAATCCATCGCATGCGAAATGTTGCATTCAAGTACTGGCAAACATCTAGGATGAAGTGGGCTGGTGCTTCATCATGCTGAAACCACATGTGGTTTCTAATGGTGAAAGGATGAAAGCTGAAATGGGAATGGCCTCTCTTCCCCAAATCAATGTCGACTGGCCATCTACCAGCAACGGAAGCAATTACTAACTCCGTTTCTCCTCTGTCTCCTTCATTTGTTTGTGCTTTGACGCTTCACTTTTGACCATACATTCCTACACAAAATGTGATTGTTACAGTGTCCTGTACCAGTCCTTAAAGTTTGTACCATGATTTAGCGGTCACCCTGCATATATACAGAGAGAGAGAGCTTTTGAGTATCTGAATTAATAGAACTTGACCTTTTCAAATAAATGAACCTTTAAATAATTACACTCATTAAAACATATATTAAAACTCATTGAACATGAAATATTACCATATCCAAGCATGTTAGTGAAAAATATTGTTGAAACCCTAGAATATTGTTAAAATTGTGCATATTTAAGTAAAGAAATAAAAATGTTTAAATACATTCTCTATTATTCTTTTAGCACATGTATCAACTTCTAATAATCAAAACACAAAGAAATAAATTACAGTTTCAATTTGTACTTTATGATGCCTTAAAATACCATCTGTGCAGTTCTGCAGGTCTTACGATGTCTAGTAATAAACTTAATATTTAAATTTTAGATAATTTAATTTAAAAAGAATTATTTGAATAAAGAAAATAACAATTGCCTCAGCAAATACTGAATTCACGACTAATGCTATTTTAGCAAAAAATGTATGAAAGACTACTAGTTTGAAGATAAAGTACTAAAGAAGTGGCTTGTACTTTAACCTTTAAGCAATTTTTTTTTCACTTATTTTTCTACTTGAATTCAAGCAGGAAAATAATTCAAAAAAACTTTTAAAAAATAATAATTGGTAAAGGCTAAAATACTAGCCTCTTTTTAGCATTTTACCTTCAAACTAGTAGTCTTTCATGCATTCTTTACTAAAATAGTAAGATGATTCTAAAAATAGTAACAAGTAGCAGCCCTGCAACAAACTTTGTATTTTTGACAAATGAGACAATATATATATATATATATATATATATTAATATAAATTGATATTATTAATTTTGCATTTAAACAGCAACAAAATACATAAAAATTACCCATCATGTAGAATATATTACTTACAAATAGATTAAACATTTTTTTTTTTTTTGGGGGGTGGGGGAAATTTTCACTCAGTTATATTTTAAAACAGAAATGAGTCACTCAAGAACCAGAAGTCATTTATAATCTGATATATACACAAAAATACAAAGGTATATGCACACACTGACCAATGTATTAGAAACCTGTGACAGTTTCTACAAATGCTCAGTAGTGGTGCAAGTAAACAAACCTGTTTTTGACAAGGGTGACACACTATCAGAATGATAATAAAGAAGGTTTATGGGTACATTTCCAGAAAAATGGAAATGGGAAAAACAACAGGGAATGGGAAAAATAACAGATCTTTCACCATCTGCAAAATGGCTTATTATTAGTGCCCATTTAGCAGGGTTGAGCTTATGTCACCCAGGATAAACCTTAATTTTAGCATCCTTTGAGCACGATGCCCTGGAACACCTCAATTATAGCCCCTTTTCTTTCAATTTTGGTGCCCAAGGCATGTGCCTCATTTACCCTCTCCCAGTTATGCACCTGGCTGTGTATGATGTAACTGGGTTTTCTAATGTTTCTAATTCATTAGCCAATATGTCTAATAACAGCATATATAAATTTTGTAGTTATTCAATAAATCAAAAATACAACAGGGAAAATGTTCATAAAATAATTTTGATATTTTTTCATTAATGATGATAGATTTCATTTAAAAAAATTATACTTAAAAACAATGATAAAATACCATACCTGCTATGGTCATTTTCTGCCAAGGCAGAAAAAATATAACTCTACCATCACTTGTCGCAGGATCAAGTAATCCCATGTTTTCAGGACTAATAAATAAATATGAAGAAAAATGTTATAAAAGGAAATGCCTGCATCATTTATACAAGGTGTCCCAAAACCGCTTAATTAGGCTTTTATATCAGAAATATTTATCATAGACATATACAATAAATTACAAAGTTACATTAAAAAGAGGTACAGAATTTTATGGTATTAAAATTTTCTGGAGAATAAATACAAAATTAAAATTTTTATACGGCCCTGTACAAAATAAGTCCTATTTAGTAAAATGTGCTCCCATGCATTAATTAAGAGGTGTACAAAATTTCAGCCTTTCATCATAAATAGCCTCAGAGATATGTTTAAACAAAGTTATTAAGGGGCTTTCCAATACTAATAACAGTAAAAACATTATATATCTATGCAATAATTGTTTTAAATAATTTGTGTACAGACTCTGAAACATGATCTGATATGATTTCTTCTCTCTTTGGGAGCGATTGAAAAGTCAAGATATAATTTATTTGCACATCGGGCAGATAAAGACAAAATAAACCCTTTGGAAACAGCAGGTGTCTACAAAATAAATTTTACTTATAGAGAATCCAACCTTCCCAGATATTACATCGGTGTAACAAAAAGAAAAATTAAAGACAGAATTAAAGAGCACATTAACAATATAAAATATAATAGACAAAGTACTGCCCTCTCCCGCCTAGCATTAAAAAAAAATATAGATATAGATTTCATAAATGTTAAGAAACTAGCTAATTACAATAACCACAGTTATAGCTTAAAACGGGAAGCATTGGAAATACTGACACAAGAGGGAGCCGTCAACGACATGATGCATGCACAGATAGAGGAGACGTGGCTCGAGTTGATGAGGCGGAGAGCGAGCCGAACGGGCTCAGTTCCGAAGATGGTAGTGTTAGCCCTATCAGGCATTAAAGCTTTATTTTCGGTCTTGTTACCGTACTTTACTCGTAAATACTTCTTTTAAGCTTAAATACAAACAGTCAACAAGTTTCAGTTCACAGTTATTTGATTCTAAAAGTTAACCTCTAAAATTCTTTTATTTGCCGTAATTCAATATCGGCCAATCGATTCATAGCATTAATTTAATCTGTAATGCTTTAAAACATCTCTTAAAAGTTTCTTACCTCATTGGTTTCTTACGTGTGAACAATCGCTAACGCACTTTCCTTTTGCGTTATGCAAATTAACTTTGACTTTCGGTTTATGCAGATTAACGTGGATCGTCCAATGACGCCGCGTGCCGTTTTCCCCGGTATGCATGTCCTTGGAATAGCGTACTTCGCCGATCACGACTAAGATTTAAATACCCTTAGCTTTGATGCCTGGCGGGGCGCTGCTCAGTATTTTGCTTGCTTAATTCTTTTTTCTTTTAGCATTTTTAGTTTGTCAATGTTAAGATAATAACAGTACTATATTCGTCGGCTCAAATGAGCACTTAGTCCTTTTTAAAAGGAATACTTCAATTTGTAACAGTAGAATGATAATGTAAGTTCTGTTTCACTTACTATGTTGCTTTTCCCGGACTGTAAACAGATGAATGTCTTTCAAATATCAAGATTGAAATAAACTGTTTTTTTATCTTATTGAAAATACTTTTAATCATTTTACAAGCTTTTACACTGTCTTTTACATTGAGCAAGTCTTTTAAAAACTGCTTCCATTGTGCGTAAAGTCTGCTAAAGTTTTAGTTATCACTGACGGACTTAGTGAAATTATTTGAGACTTTATAATTTTTATTCAGCCTTTCCTCACTTGCCCGTTCAGTACTGACTTACATTAGGTTATGGGCAGAGGATAAAGAAGCTTTGCTCGAAGACAGTGTAGTGCATAGAAGTATTAAAGCTTGCCCCCATTGTTTCAAGAAGTTCTGTGATAATTTAAGAAGGGGGGGCAAGAAAGCTGAAAAATGATTACGCAGATAACCATCAAAAAATTGAATCATTCGAACTATACGAATTGGGCAGCTAATATCAAGTATGTTCTATTAGAAAAAGGGACGTGGGATATTGTATCCGGTAAAGAAACCTGTCCTGTACCAGATGATAAATCGCCGACTTCAGCCCAAGATATTAAAGATTTTGATGCAAGAAATCGGTCTGCTTTAGCGACCATTTACCTCAACATTGAACCTGAGTTCCGGAAGATAATAGAGGACTTTGAAGATGTCGCACTTGCCTGGACTAAATTGAACCAGCATTTCCGACCAGATAATAGATCATACCATATGTCCTTATTCACGGACTTATGTGCCAGTCGAATCCAAGCTGACAAGTCCATCGACGAGTTTGCCGCACGTTTAAGAAGAATTCGAAACCAGCTGTCTGCAATTAAACAGGCGCTTCCCGAGGTGTATCTCAACTTCCAGATATTGAGGTACCTCCCCCCTCAATTTGATGGTATAGTACAGTCTATTCTCCGCTGGACCGATGACGACTTTCAATTTGACAGGATCCTAGTCGAGTTAGTCGCTGATTAATCCCGCCTCAAGCTCAGAGATTCAGATATGCTGAGCGAATCTCAGCATGAAGCGCAACAGGTGTTTAAACGCCAGAGACCTCCCCGCTTTCATCCTCGTCAACGACAGTCTTCTAGAAGGAGATCCCTCACTCCCAGAGCCCGGGCTGATTCTAAACAACGTGATCGTCCTGCATCGAGGAGACGCAAAAGAGGTGAAAGCTCCAATGCTAACCGACTGTCTAACACCCGTGGATCAAAGTACTGTCCATCTTCTAATTTTGTTATAGAAGCAAGTTTAAGTGCAATTCACGACAGTGACGCATGGCTGTTTGATACAGCTGCATCACATCATTTTTGTAAAGATAAACATTTATTTAGTAACTTTACTCCTTTAAAAAATGAAAGTTTAGTTGTTGCCGTAAACGGCATTACTGTTCTCATTGAGGGAGAGGGAACTATTAAGTTAAAATTCGGTCAAAGTATTCATACATTCAACAATGTTATGTACTCTCCCAACTTAAGACGTAACTTAATTTCAGGTTCTTGCCTTGATTTAAAAGGTGCCAAATTTGTAGGAGAAAAGGGAAAAATTAAAATTTTCAAAAATGATAAACTAATTTTCACCGCCACACTCAAAAATGGTGTATATTGCCTTTATCCCAAATATCTCAAAGCACGTAAAAAGGTTCGTTTTGAAACCGCTGTAACAGAGGGGAGGGATGTAAGTGAAGCTTTACTTTGGCATCGACGTTTAGGACACATAAATTCAGATGCTGTAAACCGTACAAGTAAAAATAACTCTGTAGATGGTTTACCTGAATTAACTGAAAATATAAAGTGTGAACCCTGTAAACTTAATAAACAAAGTCGAGTTTCTTTTAAACCCTTGCCAAACGTCAGATCCAAATGTCCCTTAGAATTATTACACATGGATATCTGGGGTCCAACCAGAGTAAGAGGCAGGAATGGTGAAAAATATTTTTTATCTATTGTTGATGATTTTTCAAAGCGCGTTTCGATATATCCAATGAAAGATAAAGTTTCAGTATTTAATGTCTTGAAAGACACGTTAAACGGGGCTGAACGTTTCTTAGATTTAAAATTAAAAGCTATCCGATCTGATAATGGCACCGAATTTGTGAATAAAGAATTTGAGAAATTTTGTTCCGATAATGGAATCAAACACGAATTCACAAACACCTACACGCCTGAGCAGAATGGAGCAGCGGAACGTTATAATCGTACCGTGATGGACGCAGTACGCACCATCTTATCCGAAAGTGGTTTACCCTAGAGCTTTTGGCCAGAAGCTATGCTATATTTCACATATACGCAAAATCGTACTTGCCATAGTATGCAGTCAAAAACTCCTTTCGAGTTATACGGAGGTACTGTACCATCCGTGCGTCATTTGAAACCTTTCGGCTGCATCGCCTACGTAGGTGTGCCTAAACAATTAAGAAAAAATAAATTTCAGCCTAAGGCTAAAAGAGGCGTAATGGTAGGATACGCATTCCGAACAAAAGGTTACCGTATCTGGTTACCAGAGAAAAATAAAATTATCGAAACCATTAACGTCAACTTTGACGAGCAAACCTTTTATAGTAAAGATAAAAATAAAACGTGCTCTCAAATTTTTGAGTTAGACAATAGCCTCAGTGGAGCAGTGATGGGCGGCATACCTAATAGTTCAGAAAGTGATATAGAAAATGTCAGCGGTAGTGAGCCTGAAAGTTCCATATCAGACGATGCTCCCTCCTCCCACGAATCTGAGGGTGAGGACGATCAGCCACAGTTACGTGAAGTTAGGTGGTTGAGAAAACCAGTAACAAGGGCTGACAAGGGCTGAAATTATATTAGATTCAAAAGGTAGATCTCTGTTATATGTAGACAACATGGCAGCAATAGATTTTGTTAAATCTCCCATCGAGAACTATCGGACTACGCATATAGATGTTAAGTTATTTTTTATACGTGAACTTATTTATAAGGACATTTTTGATATTAAACATATAAGAAGTAAGGAAAATCTTGCAGACATATTCACTAAACCTCTTACCAAAAATGAACTTGCAAGCTTCATAATGAAAGTGATGCAAATGTGAATTTTTTTCTCCCTCTATCTTATAAAAAAAAAAAAAAAAAAAAAAAATAACCTAAGAAAAATGAAAATTTTGTATAGAGGCGAGGGTATTTTTTCACATAGACACATATCTAGTCTTTTTCCACCCAATAAGGATTGGGATGAGTTACAATTTTTTTTCTGTCGGGTAAGCAATTTAATAGTCCCGTCTGAATGTTCTTGCTGCCCTACGTTAGATTCATTCCCCGGGATTCGAGCGGCCGGAAAAGCGTCTTGCCCGGTGAAAATGTAATCGGCCAGAGAATCTGCAGGAGATAGTGGTCTTCGTAGTGTGGTAGTTCAGGAAGGCCTTGTCGCGGGCATGTTATTTTTTAATTTAGTAAGTCCCTCGTTTTTGATAAATGGAAATGCCACTAGGTCCCGCTTACCCTTCAAAATTTAAAATATTCAGTGCTTTTTTTTTAAATGTTCATTCATTAAATGTTATACTGAGTGTATATTTGCAAGTGTGTTTATGTATTTTTGAAGTATTTCATAGTGTTGCGTATTAAAAATGTTCTTTTTTTCATGCATGCATTTAAAAAGTTGAGCTCATATCTAGAATTAAATACCATGGTTATACAAATTTCTGATTGCACATTGTTTTAAGCAGTTTCAATCTTTTTCACTGTTCGCAAATGTGTTTATACATATAAATAATTTGATATTGCACTATGTTAATAAAGATTGTGTGAATCTGTGTAGTCAGGGGCCCCTGCATGGTGATGGATGTTTGTATTGTGTATTTGTATATTTATTGATATAGTATCTGTATTGAACTGGTGTTACAAGTTTAAATGAAGGTATATAAGTATTCTATTATGAAATGTGCTTTAATAGGTGTATTTAAAAATGTATTGAAGTATGTGTTTTATTAATATTCAAATAGAAACCTTCTATGTTTGTTATAGCACAGTAACAAGAGGAGGGGGGGCTTTGTTAGCCCTATCAGGCATTAAAGCTTTATTTTCGGTCTTGTTACCGTACTTTACTCGTAAATACTTCTTTTAAGCTTAAATACAAACAGTCAACAAGTTTCAGTTCACATTTATTTGATTCTAAAAGTTAACCTCTAAAATTCTTTTATTTGCCGTAATTCAATATCAGCCAATCGATTCATAGCATTAATTTAATCTGTAATGCTTTAAAACATCTCTTAAAAGTTTCTTACCTCATTGGTTTCTTACGTGTGAACAATCACTAACGCACTTTCCTTTTGCGTTATGCAAATTAACTTTGACTTTCGGTTTATGCAGATTAACACGGATCGTCCAATGACGCCGCGCGTCGTTTTCCCCGGTACGCATGTCCTTGGAATAGCGTACTTCGCCGATCGCGGCTAAGATTTAAATACCCTTAGCTTTGATGCCTGGCGGGGCGCTGCTCAGTTTTTTGCTTGCTTAATTCTTTTTTCTTTTAGCATTTTTAGTTTGTCAATGTTAAGATAATAACAGTACTATATTCGTCGGCTCAAATAAGCACTTAGTCCTTTTTAAAAGGAATACTTCAATTTGTAACAGTAAAATGATAATGTAAGTTCTGTTTCACTTACTATGTTGCTTTTCCCGGACTGTAAACGGATGAATGTCTTTCAAATATCAAGATTGAAATAAACTGTTTTTTTATCTTATTGAAAATACTTTTAATCATTTTACAAGTTTTTACACTGTCTTTTACATTGAGCAAGTCTTTTAAAAACTGCTTCCATTGTGCGTAAAGTCTGCTAAAGTTTTAGTTAGTTAGCACTGACGGACTTAGTGAAATTATTTGAGACTTTATAATTTTTATTCAGCCTTTCCTCACTTGCCCGTTCAGTACTGACTTACAGGTAGCGACTTAGCTACTGCAAGCGCTAAAAAATGGTTCCTATTTTTTAAACTTTTATGGAGATTTTATTGGCTTTTAATGATATAACTAGTCTATTTATTCACTTTGGGAGGGGGGGGGGGGCAATTACTTCTTCCAAAACTAATTGCGAAACTACCGCAAAGATTTGGAAGGATTTGAAATTTTTAGAAAATTTGATCTCAAACACATAGATCTTAGTAATTAGTTAAAAACATTAAAAAGCCTAAAATCTCCGTAAAATAATTAAAACACGCACCATGAGTGCTTTCGACAGCCTAGCCCACTGTCATCATCAGAACTGAGCTGCTTGGCTCGTTCACCGCTTCTTCTTCACCAAGGCTTGCCATGACTGCTCGATCTGCGCATGCGCCATGTCGTTGACAGCTCCCTCTTGTGTCATTATTTCCAACGCTTCCCATCTTAAGCCATAATTGTGGTTATTGTAATTAGCTATTTTCTTGTCATTTACGAAATCTATATCTATATTTTCCTTTAAGGCTAGGCGGGATAGAGCAGTACTTTGTCTATTGTATTTTATGTCGTTTATGTGTTTTTTAATTCTATCTTTAATTTTTCTTTTTGTAACACCAATGTAGTATCCGGGAAGGTTGGAATCTCTATAAGTGAAATTTATTTTATAAATACCTGCTGTTTCTAGAGGGTTAATCTTGTCTTTATCTGACCGGATTCTTTTAAATATATTGCTATTGGATTTAATTGGGATACGAAGGTTCATTTTACGTGCACGGTTGGATATTTTTACAGCGAGACCGCAACAGTAGGGAATCGGATGAGTAAAGGTGGATTTTTCTTTCTGTGCGTCGTTGATGATGCTGAGTTTCTTCTATTTTTGATTAGGCGGGGGATGATATTGCTGGGATAATTAGCTTCGTGCGCAAGTTGCTTTATGAATTGTATTTCTTCCTTTAGTAATTGTTGGTTGGAGCATATTTCTAGGGCTCTATTGACATGTGAACGTAAGATTGATATTTTGTAGTTATATGTAGTTTTTGAGGAGTAATTGACTATTTTATTATTATTGGTGGGTTTACGATAACTGTAGTTTCTATATTGTCTGGGGTGGTTCATCTGGGTTGGATTTTCATATCAAATCGGAAGGCGTTGTTTATAAGTTTATTTCTTACTTGGAGACATTTAGGAATTATATTGAAGTACTGACAATCCTTTAGAAAAAATAAGTGTTCCAATTCACGGGTCAGACGTTTTTTTTAGTTTTTTGAAGGTTGTATATAATGTATCAGTATCATAGGCCATAGTTAAAAAGTTAATTATAAGAAGAATCTTAATCATAGCCAGCAGTAAAAAGGTTTAAAGGAGAATTAATACTTATTGACTTGAACCTTGAAACTTTAATCAATAAAAACCTCCACCCCCATATTAAATACCGGTTTCATTACGTTGATGATGTTTTTGCAATAGTAAATAACAATAGCATAGATAATATCCTCGGCGAAATTAACTTACTTGATGAAAATATACAATTTACTATAGAACTTGAGCAGAATAATAGCCTAAATTTCCTTGATGTTAAAGTAATTAGAACCACCCCAGACAATATAGAAACTATAGTTTATCGTAAACCCACCAATAATAATAATATAGTCAATTACTCCTCAAAAACTACATATAACTACAAAATATCAATCTTACGTTCACATGTCAATAGAGGCCTAGAAATATGCTCCAACCAACAATTACTAACGGAAGAAATACAATTCATAAAGCAACTTGCGCACGAAGCTAATTATCCCAGCAATATCATCCCCCACCTAATCAAAAATAGAAGAAAGAAACTCAACATCATCAACGACGCACAGAAAGAAAAATCCACCTTTACTCATCCGATTCCCTACTGTTGCGGTCTCGCTGTAAAAATATCCAACCGTGCACGTAAAATGAACCTTCGTATCCCAATTAAACCCAATAGCAATATATTTAAAAGAATCCGGTCAGATAAAGACAAGATTAACCCTCTAGAAACAGCAGGTATTTATAAAATAAATTTCACTTATAGAGATTCCAACCTTCCCAGATACTACATTGGTGTTACAAAAAGAAAAATTAAAGATAGAATTAAAGAACACATAAACGACATAAAATACAATAGACAAAGTACCGCTCTATCCCGCCTAGCCTTAAAGGAAAATATAGATATAGATTTCGTAAATGTCAAGAAAATAGCTAATTACAATAACCACAATTATGGCTTAAGACGGGAAGCGTTGGAAATAATGACACAAGAGGGAGCTGTCAACGACATGGCGCATGCGCAGATCGAGCAGTCATGGCAAGCCTAGGTGAAGAAGAAGCGGTGAACAAGCCAAGCAGCTCAGTTCTGATGATGACAGCGGGCTAGGCTGTCGAAAGCGCTCATGGTGCGTGTTTTAATTACTTTACGCAGATTTTAGGCTTTTTAATGTTTTTAACTAATTACTAAGATATTTCCGTGTTTAAATTTTAACTAAATACACATAGATCTTACGATAAAATTTAATAAAATGAGTTATTTTATATTGCTTTAATTTTCTCTGTGATCTGTCCCGACTTAGGAAAAGTCATTTATTTGAGACATTTTTTGTAATTCATTGGATTAAGTTTAATTTTACAACTAGCATAGAATATTATTATGAATGCGATAGTGCAATCAGCATTCAACTTGTGTACTTCATGATTTTTGTATTTTACATGAAAAAAAAAAAACTTCTTTGACAATAGCAATCTTTTGACGCTAAATTTGCTCTGATTCATCACAATAAGTGTGTTGTCAATCGTATTCATGAAACAATTTGGAGTTTTAGCTAATAAATTTAGTGCATAATGAGGTGTTTTTTAAACTTTTGTTTTGTTTGATCTTAAAAATAAATTTTACTTATTAAAAAAGTCTGGTGCTTAGTGCATAGTTAGAATTTAACTATACCAGGCTAATTCAAAAACATGACGTACTGCAATTTCTACAGACAGTTTGACAACCTAGACAAAGCAAGTTCACTAAAAACACTGGTAGGAGAACTTTTTGGGGGGATCTAACACATATTCAGGTTACAGCTGGAGAAAACCACCCAAAACCCTGGACTGTTAGATCGATAGCCACGGGAGGAGAAAGAATCCCAAACCTGCACACTTCAGACATTTCCCAATGTTCAGTGTTTTATAAATTCGACCATTGGTCGGCATATTTTAATAGAAAAGTTGGACCATAAATACTGTACACTCACTTGAATGTACGCTTTTTCTTTTTACTGGTATTCTTTTTACTCGTACGCTTTCTACTGGGTTCAAATTTTTATGTATGAGCTCATTACGATGTTATTCATTTTAACGAGACCTGCACTCTTGTTGCAAAAACTGCCCATAGATGCAGATTTAAATGGCATTAAATCATGTAAAGTATCGGTATCAGCCAATACAATAACTGTAAAGTATCGGTATCGGCTATTTCTAAAAATGAATTTATAGGTAAAGTATCGGTATCTATGAAAATGTGCAGTATCGGTAGATTGTTACTAATATCCAAGGTGTGATAGAAGACAAAATATGGGAAAAAAACTAAATATGCCTGGATCTCAATGCGGCCTGTAAAAGGTTAATCATGCAAATGTGAACAATTTAAAAGATGATGTCATAAACTGGGAAAATTTCAAAATGCCTTATAAGATAGACTGCTTACGAAAAAATGTAGAATAGACTGTGTAGGTGTGTATGCTCTTATAAATGGTACAACTATGAGATTTATGAAACAGTCTAAAAAAAATATATATATAAATCAGCCACTGTGATGGTATTTATACTAGTAGTTAAAAAATCACACCAGCTACCAAGGTGGTGTAGTGGTTTAAGAACCATTCTATCACACCTTGGTTTGGGTACGGGTTCGATTCCCACCTTTGCTTGGGTGTTAAATTGTCTGTCCCTTCATAGAAGGTAATGCTGGCTGCCCACATAATAAAATGGCCAGTGGTTTCAACATTATTAGTGGCAAAAAGGCTTGTGGCCAGTGCCGATCCATTGAAAAAAAAATAATAATCTTATTACACCTTTAGAAAAGTAACAGGGTGGGCTAACCAAAAGAACTAAATGCAACATTTTTTGCAGCAGCCAAAAAGTGGCATAATAAGTAAAAAACTGCATGAAACTGATAAACGAAACAAATGTAAATAATCAAAATAAATTTGCAGTTGTGGAATTATAAATAGCTCCTTGAGGATATACAGTTTGACATTTTTCAAGAGATTAAAATAAATATTTTCTTCTGCTGAGCTATGAAGGATTTAAATAGTTAAAGCAGCATTTTAGATTCTGCATGAATTTATTCTATTTTCATACAAGAGCACAACCTTTTAAGTATTTCATTTATGTACTGGCAACATTTAAAATTGTCTTTTTTTTTTTTCCTTTAGCAGAGGCGTTGTTTAGATAATATGGATTTAAGCACAATATACCATGTTAATAAATATTTCTTGAATATTAAATTAAAATCATTTATTCACTGTTTTTCAATGGGCACCTTAACAACTAACTAAACCATTAATAAACATACAATAATATATCCTATGATAGTTTCAGCAGAAGAGACTACCTGAATATATTTGTGTGTGTCCCTCTTCTTTTAAAGAATAATGTATGTGTTACATGGTTCTTGAATAATCCTTAAAATATAAATTTTATCATATACTCAAAAAACAATTCATGATGTTGTTTTATATGAATATATGTTGTGTACTCTTATTTATAAATATGATAGAACTTGCTAAATCTTTAACACAGAATCATGTTGCAAAATTGTCAAAAATTTGCATTTAAAACTATTCTGAAAGTTTCATAACACTCAAAGGTTTATTATTTTGGGGGGTGCTTATTCTTAGTAAAGCCTGTGAAAAGATGCTTTAATTTTTTTTTTTTAATCACTAATGTAATTTGTTTATCTTTTAAATTATTCTTATCTTGCATGATTTTTTAAAAAGTCCCTTAAATTAATTAAGTTTCTATGTAAGTATTTACAAACATTAAGTTTAAATTACAAACATTAAGTTAAACAGTAAATTAATTAAGTTTCTATTTAAGTATTTAAGTTCTCATTTCCAAATAAACATTTGAATTAATCTAAATTTTTTAAGCCAACTGTTTTTAGACTTTAAAAAGTACTAAACCAAGTTTTTTTTTGTATTAATACTTTTACAGTATTTTAAGTATATTGTTTTAAGAGAGGCAAAAAAAATATGAACTATAACATCAGTAATAGTTAAAGTACTTGTTTCCTCAATAGAATTCCATGAATTTCTTTTCAAATTTAATTTATTTCTTTCATCAGCTTAAACTTCAACATGTTTCATATGCTCAATAATTTTTCTCGAAGCTTCAGGTGTTATTGTCAGGATTTCATTTTGAATGTTGTTGCTTCCATTTTAATTATAGTTGCACTATGGTCACTGGCTTCTTTCTTTTAAATAAACCCAATGAAAGGAGTCAGAAGTTATTAATTGGGTGAACATACAAGCTGATTGAAAGTGATTATTTTCTGTTCTTGAAAACTAATTATTTTGTTTTTTTTTCTGTTATCTTGTGTCATTATGTTCAATTCCTGCTAAAATACTAAAAAATACATCTCGATATTAAAATAGAAAAATAGCAATAACATACCTATAATAATCAGGCAATACTATATGTACACCAGCACTTGGCTGGCAAATAATAGGACATTTTTCATCATCCATTTTTCTAATAGAATCAGTAAATGGACCAGTAGCATTAATGACACATTTTGCATGTACATCCCACTCAGATCCTAGTTAATTAGAAAAGAAAACTTAATCAGAAGAGAAATAAAATAAGCATGACAGACAAGTACTCATGTTATAAGCAGATGAGTTTCAAAACTGTCATAAAATGTGACGAAAACATTTTTTTTTTCACTAAGCCAGATACCTGTTAAATAAGAATGTATTAGAAAATTATGTTAAATCTTTCTTAAACAGACATGGTAAATTTGGAATTCTTTGACCTCAACTCTTTCTATATCGGATGTTATTGGCAGTGGTTATCTCAGCCCCCACCCTTGATACACTTGGAATTGATGCTCCTTGTTTTTATTGTTTAAGGGTTTTATGAGAAGAAGTTATGATGCGTTTGTCTTCACATAAGATAAACGCATAATCAAGAACACTTTTTTGTTTAAACTCGCCTAGATGATTTAGGAAAAAAAAGGTGGGGGGAAGTATGCTAAAATCTCTCAATTTTATACAGATTTTCTTATAAATACATAAGATAAATATAATTATCTCATAGCACATTTTAAGCTAGGAAATAAAATATGCTGTTTAGTTTAAAGCAGTAATTTATAATCAATGTATTGTAGAACAAAATATCACCAGTTAGCATATCTTTAACTCTTGCACCACAAACTTTTTCTTCACCATTAGAATCTTTTGATTTCAAAAGATTTACAACTCCAACATGATTAGCAACATTTGCTCCCATTCGTGCTGCTGTTATTATAATTGCTAAATTCATTCTTGCATCATTATGCTGACCTAAAAATTGTAAAACACAAAAAATTATATATAAGTTTTCAATTAAAAAACTTAACAAAAAATTCAAATAGATTTAGAAAAGTATTGCATTCAAACTAATTTCATTAGTTATATTTTGCATCTTGCAACTGAAATTTTTAAAATGGAAGAGGGAGGTTTTTGAAATAATGTTTTATGACAAAAGTAGCTGTGAAACAGAATATAATGTGTGAAACAGAACTTTTTGGTTACAAAAATCTGTAATCTGAAAAGACTCTTGTCTTCAACTTTTTTAGAACTTGTTATCTGTCTGTGTTTGTACATAACACTACCTACCAATAAGTATTTAGATGCCTATGCAAATGTTGATATTTGTGGCCCCAATACACGTGCCTTTTACAGTTAAATATCATGTAAGAAACAAATTTGGCATTAATCATATGCAAAATACCAGGTATAGAGTTATCTAATTTTAAGAAAACTGCAAACGCCAGGTATCACAGAAATAGCCGATCCTGAAGAAGCATATCTAAAAAGCTGAATTACCCGAAATTGACAGTGTCCTATCTTATTCAGAAGTAGAAGGCAAGAAGTGATGGTCAGAATATGACCGAAGTAAGCAGAGCCACAAAAACTGAGACAGACTGGTAAGAGTTGTCCAGAGAAATTCGGGAGAACCACATCCAACCAATGGCCCACATACTACAGGAGTTTCAGCGGGCATTTGGGAGTACTGTTTTGACAAATACCAATTTTTTAAAAAAACAGCTAGTTTTTCATAATCATGCTACCACCCGTATGCCTTTGATCACAAAATTCAATAGTGCTGCTCAGCTAATGTGATGCAGAGTACACTGATAGTGGACAGTAGATCAGTAGAAAAGGGTTCTCCGGCATGACAAATCAAGGTTCACCCTCTACCATTTGAATGGTAGGATCTGGACTGACATGAACTGGCAAAATTGTACCCACAGTAAAGTATGGTAAAGCTGGAATTATGGTTGGAAGATGCTTCTCCAGGTATGAACTGGGTTTCCCTGTTCCAAATTCATGGCAAGCTGAATGTCAATGCCTACTGCACTATTTTGAATGACAGTATGCTTTCTACATCATAATAGTTTTAAAGATTAGAGTCATACTACTTCCAGTAAGACAACACAAGCTATCATGTTGTGAGGTCCACCATGGATTGATGATGACAATGGAGTTAACCAAATTAACTGACTTCCCCAGAACCCAAAGAGGAACTTTATTGTGAACCTCTGAGATTAGTTGGATCGCCAAATTAAGGAGTGCAACAACTGCCCAAAACATTTGAAGGAACTTGCACATCTGCAAACTGAGGGTAGACAATACTAATTGCCTGTCATACAAGAACATGAAGAATACATGCCTGGAAGGTTGAGGCTGTAACTGCCACTTGAAGACGCTCTACCACCTACTGATAGATAAAAAATTGTTCTTCTTTTCTTTAATGCTTATTGGAACGTATACATGGTTATAAATTGAAAACAAAAAATTATGTATTAATAGTAACTGTTTTTTCTCAGTTCCAAAATGTTGTACTTAAGTACAGTTTCAAAGCTTATAATATTTATATCTTCTATAAATAAACAAATAGTATAATGACTTATATGTATAATAACACATAAGATATAAATATTATGAAACAAATTAATCGGATTTTTATGGTGAGAGTGTATCAATCTAGGTCATACTGTATCAAACATTTAGATGCAAATACAGTGGTCGCTGCTTATTCTGGTCACATCGGGGTGGATTGAGATTCACCAGAATAACCGAAATCCATAATAAATAATGAGACCATAAAAAAATCCATAATAAATAATGAAGTAAAAGTGAGAAAATTTAAGGAAAAAATCTGTGAATTAAATAAAAATTTATGAACTGTATTAGTCAACAGTTTAACGTATGCACACATTAGAATAAACAAGTAAAAAAATGCATATGCACATTTATTTAAGAAAAAAAATTATAAACACCTTTGGGGTGGGGATCCGAAATTAAAGGCTGTTTTAGGGGCATAATGTAATGTAGGGACAGTTAAATTTAATTTGCTTAATGTTGAAAACTGGTGAACATTTACATTATTTTTCTTAAATGCCCTACATAATGTGTCGATCACATTCAGCAAATCTACTCTTGTGACAAGTACCCAGTCACAAGAGTGGGGTGTACATTGTCATCATCACCATCAGATGTCTAATTGGTTCCCGGTGTCGGATTGATCATTATTTTTATTTAAATTCTGTTAAGTGTATAAACATTGTTTTGATTAAATTACTGAAACAACTCAACACAAATATAAGTCATTTTTGACTGGCTTTCACTTTGCCCTAACGGCTAATTAGATCCAAATTTTAAATAATCTCTAAAGATTTTTTGATCAGATAAAGCAGCACTCACTACTGAGATAATCAATGAAAAACCAATGCAGTTTTGCCATTTTTTTCTATTCATACCAATTTTCACCGGAATAAGTGCTTCATCTGATAAATCACTGACTGAAATAAGCAGCAACCACTGTGTAGTAGGGTGGAGTGAAAAACTGAAGTTCTGATTTTTGGATCGCCAATGTGTTCACAATGGTTGTCAATGGGCAAGCTAAACATATCCCCAGAAGGATTTTGATTAGAAGTGTAATCTTCAGGTGGCGCATCATGTTTAAATTTTAGATTATAAGGTTAAAAATATGAAAATTGCTAAATGATTTCTAACGTCATGGCTTACCACATCCATACGATTAGACCCTGAAATAAAGGACATCCATATGATTTTCAAAGGGGTTGCTTTGAAAACACCAGCTGAGGAAGTAGTCGTGACATTGATGTAGAAGTAAGGGACTCAAGCCTTATCAGTTGGAATATTTTCTGGATTAGCAGTTGTTTTATATGTTTGAGTTATGGAACCTTTTTAGACCCCAATTTTTTAAATTGTTATACCAAGAACAATTGATGTCCCAATCCCCAAGAGAAAGCTTTAGGAATTTATCATTGTGAATGTGTGTGAAGGGGGGAGATAAAATTGCAGCCAATATTCAAGTATACAATTTTACTTTTGCATTGCATAAGAATATTTTTCCAGCTGCCAACGATAGATGGCAGTCTATATTATGAATTTAGGCATTGTTCTTGTTTGTGCAGCTGTAGCGTGTGGCTCCATGTAGCTTACACGCTCTTCTATCGTTCAATTGTTCTATCGTTTCTATTTTTCAGAAAAGTGCGTAGCGAGCGAGCATCCAAGCATGCTCTTAAATTGTTAGACACACCCTGCAAGACTGTATTCAAAATTGAGAGTTTCAAACATTGAAAAATTGTTTTCTTTCTATATAAATTAAGTGTCAAGAAACGAAGAAGTGAAAGTAATTGTATGGTGTTAGGACTACCAGAGAAGTTGAAAATAATATTTTACCTACATTCGCTGATGTTGTGAAGCCTTATTTGTGGATGACAAGCAACCTGTTATGGAAATTGAACAACAAAGATCCTGCCACTGCTGAAATTTGTGAAATAGTTGCACAAGACGTGCAAGTGATATGGACCAAGGCATCGATCCTAACAGTACCTTATCAGCAGGTAAACTGTATTTTATTTAGAAATTTAGAAAGGTCTAGAAGCCTGAACATTGGAAATTTTAATAATTAATAAAAATCTTTTGCAGAAGTAGTTTAATAAGAACTCACAATGAATTCAAAATTTTTAAGCAATTGAAAATATTCTTGTATTTTTATTTGTTAATACTGTAATTCTGTGCTAGCCAAGACCATGGACGAGGGGGGCACTGGCCTAGACAGTGAATACCCCTCCCCAAATATTTTCCTACTAATGTTACTGTACTTTTTTCACTATTCTAACATGGAAATTTAAAGTTGTGTGTGTCCCTGCATCCACCGAAAACAATTTCTGGCTATGGTCTTGGTGCTAACAGCACAAGTATTAGATTTGCTTGCTTTATAATTATGTACATAATATGCAAGTATATTACATAGCAGTATGTATTTTATTCATTGCAGGTGATCCATTTATTAAAGACTTACTATAGCAAATGTAAGATTATTAAAAAATGTCTGAACTCATGAAAAAACAAGGACAAGATTAAAGATTTTCTTGGAACAGCTGAGCAAAAACTTTTTGATAATCAGTTTGCAAATGCTACGATTGTCATAAATGTAAATGTAGAATTAAAGTCCCAATAGCAAGTAAAAAGCTGGAACAAAAATTTCAGAGGAAAAAAAAGAAGCTGATAGAAAGAAGGGTAGGATCAATGAACTGAACAAAGGGACAGTGGTTTCTAGAGAAGAGCCTACTTCAGAGGAGGAAATGTCTGAAGCCTATTTTATGGAGAAACCATCTACTTCAAGAACTGATCAGATGCGGATTAGCTTCTGATCTAGATGTTGCATGTGACAGAACCGGTGTATCAGATAGGGAGGCAGCTATCATTGCTTTTACAGTACTTTGTGACATGGGTGTTGTAAATCCAGATAACCAAATGCCGATTATAGACAAGAGTAAATTGAGAAATGAATGAAAGAGAGTACGAAATACTTTACAGAACTCTTCCTTGCCATCAGAATCCTTAAGTCTATATTTTGATGGTAGAAAAGATAGCACTACAGTTCATGAGAAGAGAGGAAAGAATCTCCATTGACAAATTATGAAGGAAGAACACGTGGTTATCTTAGCAGAACCCGATTCGTAATATATGGGGCCATGTTACACCAGAAAGTGGTTCTGCCATAAATATTAAAAAAAGTATTGTAAATTTTCTTCTAACAAATAATATAAATTTATCTAAACTATTAAAAGTTATAAGTATGCTAAAATCCTTTTGATAGCACTTTCGATGGCAAGCCACCACCATCCTCAGTCTTTGCCATGTGTGCACTGATCTCCTTCCTCGTAATTTCATTCCACTCCGGATCTATTTGTGCATGCGTCATGTTGTTGATGGTGCCATCTGTCGTAAGTATTTGTATGGCTTCCATTTATAATGAATAATCAAGGTTTCGATACTCGGCGAGTTTTTCTATTTTGCTGAAATTAATTTCTAAAGGCTGTTTTTGGGCTATTTTTGACAGGGCAGTACTGGATTTATTAAATTTAATATCATTTATATGTTCTTTCCTTCACTCTTTTATTTTTATTTTTGTCATACCTATGTAGTAGCCAGGTTTATATGAGTAGTTATGAGTAAAATTTATTTTGACGCATAACAACTCATACAAACCTGGATTTAATTGAAATTATGAGGAAGGAGATAGTGCACACACGGCAAAGACTGAGGATGGTGGTGGCATACCACTGAAAGTGCTATCAAAAGGTTTTAGCGTAATTTTTACATTTAATGTTTTATACAATCCTTTTTCCAATTTTTAATCAATATTTATCTAAACTAGTTTCAAGTGGTTCCGATGGCACAGCTGTTAATAGAGGGTAAAAAAATAGTATGAAATCATAACTAGAGAATTTTCTAGGCCAACTATTACATTAGTTTATCTGTTTATTCCATTGCAACAAAATGCTACTCCGCCATTTTTTTCAGGAGCTTGATGGAAAAACATCATGTCCAAAGCAGTTCTCTGACATCATCAGCCAGGATTTTCAATCTTGTGAATACTTAGAAGTTAGTAATTTCAATGCAATCCCTGTAGAATTGCCCACTGTTGACCCAAAGGACTTAAGTAGTGATCAAAAATATCTGTATGATATTTGCCTTGCCATTTCAGACAGTAAATTACCATTCAATCAGGCAAATAGACAACCAGGTAAAATGTCACACTGAAAGCTAATCGGATACTACGGCTTCGTAAAATTTATTGGAAGAGATAAAATGGTACCAAATGCAGGTAATTCTAGCAGATTTCATTATGAAAGTGAATGCACTTACTTGGTTTGAAATAAAAACTAAGTCTGCTGGTGCAATATGCCCCAACACACATAAGCATGGAATGATAAAAAAATCAGATTACTTACCTGAACATCTGAGAGGGATTGTGCATAGGGTGATTCAGATAAATGCCTTTTTTAAACATTCCGAAAAATTTTGCTTGCTATGCTGCAAGAAGAAAGGAAACATTCGTGATCTATCACTAAGGTGCATTATGAAAGCAAGAGAAAAACAGCAACTTCTGAAAATACGTATATTCGAAATACCAAAATTAAATTTTGAACTGCAGAATTAAATTTCGAATTTTAAAAAGCAGAAGAATATTTTGATCTAATTAACTGGTCAGATGAATGTTTGAGTGAGCCTCCAGTTACTCAACATTTGAATGAGGACGAATTCAAAAGGATGATTCAGACAGGCTCTACTTTGGATATTGCCAACTTCACTTGCAAGCAGTGGAGCGACACATAAAATTGGTAACTGAAGCCTCAGCGAGTGTTTCTAGTGAAAAAGCAATTTATTTGAAGTTGTCTTAAATCTTGTTGTGATATGCTCCAATTTGAGACAAAAAGACCTTTTTCTTTTTCAAAATGAGGCACTTCCACAACACTTGATGAGGATTCTTCGAAAAACGCAAATGTGCCAGAACAAGTTTTTTAACCAACAGGCCATCATTGCAACTATAGTCCACAATAAGAATGGAAAAAAAACCTCTGTTTTATATCTATCTAACCTATGTTTTATATCTTTATGACTAACTGTCTGTTTTATATCTATCTCATTAAAAGACTTTTCTTTGAAACTGAATACTGTTGTGCCATCTGAAGATAATAAAATTTTACAAAAATGTTTATCTATCCAATAGGCAGCTATTGTAAATATAGGCATTAATAAATAGTACAAAAAAAAAAAAATTCGCTTCATTTCACTCCACTCTACTGTATAGCACTTTGAACATTTTCATGAAGAAAAATAATAGTAGGAAATATAAAAATATTTTTTTTTTAATACAGCTTTCTTTACATGCTATACTTTTCCACAGTAAATCAATTCCAGGCTGTGAATACATTGAATCATATTTAGACAATACAATCATCAAACAAATAAATTATCAACAATAGTATATAACACAGCCAGTCTTTTGTCCAGTGTCTTGTTGTGATATGCTCCAATTTGAGACAAAAAGACCTTTTTCTTTTTCAAAATGAGGCACTTCCACAACACTTGATGAGGATTCTTCGAAAAACGCAAATGTGCCAGAACAAGTTTTTTAACCAACAGGCCATCATTGCAACTATAGTCCACAATAAGAATGGAAAAAAAACCTCTGTTTTATATCTATCTAACCTATGTTTTATATCTATCTAACCTATGTTTTATATCTTTATGACTAACTGTCTGTTTTATATCTATCTCATTAAAAGACTTTTCTTTGAAACTGAATACTGTTGTGCCATCTGAAGATAATAAAATTTTACAAAAATGTTTATCTATCCAATAGGCAGCTATTGTAAATATAGGCATTAATAAATAGTACAAAAAAAAAAATTCGCTTCATTTCACTCCACTCTACTGTATAGCACTTTGAACATTTTCATGAAGAAAAATAATAGTAGGAAATATAAAAATATTTTTTTTTTTAATACAGCTGTCTTTACATGCTATACTTTTCCACAGTAAATCAATTCCAGGCTGCGAATACATTGAATCATATTTAGACAATACAATCATCAAACAAATAAATTATCAACAATAGTATATAACACAGCCAGTCTTTTTTCTCTCTAAAATAAACTAGGATGGTTAAAAATCCTCCAACATTCAATTGCACTTGACAGATAAATCAAATGAATTATTTAATTTAAATTACAAAATAATGAGGATGGGATATGTGTATTGAGGAGAAGGCAGAGGAGGAGCAGGTGGGTAGATGCAAAAACAGAAAAAAAAAGGTAAATATTCATTATACTGACAAAAATTTGTTTCCGAAAGCTGATCATAAAAATAGCAAATCTTTTGAACTTCTTCACATTCATTCAACAAACAACAATAATGCAACAGTTAAAGCAGAAGAATGATATACAGTCAATGCTTATTTTTACAAACCTGCAGGGATATATTTGAAAGAAATGAATATTTAAAAGAAAAAAGATTACATGCTGGTTTCTATCATAAAGGGCTATCCAAAAGTGATGTTGCACTTCACAGGGTGAGGAGGATGTGAAATTTTGACAGTTGGTGACAAGGGGAGGGAGGGTGTAACAAGAAGTGTGACATTACACATTTTGGTTAAAATAAAATCATTTAAAATAAGTAGATTAAATTTTGAAATTACCGGAATTTTAGGGTATTTTTTTAATGTGGTTAAAACAAATTTCATGTGATATTTCTTTTTTTGTCCCCCCCCCCCCCTTAAACAAGAAGGAAAAGAAAAAGCATTTAGAATATTCCAAGAAAATTTTCACTTAAAGACAGCTATGCTCACTGTCATTAAAACATATAAAGTTTAAAAATAAAATATGGAATATGATGTATAACCTGGTACTTTGTTTCTTTCTGTCAAGTGAGAAGGGGTAGGAAGTGGATATGGTGAAGTGTGGCACTTTGTAACAAAAGAAGGGGGGGGAGAGATCAAAAATATTGAAAAAGTAAGCTTATTTACAGATGGCCTCTAAAAATGAAGCTGTATTCTCTTGTTAGTTAGTATATAAATAAAACTAAATTATTCTTTAAACTACAAAGAACAAAATCATACATTTAAAAAGAGAGATCACAAGTGTTGCTCATGGCTCTCCGAAAATATTTCACCAGGGTGCGTGAACATCACTGACAACATTAGTAAAGAAGTGTGCATGCAATGAAATATTAAATTCTTTGAATGAAACAGCTTGAAAATGAGAATCGTGCACATTTATTATACTTTATGCACTCTTTGCTGTGGTGTTTTAGATAATATCATAACATCGGTTTTCTTTTCCCATCCTGAACACCTATTTTACTTATTTAGTTATGCTCTTTCTTCAATCCTTCCGGGGAAGTGGAGCAATTCAGCAAATTGTTCCCTATCTCATTAATTATTACTCACACATTCTGCTGCAACCACTACTAACAAGCAGCTGCTCTTTGCATTCTGCTAGCTACATTAGTAATGATCATGGCAGTAAATATGCTAAATGCAAAATTACAAAAAATAAAATTCATCTATAAATATTTTTCTTATACAATATTAGTATTTAAAAAACTTGTTAATGAAATTTCTAACAGAATAATAACACAAAATACATCAAACTAAATAAATCAGGAAAAATAAATAAAATAATATTTCTCAAAAAAATCTATTACCATCATAATAAACAAGAGCTCCGCAAAGTTTATCTTTTTTCAACATAGGAAAAAGTTCCAAAGCTTTATCTCGAGACAAAAAGTAACTTGATTTCACTTGTTGTTTTCCAGCAACAATATCATATGCTTTTATGCCAACCCAGTAATATGGAACTTGCCACCACCTAAATAATTAAGCGGGTTATAGTTAAAAATAAATGAAGTTACATTAGTTTCCAGTACATATCTTAGCCCACACATAAACAATTAAGCCCTTAATTTTATCTCAATTATGATATTAAGGTTTAATTAGTAAAAAATAAACTTTCAAAGGCCCTTAAATATTGTTATGAATTTCATTTTAAATATTTGTGTATACATGTAAATACAATGTAAATAGTGTAAATAATATTAATTATATGAGACAAAATATCACTGTTTGCCAGGATTGTGAAAGTTTAGGAAAATTATAAATTACTAGACAAATTGCATCAGAATTAATTAATCTCGTGAGTTGGGTGTGTTGGCTGCATGGTACAGTTGGCAATATTGCCAGCTGCTTGTAAAAATCTGCAATAGAAGCCTAGAAATTAGCGTAGAAAATGGATGAATTTTCTGGAATCTCCAGAAACGTCTAGCTAGCATGTGGTCATTCCCTCCCCCCCCCTCCTCCCTGATTATAAAAAGTGGCACGACACGGGAGTGGGGATTTCATTCGGTCAGGGGTTTATGGATGAATAAAAACCTGTTTCGATTGACCTGATTTCGCGAGACCAGGAAAAAAGTGATAGTTACACTTGTTTATATCTGAGCTAATTGTTTTTATTGGTTTCTTCTGTACTGCTTTGGATGTTGAGCAGGCTGTAAATATTATTTTAATTGGTTTGCACAAGAGGGAAAAAGAAAGCTTGTTGCTTATTTACCCCCAATTGTAACACTCAAGTGAATTTTGTAACAACTGGTGTCAGGAGTAGGGTTGTTATTAATGCCCATAACAAGAGCAATGGATGAGCAACTAAAGAACATTCTGGATGTTATTGCTGTGTCGAGTAAGTCAATGAATGCTGCAATTATCGATGTTAAAGAAATAACAAACGGAGCTATCACTGACGTCAAGGATTTACAAACACAACTATCACTGACGTCAAGAATTAACGAATACAGCTATCACTGAAGTCAAAGAATCGAAAAACACAGCTATCGATAAAGTGAATGGTGCAGTAGCCAAAATAAAACAGTTAACAATGACTGAGACTGCTAAGGTGTCGGCAAGAGTTGCAAAATAGAAGAGGCATCTGCAGTTGCGATCTAGAAAATCAAAGAGAGAATACAGAGACTGGAAATTGAAGAAGTCACGAAGAAAAGAATTCTGAAGGATGCCTCTGTTTTCTCCCTGAAAGTTGAGCCGGGACCTGGCATCAACATCACTCTTTCCACTGCAATATCAACACCGGCATTTAAAGCTTTCACTTTTGACGAGAAGGCTAATTGGAGCATTTATAAGACAAAATTCGACATGGTTACGATGGCAAATGGACAGAATGATGCCACCAAAGCTTTCCACCAGACAGCATCTCTCCAAGATGACGCAGCTGACAGTTCCTGAGAACAAGAGCTTGCTGCAGAAGAGGAAATAACGACAGTATGCAAGAGAAAAAAATAAAAGTATTTAGAACATCCTAAAGCTTTTTTCTTACTATTCAACAAATGTTTAAAGAAATTGTATATAATCTTATAATTTTGTTTATACTATTTCTCTCTATTTTGTATAATGATTATAATATAAGTAATATAATTTGTTTCCCCCTTTCTTTTACATATGTTACTATTACTCTCTGGTTGGGGTGGAGATAGAAGGGAAAATAGAATAATTTTTTTATTACGACCAAAAATCTGCAAAAGGTCTGGAACCAAGCTGTGTGGATTTCGGGCCTTCTACTGTATATATATTTGTGATCTTCCTACACTAATTTGGTAGATTTTAAAAAAGTGTTTTTTAGTCCATAAAAACCATAAACACACATGTATCTTTAAAACTGAAGAAGTTAAATTTAAATTCAATTTTAACATTGTGGATGAGGACCATCTATCAAATGAGAAATTTAATTTTTTGGTCATACCACAAAAAAATAAGCACAGCTGGATGACTATTCAAGGAGGACACTTCTATGAATTTGTTATTTCAATAATTTAAAAAAAAATCAATCAGTGTGAAAAGTTATAAAATTTTTAAAGAATCTTTTAACTTTTCAGACTGAGATTTAACACATTTTTTATTAGAAAATAAAGAAATATACAAAAAACTAATCTAAATTTCCATTGCCAAATTGTATATAGTACTTATTTTCAATGGTAAAACCGCCTTTTGATTGTTCAGAAAATGGTATAATATATGGTCAATTAGTAGGTAGTAGATACGAGGAACAGCTTATCAGCAGACAAGTTAGAGAATCGATTCCAGAGATGGCAAAATGAAAACTTATTTTTGAATTATGATTCTTATAAAATGGAGTTATTGTCCACAGATTCTTTGGAAAAGAAAAATTACAAACAGAACAGACATTTTCTGGCAACTTTTGTTGCCAGTTCTTTTTCTATTATTTATGGATATATTTTTGACATGTAAAAAACTACTCAAACTCCCCTACTTTAAAATATCTATTAAAAATACCAAAGTTTACAGGCAGTTACTTATAGGTGAAATAACTGAACCACTAGAGAGTCTATGCTCAATATAGTATATATCTTACAATACAATTTTCTGATTATAGCCAATAGATACACATGACGTACTGGCCAAAAAGTTTCAGGACTAACTCTTTTTTTTTTTTTTTGGTAAAATTTGACTTTATTGTCAACATGGTTTTATTTAAGAGTAACATATTCATTACAAAATTTTTCTAAGATTTTTATGCTTGTAGAATGAATTGTTGAGACCTTTAAAAAAAAATGCTTCAGGTTTTAGTATAACTTCATCATCTATGCCAAATCCCTTTCCTTGGAGCTTCCGTTTAGGAAGCCTGAAGAAATAATAGTTGCTGGGAGACAGATCTGGAGAATATGGTAGGCAAGAATGCAATTAGAACTCAATTCAAACAGTTTCGCCATTGTTATCAACGATCATTATAATCAACAATGGAAACTTCTTTCGAATACTTTGTATCATTTTCTTATGTCCTGCTATGCAACCATATAAGTGAACATGTGATAAACACAAGAACAAGAAAGGTAGTTTAAAATTTAAAATGTTTATAAAATTTATATATTTAATGGGCTTTGTTAAAATATTAAATACATAAAGTTTATATATTTAATAGAGTGAAACTTTTATGAGCGACTACCTCTGTTATAAGTGGCCCCTTCTCCAAATGTCAGATTTTTATGGTACTACTATTCACCCTACCTACTTAATGTTAAAAAGTCCTCTAGAAGAGAACACATAACCCTCTATAAGCAGCCAGTCTCAGTTCCCTCTAGAAAAAAATTTTGCATTTTTCCAGAATGACGTGACTGAACAGGCTAAGCATACAGCTCAGGGGAATAAATCAAGTAGACTTTTTAATGGCAAATTCAGAATGCACGAAGAATATCAGGTAAATGCTCTTTTATCAGAAGTAAAAATAAAATAGAGAAGTACTATGGAAAAAAGGCACCACCTTAAAACAAAACAAAAGAAAAATCTGAAATTATTTTGATAAAGTTTAGATTAAAAAAATACATGTTTGTACAGTTACTTATATGGTTTATTTGTTGCAACAATGTCATAACCCAAAAATCATGATTTAGGGACAGTTGCAACTACGTGAAGTTTTAACTGAGTGTCATTTATGAGCTTTTAAAATTCAACTGAGGAATGGCAATAGTATCATTTTAGCAAATATATGTTCCTTCACTTTCCCAGAACTTCAAATGCATTTAATTAAAAATCATGGTTTTTGAGTTATGATGTTGTTACAGCAAATGAGCTATATATATTAGCATGCAATTTCATAAATAAGAGCATAAACAATATTTTTTGGCTTATTATTTTTGGGTGATGGGATATCAAATGTTTATACTTCTTTGAACAACTACATCTCTTAATAAGTCTGATTTTTTGTAGAACGGAGGATGGTTGCTTCTGTGAAGTTTCACTTATCTTAACAAAGCAAATGAATTAAAATTCATTGTTGCACTTCACACAATGCATGTGATTGTTTGGCGCCTCAACTTAATTTACATATATTTCAAAATATTTATTTACAAGTCATTATTCTCATTACATATACATTCATTATATTTTCATTTAGATAGTATATTTCAAGAAAAATACACCTTCATGCAATCTGCTTGTTATGTATTGAAATTTTCATTATTTTAAAGAGGTACACTAATGAGTAAGAAGTTATTTCAGCTTTTGAATGTTTATTTAATTGTGTAGTTAACCTTGTGAATCTATTTACTCAATATCAGATTTAATAGAAAATAAGAAATTTCATTAAAAATACTTTAAATACTGCTTTCAATTATAATAGCTACAAGTTACAATTTTTTAATTAAAGCTCCCATAATTTGCTAATAATAAATAATTGAAAAAGTCTAATATATATATATTTTTTTAAATGTGTAAAAAGAGTGTTTCTTTAATGATCTTACCTGTAAATGGGTAACATGATTGGCAATGGATAAGAAAGATGTGGTGCAATTGCTAAAAGATTGGCTCTTTCGTGTAGAGCTTCCTTTACCATCCGGTACTTGAAAATAAACGTACAGTTTTAGACAAAAAAAGGTAATAGAAAAAGAAATGTTTTGTGTTAAAGAACAATTGTAATAAATACCTGCTCGAAGTCCAGTTGCAGAATAGCTTTTTGCAAATAACGGACACCTCCATGAATTAGTTTAGTGCTACGACTGCTCGTTCCAGATGAAAAATCATCCAATTCCACTAAAGCTGTATTCAAACCTACATAAAAACATAATTTTTCATTTTACTTATAAAACTATAAAAAAGAAAAGTTTGGAGACATAATAGACAAAGTCAGATGAATTTACCGAGTAAGCATACCTCTAGACACTGAATCCAGAGCTATACCAGCCCCTGTAGCTCCACCTCCAATAACTAAGATATCATATTCTTTTAGAGATTGCAAAGCTTTCAGCTGCTCATTTCGAGTTGGCAATTGAGGTTTAGGCATGGAGTTTACATTTTCTGCTAATGCTATATGCTATTTATAGAAAATGATAGTTAAAATTGAAAATTAATTACTACATAACAGAAATAATAAAAATAAAAAATGCATGTTTCTACTTTAAATAGCAGACATAAAATTGGCAAATATTCCTTTCAAAATTCAAAAACCTTTGCTTTTAGTTATTTTAAAATTAATAGAGCTTTAACTTTATTCCAAGTATTATAGCCAATTAAATTATTGGTGTTTTTTTATTTAACTAATTATAAGAGTTGCACCTGGCCGAGGCATATGCATCTGCACCCCAGAGCCTATGGTCGCGAAGGCACTGTTGGGCAGCGCAGGTTTTGGCCTCACAGAGGGGCTGTTGCACCAATGTTTGACTTGAATTATAAGAGTTGATACTAGCATAACTGGATATGAGAAAGCAAAAAGTGGGTTAACCCTTTCCAGTGTAAGGGGTTAAATTTTTTTTTTAATATAATGAAAAACCCGACGAATGTGATTAATTGGATGTCTAGACATACATTTTGCTGTCAAAATAAATAAGTAAATAAATAAATATACACTTAACCCCAAAGAAAAAAGTCACAGGGCATCAAGTCTGGCAAATAAGGAGGCCATGCCATGCCACTTCCTGCATGTATGTCGTAATCCAAGGCAATTACCCGCTCACTGAAATGTTTGTTCAAGAAATCAAATACTGCAGACGTTCGATGTGGACGAGCACCATCTTGCATGAACCAGGAGGCATTCGATTAGTCCTCCAAAGCAGTATGAATCCCCATAAATTCTTCCAGAATCCCAGAGATATCGTACAGCATTTATCAGTTGCTCTCGGAAAAAATGGCCCTATTATTATTATTGAGGAAACCGCAGCCCATACCATTATTTTTGGTGAATGCAGGGATGAAGGTCAGGCATGAAAGTGCAAGCTGATCAAAAAAGCTGAACTCTACCCGAATACAAAATTTAACGTGAAAAATTTTTATATATATATATATATATACACACGTATGTGTATATATAATACATATGTATGTGTATATATATATATGCATGTATACATTTTCTCACCAGCCAGTACACTATATTCTTATAAGAAGGGTCAATTTATGGTGGAAAAAAAGGTAACCAAATTCTTACAGATTGAAAAACAACTGTTTTTGTACAGTAATTTCTTCCAGTAATATATCACTCCATTCTTAAAAAACAATAGTACAAAATTTTCCCCCCATTTTCTATACATGATAAAAATATATTTAAAAGTGTTGAAATCAAAATGTTTTCAAAAACTTTCTTTTTTTTTTCATTATTGCAGTTTTGATTTTATTCATTTATTTATTATTATTAAAGTGACCATTTTTTCTGAACCTAAAATCATGACATTCCTAAACCAGTGTCGAGAGGGATAAAAATCAATCCCGACCCCCCCCCCCCCAATAATAATTATGTAATCAAAGATTATATTCTTGCTAAACTCCAAGCACACTTTAATTCAACCTAATACTTCAAATTTTGATGCAAAATAATAAACTAAACACAGCTTGCTCTTGGCTTGTAATTCAAGGTCAGAAGACACGTTACTAATTTAATACATCTACGAAACATTAACTGCTACACTTTTACGTTGAGTCATAAAACGTAATGTCATTAAATTCTCATAAAATAACCTCTAATTATTACTAAATCTATATCGCATATATATATCCCCTACTTTTATTTCTATTTCTTCTTCATGATCCATAACTTTTGCCGGTAGTTTGACTTTAATAGATTTATTCAACCACTCGAATTTAAATTTATTTTTTTTGCTCGCATCTACTGAGCAAGCTTTATGCTCATTGTTTAAATTAATATCCATATTTATAATGTTATCTTGGTTAACTAACAAAAGATCATCGTCACAAACTGATGAACGAAGAACGCAATTTCCCACATGCATTTCAGAGCGTGTGCGGTACAATTCCAAACACACGACAAATAAAAGTAGCAGTAGAAGTTGTTCACATAACAGCCATTATCAGTCATCCCGTAATTCAACTTCGGCAATTTCCCGGTGCGATTTCAACAGTAAGGCGTGACCTACCTTCAACCTGCGCAATCGTCATTCGGCCGATTGGCACAAGTTACGCCTTTCTCCATTCTGCTGCACCAATAATTTAGGGTGATAGATACGATGTGTAGGCTTAGGAATGCATCTCTGTTTACTGCATGGTTCACTGTGAAGGAGAAAAAATGGCGTTCGTTCACTCCGCTTCCCCCCCCTCACACGCACACATTTTTCGGTGACAATTTCTCGACGGTTTTGCATCAATCTCAGAAACAGCCTCAAAGACATTGAAAAAAGCGGATTTCCGCTTAAAAGCGGAACTCTTTCATGCCCGAAGGTTCAGCAATATGAGGATTTCCACTTCCCCAAATTCGTGAGTTCTGCTTGTTGACACAGCCATCGAGGTCAAAATATGCTTCATCTGAGAACCATATATTGCCAACATTGAATTTACCGTCATCCACAAATTGCAGCATGGCATTCACAAAATTATAGCATGCATTAACGGCATTTGGACTGAGGGATTGGTGAGTCTGGATTTTGTACTGGAACATGTGAAGGCTGTGGTGCATGAGATGGTGAGTGCTCATTCTTCGGAGTCCAGTACAAGATGCAACACGGCGTACGGAAGTCCAGGGCCGCTGTTGGATAACCTACAATACGGCTTCAGCATTCGACTCTGTAACTGAAAGGCATGGCCGTCCGACATTTCCAATACGGTCATCATTCACACTCCCCGTTCGTTCGAATTTCTGCATTAGAGTCCTTATCGCATTGTCTGATGGTCCATTTCTCACATGAAATTTTCTTTAGAAACTGCACCTCGTGTGAACAAAACTGTGTTCCAGGCAGAGTAACTCTAACACAATAAATACCCACTGTTCAACAGAAAAACCATTTTGGTAGAGCTGACTTGTAATCTCAACAGCACACGCTATCAGCTTGACAACAAACTACAAAATGGCGAGCTGAAATACTTCGTTTTAACTATACCTGTTACAGATCACCTGCAGAGCAAATCTCTTGGTAGAAATGTTAACTAAATTTAAAATTTCCTGATTTCCTAAGAATAAGGCCGCAAACAATACATATCTATCGCATTCCTTCTTTTTTTTTAATTGACTTTCAAAATCCATCAGTCATTTTTGGGACACCCGGTATATATACTCAGTTTGGAAATGAATTTTGTAGCTATACAAGCCATGTATCACGTGACAGCATAGTGTACTTTAACCTCTTTTCACCTGACAAAAATCTCACATCTCAAATTAAAATACAATCTCATAATTCTTTTTTAAAAACCTATTATACTTAAAAACAACAAGAAGTAAACATATTTTCAAATAATTTTTTGAATAAAAGCCTCATTGTCAATCTCTGTTTCAGTTGTAAAAAGTCTGTATCACTTATAAAGGAAGGCGGTCAAGACACTTTTAAAAGTAAATGATGTCCTACAAGTTCTTTTCCTCTTTATGAATTTAGAAAAAACAAAAAATATTCACAAATTCAACTTTGGAAATTTCAATAACACTCAAATATTCTTTTGTGTATGGGTGAACAAAGATCAAATAATAAAAAACAAAAATTAAATCTGTGTGTCAGTGTGTCAGTTTTACACATTTACATGCGTTAAAATCAAAATTGCATTTAAAATTAAAGTATTGATGCCTATGTAGGTCCATTCAGAGCTACAAAAAACTTTAATAATCGTTTTAATGGTGGTGAGACAAAGGTCCACATATGTGGACTTCTGGAATGAAGAGGTTTAGCTGAAGGCCAGTCACTCTCATTCAATAGTCTTGATGTTTTGTATGCCTTTTGAGGAAAAATTTTAAGCTTTTTTTTTTAATAAAAAATATTAAGTTTTCTTACAATTTATTTTGGAAATGATTAAAGTTAGAGATATCAGCAGAGAGGCGATGCTCCCTTTTAGAAATTTAAATATTAGTTAATAAATTGATAAAAGTCATGTATTTTGAGAGAAATTCTGCATTTTATAGGTACCTACTAATTACCCACCCCTTCCTCTTTCCTCAATATACATGATTAACATTAAATACCAATTCCAAAGCATACTTTTAGACAATTCAGTTTTGCTCAGTTATGATCCCAATTTTGAAAAATACATGGGTGCAACTAATCTGCCTCACAATGAAAGTTTATGCAACCACAACACAAGGTCTGCATAGACAAAATAGTTGCACAATGGAAAGCTCTCTGGGACTGAAAGTTTCACTGGTAACTTCACAATACCGAAAATTCATGGCCAAGTTAGAGCTAAGCATAATTGACTTTGTTTAAGAATTGCTTAAAATAAAACAGGCAACATTGAACTATTTCTAAATACAGATATTTAATTCAACAAAAAATGAAAAAGGCTTAAGAAATACATAATGCAAAACACTGCAACATTAGTTGTATTATTTGAAAAATAAACAAACAAAAAATATATTAAAATACCCAATGAGCATAGTCTTGCATAATTATGTATATTAAATCTTGCCTACCTCCCCCCCCAAAAAAAAAAATTTTTTTTTTCAATTTTATTTATATATTTTTTCCTACAATTTTAGCTGTATCATGGTGAAGTTAAGCATTTGTTTTCATATCTTATATTTTCTTTTGCAGCAGTCTAAGTAAAATAGAGAACCAAAGACTTCCTTCCAAAATGAAAGGATATATATTTATTCATATGCATATGAAATTGATGTCATAATCAAAAAGATATTAAAGCTTAAAAGTTTAATTTCTAAATGTAAATTAATAGATTTATTTATATTTAGAAAAATACATAAAGATTCATTTTTTTTTAATCTTTTAAAAACTTGCATGTAATTTAAGCATTTTTAAAGGCCTTTACTAGTATGTGCATTTGTACTATAATTTTTATGACAAAAGAAGTCATATCTAGCTGTGGAAAAGTGTAGTACAGTAGACCCTCCCCCCCCCCATTACATGGTAGATCTTTTACGTGTTATGAGAATCCATTTCATATGAGCCACTTAGATTACACAAACACTTGAGCAGCATCAGCAATATATACACTGTGTTAACAGCCAATACAGTAACACCTGTCTCATTCTTTTATCATGTTATACAAGGGTGGTTTTTTTTTTTTTTTTTTTGTGTGTGTGTGTGTTACACAAACAAAATTTTTCCAGTGTTTTACAAATCCTTTATAGAGAGGTCTATCGTACATGCATTTCGCAAAGTAAAATTTAGTCGTCTAATAACAACTTGACTTTCAAATGTGATCATTGCTTAAAATAATACCTTGTTTCCATTTTTGAATAAATCAAACTTGTATGCAGTATAGACAGTCACAATGCCACATCCACTAATAAAAACTTTGCGAAAGTGCCAAGACATCTTCTGTAAAAAAAAGCATTTTTTAAACCAGTTAGAACCATTGAAAAATAATAAGAATACATTCCGTAAAATCAATTATTTTTCCGAGGCTTTAATTTTCGTGAGCCCATCTTAAATACCCTCAAAATACCTTATGCAAAAAGGGTTCTATATTTAGATACTTTAGGGATTTTTCAACTTTCGGTTCTGTTCATAATTTGAGAAATTTTCAGCTCATGAAATAACCTAAAGTTACCACACCCACTTAAACAAAAATTACCACTCGCAAAAATAAGTGATTTTACAGTAATAAATAATATTAGCTGATAAAGTAATACTCAATGGAACATTATATATAGCTATGCTGTTTCAGTCTCCGAAATTGGATAACGTAATAAATAATATAAGTAATGTCTTAAACCAAAAAATCTACTTTATGTATTAAAGTGGTGCTCATTATTAGATCCCCCAAAATACTAAGTCTAGGGACTTGAAGTGCATGTGTGGTGGACAGATAGTCATTGCCCCACATGCATGTCTTAAAAAAAATAATAACATCTCTCATGAACAAGGGTACTTATTTCTTTTACATAAAAAAGTATACAAGTGTTTTATAAGAAAATCTACATGGAATTGTAACGTGACGTTGTTTCACTGATTTCTGCAACTCCAAAACAAGATCTGCTTTCAGAATGAAAATATTTATTTTCCTGAAACTATTTTACTATCATAATGTAAATATTTTATTTTAATTAAACTTTAGAAGGGGGAAAATTACTTAATCTGAATGTTATTTAAAGATAACTTTGAAGTACAAGAATGTGTCCCAAATTTGAAAGAACATCCGATAAATAAGGACCATTTTACTACAAATATAAGTACCATGTACAAAAAAGCGCTGCTATTTAACAAGTATTTAAAATAAAAATGGATGCCATAGACTATCTGCAAGAAGGATTACTGAAACTTTTGGTCAAACAACCCAATACAGTTTCTTCTGACCTATTTGGATAAACAAAGACATTGCATCACAAATCGAATAGTTAAAAAAAAAAAAAAGAAAAGTAGCCATAAATATAAATGTGCGGTAATTTTGTAATAACTACACAGCATATTATACGACAATTATTTTTCAAAATCTAACTTATTTTGTCGGGAATAATTAATTTATTTCCCAAAACTCAAACAACTTGAAAAACATTTAATTAGCACTACTTTATTCTTTAAAACTGCACTTTCGGAGAAATTTTGAGAAAACGAACTTACTTAAGTCTTTAAATTAAACACTTTTCGAAAGTAAATGGGTTATAAATTCTAAAATGGAACACACAATTCACTAAACATACAAAACAATATACATTTTACTTCAAAAATTTGAATTACAAAGGTTTTACTTAGTTTAAAGATAGTTATATTTATAAAAGAATAACATGAATTTATAGGAACTAAGACAGAACTTGTAATATCATACAAGCTTATCTGAACCTAAGCAACTGCTTATGCTATAACATTTCTTATAACACAGATTAAGCAAATGTAAAACAAACTTACGTAAGGTACTTTAATCTCCTTACCTTACCTACCTACCGGGACCGGAATAAAAAATACAACCTTGAAATGTTTATTTTGATTTTCAGATTCAGTGCTGAAAGACCGATATGTTGTAAATATAGCTCGGAAACATCTCTATAAGTTTGTTCTTCACAGATCACTGATCATATGCTCCGGTAAGCACAAGCAGATAGGGCTGTAGCTTGTGACGTCACTGGTAGGCAAAACAAGGGGCCCGTTCGAGAATTCACCGGTTGGTTATGCACCGGTGCTACCGGTTGCTGTCATTCTTCGGTTAAGTGACGTCACGGTTGTCAACCGGTTTCGGTCATCCTCACCACATCGGATTCTAAGCCGAGAAAACAAAAATAAACGCTGGCAACACTACGCTAATAACCGGAATAACCCACCTCGCTAGCAGGGTCATTCTGGTTGCGCTCTGGTCACGCTGAGCAGACAACCGCTACATGACCGAAACGTTTTCGAACGCGGTTACTTCTAGAGCTCCGCCCCATGCTCCGCCTTTTCGAACGCTCTGGCTACGCTCGAACGGCTACAGGATGGCTGGTAGGCAAAACTGGAACGTAACCAATAGGCTTGCTCGACGTGACGTCGTGTTAGTAAACACGCTACAGCCCTATAACCTTTCATATTTGCATATGACATCACTGGCGGTATTTGATCCGCAGACGCGGAGTGTACTTATAGACATAGATATAGGAATAGGCTTGTTCACTATTCCTATAGGCATTTTCGCCAATCCCAACCGCCCGGGCGAATACCGCGTCTGCGCATGTTCAGCGAGATCGTGAGACCGGAAGTTTGCTCTAAGATTGTTATGCAGATTGTTTTGAATGCTCTACTTTTGTGTTCATTTTTCTGTTTTAAAATTCAGCTTTTAAAATGTCCTTAAAATAAAAAGTTTTCCTGAAGTAACGATTGACAATAAGAAAACAATAAAAATACATGGTCTTTGAAATAAACATTTTTAATAATGAATATAAACAAATATACTGGTATTTTTCTACTTACATGTACTACATTTTTTTTAAAAATTCGGTTGATTTAAATAAATTTGTAAGTATCAGGTATTTTTTGAATGTTTTAAAACTAAAAGTAACTGCTCTGTAATAATAGGATGCAATAAATAAGTTACATACATTGTTTTGTTTTTCTTAAAAAAATAAATAAAATAAGCTGATAAATATATATTTATATATATAATAGGTAAGTATTAAATATATACATCCATTAGTTTTGTACTTTATTGTTTTTAAATATCTATCTGATCTATTCTTCTACACATGTCTCAAAAAAGTAATGAGATGTTTCATAATATGTTAGTTAATTTTGTATATATAATGATAAATGGAATTAGGCATTATTTATTCTGGATTATACACACAGGAGTTTTATAATGAAATTAATTG